>JAQPPZ010000104.1:0-1353265 GCA_028583015.1 Wollemia nobilis | reverse complement strand
TGAAAATAAATTTGCACATTGAGGGTGATTCCCTCAACATCATTAAGTATATCAACAGTGACAAGAAGCCTTCGTGGAACATTCACTCGATCATATAGGAGGCCAAGATTCTAATTGGTAAGAAAAACAATGTGGTGGCTCACCATGTGCATCATGAAGCCAACAAGGTTATTGACTACCTCACAAATTTGGAAGTAGCCCAATCTGCTCTCTCTATTTGGCACCACAATGCCCCTCAAATTGTTCTCAATATCGCATCAGCAGATTGTCTGAAATGCTCCAAGAGTCTCTAGTTCTTTTTCCTCTTTTTCCATGGTTTTCAATATCTTTGTTCTATAGGTGTGTCTTGATCTCATTTTCCCTAATCCCTGGCTTGAGGTTTTTTGCACCCTTGGTAGGCCCACCACCTCCATCTATCATTGGTTCATTTGCTCTAATACCCATCATGTCCATTCCCCTCCTCCCCCTTTTCACCTCCATACCCTGGTTTATGTGCCTTCTCATTTTCCCATGATCACCCTCTCACTGTATCTCCTCATTATCGTGCCTGAAGATTGGGCTCAAAGGTCAAGCATTTGTTATTTTTAAGAAAATCTACGTGTTAACAATATTTGATATTTCAAGGTTGCTCTCCCTTGGAATACGCATGTATTTTCTAGCATGAAGTATTGTCAAGGTCATCATTTAACCCATGTGGATATCAACCCTAGGCATTCCAATGTTCCCTATTCCCCTTGCCATCAATGCCTTCATCATGACCGCATTAATTTCTGGCTTTTCAACATGGGCTCCTCTCTATTTAATGCCTATTTAATTTATCCTTGGTTTACGATTACCTTCACCACCTACACCTACCAGTTGTTATATCCCTGTATTCCACCTAAGTTGCTTGTAGGTCCTTTCCTATGCTTGATATCCACTATAATGACCCTTCTAAAACCAGATAGCCTTAAGCTAGACTCCCTCTCTGCCTCTTTCCTGAAAGTGCAAGGCTTCACCCCCTTTCTAGCAAAATTTAAAGGAGCCAAACAGGACATTACAACTGACTTTGTCAAGTCTTGGTCAAATGGTCATGTTACTGTGAGGAATGTTTGTTTCAAGGTGACAATTGATTTGATTGCGGACATTTTAGGCCTACCGATTACGGAGCACATTGTTTATAGATATAAGCACAATTGGGATCAAGAGTTGGATGGCTTCCCAAATCACCAGGACTTCAAGTGGGTTGGTTTAGCCCTCAATCGCGAGTCCCTCCCTACCCCTTGATTGACTATGATTGTTCCCTTGCTTTAGTATATCACTTGTGATGACCTAGCTAAACCCCTTTTTAGCTTCCATCTTGCCCTAGTAAATCACCTGTAGGGTTTCAAGCTAATGATTTTTTTGACCTTTCTCCACCGCTCCATTAGACTGACTATCCACAATGCCCATAAGAAGCATTTGACCCCCTCCCACAAAGGCTTATTCGCTATTATTTTCCATCATGTTATGGTCTCCACTCCACCTCCCATTTTTGTTCCCCTTTTAGTCCAACCCTCCCTCATCTTATTTTGGCCAAAGCCCATCTCATTATCTCTCCAATGACCCTCTGTTCAGTGACGGCCCCCCTGAAGCTCAAACCCTTATATTCAAAAGGGGAATTTCAACTTCTACTACTCCCCTTCCTAAAAAGAAAATTTCCCCTACTTCGGGTGATGTAAAATCCTTGATCAGGAAGAGAAAGGTTAATGTGGAATAAAGCACCACCCAGGTGAGGAGGTCCTCCTGCATCAAGAAATCCATAGCAAAAACTAACCATAATTCCCCTATTCACATCTCTGAGGAGAACAATAGGAATTTTGGTCCAAATTTGACTGTCTCCAGCAAGCTATCAAGGGTCATCCTCAACAACATAACTGTAGTCATGGATAGCATTGGTAATGCCCTGAAGTAGCTTATCCAGAATGATGTTAACTTGACTAAAGATGATACCCTAGAAGCCTAGCTTCATTGGTCCCTTGCTTGGTCACTTTTTGCTTTCTAGATTCTTACTAATTTTTATCTGGTTTTTAGCCCTTCCCCTACATGGGATTTTGGGTATTCTTGGTTTTTTTGTTTTGGTTTGTAGCCAACCTCTGCATGGGTGTCTTCAAATTTTGACGACTTGGTTTGCCCCTGTGTGGGTATTTTTCATGTCTTTTCAAAAGCTAGGTTACTATGTTGCTTGCCCCTATGTGGGCTTGGTCCTCTTTGCAGATCTTTGGTTATCCCCCTACGCGAGAATTTTTTATACTCAACTAGTTCAAATCCCCTATGCAAGAATTTTTTACCTTGATATTTTGCAAACCTTTAAGGTGTTTTATACTTATGGGATTGGGACCCAGTCAAAACCCGTTTAATATTATCTTTTTACTTACCAAAAAAACCATAGAATACGAAACACACAAAAAAACACAAAAACAACATAACAAAATAAAACCAAAATAGAAATAACAAAATGATCCAAATACACCATAAACAAAAACATGAAAAATAAATACAACAAAAACTAAGCCAAAGGAGCTATAGACAAATCAAACAAAAAAGTAACACTAAAAATAAACCAAAGCTTAACAAATAACCAAAAATATCATAAATTTCTTAGCAAAATAGCCAAAGCTTCTAACATTGCAATCAAGAGACTGAAGGATAACACCCATCCTATAAACCCTTAGGATTATGGCATCCTCATCCTTTTATTTGTATCTTGCTTCATTCCATTTGGGACTATAGGCTGGTTACTTAGAACCACGACACTACTATTGGAATTTGTATGGTCTTTTTGAGGATCTATTTTGTTTGTAGTTTGAATCTACCCTTTTATTTTGCACTTGGGTTGGTTTTCTACATTGTACTTTTTTTCCTTTATTATTATTTCTTAGCATCAAGGCAAGCTCTTTTAGTATTTTATCATCATGCAATCCTTCCTATTCCCTCTCTTCATCAAACTGTGTTTCCATAATAACTATTTCCATTTGACCATCCTCATCATCTGCTTGCTCATTTTCCATTTGATCATCCTCATCATCTGCTTGCTCATTCGTGGAGAGAATTTCAAAGGTATTAGGTGAAATTATTGTTTTCTCTTTTGTTGCTATTTTTTCTTTGTGTTTTTTGGTTTAGGGATTTGAAACCTTGCCAAGTTCCCATCTTCTTTCTCTTTGTTAGGGACCTTATTTGGAAAATCCTTGGCTAGATGGCCATATTCATGACAAGCATCTAAATGGATTATTTTTATAATCTACTACTTGCTCTCATATTTCTTCCCCATATTGTAAAGTAACCTTCTCTAGAAGTGATTTGTCAAAATCAATCAAAACACAAATCCTTGCATAAATCATATGCTCTAAGTATTGGGTGCTATCAGAAATCATCATGAAAACTCCTAAAGAATTCCCAATTTTTTTGAATATCTTTGGATGCTAGTATTCTATTTTAAGACCAAATAAACGGATCCAAACAAGGGTAGTTGATGGTATTTATTCCTCAAAACTTAGTATTTTAGGGCTTCATGAAGAGCCCTGACCTACCAAAAAACCATGGTCCCCCATGAAAAATTTCCTCCCTATCTTATTCAATAGCAAAAAAAATAAGAAAGTAGCCATTAGGGTAAGTAAAAATTTGGAACTCACCTTTAGTGCTCCAGTTTTTGGCAGCCCATTCTTTGAAGGTAGAAAGATTTGGTCGAAATCCCATGAATAGACATATTAGCCCTCTCCTCTCCATCTTATCTATTCCTTCCTAGATATTTTTTATTTCCAACTTCACTAATGGAGATCCATTAGTTGCTTTCATGCAACCCATCTCTGTTTTCCTTGAATCGACCTTTGGCATTCTCAATGGTTTCCTTGGCAATCATTGATTGTGTTTCCCTCCTGTTTGAGGTGGTCCTCCATGGATTTCTTCTTTAAAATTCATTTTTGTCTCAATACATGCATCTTTTTTGAAACCCTCCATCTTAAAATTCAAAAAATGAAGTTGTAGGAAACCCTAAATTTCCATCATAAACCCTAATGGAACTTCAAATCTCTCTAGCGCACCCACTTTCACCCTCAAAGGCCATTCTGCTAAACTCAGTTTCCCTAATGCTATTCACTCCTTCCCTTGTCCATCCACACTCTGCCACACTCACATTCAAATGGTGGCCACTATTGTTGCCACTGATTTTAGCTCCATCTCCATTATAGAAAACTCTAAATTTTTTAACATCTTCATTTTGCCATGTCCATGAACAAAATCTCATATTCATATAATGAATAAACTAACTGCTATGAAATTAAAATGCATGTTTTAGAAACTAATGTTGGATAGAGAGTGTATACCTAAATCATTCCTCTTCTTGATAAATTCAAGTCACTATTTCCCATAACTATATGAAAAGATGACTAATATGAACTTTTGTGCAATTTCAAGGTCTTTAAAACATCATATAAACTCAAGTTCTTTAAAGCATATACAATTTTGAGAACATATAACAATTAATATTGGACTTATATAATACTTTGAAAAATATATGCATGAAAGACTTTATGGTGGAACAAGTGATAGCTTTGAGAAATCAAGTATATTAAAAGAAAGAATCTAAAACAAATTGCAAATTTTATATTACTTTCTTCTCAAAAAATATATAATTTTTTGTTTTTAATAATATTAATAATAAACTCATTAAAATGTATAAATTTAGGAGATGTCTTGTGGTTTTTTATCGAAGAAGTATCTTCCTACGAAAATGGGGAACAGATTTTGATCCGAACATGCAAAAAATTAACACAACTCTAATTTGGGTAAGGCTTCCTGGGCTTCCGCTTCATTTTTGGCATGAAGTAGTTCTTAAAGGAATTGCAAAAATATTGGGAGATTTAGTCTCATTGATCTTTTAAATCGATCTAAAACCCGAATGATTTTTGCTTGCATGTGCATTATTATAAATTTAGATTGACCACTTCCTAGTCAGAATTGATCTCTTGTTTGATGTTGGTTCTAGGGTGTAACCTTTAATCTATGAGAACAAACCCATTTTCTATTTGAATTGCAAAAATTATGGACATGAGAAGTCCAAATGTCCTTAGAAAAATATCAAGCCTTCTACCTTGTAAAAATAAAATCTTAATGAGAAGAAAAATGTTTCGGATGAACAACCAGATAGGGATGGTAAAGTTTCAAAGTCTGCAATCCAAGAGCCAGAAAATATCGTGAGCTCGATATCTTCTTTGGGGACCCATATTGAGACTACTTATTGAGCTATGATGTCTCACACTTAATTTTCAAACCAAGATTAGATTTAAAGAATAGTTATCCCATATAGATATCCATAATTCTGATCATTGATTTTTATTCTTTTTTTCTTAGTTTCTTTGCATAAAATAAAGTTTACAATAAATGAAAATATTGAAAATATGCTTAATTTAAGGGATGCAATTATGAACTATACTAGGTTTGTGGATCCACTTTTTATGATCTTAATGATGCATTATCTATCTTAATATGTTCTATAATTATGTAATATGCAATTTAATTAAATTTATATTCTAATTTTATTCTACATTCTAACTATATCTACTATACTTTAGGAGGAAGAGATCTAGGGACTAACCTTTTTGAGTGGGCTCTACCTCCTCAAGGTCAGTATTAATCTCCCCCTCTTTCTACTCTACTTTAACTTTTCAAAATTTTATATTCATTAATCTAACTTTTATGCTACCTAATTCATATGTATCATGACCCTCCCAGATGGACCTTTGAATGTGGAGAAACAATGTATTAATGTATGATGCTTTAATACTCGGTTTTGTGCAATTAAGCAGTTATGCAATATTATTAGATACTGGAGAATATGATACTACTAACAAATTGCCAATGTGTAGGATTAGGTGCACTCGTAAGTGGAAGAAGTTGAGTCATCCACCGAGGATGAGGGTACTTGAGGTTGGGGGAAATGATGATATGACAACTCGAAGGTAACAAGGATAGATACCTTCATATAGGTATGCATTCGGTTAGGGATAATCATCAATAGATAGTCACCTTGAGCCCCAAACTGATGGCCTAGTAGCTATCATAAGTTCTCGAGGTAGAGACAGGTGACTAAATTGATGGAAATATCTCCCTCTTTGTCTGTTGCACATGCTTGATTGTCTTTCACTTCAGCACTTCACCTCAATAATGTGGAAAATATAAATGAATGAATTGTCTTCATAACTCCTTGCATATTCTTGAATAAAAGGGTGATTTATGATAAATAGATATTCATTTTAGATAAATGGTGAATTTATTTTATTTTTTTTTTTTTTTTTTTTTTTTTTGTTTTTTTTATGTTAAATATATTTTGTTCTTAAATAAGAGTGATTTATGATAAATAGATATTCATTTTAGATAAATGGTGAATTTATTTTAAAATGTTAAATAAATCTTATTCTTGAATAAAAGGGTGATTTATGATAAATAGATATTCATTTTAGATAAATGGTGAATTTATTTTAAAATGTTAAATAAATCTTGTTCTTGAATAAAAGAGTGATTTATGATAAATAGATATTCATTTTAGATAAATGGTGAATTTATGTTAAAATGTTAAATAAATCTTATTCTTGAATAAAAGGGTGATTTATGATAAATAGATATTCATTTTAGATAAATGGGGAATTTATTTTAAAAGTGATAAATAAATCTTATTCTTGAGTAAATGGTTGATTTACCCCAAATAATAAATGGGTTTCATTAAAATAATGAATCGACGATCGAACGATCTATCACGTATAGAGCCTACCCTTGGATTTGGGTCGGGCCAACCAGGCAGAGTCCGACTGACATGAAGGGATGGCCCATTAATGTGAGGGATGGCTCCACCAGCGTGAGGGGATGGTTTCATCTACATGAAGAGGAGGGACTTCAATGTTGGTTGCATCTTGGGAAGGTGAGAGGAAGAGACGTCCCCTCTACCACCTGACGAAAGGTGTGGGAGTAATGGTAAGTAGGTGGCAGATGAAAGCTGAGGTAAAATAAAAAGGATAGATGCCAAGGAAGGGGGAAAAATAAAGGAGAGCTCTGCAAGGGAAAAAGAAAAAGAAGGGAGGGGGAAAAGGAAAAAATAAAGCACTATGCAAATAGTGAAGGAGGAGGTACCCAAGCTCGACCATAATGACCAAAGGAAACTGACTGCAAAGGTGACTAGGTTGGTTATAGTGCACTTATGGTTCTCTTTGTTGTGTTTAGTAGCTTCCTTTAAGTGTAATATTGTTGTGTTTAGTGGCTTTCTTTGAATTCATAGCTCATTGTGTAGTGTAGCTCCCTTTGAGTGAAATCTTGTTGTGTAGCATAGCTCCCTTCGAGCAAAAGCTCATTGTGTAGCATAGATCCTTTTGAGCAAAAGCTCACTGTGTAGTGTATCTCCTTTTGAGCAAAATATTGTTGTGTAGCGTAGCTCCCTTTGAGCGAAAGCTCATTGTGTAGCATGGCTTCCTTTAAGCGAAAGCTCACTGTGTAGCATAGTTTCCTTTGAGCGAAATCTTGTTGTGTAGCATAGATCCCTTGTTGCCAAAGCTCACTGTGTAACGTAGCTTTATTTAAAATCATAGCTCGTTGTGTAGCGTAGCTCCATTTGAGCGAAAGCTCGCTATGTAGCATAGCTCCATTAGAGTGAAAGCTTAATGTGTAGTGTAGTTTCCTTTGAGTGAAAGCTCATTGTGTAGCATAGCTCCCTTGTCTCTGAAGCTCACTATGTAGCGTAGCTTTCTTTGAATTAGTAGCTTGTTGTGTAGCATAGCTTTTTTTGAATTTGTAGTTTGTTGTGTAGCGTAGCTCCCTTCGAGCCGAAAGCTCATTGTGTTTAGTAGCTTTCTTTGAAGTCGTAGCTCATTGTGTAGTGTAGCTCCCTAGTTGTTATAGCTCCTTGTGGAGTGTAGCTATTGTTAGAAGCTTCGTTGACCATAGGCCAGTGGCTTGGGCCACTCCCTACTCCCTTGCCTAGATGTAGGCTTTGTGTTTGATTGCCCTGAGTGGATGGAAGGGCAGCAATAAAGCATAGTTGTCATGGGAGGTGCGATGAGAACCACCTCAAACCCACCCTATGCTCGACTTGTGTCCTACTTGTGCAGTGTTAGATTTAGTAGAGGGCGCTCCCATGGAAGGTCGTAGGGTGTTTAGGTAGGAAATCCCTGTTTTCTCAATAGTCGAGTAGGGAAGTTTGATCTAGGGTAAAGGATTCCCTTAGTTGTAGTTTCATTAATTAAATAATGATTTTAGATTAATGAAATGAAGAAAAATGTTTATTTGAAAATTAGAGTAGATGGCTTTAATTGGATAATAAATGTGATTATGGTTTTTTTTAAAATAAGGGTATGGGACCTTACTTTATGAAATGAAAATTATTTGAAAATTAGAGTAGATGGCTTTAATTGGATAATAAATGTGATTATGGTTTGTTTTGTAAAATAAGGGTATGGGACCTTACTTTATGAAATGAAGAAAAGTTTATTTGAAAATTAGAGTAGATGGCTTTAATTGGATAATAAATGTGATTATGGTTTATTTTGTAAAATAAGGGTATGGGACCTTACTTTATGAAATGAAGAAAAAGGTTTATTTGAAAATTAGAGTAGATGGCTTTAATTGGATAATAAATGTGATTATGGTTTGTTTTGTAAAATAAGGGTATGGGACCTTACTTTATGAAATGAAGAAAAAGGTTTATTTGAAAATTAGAGTAGATGGATTTAATTGGATAATAAATGTGATTATGGTTTGTTTTGTAAAATAAGGGTATGGGACCTTACTTTATGAAATGAAGAAAAAGGTTTATTTGAAAATTAGAGTAGATGGCTTTAATTGGATAATAAATGTGATTATGGTTTGTTTTGTAAAATAAGGGTATGGGACCTTACTTTATGAAATGAAGAAAAAGGTTTATTTGAAAATTAGAGTAGATGGCTTTAATTGGATAATAAATGTGATTATGGTTTGTTTTGTAAAATAAGGGTATGGGACCTTACTTTATGAAATGAAGAAAAAGGTTTATTTGAAAATTAGAGTAGATGGATTTAATTGGATAATAAATGTGATTATGGTTTGTTTTGTAAAATAAGGGTATGGGACCTTACTTTATGAAATGAAGAGAAATGTTTATTGGTAGGATTAAAGTGGTTTGCTTTAATTGAATAAGATGTGTGAACCTAGTTCATTTAACAATTAAGGGTATGGGACTTTAATTGTTAAGTAAGGGTTGGATCATTTATTGCAAATAAAGCATATGGTGGGATGCATGGTGGTTTGACTCTCATGAGTAGATGAGAGGGGTCATAGAAAGGGTAGTTCTATGATATTAGCTATGCATTAGAAAGTTGAATTGCTTGGGTTATTTGTATAGTTGCAATTTGGCAATAAAATAAGTAAGTGCATTTAGAAGCATGTCTATCTGGATCCATGAGTGTCCTGATCCCCTACTATCCTCACTTGATCGATGGAAGAGCGGGAGGACCAAAGTCATGAGATGGACCACTTCGCAAGTTTGCTCTCTACCTTACTTCTTGCTTGATTATGCAATAGATTAGATTTGTGGGGAGATTTCCCCAATGGAATAGATGTAAAGTAATTGTTAAAGGTATGGGGTTTGCCATACATGCTTATGTATTAAATGAACATTGTTGATTATTGTATTTTGGATAACCTTCTTGATTGCAATGATATTTAACCTTTTATCATATGTTTTCCCTTTAATGGATGCTTTATGTTTTGGTTAACCTCACCTATTTATTACTGCATGTTTTGTTAGATTTAGTATCTAGATTTATCCTTTGTATTCTTATGAGCTTTTAAAAAAAAAAAATGGTAAGTTCTAGGTGAACTTAGAGGATGACCTAAGGGCTTGAGACCCCCTTAGGGAGATTTGGTAACTAGGTTTAGAAGATCGTACCAAGAGTTAAGATAGCTTGTCAAAGGATGAGATTGATAGCTTAACTCGTAGTACACGTAGCATACCCACACATAATGGTTTGTGTGAAGTATGGAGATGCATGTATACCTTCCAATGATCGAGGGTGGTAAGTCTAGCTCATCAAGAATGATGAGATGGATGGACTTATGTGCATGACATGAGATATGCCTACGTAGAAGGGACTTGCATGAGGGGAATCTCATGTGGTATAGTTCTTGAGAAACTTAGGGGATGTCAAACATTAAGTTGGTCTAAGGTTGGTTAGGGATTTATGAATCCTTCTCCTTAGTTCAAAAAAAAAAATTCTTTCTATTTTTGTGTGTTTTCTTGTTTCTTGATTTTTGGGTTGTTACATTTGGTATCAAAGCTCTAGGTTCGAGGGTATAGAGCTTCTTATGTGTAAAAAGGGATTCAAGTGTTTCCAATGAAAGCCTGCTTAGGGTTAAGCTAAAAGGTTGGGATAACCTAGAGTCTCTACTTAATTAGAATCTAAATGGAGTCGGCCCCAAGGAAAGATGAATGTTATGATACCTTAGTATGGGCTTCAGTGTCGATAATACATCATAACCTTGGAACCCTATTCTAATTAGATTTCTAAATGAGTAGCAAGAAGAACTCTGTAATGTGGTTTGAATTAGTAACTCAACAAGATAAACTGGGATCTAATTCTTTTCTTGGTTGGAACCAGATCAAGATGCCACCTAAGGCTAGGATAAAAGGGCCTCCACCTAGACAGACTCGACAAAGTAATGTCGAAGAAGAGATCCAGAATGAGGGTCCAAAAAATCCCAATATGGGAATAGAAGAACTTACTACCATAGTTGTTGAATTACAAGATCAGTTAAGACAAGTGCTGGAAACTATGGTGAATCAGAATTCGCAAGCTAGAGATTCAGAAGTCAACCAAGTTGAGGGGTTGATAGTGGAATAGAAGCAAGCAAGAACCCTCTTAGAAAATGAGATGGTAAGAGACCTAAAGAATGTATGTATCTCCAAATTCAATGGAGAAGGAGAGGGAGATGCAATTGAGGCTTGGTTAAGGGAACTAGAAGTTTTCTTTATGGTAAAGGGATATTCATCAAGAACCCAAATGGTTTGGGCTACTATTTACCTTGAAGGAGCTACCCTAGATTGGTGGGAAACTTATTATGAGGAAACCAAAATTGAACCGATAGACATTCCATGGAAGCAATTTGTAGACATCTTCAAGAAGAGGTTCCTCACGGAGCATTTCTATGCTCTAAAATTCAAGGAGTTTGCCAGTCTAAGGCAAGGGACCAACTTAGTGGAGATATATTATAGAAAGCTACTAAAGTTGTTGAATTATGTACCCACATATAATGAGAAAATGCAGATTCACAAGTTTACTCATGGATTGCAATCAAGGATAAAGCATGATGTAGAGATGCAGGAGCCTAAGTCATTGCAAAAGGTATATGACCTGGCAAAGAAAGTGGAGTCACATTTCCATTATAAATATGAAACCTTGACTGATCAGGAACATCAAGAACTGAAGAAGAGGAATAGCAATGGGTTTATAAAATGGGAGGCTAAACAAGAATGAAAGGCTAAGAACCCCCAAAATCTAGAAAATAAATTCAATGGAAGCCAAAAGAAGTTCAAAAATAACTTTTATAAGAAAGGCAATAAACCTAATAATGCTAAACCTCCTCCACATAAACCACAAGGCCCCATTCTAGCGATTAAGGATGAAGAGCAAAATATAGAAAAAATATAAGGGCCCAAGGATGGATGCTACCATTGTAGAGGGCCACACTTTGCTAACCAGTGCCCATACCGACTAGGGCCAAGCACACCCAACACTAAGGAAAAGGAACCGATGCATAAGATCTATGCTACAACTGGGAGTCAGAAACTTGAAGGGCAAACCACCCCATTGATCATAAAAGGTAATATTTTTGATAAACAAGTAAATATCTTAATAGATAGTGGAGCCACTGATAGTTTCATTTCTTGTAAGTTAGCCAAAGATATGTCAAAAATGCCAAGGTATTTGGCTCATGGATGGAAGGTTGAGTATGGATCTGGATAGACCTACTCCGTAAACCAATGTTTCCCAATGATGGAAATTACCTTAGCTAGTGGGGCCATGGAAGGATGCTTATATGTAGCCCCACTTCATGCCTTCGATGTGATTCTAGGAATGGATTGGCTATAGGCCCATAAAGTCGTAATCAATTTCCAAGATAGATGGATCAAGTATTCTGAGGAAGGTAAGGCAAGGTTATGAATTCATAGCGAACAGGGGGTATTTAAACCCTAGATGTTGTCAACTATGCAATTAAAGAAAGCCCTCAAGAAAGGAGGGATTTTCTATGTAGTAAAGCTGAATGAAGTTGAAAAGGATTGAAAGGAAGAGGTGTTTGGGGCACACCCAATTTTACAAGAATTCTAGGATGTATTCCTTGAGGATCTACCTAGGCTCCCTCTTGTACAAGAATTTGATTTCACTATTGATCTTATACTAGGAGTGAAACCCATTCACCGATCTTCGTATAGGATGTCACCTATTGAGATGCAGGAGTTAAAGGTACAATTGCAAGGATTATTAGAGAAGGGGTTGATAAAACCAAGTGTGTCACCTTGGGGTGCACCCATTTTATTTGTAAAAAATAAGGATGGGTCTTTAAGATTGTGTATCGACTACAAAATGTTGAATAAGGCTACAATCAAAGAATGGTACCCCCTACCCAGGATCAAAGATTTATTCGACCAATTAAGAGATGCCATGGTATTTACCAAGATAGATTTAAGATCAAGGTATCACCAATTGAGGATACGTGAGGAGGACACTCACAAGACGACATTTAAGACAAGGTATGGACATTATGAGTTCACCATCCTACCTTTTGGGCTGACTAATGCTCCCATTGCCTTCATGAATTTAATGAATAGTGTGTTCAGAAGGCATCTAGACCAGTTTGTCCTTGTATTTCTAGATGACATCCTAATATACTCTCAAAACAAGGAAGAGCATGATAAGCATCTCAAGATCATGTTGGAACTACTAAGGGAAAATCAACTCTATAAGAATCTAGCCAAAAGCGAGTTCTATGTTTCAAAGGTGCGCTATTTAGGGCATATCATATCAGCTAAAGGGATCACTATGGATCTAGAGAAAATTGAAGCCATGTTAAACTGGCCACCTCCTACCAATGTTACTAAAGTAAGAAGCTTCATGGGGTTAACGAGCTATTACAGACACCATATAAAGGATTTCTCAAAGATTACCTCAATAATAACTAACCTCCAGAAGAAAGGGAAGGAATTCAAATGGACAGCAAGGTGTGAAGCTACTTTCACTTTGTTGAAGCAAAAACTCACTACCACACCAATATTGAAGATTCTAGATCCTCAAGGAGATTTTACAGTATGCATTGATGCATCATTGGAAGGATTAGGGGGAGTACTCATGCAAGGAGAATCTGTAGTGGCTTATACTTCAAGAAATCTTAAGAAGCATGAAGTCAATTATAGTACACGCCCTAAAGGTCTGGCACCACTATCTGGTAGGAAGACCCTTTGAGTTAAA
The DNA here is from genome assembly GCA_028583015.1 of Wollemia nobilis. Taxonomy (NCBI): domain Eukaryota; kingdom Viridiplantae; phylum Streptophyta; class Pinopsida; order Araucariales; family Araucariaceae; genus Wollemia; species Wollemia nobilis. Next base: position 1,339,766 of record JAQPPZ010000104.1, on the reverse strand, counting down.
ATCAGATCATCAAAGTCTAAGGTACATATTCACCCAACCAATACTCAATGTGAGGTAGAGAAGGTGGGTTGAGTTTCTCATTGAGTATGACTTTGAAATTGAGTACATAAAAGGAAATGAGAATAAGGTTGCAGATGCTTTGAGTAGAAGAAGACACATAGCAACCATAACTAGGAGTCATGTAAAGCTCATGGACCAAGTAAGGCAAGAGCAAAATCAGGATGAGTATTACCAAGAAATTTGAGCTAGAATGAGCAAGGATCCTAAGGCCACTAAGGAGTTTGGGATGATAGATAACCTTCTATGCTACAAGGGAAGAATCATCATACCAAAGTTAGGGGATTCAAAGAGGCTATTAATGCAAGAAGCCCATAGGTCTCCTTATACAACTCACCCTAGAGGGGTAAAAATGAGGGAAAATTTAAAGAGGACCTTCTTCTGGGTAGGAATGAAGAAGGATATTATAGATTTTGTAGCTTGATGCCTTGAATGTCAGAAGGTCAAAGTGGAATGCAAGCATCCTATAGGATATTTGTACCCTCATAGTATACCTACTCAGAAATGGTAGGTCATATCAATGGACTTCATAGTGGGTTTACCAAAAACTAGGTACCAACATGATGCAATATTTGTAGTAGTTGACAAACTGACCAAGGTTGCACACTTCATACCTAGAAGCACCAATGATGATGCTCAAATAGTGGCTAATAGATTTTTCAAGGAAGTGTTCTGATTACATGGATTTTTAGAAGTAATCATATCATATAGGGATTCCAAGTTCACTTTCAAATTTTGGAGAGCCCTTCACTAGGCAATAGGCATAAAATTGCACATGAGTTCAATGTACCACCCTAAAATAGATGGTCATATAGAGCGGGTAAACCAAGTACTAGAAGATATGCTCTACATGTATTGTATGGACCACAAGTCTTGATGGGAAGACTATCTATCATTGGTAGAATTTACCTACAATAATGGGTATCACTCTTCTCTAGGGATGGCACCTTTTGATGCCTTGTATGGATGAAAGTGTAGAACACCACTGTCATGGGATAACCTTGAATATAGAACTATGATTGGACCAAAAATGGTTAGGGAAATGGAAGAGCAAATTAGGGTAATCAAGCAAAGACTCAAGGAAGCTATTGATAGGTAGAAGAGTTATGTCGATCTAAAGAGGACTCCTAGAGAGTACTTGGTGGGAGATAAAGTGTTCCTAAGGGTCAAACCAATGAAAAGTGTGATCAAATCCACAAAATTGGATCCACGGTTTGTAGGACCCTTTGAGATCATTGAGAAGATTAGTTCAGTTGCATACCGACTCGCCTTACCTCCTAATTTGTCAAAAATCCATGACACTTTCCACATATCTTTGCTTAGAAAATATGTTGTTGACCCTGACCATGTGTGGGATGTTTCTAATTTGTAGATGGCAAACCCAGAGGTAATTGAAGTAATGCTAGTGAGGATTCTTGAATTCCGCTCTAAGGCTATACGAAATCGGACCCTTGAGCAATGTAAGGTCCAGTGGGACCATTTCTCTGAAAGGAATGCCACTTGGGAAAAAGTGGCGGATATGCAAAAATATTTTCCTTTTTTGTTTGATGAACTCTAAAGAAATTTTTTTGTGATAATTTGTATATTGGCTACATTTACCTATGAAAAAAAACAACATCGGGGATGGTGTTAGTCCTAGTGGGGGAGGATGTCATGACCCTCCCAGATGGACCTTTGAATGTGGAGAAACAATGTATTAATGTATGATGCTTTAATACTCGATTTTGTGCAATTAAGTAGTTATGCAATATTATTAGATACTGGAGAATATGATACTGCTAACAAATTGCCAATGTGTAGGATCAGGTGCACTCGTAAGTGGAAGAAGTTGAGTCATCCACCGAGGATGAGGGTACTTGAGGTTGGGGGAAATGATGATATGACAACTTGAAGGTAACAAGGATAGATACCTTCATATAGGTATGCATTCGGTTAGGGATAATCATCAATAGATAGTCACCTTGAGCCCCATACTGATGGCCTAGTAGCTATCATAAGTTCTCGAGGTAGAGATAGGTGACTAAATTGATGGAAAGATCTCCCTCTTTGTCTGTTGCACATGCTTGATTGTCTTTCACTTCAACACTTTACCTCAATAATGTGGAAAATATAAATGAATGAACTGTCTTCATAACTCCTTGGATATTCTTGAATAAAAGGGTGATTTATGATAAATAGATATTCATTTTAGATAAATGGTGAATTTATTTTAAAATGTTAAATAAATCTTATTCTTGAATAAAAGGGTGATTTATGATAAATAGATATTCATTTTAGATAAATGGTGAATTTATTTTAAAATGTTAAATAAATCTTATTCTTGAATAAAAGAGTGATTTATGATAAATAGATATTCATTTTAGATAAATGGTGAATTTATGTTAAAATGTTAAATAAATATTATTCTTGAATAAAAGGGTGATTTATGATAAATAGATATTCATTTTAGATAAATGGGGAATTTATTTTAAAAGTGATAAATAAATCTTATTCTTGAGTAAATGGTTGATTTACCCTAAATAATAAATGGGTTTCATTAAAATAATGAATCGACGATCGAACGGTCTATCACGTATAGAGCCTACCCTTGGATTTGGGTCGGGCCAACGAGCAGAGTTCGACTGACATGAAGGGATGGCCCATTAATATGAGGGATGGCTCCACCAATGTGAGGGGATGGTTTCATCTATGTGAAGAGGAGGGACTTCAATGTTAGTTGTATCTTGGGAAGGTGAGAGGAAGAGACGTCCCCTCTACCACCTGATAAAAGGTGTGGGAGTAATGGTAAGTAGGTGGTGAATGAAAGTTAAGGTAAAAGAAAAAGGATAGATATCAAGGAAGGGGGTAAAAAAGAAAGGAGAGCTCTACGAGGGAAAAAGAGAGAATAAAGGAGAGATAGGGGAAAAAGGAAAAAAATGAAGCACTACGCAAACGGTGGAGGAGGTGCCCAAGCTCGGCCAGAATGACCAAAGGAAACTAACTACAAAGGTGACCAGGTTGGTTACAATGCACTTATGGTTCTCTTTGTTATGTTTAGTAGCTTTCTTTGAGTGTAAGCTTCTTGTGTTTAGTGGCTTTATTTGAATTCATAGCTCATTGTGTAGTGTAGCTCCCTTTGAACGAAAGCTCGTTGTGTAGCATGGCTTCCTTTGAGAAAAATCTCACTACATAGTGTAGATTCCTTTGAGAAAAAGCTCATTGTGTAGCATAGCTCCCTTTGAGTAAAAGCTCATTGTGTAGTATAGTTTCCTTTGATCGAAAGCTCACTGTGTAGCGTAGCTCCCTTGTTGTTGAAGCTCACTATGTAGCATAGATTTTTTTGAAATCGTAGCTCACTGTGTAGCTAAGCTCCCTTTGAATGAAAGCTTGTTGTGTAGCATAGTTCCCTTTGAGTAAAAGCTCATTGTGTAGTGTAGTTTCCTTTGAGTGAAAGCTTTTTGTGTAGTGTAGCTCCCTTGTTGTCGAAGCTCATTGTGTAGCGTAGCTTTCTTTGAAGCCATTGTAGTGTTTTTTGTCGTAGCTTGTTGTGTAGCGTAGCTCCCTTCGAGCTGAAAGCTCACTGTGTTTAGTAGCTTTCTTTGAAGCCATAGCTCGCTATGTCGGGAAGTTCCCTAGTTGTTAGCTCCTTGTGGAGCGTAGCTTCTGTTAGAAGCTTCGTTGACCATAGGCCAGTGGCTTGGGCCACTCCCTGCTCCCTTGCCTAGATGTAGGCTTTGTGTTTGATTGCCCTGAGTGGATGGAAGGGCAATAATAAAGCGTAGTTGCCATGGGAGGTGCAATGAGAACCACCTCAAACCCACCTTGCACTCGACTTGTGTCCTACTCGTGCAGTGTTAGATTTAGTAGAGGGCGCTGCCATGGAAGGTCGTAGGGTGTTTAGGTAGGAAATCCTTGTTTGCTCAATAATCGAGTAGGGAAGTTTGATCTAGGGTAAAGGATTCCCTTAGTTGTAGTTTCATTAATTAAATAATGATTTTAGATTAATGAAATGAAGAAAAATGTTTATTTGAAAATTAGATTAGATGGATTTAATTGGATAATAAATGTGATTATGGTTTGTTTTGTAAAATAAGGGTATGGGACCTTACTTTATGAAATGAAGAAAAAGGTTTATTTGAAAATTAGAGTAGATGGCTTTAATTGGATAATAAATGTGATTATGGTTTATTTTGTAAAATAAGGGTATGGGACCTTACTTTATGAAATGAAGAAAAAGGTTTATTTGAAAATTAGAGTAGATGGCTTTAATTGGATAATAAATGTGATTATGGTTTGTTTTGTAAAATAAGGGTATGGGACCTTACTTTATGAAATGAAAAAAATGTTTATTTGAAAATTAGAGTAGATGGCTTTAATTGGATAATAAATGTGATTATGGTTTGTTTTGTAAAATAAGGGTATGGGACCTTACTTTATGAAATGAAGAAAAATGTTTATTTGAAAATTAGAGTAGATGGCTTTAATTGGATAATAAATGTGATTATGGTTTGTTTTGTAAAATAAGGGTATGGGACCTTACTTTATGAAATGAAGAAAAATGTTTATTTGAAAATTAGAGTAGATGGCTTTAATTGGATAATAAATGTGATTATGGTTTGTTTTGTAAAATAAGGGTATGGGACCTTACTTTATGAAATGAAGAGAAATATTTATTGGTAGGATTAAAGTGGTTTGCTTTAATTGAATAAGATGTGTGAACCCAGTTCATTTAACAATTAAGGGTATGGGACTTTAATTGTTAAGTAAGGGTTGGATCATTTATTGCAAATAAAGCATATGGTGGGATGCATGGTGGTTTGACTCTCATGAGTAGATGAGAGGGGTCATAGAAAGGGTAGTTCTATGATATTAGCTATGCATTAGAAAGTTGAATTGCTTGGGTTATTTGTATAGTTGCAATTTGGCAATAAAACAAGTAAGTGCATTTAGAAGCATGTCTATCTGGATCCATGAGTGTCCTGATCCCCTACTATCCTCACTTGATCGATGGAAGAGTGGGAGGACCAAAGTCATGAGATGGACCACTTCACAAGTTTGCTCTCTACCTTACTTCTTGCTTGATTATGCAATAGATTAGATTTGTGGGGAGATTTCCCAATGGAATAGATGTAAAGTAATTGTTAAAGGTATGGGGTTTGCCATACATGCTTATGTATTAAATGAACATTGTTGATTATTGTATTTTGGATAACCTTCTTGATTGCAATGATATTTAACCTTTTATCGTATGTTTTTCTCTTTAATGGATGCTTTATGTTTTGGTTAACCTCACCTATTTATTACTGCATGTTTTGTTAGATTTAGTATCTAGATTTATCCTTTGTATTCTTATGAGCTTTTAAAACAAAAAAATGTAAGTTCTAGGTGAACTTAGAGGATGACCTAAGGGCTTGAGACCCCCTTAGGGAGATTTGGTAACTAGGTTTAGAAGATCGTACCAAGAGTTAAGATAGCTTGTCAGAGGATGAGATTGATAGCTTAACTCGTAGTACATGTAGCATACCCACACATAATGGTTTGTGTGAAGTATGGAGATGTGTGTATACCTTCCAATGATTGAGGGTGGTAAGTCTAGCTCATCAAGAATGATGATATGGATGGACTTATGTGCATGACATGAGATATGCCTATGTAGAAGGGACTTGCGTGAGGGGAATCTCGTGTGGTATAGTTCTTGAGAAACTTAGGGGATGTCAAACATTAAGTTGGTCTAAGGTTGGTTAGGGATTTATGAATCCTTCTCCTTAGTTCAAAAAAAACTTTTCTTTCTATTTTTGTGTGTTTTCTTGTTTCTTGATTTTTGGTTTGTTATAATATGTGCAGGAAAGGAAACAAAAGTTACAGGAATCACAAACAAAACATGCAAGAGATAAATAATTTCATTACCATAGATGATGAACAAAATGACTCTAATTTACTCTTTTACTTCAATTCCAAATAAAATATTACAGTGTAACATGGCTAAAGAAATAGTCTTTGTTCTTTTATCTGCGTATGTGTGTGGACCGTTCTATCATGGAGGGTTTTGTAATATATACTTTTACATTATACCCTATACAATAGAATTTTCAATATTCCCTTTGTTACACAATTGTGAACAAATATTCTCCATGTAACGTGGATACTAAAAATACCAAATAGGACAATTTATAACCTACATAACTTAATAACAATATGAAATAGCTTTAACGATATGAAATAGCTTTAACAATATGAAACAACATTTTATTTCTTTCTTAAGGAAAGGACAAATCTATTACATTTTTTAGTTACATAACCTCAACTAATTAACAAATTACATGAAGTCAACCATAACCCATTATAGAATATAGCAACTATGCTTACTTTGACTTATTTCAATAGCACACGCAATATTATTTGAGTTGTCAATACGCGTGGCATTTTTATTGTATGAAATAGGTTTGCTAAAAATAACAAGTTTCTATAGATGATTTTCGTAGACCTTTTCTATAGACTATTTCTGTAGGTGGTTTACGTAGACTATGTTTGTAGGTAGTTTTAGCAACACTCGTCTGCAATATTATTCTATGGATTGCATTTGTATGTTGTTCCAGGCGAATTCTTCTGTAGTGAAATCTTGTAAATAATCTATAGTATTTTACTTGCATAAAACATAACACTTTCACACAATTTATGTAAAATTGAAATCATTGAAAACATAAGCCTATAGATAACATTTATCTAGATATCTTACTAAAACATATATATTTTTTTATCAAGATGCATACATATTGTAAAGATTGTAGCATAAATATACAAGATAAATGGTTAATATTTTATCCACATCATTTCCCTCAAACTGAAGGAAGTACATGTTCCCATGCAAACACAAAAAATAATGCTACTAAATCTAGAAGGACAAATCATACATGAATAAATATAAATATAAATTTATAGTTTATGATAATGTTTTTTTCAAACACATTAAAAGTTTAAACTTTTTTTGCTCTAATCCGGGATGAATCCCAGACTAGAACAGGATGATCTTCTATTTTCAGCTTCTCACGCTTAATCTTTTGAACCTATGTTCTAGCTATGTTAGGCTTTGGTGGTTACTCGGTGGCCACAGTCTTCAATTAAGCCATCTCTTCCTGTTATCCCTCTACACCTACTATCATCTAAGTTGTACTACATGGAGACTCCCATGTCACTTTTTTTGTCAGTGGGGATAGTTGTCCAATTGATTTAGTGATCGTATTGATCACCTTATCAACATCCAAAGGTATCTTTTGCTCTATGGTTGGGTCTGTATTTTGTGCACCATGTGTCAAAGGTGCACTATGCTTCTAAAATCTAAAATCTCCCAACATCGACGAGAGTGTTGGGGAGTTGTCTTTATTAAACATCTGGGACAAGGTGAAATGCTTGCTGAAGTTGATCGAGCATATTATCTTTCCCATTGAACTCTTATTAGGTGAAACACTCGAAATAGGTGTTTGAAAGACTTGGTTAACCAGTTTTAGTGCCTTCCCCTTAACCTCTATGGATATCTACCTAAGGAGTTCATTTTGAGTGGATATGGCCCTCTCCACTAAGGCTACATGTTCCACAAACTCCTTATAGAAGCTATCCAACTGAAACTACAATAAGTTCTACTAGGTGTAGATCTAGGCCAAGATGTCATTGGATTCTTGCTAAGGACTTACAGTCACTGGACTCAACCATGGACTCTTAGGTTGTCTCAATGTTTCACCCTTTCTATACTTTTCTAGGGTAAACTCTTCAAACCGCATCTTCTTAATCGGTGCAGGTGAGGAGGGCTTTGGGTGGCTCTATCCTAGGTGACCCTTTTACACACAAGAGGTTCATCTTCCTCTTAGATATCATTGTATTCAAAGCTATCATCTGCTTCAAAATCTTCCTCATATGAGTATACGAAAAGGTTAGACTCCTCTACCACTTTATCCCATGTGATTTCAATTTCAAGTGTTTTGTGTAATATGAGTAGTTTGATTAAGCCTTGGTGGGTGATAATATGTAGTTTAGATGCAGCTCCAGATTTCCTTACCTAGAACTTATCAATGACTTTTAAGGAATTATATAGGAAGTATGGTAGATTGATCACATAGTCCTCATGATTAGGGAATTTAAGGTTGAGAAGTAATTTCATATGGTAGCCTCCACATGCTGATAATATCTCTTCAATAGTAAAGAACTTCATGACTAGGATTATGGCTTCTTACCATTTAAAAAGGAATGAGGAGGTTGCCACACCTTTTATCCAACTTTCTCTATCCCTGATCACAGAGCATTTCTCCTCTGGTTTCTCAACCAACTACGTGACTCCCTTGTTATTTGAATTAAAATATTTCTAGTCCACTTTAGGGAAATGGAGGACTTTGAATATTAGGTAGGGGATTATCGCTATCTCAACTCCACCAACTTGTATAACCATAGATGTGGGATCATAGTTTAGAATAAACCGCTTGGCTACACCCTGGTCATGGCCTTGGAATTGAGTTAGGGCTTCCCACCACCTTGCCCTTTAAAATATATTTCTTACAAAATCACTTGGCATCTAGGTAGCAATGGAGGAAGGCTCACTTATCTTATGGAATGTATATTTCTTTATGGCTACTCGAGGGTTCTACTATAGTTGTAGGGTAGGGGTTTAAAACAATATTTTAGGTTTAAATTTGCAATATGCCCTTAGACAGTCATTCTATAAAACTTTTATGATGATCACCCTATAAATTTCTGAGTATATATACATTTTACTACTAATCTGCAAAAAGCCCTAATTTATATAGAGAATACACTACAAAATTATTTTTTTTTAATTTGAAAAATTACGCTATACTCAACACTTACAATGGTTCATCAAACTTTTGCCTCTCGATGGATACCTGTAACTTTTCTACCATATATCCCCCAATGAAATTGATTCTAGGCTTCATCAGTACCCTACTTCAACCTCTAGATAATGCCTTTGGGTGCAATTGTAGTCAAACTCACAAAATTTAGGGTGAAGTCATGGTTCGATCAATTTTGCAAAGTGCAAACATCATCAAATTGGCCAAAAATTTACCCTAGCTATGTTGCAGAGAAGAGAAATGATTTGTGCACAAAAATTAGGGTTTTCGTTATATCCTTTGGTGCATCTTGGTCAAAAAAACATGGCCATGAATTATTTTTAATCAACAACTTTTGTGTTCAATCCAGGATGTTTATCCCTATTGTTGTGTGTGGTTCAGTCAGCCAAGCATCTACGCTCAACATTCAAACCTGAAAGGTAGTCGCCCCCTCTAAGCGGACATCATTTTTATCTTACCACAATATGCTAACATCTCATGCAGCCAAGGTGTAATATTTTCCAAATATTGCTTATTTGGCAAGGGCACATCATAACACACAACCCTATAGTTTGATCATCCAAAAAATATTTGAACTTTTTATTCTGCCATAATCTGACGTGTTTATCAATATTTACTTTGGCATTAGCCTTCAAAAAGAGGTGTAAGATGCATAATGTTTTACGTGTGATATATGAGCAATGCCTTCCAATCATGGGAGTCTACTTTGTGGCCATGTCACCTCTACAACTATCAATCTTCACTAATCATGTCTTCACAGTCAATGCATTGACTACTTCTCCTTATGGTATGCATATCTTGCACCTTCATGAATGGTATTATCCTCAAAGTATTATAGTGTATTCTGATAGAGCTCATGATTTATCATGGTTTGGCATTTGGCCAATAATTATTGAAATGATAATTAAAAAACTTTTGATTTCGTAATTTCTTTTTTTCCTTTTTTTATTTTCTTTCTCATTGATGGCCTTGCTTCATGGTCCATATCACAATATCCTCCACATGTATAAGATATATGTAAATTGGCATAACATTAATATCTTAGCTAGTTCTCCATCTCAACATTGTGATTTCCCAAGTCTGGACATGTCTCCACTCATCAAACAAAACTCCTTTCCCAGGCAAGCAATCACTCTTTCGCATGACTTGCTTGTATTTTTGACATAATCACTACATGATGCCTTTGTGTCCTTGTCCAGATATTTGTTAAATATGGCATTATTTTGCATGTGATAGATCCCATGTGCCAAGGCCTTGTCATTTTCCCAACTTCTTCCTCATAAGGCAACAAATCCAAAGACTCACGTCGTATGTGAAGGTTTGTTTAGTCGATCACTAAGGGTGCTTAAGGGAGGGTCATTTTTCCAACTATTGGTCCAAGGTGTCCATGTGCTTCCCTTACCTCATATTCTTCAGATAACTTTTAAAAAATGAAGGACTTTGCTTACTTAAATTTGTGTCGCCTGCGATGATAGAATGTATTCTTAGGAATGATGGCGTGAGTTCTTATTTATACTGCCTATAATTGACAACCTATGACCATGAAGAGTCTTATTACCTTTGCTTTCACTAGACATGTGGCTTAGATCATAGTATTTTTAATACAAATTTATTACGGTCATATACTTTAGAAAATATAACGCGATGTTGCGCTTACAAAAATTGATCACAAAAACACACTACGAAATAATGCTACAAAAATAGACTACAAAAATGAGTTATAGAAACCAACTATGGAAATGACCTAAAAAAATAAACTACAAAAAAATCCTACAGATATGAACTACAAAATTGTACTACATAAACAAATTATAGAAAAGAATGTTGTAGAAATGTTTTAATTGCTTCCACTTTTTTTCTCTTTTTTTTATCTTTTTCCCCCAAACTATATTATAGAAAATATTATATTATTCTTTTACTTCTCTCCCAAACTGAATTTTTGGCTATATAGCCAAAACATACAAGGAGGGAAAATTTTATTCATAGGTTGATATATAAGTAAACACCCCCATATTCTTAAATAAATAAATAGGATAATATATAACAAGATTGTAGGATAATAAATCTTCTTGAAATAGGATTGTTTGTTCCCAATATTATATGTTCTACAAAAACATTGATGTCTTCCTTGACCTTTGATAAAAGAAATTCCATGGGTTACATAACAAACCTTTCTAATGTCCTAGAGAGATCAATTTCTATGTTCTACTTTCTTTATTATCATTGTGGAGCTCCTCATGATTCAAAAATGATAATAAGATTAAATTAATGTCAATCATCAATACTTTGGTTTGCAGAAATAGGTCTTATCAATTGTGGACACATTCAAAACCTGTTTAGAAAAAGAAAGTAAGATAGTCGTTCTGGTATCATCTTTGTTTTACCATTTTATTGCCCCACTTTTTTTACATATATATATATATATATGTGTATATATTCTTTAAGTTCAGGGATACAAAGCTTTGGGAAATCGGATTCCCAACCACTCTATCAAAGTCCTGATGGGAATTATCACCCTATCCTTACTACTTTGCTCCCTAAGTAAGAAGAGTTAAGGCTTTGGGGAATCAGACTACATAACCATCTGGATGGAAATGTAATCCTATCCTTACTACCCTCTCTTTTACTTGGGGAAGAAATTAGAACTTTGGGGAATCAGACTGCATAACCATCTGGATGGAAATGTAATCCTATCCTTACTATTCTTTCCTTCCTTTTATTAGTTGTGGGCAACAAGAAACAAGGTCTTTTACTACCTTGTTTCATTAATTTATGATACCATCACGACTATATGACCTCCTTTTCTTAAGGTAAGAATATATCTTCACACACTGAATCTGACTTCTTCCTTAAAACCTGGTATTGTGATTGAAAGTGATGAATGATAAGATGAATAAAAATATTTTATGCTAGAACTCCATCATGAAATAAAGGAAGCATATTTAAAGAACATAGTGTGACCTTCTAGTTCATTTTCAAGAAATATTATTGTTCCATGATAATCTTCTTTCATTGGTCAAGTAGTGTAAATATTTTTGTCATCCATCTTATTTACTAGTACTTATACATCCAAACAAGAGGACTGATTATACTACATTCTTTTAATGACTGCACTTATTTGCTTAGTATATACTAGACTACAAAGCAATAATTTATTTCTTATTTTAATAGTGTTTTGTTGCTTTAGATAGAGAAAGAGAAGTTCTTATTTAATAGTAGTTGATTGCATTTCAGAAATGCACTACAAATCAACTTGTTGCTTAAGGTGGTTTAAAATTTTTGTTTTAGATAATGGCTTCCTATAGAGCTTAAGCCTATGTCCATTAACTAATAACCTTCATGTTGAATTATCAATGGGCTTAAGTTTAATTGTACCATTCCCAAATATTTCTTCAATCTCATAGGGTCCAAGCCATCACATCCTTAGCTTTCCTTGGAAATCTTGGAAGTAAGAATCAAATAGCAAGGCCCAATCTCTTGGTTGAAATGTTCATGGTACAATATGTTTATCATGCCATTTTTTCCTTTGTACTTGCATTAGTTCTATCCTATGTAATGCCTCTAATCTTCTTTCATCTAGAACATTTAATTGTTCCAACCTAGCCTTTTGTGCTTGATCCAAATCCATGTCAAGTTCTACCATTGTGCGAAGAGTTTCAATTTCAAATTCAATAGGCATAATGGCTTGCTTCCCATAGACCATTTCATAAGGTGATAGTCCTATGGTGGTTTTCCAAGTTGTGTTATAGGCCCATGTAGCTTCTTTCAATCTCTCTGCCCAATCAACCCGATTGATGGCTATAGTTTTTGTTACAATATTTTCAAGTTCTCTATTTGTAACCTCTACTTGCCCATTAGCTTGAGGATGATATGGTGATGTATTTCTATGTTTGATTTGATATATTCTAACAAAATACTCAATCACATTGGAGATAAATTGAGTCCCTTGGTCTGAAACCAATTCTCTTGGTGCTCCAAAGTGTTGCATGATGTGTGTATAAAGGAAATCAGCTACGGGTTCAACTTGTGCTCATGGCAAGGCTTTTACTTCAGCCCACTTAGTAACATAATCTGTGCACACAAGTATATGTTTATTGCCTTTACTTGGAGGATCTATTGGGCCAACAAAGTCAATTCCCCATTTCTCGAATGGTTCAAACATTATTTGTGGTACTAAAGGCATCTCCATTGTGGGTGTAGGTTTTCTAGCCCTTTGACAAGCATCACATCGATCAACAAATCTATGAGCATCCTTACATATAGTAGGCCAAAAATAACTTGTTTGAAGTATTTTACTAATTATCCTTTGAGCGGCATAATGGCCTCCACAAGGTTCTTCATGTGTTGCCTGAATGATGTCATATACATCATCTTCTTGCACACATCTTCTAATCACATGGTCAGGACAAGATTTAAATAATGCTCCATTGATCCACATATAAGGGATACTTTGATGTACTAACTTCCTATGCTCATATGGTGTAAAACTTTGTGGTATTTTTCCTATTACCAAATAATTTACAATATCGGTATACCAAGGAGTGAAAACTAAAAGAGCAAACAAATGTTCATCTAGAAAATTATCGAGAATTAATTCATCATCATCAAATATATGCATATGAGATAAATGATCTGCAATGACATTATCCTTACTTGCTTTATCTACAATTGTGACATTAAATTCTTGCAACAAGAGCAACCATCTAACCACTCTTCCTCCAACTGTAGTTTTGTTCATCAAATATTTGATGGTAGAGTGGTCAGTATGGACAAATACTTTATACCCTATTATATAATGTTTGAATTTATTAATGGCATGAACTATAACTAGGAATTATTTCTCAGTAACCGTATAGTTGAGTTCTGCCCCATGCAAGTTTTTGCTCACATAATAGATGGCATAAGGTATTTTGTTCTCAATTTGTTGTAGTACTACCCCTATTGCATAACCTGAAGCATCACAATGTATATGGAAGGGTAATTCCCAATTTGGTCCCCTTAAAATGGGAGAGGTAGTCAATTTATCTTTTATAATTTCAAAGGCTTTTTGACATTCCTCTATCCAATTAAAATCACTTTCTTTTGTTAAGAGTTTAAGCATAGGAGAGGCAATCTTGCTGAAATACTTAATGAACCTATGATAATATCCTGCATGTCCCAAAAATCTCCTTACCTCAGTTTGTGTCTTTGGAGGTTGGAGGGATTTGATAACTTGGATCTTTGTAGGATCTACTTTAACACCTTCCTCAGATATATAATATCCTAATATAATACCTCCTCTCATCATCATGAAGCATTTTTCATGGCTCAAGGAGAGATTTTGTTCTTGGCATCTAACAAGAACTTTTTGTAAGCTCAACAAGGTTTCTTCAAAGGTGTTACCATAAACTGTGAAGTCATCCATATAGACTTCTACACATTCATTGATTAAATCAGCAAAAATAGCCAACACAACCCTTTGAAAAGTGGCAGGTGCATTGCATAGTCCAAAGGGTAGAACTTTGTAAGCATAGGTACCTATGGGGTATGTAAAAGTTATCTTCTCTTGATCTTCTTCTACTATTGAGACTTGATTGTACCCACTAAAGCCATCCAAGAAGCAAAAGTACTTCTTCCCATCCAAGGTATCAAGGACTTGATCAATGAAGGGTAAAGGAAAATAATCCTTCTTTGTCACCTTGTTTAATTCCCTATAATCCACACAAATTCTCCATTTTCCATTCTTTTTGGGAACTATCACTAGTGGTGATACCCATTGGCTATCAGAGATTGGGTATATAAATCCTGCATTTAATAACTTAATAATCTCTTCTTGAACTATGTCTTTCATGGTTAGATTCAGCCTTCTTTGTGGTTGTCTCATTGGATGGCAACCTTCTTGGATGAATATATAGTGGGTACAAATATTTGGGTGTATTCCTTTCATATCCTCATAGTTCCATGCAAATGTTGTTTGATGTTGCCTAAGTATATCTACCAATTGTGACTCTTGTATTCTTGTGAGTGCATTGTTAATGTTTAAAGTTTTTCCATGTGTAATATCTATTTGTTTGCAGTTCTCAATGTTTGCATCTATTCCCATTATCTTACATATAAGAACATTTAATTGATAATTATAGGGCACCAATTGATGAGATTGACTTGTACTTGCTTTATCATTAGATATGGCAAATTCAAGTGGACAAATAGTGTTTTGGTCTTGGTCTTCCTTTTGATCATCTAATAGTAGTGGTAGTGGTCCTTCAATCTCTTGTTGTAAATGTTCACTTAGTACATTAACTAATAGAGTTTGAATATCATCCAAATCATCGAGAAAGTCACACCAAAGTTGTCTTGAAAATCTTTCATCCATTGTTGACTCAAGAAATAAGCTAAGATCCTTAGTGTGTTTACCATTGGAAATAGTCATATTTCTAGACCTACAACTAATGTAGGCATCAACTATTGCAAGCCATGGGTATCCTAGGATTAAGGGATGTCCCCCTAATTTCTTCTTTGGTTGTAAAACCATAAAGTCTACAGGATACTCCCATGAACTTACTAAAACTATAATGTCTTCTAAATTTCCTTCTGGTTTGATAGTGGACCTGTCTGCAAGTTGAAGGACTATAGAAGTTGGTTGTAATGTATATACCCCTAAATATTTTGTTGTTTCCTTAGTCATAACATTTATGGCAGCCCCTAGGTCCACTAGGATATTTTGCAAGGTTATTTTACCAATATGGACTGTGAGTATAGGTACTCCAAGATCTACATATTTTGGCAACAATCTCCCTCCAGTCATTATTTTGGATAACTATCCAATAACTTGGATAGTTTGAGGTTCATTTTTCTTTTTCCTTCCTAGAGTTGTTGTGCACATACTCTTTATTAATTTGGAGTAGATGGGAATATCCTTGATAGCCTGTAAAAGAGGAATTTTGATGGTAACATTTTCTAGCTCTTGTAGAAAATTGAAGGCTGGTTTAGAGGGTTCTTTAGTTATTGCCAATATTTTAGGAAATGGGATTTCTACTTCTTTCCTTTGAGGAATTTGAATCTCTTTTTGTTTTTTTGGTATATTATCTGGTAGAGTTTCTATCTCATTTTCAAATTTTTCATCTTTGTCTCTCTTTTCAAATGAGTCTTGGATAGGTTCCTCAATTTCTGTGAAGGTTACTTTATTATCCAACACCTTTCTAGACCTTAAATGGATCTGTTGGCAAGGTACTACAGATATTGAACATGCTTCATTGGCTTCATAAACTTGTTGAACCATTTTGTTGTTGTTAGGATTGGGTACCGGTTGAGCTGGTAGGGGTGGTTGTTTAGGAGGATTACTCACATTGTTTGGAGGTGGTAGGAGTCTATTTTGAGGTTGGTTTTGAGGAGCTTGTCCCCTAAATTGATTTTGAAAATTCTATTGTTGGGGTGGACCTTGAGACCAGCTAGGTCCCCCTTGATTATATTGGTAATTTGTGTTCCAATTAGGCACATTCTGATTTTGTCCTAACATTCCTTGAGTCCATGAAGGTGGACTCCCATAAGGGTTGGACATAAATTGAGCCCATGGTGGCATATTCCATTCTTGATTAGATGGATTCTAGTTTGTCCAGTTTGGTGCATTTGACCAATAGTTAGGTCTTTGTTGGTTGGAATAATTAGAATTGGACCAATTAGATGGACCATTGAATGGGTTGCTTCTTCTTTGGGCTACAAAGTAAATATCCTCTGCTTCCTCAACTTTAGGCTCTTTTATAGCAGATTTTATAACTGAGATATATTTACAATTTTTAGTACTATGATCCTTGTCACAAATCTTACAGCTAGCAAAAATGTTGGAAATATTTGTGATGTTAAGAGGACATTCCCTTAGATTGTACCTTTTTCTACATCTATGATAGTATATTTCCTCAATATCTTGCTCTTTAGGTTTCTTTTCCATGAGGTCAAGAGATGTAGTTAATGTGCTCAACAAATCAGTCTTCAGACTTTCCAACATATTACCAATTTTTGTTCTTGTCACTCCTCCTGTTGATGGGTATTTGTTGTTTCTAAGTGGCTTATTTCTTGAGTAATTTTTGCAAAGGTTTACAATTTCTTCAAATCCCATTTGGTGGATATCCCCCTTAGCCATAAGGTTTAATATATCAAGGACATCTTCTTTCAACCCTTTTAGGAAAAGTTCTTTTGAGATTTCTTCATCTAGCTCAATGTTAACTCTAGACCCCACAAACTAAAATCTTTCAAGGTAGTCTTCGAGGGATTCTTCCTCTCATTGGTTCATGCAAAATAATTCAGCCTTCTTATCCCTAACTCTATAGTAATATTGATACCTTTCAAGGAACATATCCTTTAATCCATTCTCTCCATCCCATCATCTACAAACACTCTCACCTAGACCCATAAACCATCTTAAGGCTACATCCTTAAGTGTAGAGGGGAATAGTCATAGTTTTTGTTCATCAGTGGTGTAGAAATAGGCTTGGCATACCACTTCGAATTTGAAAAGGAATGCATCAGGATCTTCATGTGGTTTTCCATGGAAGGTAGGCAAAATAGCAATAAAAATAGGCTTTGGTTCCCTTGTTATCCTATCTTCTAGAGAAGGAATTGGAAAGGCAAAAGTTTTTCTTTACCTATTTCTCCTCTGGTTTCCTTCTACTTCTCTATGATCACTATTTCTTTACCTATTCCTCCTTTGGTTTCCCTCTACTTCCCCATGTTCACTACTATGTTCATCCATGACTAATTGAAGGAATTCTAGGATTGGACCAGGTATAGGATCAAAAAAGATAGTGGAAGGATCTATATGATTATCAAATTTAGGTTCTAGTAATAGAAATGTTTTAGGATCTTGATCTAGTAGAGTTAATGGAGAATCCTCAGTTGTTCGAACTATAATTTTAGTCTTCTTTGGTCTAGCAATGTCAAGCTCTTTACTAGATTTTCCTCTAAAGTTCTCTTCTTGTTTTTCTTCATTAACTTTAATAAATCTTCCTTTCAAGTCTCTAGGCTAATTCATAAATTTATGAAACAATGCTCTTAATCTCTACAAATAGGTTTAAGTGTATTAAAATCATTCATCTTCATCAAATAGTTTATGGATGTCATTGATTGGATCTAACTGTTCAGGGGTCATATAATGTTCTTCCTCAAATGTAAAGTCTTACTTTAAAATATGAATCAATTGGGTAATGAAGGCTTGTCCTTGTATAGTGGTAGGATTTTCAAATTGTAAGTCTTGACATAGCTCCCTGAAGCATATAATCCTAGGTGCTTTGTGGTATATTCTACTATATTCTAGACTCACCTCTCTATTTTCTATATCTAATAAGTTATGGATAGCAAGGGAATCCTCAAGGTAATGCTCCCAAGGATATGTATATGAGTTTATACTTGCTCTTCTATCCCCTAACCAATATTCACAACTTCTCAAGAGGTCAAGGTAGGGTGAGTGATAATTTGTACCTAGGGCCTTAGTTATATTGATTCTTTTAATTTTACCCAACTCTTCTGACCTTTGCCTAATAACATCAAGGTGTTTCCACATATAATACCATTATTCCCAAAATTGACCTATGTCTTGTTCATAGAGTAGATTTATTTCTTGTTCTAGAAGTATTCTTCTAAGGTCTATTGATGCAGACTGACTAATACAATTTTCCACCATTAGCAATGTATACTTCTCTCTTCTTTTTTTAATTTTCATTTGTTTTCTTTTTTTTTTTTTGTTTTGTTTTTTTGAGAAAAATACAATTTCAGAGATAGCAACTAGATTATATTTTTTCAAAAGAAGTAATTACTACTATTAAAATCAGATCTGAACTTCAACAATCAATTTTAATGTAGCAAGGAAAATAAAAATGTTGCCACTACTTTGGTTTAAAAACACTCGGTATGATCTTGTCACACCCCTAACTTGCATGCAAGTAAAGTTTCTAAACCAAATATGTTACAACCATAAAATTCTGAAATTAAAATGTTGAAAGTAAATACTAACTAATGTTACCACTACTTTAGTTTAAGAAACACTCGGTATGATCTTGTCGCACCCCTAACTTGTATACAAGTAAAGTTTCTCAAACAAAGATGTAACAACCATAAAATTCTAAAAATAACTTGTTGAAATTAAATCAAATAAAAATGCTGAAATAAAGACTAAATTATTGTCACTACTTTGGTTTAAGAAACACTCGGTATGATCTTGTCGCACCTCTGACTTGCATACAAGTAAAGTTTCCAAACCGAAGATGTGACAACCATAAAATTCTGAAAAAAATTTGTTGAAATTAAATGCTAACTTAAGAAACAATGAAATTGAAACCAAGAAAGTGGAACCTAGTAATGTTGAAATGAAGACACTCAATGGAACTTGTTGTGCCACTCCTGACCTACATGCAGGTAAAGCCTCCTTCTCACGCAATCCAACAGTCTCCAACCAGAACTTATGGCACTATTCTCCCCGACAATGGTGCCAAAATGTTGAGTTGTAATATCTCACACTTAATTGTCAAACCAGGATTAGATTTAAAGAATAGTTATCCCATATAGATATCCATAATTTTGATCATTGATTTTTATTCCTTTTTCTTAGTTTCTTGCATAAAATAAAGTTTGCAATAAATAAAATATTGAAAATATGCTTAATTTAAGGAATGCAATTATGAACTAAACTAGATGTGGATCCACTTTTTATGATTTTAATTATGCATTATTTATCTTAATATATTCTATAATTCTATGATATGCAATTTAATTAAATTTATATTCTAATATTATTCTATATTCTAACTAAATCTATTGTACTTTAGGAGGAAGAGATCTAGGGACTAACCTTTTGGAGTGGGCCCTACCTCCTCAAGGTCAGTATTAATCTCCTCCTCTTTTTACTCTACTTTAACTTTTTAGAATTTTATATTCATTAAACTAATTTTTATGCTACCTAATTCATATGTGCAGGAAAGGAAATGAAAGTTACAAGAATCACAAACAAAACATGAAGAAGATAAAGAATTCCATTACCATACTCATAAGATAAACAAAATGACTCTAATTTACTCTTTTATTCCAATTCCAAATAAAATCTTACAATGTAACATGGCTAAAGAAATAGTCTTCCTTCCTTTCCCTGCATATATGTGGACCCTTCTATCATGGAGGGCTTTGTAATATATACTTTTACATTATTCCCTTACAATAGAAATTCCAATATTTCCTTTGTTACATGGTTTTGAACAAATCTTCTCCATGTGGCTTGGATACTAAAAATGCATAATAGGACAATCTATAATCTACGTAACTTAATAACAATATGAAACAACTTTAACAATATAAAACAACATTTTGTCCCTTTCTTAAGGAAAGGACAATTTTTTTATTCTTTGAGTTACATAACCTCAACCAAATAACAAATTACATAAAGTCAACAATAGTCCCACTATAGAAGATAACAACTATGCTTGCTTTGACTGACTTCAACAACACACGCGACATTGGCTGAGTTGTCAATATGCATGGCATTTTTATTGCATGAAATAGGTTCGCTAAAAATAACAGGTTTCTATAGAATGTTTCTGCAGACTATTTATGTAGGTGGTTTACATGGACTATTTTTGTAGGTAGTTTTAGTAACATTCCTCTGTAGTATTATTTCATAGATTGCATCTGTAGGTTGTTCCAGGCACATTCTTCTGTAGCAACATCCTGTAAATAACCTATAGTATTTTACCTGCATAAAACATACGATTTATGTAAAATTTTATTCATTCAAAACATAAGCCTGCAAATAATATTTATCTAAAGATCATACTAAATCATACATATTTTTTTATCAAAATGCATACATATTGTAAATATTGCAATATAAATATACAAGATAAATGGTTAATATTTTATCCTCATCACTACTCTCCTTAAGCATCTTGAACCTCATCTTACAAATGCTTTTAATAGCCTTAGGGAAAAATCAGATTTTTTAGAGATTGAAGGACCTCCTACCGTTTCTTCAAACTATCTGGAATCCATTTCATCCTTTCAAAAAGGAAAAACCATTGGAGCCTCTCCTAGAGTGTTAAATCGAGGGCAATCCATTAAGGAAAGACCTCCTTGAGTAGGCATTGAGATTTAGAAAAAGCTAGCCAATCTTCTCCCTCAAAATCCTGGAGATGGAAGACATCGTATAATTCTCTAAGGTAGTCTGTTGGTTTGATGGGCAGGAATCTAGGTGGTTTTTCCTAGAACCAACTTCAATTTTCAAGTTGCATGGCTCATCTCTTTAATTTGTGTATGACATGATTTATTGTGTTTATATTCCTTATTGATTCGATGGATTTGCTACCCTTTTGGCTCTACATTGGGAATGTTTGAATTTTGAATTAGACTTTAATGTTGTTGTCTTTTCATGCCTACCCTAGTCGTTTGATGTTTTTTTTACCTTTAATAGGTTTTTTCTCTTTTTTTTTTGTTAGCTCATCTCTTAGGCGGCTTTGAGTGCAGGTTGTAGGCAGTTTTTTCAAACGGCTTGTTCTTTGTGAACTCTTAGTAGTTTTTCTTTGAGTTTGGCTTTGTGCTCCTCTTGTAAAAGGTTCGATGTGCCTTTCAAAACATTTTTTTCATCCAATCAAGAAATAATAATATTAAAATAACTAAAATACAAGATTGATATCATTTTCAAAAGGTGTTTTTAGTAAGTGAAATAAAAATTTCAATCATTAAATTGAATAGATAGAAGTTTTTCTTAAAGGTTAAAAAACAAAGGAATACAAAAGTTTATATAGAAAAAAATAAAGTTTAAAATTGTTAATCATGTATTGTTTTAATTAGGCATCTCATAATCTCACTCAATCTAAATATTTTTTATGAATGTACAAGTATATAGTAAATTTATTTATTTGTAATATTTTTTTAATAAATAACCATGTTCTTTATTGGGTGACTTTCATGTCTTCTTGATTGTCTTGGAGCTTAATAACCCTAGGCCTAGGGAATGCTACAAAATTTGATATTTTATCTATCTCAGATTGGTTGTTCAAAGTTGTCTATGTAGAACTCTCCTCATTTAACTAATTAGTTGCTATTAGTCCCAACTCAATGACATCCTAATATATAACATAGTCTAACTGATCCTAGTGGTCAATTTGATGCAATTCATAGTATTATTTAGACTCCACCTAATTTTCCATTGTAATAAAAGGTGGAAGTCTTGGATTATTTATTTGGAGGGGGTGTAGCCTAGGATTGAACTAATTTTTTTACCACAACTAAAATAAAGGCCTTATAAATTATCACTTTTTTGTAGCTATCACTTCATTATTAAGGCTTTACAATAAATTTATGTGTTAGGACCCTCCTAACGTAACTCTTAATCATATTATATATTATATTGTATTATAAAGGGACACATCCCTTCACCATTCACACCTTTTAGATAAGATGTAAATAGGACAAGGAGGATGCTCCAAAGATCATCCAAGAACATTAATTTATTATATTGTGGGTTTCTGCATTTCAATACAAACTGTGATTCTATTCAAACAATGATTCTTTTCTGCATTCAATTCATATTTCAAGTTGTAGGTTCATAAAAACTAGATCAGAGCTAAAAAGACCTAAAATTTTTTCCCCACCCCGCTCTAGTTACTGACAAGCCATTACTCGACAACGTTTTCTTTTCAGCACACATTCTAACCATTATTGACGGAACTATTACACAGTATGCCACAGTCGACAGCAAAGGTAGCATACAGAATTTTTTGGACAACATCACGCATTACTAGAGTTAGAAAACCCCAACAACGAGTACAAGTGAGGAAAATATCATTCGGTGTGAACAAAGAGCAGCAAGTACACAAAATTAAACATGGTGGAGACAGACAATTTTTTTTGACAAAACTAATTTTTGCATATTCAACTCACTTATAAACCAACCACACCCTAAATTGCCGAGGGAAGATGATCTCAAGACACAACGAAGGAGATTGCGAAGGAGGTTTCAAAAGAAATTACGAAAGAACTCTCACAGTTTTCCAAGGAAATGAGAGACATGATGCAAGGAATGGTATTTTGGAAGGACAATTTAGAAGATAAAATCGCTACCAAAATAGCAAACCTAACCATAAACATCACCAACTCGAATACAGATATATCCACTAAATTGGATGCTACAACCCATTCCATGGACTTAGTACAACAAAATTTGCTGCTCATACAAAATGGACAACAAAACACTATGCCACGACAACAAACATTAATAGGGGGACCACATACATCAATCCTTCCCCGTACCACAAAACTAGATTTTCTAAAAATTGGTGGAGGCGACCCCACAAATTGGATATATAGGGCAGACCAATATTTTACCTTATATCAAATTTTGGAGATTCAAAAATTTCGTATCGCATCATTTCACTTGGAACAAATTGCTACCCAGTGGTATCAATGGTATGAGAAAATAAAAGGTCCACCCACATGGATCAAATTCACAAAAAACTTAATGTTGCGATTTGGTCCCACTAAATTTGAAGACTTCACAGGAACCCTCACTAAACTACGAAAAACATCCACCGTAAGGGAATACCAAACACAATTTGAAAAATTGGCAAACCTTACAACAGGACTAGATGCATTGTTCTTCCAAAGTTGTTTCATTAGTGGCCTAAAAGGAGACATTAGAATGGAGGTACAAATACAAAATCCTATCGATACGATGCATGTAGTGGCATTAGCACAAATGATAGAAGAGAAGAACAATAACCAAAGACAAATAGAAATATTTTTTTTAGGAAAAACACCAAATACCTACACCAACCAAAAATTGAATAAGGTCATGCCAATTAAACGAATTAGCCAAGAAGAGCTAAAAGAAAGACGAGAAAAGGGCCTATGTTTCCACTGCGATGAAAAGTTTACCCCCAACCACAAATGCA
This sequence comes from Wollemia nobilis, assembly GCA_028583015.1. Lineage (NCBI taxonomy): Eukaryota > Viridiplantae > Streptophyta > Pinopsida > Araucariales > Araucariaceae > Wollemia > Wollemia nobilis. The sequence goes on along the minus strand of JAQPPZ010000104.1, from coordinate 1,315,969 downwards.
TCTCACCAAAATTATATATTTTGGACACAATTGATTGCACTCCCAAAGAGGAGGATGAAATAGAAGTGGAAGTAATAACTGAGGTTGCAGAAGAAAACCAAGAAGATAAAACAAAAATATCCTTTAACGCATTAGCAGGATACTCGATTCCACAAACAATGAAGGTAAAAAGGTATTTTAAGAAAAAAAACCCTATTGTGCTCTTAGACTCTGGTAGCACTGACAATTTTATAGACCCCAGTTTTGCCAAACAAGCTAATTACTTTATATATCCCTGCAATAAATTCGAAGTCATGATTGGCAATAGAGGAAAAATTGCATGTAAAGGCAAATGCAGGAATATCAAACTCACGATGGGGGAATATAACATGAAAGCATATATGTATGTACTACCATTAGGAGGATGTGATATTGTTTTGGGAGTACAATGGCTATGAATGCTTGGCAAAATTCAATGGGACTTTGAAGAGTTATGGATGCAATTTATACAAAACAACCAAACATACACAATTCAAGGTTTAAAAACAAGTCCCACACAAATCGTAAGTTCCCATAGAATGGAAAAGATTCTTCAAAAATGAGGAAGAGGTATGGTTGCCCAACTCTTTTCCTTGCAAAACACCACTGAAGAGCAACCGAAGGCACCCGAATTAATAGAACTCCTAGAGAAACATGATAAAATATTCAAAGAACCAAAGGGATTACCTCCAACGAAGCCATGATCATGTTATTCAATTACTTCTGGGACACCAACCTCCAAATATTGGACCTTACCGATATCCATACTTACAAAAGATGAAAATAGAAAAATTAGTACAAGACCTACTAAGGGTAGGGGTCATTCGACCTAGTAGAAGTCCCTATTCTTCGCCAGTCATACTAGTAAGAAAAAAGGATGGATCATGGCACCTATGCGTGGATTTTCGCACTCTCAACAAAATAACGATTAAAGACAAATTTCCTATTCCAATCATTGATGAACTACTCGATGAACTAAATGGAGCCGCATATTTTTCTAAACTCAATTTATGATCAAGTTACCACCAAATTCAAGTTAAGGAAAGCGATATACCCAAAACTGCTTTCGCACCCACGAGGGACATTATGAATTCTTGGTGATGCCTTTTGGCCTCACCAATGCTCCATCCACATTTCAAAGTCTTATGAATAAGGTATTTTCTCCCTTCCTTCGAAAATTTATTTTAGTTTTCTTTGACGATATTTTGATTTACAGCAAGACATGGGAAGAGCACTTAACACATATAGCGCAAGCACTCAAAATCTTGGAAGAAAATCAATTATACGCAAAGCAATCAAAGTTTTCCTTTGGGAAGCAAGAAATTGAATATCTTGGACATATTGTCTCCAAGGAAGGAGTTAAAGTAGACCCCCAAAAAATTTAAGATGTGGAAAATTGGCAAATTCTAAAAACTCTAAAAGGGTTGTGTGGGTTCTTAGGATTAATGGGCTATTATCGCAAATTTGTTAAATATTATGGGAAAATAGCAGCACCCTTAACAGCCCTACTTAAAAAGAATGCCTTCATATGGTCTCCAAAATCGAATGAAGCTTTCATGACTTTGAAAAATGCCATGTGTACCACCCCCATCCTAGCTATGCCATATTTTTTCCAACCATTCATTATTGAAAGCGACGCTTCTAGATTGGGAATGAGAGCGATGCTCATGCAAAATGAGAAGCCCTTAGCCTTTACTAGTAAAGCATTTTCCAAAAAGAATTTAGCACGTTCCACTTATGAAAAAGAAATGTTAGCTATGGTCCATGCTATCTAACATTGGAGACCATACCTTATTGGAAAATATTTCATTATCCGCACCGACCACCATAGCCTAAAATACCTTCTTGAACAACGGATAACCACTCCAGAACAACAAAAGTGGGTAACAAAACTATTAGGCTATGATTATAAAATCATCTACAAAAAAGGGAAAGATAACATGGTTGTGGATGCACTTTCTAGAAAGTTCGAAGAAACTTCACAATTACATGCTTTTTCCTGCCCCATCCCTACATAGATCGAACAATTCAAGGATGAATGGTATGCGGACCCTACTATACACACCACAATTCAACAACTACAACAAAATCCCATGGGTAAACCCCACTACTCTTGGCAAGGTAACATGCTCCGTTACAAAGAATGTCTGGTCCTCTCACCTACATCGATTTATCGTCCAAAGCTTCTACATGATCTACACGCTACACCTACTACAGGCCACTCTGGATTCCTAAAAACCTACAAAAGAGTGACTAAATAATTTTATTGGCGAGGGATGAAAAATGATATCAAGAAGTTCGTCAATGAATGTGAAACATGCCAAAGAAATAAAGGTGAAACAGTGGCAACACTGGGCCTTCTTCAACCTCTACCCATACCAACCAGGACATGAGAGGATATTTCAATGGATTTCATTGAAGGTCTTCCAAAATCCACAGGAAAAACGATGATCCTAGTGGTGGTAGATCATTTATCTAAATACGCCCATTTTTTCCAGTAGCTCACCCCTATACCGCTAGTACTATTGCTCAAATATTCCTTGACAATATTTTTAAATTACATGGCATACCTTCTACTATCATTAGTGATCATGATCCCACTTTCACTAGTAATTTTTGGAAGGAATTATTTAAACTCCAAGGTACGCAACTTTGAATGAGCTCCGCTTACCACCCATAAACGGATGGTCAAACTAAAATTGTCAATAAGTGCTTAGAAACCTATCTCCGATGCTTTATTTCCACCAAACCCCTTCACTAGGTTAAATGGCTTCCACTAGTTGAATGGTGGTATAATACCACATATCACACAACCATAAAAATGACCCCTTTTGAAGCATTATATGGCCAATCACCCCCATGTCTAACCTCCTGTCTTCTAGGAAGTACAAAAGTACCAGCTATAAAGATGGAGCTGGTCACTCGAGATAATATCATTCGTGCTTTGAAGGACAATCTACATATCGCTCAACACCGCATGAAGCAACAAGTGGACCAACATCGTATTGAAAGGGTTTTTCAAGAAGGGGATATGGTATTTCTTCGCCTCCAACCATATCGTCAAACTTCATTGAAAATAAAAGGGTCACAAAAATTAGCACCAAAATTTTATGGCCCTTATAAAATTCTACAGCGTATTGGACCTGTTGCATATAAACTTGAATTACCAGAATCTTCCAAAATCCATTCAGTATTTCATGTTTCTAGTCTTAAAGTCGTAATAGGCACTAACATCGTTACGCAAACTCAACTTCCATAATTTTTAGCTAATGGAGCTCTTGTGGTTAAACCAGAAGCTATCCTAGACCGACATATGCACCGCCTCCATAACCACACCATCACCAAGGTATTGATTCAATGGAAAGGTCTACCTCCAAAGGATGCTACGTGGGAGACGCTCCACCAGATTCAACAACAATTTTTTGCAATTTTAGCTTTGAGGACAAAGATTTTTCAAAGGAGGGTGGCATGTTAGGACCCTCCTAACGTAACTCTTAATCATATTATATATTATATTGTATTATAAAGGGACACATCCCTTCACCATTCACACCTTTTAGATAAGATGTAAATAGGACAAGGAGGATGCTCCAAAGATCATCCAAGAACATTAATTTATTATATTGTGGGTTTCTGCATTTCAATACAAAATGTGATTCTATTCAAACAACGATTCTTTTCTGCATTCAATTCATATTTCAAGTTTCAGGTTCATAACATTATGATTGAAGGATCTTATGTAGGGAAATTAATAGTGTGGTGAGGTAAAAGGGGAAAAGGATCATGAAGGACCTCTTCATGATGCTCTTTGGCTCTCCTCTATATTATTTTGATACAAGGCAAATTTTGTGAGCTTAAAGTATAGTTTTGTTGGATTAGTTGAAGAACACATACATTTCTTCTAAGACACTTCTTTGTATAAGCTTAAACTTAACCTAACTCTAATGTACACACAAAAGCAAAAATCAAGACCTAATACTAAATGATATTTGATTTTTATGAGGAAAGAAGTAATATTTTTTTTAATACAAGAGCACAAGAAGATGCAACAAACAAAGCCTAAGATCCAGTTGTATGCATTTTTTATTCAATTCTAAAGCTTAATGATTAATTTGATCCTTTATATCATTAAGACTAACTAATTATTTTTTTCCTTCATGTTTATTTACCAATAAACAAAAAAAAAATCTTAGTTTACACAAAAAACAAATATAATTTTACTCCTAAATGAGTAGATGATAAATTTATGGGGCTGAAGAACCTATTTTTACCACAGTAGAAAAAGTGCCACCGATCCAAAAAAGTATTGTCAAAGTTATCACCTACTGATGATGATATCATTTAACTTACAAAATAGATAGAAAATAAGATAGACAGTGACAAATGGGCTTGTCTAAGATGGCAAAGGATAGTTAGACTTCCTTAAGCAACAATAAGGTTCCTATTCATATAGACAAAAATGATAAATTGATAAAGTGTATGAAATAAATATTAAGAAATAAAAGTGCCATGGGTAGTGATAGTGCCACTAATGCTTTTTCTCTCTGTAAACAAGAGAATGATAGTTCCACTAACCTATAATATGGTGATGTTTTTACCTCTAAGAATATAACTATAACAAAAATTCACTACACTAGGCAAATCCATCCTAGAAAGGAAAACTTGAGTTGAATTGTTGCCTAGTGTTGAATGAGATGAGAGATCCTAAAGGTCCATTAATCTATTAAGTTGTTGATACAATAATGATTCCAAATATATTGAAAAATGGAAGAATGCATCAAAAAATCCTAGAAAATTTGAAGTTCCCTATGCCATGGGGCTCTACTGTCCCATAGATTCAAAATAATAACTCACATCTCCTAAAGTTCCATTAATCTATTAAGTTGTTGATACAATAATAATTCCAAATATATTAACAAACGGAAGCATGCATCAAAAAAGCCTAGCAAATTTGAAGTTTCCTATGCCATGGGGCTCTACTAGCCCATAGATTCAAAATAATAACTCACATCTACAACCTTTCTAGTAGTATATAATTCAATTTTCACCATAAGTAGGGACCTTGAATCTTTTCAATGGTAACTAAAAGTGACCCACCATTGGTGAATCTTGCATCCTATATGTAGTTATGAATTCACCTATCAAATAAAGGGGTAGGTTTGTAGAATAAGCCACCCTATTTTGGTAATTGGTCTTATAGTACTTCAAATACCCTAGTGCAATTAGAAGGAAGCACCAGCAATACCCCAACAAACTAAATCCCATAAAAAATAGAGGAAGAATAAAAGGATGATAGAGTGAGAGGGCTTACTAAAACATATTGAAGTCACCCCAAATTCTATGGCAACTTCGGAAGCATAAAAGAATAAACAAGGAGTAAATCAGTAGCAAAAGGTATTCATTATAACAAGAGAAGAATAAATATTCAAGCTCAAAATACTTATCTAGAGATGTAATTCTTTCAAGCATTATGTTCGAGAAGCAAAGGCAGGCTATTCCAAGCTTGAAATTTGTTGAAGACTGACCTACTCATGCAAGTCCAAAGCTTTTGGTCAAACTAACTTGTTATCAGACTTATGAAAGAGGTAAGATAGAATGCTTTGTGCTAACATAAGTAAAATTTTCTAATGCTTCTAGTTGATGTTAGCATATCTTTCAAAATTTCTAGATAAGTGCAAAAAAAGGTAGGAAGTAGTCAATAGCTTTTGCCTATATAAACTAGAATACTTTATCGAACAATGTTATTTAAGCCTCTAAAAGCTTTGACATAATGCAAGTAGGATCTAGAGTATAGAGCAAAGTAGAAAAACAATCTAGACCACTTATATTATCTACTAAGTGGTCCAATATGCTAAAAGGAAGCTCAAAATGTAAAGGATGAAATAGTAGTTCCTCAAATCGAAGGAGATTGATGCAAAGGACACCTAGCACTCTAGCCATGAATAGATAAAACATGTAGTATTTGTTAGAGTTATAAATTGACTACCACCTTCAAGCATAATGAAGCATATCAAGAATTGTAACTACCTAACAAGTATGTGCAGAGCAAAATGAAGAGGTCAAGTGGTGCCAACTCAGGCCAAGATCATGCCTAATCAATTTTGACTAGTATTTTATGTAATATTTTATTTCCTTTTAGGGTTAAGAAAAATCTATATAAGTAGTGCTTTTCAATTGTAAGGGTTGAAAAATTTACTGTTTACCTTTTTGTGAGCTGAGGATTTGAGTTGTTCTAGTAACAATCAAGGATATTTGGCTTCTTTCTATCAAATTCATGCAATATATTTTATAATGTTTTACACTTTTAGCATTTCATTTAATTTTTGAAGGTAGTGACTTATGTTAGGTTCAATGTTGTTTTCCTTATTTCAACTTAGACTGGAGTAGATGTTGTTTGGATCATTACTCTTGAATCATTTGAAGTGTTGAATGTTGTAAAAAATTGCACTCTTGATATTTTTGTTAATTTTAGCTAGGTGAATTCTATTAGATGAAATAGTTATTTAGGTCATTCAATGAAATGTTTGAAATATATTATGTTGTGATTTCTATGCTTAACTCACATGAGCTTTGATGGGAAAAATTTTATTAGGCTCTTGATTGCACTAGGTAATTTATGTTCTTTTAGCTTGTATTATTATTTTTAGCTAAACTTTGTACACTTCAATATTTTCTATATCCCCTTTCCCCTATTTATTTTCCCTTTTATTTTGTTCTATAAAGCATTATAAAGGAATAATCCTTCTCTGGAGGTTGATCTAAGATCAATATCATGTCATCCAATCTTGAATCTAGCCTAATTCTAACCAAACCATCAAGAGTTTTGGCACACCCAATGGGACCCAAATCATAACAAGTGCCTAAATAGAAGTCATAGTCATAATGTGCATTTGAGCATTTAACATGCCCACACTTTTTGGTGATCAAGTGTTGGTGTATAGCTTCATCTCACAAAGTGGATAATATCAATTCACTTGGTGATTCCATTTTTGAAAGAACTTGAATATGCCAACCCCATTGAGGATGTAGATCTAGAATTTCATGTTCATCAAATGAAAGCCAAAAAGATAAAAGAACCAGTATATTTTGTTGAGCTTCCAACTACCCAAACATGTAAGAAAGGTAAGTCACTTTCACCTATCTATGTATTCTCAATTCAAAGCCCCACTCCTTTATAGGCCATATCTCCAAAGTCACCTGATATATTTCCAATAGAAGTTATGGTCAAATGCACTTTTCCTAGCTAGAATAGTGTCAAACCCCTCAATCTTCCAAATCTCCATAGTATTACTTAGTATTTAAAATATTTACCCTACTATGATGGTAGAGAGAAAATAGCCTATGAACAGTATCAATATATTGCTACTCTAATTATTGTTCTTAATATTTTTCGTAAATATGTACTGGTCAGGTTGCTTGCTCTATCTTTTAGAGGTAAAATATTATCCTAATATCGTGCACTATAGGAAGGTAGCATTTGTACTTAGGCTAACCGTTCTTAACCATTTATTATAGAATTCAATGATCTTGGGATCCATTTTCTCTACTTACGTAGTTCATCACTATTCAAAGGCATCATCAAGAAAATATTATGGATTTCAATATTTGGTTTAATAAAACTTGGAAGAGAATTCCTCAAGATATTAGGCCATCACATGCCCAAGCCTACATCTATTACCTCCATGATTTTATTTTTAGGTCTTCAAATCAAGTAGACCAATGACATGACATTTTCATAAATCTTCCAAGTAGCTATTACAATTGAAAATGCACTCATCTTAGTTGGTAAGCTTCTTCCTAAAGTTATAATGTCATATTTAATTAATATCCATCAACTAAACCAACAAACTTCGCTATCAACAAGACCTTCACTAGCTACTTTGCCTACACCTACATTATATCCTTAGCTTACTAGTCTATAAAGCACATTACCATCCCTGCCTGCTCTAGAGCCAAAAGAATTAGCAGAGATACAAGAGTTAAAATATTTAATCAAGAATATCACAAACAAGGTTATAGAAGTAGAGCAACAAAGTTTTGAAAGGAGGTATGATGCATATCAGCAAATAAGATACCCTTACATCTTAAGAGCTAAAGAGGCTTCTACTAGAAATACTATAAAAAAGCAAGAAGGTGTTGTTGGAAGTCAAAAGGAGAAAGTATCTATAGCTCTAGATAACTATTAGTGTTTAGCATGTAATGATATACATAATACTAACACCTGTGTAGTTTATCAATATTAATACTAGCTGGTTATAGCCCAAGAAGTAGAAAAAAAATCAAAAGGGCTTGTAGACATGCTAATAGATCTAAAACACAATCTCGTTGTTGAGGAGTCTCCAACTTTTGGTCCTCTTTATATACTTATAAAATCTAGGAAAAGACCTTATATCATATCCTCAAAAGCCTATATATATATATATATATATATATATATATATATATATATATATATCCTCAAAAGGAGCAAAAGAAGGATCCTCCTAAGGAGTATCCCAGGCCAGAAGCATCAAAAGTTTATCAAAGGAGGAAATAGACTAAACCTGAAGTTCCAACAATTTGCCAAAATCCAAAAGTGCCTAAGGAACAAGCTAGGCCAAAAATATCAACTTCCAGCCAAGAGTTGGAAGCAAGCTTAAAGCTAAAATCACCTAAGGAAAAAGCTAGGTCAAAAATATTAGTAGCTTATAAAACATTAGAGGCCCCAAAAGCCTACCAAAGAGCAAAAGATCCTAAAGAATAACCCAAGATGGAAACACCAAATGACAATCAAAGGTCAAAAGCACCTACGACAATCTAAGGGCTGAAATATCATCAACAAGATTTGAGGGAGTAAGTTCTAAGAAGGTTGTGGTACCCTTCATTGACCATGAAGTAAAGAGAAAAGTTTCTTAGCAGTACCATAGGAGATTTGAGTAACCAAATCTAAAGGAAGAGAAGCTACCAAATGCCTTTTGATTCAAAATTATGGAAGAATTGGAGAAGACTTCCTCAAGAGTCAATATTTATGATGCTTTGTTGATCCCCCAACAAATTTATCTATTAAAGTAAGCCCTTAAAATCTCAATAGTAGGTAAACTCACCCTCTTAGACTTCAATTTGGTGTAATATTAGGCACCTATGGGTAAGATAAAATGGTCTCTTAGCACGAGTAAAATTAAGCGTCCACTTTTTTATGTCCTTATGCATGGAAGGCTAGATAGTACATAATTGTATGGTTGATTCTAGAGCTTCCACAATAATCATGTCTAAGGCTATTTATGAACAAATGGGCTTAGAATACACTTAAAATAGTTCTAAAGTATTGTAGTTTGATGGGACACCAGTCTGGATAGTGGGAGCTATAAAGGATATTTCACTATTATTGAATTGGGTCCCATACATATTAGTAATCCAAGAGGTAATAGTGGTGAACCTTCCACCACTATTTGGACTATGCTTGTTGAGGGAGTTTACAAAAAATATTGGTGGATACCTATCATTGGATTGCACTCATATGATAATTCCTTATAAAGTAAAAAGGACCTAGATCTATGTCAAGAAGATCAGCCCCTATCACATAAAAAGATATAAAGAGAAAAGTGTCAATCTAGTTGAATATGCTTTAGAACACCCTTAAGTGGAGATAGAAGATTGACTAGAGAGACCAAAATAATTGATGGATAAATTACTAGAGGATAGATTCTCCATGTTTGATCTCAATGTAATAATCCACTCAAACATGGAAATCAAAAAAGTCCAAATCCAACTAGACATAAATTCTAGAAAGTACATCTAGGATATTTGAGAGAGGATTCACTAGCAAAATATATACTTTCCATGCTCCATCTCAATGCATTGATTTACACAATCTTGGAAAATTATGAAGAACAAGGCTATAGTATGGCACAAGATTTGGAGTATCTATAAAAGCCAACAAATGGATCATAAGCCAAAGACATGATGTCTTTGCTAGGTTTTGATGCTTTAGCTCATTTAGACATTAGAACTTATTTTATGTCAAGGCCAACCCAATTGCAACTCTTGGCTCAAGCAAGTCACATGTTTCAAAAGACAAATAGGTGCAAGCATAAGAAGTTTGGGTTATTTTGGTCTGGACATTATTGATTCTAATGAATTGGCAACATGTAAAATAATAGGTAATGGAAACCTTGCCAAATTTTGGAATAAATATATGGTATGTAAATAAAGCTAATAAAAGTTAAGTGTTGTATAGCTATTGGCTAGATCATGTGACAAAGCAATGCTCATGAAGTAGATTTTTGTAAAAATGCAACAGACAATTCACATGCATGATGAAGCATGCTTAGCATAGATCGAGAGGTCCAAAAATTAGTAAAATAGATAAGCAAGAGTAGATAATTACATTTTTGTTGACTCAACTACATTGAAACAAGTTTGCATGAGATGGTTGGATTAGAAAGAGAGTTGATTGGATAAATAATTTCAACAACTTTCTTAGTTGAAGATTTCTATATAAGGAGGCTTCCATTCTTAGCATTTCATAGGCCTTGAGAAAAGCTACCTTGCAAATAAGATGGTTTATTTTGTGGTAGCAAGGCTTTAAAAGACAATATTTATGGAACTTATAGATTAACCCTTTGCTTTTAAGAATCATTATATCATGCTCTATCATCTCATCATTAATAATCACTTTTGGTGCAACATCTACTACTTAGATATGGATTACCATGGATAAATTCTTCCTCTTGTCCTCAACTAAGGTATCCTAACTTCCAAATAGAGCATCCTTACTATCAGTTAGGGCTTGCATAAAAATCCTTTATTGTTGGAAGTAAAAAAATGAAAAATATAAAAGGCTTAATGTAAATTATTTTTCTTGGACAAATATAAAATGCTTAATGTAAATATATAAGAAACAAAGTAAAATGAAAAAAAAATCAAATGTCGATTTCATAACAAATTAGACAAACTTAACAAAAGCTATAATTAATTAATAATAAGGGGAAATGAGATCTTAATTATACTTTCTAGAAATATTATATTTGTTAGCAATTTAACACTCTCCTAGGATCTCAAAATATCTCAAGAACAAATATGCACATAATTCAATCCATAACAATGAACAATAACTTGTTGAATATTATTGAAAATGTCTACTTAAGCAATGCAATGAAATGCAATGCTTATTTGATCACATATTACAATGCTTTATCTTCAATATATACATATTGGATATGAGACTCTTCACATTCACAAGACTCTTGACCTTTACACTTACATAAACTTTTCATCTCCTCAAACACATGGGAGATATAACACTTCATATTTCTCATATGAGAAATATTACATAATAAATCCACATATCCACAAGAACAAAGACTCTTATGATTGCACATACTAAATGATAAACTCTTACACAACTCATAACTTCATATTATTAACATGACACCTCACTTACATAACTCACACTTACTAACATGACACCTCATTTACATAACTCCACACTTATTTACATGACACCTACTATATACTCATATATTAAACACACTCTATATTTAACTATTTATATGGTACTTGCAGTAACCTTGTAAGTTATCAAATAATGTAGTACCTTCAACACCCCTTTGTATTACATTATTTGTATGAAGCCCCTTTGCCTTCATGTGCTTTTAGTCCTTCATTTTAGTCTTGGTCTTTTTGCTCTAAGTGTGGTACTCGTAATGACTCTGACCACTTTTAGAATTGCCTTGGAAATGATTTTCTAGAAAAACCCATCTAGTGCTATCATCAACATCTCTTTAACACTTTTCTATCCATGACTTATGTTCTTATTATTATTTCCTTTGTGCCAAAAATATCTTTGAGAATGATTATTACCTCTACAAATTTCACAACAATGAAGATCCCAACATTTTTTTGCCTTGTGTCCATATTTGTTGCAATGTGTACACCTATTCATACTGTGAATGTTATTTCCTTGCTAATATTTTCTCAAACTTGTTTCTTTGTATTCTATTTCATCACTATCCTTGTTACTATTTCTGATTTTATTTGAAATATTTTTTAATTTTCTTTTTCTTTGTTCTCAAAACAAGTTTTGTTGTCATGGGCCTCAAATCACAAGTATCACAACTTGCATCTTTCATCATAGGCTTATTCTTCAATTTTTGTTTTTTTTCTTAAGAACATTTAGAGTGACTATTATCTTGTATGCTATTCTCCATATACTATCTTGTATTGTAATGTAATTTTCACAATAGTCATTTTCATCATTGAGAAGTCCACGTATGCAGTGTTAAAGTATTGAAAATATATATTTTAGCTTCTTTGTGAATGGATTGTAAATGTCCCATCGATTCTGGTGACACATATTTTTCATCTTCAATAGCTCCTTGAGGGATGGATTGTAAGATTTTTTTAGTCATATTTTCTTTAACTGTACTATCCTATGGTGATGCATATTGAATGTTTGTTTTTATTTTCATTTGCTTTGTTTTCTAATTTTCATGTTGTGTGTCTTGTCTTTGATCAATCTTTAAGGTTTTCAATATCTTGTTTGTTTCTTCAATATGTATTCTCTAAATTAAATAATTCTACAATCCTTTTTCTCACACAAATTTCTTCTTTAATTTTAATAATAATAATAAATTTCCTTGTAGAATTCCTTATTACTCCCAAGTTTAATATTTAAATTTTCTTTAGGTGCAAGCTTACTGTAGTTGTAAGGGCTTTGGCCTCTCTTTGAGAGGTCCAATGTTCAAACCCCGTTGAATATGAGGGGACCATGGCCCCTCATAAAAACCTATGTAAACTCATTGAAAAAATATTAAAAATTTCTTCAATGTAATTTTTCCTTTAAATAATTATTTTCCTTCAGTCTTCAGTATTCTTAACGAGATCTTATTTCAAATATATGTTCCTTCAATCTTCAATTTAATTCAACTTTCAATAATCAAATAAAAAAAAATTCTTCTACATTTTTTTTTTGTTGGTAAAAAAATTTCATTAAAAGTGGGTTTTGAAAGGACCCCAAAACATTTTTACAAAAGGTCAACAAACCATCCAAAGGGCCAAAGGGCAGGCCTTGTGAAAACCAAAAAAAGTACAAGGGATGGTCCTAGAGCGATCATCACCAACTGTCTTTACAAACTGGGATGCAGGATCAATCTGTACGAGGGATAAAACTAGGATGCGGGATCAACCCGTACGCGGGATCAAACAAGGATGCGGGATCGACCTATACAGAAATAATTCAAAACAAACCTACTAAAAGAACCCATAAGACAAAAAGGAGAATCCTACCCAAGCCAAAAAAAATTTAAAATTAAAAAACCCGCCCAAACCGGAAAATTGAAACCCACCAAGGAGAAATTGAAAATTAAAAACCACATGGGAAGGAAATTCGTCCTTAGAGAGATAGCTAGACCAGAGAAAACCATCAAGTAAAATTAAAATTTGCAACAACAAAGGATAAACCTGTCTATGAGGCACAGGAACAACAAAAACTGACCCAACAGAGAAGATCTCAACCAAAAAGCCACGAGACCAGCAGAAACTATCACAGTAAGGAAGATCCCAACCAAAAAGCCATGGGACCACCAAAAACTGTCTCAGTAGAGAATATCCTGACCAGAAAGCCATGGGACCACTAGAAATTGTATTAGTAGAGAAGATCCTGACCAGAAATCCATGGGATCAATAGAAATTGTCTTACCAAGGAAGATCCAGACCAGAAAGCCATAGGACCAATAGAAACTATCTCAGCAAGGAGGATCCTAACCAGAGAGCCATGAGACCATCACAGACTGGTCTAGCAATGAAACCCATCCAAGAAGACATGAGAAAACCAAAAACCCGTCCAAACGGGTAAATTTGAAACCTCAATTGCAGCAAGGAGAATCTTATGAATAGTTGAAGGAGAAAACATGACCTGGAAAGTGGATCAGCAGACACTAGAGATCTCGACAGGCCATGAGATCTCTTTGCAAAGGAGACTGAATACGTAAGCTAAAGAGAGAGTCTAGAGACACCAACCACCAAGAAGACCCATGACTGGAGCAATCCTGGATACAGGGATTGTCAACAGGGCCCGACAACTATAGCAACGATGAAACACGAGGTCCCCTCCCAAAGATCATTAAAAAAATTACAGATCCAAGCCAGACAACCATCCATATTAGAAAAGCACACTGTCCCACAAAGTCTAATGAGGGAAGAAGCCTCGAGCCAAAACCATAGTTGCAAAAAGAAGCATAGGATCCCATACCAAGACCAAAAATGCACATTATAGTAGAGGCTCCATCAAAAAACCTTGAAATAGATAAACCAAGAGGCACTACACATCCTAATCTAGAGTAGGACGGGATGACCATCTATGGACAATAAAAATAGGGCTCCCCTAAAGCCATGAAAAAATACATACTAGGATCTCGAGCAACAAAAATAGAAAACACATGTTGAACCCTCTTCCAGAAGCCACAACCCCCCAACTGAACAAACCAAAATCCAACCAAATCAAAGCACCTGGGATAGTTGGGGCAGGGTCACTAATATGGTCCAAATAGCTACGTATAAATAGTCAAATGCCAGAAAACCATCCTAGAAGGATGAAGCATGGGAGAAGAAAGGAGCGAGCAAATGGCTACTTCAATATTCTTCATCAATTTATTTTTTCAATCTTCAACCTAATATCATTAATTTCTTTCTTCAATTTTATTTTTCCTTCAAATAATTTTTCACTTTAATTATTTTTTACAATAAATATCTTCATCTTCAAATATTTCAAATTCTTTTTTTCCTTAAACTTTCATTCTTTAATCTTCTTCTTCAATTTTTTAAAAATTCTCTTCATTAATATTTTCAAATATTACTTCAATTAATATCTTCTTCTTATAACTCCCTTCAATTGAATAATCCTTTCACTTTAATAAATACCTCTTTAATCAAATATTTCTTCCTTCACCTTATAATATATGCTTCTTCAACATTTTTTTTAATATTTCAAAATTGTTATACACCTTGTTGTTCAAATAATAATTGGATACAAATTAAATGTACCTTAGGTAATTTTAATTGACACTTCTCCTTCTATCTCCAAAGTTCACACCTCTCGTGCATTCTCCAATGTCTCTAGGCCTTTCACCTTCTGAATAATATTTCTCTGATTTGTGCATTACATGAGCTCATAATAATTTTTATTGTTTTTGTCTACTTCAACCAAATCACACTCTGTTCACTACGACTTCCTGCTTGATGCTCTAAGATTTCAGTTTGCAATTATTCTTTGCTTCATCATTACAACCTATATCCTATGGTTGGATCTTCCTCCAACCTTTGGCTCTGGCTTTTCCAAAATATTTACCTTATTCTCCAACGTCTTCACTTTTTCAAATGTTTTCACTCTCAGACTTCAATCTTTTCAACGTCGACTTTTACACAAATTCTCTAGGTTTTTATTGTGCTTATGGTTGATGTTCCAATTGTCTTCACTTCATCTCTCAACATATATATATATATATATATATATATATATATATATATATATATATATATATATATATATATATTCAACGTCGACTTTTACACAAATTCTCTAGGTTTTTATTGTGCTTATGGTTGATGTTCCAATTGTCTTCACTTCATCTCTCAACATATATATATATATATATATATATATATATATATATATATATATATATATATATATATATATATATATATATATATATATATATATATATATGCTTGGCCACTTCTTTCAAACCTCTTCTTCACAATATTCCTTGTGAATATGCTTGTCCCTTCAAACTTTTCAAAGTTCTTTCTCAAGCATAGTCATTTCGACGTTCTTCCACTCAAGCACAGTTCTACAACCTATACTTATATCAAACATATAAACTCTCCTTTATATCATGGAATTTACCAAGCAAAGACAATGTGGCTTTGATACCACTGTTAGCAATTTAACACTCTTCTAGGATTTCAATATCTCAAGAACAAATACACACATAATTCAATCCATAACAATGAATAATAACTCATTAAATATTATTGAAATATCTACTTAAGCAATGCAATGCTTATTCGATCATATATTACAATGCTTTATTTTCAATATATACACATTGAATATCATACCTTTCACATTCACAATACTCTTGACCTTTACACTTATATAAACTTTATATTTCCTCAAACACATGAGATATTTAACTCTTCATATTTCTTATATGAGAAATATTACATAATAATTCCACATAAAAACAAAGACCCATGATTGCACATACTAAATGATAAAATCTTACACAACTCATAACTCCACACTTATTAACATGATACCTCACTTACATAACTCACACTTACTAACATGACACCTCACTTACATAACTCCACACTTATTTACATGACACCTACTATATACTCAAATATTAAACACACTCTAGACTAAATTATTTACATGGTACTTGCAATAACCTTGCAAGTTCCAACAATAGCTTTAGTCAATCATCAACCCATGAATGATCCAAAAAATCATGCTAAGATCTTGTTTATATAAATAAATTTAACTAAAAATATAACACAAATAAATGTTTAATATGTAGTGCCATCCAAACGAAGCTCTAACCAACTAAAATCCTTTTCCCATTTTACTCCTCTTAAATCAAACTAAAGGTGAAAGAAATATTTGAATAGTAATATAAACACACACAAACAAAAACTTTATAGACAATATTTTATTTTTCAACTGGTTATATGGGATTGTAATGGGTCCACTCATATTACATCCTCACCATGTTACCATGGTATACATTTTTTTTCAATTAGTTATATGGGATTGAAATCGGCCCCACTATTACAACAAATTGGCAATTATGCATATATTGCTTGGCAAGTTTCAAACCTAAGTTTCCTCCTTGAAAGTCAAGAAATTTAATTGGTTGAGTTCATGTCATTTGATCATGGTATTTCAATATTTTTCTTTAAATATTGACTAGCATTTCTTCTTGCTTTTCTTTTAATAAGCTATATGTGGCTTACATTGGGGACCACTCGCACCAAAATACTAAAATATTACATTTGTTTTTAGGTCAATAAAATCATAGTTAGTTTTCCCCTTTATCAAATATGTTCTTCATTTTCTTTTCTATCAAATACATTCTTCATATTCATCAAATTGCGATATTTCTACAATCAACTCCTTGACATTATTTATATTAAGAGAAAATCTCACTTAACTACTTGCCTTATAAAATTTGAATTTCACCAAGATGAAGATTAATATTGTGATTGGCTAAATTATCTACTACTTGATTTTCTTCTTTATAGATATGCTCATATTTCCAAGAGATTGCCTCCAACAATAATTGATGAAGACCAACAATAATTATATTTTTTATCCACTTCGCACACATTTTTTATTAATAGTATTAATAATAGTTTGTGAATCCCTCTTAATTGTAACATATTTTCATCATTTTTCAATTACAATTTTAATCTCTATAAGAAGGATAGAAGTGCCCTAGACTTTGCATAGTTGTTAATTAAAGTTCTATATGATTCTAAGTGAGGAAGATTTTGCCTTCATTCTTTCAAAAAACACCACCCCAACTACCTTTTCTTGGATATATTTTGGAAGCACCATCAAAAAGAATTGTGGTAAACCCAATTTTTGGACATTTTCATTTTACCATAAATCAAATAAAATCCTTTGCATTAATGTCATTGTCACATGTGGCCCTTTCATATATATTAAAATCATATAATTGAGTGGCTTATATGCTTGAAACTTGCCAGGATAAGCACCATATCTATAAAAAAGTTGTAAGAGAGGAAATAATATGCTTCCAAACTTGGGCAAGACCTTAAGATCTATTTTTAAAAATTCTTTTATTCCTTTCAAGACAAATTTTTTAGCAAATAATGGGAATACCATCAAACCAAAATTTTGCATAATCCTCATTATTAATTGACCCTCCAATATATTTCTTCATCAATTGTAAACTATTTGATATGAAGTTCCATGTTGGTGATCCTTTAGGTAGGGTTCACTTCCTAAATAATTTTACTGCAACAAGATAACCTATATATTTTTTGAATAATTTAGTTGCATCAAGAGAACCTATATTTTTTTTAATAATTTAGTTGCATCAAGATAACCTATATATTTTTGAAGAAAAACTTTCACCTAACTCTTTCCTTAATCTTTGAAAAATATATAGTCAAGTTTTGCACCTAATGCCAAATTCATAAATTTGCAATTCCACAACCTTGTCCCTCCAATATTCTTTCCTTTACAAAACCTATTGCACATATAAAGAGGAAACCTAAATTTTGCCTCACATCCTTTCTAAAGAAAATCTCTTTGATTTTTATCAAATTCAAATGCTATAACTACTAACAATCTTGAATGTGACATCATATAAATAGGGATGGATTGTAATGTAGTCTTTATGAGTTATAACCTTCCATCCATGGTTAAGAACTTATCTTTCCAACTTGCCAGGCAAAATTTTATTCTATCCAAACACAAGTCCCATAGCTCATTTTAATTTTGTTTGTGAGACAAAGAAATACCCAAGTAGGTTGACGATTTATTTTTTAATTTTAAACCCTAAAATGTCCATAATATTTTTTTGTAAATCTAGGGAAGTGTTAATGAAAATCTTGGATTTTTAGTATTAAGAATCTATCTACTAGCCTTCTCGTAGCATGTTAATGATTATTTAAACTCCATGGCCTTATTAATTGAGGGATGACCCAAAAGAAAAGTATCTTCAATAAATTAAAGACGAGACTCGAAGGGATCAAATATTTTCAATTGGTTACATGGGATTGAAATGGGCTCCACCCGTATTACATCATCATCATGTAGTGGTATTACAAAATAGATATTATGGATGTATCGCTTGGCCAAATTCAAACTTGGGTTTCCTCAAATATTCAAGAATATAAACATTTGAACTAATATCATTTGGTTAAAATGTTAAGGTTACCCATGAGATTTAAACCTTCATCTTCGTTGTGAAATTATTCATTCCAACCAATTGCTTTAAACTCCATCGACTCAAAGGGACCATTTGTTGCAACCTGAATACCTTTGATTTTTCCTTCCATTTTTGCCTTTGAGAAGAAGAATAAATAGATAAGGAGATGGTGGATCACCTTGGTGGAGTCTATAGATAACTTAAAGTATCCAACAAGAGATCCATTAATAAAAATATAAAATTTTGGGATGCTATCATAACATCTAAATCATTCACATGAATCTTGATCAAAACTAAATTTTTTGAGAATATCATATAAAAAACTCCAATAAACCCTATGATATGCTTTGTTGATGGTCTAATTTCGTCATACCTAAATTTGTCATGGAATGAAGAGAATGTATGGCCTCCTTTGCAATGATTACACTATCAAGAAATTGTTTACCATGAACAAAACCATCTTATTCCTTTGAGATAATACAATCTAGAATGCTTTTCAACCTATTTGCCATAATTATTTAAATGATTTCATAATTCATATTACAAAGGCTTATTCGATGAAAACTATCAAAATATTTTTTCTTGCCTTTCTTGGGAACTAATGTATGATCTCACCTATTGTAGCCTTCCTTTTTTGGTCCTCTTTAACTGCAACCAACATATCACTCTTTAATAAATCCTATAAAGTTTTGAAAGAACATCATAAAAAATCCATCGTGGCTAGGTGTCATGCCTTGTTAGGATGGAAAGAGAAAAATGCCTCATATAGGTCCTCCATAGGTATCTTCTTCATCAACCTTTCATTTTGTCCTTGTGTGATAATTGATGGAATATTTTGCAAAATCTTGTCTTGTACCTCCCTATTTTGCCCATTATCTAACAAAATATCATTGAAATAATTAATTGCTTCCTCTTGGTATCTTCTTCTTCCTCAATATTTTATCCATTTAGAGTAAAACTATTTTTGATGTAATAAAAGGATAGAAAATTTTGGTACTTCTATCTTCTTGAGCCATTTCTCCCTAGATTCTTGAAACCATTATGATTGCTTTTTCAATACTTTATAATAATAATAAAGTAATTATTTTTCTTGCGTATAAGATCTTTGGTCCATTCCATTGATTTTTACTATTTTTTTTTTTAATTTTGAGCTTGGATTCAATTTCTTCCTTATCTTTAAATATATTATCAAAAGATTTGCCATTCAAAATCTTCATTTGCCCTTTGGATATTTCATCTTTTAAACAAATCTATACATACTTGATCCTTTAAATTTGGTTCATCCTACTATAACCATCTAGAATAAATCAAGGTCTTGCAGCCACACAGTTTGGAAGCAAAATTGCTTTGGATGACCATTATTGAGTGAATCACAAGTCAAAAGAATGGGTTCCACATATGATCTTACTCGCTAAAGATATTGCATATTCTATTTGCAACTATGTTTTGGATAACAAAAATCTATCCAATCTTTTTGCTATGAGTTTGCCAATACATATGGTATCCATTTATATTCAAAAATTGAAGGAGCAATATCTCAAAGACCATATAAATTGACAAATTAAACAAAATTTTATATTTATTTAAACCATCTAGGTGTATCGTCCTTCTTTCCAAAAGAGAGAGAACTTTGTTAAAGTCACGCCTAAAAATCCATAGATTATGATTATGAATCATTATTGTATTTGACAAAAATATTCTAAGGTTCTTCCAACATTTTTATAGGGAATAACTATAGTAGAAACATGTATATTTATAACCCCAACTTCGATGTTTTCTTCCTTCCCACAAAAATAATCTAGTAATTTAATTACTTTTTGTTTTAGACAATTGACTATTCCACTTAAGTTTATATTATATTATTCTTGCTCAATTTATATTATGAATATACCACAATGGTTTGGGTTTTGGCTCTTCTTTGGGAGGTCCAAGGTTCAAACTACAGCGTGTGTGTTAATCCCCTATTTTTTTCTTTGGTTACATAGGAGAGTTGGTCACAACCACACTATTTTTAGAAATTGACAAGCCTAGATTTCAAACCACATGGGTTGCTCCCACCAAATCTATTCCACCTTGTTATTGTTGACCCAACATGAAGGGGACCCCACCAAATCTATTCCACCTTGTTATTGTTGATCCAACGTGAAGGGGACCATCGGTCGTTCGGGATTTGTACTATTATTGTCGATCAAACATGCACTCAAATGATTCAAGCCCAAAGTTCAAACCATAGGAGTTGCTTCCACCAAATCTATTCCACCTTGTTATTTTTGACCTAGCGTGAAGGGGACCATCGATCGCTTAGGATTCGTACTGTCATTGTCGATCAAGCACACACTCAAAGGATTCAGATCAGACTACTACCTTTGCAAACAGGGTACCTCGAGGCTAGACAAGCACCTACCAATCCACCTAACCCTCGAGGGTTAAAAAATTAAAGGGCTTATGGTAGCCCATGTAATTTGAATCGGAGTTGAATGGACCAACGGTATGAATCGCAGACTTCAGTTGACCGCCTCACACCAACTCGACTACTCACTCACCCTTAAAAGGACTTAAGATAGCGAATGTGATTTGAACCGAAGTTTAATGGACCCATGGTACGGATCACAAACATCAAATATTTTTGTTATAGTAAAATACATCATTTTATTAAAAAGTTATCTTTATAGGTATAAATAAGAGGTTTAAGGAAGGAATAAGGGTAGGGTAGACCATATTTTGGTAACCCAAATAAAATTAAATAATCATATATTAAATATAAGTCTTTTACAAAAACTATCTCATATAACTTACAACCTTTATATTTTAAAAATTAAACCATTATTTTAATAACCTTTGTTCAAACACGTCCTAATGGAGACAATGCAACAGGCAATGTAACAGTTTGGGGCTTGATTGTTCTTCAAGAGGTCCAAGGTTCAAACCACGATGTTTTGTTGTGTGTTAATTCCATATTGATAAGTGGAGCTACGGGATTTAAGAGGGGTCATGATTGGGAGGAGATTGCTCAACCCTATGTGTCGGTTGATTATAAGGATTTATCACACTACCCATTGATCTCAGTAGGGACAATGCAACGATTTGGGGTTTGGCTCTTCTTTGAAAGGTCTTCAGACACTACCCATTTAATTTTAGGCCTCAATAGGGACATCACAACGGTTTGGAGTTTGGCTCTTCTTCGAGAGGTCTTCAAACTGTGATGTTTGACTGTGTTAATTTCCTATTGATAAGTGTA
The DNA here is from genome assembly GCA_028583015.1 of Wollemia nobilis. Classification (NCBI taxonomy): domain Eukaryota; kingdom Viridiplantae; phylum Streptophyta; class Pinopsida; order Araucariales; family Araucariaceae; genus Wollemia; species Wollemia nobilis. The sequence goes on along the minus strand of JAQPPZ010000104.1, from coordinate 1,293,766 downwards.
GCTCTCGACTTTACGAGGGGTCTTGGCTAATTCTCTATTGATAAGTGTAGCTCTCGTAATTAGTCTCAGTAGAAACAACGCAACGGTTTGGGGTTTGGCTCTTCTTCAAGAGGTCTTCAAACACTACCCATTTAATTTTAGGTCTCAATAGGGACATCGCAATGATTTGGGGTTTGGCTCTTTTTCGAGAGGTCTTCAAACTACAACGTTTGGATGTGTGTTAATTCCCTATTAATAAGTGTAGCGCAACGGTTTGGAGTTTGGCTCTTCTTCGAGAGGTCTTCAAACTATGACGTTTAGCTGTGTTCATTTCCTATTGATAAGTGTAGCTCTTGACTTTACGAGGGGTCATGGCTAATTCCCTATTGATAAGTGTAGCTCTCGTAATTAGTCTTAGTAGGGACAACGCAACGGTTTGGGGTTTGGCTCTTCTTCAAGAGGTCTTCAAACACTACCCATTTAATTTTAGGTCTCAATAGGGACATCACAATAGTTTGGGGTTTGGCTATTTTTTGAGAGGTCTTCAAACTGCGATGTTTGGATGTGTGTTAATTCCCTATTAATAAGTGTAGTGCAACGGTTTGGAGTTTGACTCTTCTTTGAGAGGTCTTCAAACTATAATGTTTGGCTGTGTTAATTTCCTATTGATAAGTGTTGCTCTTGACTTTACGAGGGGTATGGCTAATTCCCTATTGATAAGTGTAGCTCTTGTAATTAGACTTAGTAGGGACAACACAACAATTTGGGGTTTGGCTCTTCTTCAAGAGGTCTTCAAACATTACCCATTTAATTTTAGGTCTCAATAGGGACATCGCAACGGTTTGGGGTTTGACTCTTTTTCGAGAGGTCTTCAAACTGTGACGTTTGGATGTGTGTTAATTCTCTATTAATAAGTGTAGCTCTCGACTTTACGAGGGTCATGGCTAATTCCCTATTGATAAGTGTAGCTCCCGAATTTACAAGGGGTCATGGCTAGGAGGAGATTGCTCAACCTATGTGTTGGTCATGGAGGTTTATCACACTACCCATTTAATTTTGTCTAGGTGTGGACATTGCAACTGTTTGGGGTTTGGCTCTTCTTTGGGAGGTCCAAGGTTCAAATCGTGGTGTTTGATTGTGTGTTAATTCCCTGTTGATAAGTGTTGTAGCTCTCTGCTTTACAATTACAATGGGACAAGGGGTCATGGCTAGGAGGAGACTGCCCAACCCTATGCGTCGGGTCGTAGGGGTTTATCATACTACCCATTTAATTTTTGCCCCTAAGGGCTAAGTGGATTGGTAATTGTGTGTTTGGCCAGACACTTAGCAAGAAGAGACCCAAGTTCAAAATCTTGGGGGCATGCCTGTTGCAAAGATAAGTAGTCTGATTTGAATCCTCTCAATTCACAGATAAGTAGTCTGATTTGAATCCTCTCAATGCATACAAGATCAATGATGATACAAACCCAAAACAACTGATGGTCCCCTCACGTCGGGTTAACAACAACAAGGTAGTATAGGCTTGTTGGAAGCAGCCCTTGTGATTTGAACCCTATACACTTCGTAGTTACTAAAAATGGTATAAATGTAAAAAAAACACTTTAAACATCACAACAACTATTCTTTTTTTTTTTGGTAGATTAGATTAAAAATGGGTTTTTATCAAGGATCCCAAAACCTGATTACATTGAAACTTGATTACATCAAAATTAGACAACCAAGGAAATACAACAGGACAGACTTGAGGAAAGCCGAAAGGAACAAGAACAGTAAAGCGCCAGAGGAACTGAAACAGGATCCTGTCAAGGATGGTGCAAAGGAAGCATTTCAGGACGTGATCCAGGAAACCTATAGAGGAAATTCAGGCAGGAACAAAAAGTCTGTCAAAAAACTGAAAGTGAAACTTTAGGCGCCAAAACAGAAAATTGAAACTTAATAAAGGCGAGAAAAGGAGCCAAACCACCCAAACAACCAGAAACAAATTGAAACATCCCACAGGCGGGAAAGGGACACGGGTTCTAGAAATTGAATTTGAATTAGAATTTTGAATCCTCCCAAGAGCGGGAAAACCAGAAACCACCCTTAGAAAACCAAAACCCGAACGAAAATTGCTTTCCACACTAGAGAAACTGCAAATCCTGTCAAAAAAGGGACGAGAAACTACCAGGGATGACAAAGAATCAAAAACCAATCCTTAGAACGCCTGAAAGATGAAGCAACATGAAGAGGAATTCCGCAGGCAACAAAATACTCATGTAGTGGAACTCCAGCCTGAAAATGGTACAACAAAAAGAGGAATTTTGCAGGCAACAAAATCCTCATGCAGTGGAACAACAACCTGAAAGATGGTGCATCTAAGGAACAGGAACAAGAGGAACTTCCTAGGCTACAAAGTCCTCAAGTAGAAAAAAGGAAGTCTTCAAAAAACAACAGCCCAAAGGAGGAAACAAAAGTAGCGGAACAACACATCTGAAGGAAAAGGCAGGAAAGTGCCACAAGAACCCAAAAGGAAGGAGTCACAAGGATGCACGACTGCAAACAATAGAGCCCAAAATGAAAGGAAGCAACCAGGCATCCCAGACAACCTTCAACACAACTTCAAGGACGCAAAAAAGGAAAACCTGCAAGGATTCAACAACAAGAAAAGTAGAGGCCAACCCGAAAGCCACGAAAGGAACTGAAAACCTGCAGGACCCACCACCACGAACCCAAAGAGCAGAGTCACAGTAGAAAGCACACGGTCCTCTTCCAAAACCAAAAGGATGTTGTGCAAAACTGCTCATGAAGCCATAATTCCTCAGACCCGCCAATGAATAGCTTCAAGGACACAAAAAGGAAGTCTTGAAAGGATTCAACAACAAGAAGAACAGAGGCCTCCCCAAAAGCCACGAAAGGAGCTAAAATCCCGCAAGAGCCACCACCTCGATCCCAAAGAGCAGAGTCACAGTATAAAGCGCGTGGTCCTCCCAACCAAAAGGATGTTGTGCAAAACTGCTCATGAAGCCAGAAATCCTCAGACCCAACAATCCACAACTGAAGATCCCCTAAGAACAAATGTAGGAAGACTTCCGAAAACAACCTGAGAAAAAAAAAATCAAGAAAAACCCTGAAAGATCCAAAAATCCCAAGAAAAGTACCAAGGAAAACCTAAACCCATCCCAGAACCCAAGCATCGAAGGAAAGGGCAGGACAATGAAGCAAAACAATGGAACAAAGGTTTTCCCATCATAGGGCAAGGAAAGAGACGAAACAATGGAACAATGATCTCCCCCAAAGGAGATCGTCTGCAACATCTTCCAACCGAAGAGGATGGGAAAATGAGATGCCAAAGAAACTGGGATAGGATTAGGGACCTAGGACAGGGTCGAGGAAGGAATGCAGAAAAGAGAAACAGAACTTCTATAAAAAGTTTCCTGCATAAGAAAGAGGAACAAGACTTCCATAAAAAAAAGATCACAACAACTATTTGTAAACATATAACAGACTAATAAAATACTCCAACCTAAATAAATTAAAAACTATTTCTTAAAAATAATAATTCTAAACATTTAAAAAATAAAATTCCAGCCTCCTTCCAATGTGAACACAATAGCTAGTCCACTGCAGAAATTCAAACCCAACAAAATAAACTATATTAAAACCCGTACACAAGACACAATAAAACAGTTATAAGCCCCTAAAATCAACCCTGTTTAAACATTAACTTCCTAGCCATCCTGCCTTTTTACCCCTGCTTAACTTGCTCTTTCCTACTTTCAATAAGACGCCTTGCAATTATGTTCTTCGGCGCCATGGTAACCTTCTCAGCTTCAACAGCATGCATTTAAAAACAAAAAATAAAGCAGCTAGATTTTGCCTAATTTCTTCCACCATCTTTTTAGAACTTCACAGCAAGGCGGGCCATTTTTTCATTCCGAGCTTTTAAAATTGGCAGACTGCAAAATTTAGCAGGTGATAATTTCATTTAACATTTAAACGAATAGATTTACTTTTCAAGGGCTGAAGCTAAGTTTAAGGTTGGGCATTCCAGAATTTCAACCTCATTGTGCAGGTAATTATTTTGGTTTTTTTAATACTCTATTTTCTGAAGCAATTCCATGTTATTGCTATTTTTTTTTATTTCTGTGGAATTTTTTCTTGTTAAATTGCTCTGTTTTCTTGAAATAAAATTGTGCGTGTTTTACTCCATTTTGAGGATAGTATAACGGAGAATTGTGTTTCATGTGTGGGGTTTGCATTTGTTTAAAAAGAAAAATTAACCAAGAATTATCAATTGCTTAAGGAAAATTAAAAGTTATAACCTCTGCACACTGTTGAATAAGTTACATTTTTTCAATGGATTATTTATTTTTAAATTTTTCTTAAATTTTTTTTTATTTTTAATTTTTTTCCATTATAATTATTTACATCCATGTTATATTATAATTTATTAACTGATAGCATGTTATATTATAATTTATTAACTGATACCTTGGTACTAGAATATTTATCTGACAATTACACTTATATCACATATTTAGTTTATTGAGCTCTTGTAATTTAATTTGTTATTGTTATTATTTTTTATTTTAAAATTGATAACATGTTGATTTATGGTTATCATCTCATGGTTCATAGTCGTTATAACATTACAACTTTTAAAAACCACAACACTGATGATAGGACCTGACTCACGACCTTGCAAATGTATTCATTTTTCGTTGCAGTCGAACATATCGTAGGGATCATCTCATTGCTATTATACAACAGGGTTTATGAAATGTGCTTTGGGCTATTGTCCTCGTGGAGATATACCCCAATTGGGTTATTCGATTGGAATTACATCACAATCTTTGTAAAAGATTTTAACTACGTCGAGATTTAAATATGGTTTACGAGACTTTAAATATGAAAGTACAATTACTCAAATCGTATCATATGATTTTTAATATCTTTGAGAAGGTTGTTATTTTTCCTGCTGATTTGTGTTAGCAATTCCCCAACTTTTTTTATTTTACTGTCTTCAAATAAATCTGCCATAAACTCGTTTCCAAGTGTTTCTTTGTATTTGTCATGGATATCTGAAAAACTCGGGCATTTATATCGGGCATTTATAGATGAAGTGTTCCTATGTCTCTACTGCCCCTATGCTGCATAGAGTACATATCCTTTCTTCCCATTGTTATTTGGGCGTTGTCCATCTCCCTGTTTCACATCTAAGCCTATGAGAGCTAGTCCTTATCTGAGCAATGAGTATTTTTTCCTTCCACTTGATTTCAGCGCCTATATATGCTTTTTCCTTGTGGTCATACGTTGGGTTAAAATTTGCAATATAATATTGTCTTTTCCTGCTTGCATTTTTCCACATTCCACTTCTGAACTTTTCATTCACATAATTTTTTATGTCTTTGTTGACATTTGGGCATTCATTTATGTTGATTTCCCAACGTTTCATCCATTTCTGATTTTGTTTCATCCATGTATTCTTTCGCCTATGCAACTCTTCGTCCCTAGCTGCCCTAAGCCATCTATCATTTGTCATGTTTTATGTTTTTTTCAAGTAACATAACAGCTTGGTCATAGCAATTGCTTCTAAAGGGAACATTCCAGTTTCAGCTAGAATAATTTCATAAGGGGTTGTGCCCTTAATTTTGAGAAAGTTTGTGATTAGATATTTTTGAATCCTTTCTTTTTGCCTCCATTTTGCATTTGTTGTGCCACTAGCCCACACTTCGCAACCATACAATAGAACCGGTGTAACAAGTAGACCAAATAAGACCTTGGTGGTCTTCCAGTCCCACAACTAGGCATTCCTACACCTGTTTGAAAGCATCTTGATTGTCATTACATTACAAATCTCTTTTTTTTTTAAGAAAAAAACTATATTATATTATATTTACACAAAATACATTATAGATCTTCCTATACGAAATAGGTTCATTACACAGTATAACCATATTATCATCAAAATTCAGGTGGGTTTTAAAAGTCGAAACCTATTACATGCCCTAAGTAGCATAGTATGGAAACATGTTAAACTCTTAAACCTCTTACCAACTACTCTAGCAAGATTCTTTTCATTGAAATAAGCAATGCATCCTTTATATTTCAGAAGAGATTGAAATTTTTCTTATGTAGCATATACATTTCTTAAAAGAAAGCGTAGACAAAGTACCAGCTAACACATTTGACATCAGTAAGGGCCTCTTTCTGAAGGGGTTCTGCTCCGGTGACGATATGAGAGCTGAGTGAGCATGGTTAGGAAATCTTTTATCAGGATAGTCCTGATGGACATTGAAAACTATTTTCCAATTTTTTCTTCCTTGCCTTTTTATAAGCAATTCTTGTGCATGTCAGTTTAAATTCATAAAAAACAACCATCGAAACCTCATCATGGTTAAGATGGAGTTCAACGAAGTCTAGTAAAAAAAAAAACTCATTTGAGTTGCCGACAATACTTGGTTTCCTGTTTTGTCTTCATGCACGGGATAGACACGGGATGCCTTATAACCTTAACTAATGATTTTCATTAAGCACTTATTCAAGGGAGTCCTCTTGTCTCACTTTCTTAGATTGTTAAAATTCCCTATCAATGTTGGCAATTTTTTTACTAAAATGCTTTCTTTACTAGGAAATCTATATTTCCTCCACGCTTAGTTACTTCCACTCAATAGTACCTGTGTCTCTTGCAAGAACACTTATCTCGGACAAAAATTCAATCAACAACCATTGCTTAGCCTTCGCCTGCTTGTAAATTCAATCCACATATGAAGATTTTAGAACCAAAGTCGATAATAACAGGTTCATGTAGGTAGACAATTTGACATGCATGTTTGGATGAGTGCATGTACAAGTGTATGATTTTTTTTAATAAGTTATATAGGATTGAAACAGGCTTCATCCGCATTATATCATTATTATATGGTGGTATTGCAACAAAGCTTAGATATTATCCATGTATCATTTTGGTAAGATTAGAACTTGGATCTCCTTCATAAAATGTTGAAAAATTTAACTGGTTAAACTAATGCCACTTGATTTGATAATATACAAGTATACGATTATATGTACAACCTTAAAATGATAGGTATTATTAACCTTTACATTTATATTGTTTTTGATAAAATTACATGTATGGTAGGAGTCCTAGCCATAGTGACTAAGTCACAAGGTTTGAATATGTAATAGAGGTTTGAATATGTAATAGTGTTAATAGAAGGTAAAATTTGAAAAAATAAAAATGTCATGATTAAGGAATAGAATGGTTTTAGACAGTAGCCCATGATAATATGGCTTGTAATACCACGATAACATGGTTTGTTGATATATATGATACTGATAGGACCCATTCCAGCCTGATATTTTTTTACCTTTTAAATATAATTTATAATATAAATCTCTACTTTAATAACCTCTGCCCAAACACTTTAAAAATCACAACATTCTTAAACAGCTGGCTGACTAATAATAAGATGCTTGACCCCAAATAAATTAATAACTATTTATCCATTTTAAAAAATTTCTGAACATTTCTCTATAATAGAGTTGAGCAACAAAATTGCATGTGATTTGAAATTGAATCGATAATTTGATCATGACCATCACCTGGGTGAAGTGTGTGTGTCGAGGATCGCATATGCATTTTGCAGGCTTTGCAGAAGCTTGGGGATGAATAGCAGAGGCATGGGTGTCAGGTGAGCAGCGGTTGGAGAGACCTCAAGGGGTGGAGATCAAATTGGCATTTTGAAAAGTGGTTTTGGAGCGAGTGTTGGCGGCAATAACAAGTGCTATGGTATAGAGGAGGAAGAAAGGGTGTAAGGAATCATTTATGAAGCAATGGAAGAATGTTGTGATGAAAAAACATCATGTTTTCTGGACATGCAGAACACTTAGACAATTGTATACAAGATCAAGAGATAGGGAATATGGAATAAAGTCTGGTAATGATATGAGATAGGATTAATGAGAGGGTGGGAGATGCAATCAGATAAGATGGTACATGCGGAGAAGAATCAGATGGCCCAAAGAGAAGTATCAGCTACCTCAATATAGATTGATTAAATCAATAATGCCCTGGTATGAACAAATTGAAAAAACTGTTGGATAATGTGGTAAAGATAGCACATCTTAAAGAGAAGGATTAGATGATCTTGTATGAATTCCCGAGATATTAGACAACCATATTTGAACAACCAAGATGGAGAGCTTGGCCTACCTGAAGGACGTGTCAAGATAGCATGTATAGTGATACATATAACAGAATTTTGCTGACAAAATCATAATTATAGAATTATTTTGCAGGTACAATTTTGTTTCTTACAAAAGTGAAAAATTGTGCATTCTGAAATGAAAGAAATATGAAAAAGATGGTTATAAAATTGTGTATAAAACGGTAATTTTTCTTTGCAATTGAAGGCAAAAATAAATTTCTTGAGTGGTGATGCAAGCCTGCATTTTCAACTTTGACTAAATTGAGATCAGGAAAATTTGAAGTTGGTTTATAAATCCTGTACTGTGACTAATATGTTACACTATTACAGAGGCACCATCCACTTACATAGGATTCATGGGTCTGCTATTGTGCATATAGGCAAAGGATCTGCGAAATTTTTTTTAGCTTCTTTTTATATTGTTGCTTTCTTAATGAACTTAATGTTATAATATTTTATTTCAAATTCATCCTTATATGTTTTGTGTTTCACAATCGTATTTGCTACATCACTAGTCAGCTAAATATTGGTTTCTTTTGATTGATTTTATGTGACTTAATCTTTTGGTTTTGTAAAGCCTTATTCTTGTTGAATTGGTTATTAATTGAAATGATCAAGTTTGGAATTGTGGATTTTGAATCTTAATGTTCCATGAAGTTTCTGGGATGGGGATGGTGCAAGTTTGTGGGACACATTGGAACAGGGGGATGCGTTTCTCAGACGTCAGGATGGCTTTTCAGGATGCCTAGATGTGTCACCAGGATGGCCCCCAAAGGCCAGAATGCGCCTCATGGAACTTGTTGATGGAACTGCAACTTCTGCCTATAGTTAGAAATCTTTATTTGTTGCTACCCCATCCTTAAAACTTGATTGATATGCCTACAAATATGTAGCATCCATCTTTGCTAATCTTATTCAACATTTCTTAGTCTTGTGTAAGATGATGATGATGACCGTAAATTTGTTGAGTGAACTTGTCTATTTGTTCATTTCTATACAGCATGAAACATATGATTTTTTGTTTGGAAATTCTATAATATATATGCTAAATGATTTCATGAGTAAAGTATTCTCCTTATCTTGAACATATAGTCATGTTGAGTCAATATGTTTTTCTATATTAATTTTATTGTGATTGTGTTTTTTACATTTTTGCTTGAATATATTATATACTTTATAAAATTTTCCTTTGGCTATAAAAAAAAAAGTGAGTGACATGTGAAATGCAAACATGAGGATACAAGGCAATGCGTTTATATAGCTCAGGGTTTTAGCAATTGATATTAATTATTATGCAAATCCTATCCAACAATGGAGTATGGCAAGTACAAACATCTTAATATATTTTAATATAATTTTCTTTCGTCTTTAAATAAACAACAGAGGACATGTCAAATGTAAAGATGACGATTCAGAAATGGGTTCATACATCTAAGGGTTTCCAGTGTTGGTACTTAGCATTGTTGATATTCTCACTATACTGTTCACACTTGCTTTTGTCTATTAGTATGGTTAGTTTTTGCAGAATATCAAAATGTTCTTTTCTTGAATGGGACACTAGGAAAAGTTAGCCTACTAGACTTATATCTGTAATTCATATAATTATTCTTAAATTAGAGGTTCCCACTTAAACATGACAATCTGTGGAATTAAGATGCTTGAAATAGAAAGACAATATGCTATTTTGGACAATGCTTGTCAAGCTTGTCTGTTGATTGTGGTTATTGGTGCTGTCTTAAAGATTGTATTTGTATAGCAAGGTTGTGGTAGAGAATGGCAGCAGCTTCTATTGTGTAGCAATTGGTTTTGGCTAAGAATATTTGTTTTGCAACAGAATTGATTGTTTTATCTTTATGTAAGATTTTGCAAAATCTATTCCTCTTGGATATTAATTGTCTCTACATTCTGAGCAGTTTAGAGTAGCCACAATGAGTTGGATGATTTGCATCACCGCGTTTTTGGAGAAAAACATTGTCTAGCTGTGATACTTATCAGAATTTACATCTTAAATAAGGAGGGCAATATAAGAAATAGGTTCCACAGTGGAGTCATTGCATGGGCAGAGAGGTTGGATGCGGGTGAATTTAGTTCTACAGAGAAAATCACATAATTTGCTTGTATGGGAGATCTAGAAGGATGGAAGGACAATTTGGCAGAAGAAGAATGCCTGGCTTCAGCTAACCCTCTGTGCTTTGCCATTAATGTTGGCATCGAAGGGTGGGTTAAAGCTGAACTTAGGACTAAAGATCTTATTTCTCATATTCAGCCTTCTGTCCTTTCAGAGAATCGAAGAAAGGCTGTTGTTCAATATGTTAAGCGTCTTGTTCGCCAGTGTATTGGATGTGAGGTAAGCACTTTCTTTATTTTGATTGTCTCTTTAGATATTTCTGCTGCATTTTGATTGAATTGTGTCTGATGTAAGTGGCTTCTGCACCTTGCTTTTTTTTGTTAATGCTCAATGGCCTAAACCACACACAAAAAATTGGTAAACTAGTCTTTTTGAAGTTTATTTGCTTACGTATTGGCAATCAAAACACTGGATACTGTAAATAGAATTTTTAGGCTGGTTTTCTTGAAGTGTTGCAGATTTTTGAAATGGCCTACTGTTGGTTACGAATCTGCCATGAGGAAAGGATTTTTGGTTAATGCGCCCAGATTCGCCCACCAGCATGAAAGGCCGGAAGGAAGAGATGCCTTCCGGGCCAATCTCCGGAGAAGGCCGGCTCCTTTTGGGGGGCGGGATTTAAGCCAAAGGGAACAGGAAAGAAATAAATGAACGGAAAGAGATAAATGTACAGAAAGAGATTACAAATATGTCCAAAGGTTGGTGGGGGGAACTAACAGTACGGGAACACACCAATCTCCGCTACTTACTGCATACAAACACAGAGCATGACAAGGAACTGCAAAACCTAGGCGTACTTCCGATACACCAGCAGCGTATGCACAGCTTCAATAGCTCCCTAGCAAACATTCCCTACAAGGAACTAAAAGCAGGGGATCGTATCAATCACCAGATACGTACACTGACAGGGGTAGAAAGTAAACCTAGAGATGTCAGAGCCAGGTATATGTGTTAGGTAGAGAGTTTAACCGCACAGCTTCAATGGCTCCCTAGCAAACATTCCCTACAAGGAACTAACAGCTAGGGATCGCATCAATCACTGTGATACGGGCCAGCAACGTCACACACAACCGATGGAACTGCTACCAAATTTATAATGAATGCTTTAAATAATGAAGTACATAAGGTGCTTTAAGCAAGCAATGCTAGAGGAACCCGATCGCCAAATGCCAAAGTGAATTAACGAGCAACGACACATGTGGGCCTAAGGCATATAATGAAAGACAAGGATAAAAGAATAAAGATAGTAGAACATAACCAGGCATACAGATTGTATTCATAAGCGTAAGCACGGTTACGATGAAGCACGTAGTTCCCTAACAAACATTCCCCTTCCACCCCTTACAATGAATTTCGGATGGGCTTTTATAGCCCGAGTCCCACCCGTTACATTAATGGGCACAGAGTCCCGCCAAACATGAGCCGACGTAAGCGGCGAAAGAGCCGCAAATGCCGACCTTTTGTCGGATCGGGCCGTACCCGCAGCATGGTCTTCCTGGAATCTGGACAGCTACGTGGCGGAGTGCTGGGTAATTCTTCAAGTCGGCAGGCTTGCTAGTAGCTGGAGCAGGTGAAACCTCGCATCAGCTTTGAATGTGGCTATTAACGCAGGGGTGCAGTGCAGCCCATGCTTATCCCTTTTGGTCGGCAGCCTTGGTTCAAATCCCGAGCCGGACACTTGTCTGATGATGGGTTATGCCGTGTGACACATGCCTGCCTTAGAGGGCAGTCTATCCATCTTTGCTTGGGATCGGGGCTCCTTGGGATGCGTGCAAAAATCAGTGCAGTCGGGGAAGGCCTTCAAGCCTTGGTCAAATTCCGGGTTTGTTCCCCTACTGTACACCTGTCAAGGGCGCATTCCCGCTCCGTTGAGAAGTCGAATCGCGCACAGTGCGAACACTGGTGTCTGCCGCCATATGGACCTGCTCCGGCATTTTACCTTTTTTCTGCATTGACCTGTCAGTCTGCCAGTGCAAGGTGCGCCCAGGAGGTGGGGCGAAGTACGAACTTCGCACCAAAACTGGGCGAAGTGCGCACTTCGCACCAAAACTGGGCGAAGTGCGAACTTCGCACCCAGACTTAGCCAATTTCAGATAGACCTGCTGGAAAGCTGGAAAATCAACTGGGGAACTCCATGGAAAAAAGGGGGGAGAGAAAGAGAATGGGAAAGAAAAGGAAAGGGAGAGAAGTGAGAAAAACGGAAGGAGGAAAAGAAGAGCAACACTGTTACAAAACAACATTGAAGACATTGCACCCCGTGCAAAAATGTGACAACATTTCTGGCGGCTCGCGGGGTGTCGAGCTCGCCTCGGCGCAAAGAATCCATGCCTTCATCCTTTGGGTGCAGAGGAACTTGCCTCCCCTGCCTTTTTCTGCTCTAACTGTTCTCCTTGCGGCAACCGTTCTTCGTATTCATCTTTGTCGCCGCCTCATCGTATCTCCTTCTGAAAGGTCTCCATTTCCTGCTTCTGCCTCGCACATGCGAGTGTACGCCTCTTGGGCTGAGCGCCAGGCTTCCGCTTCGAATGGCTTGCGGTCAGCTATGTCTTCTAATGCTCCGTGAAAAGCAGCGACCGCGTGCAGGTCGATGGTGAGGTATCTTTTCTCTAACTCCTGAAAATAGGAGCGGATCCTGGAATATCTGGACACCATCTGAGTGACCTGACTGTCTTGAATTGGCTCTGTCCAGCTATCAATTTCAGTCAGTATCCGCTTCAAAGGACTCGCCAATTCTTCTTTACCCGATCTAGGGTAAGGAGCTCGCCATTCTCAACAAAACCCGGACACCCAAGTTCTGAAAGAGCGTGAAAGGGGGCCAGACAGATATCTTTTTCATGCCCGAATGCATCAAGCATTCGTCTGGCCACTCTCACCTCTTCAACTTTTCTAAAATATTTGTGCAAGGTCACCCTTGCACCTGCCCATTCTGCAGCGAATGAGGACACGGGGGAAAAAAGGACGCCGCCGCGCTCGCGCTCCTGAAGGTTTATCGCCATGTCCAGCCATTGCTTTGCCTGGCGCTCGGCCTCCTCTACCACAGGCTTTCCCTGGGCATAAACTTCTTGAATCCTGGATGCGAAGTCCAGGACCGCCATTGCCTTAAAGGTATGGGGCTTGCATTCCCTCAGCAAACCAGCCCTCATTTCCTTAACTTTTGTCTTTGAAAAGACAACCGCTTGAGATGTTTTTTCCGCAAGCCGCGACCGTGCCTCGCTTCAAAGACTCCCCGGAGCCGAGAAATCTGCTCCGAGGCTGCTTTCTTTTCGGTTGCGGCCTCGTTGTCGAGAAGCGGCTAGCCGGGCTTTGAATTCATCTCTGCTTCTCGCCGCGCCGCTTCCAGCTGCTGAGTGGACCTAGATAGGTCCTCTTCAAGTTGCCTTACTTTGTCCCGCAACGCAAAAAGTTCTTCCCCGCTCCTCCGCACTCTTGACAAAGAGATTGTCGCCTTTGCGCATGATCGTCCGAATCTCATACTCGTTTATCAATGTCGTCAAAGCTTTTCTCCTTTGTCTGGAGCACGTAGTCCGCCTTAGTCATTTCTCGGAGAGGCTTCTTCACTATTGGGATTATTTTCTCCGTTGTAATCACTCTCCTTCCGAAATCATACTTTGCGCGTTTTGCCGGGGCGGCTATCTCTTCATGTCTCCTCCGCTTCATGTCTTGGCGGAAAGAGACAGAATACTCTACGGCTCTCGTTGCCAGGGGCAAGTCATCTGAGTTCTGGAGGTCGTCCATAAAATCTGGTTCCCCCAGCCCTAGGGATCTGCTGAGACGTCTCTCCTGCGGGGATGGGATCAGGAGGAACCGGACAGACCTTGGAAGAATCGGTCGCTTGTGGGGGCGACCGGGAAACGGAAATGGGAGAGGCTGACACTGTGAGGGTTTGAAGCGGCTGAGGCGGAGGATGTGATGGTGAATGGACAGCCTCAGCACTAACCTCGGGCGAAGGGTTTGGAGTTGTGCTCAGAGAAAGAGAGACGTTAGGGTTCTGAGCAAACTGGTCGAAAGAATGGGGACCGCTAGAAGGACGCGGAGACGGGGAGGAGGATGTGGTCATGGCTCGCCCAGATTGAGCGGGGGACTGAGTGGAAGTAGAACTGGGTGAGACTAGAGAGACAGGGACAGCAAACGTACCTGCGGGCTCCGCCTGAGCCGATGCCGGGTGAATGTCTTCTCTTATTGTCTCGGCGGCTGGCTTGGGACTCGCCCAAAGGAACCGCCTCTCGCGGCGGCAGGACGCGGCCGCGGCTCGCGACCGGTCGCTCGCACTATCGTGCTAGGGTCGCCCGATTTTCTCAACTCTCCTCCGCTTCTTTTCTTCCGGGAACAACTGTCGGATCAGGGGAAAGAGACGACGCAGGTGCAGCAGGCGCTGATGCTCCCACGGTAAACTTGTACCGGGGTTTGAGTTGCAGAAGGTCTGCCGCAACCGGTCTGCGTTCTGGCGGTGCTGGTGCTTTTCTTGCCTGAGGAAGTGCCTCGGCGCCGCCTCGGCTAACTTTTTTCGCCTTTTCGTGCGCCGCCTTAGGAGCCACGAACCGCATTGGATCGGCTCGGGTACTTGTCGGGCCGGCGCCGGCAGCTTGCCGAAGTGTACAATCGTTTGGGAGGAGACCCACTTTTATAATCCTCAAAGGGGCCTCGGGGAACGTAACCTTGATATGCGAACGGCCGCCACCGTCATGATGTCTGGTCATAGAGAACCGAGAAGTCGTCATCTACGGCCAGGTTTCTCCTTGTGGATTTATCGTGTCGCGTGCGGCATCTCATTTTCCAAAGATTCAATAATCTTTTCTTTAGACCAGCTTAAGGCCTCGCAATCTTGGACAGAAATTTTTTGAACCCCGGAGATGAGAAGTGATGGTCCCGGTTTCTCTTGGGGTCATATGTCACCTCCTCGCAAGAGAAATCCCGCCAAGGGGGAGAAGCTTCCATTAATTCAATCTCCCGACCAAGGTCCACATGGACCACGTCGCATCTATCTTCGGTTATGTCCCGGGGGCACAGATGTGCAAACTTTCCCCTTATCCCATGAGGGTCATACTTCCAGCGCTGCGGCAAAGAAACCAGGCCAATCCGGGGACAGCGCTTGCTCTAGGTAGACATGTTGTCCTACCTCGATAATCTCAACATTGGCCCAGGAAAGAGGATATTGAAAAATCTGTCCTCTTTTCTTCCCTAGGCCAAACTCTTCTTCCACATAGTCCATCTGTCGGGCAACTTCCATCCCGAACGTATGCTCGAGCACCAATAGGGCAGCAAATAGGGTTTGCCCTTGAATCCGTAGATTCCGATCACAATCCCTCGCGTCGGCTCGAAAACGTCCCCGAGCTTCCGATTTATCAAAGCACTCGTCATTTCTCTCGGGGACGGGGGATTTCACTTTCGGTGAAGACCGACATGACGAATCCCGTAAAGTTGAAGTTGAACTTGTAGTAGGACCCTTTCCGGTATAAGTCATCCGTCCGGCTTATAGACGGGTCGGGGTTCTCCCTTCTCGTTAACCTTCTTCAGGTTCTGGATCGGCATTTGGGGGTGCAGATGGTACAAACAAAGCCGGACTCGTAACGGAACCGAAACGAAAATTGGTTGATCGGCGCTTCGGATCTTCAGCAGATCGGAATGAATGGCGTAAGCCGACCGGCCTGCTCGACCGAAAGAGATGGGGCGTTTCCGCTCCGCCGCGCCGCCGGTTCGTAAGATTCTCCACACAGAGGCATTCTCGCGCCGCCACTGGTACGGGTGCACCACTCATCGGAGTCGCAGCCGAGGATCCATGCCAAGATGGTATATAGATACTTGCTCGAAATTTTACCAAAGGCATGGGGCCGGCCGGCCATTGTCCGTCGGAAGCGGGCGCTCGACTCCGAATTGAGGAAATCCCTCATTCGCTTGGTGTGCGTGAAACGTCCCGCTTGTTCGCCCAAATTGATTTTTTCGAGGATGGTGCCGGAGTCGTACTCCAGCCCTGGGGCGAAAGCTGGCTGCACAGTCTCCCTGCGCAGTGCGAACAAGGGTTTGCCGCTGGAACTCGCAGATTTGCCGGAAGCCGGTTTATAGTGTCCGACAATTAAGTCTATCACCTCCGGGCATTGGTGGACAGGAGGGCACATGAATCGAAGAGGTTTGATTTGTACGCCGCTCCAAAATGATGGGAGGGCGAAACCTTGTCGCCCAGCCTCTCCACATTCGCTCTCAGCCTGAGTTAGGCTCATGGAAAACGAGCCGTCCACATATCCTGCCTGGTAATTCACCGGAGGTGGTGGGGATTGCCCACGCCGTACCTTCTTCGTCCGGGCCTTTGACTTTTTCTCCGGCGGAGGATCGCCTTTGAAAACTCCCCGGCCGCGGCAAATCGCCCGGTTCGTCGCTTCACTGGATCGCGCCGACACGGCATTTTTCCCTTGTCCATCTCTCCGAGTCAGCAATAATGACGAGTTCAGCCGTCCGCAACAAATTTCGCTATCGTAGGAATAATTAGCACTCGTCCGAGGAATAATCTCTCGCAACTGGAATGTTGGCATGATTCTCGACCCCCTTTTCTAGATAAAAACAGCGCCATTAATGCAACGCAAGAGGGGTAGGTCGGCTGAGTTAAAACCCTTGGTGGCCGCGCAAGAGAACGTTTAGGAAAAGACGCGCCCGGCAGCCGTGCCTTGCTTTTTTAGTTGCGTTTCGCTTGAAAAACGCGCAATCATTAACTCAGCGTTGGGGACCGCACCATGGCTGACGTTGCTGCCACCACTTGGGCACGCTGATCAAGACAAAACCTTCGGTGCGGAAACCCACATTAAAACAAGTGCAAACGCGCCTTGGGCCCAGCTTGGGGTTTTTGAATTTTTTTATTATTCTTTAAACCGCGTCCCAATACTGGCCCGGAAAACTAGGCGCAGCCGGACTTCGCCCGAAGTTGGGCACGGCCCGACCTCGCCGGCGAAGTCGGACTTCGCCCGACTTTCGGGCGAAGTACGAACTTCGCGCGAAGCGCGTGCTTGAACTGTTCTACCTCTGTTTTTAGCTGCGCCCAAGGTTTGGGCGCGATCTGGGTTTTTGCCGCCTTTCATCTTTAGATGAACTTCGCACGGGCGCTGGCCGCTTTGTTCGGACTTCGGCCGAAGCTTGATGCGAAGTGCGAACTTCGCTTCGCCGCCAAGCGTTGCGCACTGCACTTCGCCCAAGCGCTGAGCGCAGCCGCGCACTTCGCACGGGCGCCGGCCGAGTCGGACTTCGGTGCGAAGTTCGTACTTCGCACAAACTTTGCGCGTAGTGCGTACTTCGCACGAAGGGTTGCGCAGTGCGGACTTTAGTCTGCTTCAGCTTTTCTCGGACAAACTTCGCAATTCGGCTGGGCCGAAGTCAGGCTTCGCTGCGAAGTCGGACTTCGGTCAACACTTAGTCGATTTCTGCTCTTTTTTCTCCTTTCTTTTCTCGCATAGCCGAACTTCGCCCTCCTCTGCGGGCAACGACGGACTTCGTTGCGAAGTCCTGTCTTTCTCTCCCATGCCGCATTTAAGCTCAAAGAAGGAAAAATAAACCGAATGCTAAAACTGGAAACTATACATGCGGGGAAAAATAAAAACACAAGGCAAAATTTTTACAGGGAAGGGCCACTCGGCGCCTTCAACAACGATAAAGCTTCAAGTGGAACCCGTTGACGGGGATGGGGAGGAGCCGACCCTCCATATCCGAAAGTATGTAGGCATTGAACTGATTCACCCGGGCAATCTGATAAGGGCCCTCCCGCAGAGCATCAAATTTTCCGTGATTACCCGGTTTTGCCTTGTATGAGTCCCACTTCAGCACTAGGTCCCCGACTTCGAAAACTCGGGCAGTGGTGCCTTTGGCAAACCAGCCTTTAGTGGCTGCAATGTGATCGGCGAAGGCCTGGTATGCACTTTCTCTGTCTTCTTCCAACTGCAGGAGTTGGCACAACCTGTCGTCTACCGGGTCTCCGCTGCTCCTGTCTTCGTCAATCATCCACATGGCGGGGATTTCAATGTGTGATGGCATAACAGCTTGCTTGCCATAGACGAGCGCATAGGGGGACGTCTTGAGGGATTTCTTGAACGCAACTCGTCCGCCCATAGCGCCCGGTTCAGGAGCAAGTGCCAAGTCCGCTTATTTTTTTCAATGGTCCTCCGGAGAATTTTCGGGAGGTTCTTGTTAGTAGACTCGGCAAGGCCATTCCCCCGCGGGTAGTAATTAGAAGACATCTTGTGATAGATGCCAAGGCCGCCGGTGTACTCCGTGAGTACAGCGCCTACAAATCCCGGACCGTTGTCCGTCACAATCGACTCGGAACCCCGAGCGGGTAATCGTGCTCTCAATGAACCCGATGACCGTTTCTTGGTCGGCGTTCTTGGTCGGGATCGCCTCCGTCCACCGTGTGAAATAGTCGTAGTCGTGAGAATAAACTTGTGGCCGGCGGAGGAGTTAGGAGAAATCACCCCAATGAAGTCCAGCACTCCCATTGCCGGAACGGAGCTTCGGCTTGAATCGATTGAAGGGGCAGGGGTGCTTTTCTCGCTTCGGCCAGCATACCTCGGCATTGATCACACTTGGCACGGACCGCATACGCGTCTCGCGAACGTAGTGGGCCAATAGTATCCAGCCCTTATTATTTTTAAGGCTGTTGGCCTTGAAGAATGGTGACCCCCATGCATCCCGAAATGAAATTCTCCGAGGATCCTAGGCTGGTCAGATTTTATGACGCACCGCAACAGGATGCCGTCAATGTTTTTGAAGTAAAGCCCCTCGGGGCGAAGAGTGTACCTTAATGCACCTAACCGAAATCTCCTTCGTTGTGAGGCGTTCAGGTGATCAGGACATCTTCCGGTGCAGAAGTATCTCACCAGTTCATCTGTCCAATCACTCCCCTCCGATAAGGAGTTGGCTAGGTAGACGCGTGTCGCTGTGTCCTCCCACTTACAGGCGGAGATGCCGGCTACAGCGCTTCGGGCCAATTCCCGACACAAGGCTCGGCCTCCGATAAGCTTGGTGGGCCGTACTTCGATGTCAAACTCCCGGATCTTGGCAATCCATCCCGCTCTCTTGTGACCCGGTTCCCCTTGCAAGATGAAACTGCGAACATCGGGGTGAATCACAAAGACAAGTGGTCTTACTTTGGGAGACAAAGTGCCCGAGCTTTCGAAGGGACTTCATGACCGCATGGACCCGCCGCTCTATAAAATTGTACTTCTCTTCGTGTGGCGTAATCACTTGGCTTAGGAACGCAATGGGGCGCTCCTCACCGTCGTCTCCCTTCCGAGTCGGGACTCGCAGCCGTAACTTTCGGGTTCTCCCACCGCATACAGGATGAAGTCCTTGGAGTAGTCCGGGTTTGTCAACACCGGAGCTTGCGCACCCGAGCCTTGATTTCCTCGAAAGCTTGCTCTCTCTCATCACTCCATTCGTAAGGTGTATCTTTCTTCAACAGCTCGGCCATAGGCTTGATCACCCGTGCGAAGTCCGGAATGAACTTCCGCACGGAGTTAATCCGACCGAAGAAGGACCGCAGACCTTTTTTATCGAATGGGGCCGGCAAGCGAACGAGGGCTTCTGCTCCGTCGTGGTCAATGGCGAGGCCTTCCTCGGAGATGACATGTCCCAAGCAGCTTTCCTTCCTTTACCGCGAAGACGGACTTCTTCGGGTTTATAGAGATGCCGAATTCTCGACAACTTTCAAATATCCGCCGCAGTGCGAAACATGATCTTCTCGTCGGTGAGAGAAAATACATCATGTCATCAAGATAGATGACAATAATCTTGTTGAGCAGCTCTCTGAAGGCCAGGTCCATGGCCCTTTGGAACGTGGCACCAGCATTGGATAAGCCAAACGGCATGCGCTGATAGGCGAACGTCCCCACTTCGTGGTAAACGCCGTCTTATGCCGGTCTTCGTCTTTGACCCAAATCGGTTGTAGCCGGAAAATCCATCTAAAAGTGAAAATCTCTCGGGCTCCAAGGAACGATATGCAAAATTTGGTCGATTTGGGGAAGCGGATAGTGGTCCCGGAGGGAAGCCCGATTTAGGTTTCGAAGTCGACACGGAGACGTATGTCGCCATTCTTTTTCCTCACGGGCACCGGATTCGCGACCCAGGATGAATGTTTGATGGGGTAGATGATCTTGGCCTCCAAAGATCTTCAAGAGCTCGGTCTTCATCATGGCCTCAACCTTTGGATTTACGGCCCTTTGCTTTTGTCGGAACGGCTTGGCGCCATCCTCTAGCTCGATGGTATGCTCGGATGACAGATCTGTCATACCCCTCAAATCTTCGTAGCACCGTGCCACGATGTCGGGGAACTCCCGGCACAGTTGATCTAATCTGCACCATCTCCTCCGACGTGCAGTCTGTTCCGACCTTGATGGTTTTATCAGGTTCGAGCTCCAGGTCAGCATACTGCCTCGGGTCTACTTTGATCCTGTGGGATATTGCTCTGTCATTCCGATCAAAGAGACTTTCTAATGTAATCAGTCCTTTTGGGACGTGATTATTCCGTAACTGTATCAACCCCTCATATTGCTCGTCATCATGGTCTCTACCTTCGATTACACACACTTCGTTAACCGGGAATGTGACGATCTCCTCGTCACAGCCTGAATACCCGCCGTAAGGTATCCCTATCGTGCACGTAAGGCCCGTAAATGGTGCGGACCGGCTTCGCTTTCGGACGACGTCTTCAGCTGAACGCACTGCTCCAACAGACGCCGAATATCCGCGTGCTTGTTTCTCTCACGCGATATTGCCTTAACGTTCAATGAGTCAAACGATTCCATCGAGTCCCGGACCCGATTGCGGTACGCTCTAAGATAGTGATGCTTAGACGCGCATTTATTCGTAACTTGATGACACACTAACTCCGAATCTCCGAAAATTTGGAGATGCTTGATTCCGAGCCTTTCCGCCTTTCGCACCCAAGCACAGTGGCTTCGTATTCCGCCGAATTGTTAGTACAGCTCCGTGCCAGCCTGTAGGCATAGTCCCTCTGGACTCCGGTTGGAGAAACCAGGAGGACCCCTGCACCGGCGCCATTCTTGCAACGGGCGCCGTCAAAGAAAAGCTTCCACAGCTCTTCGGGTGCAGGTCCTACCTCCTTCGCAACGGACACGTCAAGCTCCTCGGGCTGCTTAATGAAATAACAGCCCTGCTCTGTCCCGATTACGGCATTAAAATCCCGCAACGAGAACTCGTCTTCTAGCCGTAGCACTTCGAGAGCTTGCTCGGCCGGCTCTATCGTCACCGCTTCTTCTTCTCGACAACCGGACCATGCAGTCCATCTCTCCGCCGGGTATCTTGTCTACTAGAAAAGGGGAAGGCTTCTCATTGAAAATTTTCAGTCTCCTTCCTTTGAAGGGCACTTCCATGTGCGAGTAGTCTAGAGACAGGTACTCGCCCAACTTCGCAGTTGAACTCCCGAGAGAGACACATGCCGAAGTAAGGTTCCAGGTCAACAATCACGACCTCTTGGATGACCACAATGTCGAGAGCTTTGTGCAGCCGGATAGGGATGTCCTTTATGACACCAACTGTCTTGACAGGGGTGCCGTCTAATTGCAGAGACACCTTGGCTGCTCCGCGTGTATTCCATCCCGATCTCATCGCAGACGGCCTTCGGCATCACAGCCGAGGAAGCACCGTAATCCACCATGCAGCTTGTGAACTATGTGCCCTTGCATCCGTAAAGACGGATAAAAGGGTGGCGGTCCTGCTCTTCCCAGTGGTGGAGACCGTCAAAGGTTGAACCAGGACAGCAGGCTGCATCTGCTTGCCGTTCTTCATGTTTTTTAGTGATTCTTGCAGCAGATCTACCTGGCCTGGAAGCAGAAGGGCATCGTACATGCTGATTCTGGCAGGAGTCTTCTTTAACTCGTCTACAATGCTGTAGCCCGAGGTACTAGCTCCTTCTGCTGGTTTAGCCGGTTCATACTTGGTCCGGTACTGTTGGGTGGCCTCAACTCGCTGTCTCTTGGTCAGAGACGGGTACTTCAGCTTTTCCTGGGCTTGTTCTTTGGTTTCGGCTGGGGGCTGAAGTACAGGAAGCTTAGTGGGAGTTGGGGCCTTTGCTGGAGGCTTAGCTGGAACAGCAGCGGTCTTTGCTGGAGAAGGTTTAGCGGGAGCTTTATCTTTGGATGCCTTCTCCTGGGCCGTGTAAGGCCACAGCCGCTTGTACGGTGGCAGCCCATTGGGCTGCGGTCTTTCTCTTCTCGTGTATACCTGCAAAGGTTTAGCCGTGTCCGCAGCTTTCTTTTCTTCCTTGGCGGGCGTCACTGGGTTCTCTTCTGGCAGGGCAAAATTGGCCTCGCCGTCCAAGATCATGTACAGCTCATCATCTTCTATAGTGCTGCCGGCCAAGGTCTGGATGTAGTGCCGGTGCAAAGTGCAATCTTCCTCCGAATGCGGGTCATTGCAAGTAGTGCACCGCTTGACTCGGTCGGGAGGACCAGGTGGGTCATCTATAGCAAGATTTCTCGGAGGCGGACGCCTCTGCGGTTGGTTTTCTCGGGGCTTTATCTTTTGTCGATGCCGGCGGCGCATACGGCCTTCTAGGAGCAAAGTCCATTTGGGCCTCGCTTCTTTTTCATAGCGAGTCATGTCATTGGACATGGCATGATATCCGGAGGCCAAAGCCCGCACTTCTTGTAGAATCGTGTTCGGATGCCGTCTGTCGGGAGGCGGCAACCGTGCCGGTGGAGGCAAAGCGGCCAATGGAGGAGGGTTAGAATAAGACGCATACTGCGGGGGAGCAGGAAGCGCTGGAAAATGCGGAGCGGGAGGAGGCGGATGAGGGTAATGCAACTGAGGCGGGCCGTATTGAGTTACGACCGGCGCCGGATTCCACCGCGGGCCGGGGCTGCTGCCCCGAAGTAGACGGCACACCACCGTAGCGTAAGGATACCGCGATCTTGGAAAGTCGGGATGAATCGGCTCCCGCACTCGGACGGAAGCCTCGCCGATGGAGATAATGTCGCCTTCAGCTTGTCGGGCAGCTTCGTACAGCGCGTGGAACTCGTCAATTCGGGCGATCTTCAAGCAGAGTGCATATGTCCGAGTTGAAAGACCTCGGATAGTAGTGAGCAGCCATGCCGGCCGAAGGCCGAAGTTCGCGAGGTACCCGTTTCCAGGATCTCGCAAACCTAATGTTAAAATCGTACACCTCCTCTTGAGGATGCCTCCGGATTGCTTGGAACCGATGCAAGAGAGAGGTAGGATCAGCAGACTCGTTGCATCCTTTTACGAGCCTCCTGGCAAGCTGGGGCCACCCAGTGATGGATCCCTCTGGCAGCGATCTCCACCAGTAGAGAAGCTTTCCCCTCAGGGAAAGGGCCAGCAGACGGGTCTTCACACTTTCATCGGTGATGGTATGCAGTGCGGCCAGGGCAAGGATGTCCTGGATGTGCTCGTACGCCGTCTTACCGTAGCCGTCGTATGTGGGAATAGATTTTAAAGCAGCAGGGGGCACAGCTTGCTGACCGATCAGGGCCAAAGGCCCTGTAGAGTCCACCGCCGGGAAGAGATCATCGTCATTCGGCTGTTGATCAGCCATTTCTTCTTTTTCTCCGCCGTCGGTTGTGTACTCGGTATCGGTACTTTCCGAGGATACAGGATTTTCCTCTTCCTCGGCCTCTTCTACTTCGTACTCGGCTCTTCCGACCTCAGCTTCGGCCTCTTCTTGGATCTCAGCCTCGGCTTCGTCGAAATGAGCTCGCGGATCAGCCAGCCTGGGTATCTCGCCTCGAGCGTGGATGTCTAGTTCGTAGAACTCAGGCGGGCTTCTCGGATTTCTTGTTCGCCACCTTCTCGTGTGCATGAAGGTGACCGGACCGGTCTTCTAGACTCAGAGGATTTGTTCGTGCAGAGTCGCCAGGTGTTCGGATTTGGAACAAGCAATGAAGCGAACACCGATGCTTCGATTCTGTGGGGGTGAGAAACTTCCTTGTCTCACCAAGAGCTCAGGAACTGTCAGCGCCAGGTGGAGACTGATCAGAAAATCTCTCGTCAGATGTGGGACCCGTGTTCCGCCGAGCGTGGCAGAGAAACTGTTGCGCTAGGTGGAAACTGGATGGGTACTCTTTCTTTAAATCGTGGGACAAGCGTCCCACCGGGCGTGCCAGAGAAACTGTTGGTTACGAATCTGCCATGAGGAAAGGATTTTTGGTTAATGCGCCGGATTCGCCCACCAGATGAAAGGCCGGAAGGAAGAGATGCCTTCCGGGCCAATCTCCGGAGAAGGCCGGCTCCTTTTGGGGGGGGGGATTTAAGCCAAAGGGAACAGGAAAGAAATAAATGAACGGAAAGAGATAAATGTACAGAAAGAGATTACAAATATGTCCAAAGGTTGGTGGGGGGAACTAACAGTACGGGAACACACCAATCACCGCTACTTACTGCATACAAACACAGAGCATGACAAGGAACTGCAAAACCTAGGCGTACTTCCGATACACCAGCAGCCGTATGCACGACTTCAATAGCTCCCTAGCAAACATTCCCTACAAGGAACTAACAAGTAGGGATCGTATCAATCACCGGATACGTACACCGACAGGGGTAGAAAGTAAACCTAGAGATGTCGGAGCTGTGTATATGTGTTAGGTAGAGAGTTTAACCGCACAGCCTTCAATGGCTCCCTAGCAAACATTCCCTACAAGGAACTAACGAATAGGGATCGCATCAATCACCGTGATACGGGCCAGCAACGTCACACACAACCGATGGAACTGCTACCAAATTTATAATTAATGCTTTAAATAATGAAGTACATAAGGTGCTTTAAGCAAGCAATGCTAGAGGAACCTGATCGCCAAATGCCAAAGTGAATTAACGAGCAACGACACAGGTGGGCCTAAGGCATATAATGAAAGACAAAGATAAAAGAATAAAGATAGTAGAACGGAACCGTGCATACAGATTGTATTCATAAGCGTAAGCACGGTTACAGTAAGCTACGTAGTTCCCTAACAAACATTCCCCTTCCACCCCTTACAATGAATTTCGGATGGGCTTTTATAGCCCGAGTCCCACCCGTTACATTAATGGGCACAGAGTCCCGCCAAACATGAGCCGACGTAAGCGGCGAAAGAGCCGCAAATGCCGACCTTTTGTCGGATCGGGCTGTACCCGCAGCATGGTCTTCCCGGAATCCGGACAGCTACGTGGCGGAGTGCCGGGTAATTCTTCAAGTCGGCAGAGCTTGCTAGTAGTCGGAGCAGGTGAAACCTCGGATCAGCTTTGAATGAGGCTATTAACGCAGCGGTGCGTGCAGCCCATGCTTATCCCTTTTGGTCGGCAGTCTTGGTTCAAATCCCGAAGCTGGACACTTGTCTGATGATGGGTTATGCTGTGTGACACATGCCTGCCTTAGAGGGCAGCCTATCCATCTTTGCTTGGGATCGGGGCTCCTTGGGATGCGTGCAAAAATCAGTGCAGTCGGGGAAGGCCTTCAAGCCTTGGTCAAATTCCGGGTTTGTTCCCCTACTGTACACCTGTCAAGGGCGCATTCCCGCTCCGTTGAGAAGTCGAATCGCGCACAAGCGAACACCGGTGTCTCGCCGCCATATGGACCCGCTCCGGCATTTTACCTTTTTTCTCGCATTGACCCGTCAGTCTGCCAGTGCAAGGTGCGCCCAGAGGTGGGGCGAAGTACGAACTTCGCACCAAAATCGGGCGAGTGCGCTGCATCGGGCGAGTGCGCACTTCGCACCAAAACCGGGCGAAGTGCGCACTTCGCACCAAAATCGGGCGAAGTGCGAACTTCGCACCCGCACTTAGCCAATTTCGGATAGACCCGCTGGAAAGCTGGAAAATCAACTGGGGAACTCCATGGAAAAAGGGGGGAGAGAAAGAGAATGGGAAAGAAAAGGAAAGGGAGAGAAGTGAGAAAAACGGAAGGAGGAAAAGAAGAGCAGCACTGTTACAAAACAACATTGAAGACATTGCACCCCGTGCAAAAATGTGACAACACCTACTAAGCATTAATTCAAATTTGGAAGATTCACAAGGGCTTATACTGTTTGTATTCTGAGCCCAATTTCATGTGTATCAATTAAAGAACTGGAACTTTCTTTATGGTTGTGATGAGCACTTTATGCTTGTTTTTGGTCATACTCATCATGTGTTTTGATATGCTGTATAAATAGAATTCTTTGTAAATTAGACAGTTTATAACTGCCACACGTATGTGGCACTTGTAGTTCTGTATATATATATAGTGGGTTAGGAAAGGCAGCAGCAAACTAGGAGTTGATAAGTCTTTATTTAGAGTGCAGATCCTTTACATGTGTATTATCAGCCATAGCTTGAAAATGCTCCGCCCACTCCTGCCCTTTGGCAAAAACTTTTGTCGCTAATGACACATTTTTGACCCTTTATTCACAATACAATGCCTGGCTTACATCTGTTTGGAAGTAAGAATAGAACAGCTTTTGGTGGTCAGTTCTTTCCAAGAGTATCAAATTTATGGTTCTGTAAGTTAGTTTATGTTTCTAGTACACTTTTGTGTTAAGTCATGTTCATCAAAATAATTATATTGGATAGTGAAGCAGGTGCTGAGAATTATTATTATTTTTTTCTTCTCCCCTTCTCTTGCTCGTTATAAAATTGACCGTAAGTGTCAAAAAATCAATGTCTACTGATATTGAGAATTTCAGGGTTTGAGGGACAGATTGTAGCTGAATGTTATGTCTTGTTAAATGGCACCTTCAAACATAAATTTCTGTTTTAGAATACTTTCTATTCAAGCTTTTGAATCTTATAGCCATCTTTATATTTGGCAAAAGCCACAAAGATTTAGCCAATGTGCCAAAAAGCAATCAGAAAAGTATTTATCCAATTGAGGTCGCATGAAATTCTCAGGGCTTTTTATTCATCCACATAGTAATTGTTAGAGTTAAAGTGCACTATGCCTTCACCTTGACACTTGTCAGTTTCTCTTGACAAGTGTCATGTGTTGAATATAGGCTTATGCCTATATATTGTAACCATTTGTATTAATAAAATTAATCCCCTTCAGTTTCACTCCCAACATTTGGTATCAGAGCAGGCTTTCCCTGCCCTGTGAAACCCGTGAGGGGGGATTTCCCTCATGGAAATCCTCTTTCTTCCTTCTCCATAAGGCTCAGGGAGTATGCTCTCCACTTTTGTGGATCAGAAACCAGAAGGCCAAAGGGATAAGAAGATTTCATGGCTGCCCCTCAAGCTTCAATGCTTGGGGCCATGATTTTATTTATTTATTTTCAATGGTGTAATATTTTTTTTCTATGTCTTCAAATGGGGTTTCTATAATTTTTTTTAAAAAGGTGTTTTATCTGTAGCCATTTTTGGCCCCACCGAGGGAGGTCCTCATCATTAGATTTCGGCAGTTTTTCATGATGTTTACGTGCACAGTAATTTGTTCGTAAATCAGGAATCGCCATCTCAACGGATATGCGCAGAGCGATGAGATCTCGGAAGCCATGCTTTGATACAATCCGTGATAAACGTGACTGCAGATGGCTGTTGTTTGGCTGCAGATGGTGCATTGTTTAGCATTGGAGATGGGTGTTGTTGAAATTTCCAGTACGCCCTGTCGAGATGAAGAAGGCTTCCAGGGCAGCAGCGCCAAGGCCGAGCAGTGGAGGATGTCAAAATCTCAGATGCCAGCGGATCGTTGCATAATGATATTTTTTCCCGACGACAGTCTGCATTTCCAAATTAGCTTTTTCGTCAATGCGAAGATGTTTTTCAAGAGGCCTGAGCGAGTTCTTTGTTTGCTGTCGTGTGGCGGAGGCTGATGCGGAATTACGATCTCATAGCTGGTGAATGTTTGAGTGGAGTTGACAATTTTGTTGCTGCTAAAATTATCTACGTGCCCTGTTCCGTTGATGATAGCTCACCGCCCATTTCATTCTAGAAATGAATAATTTTCGGCCACCATACTGTTCATGGTTTGAAATAAATCTATGGGGACCTATTTCCTGTGATGTTCAGAATCCGTGACCACCAGCATTTGCACCTTAGCTATCACGATAAAAATGAAAGCTCTAGATGATTTTTAACCTCTATCATGTGCACAGATGATTGTTTTTTCTTGGATGAGACGTAATGACTACTTTGGGCCCAAATTTTCTGGATGGGGGCCACATTTTTTTTTCATATTTTGTGATTGTCATGATAATGCAATTTGTCCACAGCGGTGGTGGAAGATCGAACGTCGAAAGATTCAATGCAGTTGTTGCGCTATGTTCATTATGGCATTGTGTGCAGAAACACCTTGAAGAGCATCCAAAGCTGAGTCTTGATCGTGTGAAGGACATTCTGCGATTGATCATGGAGCAACCATCGACGAAAAGGAGACCACGGGGAGTGATGAGGATGATTCTACGTTTTCTACGCTTCGTTAAGATCAAGGATGAGCTCACAATGGTGCCAATAAATGCATGCTCATTGGAATGCGGGGTTCTGCTAGAAGACGCGACGGGGTTGTGCTTCCTCTTGCAGCTGATTGGCAGTGTTGCGGGGTTATGCCTCCCGTAGTTTGAGCACGTGATTGTGTCGATCGTTGGAGTATGCTATGACGGATTCTGCGCTCAAGAGCTCAAAGATCGGCTGATTCGTCGCGAAGACCAGAGCGTTGGGTGGGACCTACGAGTGATCCTATTTTTGGGTCTTCAAAATCTGGCCATACTACAGACAATGTTTTCCAGAAGGAGGCTCCCGTAATTTTTTGATGAATGATGCGGCAGTGGTCTTGGTGGCATCCATGAGCAACATGAAGATGCACAGTTCGGAAGATGCAGTTCCACTATCCGTTGTGCATCGGTTCTAACAGAGGCAACCCAACTGTTTCTATATTTGAGATAAAGACTTTTCCTGCTGCCACATATCCAAACTACCCCGAATGGATGGATTGCCTAATCAGCGACTTGCAGTCGGAGCCCGTCGCGGCCGCGGCGGCCAACACCACTGCCACCAACAGCCACAATATCGCTGCTTGTTGATGAAATTCGTGTTGCCCCTTCGTGACCTACGATCAGCCACTGCGATGAATTCCCCGACCTGAATACCACCGGTAAAGGCGCGCAGAGCTCCCACTCGTCCGCCCACGAGTCGTAGATCTCGACCGCCAGCCTGTCCTCGATATCCACCAGCCCTCCGATGAAGCGGACCCCTCCCACCACAATGAATCCCGCCATGATGGTACGAGAAGATGAAGTACAACAACGTGCATTTGGCTCGAGAAGATCATGGATGTACACTACAGTTTGTTGGATGATAGCATCACATGGGGGAAGTATTGATTTTTTAAAAGGAGATGGCACGTTAATTTTGAAAATTATTTTCAAAGCACGGGGCACTTTATTTAAAAAAAAAAAATGTTGTGTTCCACATGACAAGTGGAATGGAAAAGGCCCACATGGCCAAATTTTTTTTTCAAAGTTTGTAGTTTTCCAAAGGGGAATTTTTTTTTTTAAATCATGGTGGGGAATTTTTTTATTGGTCGACAAGCGGGCCTTATTGGCCCTATATTTTTCCACATGGGAGTGGAAGTGGAAGGCCCGCATGGCCTATTTATTGTACTTTTTCAAATTTTAAAAGAAATGATGGCCCACATGACTATGTAATTCCCCTGCGAGGGAAAATTGAGTCTGTCTTTTTATTCCGCCACAGTGCGATGCCAGGAATATGATATTCCTGAGGTTTATTTTGCTGCCTTAGATAGGCATTATGGTTTTTTCACATGATGAAGGCCCCTTTGATGGTGGAATATAGGGGTATTTATAGTCGTTGGAAACGTTTTTCCGCGACGGACACAATGGTGGTGTCATATTGTAATTTTGAGGCTGTTTCAATTGAGTTTTTTAGCCTCAAAGTTTTATACCTTGGAGTGCACTCTCGGTTGTACCCGACACTCCCAAGGTACTTGTAAGTGAACCTAGTATCTAGTATTCACCTCTTTCTACTTGGTGGATGCAGTGGCTGGTTACCCATGCATTTCGGTAAGATGAGGTGACTACCATAAGGAAACTTACTATAGGGACTACAGACATAGACACCCTAGACTCTATCCAAGGTTTTTTCGGATCTACTTCTGAAGACTACAGACGAAGACACTTTAGAAGATTCTCTTCTTCTCTTCTTCTCCTCCATATTTGGCATCTATGGCTCATTTTATTGTATTGAGTGCATTTTCGGTAGAGACCGACACTCTTATATGGCTCGTTTTTCCTTTGTATTAGGTGCATTTTCGGCAGAGACCGACACCTTCTAGATTGAGTTCACCATAAGGAAGGATTTGATATTTATGGTGGGACTAGTCAGTGACCTACGAGAGGCAACATCCTCTGAGGATGACTTGCAGAGGCAACAAACCCAAAAGTGGCTGACCCTGAGGCACCCATGATGACCCTGAGGCACTTAGACGGCTGACCCAGTGGCAACAGACCCGTGGAAGTGGCTGACCCTGAGGCAACAGATCGAGATGTATACACAGTGAATCTAGCATTATTCACAGTTGGAGAGCCAAGCACAAAGAGCAAGAGCCTAGACCAAATCAGCAATAAGAGAGGATGATATCTAATATTGACTTGTTTTGTTCTTTAGTTAGGATAGTGCACTTAAAGGGGGAATGTTAGAATTAAAGTGCACTATGCCTCTGTTTTGAATTAGAGAAGTCAACATTAAGGGGGAATGTTACCTAATGTTGACTTGTTTTTTTTCTTTAGTTAGGATAGTGCATTTTAAGGGGGAATGTTAGAGTTAAAGTGCACTATGCCTTCACCTTGACACTTGTCAGTTTCTCTTGACAAGTGTCATGTGTTGAATATAGGCTTATGCCTATATATTGTAACCATTTGTATTAATAAAATTGATCCCCTTCAGTTTCACTCCCAACAGTAATTTGTCCCGTAGGCTATTTGACCTCTTGGACATTAAAAGCAATCTACTCTATTTTATTGCAAGGCCAAATGGATTTTAAGCAAGGTTTTTTTTAATTGGTTGTATGGGATTGAAATGGGCCCTACACGTATTACATCATGACCACATAGTGGTATTACAACAGCTTGGCAATTATGCATGTATCTTTTGGCAAGATTCAAACCTGGGTCTCCTTGAAAGTCGAGGAATTTAACCAGTTGAGCTCATGCCATTTGATAAATGTTAAGGTTCACCCATGAGATTTGAACCTTGGTTTAAGATGTGAAACTCTTTGCTCCCAACTAATTACTCTAAACCTCATGAACAAATGTTAAGGTTTGTCCATGGGAGTGGAACCTTGTTTTATGGTGTGGAACTTTTTGTTGCCCACCACATGTCTAAACCCCATGGGCCTGGATTTTGAGCAAGATTACTTTTTGAGAATATAAGTAATAATTATCTGATTGTTTTTAATCATTTTTTGAATATCATCTCTGTTATTTAATCAATCAGTAGATGTCTCACTTCCATTGCAATTTTGACCCTAGAAGACTTTCAGCATATGCTGTCAAGGTATTGCATTATGTTGAGTTTGCAGCCTACCTGCTTCATCTTGAAAGTACCTTTGGAGTCATCTTCTATCTCCATCACCTACAATGCATGAGAGATCATGTGTTAAACTGGTAGAGATACCGTTCCTTGTCCTTTGCTCTGTATAGAGAGTTACATCTATGGATCTCCCTGGTCATAGAAGAGTTTGGTACTGGGAGATTAGCTTGCTTCAATTTATTTGGATTTCCTTTGGTACTAATTGGATGCCCACCGTCATCTCCTTGAGAAAAGGGTGATTTGTAAGTCTGCCAGGGAGGATATCTATTGGCAATATGCTTAATACTACTTGGACTTCTCTTCCTCAGTCTTTTGGACCCAAGATGGCCTTCGCTTGTACTCGAATTGGATGGGAAACTCATCCACAATCTGGAGGGCTTGCTCAATTAATTTACCTCTGACTTAAGGCCTGAAATTACATCTGAACTAATTCATTTAGATGACCAAATAGGCTCTAAAACATTTTATGTTCCTTTTCATTTGAGACATAGAGAAAATAATCCATCTAAAGGGCATATACATTAATAGACACAATACTTGACAGAATTCAGCATTTCTCTGAAACAACAGATATCCGTTTGTTAGTGTCATATGCCTTCGAGTCTGAGCTGAGGTTATAGCCCGAAGGCAGTATTTTGTGTAAAAAATGATTCTTGTATGATATAAAATCTTCAACTCAGCTGGAAACGTCTTTCTTGACATCTATGAAAAATCTCGCTGAAGAAAAAAATGAGAACTTGTAGCTATGAGGATTTATTAGATGGAATTTATCAGTGACAGTGTGTGTTGAGGGACTTTTGGACTTGTAGGGTTCCGTTTAACAAAAATAAGCAGCCTCCATGCATTCACATTTTGATAAAGGACAACATGATTAAAATATTAACCATAATACTTCCATTTGCATGAAGAAGTATGGAAAGTTCTTGTTGGTTACGAATCTGCCATGGGGAAAGGATTTTGTGTTGATGCGCCCAGATTCGCCCACCAGATTGAAAGGCCGGAAGGAAGGGATGCCTTCCGTGCCAATCTCCGGAGAAGGCCGGCTTCCTGTGGGGTTTTTATAGTTCAGACAAGAGTGCAGGGAAAGAGATTAAAAATACGGAAAGAAATTCAAATAAGATTGGAGTTGGGTGGGGGGAACTAACAGTACGGCAATACATCAATCACCATACTAACGACAATATTATCATAACATATAAACATAAGAACTGATCCCAACAGCCAAGTAAATGCTTTGCATAAATAACCAGAAGCACAGCTACAATGGTTCCCTAGCAGACATTCCTCACGGGAACTAACAGCACGGCAACACATCCATCACCACTACTAACAGCAATATTAGTACAAAGCACAACCTATAACTGCAACTAACTTTTATCTTATGTATCCTCTAATTAGTGCATTTCAGTAATTCCCGACTACCAAATGCCGGAGTCCAGAGTTCAGTACAACAACAAGCAATAGTACAGGAAGAACGGGACAGAAATGATAAAGAGAGGCAGCATAGAAAATAGAAGAAGTTAGAACAGCACCAAGTATATATCTGTATTATGCAAAAAGCCAGAAGCACAGTTACAATGATTCCCTAACAGACATTCCCCTTCCACCCTTTACAATGAGAATGTCAAAGATATTTATAGACTGAATCCCCTCCCGTTTACAATCCATGGGCACAAGGTCCCAGACAAACATGGGCTGACAAGAGCGGCGGTGGAGCTGCTCAGGCTGACCTTTGTCGGACGGAACTGTACCCGCAGCATGGGCTCCCTGAAGGCTGTACAGATATGTGTCAGTGCGCTGAGTAGAACTCCACTAACAGTAGAACTGCAGGTAGCTGAAACAGGTAGGGTTTTTAATTATCTTCAAAAGTGGCGGCTGGTATAAAATAGTGTGTCCCATGCTTGTCCATGTGCTCGGCATGTTTTGGCACGGATCTCGAAGTTGGACACTGTCGGATGATCTTTGCTCGACGCGTGTTTGCCCTGAAAGGTAATCTGTCCAACTTCGCCCGAATCGGGCGCGGTCCGACTTCGCCCTGAAAGGGGCGCGATCCGACTTCGCCACGACACTTAGAATTTTGGAGTAGCTGCCGTCATTTTGGAGATGCGTGGAAGGGCTTAAGGGAAAGAGGGAAGAATAAAAATGGAGGGAAGAGAGAGAATGGGAGAGCTGAAGAAAGGGAAAGAGAGAAGAGGGGAAAGATAAGAGCAGCTTACTTGAAAACATTGCACCCCGTGCAAAATGTGGCAACATTTCTGGCGGCTCGCGGGGTGTCGAGCTCGCTCGGCGCAAAGAATCCATGCCTTCATCCATTGGGTACAGAGGAATTTCCTTCTCCTGCCTCCTGCTGCTCTGACTGTTCCTCTTGCGGCAACTGTTCATTTTTAGATTTGCTTCCGGCAGTTGCCTCAACGGATTCTCCTTCCGGATCTGAATGCTCTCCATCATCGGCTTCTGACTTGCAGATGCGCTCATATATAATTTGGGCCTGATCCCAGATTTCTGCTTGGAAGGGCCGAAGGTTGGTGATTTCCTCTAACGCTGCGTGGAATGCAGCGACAGCGTGCAGGTCGATGGTGAGATATCGCTTTCCCAGCTCCTGGAAGTAGGAGTTGATCTTGCAGCACTTGGACACCATCTGGGTAACCTGAGCTTCCTGAATTGGCTCGGCCCAGCTGTCGATTTCTGCTGTATCTTTCTCAAAGGCCAGCCAATTCTCTCTTACCTGCTTGAGAGTGAGAAACTCACCGTTCTCGATATAGCTCGGGCATCCTAGTTCAGAAAGAGCGCGAAAGGGGGCCAGGCAAATGTCTCTTTCTTGCTCGAATGCATCTAGCATTTGTCTGGCAGTTCTCACCTCTTCTGCTTTCTTGAAATATTTGTGCAAGGTTACCCTTGCATCCGCCCATTCTGCAGCGAATGGGGACATAGGAGAAAATCGGAGGCCATTGCGCTCATGTTCTTCAAGTTTTATAGCCAGGTTCAGCCATTGCTTTGCCTGACGTTCGGCCTCCTCTACTACAGGCTTTCCCTGGGCAGCAATTTCTTGGATCCTGGATGCAAAATCCAGGACCGGCATGGCTTTACAAACATGGGGTGTGCATCCCCTCAACAGATCAGCCCGCATCCCTTTAACTTTATCTTTTGAAAAGACCGCCGCTTGTGCTGCTTTCTCTGCAGATTGCAACTGCGCCTGTTTCAAAGATTCCTGGAGCTGAGAAATCTGCTCCATGGCGGTCTGCTTTTCTGTTGCGGCCTCTTGCTGAGAAGCGGCCAGCTGGGCTTCTAATTTGCCTATCTTTTGTTGCGTTGATTCCAGCTGTTCGGTGGACCTAGCCAAGTCCTCCTCAAGCTGCCTTATCTTGTCTTGCAGCTTGAAAACCTCTTCCTGGTCCTCCAGATGTTTGACAAGGAGAGTATCTGCTTGACGATGGATCCCATGAATCACATATTGTTGGTTGATATCGTCAAAGCTTTTCTCCTTCCTCTGAAATTCGTAGTCCGCCCTGGTCATCTCTCGGAGAGGCTTCTTTACTTTCGGCGTTATCTTCTCTGACATGAGCACTCTCCTCTCAAAGTCAAACTTGGTGCGTTTTACCGGGGCGGCGATCTCCTCAGGTCTCCTCCGCTTCCAGTTTTGGAGAAAAGAGGAAGAATATTCTACAGCTCTTGTTGCCAGAGGTAAATCGTTCGTGTTACGGAGGTCATCCATGAAGTCTAGTTCCTCCGACCTAGGGTTTTGTTGCGGCATTTCCCCTGCCGAACAAGGAAACGGGAGAAACAGGGGATGACTTCGGAAGGGGTGGCCGCTTTTGAGGGCGGCCGGGGAGCGGACGGTGGAGCGGGTGATCGTTGGAAGGGTTTCAAGCGGGCGAGGGGATGAGTGAAAGGGGGAATGTGCGGCTTCGGCACTAGGCTGCGAGCGAAGGGTTTGCGGTTTGACTTAAGGGCAGGGAAGGCATTGGGATCTTGCGCAAACTGGTCAAAAGAGTGGTGGCTGCTAGAAGGTTGTGGAGATTGAGAGGAAGATACGGTCACGGCTTGCTCGGACTGAGCGGGGGATGGAGTTGGAGTGGGGTCCGATGAGACTTGAGGGAGTGGGGCAGTGAACGTACCTGCGGGCTCCGCCTGAGCCGATGCTGGATGGACGTCCTCAGTTCTGGTTCCCGTGGTTGGCTCGGGGCTATCTAGAGAAACTACTTCTGAAGCCGCTGGTCGCGACTGTAGCTCCGCCACTGACTGTTGTACCGCCTGACCAGGTCTTTTAACCTTCTCAACTCTCCCTCTTCTTTTCTCTTCTGGTGCAACGGCTGGTTCGGAAGGAGACGACAAAGAAGGCGCAACAGGCGCTGATGTTCCCACGGTAAACTTGTACCGGGGTTTGACTGTTAGAAGATTTGTCGCTGTTTGCCCGATTGCTGGCGGCGCTGGCACCTTTTGTGTCTGAGGGGCCACCCCGGGTGTTGACTTTGTTGATGTTGGCGCCTTTTTGGGCGCTGCTTTAGAGGTGAAGGGCTGCATTGGGTCCCTTTGGATATCTGCCGGACCTGCGCTGGCAGTTGCGAAAGTATACAACTGCTGGGAGGAAGACCCCCCTTTATAGCTCTCAACCGGACCTCGGGGAATGTAATCTCGGAATGCGAAAGGTCGCCAGCTGCCAACGTGTTGGTCATATAAAGCCGAAAATTCATCATCAACGGCCAGGTTCCTTCTACCGGACTTATCGTGCTGCGTGCGGCACCTCATCTTCCAGCATTCAACGATTTTTTCTCTCGGCCAGTTAAGGCCTGCTAGCTTGGTGATGAGTTTCTTGAATCCCGGAGAAGAGAAATTGTGATCCGGGTTCCGCTTGGGGTCATATGATACCTCCTCGCAGTAAAATTCCTGCCACGGAGGCCAAGCTTCCATTAAGTCAATTTCCCAGTCTAGGTCAACATGGACTACATCGCACCTGTCTTCGGTTATATCTGCCTGAGGGCAAACATGTGTAAACTTCCCCCTTATTCCGTATGGGTCGTATTTCCAGCGCTGCGGCAGCAGTATTAGGCCAATGTCGTAGAGCTCCCGCTCGAGATAAACATGCTGTCCTATCTCTGATATTTCGACGTTCGCCCAAGCAAGGGGATATTGAAAAATGTGGCCCTTTTTCTTTCCCTGGCCGAACTCCTCTTCGACATAATCCATCTGCCGTGCAACCTCCATTCCAAACTGATGACCCGTGCACCAGTAGGGCAGCAGATGAGGCTTGCCTTTGAATCCATAGATTCTAACCACGATCCCCTGCGTCAGCCGAAAAACGTCCCCGAGCTTGTGGTCTAGCAGATAGTCTGTCATTTGCTGCGGGGGACGAGGGATCTCTCCGTCATTGAAGACTGCCATGACCTTGCCCAGAAAGTTGAGATTGAACTGATAATAAGACCCTTTTCGGTATAGGTCGTCCGTCCACTTATAAACTGGCTGCGGCTCTCCCTTCTCATTTACCCTCTTCAAATTAGAAGCTTGCATATGGGGGTGCAAGTGGTATAAACAAAGCCAAGCCAAGAAGGAATTGAATCGAAATTCAGTTGACTGATTTTTACGTAATTTCACCAGGCTGGAGTGAATGGCGAATGCTAACCGATCCGCTCGATCGAAGAAGATTGGACGTTTACCACTTTTCTGCGGCTGTTGGTTCATAAGATTCTCCGCATAGAAGACATTCGCCGGCGCTAGGCTGGTACGGCCGTACCGGTTCGTCGAGTCACGGCCTAGGATCCACGCCGGGATGGTGTAAATATATTTATTCCGAAACTTCTCCGGGGGCATGGGGTCGGTTGGCCATTGTCCAGTGCAAGCGGGGCGTTCAGCTCTGAGTTGAGGAAATCCCTCATTCTTTTTGTTTGTGTGAAGCGTCCCGTTTGTTCACTCAGACTTATCCTTTTAATAATGGCGCTGGAGTCATACTGCAACCCTGGGGCGAAAGCTGGCTGGACGGTATCTCTGCGGAGCGTGAACAAGGGCTTTCCATTACAGTTGCAAATTTGACGGGTAGCTGGTCTGTAATATTTGACAACGATATCAACCAGTTTTGGGCATAGGTGGACAGGAGGGCACAAGAACCAGTATAAGTTTGATTTGTACGCTGCACCAAAATGATGAGAGGGCGAAACTTTATCAGCCCAATTCTCCACATTTACCCGCAGTTTGGTAAGGCTCATAGAAAATGAACCATCTTTATACCCGGACAGGTAATTCACCGGTGGTGGTGGAGCTCGCCCACGCTGTACCCTCTTCGTCCGGGACTTTGACTTTGGGTCTTGCAGCGTCTCATTCCTGAAAACGTTCGACTGCGGAAAATCCCCACTTTCAGGCTCTTCGCTTGACTGGGCCTGCACCGGCATTTT
This sequence comes from Wollemia nobilis, assembly GCA_028583015.1. NCBI lineage: Eukaryota > Viridiplantae > Streptophyta > Pinopsida > Araucariales > Araucariaceae > Wollemia > Wollemia nobilis. The sequence goes on along the minus strand of JAQPPZ010000104.1, from coordinate 1,255,586 downwards.
CCCTTTTTCCATTTCTTCAGAAGGACAAGAATCACGACTTTTTGGATATTAGTACGGAATTTCGCTATCACAGGATCAGTCTGTACGATTTGAACTTTCTGGGGGCGCCTGACCTCCTTTTCTAGACAATGACTGTGCTATTAACGGTGTGAAAAAGGGGTAGGTCGGCTAGCTGGTGGCAGCGTAGCTTTTTCCGTTGGCCGTGCAGGGAATGTTTTTTGAAGAACGCACCCTGGACGCTGCGCCTTACTTTAATTATTGTTCGTTTTGTTGAAAACCGTGCGATGCCTTGAAACAGCCTTCGGAAGTTGTGCCCTTGCTGCCGTTACTGCCACCACCTGGGCACACCTTTTGAGATAAACCCCTTTTGGCACGCATTCCAACTTAGGGCATCTTTGTTTTCCGTGATGGCCCGTCCGAGTTGCGCCCGGAAAACGGGCGCAGTCCGGATTTCGCCCAAAAGAAAGGCGCACTTGGGTTTGCGCTTGGAACACGGGCGCTGTCCGAACTTCGGCCGGAACACGGGTGCTGTTCGGTTTGCGCCCCAAAATCGGGCGCTGTCGGAAGCGGGCGCTGTTCGGTTTGCGCCCCAAGATCGGGCTGTTCGAACTTCGCCCGGAACGCGGGCGCTGTCGGTTTGCGCCCCAAAAAAGGGCGCTGTTCGGTTTGCGCCCCAAAATCGGGCGCTGTTCGGTTTGCGCTCGGAAGACTTAACTTATTTTGCTTCCGCCCTTCATTAGATCGTGCCCTTTGGATGGTGCGCAGCCCGACTTCGCTGCGAAGTTGGGTTGCGCACCCAGACTTGGCCGTTTTTCTGCTCTTCTTGCCAGCGCTTCATTACGGACCGGATTTTTCTCTTTCCTGGGGCCGACGCCTGACTTGCTGCGAAGTCGGTGTCTTCACCCTGTCTTACTTGGGCTCATTCAAAACGGAAAAAACTGAAGGCGAAAAAACTGTACATGCTTTGAAAAATAAAATGCAGAAGGAAAATTTGTACAATGAGGGGGCCCACTGGGCACCTTCAACAGCGGTAGATTTTTAAGTGGAACCCGTTAACGGGAATAGGTAGGAGCTGACCTTCCATATCCCGAAGTATGTAAGAGTTGAACTGGTTTACCCGGGCGATCGATAGGGGCCCTCCCAGGAGGGCATCGAACTTCCCGTGGTTGCCGGGCTTCGCTTTCAATGAGTCCCACTTCAGCACCAGGTTCCCGATTTCGAAGATTCGGGCAGTGGTGCCTTTTGCAAACCAGCCTTGAGTGGCTTCGGCGTGTTTGGTGAAGGCCTGGTATGCTTTTTCCTTGTCTTCTTCCAACTGCAGGAGTTGGCACAACCTATCATCCACCGGGTCTCCGCTGCTTCTCTCTTCGTCTAGCATCCGGAGAGCGGGGATCTCAATGTGGGATGGCATGACGGCCTCTTTCCCATAGACGAGTGCATAAGGGGACGTTTTAATGGACTTTTTGAATGAAACTCTGTCCGCCCACGGCGCTCGGTTCGGAGGGAATGCCAAGTCCGCTTGTTCCTTTCAATTGTCCTCTTGATGATTTTCAGGAGGTTCTTGTTAGTAGACTCAGCAAGGCCGTTTCCCTGCGGGTAGTAATTAGAAGACATCTTGTGATAAATGCCAAGTCTGCCGGTATACTCTGTGAGTACAGCGCCTGCGAACCCCGGACCATTATCCGTCACAATTGACTCTGGAATCCCGAAGCGGGTAATCAGGCTTTCAAGGAACCCAATGACCGTCTCTTGGTCCGCGCTTCTGGTGGGAATCGCCTCTGCCCACCGTGTGAAGTAATCGGTGGCTGTCAGAATGAACTTGTGTCCGGCGGAGGAATTAGGTGAAATTACCCCAATGAAGTCTAGACCCCACTGCTGGAACGGAGTTTCGGCTTGGATTGGTTGGAGGGGCAGGGGCGCTTTTACGTTTACGCCAACAAACCTCTGGCATTGATCACACTTGGAACAGACTGTGTAAGCGTACGCCAAATAGAGTGGGCCAATAATACCCGGCTCTAATTATCTTTAAGGCCGTAGGCCTTGCGGAATGATGACCTCCAGGCATCCCGGAATGAAAATCTCCGAGGACCCTGGACTGGTCTGATTTTGTGACGCATCGCAACAGGATGCCGTCAATATTTTTGAAATAAAGCCCCTCGGGGCGGAGAGTATACTTGAGTGCACCTAGCCGAAATCTCCTTCGTTGTGAGGCGTTCAGGTGGTCTGGACATCTCCCGGTACAGAAATATCTTACCAGTTCATCTGTCCAGTCACTCTCCTCTGGTAAGGAGTTGGCTAGGTTGATACTTGTTGCTGTGTCCTCCCACTTACAGGCGGAGATACCAGCTGCAGCGCTTCGAGCCAGCTCTTGACACAAGGCTCGGCCTACGATAAGCTTGGTAGGCCGTGCTTCGATGTCGAACTCCTGGATTTTTGCAACCCATCCTGCTCTCTTGTGGCCCGGTTCTCCTTGAGTGATGAAGCTTCGAACGTCCGGGTGAATCACAAAGACGGTCGTTCGGCTCTGGGATACAAAATGCTTGAACTTTCGGAGAGATTTCATGACTGCATGAACCTGCCGTTCTATAAAGTTGTACTTTTCTTCATGCGGCTGAATCACTTGGCTTAGGAACGCAATGGGGCGCTCCTCGCCGTCATCTGTCTTCTGTGTCAGGACTGCGGCGTAACTTTCCGGTTCTCCCACCGCGTACAGGATGAAGTCTTTGGAGTAGTCCGGGTTTATCAACACCGGAGCTTGTGCAATTCGAGCCTTGATCTCCTCGAAGGCTTGCTCCCTCGCATCAGTCCATTCGTAAGCTGTATCTTTTTTTAGCAGTTCGGCCATTGGCTTGATCACTTGTGCGAAGTCTGGAATGAATTTCCGCACGAAGTTAATCTGGCCGAAGAAGGACTGCAGCCCTTTTTTGTTAATTGGGGCTGTCAAGCGAAGGAGGGCTTCTGCTCTGTCAGGGTCGATGGCGAGGCCTCTCTCAGAGATGACATGTCCCAGCGACTTACCTTCTTTTACCGCGAAGACAGACTTCTTCGGGTTTATAGAAATGCCGAACTCCCGACACCTCTCAAATACTTGCCGCAGGTGAGAAACATGATCCCTTCTTTGGTGAGAGAAAACAGTCATGTCATCAAGGTAGATGACAATGATCTTGTTAAGCAGCTCTCGGAAGGCCAGGTCCATGGCCCTTTGAAATGTGGCACCAGCATTGGATAAGCCAAAAGGCATGCGCTGATAAGCGAACGTTCCCCATTTGGTGGTGAACGCCGTCTTATGCTGGTCCTCATCTACGACCCAAATCTGGTTGTAGCCAGAAAATCCGTCTAGAAGTGAGAATCTACGAGCTCCAGCAACGATGTGTAGGATTTGATCAATTTGGGGAAGCGGATAATGATCCTTGAGGGAGGCTTGATTTAGGTTTCGAAATCCACACGAGAGACGGATGTCTCCATTCTTCTTCCTCACGGGCACCAAATTCGCAACCCGGGATGAATGCTTGATGGGGTAGATGATTTTGGCCTCGAGCATTTTCGGGAGCTCGGTTTTCATCATGGCCTCAATTTTTGGATTTACGGCCCTTTGTTTCTGCCGGAATGGCTTGGCGCCATCCTCTAGCTCGATGGTATCTTTGGATCACCTCTCTGTCATACCCCTTCAAGTCCTCGTAGCACCAGGCCACGATGTCAGGGAACTCTCGGCATAATGATGTGATCTGCTCGAGTTCCTCTGAAGTGCAGTCTGTCCCGACCTTGACAATTTTCCCAGGTTCAAGCTCGAGGTCGGCATACTGCTTCGGGTCTACTTTGATCCTGTGAGATATAGCTCTATCATTCTAATCAAATAGACTTTCAAGAGTAATCGGTCCTTTTGGGACATGATTATTTTTCAACTGTATCAACCCCTCATATTGCTCGTCATCAGGGTCTCTACTCTCGATTGAACATGCTTCATTTATCAAAAATGTGACGATCTCTTCGTCACAATCGAACACCTGCCAGTGGATGTCCTTATCAGGCACAGAAGGCCTGTAAATGGTGCGAACCGGCTTCGGTTTACGGACAACGTCGTCGGCCGGAACGTGCACTGGCTCCAACAGACGCCAGAATATCAGCGTGTTTGTTTTTCTCACGCGATATCGCCTTGATATTCAGTGAGTCGAATGACTCCATCAGGTCCCACACCCGGTTACGGTACGCCTTGAGATAGTGCTTTTTAGAGGCGCACTTGTTCGTAACCTGGTGACACACCAGCTACGAATCTCCGAAGATCTGCGGGTGTTTAATCCCCAATCTCTCTGCCTTCCGCAATCCCAAGCACGGGGCTTCATACTCCGCCGCGTTGTTAGTGCAACTCCAGGCCAGCCTGTAGGTATAATCCTTTTGGATCCCGGTTGGGGAAACCAAGAGCACCCCTGCACCAGCGCCATTTTTGCATCGTGCGCCGTCAAAGAAAAGCTTCCATAGCTTTTCAGGTGCAGGTCCCACTTCTTTCTCGGCTGACTTGTCAAGCCTTTCGGGCTGTACAATGGTGTAACAGCCTTGCTCTGTCTCGATTACGGCATTAAAGTCCCGCAACGAGAACTCATCTTCGAGCTGCAGCACTTCGAGGGCTTGCTCTGCCAGTTCTACCGTCACCAGTTCTTCCTCAGTCAGTTGGGCCATACAGTCCTGCGACTCTTCTCCGGGTATCTTCTCTGTTAGGAAGGTGGAAGGCTTCTCGTTGAAGATTTTTACTCTTCTTCCTTTAAAGGGCACTTCCATATGTGAGTAGTCTAGAGACAGGTACCCGCCCAATTTCGCAGTGAACTCCCGGGAGAGACACATGCCGAAGTAGGGAGCCAGATCAACAACCACGACCTCTTGAATGACCACGATGTCGAGGGCTTTATGCAGACGAATAGGGATGTCTTTAATGACACCAACCGTCTTGACAGCGGTGCCGTCTAGTTGCAGCACGCCTTGGCTGCTCCTTGTGTACTCCATCCCGATCACATCGCAAACGGCCTTCGGCATAACTGTCGTGGAAGCACCAGAGTCCACCATGCAGTTGTGTACTATGTGCCCTTGCATCCGTAAAGACAGATAAAAGGGAGGTGGTCTATTCTTTCCAGTGGTTGAGACCGTTAGAGGCTGAACCAAGACCGCGGGCTGTATCTGCTTGTCATTCTTCATGTTTTTAAGAGACTCTTGTAGCAGATCCACGGCACAGGGAGCGAGAAGAGCATCATACATGCTGATTCCGGCGGGTGTTCTTTTCAACTCGTCTACTATCTTTGTAGCCGAGGTGCTAGCTCCTTCTGCCTCTTTTGCTGGCTCGTACTTCGTTCGGTACTGCTGGGTGGCCTCAACTCTCTGTCTCTTGGTCAGAGACGGGTACTTCAGCTTCTCCTGAGCTTGTTCTTTGGTTTCAGCTGGAGGCCGAGGTACAGGAGCTTTATTCAGAACTGGAGCTCTTACCATAGGTGGCTTGGCGGGAACAGGGGCTACCTTTGCTTGGAGGAGGCTTGGCTGGAGCTTTGTCTTTGGATGCCTTCTCTGGGGCTGTGTAAGGCCACGGCCGCTTGTATGGTGGCAGCCACTGCGGGCTGCGCCTTTTCCCTTACGGCGTACACCTTTAAGGGCTTTTCGGCGGGATCCGCGGGCCTCTTACCTTCCTTGGCAAGCGGCGACACGGGATCTTCCTGCGGGAGGGCAAAGTTGCCTTCGTCATCGAGGATCATGTAGAGTTCATCTTCCTCTACGGTCCTTGCCGGCCAAAGTCCGAAGATAGTCTTTGGTGCGGTGTACGGTCTTCCTCGGGATGCGGGTCATTGCACGTAGTGCACCAGTTGACCTGGTCGGAAGGACAGGTTGGTCTTCAATAGCAGCATTTTTGGGAGGTGGACGTCTCTGCAGCTGTTGTTCTGGATGTCTGTCTCTTGTCAGCGCCGGGGGCGGATATGTCCTCCTAGGAGCAAGGTCCATCTGGGCCTGCTTCTTTTTCAGAGCAATCATGTCGTTGGACATGGTGTGATAACCCGAGGCCAAAGCTCGTACCTCCTGGAGGATTGTGTTCTGAATGTTGTTGTTAGGAGGCGGCAATTGCGCCAGTGGAGGCAATGCAGCTAATGGAGGAGTGGAATAATGCAGATACTGCGGAGGAGCGGGAAGTGTTGGAAAATGTGGAGGAGGAGGTGGGTGAGAATAATGTATTTGCGGCGGGCCATAAGGAGTTATTGCTGGCGCCGGATTCCATTCTTGCTTGGGGTTCTTGCCCCGATGTGGAGGGCGCACCACCGGAAGGCGAAGGATGCTGAGATGCAGGAAAGTCGGGATGAATGGGTTCTGCACTCTGGACGGGAGTCTGCCGATGGAAATGATATCTGCTTCAGCTTGCTGGGCAACATCGTACAGAGCAGGGAACGTGTTTATTCTGGCAATCTTCAGTAGCAGGCATATATCTGAGTTGAAGGATCTCAGGTAGTAGTGGGCAGCCATGCCGGCTGAAGGCCGAAGTTCGTGAGGTACCCGTTTCCAGGACCTCGCAAACCTGATGTTGTAGTCGGACACCTCCTCTTGAGGATGTCTCTGGATACTTTGGAACTGATGCAGCAAAGAAGTAGGGTCAGCAGACTCGTTGCATCCTTTTACGAGCTTACTGGCAAGCTGGCGCCACCACGTGATAGATCCCTCTGGCGAGAGATCTCCACCGGAGAGAAGCTTCCCCCTCAGGGAAAGAGCCAGCAGACGGGTCTTCACGCTTTCGTCCGTGATGGAGTGCAATGCAGCCAGGGCAAGGATGTCCTGGATGTGCTCGTACGCCGTCTTGCCGTAGCCGTCATACGTAGGGATAGATTTTAAGGCAGCAGGGGGCACAGCTTGCTGTCCGATCAGGGCCAAGGGCCCAGTAGAGTCTACCGTCGGGAAGAGTTCATCATCAATATGCTGTTGGGCAGCCATGTTTTCCTCTTCTCCTTCGTCGGCTGTATACTCAGTGTCGGAACTTTCCGAAGATGTAGATTCTTCTTCTTCTTCGGTCTCTTCTAGTTCGCTCTCAGCTTCCTCGATTTCAGCTTCGGCTTCTTCTTGGATTTCAGCCTCGGCTTCGTCAACACGAGCTTGGCGATCGGCCAGCCTGATATTTTCGCCTCGAGCGTTGATATCTAGTTCGTAAAAAGCAGGCGGGTTTCTCGGATCCCTTGCTCGCCACCTTCTTGTTTGCATGAAGGTGCTAGGACCGGTCACTCGGACTCAGAGAATATGTTCGTGCAGAGTCGCCAGGTGTTCTGATTTTGAACAGCAATGAAGCGAACACCAGTGCTTCGATTCTGTTTGGGGGTGGGAAACTTTCGGGTCCCACCGGGCGTGCCAGAGAAACTGTTGGTTACGAATCTGCCATGGGGAAAGGATTTTGTGTTGATGCGCCCAGATTCGCCCACCAGATTGAAAGGCCGGAAGGAAGGGATGCCTTCCGTGCCAATCTCCGGAGAAGGCCGGCTTCCTGTGGGGTTTTTATAGTTCGGACAAGAGTGCGGGGAAAGAGATTAAAAATACGGAAAGAAATTCAAATAAGATTGGAGTTGGGTGGGGGGAACTAACAGTACGGCAATACATCAATCACCACTACTAACGACAATATTATCATAACATATAAACATAAGAACTGATCCCAACAGCCAAGTAAATGCTTTGCATAAATAACCAGAAGCACAGCTACAATGGTTCCCTAGCAGACATTCCTCACGGGAACTAACAGCACGGCAACACATCCATCACCACTACTAACAACAATATTAGTACAAAGCACAACCTATAACTGCAACTAACTTTTATCTTATGTATCCTCTAATTAGTGCATTTCAGTAATTCCCGACTACCAAATGCCGGAGTCCAGAGTTCAGTACAACAACAAGCAATAGTACAGGAAGAACGGGACAGAAATGATAAAGAGAGGCAGCATAGAAAATAGAAGAAGTTAGAACAGCACCAAGTATATATCTGTATTATGCAAAAAGCCAGAAGCACAGTTACAATGATTCCCTAACAGACATTCCCCTTCCCCCTTTACAATGAGAATGTCAAAGATATTTATAGACTGAATCCCCTCCCGTTTACAATCCATGGGCACAAGGTCCCAGACAAACATGGGCTGACAAGAGCGGCGGTGGAGCTGCTCAGGCTGACCTTTGTCGGACGGAACTGTACCCGCAGCATGGGCTCCCTGAAGGCTGTACAGATATGTGTCAGTGCGCTGAGTAGAACTCCACTAACAGCAGAACTGCAGGTAGCTGAAACAGGTAGGGTTTTTAATTATCTTCAAAAGTGGCAGCTGGTATAAAATAGTGTGTCCCATGCTTGTCCATGTGCTCGGCATGTTTTGGCACGGATCTCGAAGTTGGACACCTGTCGGATGATGCTGCCTGACGCGTGTTTGCCCTGAAAGGTAATCTGTCCAACTTCGCCCAGAATCAGGGCGCAGTCCGACTTCGCCCTGAAAAAGGGGCGCAGTCCGACTTCGCCCTGAAAAGGGGCGCAGTCCGACTTCGCCCTGACACTTAGAATTTTTCAGGGTAACTGCCGTCATTTTGGAGATCTGACTGAAGGGCTTAAGGGAAAGAGGGAAGAATAAAAATGGAGGGAAGAGAGAGAATGGGAGAACTGAAGAAAGGGAAAGAGAGAAGAGGGGAAAGATAAGAGCAGCTTACTTGAAAACATTGCACCCCGTGCAAAATGTGGCAACAGTTCTGAAGTTGAATGGACATTGGATTCAACATGCAAAGTAAAAATCATGCATTTAAAATGAGTTAAATATTTTCCCATTTCCTTTTATGTTGTCAGAAATGAATATACACATTTAATTAAAACATTTAAATCCATAACTGTCTTTATTGCAGGAAACCAAGTCTCTCAGGCATTTGAAGAAAAGCATTGGACTGGAAAACAGAAAGTGACAAGGCAGGATCTGATATTCATAGGGGAATGTCTAGGACTAAAAGGGCTAGGCTGATCAATCTTTGGGGCAAGCAGGTTACTCCCTCTTATAGCCTTTTCTAGCAATCAATGCTGATGGACCTCTAGAGGTAGAGGGAACGCTAGTAATATGTTTCCCTGTGATCTAGGTGGAGGTGGGCAAGATGTTAGGAGGTGAAGTCAATATCTAGATCTCCGATGTTCTTCAACAGAATGGAGCATGGTGGTGCAGCTTTTAAAGTGTTTTGTTTTTAAAGTTATTTTGCTTTTAAAGCTGCTTTTGCTTTTAAACTTGTTTTTGCTTTTAAAGTTGTTTTTGCTTTTAAAACTGCTTTTTCAATAAAGCGCTTTTATTTGGAATGTGCCACGACTTTTTGGGATCTTCCTTTGTATTTCTATAAAAAGGGGTATGCCCCTTGCATTATAACAATGTGAATGTATGAAAGCTTGCTGAGAATAATAAAAGAGAAAAGCTGCCTTTTGCCCCGTGGTTTTTCCTTGCACATTGCAGAGTTCTCCACGTAAAATCTTGTGTACTGTTTATTGTTGTTTAGCTTGCTTGCTTTTAATTTTCCTAACATTTGGTATTAGAGCGAGGTTCTTTGAAAACTCGTTGGTCAGGGTTTTGTGTGAGTGGGAGTTGCAACAATGACAGGTTGTGTAACCAAGTTCGAGATTGAGAAGTTTAATGGTAAGAACTTCGCCCTATGGAAGATGAAGGTGGAGGATTTGTTGGTTTAGAACGACCAAGCCCTAGCCTTGGAAGGGTTCACGGGTAAACTTGACAGCATGACAGATGCGGAGTGGATAAAGTTGGATAGGAAGACGATGTCTACAATTCGTCTTTGCCTAGCAGACTCTGTCTTGTTCAATGTTGCTGAACAAACAACCGCGGAAGCCCTCTGGGAAAAGCTTGAGAAGTTATATGAGACTAAATCAACAACAAATAAGGTCTTCTTGAAAAAGCAGCTTTATAGCCTAAGGATGAAGGAGGGTTCATTTGTGGCAGATCATATGAATGAGTTTAATACTCTAATCAGTAAGTTGGTCTCTGTTAATGTGAAGATGGAGGATGAAGACAAAGCAATCACCCTACTTTGTTCTCTCTCGGATACTTGGGATCATTTGGTGATGACAAACGAAAATGCATCATCTAGAGCTCTAAGAGTTGATGATGTCGTAGCCGTTTTGTTGGCAGAAGATTTGAGGCGGAAATCATCTTCAGAACCATCAACCAATGAAGCCCTAGTTGTGAGAGGTCGATCTAACGAAAGGAGTCAACAAGGTAGATCACAGTCCATATCTAAGTCAAAAGGATGCAAGCTGAAAGGGAGGTGCTGGCATTGTGGGAAGCCAGGGCACTCGAGGAAGGATTGTTGGCATCTGAAAAAGGAGAATGGTGAAAAGCAAAATCAACCATTAGCTGAGGCCAATATTGGAGATGCAGTAGAGATGGCAACATGTGAGACCTTCTGTGCCAGTAGCAGCAGATCTATTTTATATACCTAAGTTTTGGACTCAGGTTCATCTTTTCACATGTCTCCACATAGAGACTGGTTTGTCAAATATCAGTCATATAATGGAGGGATGGTCTATTTGGGTGATGATCATCCTTTAGAAATTGTGGGAAGAGGGGACATAAGGATCAGGCTGAACGATGGTAGAGAAAGGATGTTATGTGATGTATGACATGTGCCTGCTTTGCACAAGATTTTGCTCTCAATCAAGATGATGGACAAGCTTGGGTATTGTACTACTTTTGGTAAAAATTATTGCAAAGTTACCGGAGGATCCCTAGTAGTAGCAAAAGGAGAACCTTATGGGACCCTATATTCGTTGTGTGGTGATACGGTGACAAACCATGCGGCAACAACAACTTCAGGCAATGCTTAGGATGGAGTAATGCTATGGCATCAACGCCTAGGGCATATGAGTGAAAAAGGATTGAAAATTCTGCATGACCGAGGTATGCTGTCTGGGATTAAGTCTTGCAATTTAGACTTGTGTAAGCACTGTATTATTGGCAAACAAAAGAGGGTTCGATTTACTGCAAGTCCTAGTAAGAGTTCTAATTTTCTGCAGCTTATACATTATGATATATTTGGACCGGTCCCCACTCAGTCCTTAAAAGGTACTAGATATTTCTTGACATTTATAGATGATTATTCTAGAAGAGTGTGGGTTTATTTTCTGACAAAGAAGTCGGAAGCTTTGGAAAAATTCAAAGAGTTCAAGGCAAGAGTAGAGAAAAGTTTGGGCAAGCCTATTTTATGCCTTAGGTTAGATAATGGGGGAGAATATTGCTCCAAGGAGTTTGATCAATTTTGTTCACAGGAAGGGATTAAGCACCATAAGATTGTGCCATATACTCCACAAGAAAATGGTGTGGTTGAGCGGATGAATCACACGATCATGGAACGTGCAAGAAGCATGCTCAACACATGTGGGTTGGAGAAAAGGTTCTGGGAAGAGGTTGTTAATACAAATGCTTACCTTATTAATAGGTTACCTACAACTACGTTGGATGGACAAATTCCGGAGGAGGTTTGGTGTGGTAAGCCAGAAAATAACTCTTATTTGCGTACCTTTGGTTGTGATGCATTTGCCCATGTGCCAAAAAAAAACAGGTCCAAACTTGACCCAAAGTCAAGGAAATGTGTTTTTCTCGGCTATGGAGATACAGTGAAGGGGTATAGACTGTGGGATCCTACTGCCCAAAAGGTAATTATTAGTCGGGATTTTGATTTCTAATGAAAAATCAATTCAAAGGAAGGAGTCACAGCAAACACCTGAAGTTGAACCTGTTAAAGTAGATTTGAACAAAGCTGAAAATAAATATAAGGATGTTGAAGTTTTTGATCAGCAAGTTCAGCAGCCTGAACAGTCACAAGACCAAGAGCCACAACCAAGAAAACATTGGGTTAGAAGATCTACATGTTCACAAAAACGTCCAGATAGGTATTCTCTTGATTTTTAGTCCTCTTTTGCTTTGTTAATTGATGATGGTGAGCCTAGCTTGTTTCAAGAAGCTGGAGAATCTGAAAATGTAGATAAATGGAGGAAAGCCATGGACGAGGAGATGGAATCACTATGGAAGAATGAAACGTGGGAACTTGTGGATCTCCGACCTAGAAGAAAGGTTGTTGGTAACAAGTGGGTGTACAAAGTAAAGAACAATGATGGGTTGTTGCAACCATAGTTACGAAAATCGCTAGAATGGCGAGTCAGTAAGGAGTCATTAGTAAAACGAGTCAATCGGCAAACTATCAGGAGTCCGGCGATTCATTCCCGATTTTTTCAAAAAATGGCAAAAAATCTGCAATTTTTTTTTTTTGAATTTTTTTTTTTAAATAATAATTTTTTTTTTCCTTTTTTTTTTTCAAGCTGTGGCCGATTTAGGGTTTTTTTTATGCAAGCCCATTTTTCAGCTGTTAATGTTTGAACTTCAAAGTTTAAAATTTAAACCCTAAATCTGAAACCCTAGTTTAGGGTTTTGGGTTTTTTTTTTCTTTTTCTTTTTTTAAAGTAAATATTGCTGCCTAATAACTATGTATGCAAGCCCATTTTTCAACTGTTAATGTTTGAAACTTTGAAGTTGAAACCCTAAACCTTAGGGTTTGGGTTTAGGGTTTGTTTTTTTCTCCTCTTTTTAAGTAAATAAGTAAATATCGCTTCCTGGTAACTATGTATGCAAGCCCATTTTTCAGCTGTTAGTGTTTGAATTTGAAATTTGAACTTCAAGTTTAAACCCTAAGCCCTAGTCTAGGCCCTAGGTTTTTTTTTCTACACTTTTTAAGTGAATATTGCTGCCTGCTAACTATGATGCAAGCCCATTTTTCAGCTGTCAATGTTTCAATTTTAAACCCTAAACCCTAGCCTTTTGGTTTAGGGTTTAGTTTTTTTTCCCTTTTTTTCAAGTGATTCTAACTTTGTTGTTACTTGTTTCCATGTGCAGGCATATAAAAAATGAAACCTTTTTTTCCTTCTTGTTACTTGTAACTTTGTACCTTTTCATATTATAAGAAATAGAAGATGTGTTTTGTCACTTTCATTGTACTTAAAGCTTGAGCCTTGTATGATGTCTTGACTTGAATTGTTGCTTTTATTGCAATATTTGATTTGCATAATGTTAATTCATTGTAATATTCATGATAAATAAAAGATGAAAAAAAAACATTTTTTTCGGTTTATTTTTGCCGATTCCGATTCTTTGCCGATTTTTAAACCAACCATTTACTACCCGATTCTGATTTTCTCTACTATGGTTGGAACAATATAAAGCTCGCTTGGTGGCAGGTATAGACTTCAATGAAATCTTCTCTCCAGTTGTGAAGGTGACTACTGTTAGAGTTTTACTTGCCCTTGTGGCAACACAAGATTTAGAGCTGGAGCAGCTAAATGTAAAAACTGCTTTCTTGCATGGTGATCTCGATGAGATTTATATGGATGGGCTTGCAGACTATGAAGAAAAAGGCAAAGAACATTTGGTTTTCCAACATAAAAAACCTTTGTATAGATTGAAACAAGCGCCAAGGATGTGGTACAGAAAATTTGACACCTTCATGAAGAGCCAAAGTTTAAGTAGAAATGAAGCTGACCATTGTGCATACTATAAGAGGTTTGATGATGGCAGTTTTATTATCTTGCTGTTGTACGTTCATGATATGCTAGTTGTAAGCCCTAGCATCAAGAAAATCAATGATCTTAAGGCTCAAATGGCTAGGACGTTTGATATGAAGGATTTAGGAGCAACAAACTAAATTTTAGGGATGAAGATACACAAAGACAAAGTTGGAAGGAAGATCTGGTTATGTCAAAAGACATATTTAGAAAAGATTCTGCAGCGCTTAAGATCAACAAACCAAATTTTGTGATGGTTAAGACGACCTCCTATGCTCTTGGGACGCATGGGGATGCAAAAAGTGCAGTCTAATTGGTTCTAGAATGACGCCGTTTTCCATTCAATATTCACGTAAACAAAGGACAAAGGACAGAGGACAGTTGGAACTTTGGAATGTAAACAAGGACACGTCTAGCAAACGCAAGTGAGCCAGGGTAGGGCTTCTTTGACTAGTGCCTTTCCCATTTTGCAATACTTAATTAGTATATGATTTTATGGATTGATTCGTTGTATGTTTTTTTCTAAAATACAAACACCCTATGTGTCGGCATGTACTTACTTTGGAAGTAAAACCTTCTTTTGACGACGGTACTGTGGCAATCAGTATTGAGAATTTAAAGTCTTTGAACCATTTGCCAAACTAGTTTTCTTTTTCTTCTTTGAGATATGGGAAGATGCGTAGAAAACATTAAACTGTTATGGATGCTTTATTTATTTTTGGACGTTTATACGTATATAGCAGATCCAGACGAGAAGCACTTTGGATGGGATGTTCAGTCTCAGTCACCATTTGGTTGTTTCATGGGAAAAGGAAAATGGGAAGAGGCATAGAAAACATTGAGACACGCTAGCTATTTATTTTTGGATGTTCATACTTATATAGCAGATCACAACGAGAAGCACTTTGGATGTTTAGTCTCAGTCCTCATTTGGTTGTTTCATGGGAAAATGAGAAGAGGTGTAGAAAATCAACTGTTACGAATGCTTTATTTTCTACGCCTTCTTCCCATTTTCCAATGAAACAACCAATGAGGACTGATACTGAACATCCAAAGTGCTTGTCGTTGTGATCTGCTATATAAGTACGAACATCCAAAAATAAATAACGCGTCTCAATGTTTTGTACACCTCTTCCCATTTTCCCTTTCCAATGAAACAACCAAATGGGGACTGAGACTGAACATCCCATCCAAAGTGCTTCTCGTCCAGATCTGCTATATACGTATAAACATCCAAAAATAAATGAAGAGTCCATTAACAGTTCAATGTTTTCTACGCATCTTCCCATCTCTTGAAGAAGAAAAAGAAAACTAGATTGGTGAATGTTCAAAGACTTTAAATTCTCAGTTTTGATTGCCACAGTTTTGTCGTCAAAAGAAGGTTTTACTTCCAAAGTAGGTACATGCCGACACATAGGGTGTTTGTATTTTAGAAAAAAACATACAAAGAATCAAATCCATAAAATCATATACTAATTAAGTATTGCTAAATGGGAAAGACACTAGTCAAAGAAGCCCTGCCCTGGCTCACTTGCGTTTGCTAGACGTGTCTTTGTTTACATTCCAAAGTTCCAACTGTCCTATGTCCTTTGTTTACGTGAATATTGAATGGAAAACGACGTCATTCTAGAACCAATTAGATTGTACATTTTGCATCCGCACGCGTCTCAAGAGAATAGGAGGCCATCTTAACCGTTAGAATGCAAAACCAGTCAGTACCCTGCTTCCTCCACATTTCAAATTGTCTTCCCAACAGTGTCCTAGAACAAAAGCAGAGGAGACAAGCATGTCTCATGTACCATATTCATCAGTAGTAGGAAGCTTCATGTACGCCATGGTGAGCACCAGACTGGATATTGCCTGTTGGTTACGAATCTGCCACTAGGAAAGGATTTTAATCTTTTGTGCCCTAGATTCGCCCAACAGATTGAAAGGCCGGAAGGAAGGGATGCCTTCCGTGCCAATATCCGGAGAAGGCCGGCTCCTATACTATTCTACTTGGTTTTTTTAGATAAAAGTGCTAGAAAGAGATTTAAAATGCAGAAAGAAATGTAAATATCATGTGTTTCGGGTGGGGAAGAACAAGCAACACGATCACAAATTAGCATCCAAACCAACAACAATCAAAACAAAGCATGTAACAGAAACTGCTATTGCGATTCTATCCTATGTATCCTTCATTCAGTATTCCAGGTCTATTTAATTGCCAATGCTGTGATCCAGGATTCAGAATGACAACAATCAGAAAAATAAATGACACGATGCAGGAAGCATAAAAGAAAGAGACAAATAGCAGAGCCAAGGATGCTTTGTATTAAAAGAAGTGTTCTGTCACAGCAGAGCTCTCTAGCAATATGTTCCCCCCTTCCTTACAATGCAAGCTCATTGCTATTTATAGCAGAAATTTTCGTCCATTTACAATCGGAGCACAACTCCCCAAACCTGCAAAAGCTGCAGAAAGGCTGCTAGATTTGACTTTCATTGGCCTGCAGCATGGTCCTGACTTTCGTACGACTCCTGATAGATTCGGTAGCTGAAAAGGGGATACTCCATCAATGTGGTAGGTGCAGTATGGTCTGGCTCCGAATGCTTGTCATTACTACTTACCTACCCCGTGCTCTGAAGTATACTTTCAACTTCGTCAAGATGGGCTCAGATCCCGAAATTCTGCTTGTTTTTATCTTGGGAGATGTTCTCTGCCTTAGCAGGTCTAAAAACTGGGGGGGAATCCGGCTTTACTTGCTTTAAAATTCCCTACTGATCGCTGCCGGAGGTCGCTGAAAAATGAAGAAACGCCTAGAATCGCTAAATAGCGACGACAATCTCGGGAGTTGGAGCTAGGAGCGACCTTGGGCACAAGCTGTGAAGCGCTCAAAAATTGAGCGACTTCGGGAAATCCTGGTGAGCGACAGCGATCTTGGGCGTGCTCCATGCTGCAAATCGCTGAAAAACCTGCAGCGTTGCTGGGAAAGGTGGGCGGCGACGACGATCGCGGGAGCAGGGACACTTAGACATTTTTTCCTTGTTTTGCTCCCTTTCCGCGCGTCGTCGAAAAATCGTGCGACGCCGGGCGTCGCCGAGCGACGACGGCGATCGCGGGTATGGGCGACACTTAAACAATTTTGGCATTTCTTTTGCTGCCGCTCCCTGTCGCTGAAAAGAAGTGCGACAACGGGCGTCGCTGGGAAGCGACGGCGATCCCGGTCGTCGGCACTTGGGCATTTTAAAACCTCGCCTTGGATTGCTCGAACTACCCGCGTCGCTGGGGATCGCTCAGCAGCGACGGCGATCGCAGGTGCACCCAACACTTAGCAAATTTCAAGCCCTTTTGCTGCTGCTCTTGGTCGCCGAAATGGCTCGCGCTGCCAGGAATCGCCCGAAAGCGACGGCGATCGCGGGCATGGGCCAACACTTAGCAAATTTCACATTTTCCTCTCGAATCTTTGCATCCAAATCTGAAGACTGATCTGCTTGACAGGAAACTAAACAAACTGGAAATGAAACAAGAAAACTGGAAACAGTACTGATACTGAGGAAGGAGGGAGGCAACAACCTGCTCGAAATTTTTAAAATTCTTCTACCCCTAGCAAAATGTGGCAACATTGGCCAAGCAGTGGGAGTAGTAAGCGGGTACATGGTGAATCTTGGTAAGGAGCATTGGAACACAGTGAAGTGGATATTTAGATATTTAAGAGGCACTTCAGATGTTGCCATTTACTTTGGATCGACAGGTTTGCAAGTTAAAGGTTTTGTGGATTCTGATTATTGAGGTGATAGAGATGGGCAAAAGTCCACTACAGGATATATTTTCACTCTTGCTGGTGGAGCTGTGAGTTGGACTTCTAAGTTGCAGTCTATGGTGGCTTTATCAACCACTGAAGCAGAATATATTGCAGTGACTCATGCTAGCAAAGAGGCAATTTGGCTAGAGCGATTATTGGGTGACTTCAAAATAATGCAAGGGAAGATTGCATTGCATTGCGATAGTCAAAGTGCTATTTAGTTAGTGAAGAACCCAACATTGCATGATCACACCAAACACACATTGATGTCTAGTACCATTTTATAAGAAATGTGGTGGAAGAAGGTAGGATCCTGTTGGAGAAGATTGATACTGAAGTGAATCCTGCAGATATGCTTACAAAGTCGGTGAAGAGAGAGAAGTTTGAATGGTGCAAAAATTCTTTGGGTTTGTTGAAAACGTGATAAGGGCAGCATTGAGCAATTGGTACTTGGATGGAAAACAAAGGCAAAGAATTCCTGTATATCGACTTCAAGTGAGAGAATGTTAGGAGGTGAAGTCAATATCCAAATCCTGATTTTTTGTTGATTCCGATTCTTTGCCGATTTTTAAACCAACCGATTTACTACCTGATTCCGATTTTCTCTACTATGGTTGGAACAATATAAAGCTCTCTTGGTGGCAAAAGGTTATGTGCAGAAGTCAAGTATAGAATTCATTGAAATCTTCTCTCCAGTTGTGAAGTTTACTATTGTTAGAGCTAGAGGAGGTTGATGTAAAAACTGCTTTCTTGCATGATGATCTCGAGTAGATTTTTATGGATCAGCTTGAGGGCTATGAAGAAAGAGGCAAAGAGCATTTGGTTTGCAAACTTAAGAAATCTCTGTATAGATTGAAACATGCGCCAAGGATGTGGTACAGAAAATTTGACACCTTCATGAAGAGCCAAAGTTTCAGTAGAAGTGAAGCTGACCATTTTGCATACTATAAAAGGTTTGATGATGGCAATTTTATTATCTTGCTGTTGTACGTTCATGATATGCTAGTTGCAAGCCCTAGCATGAAGAAAATCAATGATCTTAAGGCTTAGATGGCTAGGACGTTTGATATGAAGGATTTAGGAGCAGCAAACCAAATTTTAGGGATGAAGATACAGAGAGACAGAGATGGAAGGAAGATCTGGTTATGTCAAAAGACATATATAGAAAAGATTTTGCAACGCTTAAGATCAACAAACCAAATTTTGTAACGGTTAAGATGGCCTCCTATGTTGTTGGGACGCGTGGGGATGCAAAAAGTGTAGTCTAATTGGTTCTAGAATGAGGTCATTTTGCATTCAATATTCACGTAAACAAAGGACAAACGATAGAGGACAGTTGGAACTTTGAAATGTAAACAAGGACACTTCTAGCAAATGTAAGTGAGCCAAGGCATGGCTTCTTTGACTAGTGCCTTTCCCATTTTGCAATACTTAATTAGTATATGATTTTATGGATTGATTCTTTGTATGTTTTTTTCTAAAATACAAACACCCTATGTGTCAGCATGTACCTACTTTGGAAGTAAATCCTTCTTTTGACAATGGTACTGTGGCAATCAGTATTGAGAATTTAAAGTCTTTGAAACATTCGCCAAACTAGTTTTCTTTTTCTTCTTCAAGAGATGGGAAGATGAGAGGATGGGAAGATGCGTAGAAAATATTGAACTGTTATGGACGTTTTATTTATTTTTGGATGTTTATACGTATATAGCAGATCCAGACGAGAAGCACTTTGGATGAGATGTTTAGTCTCAGTCACCATTTGGTTGTTTCATGGGAAAGAGAAAATGGGAAGAGGCGTAGAAAACATTGAGACACGTTATTTATTTTTGGATGTTCATACTTTTATAGCAGATCACAATGAGAAGCACTTTCGATGTTCAGTCTCAGTCATCATTTGGTTGTTTCATTGGAAAATGGGAAGAGGCGTAGAAAATCAATTGTTACGGACGCTTTATTTTCTACGGCTTCTTCCCATTTTCCAATGAAACAACCAAATGAGGACTGAGATTGAACATCCAAAGTGCTTGTCGTTGTGATTTGCTATATATGTACAAACATCCAAAAATAAATAACGCGTCTCAATGTTTTCTACACCTCTTCCCATTTTTCCTTTCCCATGAAACAACCAAATGGGGACTGAGACTGGAGCTTCTCATCCAAATCTGCTATATACGTATAAACATCCAAAAATAAATAAAGCGCCATAACAGTTCAATGTTTTTTAAGTATTTTCCCATCTCTCGAACAAGAAAAAGAAAACTAGCTTGGTGAATGGTTCAAAGACTTTAAATTCTCAATAGTGATTGCCATAGTACCATCGTCAAAAGAAGGTTTTACTTCCAAAGTAGGTACGTGCCGACACATAGGGTGTTTGTATTTTAGAAAAAAACATACAAAGAATCAATCTATAAAATCATATACTTATTAAGTATTGCGAAATGGGAAAGGTACTAGTCAAAGAAGCCCTGCCCTGGCTCACTTGCGTTTGCTAGACGTGTCTTTGTTTACATTCCAAAGTTCCAACTATCCTCTGTCCTTTGTTTACGTGAATATTGATTGGAAAACGATGTCATTCTAGAACCAATTAGACTGCACTTTTTGCATCCGCATGCGTCCCTAGAGAATAGGAGGCCATCTTAACCGTTAGAATGCAAAACCAGTCATTACCCCACTTCCTCCACATTTCAAATTGTCTTCCGAACAGTGTCCTAGAATAAAAGCAGAGAAGACAAGCATGTTTCATGTACCGTATTCATCAGCAGTGGGAAGCCTCATGTATGCCATGGTGAGCACCAGATCGGATATTGCCCAAGCAGTGGGAGTAGTCAGCGGGTACATGGCGAATCCTAGTAAGGAGCATTGGAATGCAGTGAAGTGGATATTTAGATATTTAAAAGGCACTTCAGATGTTGCCAAAATAGATTTGCAAGTTAAAGGTTTTTTGGATTCTGATTATGGATGAGATAGAGATGGGTGAAAGTCCACTACAACATATACTTTCGCTCTTGCTGGTGAAGTTGTGAGTTGGACTTCTAATTTGCAGTCTATGGTGGCTTTATCTTGAAGCAGAATATATTGCAACAACTCATGCTAGCAAAGAGGCAATTTGGCTAGAGCGATTGTTGGGTGACTTCAAGATAATGCAAGGGAAGATTGCATTGCATTGCAATAGTCAAAGTGCTATTCAGTTAGTGAAGAACCCAACATTCCATGATTGCATTAATCACATTGATGTCCAGTTACATTTTATAAGAAATGTGGTGGAAGAAGGTAGGATCCTGTTGGAGAAGATGGATACTGAAGTGAATCCTGGAGATATGCTTACAAAGCCAGTGCAGAGAGAGAAGTTTGAATGGTGGAAACCTTCTTTGGGCTTGTTGAAAACGTGATAAGGGCAGCATTGGGAAATTGGCACTTGGATGGAAAACAAAGGCAAAGAATTCTTGTATATCGACTTAAAGTGAGAGAATGTTAGGAGGTGAAGTCAATATCCAAATCCCCGATTTTTTGCCAATTCTGATTCTTTGCCTATTATTAAACCAACTGATTTACTACCCGATTATGATATTCTCTACTCTGGTTGGAACAATATAAATCTCGCTTGGTGGCAAAAGGTTATGTGCAGAAGTCAAGTATAGACTTCAATGAAATCTTCTCTCCAGTTGTGAAGCTGACTACTGTTAGAGTTTTACTTGCACTTGTGGTAGCACAAGATTTAGTGCTGGAGCAGCTTGATGTAAAAACTGCTTTCTTGCATGATGATCTCAAGGAGATTTATATGGATTTGCTTGAGGGCTATGAAGAAAGAGACAAAGAGCATTTGGTTTGCAAACTTAAGAAATATCTGTATGGATGGAAACAGGCGCCAAGGATGTGGTCCAGAAAATTTAACACCTTCATGAAGAGCCAAAGTTTCAGTAGAAGTGCAGCTGACCATTGTGCATACTATGACAGGTTTGATGGTGGCTGTTTTAATATCTTGCTGTTGTACGTTCATGATATGCTAGTTGCAAGCCCTAGCATGAAGAAAATCAGTGATATTAAGGCTCAAATGGCTAGGACGTTTGATATGAAGGATTTAGGAGCAACAAACCAAATTTTAGGGATGAAGATACACAAAGACAGAGCTGAAAGGAAGATCCGGTTATGTAAAAAGACATATAGAGAAAATATTTTGCAGCGCTTAAGATCAACAAACCAAATTTTGTAACGGTTAAGATGGCCTCCTATGCTGTTGGAACGCGTGGGGATACAAAAAGTGCAGTCTAATTGGTTCTAGCATGATGCCGTTTTCCATTCAATATTCACGTAAACAAAGGACAGAGGATAGTTGGAACTTTGGAATGTAAACAAGGACACGTCTAGCAAACGCAAGTGAGCTAGGGCATGGCTTCTTTGACTAGTGCCTTTCCCATTTTGCAATACTTAATTAGTATATGATTTTATGGATTGATTCTTTGTATGTTTTTTTCTAAAATACAAACACCCTATGTGTCAGCATGTACCTACTTTGGAAGTAAAATCTTCTTTTGACGACGGTATTGTGGCAATCACTATTGAGAATTTAAAGTCTTTGAACCATTCGCCAAACTAGTGTTCTTTTTCTTCTTTGACATATGGGTAGATGCGTAGAAAACATTGAACTATTATGGACGCTTTATTTATTTTTGGATGTTTATACGTATATAGCAGATCCGGACGAGAAACACTTTGGATGGGATGTTCAGTATCAGTCCCCATTTGGTTGTTTCGTGGGAAAGCGAAAATGAGAAGAGGCGTAGAAAATATTGCGATGCGTTATTTATTTTTGATGTTCATACTTATATCGCAAATCACAACGAGAAGCATTTTGGATGTTTAGTCTCAGTACTCATTTGGTTGTTTCATTGGAAAATGGGAAGTGCTTTATTTTCTACGCCTTCTTCCCATTTTCCAATGAAACAACCAAATGAGTACTGAGACTAAACATCCAAAATGCTTCTCGTTGTGATCTGAGATATAAGTATGAACATCCAAAAATAAATAACGCGTCTCAATGTTTTCTACGCCTCTTCCTATTTTCCATTTCCAATGAAACAACCAAATGGGGATTGAGTCTGAACATCCCATCCAAAGTGCTTCTCGTCTAGATATGCTATATACGTATAAACATCCAAAAATAAATAAAGCGTCCATTAACAATTCAATGTTTTCTACGTATCTTCCCATCTCTTGAAGAAGAAAAATAAAACTAGTTTGGCGAATGGTGTAAAGACTTTAAATTCTCAGTAGTGATTGCCACAATACCGTCGTCAAAAGAAGGTTTTACTTGCAAAGTAGGTACATGCTGACACATAGGGTGGGTGTAATTTAGAAAAAAACATACAAAGAATCAATCTATAAAATCATATACTAATTAAGTAAGTAGTGCGAAATGGGAAAGACACTAATCAAAGAAGCCCTGCCTTGGCTCACTTGCGTTTGCTATACGTGTTGTTTACATTCCAAACTTCCTACTGTTCTTTGTCCTGTCCTTTGTTTATGTGAATATTGAATGGAAAACGACGTCATTCTAGAACCAATTAGATTGTACTTTTTACATCCGCACGCGTCCCAAGAGAATAGGAGGCCATCTTAATCGTTAGAATGCAAAATCAGTCAGTACCCCTCTTCCTCCACACTTCAAATTGTCTTTTGAACAATGTCCTCGAACATAAGCAGAGAAGACAAGCATGTCTCATGTACCGTATTCATCAGCAGTAGGAAGCCTCTTGTACGCCATGGGGAGCACCAGACCGGATATTGCCCAAGTAGTGGGAGTAGTCAACTAGTACATGGCGAATCCTGGTAAGGAGCATTGGAATGCGATGAAGTGGATATTTAGATATTTAAGAGGCACTTCAGATGTTGCCAATTACTTTGGATCGACAAATTTGCAAGTTAAAAGTTGTGGATTCTGATTATGAAGGAGATAGAGATGGGTGAAATCCACTATAGGATATACTTTCACTCTTGTTGGTGGAGTTATGAGTTGGACTTCTAAGTTGTAGTCTATGGTGGCTTTATCGACCACTGAAGCAGAATATATTGCAGCGAATCATGCTAGCAAAGAGGCAATTTGGCTAGAGGGACTGTTGGATGACTTCAAGATAATGCAAGGGAAGATTGCATTGCATTGCAATAGTCAAAGTGCTATTCAGTTAGTGAAGAACCCAACATTCCATGATCACACGAAACACATTGATGTCTAGCACCATTTTATGAGAAATGTGATGGAAGAAGGTAGGATTTGGAGAAGTTGATACTGAAGTGAATTCTGCAGATATGCTTACAAAGTCGGTCAATAGAGAAGTTTGAATGGTGCAAAAATTCTCTGGGCTTGTTGAAATGAAATGAAATGAAAGATTTTAATTACGTCCGCGAGACCCAAATATGGTCTATGGGACCTCAAATATGGAAGTACAATTACTCAAATCATATCATATGATCTTTAATATCTTTGAGAAGGTTGTTCCTTCTCCTGCTGATTTGTGTTAGCAATTCCCCAACTTTTTTATTTTATTGTCTTCAAATAAATCTGCCATAAACTCGTTCCCAAGTGTTTCTTTGTATTTGTCACGGATATCTGAAAAACTCGGGCATTTATAGATGAAGTGTTCCTTTGTCTCTACTGCCCTTGTGCTGCATAGAGTATATATCCTTTCTTCCCATTGTTCATTGGGCGTTGTCCATCTCCCTGTTTCACATCTAAGCCTACGAGAGCTAGTCTTTATCTGAGCAATGAGTATTTTTTCCTTCCACTTGATTTCAGCACCTATATAGGCTTTTTCCTTGTGGTCATACGTTGGGTTAAAATTTGCAATATAATATTGTCTTTTCCTGCTTGCATTTTTCCACATTCCACTTCTGAACTTTTCATTCACATAATTTTTTATGTCTTTGTTGACATTTGGGCATTCATTTATGTTGATTTCCCAACTTTTCATCCATTTCTGATGTTGTTTCAATCCATGTATTCTTTCGCCTATGCAACTCTTCGTCCCTAGCTGCCCTAGGCCATCTATCATTTATCATGTTTTCTGTTTTTTTCAAGTAACATAACAGCTTGGTCATAGCAATTGCTTCTAAAGGGAACATTCCAGTTTCAGCTAGAATAATTTCATAAGGGGTTGTGCCCTTAATTTTGAGAAAGTTTGTGATTAGATATTTTTGAATCCTTTCTATTTGCCTCCATTGTGCATTTGTTGTGCCACTAGCCCACACCTTGCAACC
Organism: Wollemia nobilis; assembly: GCA_028583015.1. Classification (NCBI taxonomy): domain Eukaryota; kingdom Viridiplantae; phylum Streptophyta; class Pinopsida; order Araucariales; family Araucariaceae; genus Wollemia; species Wollemia nobilis. Next base: position 1,230,969 of record JAQPPZ010000104.1, on the reverse strand, counting down.
ATACAACAGAACCGGTGTAACAAGTAGGCCAAATAAGACCTTGGTGGTCTTCCAGTCCCACAATTCGGCATTCCTACACCTGTTTTGAAGTGCATATAGTGCTCTCCAACCACTTTGAGTTCTTTTCATCCTACATGTATTCCAATTAAGTTTGTCATGAAAGTCTATGCCCAGGTATTTGTATTCTACTACTACATCAAGCGGTTCTCCTGCAAACTGAAGTTTGAGTTGTTGCTTCTTCTTTTTTGCTGAAAAAATCATAATTTTTGTTTTGCTCGTGTTCACCTGCATCCCAACTTCTTTACAAAAGAGTTCTAGAGCTTGAAGGGCAGCATTGGGCAATTGGCACTTGGATGGAAAACAAAGGCAAAGAATTCCTGTATATCGACTTCAAGTAAGAGAATGTTAGGAGGTGAAGTCAATATTCAGATCCCTGATTTTTTGATGATTCCGATTCTTTGCCGATTTTTAAACCAACCGATTTACTACCCGATTCCGATTTTCTCTACTATGGTTGGAACAATATAAAGCTCGCTTGGTGGCAAAAGGTTATGTGCAAAAGTTAGGTATTGACTTTACTGAAATCTTCTCCAGTTGTGAAGGTGACTGCTGTTAGAGTTTTACTTGCACTTGTGGCAACACAGGATTTAGAGCTGAAGCAACTTGATGTAAAAACTGCTTTCTTGCATGGTGATCTCGAGGAGATTTATATGCATCAACTTGAGGGCTGTGAAGAAAGAGGCAAAGAGCATTTGGTTTGCAAACTTAAGAAATCTCCGTATGGATTGAAACAGGCTCCAAGGATGTGGTATAGAAAATTTGACACCTTCATGAAGAGCCAAAGTTTCAGTTGAAGTGAAGTTGACCATTGTGCATACTATGGAATGTTTGATGATGGCAGTTTTATTATCTTGTTGTTGTACGTTCATGATATGCTAGTTGTAAGCCATACCATAAAGAAAATCAATGATCTTAAGGCTCAGATAGCTAGGATGTTTGATATGAAGGATTTAGGAGCAACAAACCAAATTTTAGGGATGAAGATACACAGAGACAAAGTTGGAAGGAAGATCTGGTTATGTCAAAAGACATATATAGAAAAGATTTTGCAAGGCTTAAGATCAACAAACCAAATTTTATAACGGTTAAGATGGCCTCCTATGTTGTTGGGATGCGTGGGGATGCAAAAAGTGCAGTCTAATTGGTTCTAGAATGACGCCGTTTTCCATTCAATATTCACATAAACAAAGGAAAAACGATAAAGGACAGTTGGATCTTTGGAATGTAAACAAGGGCATGTCTAGCAAATGCAAGTGAGCCAGGGCAAGTCTTCTTTGTGCCTTTCCCATTTTGCAATACTTAATTAGTATATGATTTTATGGATTGATTCTTTGTATGTTTTTTTCTAAAATACAAACACCCTATGTGTCAGCATGTACCTACTTTGGAAGTAAAACCTTCTTTTGACAACAGTACTGTGGCAATCAATATTGAGAATTTAAAATCTTTGAACCATTCACCAAGCTAGTTTTCTTTTTCTTCTTCGAGATATGCGAAGATGCGTAGAAAACTTTGAACTATTATGGACGCTTTATTTATTTTTGGATGTTTATACGTATATAGCAAATCCGGACGAGGAGCACTTTGGATGGGATGTTCAGTCTCAGTCCCCATTTGGTTGTTTCATGGGAAAGGCAAAATGGGAAGAGGCGTAGAAAACATTGAGACGAGTTATTTATTTTTGGATGTTCATACTTATATAGCAGATCACAACGAAAAGCACTTTGGATATTCAGTCTCAGTCCTCATTTGGTTGTTTCATGGGAAAATGGGAATAGGCATAGAAAATTATTTGTTACGGACGCTTTATTTTCTACGCCTTCTTCCCATTTTCCAATGAGGACTCGTCTCAATGTTTTCTACGCCTCTTCCCATTTTACCTTTCCCATGAAACAACCAAATGGAGACTGAGACTGAACATCCCATCCAAAGTGTTGCTCGTCCGGATATGCTATATACGTATAAACATCCAAAAATAAATAAAGTTTCCATTAACAGTTCAATGTTTTCTACGCATCTTCCCATCTCTCGAAGAAGAAAAAGAAAACTAGCTTGGTGAATGGTTCAAAGACTTTAAATTCTCAGTAGTGATTGCCACAGTATCGTCGTCAAAAGAATGTTTTACTTCCAAAGTAGGTACATGCCGACACATAGGGTGTTTGTATTTTAGAAAAAAACATACAAAGAATCATATACTAATTAAGTATTGCGAAATGGGAAAGACACTAGTCAAAGAAGCCCTCCCTTTGCTCACTTGCGTTTGCTAGATGTCTTTGTTTACATTCCAAAGTTCCAACTATCCTCTATCCTTTGTCCTTTGTTTACATGAATATTGAATGGAAAACGACGTCATTCTAGAACCAAAGAGGCATCTTGGTAAGGAGCATTGGAATGCAGTGAAGTGGATATTTAAATATTTAAGAGGCACTTCAGATGTTGCCATTTACTTTGGATCGACAGATTTGCAAGTGAAAATTTTTGTGGATTCTGATTATGGAGGAGATAGAGATGGGCGAAAGTCCACTACAGGATATAATTTCACTCTTGCTGGTGGAGCTGTGAGTTGGACTTCTAAGTTGCAGTCTGTGGTGGCTTTATCAACCATTGAAGCAAAATATATTGCGGTGACTCATGCTAGCAAAGAGGCAATTTGGCTAGAGCGACTGTTGGGTGACTTCAATATAATGTAGGGGAATATTGCATTGCATTGCGATAGTCAGAGTGCTATTCAGATAGTGAAGAACCCAACATTCCATGATCGCACCAAACGCATTTATGTTCAGTACCATTATATAAGAAATGTGGTGGAAGAATGTAGGATCCTGTTGGAGAAGATTGATACTGAAGTGAATCTTGCAGATATGCCTACAAAGTCGGTCAAGAGAGAAGTTTGAATGGTTCAAAGCTTCTTTGGGCTTGTTGAAAACGTGATTAGGGCAGCATTGGGCAATTGACACTTGGATGGAAAACAAAGGCAAAGAATTCTTGTATATAGACTTCAAGTGGGAGAATGTTAGGAGGTGAAGTCAATATCTAGATCTCCGATGTGAAAGTGCTTTTGTTTTTAAAGCTGTTTTTTCAATAAAGCGCATTTATTTGGAATGTGCCACAACTGTTTGGGATCTTCCTTTCTATTTCTATAAAAAAGGGGAATGCCCCTTGCTTTATAACAATGCGAATGTATGAAAGCTTGCTGAGAATAATAAAAAAGAAAAGCTGCCTTTTGCCTAGTTGTTTTTCCATGCATACTACAGGTTTTTTCATGTAAAATCTCGTGTACTGTTTATTGTTGTTTAGCTTGCTTGCTTTTAGTTTTCCTAACACAAGAAGATGTATAAGGTCCAAAATATTAGAATGGAATGAGGTGGTAGGGAGCCCTAGCAGTAACCTGCAGAGATGGACATTGTGTTCTTGTCGTGTCCAACTCTTTACTATTGCCAAAGAGATGTAAAAAGATTCTCTCATAGATTTTAGCAGTAAAATATATATTTTTTCAAGCTCAACTATGTTAAGTGGAATTTACTTCCAGTTATGCAAAGAATATCAAGAAGATAAATTACCATTAGTAGTTCTACACTTGAAAGGTACAACACTTGGATGGTTTGATAGTGCTGAAAAAGCAATAGAGGCTAAAATTAGGGAACTTGTAGATACATGGCCTAAACTAAGAAAAAGAAATGAATGCTAAATTTGAACCCAAAAGCACATTGTAGAAGCCTGTAGACAATGGAAAATATTGAATAAAGAGGTAACATAAACTATAGTAATTAGGCCACCCGAACTATCTAAATTTGAAGTTTTAAACTTTGTAGCTATTCTAAAGCCCTTGTATGTTTGACATTGTGACCGTCGAAAAGATTAGATAAGGCGATTTGAGCAATTAGTTTAAAAGGCAAGAAAATGATAAAAATCCTTGAAACAACTTGAAACAAAATAAAATCTGTTATTCTAGAACTTCTAAACCAAACAATAGAAAATGTTGGAGGATGGTAATATGACCTTATTAGCCAAGTTTGATAGAGTAATGATATAAGCCAACAGGTAACCTTGATGTAAGCCCATGGGTAATCTTGATCTATTCACCCCGAATGGAATTTGGTTAAGCCACTTATATGGCTGACCTTAACTAAACCTTCATTAAGGTTTTAGTAACTTATGGTTGAAATTGAGTTAACCTTGAGCCTTATGTCTACGTAGGGTAGTGTGATATGTAATTATCGATCTTGGGGATTAGGTATCTACTATAAATACCCCCAACCATTGATTCATTATATTAGTGTGTGATGATGGGATATTGTGGGGAGCCTATGGGCATCCACCTCTCCTATTTCACTTATCTCTATTATTCTTTTGTGTATTGCTCTTTATTTCATTTCTATACTCGATTGCATATGATTTGTGATGAATTCTATACTTTCATTTGTTTTTGGAAAGCATTATGAAATCTAACATGGTATCAGAGCGGGTATGGAGTGGCATCACTTGGTCACTGTTGGTTATGAATCTGCCACTAGGAAAGGATTTTAATCTTTTGCGCCCTAGATTCGCCCAACAGATTGAAAGGCCGGAAGGAAGGGATGCCTTCCGTGCCAATCTCCGAAGAAGGCCGACTCCTATACTACACTACTTGGTTTTTTAGATAAGAGTGCTGGAAAGAGATTAAAAATGCAGAAAGAAACATAAATATCATGTGTTTCAGGTGGGAAAGAACAAGCAGCACGATCACAAATTAGCATCCAAACCAACAACAATCAAAACAAAGCATGTAACAGAAACTGCTATTGCGATTCTATCCTATGTATCCTTAATTCAGTATTCCAGGTCTACTTAATTGCCAATGCTGTGATCTAGGATTCAAAATGACAACAATCAGAAAAATAAATGACACGATGCAGAAATACTTGCAGAAGGCGGCATAAAAGAAAAAGACAAGTAGCAGAGCCAAGGATGCTTTGTATTAAAAGAAGTGTTCTGTCATAGCAGAGCTCTCTAGCAATATGTTCCCCCCCTTAATTACAATGAATTGAACTGTTATTTATAGTAGAATTTTCCCCCATTACATTGACATTTTTCCCCCAAAACTGGCGGAGCAATCGAAACTTGACCCTTGTCAGATGGCAGAGTATCCTTGGGATTCTGCCTCTTTGCGTTTACAGGTGCTCTGAAAGGGCGTAGTAGTTGAAACCTCATATCCCATTGATGCGGCTGGTACGACTTGCCCGTTGCAGGCTCTTCGGGGACCTGACATGGTCATGTTGATGGGATGGGGGGAGAGATTTGCACTCACGTGCCATGGATGTGCTTTAAAAGCTCACCTACCCCGTACTGCGAAGTATACTTTCAACTTCGCCAGGAGGGGCTCAGATCCCGAAATTATGCTCGTTTTTTACCTTCGTAGGTGTTCTCTGCCTTAGCAGCTCCAAAAACTGGGAGGAATCCGACTTTTAAAACTCTCTACTGATCTCTGCCAAAGGTTGCTGAAAAATGGAGAGATGCTCAGAATCGTTGGATAGCGACAGCGATCTCGGAAGTTGGGGCTGGGAGCGACCTCGGGTACAAGTTGGCACAAGCTGGCAAGCGCTCAAAAATTGAGCGATCTTGAGAAATCCTGGTTAGCGATGGCGATCTCAGGCGGACTCCTTGCTGCAAATCGCTGAAAACCTGCAGCGCTGCTGGGAAAGGCGGGCGGCGACAGCGATCGCGGGAGCAAGGAGACTTAGATCTTTTCCTCCAAAGTATCCCAAATTGGTGCTTGAAATGATTGTCAAGTCACAAGGAACCCAATGCAAAAATACCCACAATCATATGGTGCCAAAATCTGAATTTATGAGTGAAAATATGGATCAGCTATAGGAAAACCAGTCATGAATGAAAGTCTGAAATTACCTCAATAGGTCCTTAGTTCTCCAAAATGACTATGGATTCTTGTATGGCTGATGAAGGCCAACAAAACCCAGAAATGGTATGCCAAATGATTGACCCTCTAAAATATGCAAACCCTAGATGAAATCTCTGAAGCACAAATGAGAGTTCTGAAGTAAACTCTCCTCAATAATGGCTAGGTGTGATCTTTCACACACGAAACCACCGTTACTTATGAAGGTGTACGTCTCCACAAGCCTCAACAATGCAATCTTCAGCAAGACCTGCAATGTCTTCAAAAAATAGACTCAAATGATATAAAAAATGGATGCTACAAATGTCCCATCTCACCTCTATTTATCTTTTTTAATCCTTCTCTCCAAAAGTGGACCACCATGTCCTAGTAGCCACAATGTTGTTTTAAAACAGTTTTGGCCTTTTTTAAACTTTATATTATAATTTCCCTTTATATTTTAATATTATAAAATTACATTATAATAAAGGGAAAATAAACTCATACTTAGCCAAATTGTGCATCCACACAAGAATATGACATTGCAACTAAAAACTCCATCGTCGAAGCTCACCAAATTATTACCTCCATAGCATAATGAGACCCTTAACAACTGGATGATCAACCTACAGGGACTCTGAATAGGTTATCATCATCTAACTCATCTCCATCATCGAAGAGGGGACATTACAAGCACTCCTTCAACTGGAAGTGCTTCAGGCGCAACGTATCGGTTCCATCATGAAGAGCCAGCGCCTCATTCTCGAAGCTGACCTCATTCAAGTCTTTGGTTTTGCTTCGATACTCATAATCTTCAGGGGTCATATCCTTCAGAGGCTTCTTAACTTTTGGAACCCTCTTTTCCTTGTACAACAGCATGTTGTTGAAGTCAAATCTGGAGCGCTTCTCCACTTCAGCAATCTCTTCGCCCCTTCTCTTCATTGCGTTCTATGCCCATCTGTTGGAGGTGCGCTTAGCTTGAGTTGCCACAGGCTGGTTCTCCATTATTTGAATTAAATCTGCCTCTCCGAAGAGAGGCCTGGCCAAAGGCAAACCCTGCTGCGACATGTATTCCTCCGCGAACAAGGGGAAATAGCAGTCTGATGCACTTCTGCTCTCGGGGATGACTCAGAATGAGCGGCGGAGGCAGACGGGTTTTCAGGCGATGTGCTGGCTGCGGGCGAAAGGCGTGGGGATTGCGGCGGATTTGAGGCAGCGGCGCTTGGTAGGGTTTCTTCTAGGGTTTGGGGAATGTCAGGCTTTATGGAAGAATGGCCAGGCTGGGACTCTTCAGCGACGAAATGTTGGGCTTCCTCAATGAGGGGGTGAGATGCGGCAAGGGAAAGGGTGGCTGCTGCTCCGCTAACCAAGGGAATGGCAGCGGGGACGGGTACAGCAGCAGAGGACGAAGGCGCCGCAGACACTGACTCAAAAGTTTGAAAGAATAGAGAATGCGTACTGCGAGCTCCGCCTGAGCTGGTGTGTCGAAGAGTTGGGTCATCCACTGATCCACCGTTGACGGGGATGTGTCCTCCTTAATTGTCGCGACCTCCGAGGTTTTGATCTTCTTTTGAGGTGGAGTATCCTCGGACTACGGGACAACTTCCTTCACGGATGCAGCCCTTTGCCCTTTTGACTTTTTTGTTTTTCTCTTCCTTTTGAGAGGGGCAACCTCTTCTTCTTGGGCGTTGGGCGATGGGCTGACGGTTCTCTTCGAAGCTTTGGGGGTTTTTATCGTCAGCTTGATCTGTTGCTTCTTCTGGGGTGTCGGGGACGCCTGCGTTGCTTGGGCCACGTGCGGGGCTACCTCTTGCCTGGATGGCGCTGCTCCGGCTGGCTGCTTTTCAGAAGATTGCCGCATCCTGGGCTCTGCAGCCTGTCTTACTTGTACTCCACTGCTGGACCCCTCACCACGTGATTGCAACTGTTTGGATGGGGCCTGCCCCTTTTGTAGGCGTTGAGAGCCTGGAGGCACAATATGCCGGAACACAATGGGCTGCCACGTGGCATAGTGTTTATCGTAGAGCGTGGAAAATGTGTCGTCACTGGCCAAGTCTTTTTCGGATTTGTCTTTCCTAGTACGGACGCGCATTATCCACCACTCTGATATTTTTTCGGGTTTCCACCCTCTTCCTTGTAGTCTAGCTTGCAACTTCTTGTATGTTTTGGTATCTGGCCTGTGTTCCTTGTTGTGGACAGGATCAAATTCGGCTTCTACGAAGTAGAAGTCGTGCCACGGAGGGAAAGACTGCATGTCTTCAATATTCCACTCCAAATCTCTTCCCGACGGGTTGTTGCGCTCGTCCATGATTTCCTTGCGGGGACAGACATGGAAGTCCTGTACACCTGTAAAATCCCTCACTATGTCGAGGGGATCGTACTTCCATCTCTGGGGCAGCTTGACCAAGCCGAAGCTCAACAGCGTGGCATTCAGATACTGATGTTGTCCATTGATGCCGACCTCAATCCCTGCCCAGGTGATTGGATAATTGAACAGATGTCCCTTTTTCCTCCCCTGGCCATACTGCTGATCAGTGTAGTCCATCTGCCGTGATGCCTCCAAGGCGAATTGGTACTCTGTGGTATAATACGGCAGCAAGAAGGGTTTGCCCGTGAACCCGAAAATCCTTATCACGAACCCCTGCGTCAACCGGAAAGTGTCGCCAAAATCCTGGCTGCTTACTTGTTCTCTCATCGAACGCGGGACGCGCGGGCAGGTACCGTGGAGAAGGGCTAGGGCTGGGCCCAAGAAGGACAGATTGAACTTATAATAAGACTCCTCCTTCAGCAGCACCCTGGTCCACTTGTAAACTGGAAGTTGCGCACCATTCTTATCTTTGCGCTGCACTGGGAGTGACTTTATGTGGCTGCTCATGTGAAACAAGAATAACCACGCCAGGGCCGAACAGTATCTGAAGCTTTCGCTCGCCCCGCTTTTCAATTCCTGCAGTTGCAAGTGAATCCCTCGGGCCACGCAGTCTGCCCAGTCGAAGAAGACCGGCTTGGTTTTGTCAGTCATAGCCTTGGGGTCATAGAATTCCCCTCGCAAGATGCATTCGACAAGAGCGATTTGGTAGGGAAAGACCATCGCGTCTGTTCCGATGCCCAGAACCCAAGCCAACATGGTATAAATGCTAGAACTCTTGAAATCGCTCAGAGGCCTAGGCTGCTTCGGCCATTGCCGGGGTGGAAGGGGCTCATGTAGTTGAGAATCCACAAACCTCCGCATATTCGGATTATCTGAGTATCTGTTCGTCTGTTCGCCAAGATTGATATTTTTGATAGTGTAATCCTTGTCTAGCGCTAGACCTGGTGCGAAGGCCATCCTCACAGTCTTTGGGAAAATCGAGAACAAGACGGTGCCCTCATGGTCGCAGACCTGCCTGGTGTTTGGTTTGTAATACTCAACAATTGCTGCCACCAGTTCAGGGCAATGATGCACCTGCGGGCACAAGAATCGGTACAGGTGGGAGTGATAAGCAGTGGCGTAGGGGTTCGAAGGTGAAATCTTCTCTCGCCATTTCTCAATTGTTTGCTGCAGCTGACTGGTGCCCTGTGAGTAAATCCCGTCTCTGAGCTTTATCCAATAATCAATGGGAGGATGGGGAACTGGCTTTGGCGGCGCTGTCCGGGGTTTCTTCTCCTTTTCAGTTCCAGACGCCTGGGCTTTCCCCTTATCCTTCCTTTCTCTCTTCTGCCCACTCTCTGGTGTGCTTGAAGCCGCTCGGCCTGCTGCTGCACCCTTTTGCCCACTTTCTTTCTTTCCCATGGCGAAGGCGAAATTTAATTCAATTGTTGCTTGACTGCAAGAAGCTCCTGAATTTTTCTCGGTGCAGCTTAGAGCGCGTCGGAGTTTAACTGGTGAAGCGCTTCTGAGAGGTTGTGCTTTTATAGCAGCGAACTTGGGACGGGCCTTTAATGGAGGGCACTTGAATTTAATACCAGGCGCACGGAGTTGGTGGACGTTGATTTTGTTCTCGGGTGGCCATGCATGAAATCTTCCTTGGAGGCGCCAATATTTAAACTTTTACCCTTTGGAGCACGTCCCTTTTGTACAATCATTTTTGGAATCAGTGCAAATCCTCTTTCCTTTGGCACGTTCCTTGAAAAACGGGCCTTAGTCGCCCTTTCCCTTTGGCACACTTTCCTAGGTCGCTGAGTGGAGAGGAATGCGGCCCGCTTTAATTTTGCACATTTTCTCGAAATCGCTCAAAACTTGAGCGATCCCGAGCGCGGGTCGCTTTGGCGAGCGACGGAGGGCTTTAATCCCTGGGAACAATTACTAACTTCTTTGCCATGCTCGATTTCGCTCGCCAATTGGGGTGCGCTTGGGAGAAGATGCATTGGGCGCGCGACGTCGGGCTCATCCATACTTAGAAAGTTTTTGCACTTATTTCGCTCAGATCCCCTTCTCTCGCCCTTGATCGCCGTCGTCGAAAATGATGAGCGATTCCCGGAATCGCTCAAAATTTGAGCGATCTCGGGATCTCTCGAAAACTTAGACAAATTGGCCACCCCTTGCTTGCTCGAAATCGCCGAAAACTTGGTGGCGCTCCCGGGATCGCTCAAAAAATGGGCGATCTCGGGCAACTTTACTTAGCAATTTTCCTTGTGTTCTCCTTAATTCGGCCATCGCTTGGGAGAGATTCTCGTCGTCGCTGAAAAAACAAAGCGATCTCCGGATTTGTCAAATAAGCGAGCGACGGCGGGCGAACTCCTCTTTTGCTCGGTTCTCCAGGACTTTCTCTTGCAGGGGGAATTGCTTCTGCATCCACTTGGAATCAAAGATTTTCCAGACCCAGGGATCTGGTGAACAACTTGGCTCAACAGCCTAAAATTAAAACAACTGAAAAGCATATTTACATTCAAGCAAGGAAATAAATTAAAACAGCAGAAAAGAAATTATGTACAGAGGGAACCTCTTGGTGCTTCTCAGTGACGATAGGCTTTCAGATGAAAGCCGTTAACCGGTATCGGGAGGATATGACCCTCCATGTCTCTCAGGACGAATGAATTGAATTGGTTGACCCTGGCAACCTGGAAGGGGCCTTCCCAGAAGGCATCAAACTTATCATGATTACCTGTTTTCTTCTTCCAGGAATCCCATTTCAGCACTAGGTCCCCAATCTTGAAGACCCTGGCAGTAGCCCCTTTTGCGAACCATTTCCGTGTGGTGCCAACGTGCTTCATAAAAGCCTCATGAGCTTTTTCTCTCTGTTCTTCAAGATGCAACAACTGGGCTAGCCTGGCATCAAGGGGATCCAGGTTGTCCTTTTCATCATCCAACAACCAGAGTGTGGGCATCTCAATATGGGTAGCCAAAACAACCTCCTTCCCGTAAACCGGTGCATATGGGGATGTCCTGATGGACTTCTTGACAGATATGCGGTCCGCCCACAGAGCCTGATCCAGGTACAAGTGCCAGGACCTCTTATTCCTCTCCAGAGTCTTCTTTATAATATTCATCAGGTTCTTATTCGTCGACTCGGCGAGGCCGTTCCCCTGCGGGTAGTAGTTGGATGAAGCCTTATGGTAAATACTGTACTTGCAAGTGAACTCTGTGAGTTTGGCTCCCGTGAACCCTGGACCGTTGTCTGTCACAATCGCCTCTGGGATTTCGAAGCGAGTTATCAAACTTTCCAGGAAGGAGATAACCGTCTCCTGGTCAGCGTGCTTCGTGGGTATAGCTTCGGCCCAACGGGTGAAGTAATCTGTGGCAGTCAAGATGAACTTGTGCCCTGCAGAGGATTCTGGTGAGATCTTTCCAACAAAGTCTAAGCCCCACTGCTGGAAGGGAACCTCCACTTGAATTGGCTGTAAAGGCATTGGAGCGTTCTTATTCCGACCAGCGAACCTCTGGCATTTCTCACACTTCTGGCAGACTTCTTGCGCATCCGCGAAGATGGTGGGCCAATAATAGCCCGCCTTGATCATCTTTAAGGCCGTAGGCCTTCCTGAAAGGTGTCCTCCCGACATTCCGAAATGGAACTCGTCGAGGACTTTTTGTTTTTCCGTTCCCTTAACACAGCGTAAGAGAACACCATCAATATTTTTGTAAAACAGCCCCTCGGGGCGCAGAACATACTTCAAAGCATTAAGCCTAAACCTCCTTCTTTGTGAGGCAGTGAGCTGATCTGGACATCTCCCTGTGTTGAAGTACCACACTATGTCATCTGTCCAGTCACTCTCCTCTGATAAGGAGTTGGCAAAGTTACTTTCCATCACGGGATCTTCCCACTGACAAGCAGACACCTCGGCGGCAGCACTTCTGGCTAATTCCTGGCATAGAGCCCGACCTCGGATTAACTTGGTGGGTCGTACCTCTATGTCGAATTCTTGGATTTTAGCAATCCATCCTGCCCTTTTGTGACCCAGTTCCCCTTGAATAATAAAATTTCTGACATCGGGGTGTATCACAAAAATTGTAATCCGGCTCCGAGAGACAAAGTGCTTAAACTTCTTCAAGGATCTCATGATCGCATGCACTTGTCGCTCAATAAAATTATATCTTTCTTCATGTGGCTGGATTACTTGGCTCAAGAAGGCTATTGGCCGCTCTTCGCCGTCATCTCCTTTCTGGGTCAAGACTGCAACATAGCTCTCAGGTTCCCCGACTGCATAAAGGATGAAATCCTTAGAGTAGTCCGGGTTTATCAATACGGGCGCCTGAGCTATCCTGGCCTTAATCTCTTCAAAGGCCTGCTTTCTTTCTTCAGTCCAGACAAAATCGACATCCTTTTTTAATAGCTCGGCCATAGGTTTGATGACTTGAGCGAAATCAGGCACGAACTTCCTCACGAAGTTGATCTGGCCGAAGAAGGACTGGAGCCCTTTCTTGTCTACTGGAATGGAGAGTTTCAGGAGAGCTTTTGCTCTATCAGGATCAACTGCTAGCCCTCTTTCGGAAATTACATGACCTAGCAGCTTCCCCTCCTTGACGGCGAAGACTGATTTCTTGGGATTGATGGAAATGCCGAACTCACGGCATCTTTCAAACACTTGTTCCAGATGAGAGGTGTGTTCTTCCCTCTTGTGGGAAAACACGGTCATGTCATCTAAATAAATGACAATGATTTTATTTAGCAACTCCCGAAATGCAAGGTCCATGGCCCTCTGAAATGTGGCCCCGGCGTTGGATAAGCCGAATGGCATGCGCTGATAGGCGAACGTTCCCCATTTGGTGGTGAACGCCGTCTTGTGCTGGTCCTCGTCTCTAACCCAAATTTGGTTATAGCCAGAAAATCCATCTAGGAGAGAGAACCTCTGAGCTCCTGCGACCACATGAAGAATTTGGTCGATCTGCGGGAGCGGATAGTGATCCTTGAGGGAGGCCTTATTCAAATTTCGGAAGTCAACACAGAGGCGGATATCCCCATTCTTCTTTCCGATTGGGACCAGATTTGCGACCCAAGAAGAATGCTTGATAGGATATATGATCTTGGCTTCTAGCATTTTCAGGAGCTCTGCCTTCATCATAGCCTCGATCTTCGGGTTAACCGCTCTTTGTTTCTGTCTAAAGGGCTTAACCCCTTCTTCTAGTTCTATGGTGTGTTGTATAATCTCTCTGTCATACCCTTTTAGGTCCTGATAACACCAAGCTACAATATCTGGATACCTTTTACACAAGGCCCGGATCTGTTCCAGTTCTTCTGGGGTACAGTCTGTTCCGACCTTGATTACCTTTCCTGGTTCTAGTTCCAGATCCCTGTACTGCTTGGCATCAACCTTGATCCTGTGAGATATGGCTCTATCATTTTGATCAAACAGGCTTTCAAGGGTAATGAGTCCCTTAGGGACGTGGTTATTCTTCAACTGTATCAACCCCTCATACCGCTCGTCATCAAGGTCTCTACCTTCGATTGAACTTGCTTCATGTATCAAGAAATTGACGATATCTTCGTCACAATCGAACACCCGCCAAGTGGGTGTCCTTATCAGGCACAAAAGGCCTGTAGATGGTATGGACCGGCTTCGGCTTCTGGACAGTGTCATCGCCGGACATACCTGCCCCCCAAACCCAAAGTGTAACATGTTTATTCTTTTCCCGGAGATAGCTTTGACATTCAAGGAGTCGAACGACTCCATCGAGTCCCAGACACGGTTGCGGTACGCCTTGAGGTAATGCTTCTTGGAGGCGCATTTATTGGTGATCTGATTGCACACAAGCTCTGAATCTCCAAAGATCTGCAGCTGTTTGATCCCCAACCTCTCTGCTTTCTTCAAGCCTAAGCACAAGGCTTCATATTCGACTGCGTTATTGGTGCAACTCTAGGCCAGCCTGTAGCAATAGTCCTTTTGTATTCCAGATGGCGAGACTAGAAGGACCCCTGCCCCGACGCCGTTCTTGCATCGGGCGTCGTCAAAGTATAGCTTCCATAGCTCATTTGGAGCAGGGCCTATGTCTTCTTTTGCTGTCTCCTTCGGCTTCTCAGGTTGGGTGACGGAGTAACAACCTATGTCTGACTCGATCATGGCGTTGAAGTCTAGCAAGGAGAACTCATCCTCCACTTGTAGCTGCTCTATGGCCTCTCCCACCAGGTCCACTTCTGCCAGCTCCTCGGTCATCAGATGAACCGTTTCACTCTGTTGTTCCTCCTCGGGCATCTTCTCAACTAGGAAAGTGGAAGGTTTATCATTGTAAATTTTTACTTTCCTCCCTTTGAAAGGGATCTCCATGTGTGAGTAATCAAGCGACAGGTATCCACCGAGCTTGGCGGTAAACTCCCTCGAGAGACACATGCCGAAGTAGGGCTCCAAGTCAACGACCACGACCTCTTGAATGACCACGATATCAGGCGCTTTGTGCAACTGGATCGGAATGTCTTTGATGACGCCCACCGTTTTCACAGGAGTGCCATCTAGCTGCAAGACGCCTTGACTGCTCCGCGTGTATTCCATACCAATCTCTTCGCAGACAGCCCTCGGCATGACGGTAGTCGATGCACCAGAATCAACCATGCAGTTGTGTACTACATGGCCCTCCATCCGCAGAGACAAGTAGAAAGGAGGTGGTCTGTTCTTTCCGGTGATTGAAGTAGTCAAGGGCTGAGCTAACACGGGTTGTGGCAGCTTTCTAGCTTTAACAGTCTTCAGAGACTCTTGCAGCAAATCCACCTGACCCGGGAGCTGAAGGGCGTCATACATGCTTATTTTCGCCGAGGTCTTCTTGAGCTCATCTACAATGTTGTATGCCGAAGTGTTGGGTCCCCTCTGCCTCCTTTGTTGGCTCGTACTTGGTACGATACTGCTGTGTTGCCTCAACCCTCTGCCGCTTCGTTAGAGACGGATACTTAAGCTTTTCTCGAGCCTGCTCCTTGGTCTCGGCCGGAGGCTGAGTCGCTGGAGCTTTGACTGGTGGAGGCTTCTCTTTCGTCGGCGGAGGCACAGGTGTTTTGTCGGGAGCTTCCGCAGCGGGTTGCACCTTCTCTCTTCTGGTATACACCTTTAATGGCTTCATCTGGGCCGCATCGACCTCGATTGGCCTTTTCCCCTCCTTGGTCAGCATAGACACTGGGTCCTCTTTTGAGACTGCAAAATTGCGCTCTTCTTTCCCGAATCATGTTGATTTGCTCCTCCTGGTTGCTGCCTGCCAAGGTTTGGATATAATGTTGATGCAGCATACAGGTGGATTCCCCGTGAGGGTCATTGCACGTAGAGCACCAATGTACACTATCTGGAGTGCTTGATTCAGTGTTAACAACATTTCTCGCCGGAGGCCTTTGAGCCTGGGCAGCTTGATCTCTAGTCAGCATTGGAGGAGGATATGGTCTCCTTGGAATAAATTCCAGCTGCGCCTGCTTCTTCTTCATAACAGCCATGTCATTAGACAACGTTTGGCAGACAGAAGTAAGCGACTCTACTTGTTGCAGAATTTTGGACTGCACATCAACGGCTTGTACCGGCTGGGCTGGCGAGGGCAATGGTGCCAATGGCGGTGCTGGAGGCAATGCTGGGTATTGTGGAGGAGCGGGAAGTGATGGGCATTGCGAGGCGGATGGAGGCCGGGACGACAGTGGAGTGGGAAAATGCACTTGTGGAGGACCAAATTGAGACACGACTGGTGCGGGATTCCATGTTGGATCGTGGTATGCAACGGATGAGGCAGACGCCGGTGGATATTGTGATTGAGGGAAATCTGGGTAGATTGGCGGCTGCATCTTGTGCGGGAGTCTACCTATGGCAATCATATCTAGCTCTGCCCTCTGAGCTACCTCGTACAACTCGGGGAAAGTGTTAATGCGGGCCAACTTAATGACCAAACTGATGTCCGGGCCGAACGCTCTGACATAGTAGTGGGCAGCTTGTCCGTCGAAGGGACGTAGTTCAAGGGGCACTCTTTTCCAGGACCGCACAAACCTCACATTGAAGTCTGATATCTCCTCTTGCGGATGCCGTTGAATGGTTTGAAACTGGTGCAGCAATGAGGATGGATCCGCGGACTCGTTGAATCCTTTGACTAGCCGTCCGGCCAGTTGAGCCCATCCCGTGATAGCACCTTCCGGCAAGGATCTATACCAGTATAGGAGCTTCCCTCGTAGAGAGAGAGCTAACAGCCGGGTCTTGATGCTTTCATTGGTGATGGCATGAAGTGCCGCTAAGGCTAAGATATCTTGAATGTGTTCATAGGCCGTCTTCCCAGTGCCATCATATGTGGGAATAGCCTTCAAAGCAGCAGCTGGAACAGCATCTTGTCCAACTAGATTGAGGGGTCCAGTGGAATCAACGGCTGGGAATAGCTCCGGAGCATTCGGCTGAGGATTTGCCATATCTGCGTCTTGATCGTCTTGATCAGGATCGTGGTAGTTGTCAGTGCTTTCTGAAGTTGTCTCCTCAGTTTCAGTTGTATGCTCAAAAGCTTCGTCTTGATGGGCTTGATAATCGATCAGCCTCGGGTGCTCTCCAGCAGCGTTGATGTCAAGCTCGTAAAACTCAGGCACTTCCTGTCCCGCGTTCCTAGCTCTCCATCTTGTATGCATGAAGAAGCTTTTGATATTGGACCAGTCTTTGAGACTCAGAGAATATTCAGGTTCGGCAGAGTCGCCAGGTGTTCTCTTTTGACAACACTGAAGCGAACACCGATGCTTCAATACCGCTTATGGGGTGTGACACTCGGGTCCCACCGGGCGTGCCAGAGAAACTGTTGGTTACGAATCTGCCACTAGGAAAGGATTTTAATCTTTTGCGCCCTAGATTCGCCCAACAGATTGAAAGGCCGGAAGGAAGGGATGCCTTCCGTGCCAATCTCCGGAGAAGGCCGGCTCCTATACTACACTAGGTTTTTTAGATAAGAGTGCTGGAAAGAGATTAAAAATGCAGAAAGAAATGTAAATATCATGTGTTTCAGGTGGGAAAGAACAAGCAGCACGATCACAAATTAGCATCCAAACCAACAACAATCAAAACAAAGCATGTAACAGAAACTGCTATTGCGATTCTATCCTATGTATCCTTCATTCAGTATTCCAGGTCTACTTAATTGCCAATGCTGTGATCCAGGATTCAGAATGACAACAATCAGAAAAATAAATGACACGATGCAGAAATACTTGCAGAAGGCAGCATAAAAGAAAGAGACAAGTAGCAGAGCCAAGGATGCTTTGTATTAAAAGAAGTGTTCTGTCACAGCAGAGCTCTCTAGCAATATGTTCCCCCCTGATTACAATGAATTGAACTGCTATTTATAGCAGAATTTTCCCCCCATTACATTGACATTTTCCCCCCAAAACTGGCGGGGCAATCGAAACTTGACCCCTGTCAGATGGCAGAGTATCCCTGGGATTCTGCCTCTTTGCGTTTACAGGTGCTCTGAAAGGGCGTAGTAGTTGAAACCTCATATCCCATTGATGCGGCTGGTACGGCTTGCCCTTTGCAGGCTCTCCGGGGACCTGACATGGTCATGTTGATGGGATGGGGGAAGAGATTTGCACTCACGTGCCATGGATGTGCTTTAAAGGCTCACCTACCCCGTACTCCGAAGTATACTTTCAACTTCGCCAGGAGGGGCTCAGATCCCGAAATTATGCTCGCTTTTTACCTTGGGAGGTGTTCTCTGCCTTAGCAGCTCTAAAAACTAGGGGGAATCCGGCTTTTAAAACTCTCTACTGATCTCTGCCAGAGGTCGCTGAAAAATGAAGAGATGCTCAAAATCGCTGAATAGCGACGACGATCTCGGGAGTTGGGGTTGGGAGCGACCTCGGGCACAAGCTGGCAAGCGCTCAAAAATTGAGCGATCTTGAGAAATCCTGGTCAGCGACGACGATCTCGGGCGGACTCCTTGCTGCAAATCGCTGAAAACCTGCAGCGCTGCTGGGAAAGGCGGGCGGCGACAACGATCGCGGGAGCAGGGACACTTAGAGTTTTTCCTTTGTTTTTCTTCCCCTTCCGCGCGTCGTCGAAAAATCGCGCGACGCCGGGCGTCGCCGAGCGGCGACGGCGATCGCGGTCATGGGCATCTTCATGTCGTCACGCGCTAAAAGCGCTGCGGTGACGGTCGTTGCCGGTCGGCGACGACGATCGCGGGCACGACGACACTTAGCCAAATTTTAGCCTCCTTCGTGCAGCTCTTGGTCGCCGAAATGTGGTGCGACAACGGGCGTCGCTGGGAAGCGACGACGATCCCGGTCGTCGGCACTTAGGCATTTTTCAAACCTTGCCCTGGATCGCTCAAAACTGTGCGCATCGCTAGGGATCGCTCAACAGCGACGGCGATCGCGGGCATGGGCCAACACTTAGAAAATTTTTACATTTTTCT
Organism: Wollemia nobilis; assembly: GCA_028583015.1. NCBI lineage: Eukaryota > Viridiplantae > Streptophyta > Pinopsida > Araucariales > Araucariaceae > Wollemia > Wollemia nobilis. Next base: position 1,212,283 of record JAQPPZ010000104.1, on the reverse strand, counting down.
TTCAAACAATGCATCCAAATCTGAAGATTGCTCTGGAAACTGGAAACTGAATAAACTGAAAATAGAACATAACAATCTGGAAAATGAACTGAGGAAGGAGGGAGGCAATGACCTGTTCGAAATTTTCAAAATTCTTTTACCCCTAGCAAAATATGGCAACAGTCACATAGAGAAATTATTGTGAAACATTTATCTCTTCTTTTGATCGATTTTATAGTTTGTGTTTCATAAGGCGTCTTCAACGGCATAAGAATCCTAAACAAATTCCTTCAGATTATCTTCTGAAGCTTCATAAGCTTTTTCCCGCATAAGGAGTAGTAGAAGAAATTTATTTCTTATTAATATTCCTTGCATAAAAATCAGAAGGAATTGTAAGAAAATTGATGTTTTTCAAGAACATCACTCTAGGGTTATTTTGGAGGGCAAACTCCTGGAGGACATAAATTTTGCATACATAAGTGTTTATCATACAAATTATCGAGCTCTTTGCAGTGCTTTCATCAATTTTATTCTATTCTACCAGCACAATATGACAATTTTGCAGGATCTTCATGGACCATGTATGTTGTGTTTGCCCTAATTAAGTGGGCAAATTTGACCCAAGATCGTGTTGGTAGTGCCATTTGAGCAATTGTGAGAGCATCTTGGATTAGTAAGTGTCCCTTATAGGGGTATTGGCAGTCTTCTAGATGGTGAAGGAGGCTCAGACTTTCCTTGGCGACTTGACAGTCTTCTAGACAATGTAGGATGCTTAGAGGTTCAAATATTCATTGGCCTAATCAAGCATTCATTATGGGGGGGTGGGGGGTGGGGGCGGTGGGTGGAGGGGAAGATGCTAGCATCTCTAATGTCTTCTCTCCTTGGCCCCAAGCTTAGATTATGGAGGGGTGTTGGAAGAGGGTCAAATGGTAATTTGACCTTATTGGCCAAGTTTGATAGATGATGATGTAAGCCTATGGGCAACCTTTATGTAAGGCTACAGGCATTCTTTATGTAATTGTACAGACATCCTTTATGCAAGCCTATGGGTAATATTGATGTATTCACCCCTAGCAGGATTGGTTAAGCCACTTGTATGATGATGTGATATCATGGGGTGTCTACAGGCACCCACCTCTCCTATTTCATTTATCTCTATTATTCTTTCATGTATTGCTCTTTGTTTCACTTCTATACGTTTTTTGCATATGATTTGTGGTGAATGCTATTCTTCTATTTGTTTTTGGAAAGTATTTGAAATTAGACAATATTAGCAACGGGTATAACAATAATAACAATAATAAAAATAAGCGAAACAACCTACTTGTGGAAGTACACTATAAAATTGTCTCTTAGAAAAGCACTGGCAAAACTAGAATAACAATAGTAAGTTTAGACTTGAACAATAATAATAAACACAAAGATATGCAATTAAAAGGAGACAAATATGCTCACACCACAACTAATTAGCCAGAAGGATTTCAAGAGTTCTGGAACAAACTGCTTGGGGGGGGGGCGGGGGAGAGGGGATATTAGAAGAGCAAAATCCTGCACCTTAGTCAATGCTGGACGTAGTCACAAATTTGTTTAGAAAAAAGCCAAGTTTCAAACAGTAATAATGCCTTATTCTTATGATGTGCAAGTAGGTAATGGTCAAGAACATAAAGTAGGGTTACCTATCAGTCTAAAATTAAAGTAGCAATACAACAGTATGATGGTGAGGAGGATGTTGATTTATCCTCAAAAGTCTAAGCTGAAAGATTACCATGTAAACATAGCTATTGTTATGTAGTTGTCATCAAACAAAGGCTAGAAGCAGCAGCTGAAGTATATTACTATAGAACACTTTATGGGCTTAGCTTTGACAACTTAGTTAAAACACTTGTACCTTGCAGTTGGGATAATGCTTATTAATAAAATACTCATTGAGGCAATTCCCTAGGTAATATATCCGGGCAGTTATCCTGTCCATGTACATGAACATTTGAAGTTTGTGTCTCTATTAGCTCTTTTCAACACAATCACTATTCTTCTTTGTTGTTTACACATTGTCATCTGTAATCACCTTAAGTGATTTAATATTACAGATTGCTAGCACTTCTACATTGAAATATTATGTTAATACTTTGGGGGTGAGAGACATTGTTTTAATCATGCAGAAATGTGAGTGTAAAGAATGACAATTGAGACACTATTGAAGAACATAGGATGGAGAATGGGCACTTGAATGCACAAGTGCATGCACACACACAAGCAAGCACAGTACATGGGGCCTGACTTCCCTTATTGCTCAGTTGGTTCTGGGGAGAATTCTCCTTTATGAGAATGGGCAATGCTTGTGGCGACTTATATTCAAACTACAAAACTTATTCTCAATCAGTCTGTGCAAAATGATTCATGAATTATGGCAATACTGACCTAGAGGAGCCTCTTCCTGACACAGTTTTCCTAGAATTGGCTGGATCAGTCTGGAAGCAACCCCTGCATTGTGAAAATATCCCATTCTGGTGCAGAGTCTGCCATTACTATGGCCAACTGGATGAATTTTTCCCATGCAGGAACATGAAAACAAGAAGTTGAAGGAGCTCACCAGAGGAGGAAAATCTGAAGCAAGATAACAGCACATTCAGGGATGGCAAGCATGGCCAGGGAATGATAAAAACATATGTTAACCCAAGGATTTTTCTTTTTTTTTTTAGGTGGGGTGGGGGTTCAATCTTATTGTACAAGACATAAGCAAAATAATTTCTCCTCCTAGATGCCTCTCTCTAACCAAAATGATTTTGAAATCCTCAATCCCTCTTTTCAAGAGCAGAATCCCTTAGATACATTTTGGTCAGTTGGGTCTAGAGCCCCATCGCAAGAAGCATGGGTACTTCTTGAAGTCCCAAACTTGAAAGGGGCTTATAGCCTTCTTATCATAATTACTAGGTTTGTCTAATCTGGGCCCAGGTTTGTACTGCTTTGGACTATTTGAGCTAAGTGAATAGGTTTGGTTCAGCCATTTTTTATTTTTTATGTGATAAATTTATGAAATTTTATTTTTTTGTAAAAATTTGCAAATGTTCAGGCATATAAGGAAGTTAAATATTTTGTAAGGCGTGCGCGCACACACATATTAATTGGTTATATGGGGTTGAAATGGGCCCCACTTGTAGTACATCATCACCGTGCTATGGTATTTTTGGCAATTATGCACCCATCGTCTGGCAAGATTTAAACCTGAGTCTTCTCCATGAAAGTTGAGGAATTTAACTGGTTGAGCTCATGCCATTTGATCATATATATATATATATATATATTTATTTGTAATTTATTGGACCAAACCAAACATTTTTCCTCCATTTGGACTGAATTTCCAAGCATGGTAAGTATGCTTCTGATAATGCTTATGGATCCATTTCCAGTGACATCTGGGAAGGGATTGCCAAGGGTGACTGAAAAAGGTAAAAGCAAAATTACCCATAAAAGCAATTTTTCGGCAGATCAAGGTAAGCCTGAGAAAAGAAAAGCAATCTGGCACTGACACAGTGATACTGACAACTCTGAGTGGTCTATAGAGATGATGATTTATAAAGGAAATATTTGAAATTATGGGTGGGAATCTCATCCTCAGGAAGGCTCTGGACACTTCCAAGTCTAGAATTTTGTAATGCAGATGATCTCTTGGAATGTTAGATGTTTTGGCTCAGAAAATAAGTATTCTTTTGTTAAATACACATAAACTCAAGTAAAACATACGTGTTATTACAGGAAACTCAGTTATAGGCTTCAAAAATTGAATATTGTACGAAAATCTTTTGGCATGAAGCTGGATTTCTTTGTTTAGAGCCAAATTGAAGCAGATGAGGACATGCCATTTTTCCCTTGAAGATTCCTCCCCTATTGTTGCTTGATTCACCCATGACAGATCATGGGAGAGTTTCAATTTAAACAATTTGCAGTATGGTTTGAGTAGTCAAGATTTATATTCCGTAAGTGGGAAGATCGCATATAGTAGCATTCCAAACTCTCTTTTGGGTACCCGACACTAGCATTCTTTGGTCATACTGGGTAGATAGTTTAATCTCATTAGATTCCCTGTAGAGAAAGGAAGGTAAAGTTAATTATTCTAATTTTGCCTTCATTTTTGAAATTGAAATTGAAATATTTTTAATTTTGTCCATGGAAGACCCAATAGGATCTATCCGAAGGAAAAGTACAGATAAAAATAGATCACAAAAATTAGCTTTCCCTTTTTTTGGAGCTCATTTGTAATTCACTTTAATCCTTCTTGAAGATTAATCTAGAAGGATCTTGTTTGTGTTCAGTCTGTGATGTTTGAAAACCTCCTTAAGATATCCATCCACTCATGTAGATGGTATATTACTTCTATAAGCTGTTCAAGTCATCATATTGCAAAAATTGTTTTTCTTTGATGTTGGTATGTAGGACAAGTTAACAACACATGTTTCTCATCCTCTATTCCTTGCATGTAGAGTAAACATAGGTGTTTTTCTCTATTAATATTTTTTCATCTTTCCATTTCAATTGCAAGATCATGAGAATTTGGCCTAAATTGGCTGATATTATCCTTTTTTGCATCGAGATCTTTTCTTGGAGGCGATTTTGCTCTTTGTAGGCAACCATTGGATAGCTCTCACATTTGTTAAATGCTAAAATCTCATTTTCTCGCTACTATCTTGCCAAAGAATTTATGTTACTCCTTTTTATGAAGTCTCGAACTCTTGATGGGTATTTTGGTAAATCACCTTCCATCAATTCCCCTTTTTAATCCATTTAATCCTGTCTTGGTACCAACCTTTCTCTTGAGTTGCAAGCAACACTTTATGTGGTAATCCACTTTATTTTTATTATTTATATAAAAAATTATAAGTTACCTGTTCGTTTTGGGATTGGGTTTGGGTTCGAATTCGAAGAACCCGGTTTGCAGGTACGGCAATTTTTTTTTTTTTTCTTGGGTTTGTTTTGGGTTCGGCCGTACAAAAATTAATAAAAATCATACCTCAACTTCACTCTCTACAGAGTGTTTTAGCTCTGGTTGTCAACTGAGGCAGGGAGATTCTCTTTATATGTACATCTTCATTATGATGGATGAAACTCTGAGGTGAACTCTCCATTCTCCCAATACTGCATGTTTAATAAGAGGTCTGTAAATTTGCCTCTATAGACAGTAATAGACATATATATATATATATATTGAGCCTTTATCACTTAGACCCAATATATATTGAGCTACCTGATAGGCTAGGTTGTCATCCACAGGGGCCAATGAATTTATTTCAATATTTGTTGAATTCTCCATACTGTAATTTTAAAAGTTTGGTGTATAACCTTATTTTATTTTTTGTTTCAATTTAAACTTTAAACCTTTTGTTACTAGACATCTAAATCATCAAAACCACAAAAACTATATTCATATTATATTTACTTATAAAATTAGAAAAAATGATAAAAAGCTATCTATAGGATGAAAACCTTGGTCACGCAAAACGATTTACTTTTCATCACTTCATATATGCTTAAAAAGATTTAAATGACAATTTTTTCTTTTAAAATTTATATTTTTAACTATTTAAACTTCTATTATTTTAATTTTAATTTTTTAATATTATGTTTATTAAACTTATATATTTATTTAAAATGTTAACTGCTCTTAGCTTCCCATTTAAAGTCTAAAACCAAATATGATTAATATAGACTTTATAAAAGCTTTAATATCTACTATAAATTTATTTAAAAATTTATAAGAGGAAAAAAATAACATAAAATTTTAAATTTTAAAATTTTATATTATTATTTTTTAAATTATCTATTTAATAATAGATCCGAGACGAAGCAGTAAGCAGAAACTTTTGTTATGAAAAGATTAAAGGTTTCGGTCTATAAACCTTCGATAACACTATTGAGTCCGTTTATATGTAACGCCATAAAAACAAACAAATAAATTGATACACACTTGCTAGATGTAGATGTAGGAGGGAAATAATATGCTCGCTTGTTATTGGTGTAAGGTACAAATCCACACCGTCTTTTGATAGGCCTTTGATTCTTTTTAACACGGATAAAACACATTCAAATAAATTTCTTATACAAAATTTTCATCAGGAAGAGCAGTGAATCATTCCACTTCTCCCCTAAAGTTTTTTTTTTTCTAAAGAAATATTGGGGGAGGCGGAGACATCTTCTTCTCACATAACCCTCGACAAATTTGTCACGATCAAAAGCCATAGTTCTTCGTATTTACTTATTGCATTTTTTCAGGATTTTGAGAGATCGGCGCCATATCCGTGTTTTCATCGTTTTTCGGGAAATTCTCAGTTTTTGGGCGATCCCAATTTTGGTTCGGTCTGGGTTCAGTGAATCATTCCACTTCTCCCCTTTAGTTTTTTTTCAAGAAATATCGGGGGAGGTGGTGATATCTTCTTCTCACATAACCCTCGACAAATTTGTCATGATCAAAAGCCATAGTTCTTGGACGGACCCGGGTGTATTCGGGTCCCCCAGGCAGAACCCTGGACGGACCCACAAGCGTACCAGACCCGAAACGGGACCTGGTAAGGCCCGTACTAGGATTCGGGGGTCCTAGGGGGCAAACCGGTAACATAGCAAAAATTAACATAATGGTTCTTCCTCTAATGGTAACATTTTTGTCCTGCTAATAACATGGGATAAGGAGTTTGAACCTTAACGTCTAGTTTTTCTAGCAAAAAGCATTTTTGACCCTCTCAACCTTTTTCCAAGATTTGTTTGATAGGCAAGGACCCCAATAGGACAACCATATACATTTACTGTTTGTACCAATGTTTTAAAGAGGATTTTTCTTAATTTCTGATTCCATAATTGAATTTGTCTACCTTTATTTAACATGGCAGAAAGAGATTTCAAACCTCCTATTATGCATTTTTCAACACAATCATTCCAATTGTATCTAGAAATGAAATATTATTAATGTCCGTGATGGGCCAAAATAAGACCCAAGGGACTATAAGAAGGACAATAATGACTGCCAGCTAGCAGGCTAAAAAGCCCAACAAAGAAAAGAACTAAGATAAATACAAGATGAAACCCAACAACCGGGCCAAAGAGAAAGGGAAAAGAAAAGGGAGAGCAGAGGGGGGAGGGCTGCAGTCCAGAAGAGAGGAGTGCACGCCAAGAAGAACGGAGAGAGAGGAGGGGGGAGGGAGCAGCCCAGGAGGGGCAAGCTCCAAGAACCCCCCAGAAACTATTCTCTCCTAACAGTCGAGGCCGAAGTACTGGAGCTGAAGAAGTCCATGATATGTCTCTGACCAGCGCTAGTTTGGAACCCTGACAAACTGTGGGTGCGTTGTCTAGTGACCCTGCTTCCGTTCGAACTGGATGATGTGGGGCGTTTCCGTCCGGAGTCACTTGGTCCGTCGGAGCTAGTGAAGTATGTTGTGATGAGCCGATGTTGAGGAGGGTGAGATCCATTTGGAGGAGAACTTTTATGTCGTCGAAGTTGAGTTATCTCCCTAAGAAAGAGTGCGAGACACCGCTGGTCCGGGTATCTGAAGAAGGTAGAAACAGATCGAGAGTTGTCCCTGAAAAGGCAATGGAATCTACCCCGGATCTCATAATAAATGGGACAACAAAAAATAAAGTGATGAAGGGTTTCAACTTCACCCAAGGGGCAAAACAAGCAAATCCGCTCCTCCGTCGGAAGATGGTGATCTGACTCAATCCGGAGTTGGTGAGAACACACCCTGAGTTGCCCAATAGTGATCCGAAGACTATGCATTGTGTGCTGCTGAAGGTATTGTGGAGGAACTATTCTGCCCTCCTGTATCTGTAAGAAGTGCTCATGGTAGAAAGACAACTTGGGGGAAAGAGGGGCAACAAGAGAGATCCAAGTGCATCTGGTGTACTGGAGACTAACATCCTTCCGGATCTCGTGGAGCATCCTCTCCTTACTAAGCCGAGAGGGGGGAGAACACCCAAAGAATAAGGGGGAGCTTGTCTATCTGTATTTGAATGCTGGCCAGGAGGGCAAAAACTTGAAAATACCAGCTCCTCCGGCCTCCCCGAGAACTCGGAGAGAGTTCCATCGAGGAGCGAAGGGCGAGGTAAGGGTACCACCTGCAACCCTCAAGGGTATCTCCGAAAGTACGGATCCTGTGAAGATAATCGATAATCAAGAAGATAATCTCAAGTTGGAGAGGAGAAGCCCCAAACTCTGCCAGAATAATAGAGCGGGGGATTGTGCCCTTGCAACGAATGAATCGTCGAAGAAAGAGTGTCTGGACTCGTTCAACCCGTGACCACTCAGTCGGGCCAAGACTAGGACCCCAAACCACTGACCCATAAGTAATAGTTGGCTTGACCAAGGCATCAAAAATCCTCATCTTCACAGGTATATCCTGAAAATGTGCTTTGAAGCAATTCCTCTCTAGCAAAGACAGAGTTGCATATCCCTTACACACCCGGGCTTGGGCGGCGGGTTTCATACCAAAAGTGGGACCGGTGAAAAGAACCCCCAAGTACACATAAGAGGTGGTGATCTCGACCTCTCGACCTTGGAAAGAGAAGTGGAGATGAGATAGAGCCTCTTTGGTAGTATTGAATACCATAACCTTGGTCTTAGAAAGATTCACCGTCAACTGTCTCGAGTCACAAAAAGCGGCAAGCTTGTCCAGATGGCGTTGAAGCCCCTCAAGGGAAGAGGCCAAAAGAACATCATCAGCAAAGAGGAGAATAGAAATCAGCACATAGTGAAGAAGGCAACCATCCTCTGCGTGAGCGTTCTCCTTAATAAAAGTCTCAAGCTCGTCGATGAAGATCCCAAAAAGTGTCGGGGAAAGGGGGCACCCCTGTTTCACTCCTATGGTGCTAAGAATACTGTTTGAAAACCCTTGAGGGGAGCGAAACCGACCTTTCACAGTCTCATATAACCGTGTAATCGCTGTCAAAAGTTGCCCAGAGATGCCAACTGACCGAAGTCTCTCAAGAAGTAAATGCCGAGGCACCGTGTCGAAGGCTTTCCTGAAGTCAACAAAGCAACAATAAACCTTCGAGGACTTGGAACGCGCCTCCTCAATAATAGCTCTGAGGACTAGAATGTGATCTGTGGTTTGGTGATCTTGCCGAAAACCAGCTTGGCCAAGAGCCCTAAAACCCTCCTCCTCCAACCTTCGGGAGAGAAGCACATCCAATGTTGTGGCATAAAGCTTGGCAAAGATATGCCCAATCATGATAGTCCTGTAATTATTGGGTTCATGGGGATCACCTGCCTTATGAATGGGGTGAATGATATGCTGAGTCCAAGAATCAGGAAACCCAAAATAGACAGAGAGATTAAAGAGATCAGTGAGGGGCCCAACAAGAGGGTCAATACCGTGCTTCATAAATTCTGCTTGTAACCCATCCAAATCTGTTGCTTTGCTCGTACAAAGTTTCCTGATAGCCTGCCTAACAAGACCAGTAGAAAAGAGGTGGCATGAAGAGGGGGGGAGGGAACAATAATAGGAGGCTGATTAGGGATGGTATAGAGGGAAGAGGCATGAATGGTCCAAGAGGAAAGATCGATCCCATGAGTAATCCGATCATGAGGGAGGATAAGGCGCCAGAAGGATTTAGGAGATTGCTGAAGGGAGTGGATAAGATCAAGTCGATGTTGAGAGAGGAAGAGACACTTATTCTTTTGAAGAAGCATCCTGTAGTTTTTTTGGGGAAATGGCATAGAGTTGGGAAGGATTCCAAATGGCATATTTCAACATTCGGTGGGCAGACTTACATTCCTCATCATACCAGATGTTCATGGGGCAATGACCAAGGGGACGAGGATTGGGGGGAGGACAAATAGAGCGGGGGTACAAGCAACCTTCCAAATAGTTTGGACCAAGCAAACAAAACGATCGGAAACATCGAGAAGAGAAGACACCTTGGGGAGAACCTGATGCAACCGGTCCATGTAGGTAAAGGAATAATAATAGTCAAAGTCTATTATGACCCGAGGGGTTGAAGGGGAGGGAGGAGGGGGATGAGTAAAAAGAAGGGAAACAACGGATAACATAAGAGAAAGAACTGAATGATCGGTAAGGGGGGAGGGTGATCAGAGACGCTAAACCGGGAAATGAATGGAATGAAGGTGGTAGAGGAAATAGCATAGTCGACGACATTGGCTCCACCACAATGAGGAAAGCAAGTAAACCCACCGGATTCTAGAAAACAAAATATACCATTGAGAAGCACTAGCCTGTTGGATTCACCCAGCTCAATAAGATGCTTACCTTAAGTAGTAACCTGTGTGTCGCTGGAGGTTTGAGCAAAACCAAGGTCCTTAGGATCAAATTCCCGAGTATGCAACTCATCGGTTGTGAGGTCATGAAGAGAAACCTGCATAGGTCCGGTCCGAGCATTGAAATCTCCTAGCAAAAGTATCTCCCTTGAAGCTGAGTATCTAGTAATGTCCTCGTAGAGATCTTGAAAATGGTCCCTGTTCGTGTGAATAGCAAAATTGGACGTGGTGGGGGGAAAGTAATAGGTGGCAATGTATATATCCCAAAGAGGTGGGTGACAGTGGATTTTAATCCGTAAAAAGTTGGAGTGGGGGTCAGTCAAAACCAGGGATACCGAACCCTGGAGCCTATACCTGATAAGAGCAGCAACACCTCCTGAACCTCGAACCCCCCCAAAGCGCCGAGTGAGTTGCCGACAACTGGACCACCAAAAGTAACTTGAGATAACTGTTGACAATTTTGTCACATTGCTTGAAGGGGTAGAAAGAATCAATATTTTGTAAAGTATTCTCTTATTTTGTATGAATTTGTTCCCTTGCTTTTTTATGTATGTATTTTCAAGTATTGCAGCAATTTTGGCTTCCATTTTTGTCCCCTTTGTACATAAGCCATACATGTAAGAACTTCGCCAACAGAGCAAACCAGGTTAACAAGCTTCGCAGGAGAAAGAAGGAGGAGAGATAGGAGGATCCAGACAAAAGCCCGAAAATTTACTAAGGCACAGAATGAGCTTTGCTGGCGAAGCGACCACAACATCCGGTTCGGGCAGAAATTTCGCGAAACAGCGATTGTAAATTGCTAAAATTTCCTAAGTACGAAGGAGTGCTTCGCTAAAATCTAAGCGAAGCACCCGCTTCGGCTCCCTCCTCTGGCGAATCATTCCTACGGTGAATTCTACTTCGCCCCAAACCGCTGCGAAGCATCTACTTCGGCCGCCTTCTATGCGAAGCTCCTCATTCGAAGCTTTGTTCTCCCTAAAAATTAAAGAAAATATTCTAAGGCAGGAATTCGCTTCGGGCAAAATCCTTAGTGATGCGGCATTGAGCCCACAGCCCTAGCGAAGTAGTAAATAGCTAGAGGCCATGCTTTTTGCAGGAAAAATCCGCTTCGGCATAGGAACTTTGCGAAGCCTTTTTTAAAGGCCCCTTACGGCGAAGCACATGACCGTCATTCACGCTTCGGCCCACACCTGCTGCGAAGCAAAGCCCCGAACCAGAATTCAGCGAAGCTCCTCCCAGGGCTCAACCGACGAGGGCGCTTTCTTCAAGGGCATGCATCCCAAGGCCGGGTATTTTTCCAAGACAATTGAGTGTTTCATAAATGCGTTTTTCTTGCCCGAAAGACCCGGTGCCCATTTGTAGCAATAAGATATGAGCTATCAGTTGCAGAAGAAAGCCAGGGCAACTTGCGCATCCACTCGAGCACCTCACCCGGAGCGACCCAGGACAAGTCAAACGGCTCATAAATGCAGATTTCCCCGGCTGATGCGGCTATGTTTGCTAATTGTAGAAATGGATGTGAAACCTCAATCGCAGAAAGGGATGGGCACGGATTTTTGTAACTGCCAGGGGCGTACTTTCGAATCCAGCTCATTAATGGCTAAGAGGGTCGGGTCCTCTATAAAAACCCTGGCATTGTAATGAAAAAAGGGGGAGAACTTTTGCTAGAAAGCTGCTGTATCTTGATTTTTACAATTTATATTAAAAACCTTGGGCTCCATTTCTCTCTTGTATGCTGCCTTCTGTGATTATTTCTGCTATTTTGTCTTCATTTATGTACTGTAATTATGAATCCTGGATTTAGGTGTGTGATTGGGGAGAAAACCCTAGAATTCTCCTGAAGGATACATAGGGGAGAAAATCCTGCGTTAGTTTCCTTGTATGCTGCCTGTGGTTAGTGTTTATGCTATATTCATGCATTTTCCCAACTGCTGTAATTCTGAAATCTAGATTTAGGCGTAGGAAGATAGGTGGATCCTAGAGCTCTTCCAGAGGATACATAGGGAAGCTAGCGTGGTGTTTGTTTATGTTTTATTCTTTGTATTTATTGCTGCTACTTCAAGGTATTAGTTAGTGATCGTGCTACTAGTTCTTCCCCTTCAAATCAGCCATTTGCATTTCTTTCTGTACCTTTTATCTCTTTCCTGCACCCTCACTCTTTTAATCTCTTTCCAGCACCCTTGCTCTTTTTATCTCTTTCCAGCACTCTTATCTTAAAACACCAAGTAGTTTAGTAAAGGAGCCGGCCTTTCTTCGGAGATTGGCACGGAGGGCATCTCTTCCCTCCGGCCTTTCAATGTTGGTCCAGGTCTAGGGCGCGTAGACATACAAATCCTTTCCTGTGGCAGATTTGTGACCAACAGTTTCTGGCACGCCCGGTGGGACCCGGTCAGTCTCACCTTGTGAGTGGTAGTGAGAATTGATGCTCACCTCATTACCGTAGGACTCTAGCATCTGGCGACTCTGTTCAACCTGAAAATCTCAAAGCCTTAGAGACCGGTACTAAAATATCCGTGCCTTCATGCAAACGAGATGGAGAGTTAGGAATAGTGGAGAAGAGACTGAATTCTTCGAACTTGACATTAACGCATTCGGGGAGCGTCCTAGGTTAGTCATGCCTGAGTCACTCCTACGCGAAGGGTCATCGCAAGAAGCTGTCTTTAACGAACAAGGCTTAAATTCTGACAGCACTGCAACTAGTCTTCCCCCTAATCCCCCGAACTCTCCGGATCACCCAAGTGCCTCGGTTCCACTTAGCAGTCAATCAGGAACTTCGGGAGCTTCGGTTCTGCCGAATCCAGGCGCAGGTATGGCACACCAACAACATCAACAACAAATGCAGCAGCAACAGCAACAACAGCCGCCGCCGCAGCAGCCGCCCAGACTGTTCCCAGCATGGAATTCTTCCGGACCGTTAAATCTAGCGGGACAGGGACAGGTTCCGCCTGCTGCCATGAAAAAAATCCCTATGTTCGATGGCACGGGGAAGACAGCTCTTGAACACATCCAGGACATCGCTTCCCTGGCCGCGATTCATGACATCACAGAAGAAAGAGTTATGGTGAAGCTTTTGATTCTGTCTCTCCGAGGGAAACTCCTCTACTGGTACAAATCCCTGCCACCTGGCACTATAACGGGATGGGACCAGTTAGCCGGACAACTGATGAGGGGGTTCAATGAATCTACCGATCCCTCCTCTCTCTTGCACCAGTTTACGATGATCCAAAGGCACCCTCAGGAGGAAATAGCCGATTTCAATGTGAGGTTCGCCCGAACCTGGCAAAGGGTACCTACTGGACTACGGCCCACTAGCGAAGCTGCAGCCTACTATTACCTTAGGGCCTTCAATGCTGATATCAGCATGATGGTAAGATTCTCGAATGTTAATACTTTTCCCGAATTGTATGAGTTGGCCCAGAAGGTGGAAATGGATTTGATCGCCGTTGGCAAACTCCCTCCAAGGACACCGATGCCCATCTTCCCAGAGTTTCCCCAGACGCAATACCCCAGTGTCGCTGCTTCGCAAACTTCTGTATCACCAACATACCCGATTCCACCATGGAATCCCAATCCTTCAATATCCCTGTTTTCCGCCCCACAAATACATTTCCCTTCAACTTCGCCACCTCAACCTACGATACCGCCGTCATTTCCGGCCTTGCCAGCACCACATCAGTACCCCGCTCTACCTCCGGTACCAGCAATTGCCCCATTGCCAGCTCCAGCAGCATCGACCTCTCCAGCTGTCGACATTCAGGCCAAAATATTGCAGGAAGTTTCCTCTTTGAATTCTACCGTGCGAACCCTGTCTAACGACATGGCTGTCATGAAAAAGAAGCAGGCGCAACAAGAATTCCTGCCGCGAAGATCGTACCCTCCACCGGCGCTCACTAAGGACCAAGTGGGACAGTCAGGTAAACCTCCAGCGAGAAATGCCGCAATCAATGAGGAGCCAAGCACTCCTGATTACGTGCATTGGTGCTCCACCTGCAACGACCCGCATGAAGAGGGCACTTGTATGTTACATCAGCATTACGTGCAAACGTTGTCTGGTAGTGCATCCAGCAGTCAGGTCAATATGATAAGGCAAATAGATCACAATCTGGTGATTGCTGAAGAAGAACAAGTTTCAATCCTTACCAGGGAGGGAAAGAGACCAATGGAGGTGGACGCAGCTCAGATGGCCCCCTTGAAGGTGTATGCTCACCGCGAGAAAGAACAACAACCTGTCAAAGCCCTAGATAAAGCCCTTCATCCTCCCCCTGCAAAAGAGAAATCCCAACAGGCCGCCGAAGTCCCGTCTCAGGCGGAAACCAAAGAGCAGGCTAGAGAAAGGCTCAAGTTTCCTTCGCTAACTAAACGACAGAGGATCGAAGCCACACAACAATATCGAACAAAATATGAGGCGCCGAAGGAACCAGGAGTACCTGCCTCCATAGTGTACAACATCGTGGACGAGCTAAAGAAAACCCCTGCTAAGATCAGTCTGTATGACGCGCTGCAGCTGCCGGGACAAGTGGACTTGTTGCAAGAGTCCCTGAAATCGGTGAAAGTGGGAAAATCAACGCAACCTGCTCTGGTTCAGACCCTATCCACTTCCATTACAGGAAAGAACAGGCCTCCTCCGTTCTACCTGTCCCTACAAATGGAAGGACATGTTGTCCATAATTGCATGATCGACTCCGGTGCCGCAACAACAGTCATGCCAAAGGCGGTTGGCGAAGAAATAGGAATGGAGTATACGCGAAGCAGTCACAGCGTGCTCCAGCTGGACGACACCCCGGTGAAGACAGTTGGCGTGATCAAGGACATACCCATCCGACTGCATAAGGTGCCGCAAATCGTGGTAATCCAGGAAGTAGTAGTGGTTGATCTTGAGCCCTATTTCAGCATGTGTCTCTCAAGGGAGTTCACGGCTAAGCTAGGCGGGTATCTGTCTATGGACTATTCGCATTTAGAAGTTCCCTTTAAAGGAAAAAAGGTCAAGATCTACAATGAGAAACCGTCTACGTTTCTCGTAGAAAAAATGACCGAAGAAGAAGATAATGATTCCATCCACACAATAGCCGAAGGGATAGAGCAGGTGGACTTAGTGGAAGAGTCTCTCGAGCAGTTGAATACCGAAGATGAATTTTCGCTGACGGATTTCAATGCCATGATAGAAACAGAGATGGGATGTTATTCCGTCACCGAACCTGAAAAGCACGCTAAGCCGATGCAGGAAGATAAGACGGTTGCCCGGGAAGAATTATGGAAATTGTTTTTTGACGGCGCCAGGTGCAAGAATGGCGCCGGAGCGGGGATTCTCCTAGTATCACCATCAGGCGAACAAAGGGAATATTGCTACCGGTTGGCTTGGAGCTGCACCAACAACGCAGCCGAGTATGAGGCCCTGTGCCTAGGACTGAAGAAAGCGGAAAAATTCGGCATCAAACATCTCCAAATTTTTGGAGACTCAGAATTGGTATGTAATCAGGTCACCAATAAATGCATTTCCAAAAAGCATTATCTTAAAGCATATCGTAACAGGGTATGGGACCTGTTCGAGCAGTTTGAATCACTTAATGTGCGGTCTATCCCACGGGAGAAAAATAGACATGCCGATATCTTGGCTTCTATTGGGGCCAGATATTCTCCAGCCGACGACATGGTACACAAGCCCAAAGTCGTAAGGACTGTTTATAGACCCTCCGTGCCAGACAGAGACACTCACTGGCAGGTCTTTGACAATGATGAACAAATCATCAATTTCCTGGTCCAAGAGGTCGCCACTGTTGAAGGAAGAAGTCCCGAAGATGAGGAATATGAAGGGCTAATCCAGCTGAAGAACAACCATGTTCCGAAGGGGCTGATTACCTTAGAAAGCCTGTTCGATCAGAATGACAGAGCAATCTCCCGAAGAATCAAGGTCGACGCAAGGCAATACCAAGATCTAGAGCTTGAATCTAGGAAAGTGATAAAAGTGGGGACAGATTGCACTCCAGCAGAACTGGAACAGATCCGATCTTTATGCAAAAGATATCCGGACATAGTGGCATGGTCTTATCAAGACTTGAAAGGCTACGACCGGCAAATGGTCCAACATACAATCGAACTGCAAGAGGGGGTCAAGCCTTTTAGACAGAGGCAAAGGCCAGTCAACCCAAAGGTCGAAGTCCTAATGAAGGCCGAACTTCTGAAAATGCTTGAAGCTAAAATAATTTATCCAATAAAACATTCTTCTTGGGTTGCGAACCTCGTCCCCGTCAGAAAGAAAAATGGGGATATCCGCCTATGTGTAGATTTTCGCAACCTAAACCAGGCTTCATTAAAAGATCACTACCCCCTCCCACAGATTGATCAAATATTGCATTCAGTAGCTGGGTCTTGTTGGCATTTTTGCCCCATGAAATTTTTTTACAAAATTTTATATAAGTATGGAGCTTCAAAGCGGCAAAGAGCATGCAGAGGTGTTGGCATTTTCGTGGGCCCTAAAAGAGAATGATAAAGTGGACGAATTGATCTTTTGATGTCTCATTCTTGCAGATATTTTTGCAAGCTTTTCGGCGATATATTACAAAGGATCAAAAGTTATGGCCCCGGGAAGTACAGCCAACAAATGTCCACTTCGGGCTTGAAGAAAATTCTAAGGCATGAGAGGCACTTCGCCCAGAATGCTGCCGAAGTTGCCACTTCGGGCTCTTTGGTCGCCGAACCTCCACTTCGGCACCAACTCTAGCAAACCTCCCCGTCCCGATGGTGAAAGAAGGCTGGCAGGTCACTTCGCCAGCAAAACAGGGTAAGATAAGAAGCTTCGCTGAACAAAGGGAAGGAAAGGGGCAGCTTCGCAAAGAAGGGACAGGAAAGCCTAAGTTCGAGCCCGAAAACTTTCGAAGGCATGGAAGGAGCTTCGCTCGCGAAGCTGCCAAAACACCTACTTCGGGCAAAAAAGTTGCGAAGCTGTGATTGTAAGTTGCCGAGATTTTCTAAGTCAGCGGGGTCACTTTGCTAGAATTTTAGCGAAGCATTCACTTCGGCCACAGTTTTAGCGAACCTCCAGTTGGCAAAAAAAGTTTTAAGGCAAGAGGGGCACTTCGCCCAGAATTTGGCCAAACTGCCACTTCGGGCCTCCACTTTAGCGAAGCTCCATGTCGGCCCCGAAGTGCAACGTCGGCTGGGAACCTCACGTCGGCCAAAATAGCTAATGTTGGCTGCGAACCTCCTTGTCGGCCTCGAAGTGCAACGTCGGCCTACGTCGGCCAGAAAACTCCACTTCGCCAGTGAAGCTTCATGTCGGCCCCGAAGCTCATGTCGGCCACGAAGTTCATGTGGACCAAAGCGTCCAAAGTCGGCCGCGAAGCTCACGTCGGCCAGAATCCCAATGTCGGCCGCGAATCCCAACGTCGGCCAGAATCCCAACGTCGGCCAAAGTCGGCCAAGTCGGCCAAAAATCCAGCGAATTGCCAGTTCGGGCCAATTTCTCAACGAGGCTACTCCGAAACCTTTTCTGACAACGGTGCTTCTCCCGAAAAGCACACATTCCAAGGCCGGGTATTTATCCAAGGCAATTGAGTGTTTCATAAATGCATTTTTTCTGGCCCGAAAGACCCGGTGCCCATTTGTAGCAATAGTATACGAGTTATCAGCGGCAAAGAAAGGCAAGGGCAACTTGTGCATCCACTCGAGCACCTCACCCCGGGCAGCCCAGGACAGTTCAACGGCTCATAAATGCAGGTTTCCCCGATTGATGCGGCCATGGTAGCTTATTAGGGAAATAGATGTGAAACCTCAGTGGCATAAAAGGGCGAGTGCGCATTTTCCAGCTCCCAAGGGCGTACTTTTGAATCCGGCGCATTAATGGCTAAGAGGGTCGGGTCCTCTATAAAAACCCTAGCAATGTAATGAAAAATGGGGGCAAACTTTTGCTAGAAAGCTGCTGTAACTTGATTCCTGCAATTGATATTAAAGACTTTGGGCTCATTTCTCTCTTGTATGCTGCCTTTTGTGATTATTTCTGCTATTCTGTCTTCATTTGTATACCGTAATTATGAATCCTGAATTTAGGTGTGTAATTGGGGATAGAACCCTGGAATTCTCCTGAAGGATACATAGGGGAGACAATATTGCGTTAAACTCCTTTTATGCTGCCTGTGGTTAGTGGTTTCTGTTACATTCACATATTTTCCTAATTGCTATAATTCTGAAATCTGGATTTAGGCGTGGGAGAATAGTTGAATCCTGGAACTCTTCCAGAGGATACATAGGGAACTTTGCGTGGTGTTCATCTATGCATTATTATTGGTATTTATTGCTGCTATTTCAAGCTATCAGTTAGTGATCATGCTGCTGGTTCTTTCCCACTCTGATATTCAGCGGTTTAATTTCTTTCCTGTACCCTTTACTCTTTTTATTTCTTTCCTGCACCCTACTCTTTTATTTCTTTCTTGCACTGTCATCTTAGAAAAACAATAGTTTAGTAAAGGAGCCGGCCTTTCTCCGGAGATTGGCATGGGGGGCATCTCTTCCCCTCGGCCTTTCAATGTTGGTCCATGTTGTCACATGTTGCACGGGGTGCAATGTCTTCAATATTGTTTTGTAACAGTGCTGCTCTTCTTTTCCTCCTTCCGTTTTCCTTCCTTCTCTCCCTTTCCTTTTCTTTCCCATTCTCTTTCTCTCCCCCCTTTTTCCTTGGAGTCCCCCAGTTGATTTTCCAGCTTTCCAGCAAGTCTACCTAAAATTGGCTAAGTCTGGGTGCGAAGTTCGCACTTCGCCCAGTTTTGGTGCGAAGTGCGCACTTCGCCCAGTTTCTGGGCGCACCTTGCACTGGCAGGTCAACACAGAAGAAAGATAGAATGCCGGAGCAGGTCCATATGGCGGCAGACATCAGTGTTCGCCTGTGCGCAGTTCGACTTCTCAACAGAGCCGGAATGCGCCCTTGACAGGTGTACAGTATGGGAACAAACCCGGAATTTGACCAAGGCGTGAAGGCCTTCCCAACTGCACTGTTTTCTGCCCACGCATCCCAAGGAGCTCCAATCCCAAGTGAAGATGGATAGACTGCCCTCTAAGGCAGGCATGTGTCACACAGCATAACCCATCATCAGACAAGTGTCCAGCTTCGGAATTTGAACCAAGACTGCCGACCAAAAGGGATAAGCATGGACTGCCTGCACCGCCTGCGTTAATAGCCTCATTTAAAGCTGATCTGAGGTTTCACCTGCTCCAGCTTCCAGCAAGACTGCCGACTTGAAGATTTGCCTAGCACTCCGCCACGTAGCTGTCCAGCTTCCAGGAAGACCATGCTGCAGGTACAGCCCAGTCCGACAAAAGGTCGAGCATTTGCGGCTCTTTCGCCGCTTCTGTCAGCTTATGTTTGACTGGGACTCTGTGCCCATTAATGTAACGGGTGGGACTCGGGCTATAAGAGCCCATCGTAAATTCATTGTAAAGGGTGGAAGGGGAATGTTTGTTAGGGAACTACTGTGCTTACTGTAACCGTGCTTCTGCATACAAATACAATCTGTATGCCTGGTTCTGTTCTACCGCTTTTATTTCTTATGCTTATGCTTTACGCGATTCTGTGTCATGGCTTGTTGATTCACTTCGGCATTTGATGGTCAGGCGCCTTTAGCATTATTTCTGTACTTTTAATTTTCGTATAATAGATGTGGTAGCAGTTCCAGGAGTTTCCCGATATCGTGGCCTGGTGCTACGAGGATTTGAGGGGGTATGACAGAACTGTCATCCAGCATACCATCGAGCTAGAGGAAGGCGCCAAGCCGTTCCGACAAAAGCAAAGGGCCGTAAATCCAAAGATTGAGGCCATGATGAAGACCGAGCTCTTGAAGATGCTGGAGGCTAAGATCATCTACCCCATCAAACATTCATCCTGGGTCGCGAATTTGGTGCCCGTGAGGAAAAAGAATGGCGACATACGTCTCTGTGTCGACTTCAGAAACCTAAATCAGGCTTCCCTCCGGGACCACTATCCGCTTCCCCAAATTGACCAGATTCTACATATCGTTCTTTGGAGCCCAGAGATTTTCACTTTTAGATGGATTTTCCGGCTACAACCAGATTTGGGTCAAAGACGAAGACCAGCATAAGACGGCGTTTACCACGAAGTGGGGAACGTTCGCCTATCAGCGCATGCCGTTTGGCTTATCTAATGCTGGTGCCACGTTCCAAAGGGCCATGGACCTGGCCTTCCGAGAGCTGCTCAACAAGATTATTGTCATCTACCTCGATGACATGACTGTTTTCTCTCACCGACGAGAAGATCATGTTTCGCACCTGCGGCAGATATTTGAGAGTTGTCGAGAATTCGGCATCTCTATAAACCCGAAGAAGTCTGTCTTCGCGGTGAAGGAAGGAAAGTTGCTGGGACATGTCATCTCCGAGGAAGGCCTCGCCATTGACCACTGACGGAGCGAAGCCCTCGTTCGCTTGCCAGCCCCATCGATAAAAAAGGGCTGCGAGTCCTTCTTCGGTCGGATTAACTTCGTGCGGAAGTTCATCCCCGACTTCGCACAGGTGATCAAGCCCATGGCCGAACTGTTGAAGAAAGATACACCTTACGAATGGACTGATGAGAGAGAGCAAGCCTTCGAGGAAATCAAGGCTCGAATTGCGCAAGCTCCGGTGTTGACAAACCCGGACTACTCCAAGGACTTCATCCTGTATGCAGTGGGAGAACCCGAAAGTTACGCTGCAGTCCGACTCGGAGAAGGGAGACGACGGTGAGGAGCGCCCCATTGCGTTCCTAAGCCAAGTGATTTTGCCGCACGAAGAGAAGTACAATTTTATAGAGCGGCAGGTCCATGCGGTCATGAAGTCCCTTCGAAAGCTCAGGCACTTTGTCTCCCAGAGCAAGACCACTGTCTTTGTGATTCACCCCGATGTTCGCAGTTTCATCTTGCAAGGAGAACCGGGTCACAAGAGAGCGGGATGGATTGCCAAGATCCAGGAGTTCAACATCGAAGTACGACCCACCAAGCTTATCAGAGGCCGAGCCTTGTGTCAGGAATTGGCCCGAAGCGCTGTAGCCGGCATCTCCGCCTGCAAGTGGGAGGACACAGCGACACGCATCTACCTAGCCAACTCCTTATCGGAGGGGAGTGATTGGACAGATGAACTGGTGAGATACTTTTGCACCGGAAGATGTCCCGATCAACTGAACGCCTCACAACGAAGGAGATTTCGGCTAGGTGCACTAAGGTACACTCTTCGCCCCGAGGGGCTTTTCTTCAAAAACATTGACGGCATCCTGTTGCGGTGCGTCATAAAATCTGACCAGCCTAGGATCCTCGGAGATTTTCATTCCGGGATGCCTGGGAGTCACCATTCTTCAAGGCCGACGGCTTTAAAAATAATAAGGGCTGGATACTATTGGCCCACTCTGTTTGCAGACGCGCATGCGGTCTGCGCCAAATGTGATCAATGCCAGAGGTTTGCTGGCAGAAACAGAAAAGCACCCCTGCCCCTTCAACCGATTCAAGCCGAAGCTCCGTTCCAGCAATGGGGTCTAGACTTCATTGGGGTGATTTCTCCTAACTCCTCCGCCGGCCACAAGTTTATTCTCACGACTCATCGATTATTTCACACGGTGGACGGAGGCAATCCCGACCAAGAACGCCGACCAAGAAACGGTCATCAGGTTCATTGAGAGCCTGATTACCCGCTTCGGGGTTCCAGAGTCGATTGTGACAGACAACGGTCCGGGATTTGTAGGCGCCGTACTCACGGAGTACACCAGCAGACTTGGCATCTATCACAAGATGTCTTCTAATTACTACCCGCAAGGGAATGGCCTTGCCGAGTCTACTAACAAGAACCTCCTGAAAATTCTCCGGAGGACCATTGAAAAGAATAAGCGGACTTGGCACTTACTCCTGAACCGGGCGCTGTGGGCGGACAGAGTTGCGTTCAAGAAATCCCTCAGAACGTCCCCCTACGCGCTCGTCTATGGCAAGGAAGCTGTTATGCCATCACACATTGAAATCCCCGCCCTGTGGATGATTGATGAAGACAGGAGCAGCGGAGACCCGGTAGATGACAGATTGTGCCAACTCTTGCAGTTGGAAGAAGACAGAGAAAGTGCATACCAAGCCTTCGCGGATCACATTGCAGCCACCCAAGGCTGGTTTGCCAAAGGCACCACTGCCCGAGTTTTCGGAGTCGGGGACCTGGTGCTGAAGTGGGATTCATACAAGGCAAAACCGGGTAATCACGGAAAATTTGATGCTCTCTGGGAGGGCCCTTATCAGATTGGCCGGGTGAATCAGTTCAATGCCTACATACTTTCGGATATGGAGGGTCAGCTCCTCCCCATCCCCGTCAACGGGTTCCACTTGAAGCTTTATCGCTGTTGAAGGCGCCCGAGTGGCCCTTCCTTGTAAAAATTTTTCCTTGTGTTTTTTATTTTTCCCCGCATGTATAGTTTCCAGTTTTAGCTTTCAATTTATTTTTCCTTCTTTGAGCTTAATTGCGGCATGGGAGAGAAAGACAGACTTCGCAGCGAAGTCTGTCGTTGCCCCCGGTTGAGGGCGAAGTTCGGCTATGCGAGAGAAAGAAAGGAGAAAAAAGAGCAAAAAATTGACTAAGTGTTGGCCGAAGCCCGACTTCGCAGCGAAGTCGGACTTCGGCCCAGCCGAATTGCGAAGTTTGTTCGAGAAAATGCTGAAGCACACTAAGAAGAAGCTCCGCTCAGCCTTTGACCGAAGTACGCACTGCGCACACCCTTCGTGCGAAGTACGCACTGCGCGCAACTTTTGCGCGAAGTTCGCACTTCGCACGAAAGTGGAGCGCAGCGCGCACTTCGCGAGCAGTCGAGCCGTGCGAGTTCGCACTCGCGCATCTTGCGCGAAGTGCGAGCTCGCAGCTCGACTTCGCTGCGTCGCGAAGTGCGCGCTGCGCTCTACTCGCGTGCGAAGTTCGCACTTCGCACCAAGCTTCGGCCGAAGTCCGAACAAAGCCAGCATCGCATTGCGCAGTTCGACCAACGAGCGAAGGTTGCAAAAGGTGTTAAGTGTTAGTGAAGCCTGAAGGCGGCCAAGACCCAGACCGCGCCCGAAGCCTTGGGCGCAGCAAGCAAGCAGAAGAGTTCAAGCACGCGCTTCGCGCGAAGTTCGAACTTCGCCCGAAATTCGGGCGAAGTCCGACTTCGCCGGCGAGGTCGGGCCGCGCCCAACTTCGGGCGAAGCCCGGCTGCGCCTAGTTTTCCGGGCCAGTATTGGGACGCGTTTTAAAAAAAAAATAATAATAAAAAAAAAATTCAAAAGCCCCCAAGCTGGGCCCAAGGCGCGCTTGCACTTGTTTTAATGTGGGTTTCCGCGCCGAAGGTTTTGTCTTGAGCAGTGTGCCCAAGTGGTGGCAGCAACGTCAGCCATGGTGCAGTCCCCAACGCTGAATTAATGATTGCGCGTTTTTCAAGGAAAAATGCAACCAAAGAAGCATGGCACGTCTGCCGGGGCGCGTTTTTTTTCAAACGTTCTCCTGCGCAGCCACCAAGGATTTTAACTCAGCCGACCTACCCCCTCCTGCGTTGCATTAATGGCGCTGTTTTTATCTAGAAAAGGGGGTCAGAAACATGCCAACATTCCAGATGCGAGAGATTATTCCTCGGACGGTGCTAATTATTCCTACGATAGCGAAATTTGTTGCGGACGGCTGAACCTATCATTATTGCTGACTCGGAGAGATGGACAAGGGAAAAAGGCCCGTGTCGGCGCGATCCAGTGAGCAATGAACCGGGGGATTTGCCGCGGCCGAGGAGTTTTCAAAGGCGATCCCCCGCCAGAGAAGAAGTCAAAGGCCCGGACGAAGAAGGTACAGCGTGGGCAATCCCCACCACCTCCGGTCAATTACCTGGCAGGATATGTGGACGGCTTGTTTTCCATGAGCCTAACTCAGCTGCGAGCGAATGTGGAGAGCTGGGCTGACAAAGTTTCGCCCTCCCATCATTTTGGAGCGGCGTACAAATCAAATCTCTTCAGATTCGTGTGCCCTCCTGTCCACCAGTGCCCGGAGCTGATAGACTTAATTGTCGGACACTATAAACCAGCTTCCGGCAAATCTGCAGTTCCGTCGGCAAACCCTTGTTCGCACTGCGCAGGGAGACTGTGCAGCCAGCTTTCGCCCCAGGGCTGGAGTATGACTCCGGCACCATCCTCAGAAAGATCAGTCTGGGCGAACAAGCGGGACGTTTCACGCACACCAAGCGAATGAGGGATTTCCTCAATTCAGAGCTGAACGCCCCGCTTCCAGCCGGACAATGGCCGACTGGCCCCATGCCTTTGACGAAATTTCAGAGCAAGTATCTATATACCATCCTGGCATGGATTCTCGGCTGCGACTCCGATGAGCTGGTGCACCCGTACCAGCTAGCGGCGCGAGAATGCCTCTGTGTGGAGAATCTTACGAACCAGCGGCGCAGCGGAGCGGAAAGCGCCCCATCTCTTTCGACTGGGCAGATTGGCTGGCTTACGCCATTCATTCCAGCCTGTTGAAGATTCAGAAGAGGCAGTCAACCGATTTTCGTTTTAGCTCTGTTCTGGCCTGGCTTTGTTTGTACCATCTGCACCCCCAAATGCCGATCCTGAACCTGAAGAAGGTTAACGAGAAAGGAGAGCCCCAGCCCGTCTATAACTGGACGGATGACTTATACCGGAAAGGGTCCTACTACAAGTTCAACTTCAACTTTCTGGGATTCGTCATGTCAGTCTTCACCGAAAGTGAAATCCCCCGTCCCCCGAGAGAAATGACGAGTGCTTTGATAAATCAGAAGCTCGGGGACGTTTTCGGACCGACGCGAGGGGATTGTGATCGGAATCTACGGATTCAAGGGCAAACCCTATTTGCTGCCCTATTGGTGCTCGAGCATACGGTCGGGATGGAGGTTGCCCGACAGATGGACTATGTGGAAGAAGAGTTTGGCCTAGGGAAGAAAAGAGGACAGATTTTCCAATACCCTCTTTCCTGGGCCAACGTTGAGATTATTGAGGTAGGACAACATGTCTACCTAGAGCAAGCGCTGCCCCGGATTGGCCTGGTTTTGCTTGCCGCGGTGACTGGAAGTATGACCCTCATGGGATAAGGGGAAAGTTTGCACATTTGTGCCCCCGGGATATAACCGAAGATAGATGCGACGTGGTCCATGTGGACCTTGGTCGGGAGATTGAATTAATGGAAGCTTCTCCTCCACTGGCGGGATTTCTCTGCGAGGAGGTGACATATGACCCCAAGCGAAACCCGGACCATCACTTCTCATCTCCGGGGTTCAAAAAATTTCTGTCCAAGATTGCGAGGCCTTAAGCTGGTCTAAAGAAAAGATTACCGAATCTTTGGAAAATGAGATGCCGCACGCAGCACGATAAATCCACAAGGAGAAACCTGGCCGTAGATGACGACTTTTCGGTTCTCTATGACCAGCATCATGACAGGTGGCGGCCGTTCGCATATCAAGGTTACGTTCCCAGAGGCCCCTTTGAGGATCATAAAAGTGGGTCTCCTCCCAAACAGTTGTACACTTCGGCAACTGCCGGCGCGAGCCCGGCAAGTACCCGAGCCGATCCAATGCGGCCCGTGGCTCCTAAGGCGGCGCATGAAAAGGCGAAAGAGTTAGTCAAGGCAGCGCCCGAGGCACTCCCTCAGGCAAGAAAAGCGCCAGCGCCGCCAGAAAGCAGACCGGTCGCGGCAGACATTCTGCCAATCAAACCCCGGTACAAGTTTACCGTGGGAGCATCAGCGCCTGCTGCACCTACTTCGTCTCCTTCCCCTGATCCGACGGTTATTCCAGAAGAGAAGAAGCGGAGGAGAGTTGAGAAAATCGGGCGACCCTAGCACGATAGTGCAGCGACCGATCGCGAGCCGCGGCCGCGTCCTGCCGCCGCAGAAGCAGTTCCTTTGGGCAGTCCCAAGCCAGCCGCCGAGACAAGAAGCGAAGACATCCCCCCGGCATCGGCTCAGGCGGAGCCCGCAGGTACGTTTGCTGCCCCTGTCTCTCTAGTCTCACCCAGTTCTACTTCCACTCAGTCCCCCGCTCAATCTGGGCGAGCCATGACCACATCCTCCTCCCCGTCTCCGCGTCCTTCTAGCGGTCCCCATTCTTTCGATCAGTTTGCTCAGAACCCTAACGTCTCTCTTTCTCTGAGCACAACTCCAAACCCTTCGCCCGAGGTCAGTGCTGAGGCTGTCCGTTCACCGTCACATCCTCCGCCTCAGCCGCTTCAAACCCTCGCAGTGTTAGCCGCTCCCATTTCCATTTCCCGGTCGCCCCCACTGGCGACCGATTCTTCCAAGGTCTGTCCGGTTCCTCCTGATTCCATTCCCGCAGGAGAGACGTCTCAGCAGATCCCTAAGCTGGGGGAACCAGATTTTATGGACGACCTCCAGAACTCAGATGACTTGCCCTTGGCAACGAGAGCCGTAGAGTATTCTGTCTCTTTCCGCCAAGACCTGAAGCGGAGGAGACACGAAGAGATAGCCGCCCCGGCAAAACGCGCAAAGTATGATTTCGGAAGGAGAGTGATTACAACGGAGAAAATAATCCCAATAGTGAAGAAGCCTCTCCGAGAAATGACTAAGGCGGACTACGTGCTCCAGACAAAGGAGAAAAGCTTTGACGACATCAATAAGCAGTATGAGATTCAGACGATCATGCGCAAAGCTGACAATCTCTTTGTCAAGAGTCTGGAGGAGCGGGGAAGAACTTTTCGCGTTGCGAGGATAAAGTAAGGCAGCTTGAAGAGGACCTATCTAGGTCCATCGAGCAGGCTGGAAGCGGCGCGGCAAGAAACGAGATGAACTCAAAGCCCGGCTGGCCGCTTCTCGGCAACGAGCCGCAACCGAAAAGAAAGCAGCCTCGGAGCAGATTTCTCAGCTCCAGGAGTCTTTGAAGCAGGCGCAGTCGCAGCTTGCAGAGAAAACATCTCAAGCGACGGTCTTTTCAAAGACAAAGGTTAAGGAAATGAGGGCTGGTTTGCTGAGGGAATGCAAGCCCCATACCTTTAAGGCGATGGCAGTCCTGGACTTCGCATCCAGGATTCAAGAAGTTTCTGCCCAGGGAAAGCCTGTGGTAGAGGAGGCCGAGCGCCAGGCGAAGCAATGGCTGGACCTGGCGGTTAATCTTCAGGAGCGCGAGCGCAACGGCGTCCATTTTTCCCCCGTGTCCTCATTCGCTGCAGAATGGGCAGGTGCAAGGGTGACCTTGCACAAATATTTCAGAAAAGTTGAAGAGGTGAGAGTGGCCAGACGAATGCTTGACGCATTCACGCATGAAAGAGATATCTGTCTGGCCCCCTTTCACGCTCTTTCAGAACTTGGGTGTCCAGGTTTTGTTGAGAATGGCGAGCTCCTCACCCTAGATCGGGTAAAGAAGAATTGGCAGTCCTTTGAAGCAGATACAGCTGAAATTGATAGGCTGGGTGAGCCAATTCAAGACAGTCGAGTCACTCGGATGGTGTCCGAGATATTCCAAGATCCGCTCCTATTTCCGGGGAGTTAGAGAAAAGATACCTCACCATCGACCTGCACGCGGTCGCTGCTTTTCACGGAGCATTAGAAGATATAGCGACCGCAAGCCATTCGAAGCAGAAGCCTGGCGCTCAGCCCAAGTGGCATACACTCGCATGTGCGAGGCAGAAGCAGGAAATGAAGAGCTTTCGGAAGGAGATTCTGACGAGGCAACTGACAAAGATGAATCTGAAGAACAGTTGCCGCGAGGAGAACAGATAGAGCAGCAAAAGGCAGGGGAGGTAAGTTCCTCTGCACCCAAAGGATGAAGGCATGGATTCTTTGCGCCGAGGCGAGCTCGACACCCCGCGAGCCGCCAGAAATGTTGTCACATTTTGCACGGGGTGCAATGTCTTCAATATTGTTTTGTAACAGTGCTGCTCTTCTTTTCCTCCTTCCGTTTTCCTTCCTTCTCTCCCTTTCCTTTTCTTTCCCATTCTCTTTCTCTCCCCCCTTTTTCCTTGGAGTCCCCCAGTTGATTTTCCAACTTTCCAGCAAGTCTACCTAAAATTGGCTAAGTGCTGGTGCGAAGTTCGCACTTCGCCCAGTTTTGGTGCGAAGTGCGCACTTCGCCCAGTTTTGGTGCGAAGTCCGACTTCGCCCCACTTTCTGGGCGCACCTTGCATGCGGTGGCGAGGTCAACACGGAAGAAAGATAGAATGCCGGAGCGAGGTCCATATGGCGGCGGACACCGGTGTTCGCTCGTGCGCGATTCGACTTCTCAACGAGCCGGAATGCGCCCTTGACGGAGTGTACGGTATGGGAACAAACCCGGAATTTGACCAAGGCGTGAAGGCCTTCCCAACTGCACTGTTTTCTGCCCACGCATCCCAAGGAGCTCCAATCCCAAGTGAAGATGGATAGACTGCCCTCTAAGGCAGGCATGTGTCACACAGCATAACCCATCATCAGACAAGTGTCCAGCTTCGGGATTTGAACCAAGACTGCCGACCAAAAGGGATAAGCATGGACTGCCTGCACCGCCTGCGTTAATAGCCTCATTCAAAGCTGATCTGAGGTTTCACCTGCTCCAGCTACCAGCAAGACTGCCGACTTGAAGATTTGCCCAGCACTCCGCCACGTAGCTGTCCAGCTTCCAGGAAGACCATGCTGCGGGTACAGCCCAGTCCGACAAAAGGTCAGCATTTGCAGCTCTTTCGCCGCTTCTGTCAGCTTATGTTTGACTGGGACTCTGTGCCCATTAATGTAACGGGTGGGACTCGGGCTATAAAAGCCCATCGTGAATTCATTGTAAAGGGTGGAAGGGGAATGTTTGTTAGGGAACTACTGTGCTTACTGTAACCGTGCTTCTGCATACAAATACAATCTGTATGCCCAGTTATGTTCTACCGCTTTTATTTCTTATGCTTATGCTTTACGCGATTCTGTGTCATGGCTTGTTGATTCACTTCGGCATTTGATGGTCAGGCGCCTTTAGCATTATTTTTGTACTTTTAATTTTCGTATAATAGATGTGGTAGCAGTTCCATCAGTTATGTGTGACGTTGCTGGCCCGTATCTGGTGATTGATGCGATCCCCTACTGTTAGTTCCTTGTAGGGAATGTTTGCTAGGGAGCCATTGAGGCTGTGCGGTTAAACTCTCTACCTAACACATATACCTGGCTCTGACATCTCTAGGTTTACTTTCTACCCCTGTCAGTGTACGTATCTGGTGATTGATACGATCCCCAGCTGTTAGTTCCTTGTAGGGAATGTTTGCTAGGGAGCCATTGAAGCTGTGCATACACTGCTTGTGTATCGGAAGTACGCCTAGGTTTTGCAGTTCCTTGTCATGCTTTGTGTTTGTATGCAGTAAGTAGCGGTGATTGGTGTGTTCCCGTACTGTTAGTTCCCCCCACCAACCTTTGGACATATTTGTAATCTCTTTCTGTACATTTGTCTCTTTCCGGTCATTTATTTCTTTCCTGTTCCCTTTAGCTTAAATTAGAAGCCCCCCCAAAAGGAGCCGGCCTTCTCCGGAGATTGGCTCGGAAGGCATCTCTTCCTTCCGGCCTTTCATGCTGGTGGGCGAATCTGGGCGCATTAACCCAAAATCCTTTCCTCATGGCAGATTCGTAACCAACAGTCCAGTTCTAGGGCGCGTATACTTCCCAAAATCCTTTCCTGTGGCAGATTTGTGACCAACAGGTCCCAACGTTTTTCTTTACTTGATGGTTTTTCAGGGTATAACCAGATCTGGGTTAGAGACGAGGACCAACACAAAACGACATTCACCACTAAGTGGGGAACATTCGCTTATCAGCGAATGTCGTTTGGCCTTTCAAACGCAGGAGCCACCTTCCAGAGGGCCATGGATTTAGCATTTGGCGAACTGTTGAATAAGATCATCGTCATCTATTTAGATGACATGACTGTCTTTTCCCGGAAAAGAGAGGACCACACTTCACACTTGCAACAAATATTTGAGAAGTGCAGAGAATTCGGTATCTCAATCAACCCGAAGAAGTCCATATTCGCGGTGAATGAAGGGAAACTACTGGGACACGTCATATCAGAAAAGGGGCTCGCTGTAGACCCTGATAGAGCTGAGGCCCTCTTGAAGCTTCCACTTCCGATGAATAAGAAAGGGCTGCAGTCATTCTTCGGTCAAATCAACTTCGTGAGGAAGTTCGTTCCAGACTTCGCCCAGATCATTAAGCCGATGTCCGAACTCCTAAAAAAGGATGCTGAGTTTGCCTGGACTGACGATAGAAAAAGAGCATTCGAGGAGATCAAAGCCCGAATCACTCAGGCCCCCGTGCTGATCAATCCTGATTACAGCAAAGACTTCATTTTGTATGCCATAGGGGAACCAGAAAGTTACGCCGCAGTCCTAACACAAAAGGGAGACGATGGCGAGGAGCGCCCCATCGCATTCTTAAGTCAAGTGATACAGCCCCATGAGGAAAAATACAACTTCATAGAACGCCAAGTGCACGCGGTTATGAGATCCCTCAGGAAATTCAAGCACTTCGTCTCTCAAAGCCGAGTCACGGTGTTCGTTATCCATCCAGACGTGCGGAACTTCATCATCCAGGGAGAAATGGGCAGCAAAAGGGCTGGTTGGGTAAATAAAATACAAGAATTTGATATCGAAATCCGACCCACAAAGTTGGTTCGCGGTCGCGCGCTATGCCAGGAACTTGCGAAGAGCATCGCTGCCGAAGTAATAGCCTGCCAATGGGATAACCCTATAGCAGAAGGGAGCTTCGCAAATCAGGTAACTGATGAAGAGGACTGGGTAAGCGAGGTAGTCAAGTATTTCAACACTGGCCAGTGCCCGCGGCGCATGGATGCTTCGCAGCGACGACGCTTCAGGATGCGATCCCTCCGCTATGTCTTACGCCCTGAGGGGCTATTCTTTAAAAATATCGACGGTGTTCTCTTGAAATGCATCAGGGAGAATGAAAAGGAAAAGGTTTTAAATGATTTTCATCACGGGATGTCAGGAGGACACTCTTCCGGAAGACCAATGGCCTTGAAGATAATTAAAGCAGGCTATTATTGGCCTACGCTCTTCGCTGACGCCTTTGTAGTCTGTCGAAAATGCGAGCAATGTCAGAGGTTCGCTGGCCGAAGCAAGAACGCCCCTATGCCCCTCCAGCCGATACAGGTTGAAGCACCATTCCAACAATGGGGACTAGATTTTATCGGGGTCATATCTCCAAATTCTTCGGCAGGACACAAGTTCATCTTGACTGCGACAGATTATTTCACCAGATGGGCCGAGGCAGTACCCACAAAGCACGCCGATCAAGAAACGGTTATCACATTCCTGGGGAGTTTAATCACCCGGTTCGGCGTCCCCGAAGCGATAGTAACAGATAATGGTCCCGGGTTCATAGGTGCCCGGATCAATGAATTCGCCTACAAATATGGGATATACCTCAAGGCCACCTCCAATTATTATCCACAGGGCAATGGGTTAGCAGAATCAACAAATAAAACCCTGTTGAGGTTACTGAGAAAGCTCGTAGAAAAGAACAAGAGGACTTGGCACCTCCTCCTGGATCAAGCCTTGTGGGCTGATCGGATCTCCATCAAAAGGTCAATCAAAACTTCACCTTACGCCCTGGTTTACGGCAAAGAAGTTGTCTTGCCAACTCACATAGAAATTCCCGCCTTATGGATGCTAGATGATGAGAAAGGGGAATTTGATCCCATGGAGGTTAGACTAGCCCAATTGCTGCAGCTGGAAGAGGACCGAGAAAAGGCTTATAAAGACTTCGCGAAACATACGCAAGTTGTCCGAGACTGGTTCAAGAAGAAGTCCTCTGCCCGTACCTTCAAAGTCGGGGACTTAGTATGGAAGTGGGACTCATGGAAAGCCAAGCCTGGCAACCATGATAAGCTCGACGCGTTCTGGGAAGGACCATTTGAGATTGTGAAAGTGAATTCGGCTAATTCCTTTATCCTTAAGGACGAGGCCGGCCAGACCTTGCCGATCCCTGTGAACGGTCTTCATTTGAAGACCTTTCATCATTAAAAGGTACCCCAAAACTTTTTGCCCTTGTATATAGCATTTTGTCGTTTACACCTGTATATACTTTGTTTCAAGATCTTTTAGAGTTAGAAATATAGTTAGGAAAGGATCGCGGCCTCTCGCCGCAATGTCAGCTAATTCCGGCTTAGGACCACTAAGTCCGGCTTGTCCAAGTCCGGCGAAATCTCCTTCGGAAATTCCTTACGCGAAGTGGCTGTCGTGAGTTGGTTCGCCGCGAAGTGTCTCAGCATCGAAAGATGGAATGGCGTGAAGGAGGTTCCTCCAAGACCAAACAACATCAAAGTAAAGCTCGAAACTCGAGTACAATGCTCCGCCAACAAAACCAACGTCAAGGGATGGCTCATTGAGCGCAGGGCCAGAGATAGAGAGTGGATATGAATAGCTTCGCCGAAGGGATAGGTAAAAGAACCCCTTTGAAGGTTTCAAATTAACT
This sequence comes from Wollemia nobilis, assembly GCA_028583015.1. Taxonomy (NCBI): domain Eukaryota; kingdom Viridiplantae; phylum Streptophyta; class Pinopsida; order Araucariales; family Araucariaceae; genus Wollemia; species Wollemia nobilis. The sequence goes on along the minus strand of JAQPPZ010000104.1, from coordinate 1,179,621 downwards.
AAGGCACGGAGAATACTTCGCACAAAAGGACCTAGCGAAGCGACATTCTGGTGATAATTTAGCGAACCATCTCCCAAGTCCATAAAAACGATGAAGTTGGAAGAATGCGCGAAGTAAATGCTTCGCTCGGAAGCAAGCTGAACTTCCACTTTGGGGCTAATTCTTCGCGAAATAGCCAACCATCGAAATGACAAAGGGATCATCCATACTTCGGGTCCGAGGTATAGCGAACCTATAGATCGCTCAAGACTCCAGCGAAGCGCCATTTGCAAAGGTCCGCTTCGCTAAACCTTATGCGCAAAATCTACTTCGGGAAAAAAGCTTGCCGAACTCCTGAGTTGCTCCCAAATTTTGCGAAGCGGCAAAATGAAATGAAGACGCATTTAAAACGTGCCTCGAGGCGTGTGCCAACGGCAACCTAGAAAAGCGTTCAGAGCATGTAGAATTAATGCAAAGGTGGCGGAGCGCCGCCCAAGAGAATTTAGTTATGATTAAAAGTCGTGCCCAGGTACGAGGTAACAAAAAATTAAATCTTCAAGGCACGGTTAGGTATTCAAAGCACCTTGGCCCTCGTGCATAGACGCCGCAAAACCAATCAAAAGGCAAGGTGATCTCTTCAGCCCGATTTGCCAATTTAATTTTAGCAGGTTCCATTAATGACAGTAGTTTCAATTCCCATCTATAAAAGCCGAGTTCATTGGCAAAAAAACTATCTACCCACTGGTAATTTCGAGCGTGAAGAAGCATAGGAGCCCTTACCAGAACCCTGTTGTTCTCGCACCACTGCTTGCAAAACCTTGCTGTCTCTTTAAGTAATAATGGGGAAAAGAGCTTCAAAGGAGAAAAGAAAGGAGCCTGAAGTGGCGGGTTCAGAAAAAACCAAGAAGACAAAGGAGGAAAGGAAGACATAGACCGAAGAAGGTCGACCTGAACCTCCGCCCCGAAAAGCAGGCCATAGAGGAAGGGGAAGAATCTGAAGAGGAGCAGCTTGTGGAACCGCCCATTGACGGGTGGGGGAAGATAAGAGACACTGAGCTCTCCAAGAGCATAGCCGAGCTCCGGCATACTATTGATTTCATGAGAAGCCGACTCTCTGCGGAGAACAAAAGGGCCGCTGCTTATTACTCCCACATATACTGGTATCCGACTCCGCCGGTGCACCACTGCCCTGAATTAGTCCATGCCATCGCGCAGAACTACCAACCCTCGACTAGGCAAGTCCTGGATGCGGCAGGCAACAAACTATTCACAATCTTCAAGGAAGGCGTGCAGGATGCTTTCGCTCCTCGGCAGGGGCCGCCCAAGGGGTATACCGTTCGCAACGTTAGCCTGAGCGAACAGATGGGGAGATTCACCCCCTCCGACCACATCATTAAGTTCTTAAGCGATAATTTGAAGGATGGGCTCCCTTCAGGCAAATTGCCGCAGATGCCTCGTCCCCTTAGTGACTTCAGGCACACTGACACCTTCTCCATCATTGCGTGGGTGGCGGGCCTGTCTACTGATGCTTCCGTGCACCCCTGGCAAGTGACACTTGCAGAATGTATTTCGCGCGGAGAGTTTTACGCCCCAGATTCATCAAGGCCAAACACCAACCCGGTATACTTTGACTGGGCGGAGTGGGTGGCCCGGACCCTACACACGCGGCTGGCCAGTATGAAAAATGTTGGGGCGGACCAGTACTTCGGGCCATGCTCCTTCCTGATTTGGCTTTTCTTCTACCACACCCAGGAGCGCTTCCCCCATATTGTTGTTAGTCCAATTGGCAAAGATGGAGTTCCCCAACCAGTATACCAGTGGACTTCTCTCCTGGCGAGGAAGGAGTCATACTATGTTTTTAATCAACAGTTCTTGGGACCTGCCATGCAACTCATGCGAGGCTCCTGTCCGCGGGTGCCCACCAGCCTCAGGGACAAGGTCGTCGCCGAGAGGAAGGGCGATGTTTTCCAGTTGACACAGGGGCTTGTTGTTCGCCTGTTTGGGTTTACAAGAAAACCCTTCCTGTTACCTTTGTTCACTTCTGAATACCAGTTTGCACTAGAGGTCGCTCGCCAGAGCGACGTGACGAATGTAGTCTACGGCCACGGCCGAAAGTGGGCACCAACCTGCGATTTCCCTTTCAAAATGGGGGTCGTTGAGGTTTTCGCTCTCAAACAGTATGTTTACCTGGAAGATAAGCTTGCTGACTTTGGCCTGCTGCAAATTCCACAGCGATGGTGCTATGATCCTTTGGGGGTAATGAGAGATCACCTCAGATTTAAAAATTTCCACATTTGCCCCCGCCCAGAGATCGTGGAGCAGAGGAACAACCCGAACGGGAGAGATCTGGAGTGGCACATCGAAAGAATGAAAACGCTGCCCCCGTGGCATGAATTTTATACCATTGAGGCTGAATACGACCCCACCAGGCACCCTTTCCCGGGACCAGACTCGGCGTTCTGGAGGAAGATGAAGGATGATTTGAGAGAAGAACTAAAAGGTTGGCGTGAAGATCAACTGAGAGAATGGTGGATAATGCAAGTCCATCGCCAAAAGCAAAGATCGCACGGTCTTCTAGAGATGGATAAAGATTTCAGCATTTTTTACGAAGCCAACGTTGGGTCCTGGCAACCCATCTCCTTCGCTGACTTCGTCCCTCCTAGTGCCCCAGGCTCGGGTGAAAGCCCAAGGAGAATCGAAGATATTTCTGAGCGGGAAGAAGAAGAGGAGGCAGCAGTAACACAACAAGAACTGCCGAATGAGCCTGTTGGAAGTTCCGATACAGACGTCGGAAAGGAGGCGCAGCAGCAAGAAAAGGAGGAAAAGAAGAAGAGAAAGAAACTTGACCAAGTTCAGAGGCCTCCTCCACACCCTAAACGACCTCGCAGCAGACCCTCCGGTGCTTCTGGCGAACAACTTACAACAAGCTCAGTTGAGTTGAATATTGGAGAAGCGGCACTCGAACCACCGCCGCAAGAAGAAAAGGTTACCGAAATTGATGTCATTGATGTGGAGGAATGCCTCCAAGGAAAGGAAAATGTAGGGGAAGAAAGAGCTGAGAACGTCGAAGGAGCCGAAGCTGGAAGAGGACGCGAACCTGACACGCAGGATTTCGTCGCTTCTGCTCTATCATTAGAGCACGCAGGTACGCGCCCCCTTTCTTCTATTCTTGTATCCCAAGTCGCGTCTATAGTAGTCCCGGCCGAAAGACCCCCAGAGTCTTCTGTCCCTTCGGATAAATCCCCCCGAAGTATTTCTCACACTGTACAGTCACCCGTTCACACGGTCTCATTCGCTGCCACAGTCCCGTTTATCCAGGCTACGTCTCGTAACCCCGCCGGTTTCCCCAATGTTTCCATTCCATCCGAGTCATTGAGTCGGGACGAGTCCACCAGCAAGACACCGATCACCCACACCACCAATCCCACAATACCTGAACAGTCCGGGGGTGACACTTCACTTCCGAACCCCGACATCCGCTCCACAGCATCACATTCCATCGCCTCGCCCACAAGATCCCCCACCACACCTATCGCCGACCCCACTGGCGAAGCGTCGTCTGTACAATCGTATTTGTTCACACCCCTGGCTGGTAACCCGGCCTCACTTGAAAATGAATTAGCACTGATCGAAGAGCGCCCTCTGGCGGAGAAGCTGCTCCGAGCTAGACAGAACAATGATAAGCTTCTTAGAGAAGCCAGGAAGAGAAGAGGGCGGACTTTGGCTAAGGAGGAGAAGTGCGCAATGTTTGATTTGAAGAATAAGAAATTATATAAAGTGAAGAAGGTGCCCAAAGTCCAGAAACCAATAGATGAGATGACCCCTGCAGACTATGAATACCAGGAGAAGGTCAAGGACCTGGAGCACTTGGATGTAGATAATGAATCTGAGTCCATGCATGTGAGGGTAGAGTCATTTCGTGCGCATGCAAAGATAGCTAATGAGCGCCGCTATGAAGCAGAAAACGCAAACATCAAGCTAGAAGAAGACCTGGCCAGGACTCGCTTGCAACTCGAAGATGCTCAGAAGCAGTGTGAGCAGGTGAAGAAAGAGATGGATGCCCTGAAACAAGAAGTGGTTCAACTGCAGGCCGCAGCAGGAGATCAAAGCAAGATACAGGCCGAAGCTGAAGTGAGGGCCAAGGAATTTGAGGTTCGAATCTTGCAGATGCAGCAGCAGTTGTATGAGAAAGAGAGTTTGGAACAGTTCGATAGGGGCAGAATTAAAAGCATCCGTTCACACTTGCTTAAAAACTTTAGATCCCGGGCCTCCAGCGCCCTGTCAATATTGTCTTATATCACAGAAGCCCAGAGTGTTGCTGCACAGAAGGGACCAATAGTTGACGAAATAATACAGGAGATAAGAAGTCGGCTCAATTTGGCCTTTGAGGTACAGAGCATCAAGTACCAGGATTTGCAGGTAGCTGCCATGAGTCGGACAACGAGAGATTGGTCTACTGCTCAGGCCACAGTCCGCGCCTTCTTCTCTAAGGTGAGGAAAGCCCAGAAGGCTAAAAATCTCATGGACGTGTTCGAGCAAGAGCAGCGCACTTCACTAGGGTATTTCCAAAATCTCTCAGGGTTGGGTTTCCCGAGCTTCACAGATGATGACGGGAACCTTTTAACCAAGGAAGAACTCAAACCAGACTGGCTCCAGTTTGAAAACGATGTTTCAGAGATAGATGACTGGAAGGAGCCAGTCACGGAGAAGCAGATCACGGATTTCATCTTTAAGTATTGTCAAATAGCGGCTTGTTTGAATGATTTAAGTGTAAGAGCCAAGTATGCCGATATAGGGCAAATTGATCGGTTCCATATTCTAGTCAAGGCGTTGCAAGATCGCGAACCCTTTCAAAAGGGTGCCTGGGCCCATGTCCGCCGGACTATGGAACGAATCCGTGATCGACTTCCCCCTCCGCCGCAGCAAGAGCAAACACCCGAGGAAGAGGAAAAGAGAAAAGGAAAAGAAATAGCCACAGAAGCGCCCTCAGAAGAAGAGGAGCAGAAAGGAGAAGGGTCTGGGGGCAACTCTGGCCCAATGGATCAAGGCTGAGGGTCCGTGCACCGAGGCAAGCTCGTTACCCCGCGAGCCGCCAGGAATGTTGACAATTTTGTCACATTGCTTGAAGGGGTAGAAAGAATCAATATTTTGTAAAGTATTCTCTTATTTTGTATGAATTTGTTCCCTTGCTTTTTTATGTATGTATTTTCAAGTATTGCAGCAATTTTGGCTTCCATTTTTGTCCCCTTTGTACATAAGCCATACATGTAAGAACTTCGCCAAAAGAGCAAACCAGGTTAGCAAGCTTCGCAGGAGAAAGGAGGAGGAGAGATAGGAGAATCCAGACAAAAGCCTGAAAATTTACTAAGGCACAGAATGAGCTTCGCTGGCGAAGCTACCACAACATCCGGTTCGGGCAGAAATTTCGCGAAGCAGCGATTGTAAATTGCTAAAATTTCCTAAGTATGAAGGAGTGCTTCGCTAAAATCTAAGCGAAGCACCCGCTTCGGCTCCCTCCTCTGGCGAACCATTCCTCCGGTGAATTCTACTTCGCCCCAAACCGCTGCGAAGCATCTACTTCGGCCGCCTTCTATGCGAAGCTCCTCATTCGAAGCTTTGTTCTCCCCGAAAAATTAAGGAAAAGATTCTAAGGCAGGAATTCGCTTCGGGCAAAATCCTTAGCGAAGCGGCATTGAGCCCACATCCCTGGCGAAGTAGTAAATAGCTAGAGGCCATGCTTTTTGCAGGAAAAATCCGCTTCGGCATAGGAACTTTGCGAAGCCGTTTTTAAAGGCCCCTTCTGGCGAAGCACATGACCATCATTCACGCTTCGGCCCACACCTGCTGCGAAGCAAAGCCCCGAACCAGAATTCAGCGAAGCTCCTCCCAGGGCTCAACCGACGAGGGCGCTTTCTTCAAGGGCACGCGTCCCAAGGCCGGGTATTTTTCCAAGGCAATTGAGTGTTTCATAAATGCGTTTTTCTTGCCCGAAAGACCCGGTGCCCATTTGTAGCAATAAGATATGAACTATCAGTTGCAGAAGAAGAGCCAGGGCAACTTGTGCATCCACTCGAGCACCTCACCCGGAGCGACCCAGGACAAGTCAAACGGCTCATAAATGCAGGTTTCCCCGGCTGATGCGGCCATGTTTGCTAATTGTAGAAATGGATGTGAAACCTCAGTCGTAGAAGGGGACGGGCGCGGATTTTTGTAACTGCCAGGGGCGTACTTCCGAATCCAGCTCATTAATGGCTAAGAGGGTCGGGTCCTCTATAAAAACCCTGGCATTGTAATGAAAAAGGGGGAAAACATCTGCTCGCTCAGGACTCTCGTGCGTCTCACAAATAAGAATGATATCATGTCTGCTAATCACATAAAAAAGGGACCTTGGGGTAGACCACATCGTACCATTACAGTTCCAGCAAGCTACAACTAGCTTATTTGCCACCCCCCTTCGGTGCCGATGGAGTCATTTCCTAGGCAAGGGTTTGGACCACCCAGTGATGAGGGTCGTTGATCATTCATAATTTAATCATTGTGTGTCAATCCAGGGCGGTGTCCAAAGGCTGTATACGATAGGAGGTGTTACAGTTGCAGGTTCAGTTTATCTAAGAACGGGTTTTATTGGTGGATCAGTTAGCATTTTGGGGGTTTTGTTGTGACCTTTAACTCCTAAGAACTGAAATGAACTCCTATTTACTTTTGCAAAAACAGAATTGCAGGAAATGAAATGACAGAATCTGAAAATTGCAGAAAATGAAATGTTGCTAAATTGAAATGACAGAAAAATAAAGTGCAGAATTAGAACACACACACTCTTGCATGGAAGTAACTCAACTAAATAATATCAAAACAGAATTTTAACTATTGTAAAACTGAATCAACAAAAACTGCCAATATTGCAAAGTGACAAGATATCTGGAAATTGCTGTGTAAATGCAAAATTGAATCAATAATGACTGTAAAACTGCAAGATGATAAAATATCTGGGAATTGCTGTAAATACAAGGAAATGTTATCCACTTGCTGAAAACCGTATTGAAAACTACTTAAAGAAATGCAAGCGGCAGAGTTCCGCTAACTCTCTTGCAGCGAAGAATTCAGCAAGAAATTCTGTCAGAAGCGCCTTCCCCGGCTCGCAAGTGGGCCCTTGCTTCCAGAACCAGAAGAAGGTGAAGAGCTATGCTAAGAAGATCTAGCTATTACTCATAAACCTCAACATGCCAATTGAAAACTGAAGATTGCACCTTTTTATTCAATCTGAAAATGCATTACAGTAATGCAGGAAAAACCTGCAAATTACTTGTTCGCTACAGGAAAACTTTACTCTATACTAAGTTCAGTATTCTATTGCCTAGCTGTCTATATGTCTATCTCTCTATATCTATATATCTATATATCTATATGCTCGACCATATGGGAGCTTTATTATTTATAAGATAACACTGATATGCTTGGTTCCTGCTTTGCAGGGATTTACATAACTGTTTTCCTAGACTGCAGGATTTTACTTTGTCCAAACTTTATCCATTCGTTATTGTTGGGCTGCATCTGTTGAGGAAATCACGTTGATATGAGTTGGAACAACCTCCTGGTCAATTTCCAATATTTTCTTCCACCGTTTTATCGCTTTTTGACCAGCTTCAGTTGTTCCTGCGCTATTCCCTATTCCTGCGCCGCTTATTCCTGCACTGCTCCGGAACAACAAGCAAGTGACCATTTGTTGCTGATCTGTGGTCCAAACGCATAGGAAGTAACGTGTTGACTTCTTCACTCTCCTTTCACACCCTTCTGCATCGGTGGCATGTGCTGGAGTGACTAATTCCAAGCACCTGTCTGTTAGTTGGAACCGTCACGATTCATGACCGTTTTCCTGCACGATCAGCTACAGTGATGAATTCTTGGCGCCCTTTTTCATTTGAATTAGTTTAACCAAAGGAACACCATATTACCAAGCATCGGATATTCAAACAAGTTCTAAATTGCTATAACACTACTGATTAACTGAAAAACAGGTGAAATTGCAGTAAAAACAGTAAAACAGAGCATATGCACTTAGTCATTTCAGAATTTGCAAACATCATTATATAATGCATTTTTCCATAATTAACATAAAAATCATAGTAAAAAGGGTAATTCAAATAGTTAAAATGTGTCAAAAAGTGTTCATGGATGAGGCAATTCTTGGCCTCATCATTCCCCCCCAACTTATGGTAATGCATGTCCTCATGCATTTTGTACAGCGACAGCAGCACACAGATCCAGGTCTAGACATCTGTCATGAAATTTGAGTAATTCGCCACCAATTTTATAGAATCCACTGACTACCTTGATGGACTGAAACCACTGTTGGAAGTGCTCGTCAGGCTGTGGGTCAGTGTCAAAGAAGTAGGGCACAGGAGTAATAATTATGGGCATCCTAAACCTCAGACCTATCCAAAGCTCCTTGATTTTTGATATAATTAGGACAATGCCTTCTGCCCTTCTCCTTGACCACAGCAAATTGGTGGGAGAAATTAGCTCTCTTTTCTGGAGAGAGATAACTCACCCCATCTGTTTTTACAAGCTGCCACAGCTTCATCAAAGAAATCTGCACAAAAATTCTGAAATTGGATTACACCTTTCTGAAGGTTCCCTAAATAGAGTTGTTTTATTCTTACATCTCTCATGAAGGTATAATGATCATTTGTACAATATCTGTGATTTAGGGGAGCAGGTCTGATAAGCAAAACAACCTGTGATTCCAATTCCTTGGTGAACTTCTTTTCTATATCCCAGTAAATCTGATTTTTTAGAGTGGAAATGAAAGCTCTAAGTCTGTAAATCACTCGTATAAATGTGAGGCGAGAAACATACTTTCCGTGCGCAAAAAGAAATTATGTAAGAATAACTCACATAATAGGTTTTTTTGCTCTGCTGGATTCTGCATAAATGCCTCAATGAATTCTTCACGAGTGTTCAAATGATGAGGCAGCTCAGAAGAAAGTCTCATAATCTGCCAGCGAAGGTATCTCTCCTTGAGTAGGAGGCTATAAAATCTAGGTGGTCTTCTGCACTGTATTGCATATTCTGCAATCTGACATACATCCTGCACCTGTGTTTTTAACCTATTCACCTCTCGTTTCCTTCTCTCGCTACTTTGGTCGCTCGTAGTTTAAAGTGGCAATCTTGCCCTCCAACTGGTGACACTGAGTCATCCAATATGCCAGGTCTTCATTGTACTTAATTAAGGGCACTGTGTCTGGGGGTCTTACAATAGGTTGCATTTGTGCTACTATGTTTACTTGTACACCAACTTCCACAGTTGGTATTACAACAGGAAAATTTGTTTGTGTTTCTTGTTCTGTTGTAATAGCAATGAGAGGAGAGGGTGTGGATACCTGATCTTGTGCTGCAGCTTCTTTTTCCTTTACAGAAGGTGTCTGAGTTTCCTGCTGAAGTGCAACATCATTTGTCAGCAGAATTTTTGATGGACTCTCATCATCAGATATCGCCATTCCTGCTTCCTCTCTCGTCGGGTGATCTCTCGTGCGAGTGCTATGTTTGCCTCAAAATGTTCAGCTAGGTCTAAGAGAATCTGGGCCCATTCATCCCGTGATGCTTCGGTACCTCTGTAGATTGATATTCCAGTTGAAACAACCGGTTCTCGCAACTACTTGAATTTTCTCGTGAGCGGATCAATTTGTTGATCTTTTTGTTTTATGGTCTCTTTAGCTTGCTCAATCCATTGGGTCTGAGTTTTAACAACACTCTTTGCAGCATGCAATTGAGTGTGGATATCGATTTCCTCTTCGGATTCAGACTCAGAATACTGTTCAGGATCAACATCCATTAAAACATTCATATCACCCTCAACTGTTTCAGAATCATACTTTGGCGGCTCCTCAGAATCAGAGTCAAGATAATCAACTAATGGACATACAGGGCTTATTGAAGTTTCATCCATAGTTGTATCAAGCTCCATGGTCTGTATACCTGTGTCTGGCATTTCAATATTTGGTTCCTGTGCATCCTCTGTTCTGGTTTCTCCTTCACTTGGGTCTGTGATATCTATTAGGTCTTCTGGCAGGGTTTGAGTTTTTTGAAGTCTAGCAGACCTTCTTAACCGTGTAGACCCTGGATACTTTTTAGCAGGTGGATGTTCTGCAGCAACTGCAGATGTTGCTACTGTTTCAGGAGCAGATTCCGGAGCATGTTCACTTACACTTCCCATTTCCCCGCTGGATTGTACTGTACTGCAAATGTTACCCTTTTTCTCTTTAACTGGGAACCAGATTTGGATGCCTGCTGTTTCCGAGTTCTTGAAGATGGGGGACCATCTGGAGAGGGGGAAATTCTAATTTCAGAGGGTTCTGGTCTAGGGTTTCCTGCAGATTCTTCCTCTGCTTCTTCTTCCTTTGCTTCCCCTTCCTCTAATGCAGGATTAGGGTCATTTGTTTCTGCCCAAGGGGCAAAGAAACGGTCAAAATTTCTAGGGTTGCCCCTAAAGTGATACTGACAAATCAATTTGATGAGCCCATGATGCTTAGGGCTTCCTTTCCCTGCTTGGTATTTGCTGGCCATAACCTTTAACTCCTGAAAAAGGTATAAGGGCACATTAACCCTACATTCTGGTTTAACTGCTCCATGGTGCAGATGGTTGAGGATACGAAGGTGTGGGCTAGATACAACAGGAAATTGGCCGTCACAAGTGATATACCTCATCACCCACATTGCAACTTCGTTCCAAGGGACTGGCAAACTAAGTCTTTTGACCCCCTTACAAACATTTCTACGTATTAAAAACTCAATTTCGCCATCCCCTTCTTTTGTAAACTGATTAACTAGGTTATTCAAAATATTGCGCTCAGTTTTTACAATCTGCAAGCCTTGAAGAGGTAATTCAGTGACTTGGCTGAGTATTTCGGGAGTTACCTGGATAGTCATCCCGTTAATGTGCACTCGATTGTTGCGGAAGGTGCGTGCGAATTCTGCTGCCAAGCCCTCGGAGTAGCCGTCAAATTTGCGCAGGAATGGCAAAAATCCTCCATCAGCGAATATTTGTAGGGATGCAGGGTCACTTTCCAGGTAACTAATGTTTTCAGGTTCGGCTCTGATTTTCTTTCCCCCCATGGCGTAATCTCCTGCCTTCTGTTCTGTAGTTTCTGTAAACTGGCGGAAAGTATGAGTGTGTGTCTGGTTTAGGGTTTCAATCGCCGTAGCAGGAATAATAGCAGCGCAGGAACTGCTTTGGAACTTGCAGCATAATGACGTGGCAATGCATGTGAAGTTATCACCCGTACCTTCGCTCATTTTTGTTTGGACGACAGCTGTCACAAGTAACCGTGAGTCGGTGACCTGTTTTTTTTCTTTTTTTTTAAACCAATTAACTCACCGCAGGCCACGTGTCATAAACAGTTTTACACATAATTTCATTCCTGCGTTTAGTGATTTATTCCTGCGCTCTGGGATATAAACAGTTTATTCCTGCGCTTGTTAAATTATTCCTGCGCTCTAGGATATAAACAGTTTATTCCTGCGCATTATGGATTATTCCTGCGCTTTGGAATATAACAGGTTATTCCTGCGCTTTCCTTATTCCGGCGCACTTATGTTTTTTCCATTCTTAGAGCAGAATTAGGCAGAGGCATTATGGACAAGGACTTTCCATTTTTTATTCCCCCTTTTTACATGCTTTTATATTAATCAAGGATATTTACACTATATACTAATGATTTACATTATTCAGAGAATGAAAAAGACACATACTTGTTATAACCATTTTATCTACATTTCGAGGTGCTCCTGCTGAGATTTCCAGCTAATCAATCTTTGAACTTAGGTAGGTGCAATCTGAAAATAGACGAAACCATGGTCATGAGACAAGACCGAACAATGATAGTGAAACCAACTAGGTAAACATGCCGGAAAACCAGTTTTCATGTAAACCCTAACTCAGGAGTGCCTCAAAGAGGTTTTCACTTCCTGAATTATTTATTTGTCATTTTTTTTTTTTTATTATTTTTTTTTTTTTTGAAATCAAATTCTTGTGTCAATCTGCTGAATTCAGTATGGAAGAAGTATTTTCTTCCCAAATGTGTACATTCAAACTTTCCACTTGTTTGAGAAATTCTGCCTTGTTGTATGGTTTGTGGTACAAACGAAGACGATGTCCATTCACCACCAACTTGCGTTGTGAGTCATCAATAGGTGTAAGACGAACAGCTCCATTGTCAAACACTTCTCAATTTGGTAAGGTCCAAGCCATCTAGTCTGCAACTTTCCGGGGAAATCCTTGTATTGTGAATCAAACAACAAGGCCGAGTCACCTTGCTGAAATTTCTGCTGCTTTATGTGACTATCATGCCACATCTTCCGCTGTGCTTGGATTATCTCCGTCTGATGTAGTGCATCCATGCGCAGTTCATCCAATGCATTAAGTTGCAGAATACGCTCTTCTTGTGCCTGTGATGAGATCAATACCTACTTCCAAAGCAGTTCGAAGAGTTAGTAATTCAAACTCAATAGGCAAAAGTGGTTTTTTTCCATAGACCAATTCATAGGGCGTAAATCTAGTGGTAGATTTCCAAGTGGTATTATAAGCCCAAATAGCTTTTGGTAATTTGTCCAGCCAATTTCTTTTATGGACTGCTACTGTTTTGGTCAGAATTCGTTCTAATTCCCTATTGGTTACTTCAACTTGGCCATTAGCTTGTGGATGATAAGGTGAGGATTTTCTGTGTTTGACTTGATAGAGGTGAGTGAAGGCTTCAATAACCTTGGAAGTAAATTGGGGTCCGTGATCTGTGGTGATAGATTGTGGGGCTCCAAAACGCAGAAAAATCTGTGAATACAGAAAATCAGCAACTTTTTCTTCTCTAGCATGCTTAAAGGCACGAGCTTCTACCCATTTGGTAACATAATCAGTACATACCAAAATATGCACTTTGCCTTGGGAAGGAGGATTAATGGGTCCTACAAAATCTAAACCCCATCTTTCAAATGGTTCTGTTCCTATTTGAGGTTGTAATGGCATTTCATTAGTAAAGGTAGGTTTTCCCATTCTTTGGTAGGCATCACAATGTCTAATGTACCTCTTTACATCTTTATGCAAAGATGGCCAATAATATCCGGTTCCCAAGATTTTACGAATAGTGCTTTTGACTGAATAATGCCCTCCTGATGGTTCATCATGGCATGCCCGTAGGATATCATATACTTCATCCTGGCGGATACACCTACGTAAAACATGATCAGGACTACACTTAAACAGTAAGCCCTCTATCCATTGGAAAGAAGCACTTTGCTTGATTAACTGTTTCTTTTGTTTGGGGGTAAAGTGAAGAGGAATCTTCCCTGTAGCCAAGTAATTAGCTATGTTTGCAAACCATGGAGATTGTACAGAGACAACAAACAACTTTTCATCTGGAAAGGTATCTTCCACAGCTTCCCTCGTATCTCGCATTTGGTATTCTTGACAAGAAATCTGCAACTACATTAGATTTCCCAGGCTTGTTTACTATGGTAACATCAAATTCCTGCAACAAAATCAACCAACGAATAATTCTTGCACTAACCAATGGTTTATTCATCAAATATTTGATTGCGGTATGATCTGTACGGATGAATACTTGATACCCTGTGATATAGTGTCGGAATTTGTTAATAGCATAGATTACAGCCAAGAATTCTTTTTCAGTGGTAGTGTAGTTTTTCTCAGCTCTTGTCAAGTTTTTACTGATATAATAAATAGCATAATGTTCCCCATTTTCAATCTGTCCTAACACAGCTCCAATAGCAGTATTGGAAGCATCAGTTTGAATATGAAAAGGTAATTCCCAATTAGGACCTCTTAATACAAGTGGAGTAGTTCATTTTTCTTTTAAGTTTTCAAAAGAAGTTTGACATTCAGGAGACCAAACAAATTCAGAATCCTTCATGAGTAGAGCAAACATAGGATTTGCTATAGTATTGAAGTTAGCAATGAATCTGCGATAAAAACCAATGTGCCCTAAGAAACTGCGTACATCAGTTTGAGTTTGTGGAGGAGGGAGGTTTTTGATGACTTCAACCTTCTTAGGATTAACCTTGATTCCAAAAGAAGAGATATGATGTCCAAGGACAATTCCTTCCTTCATCATTAAAAAGCATTTCTCAGGATTCAGAGAGAGGTGGTATGTTTCACAGCGAATCGGCACTTTTTCAAGCTATTCTAATGCATATTCAAAACTATTTCCAAACACCGTGAAATCATCCATATATATTTCAACACTTTCATTGGTTAAATCAGAAAAAATTGCTAAAACAGCTCTCTGAAATGTTGCTGGAGCATTACATAAACCAAAGGGTAAGACCCTGTAAGCAAAGGTTCCCCAAGGACATGTAAAGGTAGTCTTTTGCTGATCTTCTGGCGCAACTTGTATCTGGTTATACCCGCTGAAACCGTCAAGAAAACAGAAAAATTTCTTTCCAGCAAGGGTATCTAATACTTGGTCTATGAATGGTAATGGGAAATGATCCTTATGTGTGGCTTTATTTAACTCCCTATAATCCACACATACTCTCATTTTACCATTTTTCTTTGGAACAATGACCAGGGGTGATACCCACTTACTGTCTGAGATTGGATAAATGAATCCAACATCTAAGAGTTTTTCAATTTCCTCTTTCACGATTTCTTTTAGAGCAGGATTCAAGCGTCTCTGAGGTTGCCTTACTGGTTTTACGTTTTCTGTGTATATCCTATGGGTACATACCTCAGGATGAATGCCAGTCATGTCTTTATAATTCCATGCAAAAGCCTGAACATGTTTTTGTAAGACAGCAAATAATTTGGCTTCCTGGTCCTCAGTTAGCCAGCTATTAATGTTCAGAAATTTACCTGGCTGGATTTCAATTTGTTTGATCCCTGGATAGATAGAACTAACTGCTTCATAGTTACTGATTAATGCTTTTAATGGACAATGATGTGGCTGCAGAGTATGAAATACTCTAGAATCAGTCTCAGAAATGATACCTGGTGGAATCAGAGGACATTTGAAGTTGTTAAGGAGATGATGATGCCATCCATGTGGTAGAATGAATTACCTTTCCTGATTAGGCATGGATGACAGAAGTTCTAAATTTTGTTCCTCCTCTTGCCACAACAACCGATGAACAAGAGTTTGATCATCAGTTAGTCCTTCTGATTGTAAAGTTTCAATTACGACAGTTTCATTCTCGAATATTTCTCTCTCAGGTGTAGTAATTTCCTCAATATGTTCTTTTACTACAAGCCGTAGCCAAAGTGGCAATGGTTTCCTGTTCTTCATCAGATTCAGGATACCAAATTTGTCCAGAAAATTTAGTTGAAGGCTGAGCTGGTGGATACAAATAAATTTTCTTTAGGTCAACACCATTAGAAATGGTCATTTCTCCTGACCTGCAGTCTATAAAAGCAGTTGTAGTAGCCAACCAAGGTCGTCCTAGAATGATAGGGTATCCATTGACTGATTTTCTAGGCTGCAACACTAAGAAGTCTACAGGATATTCCCAAGAAGAGACTTCAATAGCTATATCTTCTAGGATACCTTCAGGTTTAGCAACTGACCTATCTGCCATTTCCAAAACTGTGGTAGTAGGACTGAGATTCTTGAGCTGCAATTTTTGCATTGTCTTTAGTCATAACATTAATTGCAGCTCCAAGATCAATTAGCACATTAGGAATTTGCATTAATCCAATAGTAATTGTAACTATTGGACTACCGGGGTCACTATATTTGGGAGGAACTAGTTTCCCAGACAATAAATCAGCTAATTTGCCTTCTACCTGAACGGTTTTAGGAAAGGCCTTCTTTTTACCAGGTTTCTTGATACATAACTCCTGAATAGTTTTTTTGAGTGAGGGCACATCCCTTATTGCCTACAACAAAGGGAGAGAAATTGAAATCTTTTTAAGTTCCGTCACTAATTCTGATTCAGGGGCAGTATCAGTGTGATCAAACCATTCAGGGTATGGTAATGCAACTGGAGAAGATTCTTGCATCTTTTCTGTTACTTCATCTTTTTGTTTTTGTTGCACTGTCTCCTGATTTGGAGGTTCTTGTTTTCTCACTTATTTCTTCAATGGTGGGTGGAACAGGTTCAGGTAAAACCTCCCCGAACGCGATCTGGATGTTACTACGAGTCAAGCACATGAACTGCAGCGAGAGTCTTCGGACTCAGACCTCATAAACAGGGGTTGTTTGTCCGGTATTATTTGGGTTAGTCACGAGCTGAAGTTGGGAGTGGAGGTTGTTTTACTTGGTTGCGTTTGTTGATGTTGTGTTCTTCCCTGAAAATTTGGATTAGGTGCTGGCAGCAAGTTTTGAGCTTGCCCTTGATACCTTTGCTGTCCTTGATATGGTGGATATTGTTGTCCCCATCTTTGTCCTTGCTTGTGTCCTGTTGGTTACGAATCTGCCATGAGGAAAGGATTTTTGGTTAATGCGCCCAGATTCGCCCACCAGCATGAAAGGCCGGAAGGAAGAGATGCCTTCCGAGCCAATCTCCGGAGAAGGCCGGCTCCTTTTGGGGGGGATTGATTTAAGCTAAAGGGAACAGGAAATAAAGAAATAAACGGAAAGAGACAAATGTACAGAAAGAGATACAAATATGTCCAAAGGTTGGTGGGGGGGAACTAACAGTACGGGAACACACCAATCACCGCTACTTACTGCATACAAATACATAGCATGACAAGGAACTGCAAAACCTAGGCGTACTTCCGATACACCTGCAGCGTATGCACAGCTTCAATAGCTCCCTAGCAAACATTCCCTACAAGGAACTAACAACAGGGGATCGTATCAATCACCAGATACGTACACTGACAGGGGTAGAAAGTAAACCTAGAGATGTCAGAGCCAGGTATATGTGTTAGGTAGAGAGTTTAACCGCACAGCTTCAATGGCTCCCTAGCAAACATTCCCTACAAGGAACTAACGACGAGGGATCGCATCAATCACCAGATACGGGCCAGCAACATCACACATAACTGATGGAACTGCTACCAAATTTATTATGAATGCTTTAAATAATGAAGTACAGAAGGTGTTTTAAGCAAGCAATGCTAGAGGAACCTGATCGCCAAATGCCAAAGTGAATCAACGAGCAGTGACACAGGTGGGCCTAAGGCATATAATGAAAGACAGCATAAAAGAATAAAGACAGTAGAACAGAACCAGGCATACAGATTGTATTCATGAGCAGAAGCACGGTTACAGTAAGCTACAGTAGTTCCCTAACAAACATTCCCCTTCCACCCTTTACAATGAATTTCAGATGGGCTTTTATAGCCCGAGTCCCACTCGTTACATTAATGGGCACAGAGTCCTAGTCAAACATGAGCTGACAGAAGCGGCGAAAGAGCTGCAAATGCTGACCTTTTGTCGGATCGGGTCTGTACCATGCAGCATGGTCTTCCTGGAAGCTGGACAGCTACGTGGCGGAGTGTTGGGTAAATCTTCAAGTCGGCGAGGCTTGCTAGTAGGCTGGAGCGGTGAAACCTCAGATCAGCTTTGAATGAGGCTATTAACGCAGGCGGTGCAGGCAGCCCATACTTATCCCTTTTGGTCGGCAGTCTTGGTTCAAATCCCGAAGCTGGACACTTGTCTGATGATGGGTTATGCTGTGTGACACATGCCTGCCTTAGAGGGCAGTCTATCCATCTTTGCTTGGGATCGGGGCTCCTTGGGATGCGTGCAGAAATCAGTGCAGTCGGGGAGGGCCTTCAAGCCTTGGTCAAATTCCGGGTTTGTTCCCCTATTGTACACTCGTCAAGGGCGCATTCCGGCTCTGTTGAGAAGTCGAACTGCGCACAGGCGAACACTGGTGTCTGCCGCCATATGGACCTGCTCCGGCATTTTACCTTTCTTCTGCATTGACCTGCCAGTCTGCCAGTGCAAGGTGCGCCCAAAAAGTGGGGCGGAGTCGGACTTCGCACCAAAACTGGGCGAAGTGCGCACTTCGCACCAAAACTGGGCGAAGTGCGCACTTCGCACCAAAACTGGGCGAAGTGCGAACTTCGCACCCAGACTTAGCCAATTTCAGATAGACCTGCTGGAAAGCTGGAAAATCAACCGGGGAACTCCAAGGAAAAAGGGGGAGAGAAAGAGAATGGGAAAGAAAAGGAAAGGGAGAGAAGGAAGAAAAACGGAAGGAGGAAAAGAAGAGCAGCACTGTTACAAAACGATATTGAAGACATTGCACCCCGTGCAAAATGTGACAACATTTCTGGCGGCTCGCGGGGTGTCGAGCTCGCCTCGGCGCAAAGAATCCATGCCTTCATCCTTTGGGTGCAGAGGAACTTGCCTCCCCCGCCTTTTGCTGCTCTAACTGTTCTCCTTGCGGCAACTGTTCTTCAGATTCATCTTTGTCAGTTGCCTCATCAGTATCTCCTTCCGAAAGGTCTCCATTTCCTGCTTCTGCCTCGCACATGCGAGTGTACGCCTCTTGGGCTGAGCGCCAGGCTTCCGCTTCGAATGGCTTGCGGTCAGCTATGTCTTCTAATGCTCCGTGAAAAGCAGCGACCGCGTGCAGGTCGATGGTGAGGTATCTTTTCTCTAACTCCCGAAAATAGGAGCGGATCCTCGGAATATTTGGACACCATCCGAGTGACTTGATCTGTCTTGAATTGGCTCAGTCCAGCTATCAATTTCAGCTGTATCTGCTTCAAAGGACTGCCAATTCTTCTTTACCCGATCTAGGGTGAGGAGCTCGCCATTCTCAACAAAACCTGGACAACCAAGTTCTGAAAGAGCGTGAAAGGGGGCCAAACAGATATCTCTTTCATGTCCGAATGCATCAAGCATTCGTCTGGCCACTCTCACCTCTTCAACTTTTCTGAAATATTTGTGCAAGGTCACCCTTGCACCTGCCCATTCTGCAGCGAATGAGGACACGGGGGAAAAAAGGACGCCGTCGCGCTCGCGCTCCTGAAGGTTTATCGCCAGGTCCAGCCATTGCTTTGCTTGGCGCTCGGCCTCCTCTACCACAGGCTTTCCCTGGGCAGAAACTTCTTGAATCCTGGATGCGAAGTCCAGGACCGCCATCGCCTTAAAGGTATGGGGCTTGCATTCCCTCAGCAAACCAGCCCTCATTTCCTTAACTTTTGTCTTTGAAAAGACAGCCGCTTGAGATGTTTTCTCTGCAAGCTGCGACTGTGCCTGCTTCAAAGACTCCTGGAGCCGAGAAATCTGCTCCGAGGCTGATTTCTTTTCGGTTGCGGCTCGTTGCTGAGAAGCGGCCAGCTGGGCTTTGAATTCATCTGTTTCTCGCCGCGCCGCTTCCAGCTGCTCAGTGGACCTAGATAGGTCCTCTTCAAGTTGCCTTACTTTGTCCTGCAACGCGAAAAGTTCTTCCTGCTCCTCCAGACTCTTGACAAAGAGATTGTCAGCTTTGCGCATGATCGTCTGAATCTCATACTGTTTATCAATGTCGTCAAAGCTTTTCTCCTTTGTCTGGAGCACGTAGTCCGCCTTAGTCATTTCTCGGAGAGGCTTCTTCACTATTGGGATTATTTTCTCCGTTGTAATCACTCTCCTTCCGAAATCATACTTTGCGCGTTTTGCCGGGGCGGCTATCTCTTCATGTCTCCTCCGCTTCAGGTCTTGGCGGAAAGAGACAGAATACTCTACGGCTCTCGTTGCCAGGGGCAAGTCATCTGAGTTCTGAAGGTCGTCCATAAAATCTGGTTCCCCCAGCCTAGGGATCTGCTGAGACGTCTCTCCTGCGGGAATGGGATCAGGAGGAACCGGACAGACTTTGGAAGAATCGGTCGCTTGTGGGGGCGACCGGGAAATGGAAATGGGAGCGGCTGACACTGTGAGGGTTTGAAGCGGCTGAGGCGGAGGATGTGATGGTGAACGGACAGCCTCAGCACTGACCTCGGGCGAAGGGTTTGGAGTTGTGCTCAGAGAAAGAGAGACGTTAGGGTTCTGAGCAAACTGGTCGAAAGAATGGGGGCCGCTAGAAGGACGCGGAGACGGGGAGGAGGATGTGGTCATGGCTCGCCCAGATTGAGCGGGGGACTGAGTGGAAGTAGAACCGGGTGAGACTAGAGAGACGGGGACAACAAACGTACTCGCGGGCTCCGCCCGAGCCGATGCCGGGTGAATGTCTTCGCTTCTTGTCTCGGCGGCCGGCTTGGGACTGCCCAAAGGAATTGCCTCTGCGGCGGCAGGACGCGGCTGCGGCTCTGCAATTGGCTGCTGCACTATCAAGCTAGGTCGCCTGATTTTCTCAACTCTCCTCCGCTTCTTCTCTTCTGGAACAACTGTCGGATCAGGGGAAGGAGACGAAGCAGGTGCAGCAGGCACTGATGCTCCCACGGTAAACTTGTACCGGGGTTTGACTTGCAGAAGGTCTGCCGCGACCGGTCTGCTTTCTGGCGGCGCTGGCGCTTTTCTTGCCTGAGGAAGTGCCTCGGGCGCTGCCTTGACTAACTTTTTCGCCTTTTTAGGCGCCGCCTTAGGAGCCGCGAACTGCATTGGATCGGCCTGGGTACTTGCTGGGCCAGCGCTAGCAGTTGCCGAAGTGTACAACTGTTTGGGAGGAGACCCACTTTTATAATCCTCAAAGGGGCCTCGGGGAACGTAACCTTGATATGCGAACGGCCGCCGGCTGTCATGATGCTGGTCATAGAGAACTGAGAAGTCGTCATCTACGACCAGGTTTCTCCTTGTGGATTTATCGTGCTGCGTGCGGCATCTCATTTTCCAGCATTCAATAATCTTTTCTTTAGACCAGTTAAGGCCTGCAATCTTAGACATAAATTTTTTGAACCCTGGAGATGAGAAGTGATGGTCCGGGTTTCTCTTGGGGTCATATGTCACCTCCTCGTAGTAGAAATCCTGCCAAGGGGGAGAAGCTTCCATTAATTCAATCTCCCAGTCAAGGTCCACATGGACCACGTCGCATCTATCTTCGGTTATGTCCCGGGGACACAAATGTGCAAACTTTCCCCTTATCCCATGAGGGTCATACTTCCAGTGCCGTGGCAGCAAAACCGAGCCAATCCGGGACAGCGCTTGCTCTAGGTAGACGTGTTGTCCTACCTCAGTAATCTCAACGTTGGCCCAGGAAAGAGGGTATTGGAAAATCTGTCCTCTTTTCTTCCCTAGGCCAAACTCTTCCTCCACATAGTCCATCTGTCGGGCAACCTCCATCCCGAACAGATGCTCTGAGCACCAATAGGGCAGCAAATAGGGTTTGCCCTTGAATCCGTAGATTCTGATCACAATCCCCTGCGTCGATCCGAAACGTCCCCGAGCTTCTGATTTATCAAAGCACTCGTCATTTCTCTCGGGGGACGGGGGATTTCACTTTCGGTGAAGACTGACATGACGAATCCCAGAAAGTTGAAGTTGAACTTGTAGTAGGACCCTTTCCGGTATAAGTCATCCGTCCAGTTATAGACGGGCTGGGGTTCTCCCTTCTCGTTAACCTTCTTCAGGTTCAGGATCGGCATTTGGGGGTGCAGATGGTACAAACAAAGCCAGACCAGAACGGAACTGAAACGAAAATTGGTTGACTGGCGCTTCTGAATTTTCAGCAGACCGGAATGGATGGCGTAAGCCGACCGATCTGCCTGACCGAAAGAGATGGGGCGCTTTCCGCTCCACTGCGCCGCTGGTTCGTAAGATTCTCCACACAGGAGGCATTCTGCCAGGGCCAGCTGGTACGGGTGCACCAGCTCATCGGAGTCGCAGCCGAGGATCCATGCCAAGATGGTATATAGATATTTGCTCTGAAATTTCGCCAAAGGCATGGGGCCAGTCGGCCATTGTCCGGCTGGAAGCGGGGCGTTCAGCTCTGAATTGAGGAAATCCCTCATTCGCTTGGTGTGCGTGAAACGTCCCGCTTGTTCGCCCAGACTGATTTTTCTGAGGATGGTGCCGGAGTCATACTCCAGCCTTGGGGCGAAAGCTGGCTGCACAGTCTCCCTGCGCAGTGCGAACAAGGGTTTGCCGACGGAACTGCAGATTTGCCGGGAAGCTGGTTTATAATGTCTAACAATTAAGTCTATCAGCTCCGGGCATTGGTGGATAGGAGGGCACATGAATCTGAAGAGATTTGATTTGTATGCCGCTCCAAAATGATGGGAGGGCGAAACTTTGTCAGCCCAGCTCTCCACATTCGCTCTCAGCTGAGTTAGGCTCATGGAAAACGAGCCGTCCACATATCCTGCCACGTAATTCACCGGAGGTGGTAGGGATTGCCCACGCTGTACCTTCTTCGTCCGGGCCTTTGACTTTTCTCTCGGCGGAGGATCGCCTTTGAAAACTCCCCGGCCGCGGCAAATCCCCCGGTTCATTGCTTCGCTGGACTGCGCTGACACGGGCATTTTTCCCTTGTCCATCTCTCCGAGTCAGCAATAATGACAGGTTCAGGCTGTCTGCAACAAATTTCGCTATCAGAGGAATAATTAGCACTGTCCGAGGAATAATCTCTGCAATCTGGAATGTTGGCATGATTCTGACCCCCTTTTCTAGATAAAAACAGCGCCATTAATGCAACGCAGGAGGGGTAGGTCGGCTGAGTTAAAACCCTTGGTGGCCGCGCAGGAGAACGTTTAGGAAAAGACGTGCCCCGGCAGCCGTGCCTTGCTTCTTTAGTTGTATTTTTCCTTGAAAAACGCGCAATCATTAATTCAGCGTTGGGGACTGCACCATGGCTGACGTTGCTGCCACCATTTGGGCACACTGCTCAAGACAAAACCTTTGGCGCGGAAACCCAGATTAAAACAGTTACAAACGCGCCTTGGGCCCAGCTGGGACTTTTTGAGTTTTTTATTCATTTTATTGAATGCTGCCCCAAACTGGCCCGGAAAACTAGGCGCGGGCGGGGCTTCGCCCGAAGTTGGGCGCGGCCCGACCTCGCCGGCGAAGTCGGACTTCGCCCGAATTTCGGGCGAAGTTCGAACTTCGCGCGAAGCGCGTGCTTGAACTCCTTTCATTTCTGTTTTTGCTGCGCCCAAGGTTTGGGCGCGGTCTGGGTCTTTGCCGCCTTGGGGCCTTCGAACACACTTAACATACCCTGCGACCTTTGGACTTTGAATAAACTGCGCAGTGCGACGCCGGGGCGGGTTCGGACTTCGGCCGAAGCTTGGGGCGAAGTACGAACTTTGCGCGAAGTTCGCACTTCGCACAAGCGTTGAGCGCAGCGCGCACTTCGCACAAGCGTTGAGCGCAGCGCGCACTTCGCACGGGCGCTGGCCGAAGTCGAAGTTCGCACTTCGCGCGAACTTTGCGCGCAGTGCGTACTTCGCACGAAGGGTTGCGCAGTGCGGACTTCGGTCTGCTTCAGTGTTTTCTCGAACAAACTTCGCAATTCGGCTGTGCCGAAGTCAGGCTTCGCTGCGAAGTCGGGCTTCGGCCAACACTTAGTCGATTTTTTGCTCTTTTTTCTCCTTTCTTTCTCTGCATAGCCGAACTTCGCCCCTCCTGCGGGGCAACGACAGACTTCGCTGCGAAGTCTGTCTTTCTCTCCCATGCCGCATTTAAGCTCAAAGAAGGAAAAATAAACTGAAAGCTAAAACTGGAAACTATACATGCGGGGAAAAATAAAAACACAAGGCAAAATTTTTACAGGGAAGGACCACTCGGGCGCCTTCAACAGCGATAAAGCTTCAAGTGGAACCCGTTGACGGGGATGGGGAGGAGCTGACCCTCCATATCCGAAAGTATGTAGGCATTGAGCTGATTCACCCGGGCAATCTGATAAGGGCCCTCCCAGAGAGCGTCAAATTTTCCGTGATTACCCGGTTTTGCTTTGTATGAGTCCCACTTCAGCACCAGGTCCCCGACTTCGAAAACTCGGGCGATGGTGCCTTTGGCAAACCAGCCTTTAGTGGCTGCAATGTGATTCGCGAAGGCCTGGTATGCACTTTCTCTGTCTTCTTCCAACTGCAGGAGTTGGCACAATCTGTCGTCTACCGGGTCTCCGCTGCTCCTGTCTTCATCAACCATCCACAGGGCGGGGATTTCAATGTGTGATGGCATAACAGCTTGCTTGCCATAGACGAGCGCGTAGGGGGACGTCTTGAGGGATTTCTTGAACGCAACTCTGTCCGCCCACAGCGCCCGGTTCGAGGAGCAAGTGCCAAGTCCGCTTATTCTTTTCAATGGTCCTCCGGAGAATTTTCAGGAGGTTCTTGTTAGTAGACTCGGCAAGGCCATTCCCCTGCGGGTAGTAATTAGAAGACATCTTGTGATAGATGCCAAGTCTGCCGGTGTACTCCGTGAGTACAGCGCCTACAAATCCCGGACCGTTGTCGGTCACAATCGACTCTGGAACCCCGAAGCGGGTAATCAGGCTCTCAATGAACCTGATGACCGTTTCTTGGTCGGCGTTCTTGGTCGGGATCGCCTCCGTCCACCGTGTGAAATAGTCAATAGCTGTGAGAATAAACTTGTGGCCGGCGGAGGAGTTAGGAGAAATCACCCCAATGAAGTCTAGACCCCATTGCTGGAACGGAGCTTCGGCTTGAATCGGTTGAAGGGGCAGGGGTGCTTTTCTGTTTCGGCCAGCATACCTCTGGCATTGATCACATTTGGCGCAGACCGCATATGCGTCTGCAACAGAGTGGGCCAATAGTATCCAGCCCTTATTATTTTTAAGGCCGTTGGCCTTGAAGAATGGTGACCCCCAGGCATCCCGGAATGAAAGTCTCCGAGGATCCTAGGCTGGTCAGATTTTATGACGCACCGCAACAGGATGCCGTCAATGTTTTTGAAGAAAAGCCCCTCGAGGCGAAGAGTGTACCTTAGTGCACCTAGCCGAAATCTCCTTCGTTGTGAGGCGTTCAAGTGATCGGGACATCTTCCGGTGCGAAGTATCTCACCGGTTCATCTGTCCAATCACTCCCCTCCGATAAGGAGTTGGCTAGGTAGACGCGTGTCGTTGTGTCCTCCCACTTACAGGCGGAGATGCCGGCTACAGCGCTTCGGGCCAATTCCTGACACAAGGCTCGGCCTCTAATAAGCTTGGTGGGCCGTACTTCGATGTCAAACTCCTGGATCTTGGCAATCCATCCCGCTCTCTTGTGACCCGGTTCTCCTTGCAAGATGAAACTGCGAACATCGGGGTGAATCACAAAGACAGTGGTCTTACTCGGGAGACAAAGTGCCTGAACTTTCGAAGGGACTTCATGACCGCATGGACCTGCCGCTCTATAAAATTGTACTTCTCTTCATGCGGCAAAATCACTTAGGAACGCAATGGGGCGCTCCTCACCGTCGTCTCCCTTCTGAGTCAGGACTGCAGCGTAACTTTCGGGTTCTCCCACTGCATACAGGATGAAGTCCTTGGAGTAGTCCGGGTTTGTCAACACCGGAGCTTGCGCAATTCGAGCCTTGATTTCCTCGAAAGCTTGTTCTCTCTCATCAGTCCATTCGTAAGGTGTATCTTTCTTCAACAGTTCGGCCATAGGCTTGATCACCCGTGCGAAGTCCGGGATGAACTTCCGCACGAAGTTAATCTGACCGAAGAAGGACTGCAGCCCTTTTTTATCGGTGGGGCATGGCAAGCGAACGAGGGCTTCTGCTCTGTCAGGGTCAATGGCGAGGCCTTCCTCGGAGATGACATGTCCCAGCAGCTTTCCTTCCTTCACCGCGAAGACAGACTTCTTCGGGTTTATAGAGATGCCGAATTCTCGACAACTTTCAAATATTTGCCGCAGGTGCGAAACATGATCTTCTCGTCGGTGAGAGAAACAGTCATGTCATCAAGGTAGATGACAATAATCTTGTTGAGCAGCTCTCGGAAGGCCAGGTCCATGGCCCTTTGGAACGTGGCACCAGCATTGGATAAGCCAAACGGCATGCGCTGATAGGCGAACGTCCCCCACTTCGTGGTAAACGCCGTCTTATGCTGGTCTTCGTCTTTGACCCAAATCTGGTTGTAGCCGGAAAATCCATCTAAAAGTGAAAATCTCTGGGCTCCAGCAACGATATGCAAAATTTGGTCGATTTGGGGAAGCGGATAGTGGTCCCGGAGGGAAGCCTGATTTAGGTTTCTGAAGTCGACACAGAGACGTATGTCGCCATTCTTTTTCCTCACGGGCACCAGATTCGCGACCCAGGATGAATGTTTGATGGGGTAGATGATCTTGGCCTCCAGCATCTTCAAGAGTTCGGTCTTCATCATGGCCTCAATCTTTGGATTTACGGCCCTTTGCTTTTGTCGGAACGGCTTGGCGCCATCCTCTAGCTCGATGGTATGCTGGATGACAGATCTGTCATACCCCCTCAAATCCTCGTAGCACCAGGCCACGATGTCGGGGAACTCCTGGCACAGTGATCTAATCTGCACCAGCTCCTCCGACGTGCAGTCTGTTCCGACCTTGATGGTTTTACCAGGTTCGAGCTCCAGGTCAGCATACTGCCTCGGGTCTACTTTGATCCTGTGGGATATTGCTCTGTCATTTCGATCAAAGAGACTCTCTAATGTAATCAGTCCTTTTGGGACGTGATTATTCCGTAACTGTATCAACCCCTCATATTGCTCGTCATCAGGGTCTCTACCTTCGATTACACACACTTCGTTAACCAGGAATGTGACGATCTCCTCGTCACAGCTGAATACCTGCCAGAAGGTATCCCTATCAGGCACAGAAGGCCTGTAAATGGTGCGGACCGGCTTCAGTTTCTGGACGACGTCTTCAGCCGGAACGTACCTGGCTCCAACAGACGCCAGAATATCAGCGTGCTTGTTTCTCTCACGCGATATTGCCTTAACGTTCAATGAGTCAAACGATTCCATCAGGTCCCAGACCCGATTGCGGTACGCTCTAAGATAGTGATGCTTAGACGCGCATTTATTCGTAACTTGATGACACACTAACTCTGAATCTCCGAAAATTTGGAGATGCTTGATTCCGAGCCTTTCCGCCTTTCGCAGACCCAAGCACAGGGCTTCGTATTCCGCCGAATTGTTAGTACAGCTCCAGGCCAGCCTGTAGGCATAGTCCCTCTGGACTCCGGTTGGAGAAACCAGGAGGACCCCTGCACCGGCGCCATTCTTGCAACGCGCGCCGTCAAAGAAAAGCTTCCACAGCTCTTCGGGTGCAGGTCCCACTTCCTTCGCAACGGACACGTCAAGCTCCTCGGGCTGCTTAATGGAGTAACAGCCCTGCTCTGTCCCGATTACAGCATTGAAGTCTTGCAACGAGAACTCGTCTTCAAGCTGTAGCACTTCGAGAGCTTGCTCGGTCAGTTCTACTGTCACCAGTTCTTCCTCTGACAACTGGACCATGCAGTCCATCTCTCCTCCGGGTATCTTGTCTACTAGAAAAGGGGAAGGCTTCTCATTGAAAATTTTCAGTCTCCTTCCTTTGAAGGGCACTTCCATGTGCGAGTAGTCTAGAGACAGGTACCCGCCCAACTTCGCAGTGAACTCCCGAGAAAGACACATACCGAAGTAAGGCTCCAGGTCAACAATCACGACCTCTTGGATGACCACAATGTCGAGAGCTTTGTGCAGTCGGATAGGGATGCCCTTTATGACACCGTCTTGACAGGGGTGCCGTCTAATTGCAGCACACCTTGGCTGCTCCGTGTGTATTCCATCCCGATCTCATCGCAGACGGCCTTCGGCATCACAGTCGAGGAAGCACCAGAATCCACCATGCAGTTGTGAACTATGTGCCCTTGCATCCGCAAAGACAGATAAAAGGGTGGCGGTCTGTTCTTCCTAGTGGCGGAGACTGTCAAAGGTTGAACCAGGACAGCAAGCTGCATCTGCTTGCCGTTCTTCATGTTCTTCAGTGATTCTTGCAGCAGATCTACCTGGCTCGGAAGCGGAAGAGCATCGTACATGCCGATTCCGGCAGAGTCTTCTTTAACTCGTCTACAATGTCGTAGCCCGAGGTACTAGCTCCTTCTGCAGGTTTAGCCGGTTCATACTTGGTCCGGCATCGTTGGGTGGCCTCAACTCGTCGTATTTTGGTCGGAGACGGGTACTTCAGCCTTCTCCTGGGCTTGTTCTTTGGTTTCGGCTGGGGGCTGAAGTACAGGAAGTTTAGCGGGAGTTGGGGCCTTTGCTGGAGGCTTAGCTGGAACAGCAGCGGCCTTTGCTGGAGAAGGTTTAGCGGGAGCTTTATCTTTGGATGCCTTCTCCTGGGCTGTGTAAGGCCACAGCCGCTTGTACGGTGGCAGCCCATCGGGCTGCGGTTTTTCTCTTCTCGCGTATACCTGCAAAGGTTTAGCCGCGTCCGCAGCTTTCTTTTCTTCCTTGGCGGGCGTCACTGGATTCTCTTCTGGCAGGGCAAAATTGGCCTCACCGTCCAAGATCATGTACAGCTCATCATCTTCAATAGTGCTGCCGGCCAAGGTCTGGATGTAGTGCTGGTGCAAAGTGCAGTCTTCCTCCGAATGCGGGTCATTGCACGTAGTGCACCAGTTGACCTGGTCTGGAGGACCAGGTGGGTCATCTATAGCAGCATTTCTCGGAGGCGGACGTCTTTGCGGTTGGTTCTCTGGGGCTTTATCTTTTGTCAGCGCCGGTGGCGCATACGGCCTTCTAGGAGCAAAGTCCATTTGGGCTCGCTTCTTTTTCATAGCAGATCATGTCATTGGACATGGCATGATAGCCGGAGGCCAAAGCCCGCACTTCTTGTAGAATCGTGTTCGGATGTCGTCAGTCGGGAGGCGGCAATCGTGCCGGTGGAGGCAAAGCGACCAATGGAGGAGGGTTAGAATAAGACGCATACCGCGGGGGAGCAGGAAGCGCTGGAAAATGCGGAGCGGGAGGAGGCGGATGAGGGTAATGCAACTGAGGCGGGCCGTATTGAGTTACGACCGGCGCCGGATTCCATCGCGGGCTGGGGCTGCTGCCCTGAAGTAGACGGCACACCACCAGAAGCAGAAGGATACTGCGATCCGGGAAAGTCGGGATGGATCGGCTCCTCGCACTCGGGACGGAAGCCCGCCGATGGAGATAATGTCGCCTTCGACTTGTCGGGCAGCTTCGTACAATGCGGGGAATTCGTCAATTCGGGCGATCTTCAACGACCAGGCATATGTCTGAGTTGAAAGACCTCAGATAGTAGTGAGAAGCCATGCCGGCTGAAGGCCGAAGTTCGCGAGGTACCCGTTTCCAG
This sequence comes from Wollemia nobilis, assembly GCA_028583015.1. Taxonomy (NCBI): domain Eukaryota; kingdom Viridiplantae; phylum Streptophyta; class Pinopsida; order Araucariales; family Araucariaceae; genus Wollemia; species Wollemia nobilis. The sequence continues at coordinate 1,150,544 of JAQPPZ010000104.1, read as the reverse complement.
GATCTCGCAAACCTAATGTTAAAATCAGACACCTCCTCTTGAGGATGCCTCTGGATTGCTTGGAACTGATGCAGTAGAGAGGTAGGATCAGCAGACTCGTTGCATCCTTTTACGAGCCTCCTGGCAAGCTGGGGCCACCCGGTGATGGATCCCTCTCGGCGCCGATCTCCACCGGAGAGAAGCTTTCCCCTCGGGGAAAGGGCCGCAGACGGGTTTTCACACTTTCATCGGTGATGGTATGCGGTGCGGCCGGGGCAAGGATGTCCCGGATGTGCTCGTACGCCGTCTTACCGTAGCCGTCGTATGTGGGAATAGACTTTAAAGCAGCGAGGGGCACGACTTAGCGACCGATCAGGGCCAAAGGCCTCAGAGAGTCCACCGCCGGGAAGAGATCATCGTCATTCGGCTGTTGATCAGCCATTTCTTCTTCTTCTCCGCCGTCGGTTGTGTACTCGGTGACGGTACTTTCCGAGGATGCAGGATTTTCCTCTTCCTCGGCCTCTTCTACTTCGTACTCGGCTCTTCCGACCTCAGCTTCGGCCTCTTCTTGGATCTCAGCCTCGGCTTCGTCGAAACGAGCTCGCGGATCAGCCAGCCTGGGTATCTCGCCTCGAGCGTGGATGTCTAGTTCGTAGAACTCAGGCGGGCTTCTCGGATTTCTTGTTCGCCACCTTCTCGTGTGCATGAAGGTGATAGGACCGGTCTTCTAGACTCAGAGGATTTGTTCGTGCAGAGTCGCCAGGTGTTCAGATTTGGAACAGCAACGAAGCGAACACCGGTGCTTCAATTCTGTCGGGGGTGAGAAACTTCCTTGTCTCACCAAGAGCTCAGGAACTGTCAGCGCCAGGTGGAGACTGATCAGAAAATCTCTCGTCAGATGTGGGACCCATGTTCCGCCGAGCGGGTCAGAAGAACTGTTGCGCTAGGTGGAAACTGGACGGGTACTCTTTCTTTAAATCGTGGGACAAGCGTCCCACCGGGCGTGCCAGAGAAACTGTTGGTTACGAATCTGCCATGAGGAAAGGATTTTTGGTTAATGCGGCCAGATTCGCCCACCAGCATGAAAGGCCGCAAGGAAGAGATGCCTTCCGAGCCAATCTCCGGAGAAGGCCGGCTCCTTTTGGGGGGGATTGATTTAAGCTAAAGGGAACAGGAAAGAAATAAATAAACGGAAAGAGACAAATGTACAGAAAGAGATACAAATATGTCCAAAGGTTGGTGGGGGGAACTAACAGTACGGGAACACACCAATCACCGCTACTTACTGCATACAAATACATAGCATGAAAAGGAACTGCCAAACCTAGGCGTACTTCCGATACACCAGCAGCCAGAGAAACTGTTGGTTACGAATCTGCCATGAGGAAAGGATTTTTGGTTAATGCGGCCAGATTCGCCCACCAGCATGAAAGGCCGCAAGGAAGAGATGCCTTCCGAGCCAATCTCCGGAGAAGGCCGGCTCCTTTTGGGGGGGGATTGATTTAAGCTAAAGGGAACAGGAAAGAAATAAATAAACGGAAAGAGACAAATGTACAGAAAGAGATACAAATATGTCCAAAGGTTGGTGGGGGGGAACTAACAGTACGGGAACACACCAATCACCGCTACTTACTGCATACAAATACATAGCATGAAAAGGAACTGCCAAACCTAGGCGTACTTCCGATACACCAGCAGCGTATGCACAGCTTCAATAGCTCCCTAGCAAACATTCCCTACAAGGAACTAACGACGAGGGATCGTATCAATCACCGGATACGTACAGCGACGGGGGTAGAAAGTAAACCTAGAGATGTCAGAGCCAGGTATATGTGTTAGGTAGAGAGTTTAACCGCACAGCTTCAATGGCTCCCTAGCAAACATTCCCTACAAGGAACTAACAGTAGGGGATCGCATCAATCACCAGATACGGGCCAGCAATGCAACACATAACTGATGGAACTGCTACCAAATTTATTATGAATGCTTTAAATAATGAAGTACAGAAGGTGCTTTAAGCAAGCAATGCTAGAGGAACCTGATCGCCAAATGCCAAAGTGAATCAACGAGCAGCGACACAGGTGGGCCTAAGGCATATAATGAAAGACAGACATAAAAGAATAAAGACAGTAGAACAGAACCAGGCATACAGATTGTATTCATGAGCAGAAGCACGGTTACAGTAAGCACAGTAGTTCCCTAACAAACATTCCCCTTCCACCCTTTACAATGGATTTCAGATGGGCTTTTATAGCCCGAGTCCCACCCGTTACATTAATGGGCACAGAGTCCCAGTCAAACATGAGCTGACAGAAGCGGCGAAAGAGCTGCAAATGCTGACCTTTTGTCGGACTGGGCTGTACCCGCAGACATGGTCTTCCTAGAAGCTGGACAGCTACGTGGCGGAGTCCTGGGTAAATCTACAAGTCGGCGAGGCTTGCTAGTAGTCGGAGCAGGTGAAACCTCGGATCGGCTTTGAATGAGGCTATTAACGCAGGCGGTGCAAGCAGCCCATGCTTATCCCTTTTGGTCGGCAGTCTTGGTTCAAATCCCGAAGCTGGACACTTGTCTGATGATGGGTTATGCTGTGTGACACATGCCTGCCTTAGAGGGAAGTCTATCCATCTTTGCTTGGGATCGGGGCTCCTTGGGATGCGTGCAGAAATCAGTGCAGTTGGGGAGGGCCTTCAAGCCTTGGTCAAATTCCGGGTTTGTTCCCCTACTGTACACCTGTCAAGGGCGCATTCCGGCTCTGTTGAGAAGTCGAACTGCACACAGGCGAACACTGGTGTCTGCCGCCATATGGACCTGCTCCGGCATTTTACCTTTCTTCTGCATTGACCTGCCAGTCTGCCAGTGCAAGGTGCGCCCAGAAAGTGGGGCGGAGTCGGACTTCGCACCAAAACTGGGCGAAGTGCGCACTTCGCACCAAAACTGGGCGAAGTGCGAACTTCGCACCCAGACTTAGCCAATTTCGGATAGACCCGCTGGAAAGCTGGAAAATCAAGCTGGGAACTCCAAGGAAAAAGGGGGGAGAGAAAGAGAATGGGAAAGAAAAGGAAAGGGAGAGAAGGAAGAAAAACGGAAGGAGGAAAAGAAGAGCAAAGACTGTTACAAAACGATATTGAAGACATTGCACCCCGTGCAAAATGTGACAACAGTCAGAAATTGAAATCTTTTTAAGTTCCGTCACTAATTCTGATTCAGGGGCAGTATCAGTGTGATCAAACCATTCAGGGTATGGTAATGCAACTGGAGAAGATTCTTGCATCTTTTCTGTTACTTCATCTTTTTGTTTTTGTTGCACTGTCTCCTGATTTGGAGGTTCTTGTTTCTCACTTATTTCTTCAATGGTGGGTGGAACAGGTTCAGGTAAAACCTCCCCTGAACGCAGCTGGATGTTACTACAGTCAAGCACATGAACTGCAGCAGAGTCTTCAGACTCAGCCTCATAAACAGGGGTTGTTTGTCTGGTATTATTTGGGTTAGTCACAGGCTGAGCTGGGAGTGGAGGTTGTTTTACTGGTTGCGTTTGTTGATGTTGTGTTCTTCCCTGAAAATTTGGATTAGGTGCTGGCAGCAAGTTTTGAGCTTGCCCTTGATACCTTTGCTGTCCTTGATATGGTGGATATTGCTGTCCCCATCTTTGTTCTTGTTGTGTCCATTGTGGAGGAGTTGCATTCCAAGGTGGGTTCATCCACCCAGGATGTGACCAATCTGGAGGAGCTGTCCAGGGTTGGTTCCAGGGTTGTGCAGGGACTTTTGCATGTCCCCATGGCATGTTCATAGTCCAAGGAGATTGTCCCCAGTTTGGAAACCGAGGAGCATTGGGATATTGTGTATAGCCACCACCAGATCTCTGCCCAATAGCATTAAGTTCTTCTGCTTGGGTGCCTAAGACAGATTTTAGATGAGGCAACAAAGGACATCTATCTGTTGAATGTTCCTTGGAACAAATTCCACAAATAGAAGTTTTGTTTAAAGGGCAATCCTGCAAGGCATGCTTATTCCTACATCTCGGGCAATAAATTGCCAAAGGTGGTGTAGAATTGGATTTTATGTTTCTCTCACCTAATGCAGAATTGAGTTGAACAAGGATATCAGTTTTTAAATTAGCCATTTCCTCCATCAACTCCTTTATGTCATTATTGCTAGCATTCCTTTTCTTTCTCCGATGGCGAGTACGAGAATAGTTTCTACATAACTCCACAATATCTTCAAGGTCAAGTTGATCTATGTCTCCTTTTCCCATTAAATCTAACACTTCCCTAGATTCATCCTGCAATCCTCTTAAGAAGATAGGCTTTAAGAAATCAGGTTCTACAGGACCACATCTCTTTTGGACAAAGGCAAAGCGATCAAGGTAATCCTCTAAACTCTCATCTTCTTCTTGCTTGATCCGAAACAACTCATCTTTTCTCGTTTCGTACTCGACAGTAATCCTGATATTTATGTAAGAATGCAGTCTCCATGTCATCCCAAGTACGGATTGAATTAGGTTCAAGATTACTCATAAACCATCGGAGAGCAGCATCCTTAAGCATCATTTATGTAGTCATAAGTCTGACATAACACTTTGAATTCAAACAGAAATTGATCAGGATCTTCTGAAACAGTTCCCCTAAAAATTGGCAATATGGATGGAGAAATGGTTTTCATGGGAGCATCTAGAGCTGGATCCAACCGGATTGGATGTTCAAAAGTCTTAGGAGGATCATCAGCATACCCACCTAGTGGTGGTAGTGGTGCTGCCATAGTTGCTTTCTTTCTTGAGTTTGATGTGGATGGTTCAGTCTTAAGGGAATGTTGAGCAGAAAGTGCTGCAAACAGTTCTTGTTCTAATCTGTCCAAAGCTTCAGTTGGTGAAGAAGGTATTTCTTGTTCTGGCAATTCTTCATCTGATCGTGAAGAATGCCTTGGTGGTTCAGAACTAGTTCTGATAAACCTCCCTCTTTCGTCTCGTGGCCTATGCATTCATGCCTATTCATTAAATAAACTGAAATGCAGTATGTCAAAAATTGTAACACAATTCTTGACCTGTTTCACTTTTCCTAACAACATCGATTGATCCCTAGCAACGGCGCCAAAAATGATGAGGGTCGTTGATCATTCATCATTTAATCATTATGTGTGTCAATCCAGGGCGGTGTCCAAAGGCTGTATACGATAGGAGGTGTTACAGTTGCAGGTTCAGTTTATCTAAGAACGGGTTTTATTGGTGGATCAGTTAGCATTTTGGGGGTTTTGTTGTGACGTTTAACTCCTAAGAACTAAAATGAACTCCTATTTACTTTTGCAGAAACAGAATTGCAGGAAATGAAATGATAGAATCTGAAAATTGCAGAAAATGAAATGTTGCTAAATTGAAATGACAGAAAAATAAAGTGCAGAATTAGAACACACACTCTTGCATGGAAGTAACTCAACTAAATAATATCAAAACAGAATTTTAACTATTGTAAAACTGAATCAACAAAAACTGCCAATATTGCAAAGTGACAAGATATCTGGAAATTGTTGTGTAAATGCAAAATTGAATCAATAATGACTGTAAAACTGCAAGATGATAAAATATCTGGGAATTGCTGTAAATACAAGGAAATGTTGTCCACTGCTGAAAACTGTATTGAAAACTACTTAAAGAAATGCAAACTGGCAGAGTTCTGCTAACCTGCTGCAGCAAGAATTCAGCAAGAAATTCTGTCAGAAACTGCCTTCCCTTGGCCTGCAAGTGGGCCCTTGCTTCCAGAACCAGAAGAAGGTGAAGAGTTATGCTAAGAAGATCTAGCTGTTACTCATAAACCTCAACATGCCAATTGAAAACTGAAGATTGCACCTTTTTATTCAATCTGAAAATGCATTACAGTAATGCAGGAAAAACTTGCAAATTACTGTTCTGCTACAGGAAAACTTTACTCTATACTAAGTTCAGTATTCTATTGCCTAGCTGTCTATATGTCTATCTCTCCATATCTATATATCTATATATCTATATGCTCGACCATATGGGAGCTTTATTATTTATAATATAACACTGATATGCTTGGTTCCTGCTTTGCAGGGATTTACATAACTGTTTTCCTAGACTGCAGGATTTTACTTTGTCCAAACTTTATCCATTCGTTATTGTTGGGCTGCATCTGTTGAGGAAATCACGTTGATATGAGTTGGAACAACCTCCTGGTCAATTTCCAATACTTTCTTCCACCGTTTTATCGCTTTTTGACCAGCTTCAGTTGTTCCTGCGCTATTCCCTATTCCTGCGCCGCTTATTCCTGCACTACTCCGGAACAACAAGCAAGTGACCATTTGTTGCTGATCTGTGGTCCAAACGCGTAGGAAGTAACGTGTTGACTTCTCCACTCTCCTTTCACACCCTTCTGCATCGGTGGCATGTGCTGGAGTGACTAATTCTAAGCACTGCCGTATATGTACAGTGGCTGGAAGCTTCACGATTATGACCTGTTTTCCTGCACAGTCAGCTACAGTGACGAATTCTTGGCGCCCTTTTCCATTTGAATTAGTTTAACCAAAGGAACACCATATTACCAAGCATCAGATATTCAAACAAGTTCTAAATTGCTATAACACTACTGATTAACTAAAAAACAGGTGAAATTGCAGTAAAAACAGTAAAACAGAGCATATGCACTTTGTCATTTCAGAATTTGCAAACATCATTATATAATGCATTTTTCCATAATTAACATAAAAATCATAGTAAAAAGGGTAATTCAAATAGTTAAAATGTGTCAAAAAGTGTTCATGGATGAGGCAATTCCTGGCCTCATCACCCAGGTGGAGGAGAGTCCCTAATAACTGCACGCAAATTATGAATAATTGCCCATTTGTTGGCTTTCTTGGCCACGACTACTTGTTCCCTTGCTTTCTTCAGTTCTTCAACCTAAAGTTGCGTAAGGTCCTCATCAAGGTATATCTTGTCTTGAAGAGTAAATAATTTCCGTTTGGCTCTCAATGCCTTCATACGCTCTTCCGCATTTTTGAAGCGTATAACCAATGTGGAGTCAGATGAAAACCATGCTCTCTCGACAGTAGTGTCTGTTAACTCAGATTGTTGTGAATGAAGGCATTTCCAGCTTGAAGTGGATCAGTAGGGTTGGGCACCCTATGAACCCTGAGATTGAGCCCTTTCGCATTACGGATCCTTTCTTCTTCAAATTTAGCTTGGACAACCACGGGGGGGCAGCTACAACTTGAACACAAGATTGTTGGTCGACGAGTTTTTGGCTTTGTGCAGTTGACGCTTCCTTGAGACGTTCCTCTTCAGCAAGAAGAACAGCCTGGTCATCTTGAATTTTTTAAATTTTAGAGTGTAAATTCGCAGAATTTTGAGGAGTTTTTTCGATATGTGCAGTCTGCAATTGAGTAATAATCAATGTCACCGTTTCATTTTGGGTTCGGGTTCAAAGAACCCGGTTTGCCAATACGGCAATTTTTTTTTGTCTTGGGTTCGTTCTGCGTCTTGCCGTACAAAAATAAATAAAAAACATATTAATTTACTAGAGCCTTAAATATGTTACTAGAGTCTTTAATACGATGTTTTTAAGGATTCTACAAAGTATTTGGTGTCTTAATAAAAAATAAATAAATTGTTGACTATTATAGTATTTTTGTATTTTTTTTTTTTAAGCGAAAAACCCCTTGCGGGGCGGCCTTGGTCTGAGAGACCACGAACAGGGGGTTCTACTCCGTCAAAGTCACCCGAGAGTCGCACCCGACCTTGCCCGCACCAACATTATTAATTGGATTTTGGATACCCAATTCAACATTTTTGGTAGGGTGGAGATTTGAACTTGGGACCTCCCTTGGAGGATTGCCCTCTCCTCTCCAACTCACCTACAACACCTGGGTATAGTATTATTGTATTTGGTGTCTTAAATATTGTTCTATTTAATATGAAATGCATGACTTCATGTACATATGCACTTATATTATTATAATCTATGGCAAGGTGTGTTTGCATGATTACGGACAGCTCGGACTGTTATGAACCTCAAAGTCAAAGGCCCTTTTGAGTATTCGCATTCCACTAGTTAATTATTTGTTATCAAAAGCTTTTGATTTCTTACATATTGAAATTCGAGGAAGCGGAGGTTCTAACGTGACGTGTTTGGCACGACTAAAATGAATTTTCTATAATCCAAATTTAATAACGCTTGATCTCACATAGACTATCCATTTTAATTTTAGACATTCTAAAATTAAATGTAAGGCTCGAGGAAAGGATGGGATAACAAAAGCCCGCAGTAGTATTTATTTTATGAGGTTTAAGTAGAGTGACGCTTATTATTCGAATTTCTTTGATATTAAATAGTTTCGAATTCAGATTTAGCGTTTGCAGACTGTTAGATACTACTAGCATCCCAAATACCATGTTTTTAACCCACGGGTGGAAACTCCATCGAAGATATCAGTATTTTAACACTGCAATGTTTGCATGCTGCCGACGAGCAGAGAAACTAAGGAAAGGGGGTCGGATCAAACCGGACAAGTACCAGGTAAGGCAGTTAACTACAAACTCTGTGTGCTGCAAGACGGGGCCCTCCTTGTTCTGACGAGGTTACCTTTGCAAATGTCTAACCCTGGACGTACGCGGGAAACTCCTCCGGGTCCGTCCAGGGTTTTGCCTGGGGGACCCGTATACGTCTGGGACGTATTTGGGTCCCCCAGGCAGAACCCTGGACGGATTCACAAGCGTAACAGACCCTAACCTAGACCGGGTACATCCCGTACTAGGATTCGGGGGTCCTAGGGTGCCGAACTGGTAACATAGGTAATAATGGCTTGCTGATCCTGAAGTTTATTTTGGAGGTCTGGGATAATGCAGCTACCATATTTCACTTGGTCTTGCAAGGAGAGTATAATGCTAGCTTGTGTGTCTAGCTGTTTCTGAAGAGAATTAATCTGTTTAGACAAATGCTGATATGAAACTATAGTGTGAAGGCGTTGGACAGATTTAAGGGGAGAAGCCCGCATCTCATCCATTCTTCCTTCATCAAGAATCCCCATAACTACGCTAGAAGCCCTAGGGCCGCTCAAGAAACGGCAACGCTAGGGCTCGCTGTCACGCTTGAAAAACCCCTTGTTCCTTGTTCTGCCCACAACACTGTTCACTCCGTGACACTGTTCATTCCGCGACACTAAGCAGCAGAAAATGCCATTTTGTTGGTTATGCTTTCTACGAGCTAATACAAGGTCTCCTTCTTTGTCAACTATAAACTGTTGGCATGTTGGAGCCTCTTCATTGCTAAAGCAAATACTATTTGGGTTCTCTTCAAAATCTCCTGTCGAATGTTGGAGCCTCTACATTGCTAAATTCAAGTCCCACGTACTTGTATGAAGGAACCGCATTCAATTTCTCTCCTTTAAATTATGTTTTTATCTTGAGAGCCAGTAACCATGATCTTTGTTTTGCTTACTTTAAATTTCATTTCAGAGTGGCTGCAAAATTTGTTTAAAGCTGTTAGATGTCTTTGTAAGCTGTCTTTATGTTTTGCCAATAAAACTTCATCCATATAAATTAAGAATAATGAAGATAAACCAAATAAATAAATAAACCTGCTTCCCCATCTTTTCTGATCCACTTTTCCAATCCATCTATAAATAAATCAAATAATGTGAGTGAGAGAGGGCAACCTTTCTTTACATTGTTGTACTTATTGATCATGGCCTTCTTGGTTTCGTTTATATCATTTATTTGTATTGCTAATTCTGCCAGAACCTTTTCATATAAGATTAGTGTTGCCCGTCTACACTTAATTGGAACATTTAATTTTTCCATTCTTCCCTATAATTTTCTTCTTGGCATTGTATCAAAAGCCTTGGCAAAATCCATGAAGCAAAGATAAGTGATATTATTCTTTCCTTGGGTTTTATCAGCATAATCTCTAAGAGTAATCAGATGCTCAATTGTAAAGTGTGTAGGTTGAAATCCAGCACAAGGAGGAGCCTCCCCTTTTCTGCCCATTTACTAATTTTCTTCTTTGATATTGTACCGAATAACTTGGAAAGATGCTGCTCACCATGATCATTCTGTAAATTCTTACATTATTTATGTCCCCATTATTGTAGATAGGTATGATGTTGCCGACTTGCTAGTCTAGAGGAAACCCGTTCCATATTGCTTGATTATACATACCCTTTGGAATATTTAATAAAGGAAGACATCCCCATCTAATCATCTCAGCTATGAAACCATTTGGATCATGTGCTTTTCCATTAGTAAGATGCTTAATACATGTCTTGACATCATCTTTTGAAGGATATATCTTTTAAAATATTGTATTGAATTCCCTCATAGCAGACAATGATCCCTTGGATGTTGAATTACCCTCTGGAAATTACACATAGACAAACAAGAGATCAAGCAGCAGTCATTTTTGTAGAAAACTTTTACAGATTATTGCTGTAAAAAAGGTTAGATAATTTTAAATGTGTGGCTGTGGATGTCCTTAACATTTTTTGTGTGAATGCTAGCCAATTCACTTGGATATTTCCACCCAGCAGAACCTTTATGTACGTAGTTTTAAAGTTGAAGATATATGACTGCAGCATAATGTAGCCAGAACAAGATCTTTAAATAGTGGCCAAAGATCCTGATATATAGTTTACAAGTTAATGGGAATGCTGTAGTTAGTCAATCGCAAACCTGAAGTCTGGAATCAAGAGGTCTTTCACAAATATCTTTACCAGCAAACAAAATTCTAGATGAATTGTCAGTTCAATTAAAAATCAGGTAATCCAGGATCAATTATGACTCATAATGTGTGTGTTAGTAAACCCTATTGAATAAGACATGTTGGTTACGAATCTGCCATTAGGAAAGGATTTGGTATAATGCGCCCCAGATTCGCCCACCAGATTGAAAGGCCGGAAGGAAGGAATGCCTTCCGTGCCAATCTCCGGAGAAGGCCGGCTTCCTATGGGTTTTTTAGGTGTTTTAAGATAAGAGTGCAGGAAAGAGATAAAAATGCGAAAAGAGATTGAAATAGGATTGGTGTTGGGTGGGGGGGATGAGCAGCACGACAACGATCAATCACCACTACTAACAACAATCCAATACAGAACACACAATAGAAACTACCACTGTCATATATCCTATGTATCCTCTATCTATGCATTCCAGGAATACTTAATCACCAAATACCGGAATCCAGAATTCAGAATAACAGTAAGCAATGAAATAAGAAACATGAGGCAGAAATGACAAGTACAGGCAGCATAAAAGAATGACAACAACAAAATAGAGCCAAGTGTGTGTCTTGCATTCAGAAGCAAACGTATAGCTACAATGGTTCCCTAGCAGGATATCCCCCTTCCACCCCTTTACAATGATGTAGTGCGGCTATTTATAGCGCAATTCCCCCCATTACAATCCTGGGCACAAAATCCCAGACCCGACAATGGCTGACAAAAGCTGACAAAAGCGGCGAAAGAGCTGCTGATGTTGACTCCTGCAGACAGGGACTGTACTGGCAGCAAGGTCCACCTGAAAACTGGGCAGCTACGTGGCAGTGCGGTTGATGAAACTTCGAGTCAGCATGAATGCGGGTAGCTGCGGTAGATAGAACTTTGCGTCAGCATGAATGGAGGTGGCTGGAGTAGGTAATTCGGCCCATGCTTGTCCTTTTTCCCGTCACATCTCGGCTCGGATCCCGAGGCTGGACACTTGTCAGATTCTGATGGGGGGTGCATCTGCCTTGGAAGGCAGCTTCTCTCTTGTGTCCTACTTAGCTTGGAAACGGAGCGCAATTGGGTAGCGCAAGCGGGGAACAGCGCAGTTGGGGAGGCCTCCGTGCCTTAGTCTGTTTTGGGCTGCTTGATAGATCTTGCCCAACTGCGCACAGGTCAGAGGGCGCAGCCCGACTTCGCTGCGAAGTCGGGTTGCGCACTCCAACACTTAGTCATTTTGGCCGCTGCTCGGACTGCGCGCAAGAAGGGGAGCGCACCCCGACTTCGCTGCGAAGTCGGGTTGCGCTCCGACACTTAGCTGATTTCTGGAGACACTGCTTCCCAACTGCGCACAGGAAGAAGAGCGCACCCCGACTTCGCTGCGAAGTCGGGTTGCGCTCCCATACTTAGCCAAATTCTGCTCATTTCCAGCTTGCTTCCGCACTTCGCATTCCCTAGTGCGCTCGAACTTAAGGGCGCACCCCGACTTCGCTGCGAAGTCGGGTTGCGCTCTCAGACTTAGAATTTTTCAGGGAATGTTTGCTCTATTCTGGCCGAAGAAAGAATAAGGGGAAAAGGGAGGAATGCAACTGATAGAAGGGGAGAAAGGGAAAGAAGATGGAGAAAGGGAAAGGAGATGGAGGGAAGGGAGAGCAACATACTTACAAAATTTGAAAACATGGCACCCCGTGCGAAATGTGGCAACATTCCTGGCGGCTCGCGGGGTGTCGAGCTCGCCTCGACGCAAAGAACCAGGCCTTCATCCTTTGGGCGCAGAGGAACTCCCTTCCCCTGCTTTCCGCTGCTCTGACGGCTTCTTCTTTGGCAACTGCTCCTCTTCAGATCCGCTTTCGGCAGTTGCTTCTTCTGTTTCTCCTCTTTCCGAGTCTGAATGGTCGCCACTGTCACCCTCTTGCTCGGCCGGCTGTTCCCGCTCAAGGACAAGATTGTATGCGGTCCTGGCTTGGTCCCAGGCTGCTGCCTGAAATGGCCCTAAGTCGCTGACATCTTTCAGCGCTGCTCTGAATGTTGCAACCGCATGCACGTCGATGGTGTTGTATCTCTCTCCCAACTCCTTAAGGGAGGCGTTGATCTTGCAATATCGCGACACCATCTGGGTGACCTGAGCTTCCTGGACTGGCTCGGCCCAGCTGTCAATTTCTGACGTGTCTGCCTCAAAAGACAGCCAATTCATCTTCACCTGTTCCAGGGTCAGAAATTCTCCATCCTTGATGAAGCTCGGGCAACCGTGCTCAGAAAGAGCGTTGAAGGGGGCCAGGCAAATGTTCATCTCGTGGTCTAATGCATCCAACATTTTCCTGGCGGCCCTTATTTTCTCTACTTTTTCAAAATAATTATGCAAGGTTACCCTTGCATTTGCCCATTCTAGGGTAATTCGGGACATAGGGGGAAATCGGAGGCCCTTGCGCTCGTACTCCTAAAGTTTCATAGCCAAGTCCAGCCACTGCTTCGCTTGGCGTTCGGCCTCCTCTACCACAGGCTTTCCCTGGGCAGATACTTCTTGGATCCTGGACGTGAAATCCAGGACCGATATGGACCTGACAACGTTGGCCCTGCAACCCTGCAGCAAACCAGCCCGCATTACCTTGATCTTGTTCTTCGAAAAGGCCGCCGTCTGGGATGTTTTCTCCTCGAGCTGAGACTTAGCCTGCCTTAACGAATCCTGGAGCTGGGAGACCTGCTCCAGCGCTGCCCTTTTCTCCTCTGACAGCTGTTCGGCTGTCTGTCTTTGCGCTGCGGCCTCCTGCTGAGAGGCGGCGAGCTGGGCTTTCAGGTCACTGATTTCTTGCTGTGCAGACTCCAACTGCGCGGTGGCCCTAGCCAGATCTTCCTCCAGCTGCCTTGAAGTATTCTGCAGCTGAAACAACGCCTCCTGATTCTCAAGTCGCTTGACAAGGAGATTATGTGTTCTACGACGAATGCCGTTGATTTCATACTCCTCGTTTATGTCATCGAAGCTCTTCTCCTTGACTTGGTGCTCATAGTCCGCCTCGGTCATTTCCCGGAGAGGCTTCTTCACTTTTGGAACCAACTTTTCAGTTCTGAGCACTCTCCTGTCCAAGTCGTACTTGGTGCGCTTCACCGGGGCAGCTATTTCCTCGGCCCTTCTGCGTTTGACGCCCTGAAGGAAAGAGGCGGAACACCCTGCGGCTCTTGCTGCCAGAGGCTGGTCATCTGCGATCTGCATGAAGTCAAGGTCTTCCAGCATCTGATCTTGTTGCGGCATCTTTCCTGCAAACAGCGAAGCGGGAGGTATTCCAGAAGCCGTGGTCGCTTTTGAGGGCGACCGGGTCCTAGGGGAAGTGAGCGGCTGAGTGGAGGGCGTAGGTGGGGTTTTAAACAATGAAGGTGAGCGGCGCGGCGATGTATGCACAGCTTCGGCACTGGCCGCAGGCGAAGGGTCTAGGGTTTGGCTGAGGGACTGGAAAGCGTTTGGGTCTTGGGCGAACTGGTCGAAGGAATGGGGGCTGTGAGAGGGTTGGGTGGTCTGAGACGAAGAAGATGGGACTACGGCTTGCCCTGATAAAATGGGGGATGGCGTTATGGCAGGGCCGACTGGGATTTGGGGGAGCGGGGAAGTGGACGTACCTGCGGGCTCCGCCTGAGCCGCTGTTTGGAGGATGTCTGCAGCCCAAGTTTCTGCTTCTGCTTCAGGGCTGTCCAAAGAGACGATTTCCGGCGCGGCTGTCCCTGTCCGTGCTATGGCCGTTTGCTGTGCAGGCTCCCTAGGCCGCTTGGCCTTTTCGCTCCTCTTCCTTTTCTTTTCTTCTGGCGCTGCGGCTGGTTCAAAGGAGGGAGAGGAGGTTGGGGCGGCAGGCTGCGATGTGCCCACGGTGAACTTGTACCGGGGTCTAGATGGGAGAATGCTTGCCGCGGCCGTTCCACTAGCTGGCTGTTCTGGCGCTTTTTCCTCTTGGGGGGCCACCTCGGGAGTTGACCTTTCTGGCCGCTGTACCCTTTCAGGTAAGACTTCAGAAGCTGGAGGCAACATTGGGCCCACTTGACTGCTCGTTGGCGTTGCGCTAGAAGTCCCGGGAGTAGACAATTGCGGAGACGGGGACTCCCTTGTATATCTTTTCCTCGCGCCTCGGGGAACGCAATCTCGAAATGCGAAAGGCCGCCAGGTGTCAGCGTATTGATCATATAAGGCCGAAAACTCATCATCAACGGCCAGCGTCTTTCGGTTGGACTTATCGTGCTGCGTGCGGCACCTCATCTTCCAGCATTCAATGATTTTGTCCTTTTGCCAGTTGAGGGGCGCCACCTTGGAGAGGAATTTCTTGAAGCCCGCTGAGTCCAACCGGTGATCCGGGTTTCGCTCTGGATCATACGCCACCTCTTCGCAGTAAAAATCATGCCATGGCGGCCATGATTGCATCCGCTCAATGTGCCATTCCAGGTCTGCGCCTGTTCTGTTGCACCTTTCTTGCATGATCTCTGCTCGGGGGCAGATATGCGCAAACTTTCCCCTGACCCCAATTGGGTCGTACTTCCAGCGCTGCGGCAGCAGTATTAGGCCCATGTCGATGAGCTCCCGTTCGAGGTAGACATGTTGTCCAATCTCGCGTACTTGAATATTCGCCCAGGTAATAGGATATTGGAAAATATGGCCCTTTTTCTTTCCCTGGCCGAACTCTTCCTCGACATAATCCATCTGGCGCGAAATCTCCATTCCGAACTGATGGTCAGTGCAGAAATAGGGCAGCAGGAACGGCTTCCCCTTGAATCCGTAGATTCTGACTACAATGCCTTGCGTCAGCCGGAAGGTGTCCCCGTACTTGTGCTTCCTCAGATAGCTTGTCATGACCTCTGGCGGGCGGGACGCCTCACCATTGAACAGCCCCAGGACCATACTCAGAAATTTGAAATTGAACTCATAGAATGACCCTTTTCTGTACAGGATCTCGGTCCATTCGTACACGGGCAGCGGCTCTCCTTTTTCATTTACCTTCTTCAAGTTAGGAACTCTGATCCGGTAGTGCATGTGGTACAGGCACAACCATGTGAGGAAGGAGCAAAACCGGAATTCCGTTGTCTGTCTGCTGCAGCCTGACTAGGTTTGAATGAATGGCGTACGCCAGCCGATCTGCCCAGTCGAAGAAAATAGGGCGCTTCCCACTCTTTTGCGCCGTGGAGTCGTAAAACTCCCCATGCAGGATACATTCTGCCAGCGCCAGCTGGTACGGGCGTACCACTCTGTCAGAATCGCAGCCGAGTACCCATGCCAGGATGATGTATATATATTTGTTTTCGAATCTGTCCAGGGGTATTGGGCCTGTGGGCCATTGTCCGGCTGCCAGCGGAGTCTTCAGCTCTGAGTCGAGGAATTCTCTCATCCGCTTGGTCTGGGTGAATCTGCCCGTCTGTTCGTCCAGGTTGATCCTCCTGACAATTGCGCTGGGGTCGTACTGGAGCCCCGGGGCGAAAGCTGGCTGGACGCTCTCCCTGAAGAGTGTGAACAAAACTCTTCCCTTGTTGTCGCAGACTTGCCGGGCAGCTGGCTTGTAATATGTCGCAATGGATTCGACCAGCTCCGGGCATTGGTGGACAGGAGGGCACAAGAACCAGTACAGGTTCGATTTGTAGGCAGCCCCGACATGGTGTGAGGGCGAAACCTTGTCAGCCCACTTCGCAATATTCGGCCGCAGCTTGGTGAGGCTGATAGAAAATTCGCCATCTTTGTACCCGGCCAGGCGATTGACGGGCGGCGGTGGAGCTTGCCCTCGGCTTTTCTTTGACCTGGTCCTCCTTGTTTGCTCTTGCGGCGCTTCGCTCTCATGAGCGCTGGATTCTGTCTGCTCCTCAGCTTCATGTTCTGCGTCACTGGACTGCGCCGGCATTGGCGCTTTCCCCTTGTCCATCGTTTCTTTTCTGCTCGAATTGGCAGAGACAGGGATTCTGGCTACTGATTGCTCAATTCTGGACTTTGCAGCTCAGAGTCGGTTAGACAATTTGGATGTTCTGAGTATGCCAGGGCCTCCTTTTCTAGGCAAGGAATTCAGCATTAATGGCGCAAGGGCAGGGGTTAAGGTGATTTGCCGGAAGTTGGTGGAAGCGTTATAATATTTTGGCGGCTGTGCGTGGGTTTAATCTTGAAAAGCGTACCACGGTTGGGGTTGGTCCTTATGCGCCTTGCTTTCTTAATGACATCCTTTTTGAAAGTCGCGCAATCATTATTAAACATTCTTTGGACTTCGTGCTTTTGATGATGTCATAGCCGCCGCCTGGGCACACCTTTCGAGGGAGAACTTTGGGCCCAGGGTTTTAAAGAGGGACGCAACCCAACTTCGCACTATGCCAAACTGCGCTGTCCGGGCCCACACTTAGAAACATTTTATCATTTTTTCTTGTTTCCCGCGACAGGTCACCCAAGGTGCGCCCGAAATTGAGGGCGCACTCGGACTTCGCCCAAAAAACGGGCGCACTCCGACTTCGGCCAGATTTTGCTGCGCAGTCGGACTTCGCCCGAAAAACGGGCGCACTCCGACTTCGCTCAGACTTGATTGCGCAGTATGATTCGGTCACTTAGCCGTTTTAGCTCTGCTCTCCCCAACTGCGCTCCAAAGACGGTGCGCAGCCCGACTTCGCTGCGAAGTCGGGTTGCGCACCCAGCACTTAGTCAAATTCTTGCCTTTTTTGTCAGCTCTCTTCTCTCAAACTCCCGTTGTCGCACTGTTCCGGGAGCGATGCCCGACTTCGCTGCGAAGTCGGGGTTCGCTCTAGGCTTCACTTAGGCTCTTGAAAATAAAAAGCTGAATGCTGAAATAAATATATACAAACTGATAAAAAATGCAGAAAAGAAATATATACAAGGAAGGACCCGCCTGGGGTGCCTTCAGCGGTGGTAAATCTTCAGGTGGAACCCGTTGACGGGAATGGGGAGAAGTTGTCCCTCCATGTCCCGGAGCACGAATGCATTAAATTGGTTCACCCGAGCAATCTGATAGGGACCCTCCCAGAGGGCATCAAATTTACCATGGTTGCCCGGCTTTGCCTTCAATGAGTCCCACTTCAGCACCAGGTCCCCGATTTTGAAAACTCGGGCGGTGGTGCCTTTTGCAAACCAGCCTTGGGTCGCTTCAGCATGCTTAGTAAAGGCCTGGTATGCTTTTTCTCTTTCTTCTTCTAACCGCAGCAGTTGGCACAGTCTGGCATCCACTGGATCCCCGTTGCCTCTTTCTTCATCCAGCATCCAGAGTGCGGGTATCTCCACATGGGTAGGCAGAACTGCCTCCTTGCCGTACACGAGCGCGTAGGGGGATGTCTTGATAGACTTCTTGAATGATATGCGATCCGCCCACAACGCCCGGTTCAGGAGTAGGTGCCATGTCCTCTTGTTTCTCTCTACTGTCCTTCTGACGATCTTCAGTAGATTCTTGTTGGTGGACTCGGCCAGGCCGTTCCCCTGCGGGTAGTAGTTAGAAGACATCTTGTGATAGATGCCATATTTGCTGGTGTACTCCGTGAGTACAGCGCCTGCGAACCCCGGACCATTGTCTGTCACTATTGACTCCGGGACCCCGAAACGGGTGATGAGGCTCTCGAGGAACCTAATGACCGTCTCCTGGTCCGCATTCTTAGTGGGGATCGCCTCTGCCCACCGGGTGAAGTAATCGGTGGCGGTAAGAATAAACTTGTGCCCCGCTGCAGAGTTAGGCGTGATGACTCCGATGAAGTCCAGACCCCACTGCTGAAACGGAGTCTCAGCTTGGATTGGCTGGAGGGGCAGGGGTGCTTTTCTGTTTCTGCCAGCAAACCTCTGGCATTTATCACATTTTACACAGACCGCATGTGCGTCTGTGAAGAGAGTGGGCCAATAGTACCCAACTCTGATGATTTTCAAGGCCGTAGGCCTTCCAGAATGATGTCCCCCAGGCATCCCGGAGTGAAACTCTCCGAGGACCCTGGGTTTGTCGGTTTCTTTGACGCACCGCAACAGGATGCCGTCAATGTTTTTGAAATAAAGCCCCTCGGGGCGAAGTGTGTATTTCAAGGCGTTTAGCCGAAACCTCCTTCTTTGTGAGGCATTCAGGTGATCTGGGCATCTCCCGGTGCTGAAATACTGCACCAGGTCATTTGTCCAGTCATTTTCCTCTGATAAGGAGTTGGCTAGGTTGGTGGTTGCTATCGGATCTTCCCACTTGCAGGCGGAGACTTCAGCTGCAGCGCTTCGGGCCAGCTCTTGGCACAAGGCTCGGCCTCGGATCAGCTTTGTTGGCCGTACCTCGATGTCAAATTCCTGGATCTTGGCAATCCATCCTGCTCTCTTGTGACCCGGCTCCCCTTGTATGATGAAGTTCCGGACGTCCGGGTGTATCACGAAGACAGTTGTCCGGCTCTGGGAGACGAAGTGCCTGAACTTTCGGAGGGATTTCATGACTGCGTGAACCTGCCGCTCAATAAAATTGTACTTTTCTTCATGCGGCTGGATTACTTGGCTTAAGAACGCTATGGGGCGCTCTTCGCCATCGTCTCCCTTCCGTGTCAGGACTCGCGGCGTAACTCTCGGGTTCTCCCACCGCGTACAGGATGAAGTCCTTGGAATAATCCGGGTTTATCAACACCGGAGCTTGTGCAATTCTGGCCTTGATCTCCTCAAAGGCCTGCCTTCTTTCGTCAATCCATAAGAATTCGGCATTCTTTTTCAACAGTTCGGCCATGGGCTTAATCACTTGTGCGAAGTCCGGTATGAACTTCCTCACGAAGTTGATTTGGCCGAAGAAGGACTGTAGCCCCTTCTTGTCGACTGGGATGGGCAAGCGGAGGAGGGCTTCTGCTCTGTCAGGATCCACTGCAAGGCCTTTCTCGGAGATGACATGTCCCAGCAGCTTACCTTCTTTTACCGCGAAGACAGATTTCTTCGGGTTAATGGAAATGCCGAATTCACGACATCTCTCAAATATCTGCCGCAGGTGGGAAGCATGGTCCTCTCTCCTGTGAGAGAATACAGTCATGTCATCCAAGTAGATGACAATGATCTTGTTAAGCAGCTCTCGGAAGGCCAGGTCCATGGCTCTCTGGAATGTGGCGCCGGCATTGGACAAGCCGAAGGGCATGCGCTGATATGCAAACGTTCCCCATTTGGTGGTGAACGCTGTCTTATGCTGGTCTTCGTCTTTCACCCATATCTGGTTGTACCCAGAGAATCCGTCTAAGAGGGAGAATCTCTGCGCTCCAGCAACTATGTGGAGGATCTGATCGATTTGGGGAAGCGGGTAATGGTCCTTCAGCGAGGCCTGATTCAGATTTCTGAAATCCACGCAGAGACGAATGTCTCCGTTCTTCTTCCTCACGGGAACCAGATTCGCAACCCAAGATGAATGCTTGATGGGGTAGATGATCTTGGCTTCCAGCATTTTCAGGAGCTCGGCTTTCATCATGGCTTCAATCTTCGGGTTTACAGCCCTCTGCTTCTGTCGGAAAGGTTTTGCACCATCTTCTAGCTCTATGGTATGCTGGATCATCTGTCTGTCATACCCCTTCAAGTCCTGGTAGCACCAGGCTACAATATCGGGGAACTCTCTGCATAATGATCTGATCTGCCCGAGTTCCTCTTCAATGCAGTCCGTCCCGACCTTGATTGTTTTTCCAGGTTCAAGCTCCAGGTCGACGTACTGCTTGGGGTCTACTTTGATCCTGTGGGATATTGCTCTGTCATTTTGATCAAAGAGACTCTCTAATGTAATCAGTCCTTTTGGGACATGATTATTCTTCAATTGTATCAACCCCTCGTATTGCTCGTCATCAGGGTCTCTACCTTCGATTGTACATGCTTCGGTAACCAAAAAAGTGACGATTTCCTCGTCACAGTCAAACACCTGCCAGTGGGTGTCTTTATCAGGCACAGAAGGCCTGTAGATGGTACGAACCGGCTTCGGCTTCTGGACAGTGTCATCAGCCGGAACGTACCTGGCTCCAACAGACGCCAAAATGTCAGCGTGCTTGTTCTTCTCACGTGATATGGCTTTGACATTCAACGAGTCGAAAGACTCCATCAGGTCCCAGACACGATTACGGTACGCCTTGAGATAATGCTTCTTGGAGGCGCATTTGTTCGTAATCTGGTTGCACACCAGCTCTGAGTCGCCAAAGATCTGCAGATGCTTTATCCCCAGCCTCTCCGCTTTTCTCAAACCCAAGCACAGGGCTTCATACTCCGCCGCGTTGTTGGTACAGCTCCAAGCCAGCCTGTAGGTGTAGTCCTTCTGGATCCCGGATGGGGAAACCAAGAGTACACCTGCACCGGCGCCATTTTTGCATCGGGCGCCATCAAAGAAAAGCTTCCATAGCTTTTCTGGTGCAGGTCCTACCTCTTTCTTGGCTGACTGGTCAATTCTCTCAGGCTGAGTGATCGTGTAGCAGCCTTGCTCAGTCTCGATCATGGCGTTGAAGTCCAGCAAGGAGAACTCATCCTCCACTTGCAACAGCTCAAGAGCTTGCTCTGTCATGTCTACCACCACCAGTTCTTCCGCTGTCAGCTGAACCATGCAGTTCTGTGACTCTTCTCCGGGTATCTTCTCTACTAGAAATGTGGAAGGCTTTTCGTTGTAGATCTTCAGTCTCCTTCCTTTGAAGGGCACTTCCATATGTGAGTAATCCAGAGACAGATACCCACCCAGCTTCGCAGTGAACTCCCTGGAGAGACACATGCCGAAGTAGGGTTCCAAGTCGACAACCACGACTTCTTGAATGACCACTATGTCAAGAGCTTTGTGCAGCCGGATCGGGATATCTTTAATGACACCAACTGTCTTGACAGGGGTGCCGTCTAGTTGCAGCACACCTTGGCTGCTCCTTGTATACTCCATTCCGATCTCGTCGCAGACGGCTCTCGGCATAACAGTCGTGGAGGCACCAGAATCCACCATACAGTTGTGTACTATATACCCTTGCATCCGCAATGACAGATAGAAGGGAGGTGGTCTGTTCTTTCCAGTGGCGGAGACTGTCAGGGGTTGAACCAAAACAGCAAGCTGCGTCTGCTTGCCATGTTTTATGCTCTTCAAAGATTCCTGCAGCAGATCAACTTGACCTGGGAGCAGAAGAGCATCATACATACTTATCCTTGCGGGAGTCCTCTTTAGCTCATCCACTATGCTGTAGCCCGAAGTGCTAGCTCCCTCCGTTTCTTTCGCAGGCTCATACTTAGTCCGGTATTGCTGCGTGGCTTCGACTCTTTGCCGCTTTGTCAGCGACGGATATCTCAGCTTCTCCTGAGCTTGTTCTTTTGTTTCAGCTGGAGGCTGAGCTGCGGGAGCTTTTGCTGCGGGAGGCTTGAGCGCAGGAAATTTTTCTTTGGCTGCGGGATGCCATAGCCTTTTGTCCGGTGGTAGCCCAGCAGGTTGCGCCTTTTCTCTTCTGGCGTATACCTTCAATGGCTTTGCTTGGGCCGCAGCAGCTTCAACAGGCTTTCTGTCCTCCTTGGCGGGGAGCAATGCCGGATCATCCTTTGGGACGGCAAAGTTGTCTTCATCGCCCAGGATCATGTATAATTCTTCATCCTCTATGGCGCTGCCCGCCAGGGTCTGGAGGTAATGCTGATGCAGCGTGCAATCTTCTTCTGAATGCGGGTCGTTGCACGTGGAGCACCAGTTAACCTGGTCAAAGGTGCCAGGTTGATCCTCAATGGCAGCATTTCTTGCAGGGGGGTGCCTTTGAACTTGCCGTTCTGCGGCTTGATCTTTTGTCAGTGTCGGAGGAGGATATGGCCTCCTTGGAACAAACTCCATCTGGGCCTGTTTCTTCTTCAGTATAGTCATGTCATTTGACATGGTATGGTATCCAGATGCCAGAGCCCGTACCTCTTGCAGGATTTTGTTCTGAATATCATTGTCTGCAGGTGGCAACTGAGCTGGCGGAGGTAATGCAGCCAATGGCGGGGGTGCAGAATACTGCGCGTACTGAGGGGGAGCTGGGAGTGCGGGATACTGTGGAGGAGGAGGCGGCGGGTTAGGATAATGAATTTGTGGCGGGCCGTAAGGGTTTACGATTGGCGCCGGATTCCATGGCTGCTGGGGGTGCTGACTTGAAGATGACGGCATCACACCAGAGGCCGATGGGTACTGGGACTGAGGAAAGTCAGGGTAAATGGGTGGTTGTACCCTATGCGGGAGCCTGCCTATGGAGATTATATCCATTTCGGCTTGTTGGGCAGCTTCGTACAGGGCAGGGAATGAATCGACTCGGGCTATCTTCAGCAGTAGGCAGATGTCAGAGTTGAATGACCTCAAGTAGTAGTGCGCAGCCTGACCCGCTGAAGGTCGCAGTTCGCGAGGTACTCGTTTCCAAGACCTCGCAAACCTTATGTTGAAGTCCGACACCTCCTCTTGGGGGTGTCGCTGGATGCTTTGGAACTGATGCAACAACGAAGAGGGATCAGCAGACTCGTTGCATCCTTTTACAAGCCTGCCAGCCAGCTGGCGCCACCCCGTGATAGATCCCTCTGGCAGAGATCTCCACCAGTAGAGAAGTTTTCCCCTTAGGGAAAGTGCCAGCAGACGGGTCTTGACGCTCTCGTCAGTAATAGAGTGTAGCGCAGCCAAGGCCAGAATGTCCTGGATGTGCTCGTACGCCGTCTTGCCGTAGCCATCGTAAGTAGGGATGGACTTTAGGGCAGCGGGGGGCACAACTTGTTGTCCGACTAGGGCCAAGGGCCCCGTGGAGTCTACCGCCGGGAAGAGATCGTCATCATTCTGCTGAGCAGCCATTTCTTCCTCTCCTCCGGTAGTGTACTCGGTATCGGTACCGTCCGAGGATGTAGATTGCTCTTCAGCCTCGGCCTCTTCGATTTCGGTTTCAGGTTCTTCTACGCGAGCTTGGTGGTCAGCCAGCCTGACGCGCTCTCCTGGAGCGGCAATGTCGATTTCGTAAAGGTCAGGCTGGTTTCCCGGATTCCTTGCTCTCCACCTTCTTGTATGCATGAAGGCGCTCGGACCGGTCTTCACGGACTCAGAGAATATTCAGGTACTTGCAGAGTCGCCAGGTGTTCTGATTCTAACAGCAATGAAGCGAACACCAGTGCTTCGATTCTGTTTTGGGGTGGGAAACTTCCATGTCCCACCGGGCGTGCCAGAGAAACTGTTGGTTACGAATCTGCCATGAGGAAAGGATTTGGTATAATGCGCCCAGATTCGCCCACCAGATTGAAAGGCCGGAAGGAAGGAATGCCTTCCGTGCCAATCTCCGGAGAAGGCCGGCTTCCTATGGGTTTTTAGTGTTTTAAGATAAGAGTGCAGGAAAGAGATAAAAATGCGGAAAGAGATTGAAATAGGATTGGTGTTGGGTGGGGGGGATGAGCAAGCACGACAACGATCAATCACCACTACTAACAACAATCCAATACAGAACACACAATAGAAACTACCACTGTCATATATCCTATGTATCCTCTATCTATGCATTCCAGGAATACTTAATCACCAAATACCGGAATCCAGAATTCAGAATAACAGTAAGCAATGAAATAAGAAACATGAGGCAGAAATGACAAGTACAGGCAGCATAAAAGAATGACAACAGCAAAATAGAGCCAAGTGTGTGTCTTGCATTCAGAAGCAAACGTATAGCTACAATGGTTCCCTAGCAGGATATCCCCCTTCCACCCCTTTACAATGATGTAGTGTGGCTATTTATAGCACAATTCCCCCCCATTACAATCCTGGGCACAAAATCCCAGACCCGACAATGGCTGACAAAAGCTGACAAAAGCGGCGAAAGAGCTGCTGATGTTGACTCCTGCAGACAGGGACTGTACTGGCAGCAAGGTCCACCTGAAACTGGGCAGCTACGTGGCAATGCGGTTGATGAAACTTCGAGTCAGCATGAATGCGGGTAGCTGCGGTAGATAGAACTTTGCGTCAGCATGAATGGAGGTGGCTGGAGTAGGAAATTCGGCCCATGCTTGTCCTTTTTCCCGTCACATCTCGGCTCGGATCCCGAGGCTGGACACTTGTCAGATTCTGATGAGGGGTGCATCTGCCTTGGAAGACAACTTCTCTCTTGTGTCCTACTTCGCCTGGAAACGGAGCGCAACTGGGTAGCGCAAGCGGGGAACAGCGCAGTTGGGGAGGCCTCCGTGCCTTAGTCTGTTTTTGGGCTGCTTGATGGATCTTGCCCAACTGCGCACAGGTCAGAGGGCGCACCCCGACTTCGCTGCGAAGTCGGGTTGCGCACTCCAGCACTTAGTCAATTTGGCCGCTGCTCGGACTGCGCGCAAGAAGGGGAGCGCACCCCGACTTCGCTGCGAAGTCGGGTTGCGCTCCGGCACTTAGCCGATTTCTGGAAACACTGCTTCCCAACTGCGCACAGGAAGAAGAGCGCACCCCGACTTCGCTGCGAAGTCGGGTTGCGCTCCCATACTTAGCCAAATTCTGCTCATTTCCAGCCTGCTTCCGCACTTCGCATTCCCTAGTGCGCTCGAACTTGAGGGCGCACCCCGACTTCGCTGCGAAGTCGGGTTGCGCTCTCAGACTTAGAATTTTTCAGGGAATGTTTGCTCTGTTCTGGCCGAAGAAAGAATAAGGGGAAAAGGGGAGGAATGCAACTGATAGAAGGGGAGAAAGGGAAAGGAGATGGAGGGAAGGGAAAGGAGATGGAGGGAAGGGAGAGCAGCATACTTACAAAATTTGAAAACATGGCACCCCGTGCGAAATGTGGCAATAGGACATAGCTGTTGCATTTTCTTAATAAATAGGTATTGGTGAACTCGTCTCTTTATTGTCACTGCAAGACATTGATAGTTTTGGATTTCTTCTAACTTGTGTTGGACTGGTTTTTGATTAGATTCATGTCATCTAGGTTTCTAAATTGAGTGATAGCTTAACTCTAATTATCAAATAAACCGCACTGAGAAGTCTAGTCCAACTCTGCTTATGGAATCTCTGGAGGCCAGTTGGATAATGGTATATCTTCGATGAGTATCTATGCCAATAAGTTTATGGCCTTGTTACGATGATGACTTGGCAAGGTCCGCTGGGAACTATTTGAACATGTGATATCCTAATATTATCATCCTTGTTGCATGTGAATCTTAATCATTCATTTCTACTTGTACTATATCTGTATAAGGTCCGCTGGGAACTATTTGAACATGTGATATCCTAATATTATCATCCTTGTTGCATGTGAATCTTAATCATTCATTTCTACTTGTACTATATCTGTATCATCTGTACCTGTGCTACTTGATGTTGTACATTGCTCTATATGATGTTGCATGTGTGGCACAGTCCACCCTTTTTAGAATTTCTGTAATTTTTAACCTTTTTTATTTTATAGCTATCAATCTGAAACTCTTATTTTTGCTCCTTCATGCTACTGTAGCAGGATGTACCTTTTGAGTCCCATTGACATATGCTGGTTACTTTCTTTTGAATGGGGAACTACAAAAAAATGTTTTAATTTTTTTTTTCACAATGTAGAATAAGTGCAGGATTCTAATTTGATTTTTATTGACGGATTTGCAGGTGTTCACATTTGGATCTGTACCACTGAAAACATATCTACCTGATGGAGACATTGACTTAACTGCTTTCAGTAAACATCAGCATGTTAACAGTACATGGGCAAATGATGTGCGCTCTGCCCTTGAAGAAGAGGAGCGTAGGAAAGATGCAGAATTTAGGGTAAAAAATGTTCAGTATATTCATGCTGAGGTGAGTTAAGCTCAAACAATATGGTATTTGGCCAAACATCAGTAGTCTTGAGATAACTTACTATTTATTTGTATGAACTATATCCTTTTCTTCCTCTTGAAATTTAAATGTGTTGGAGAATTCCAAGTCAAAGCAGAGTGATTGCAAAGAAACGACTTAAAAAATCAAGCAAATCCAAACCCAAGCATTCTACTCTTTGCGAGAATAACATGAACAAAGAGATATACAATGACAGATTCAAATCCAAATATCAAGATCTAAATCACAAATGCAAATTCATGCCACTTAAATAAGGCAAAGTCTCATAGGCCACTTACAGAGGGCAGCCTCTTGATGTGCACTGATTGATTCCAATTGATGATTAACTAGATCACAGCACACTTTATTTATAGACTTCTAGACTACTAACCTTAACCTTAATGCTCAAGGGATGACTCAATTCTAACCTGCGGGCCAAGCCAATTAAATAAAATGTAGCCAACATGGCTATATTGAGGTGGGTACATGCCCTCCCCCCTTCACAGAACTTTGTGCTCAAAGCTGCAAATTTCTAGAGAATGTCTTTTGGTTCCCATGTTGCATCCTCTTAGAAAATCCTTCCACTTGATTAGCAACTCATGCACCTAGCACTTTGGCAGGTTCTCTTGCATGTGCAACACCTCTTTGGGATCCAACACTTCCATTCTTTTATCTAGCTTTGAAATCTCCGTTTGGGACCATGCCTTATGCCCCAACTTATTTAAGACAAGAAAATATGAAAAATAGAGTGTATGTGGAAGCTCCAACTAGTGCGTAACCTCTTCAATCCTATGAACCATTTTGTATTGTTCATCAGAGTTTGGGACCAGATTCTGTTTTGTCTGTGCCTTGAGAGATGCTTGTGTGCATGGTTGAAGCCTCAAGAAAAACCATGTCTCTTAACTGAAAATGTCTCTCTGACTATGCTGATCATGTTCCTGCTTTATTTGGTTTTGAGCTTGAAAAATATTTGTCTTATCCCTATAATTGTTTGTCTCTGTTGTAGGAGCTTGTCAACCTCTTCCACCATGGAAGGTCTCAAAAGTCAATCATTCATTAATGAGGGATATTTTCTATATAGTGACTCAAATGGAGACATCTTGGTGGAGAAATGATGAGGAGCATTGTACCACCATTCAACTAGAGGAAGCTACATTAACCAATTTATATTGCATATCTTGTGCAAAATATCTCAAATAAGTCCCCAAACACTTGCTCACAATCTTTTTTTGCCCATTTGTTTGAGGATGGTATGTTGAGCTCATGTCGAGTTGGATTCCACTCAATGTGAAAAGCTCATTTCAAAAGTTGTTAGTGAAAATGAAGTCAATAACATAAACAATGGTCTTAGGTATGCCATGTAGTTTGAAAATCTGATCCAAAAATACCTTAGCCACATTGTTTGCTGTGAATTGATGCTGCAATGCATAGAAATGTGCATGCTTGGAGAGTTGATCTACCACCCCAAAAATCACCGTTTTTTTCCTTTGATTCAAGAAGACCTTCAATGAAATCCATAGAAATGTTTCTCAATTGCCTTTTTGAAATTAGTAATGGTTGCAACAATGATGGGGATTTGACAATTTCTCCTTTATTCTTTTGGCATACTTCTCTTCTTCCACTAACTTCTTTATGTCCACTTACATTCCCTGCCAAGAGAATGATTGTCTCACCCTTTGATACGTTCAAAGAAGCCCTAATTTTCCTGCAGATAGAGATGCATGCAATTTATGGAGGATATTATCTTTTAACTTTGATGATTTGAGCAAGAATACCCTATCATTTTTTGCCTAAATAGCTCCTTTCCATGAGTAGTCTTGGTCCAATGATTCTCTAGGTTCAAGTCTTTAAATAATTTGATAAGTCCTGGCATCAGTTTTCCATTTCCTCCCTAACTTGCTGAATCCACATCGGAGTGGTGCAAGAGATGGCATGAATAGTGGTTGAATCTTTATAATTTCTAAGGAAAGCATCCATTGCCAATTTTTCTTTTCCTTTTTATATTCAATCTCAAAATCATAACCCAACAATTCCATCAACCACTTATTTTGTCCTAACGAAGACAGTCGTTGCTGCAAGAAGCATTTGAGGGTGCTATGATCAGTTTAAACTTTGAAATGTCAACCCAATGAATAAGGCTTCCATTTCTCATTCACATATAATGTTGCCATCATTTCATTTTCATAAGTAAGCTTGCCAAAAAAATTTCCCCGATGGTTGCTTGCTCTAGAATGTCAGAGGATGATCATTTTGCATTAATACTGCACCAATACCTGTCCATGATGCATCACGCTCTATGAAAGACTTTGTAGCTTCTTCTATGTCAGAGGGTGATCATTTTGATTGAACTCTAGAGCAAGCAAGCACATGGCCTCTTTTAAGGCATTGAAAGACTTTGTAGCTTCTTCTATTGAAGCGAATGCATCTTTCTTTGTAATTACCATTAATGGTGTTGCAATTTTCCCATAATATTTCATAAATGTCTTGTAGTATCCCATGAGTCCCAAAAATCCCCAAAGACTCTTGAGGGTTTTTGGAAGTGGCCAGGTCTATGTTGCCTTAATCTTCTTGGGATTTTCTTTTACACCTTCTCTGGTCACAGTGTGATCAAATGCTCTACTTTAGAAACTTCAATGAAGTATTTGAATTTGTTGACAAAGACTTGCTCCTTGTTCAGTATCTTAAGCAACTGTTCCACGTGCTATAAATGCTAACCCAGGTTTCAATGTGGATCAAAATGTCATTAAAAAAATACCAATAAAGATTTCTTCAAAACAGCATGAAAACTGAGTTCACGAGGCTTTGAAATGTGGATGGGGCATTAGTAAGACCAAATGGCATAATCAGAAACTTAAAATGACCTTTGTGAGTCCGGAAAGCTATTTTAGGTATGTCTTCCTTTTTGACCCTTATTTGATATAAACTTGATGTCAAATCTTAGTGAAACATTAAGCCCCATTCATTTCATTTAACAAATCATTCATAACAGGAACAAGAAACTTATCTTTGATGGTGAGCTTATTGATTGGACAAAATCTGCATAACTCATCGTTCCTCTTGACCATTGCTGTTGGAAATGAATATTAGCTGTCCACACCTAGCTGCAGTATGTTATGCACTAATGATATCTATAAGGCCCAATGTTTGGTGGATGGCTACCTAGAATCAAATGTATAGCCTGCCCATGCATTCTCTTAGGAGGGAGTCCCTGGGGTTCTTTATAATCCTTCTGATATTACTTGTGCATGTTCTACATATCAGGAGGGATATCCATAGAGTCCCATGCTTCTATTTTGGCCCCTCATAGAGAAAAAGTTGCACTACTATACTTTTATCTCCCTTACACAAAATATTTTCCATTTAATGTGAACTTACAACTTTGGAAGGCAGGGAATATATCCCTTGGGGTTTAATTAGCCCTCCATTCTTAGTCCATTGTTCGTATAACTTCTGGAGATTCATTGTAATATCTCCTAATTGAGCCGTCCATTGGGAATTTAGGACAACATGTGCACCTCCAAAATCCAACATATATAATGTACCAGTCCACATGTGGCCACCTATGGTAAGTCTAAGAATGGGAGATTTCCTATAGCTTTTTATTCATTGGGAATCGTCATGTTGACATTCCCAAATTTTGCATGTATACTTCCCAACGTCTTTGCCATATCTCTACTAATGCAATTATGACTGCTATCCTAATCAATTGATACAGTTACTCTTTGATTTTTAATAAGACCTTGTATCTTGATTGTTTGGTGATCTTGCATGACCATGAGTGAAAAGATTGACAATCCTATCTGGTCAATGATCACTCTCCTATGTGTCCTCAAGCAGGTTCACAACTTCTTCCTTGCTCTATGCTTTTGGGATAAGCCCTTTGGCTTGGTCTTTTTTGTCCATATCCATGTTGAAAAGTTTCTTTCTTCATATGCTTGGTCTTGAGGACGTCTGGTTCTGCATTTGAAACAGAAAAATTCAATGAAGCTCTCTTCCCCTCTTGGGTTGAAATACTACCCTATCATATTGGATTCTCTTCATGTGGGAAACCTTAATATATTTTGTTTTCTGCTGCCTTAGCCAATGATTATCGATCATGAAGTGTTTGGGGATCATGCATGTCAATTTCCTTTCTAATCTTCTCTGTCAATCCATTTCTGAGTGCTAATAGTAACACTGTTAAAGCTAAATTCAATATGAAGCTGACAGTGCTCATGAATCTTTTGTAGTATTCTTCGACAGATTCATTTTATTTGGTTTCAAACAACCTTACTGCATAAGAAACTGACAAACCCTTATCAATTTTTCTTAAGAATTCCTTTTGAATTCTACACATGAAGATGCATGACCTTTATGCCTCATCTCCCACATAATCTAGTTCAACTTTTGCTTATCTCGGTAAGAGACTGTCAGGTATACTTTCCCATTTTTAGGGACCCAATGCAACTTCAATGAACACTCGTTGGAAATCCAACCTTTTTTGGTTTTCACCCATGAAAATAAGATGATTGATTTTTTGCACATGCAAATGAGTGGGCTAATAAAGGAGATCAAAAGCTTCTGCTACATCCACATTCATAACAGACTCATAATCAGAATTGTAGTCCTCTTATATTTTGATCTAATGCTGTGTTTTTTGTACTTCTCATGGGTTTTGCTTGGAGGTGTAATATTCCCTTCTTGACATATCCATATGTGGGGTCCACTCTACCCAGTTGCGGCAGAAAAGAGTGTAATAGAAGGTGAAACAATAAGGCAGATTTGTCAGTTGGCAGCAGTTTAGCTAAACCAGAAGAATAAATCTTAAAATAGGAAGTGGTTAATAAGGCAGATTTGCCTTCTAGTGCCAGTTAGTGATGCAGTAGCAACTAGTTGGAATAAATCTTAAAATAGGAAGTTGTTAATAAGGCAGATTTTCCAGCTGTGCCAGTTAGTGATGCTGTAGCAATTAGTTGGCCCTAATTAAGAAGAGGAAGTGTTGGTTACGAATTTGCCATGAGGAAAGGATTTTTGGTTAATGCGCCCAGATTCGCCCACCAGCATGAAAGGCCGGAAGGAAGAGATGCCTTCCCAGCCGATCTCCGGAGAAGGCCGGCTCCTTTTGGGGGGCTTGATTTAAGCTAAAGGGAACAGGAAAGAAATAAAGGAACGGAAAGAGACAAATGTACAGAAAGAGATACAAATATGTCCAAAGGTTGGTGGGGGGAACTAACAGTACGGGAACACACCAATCACCGCTACTTACTGCATACAAACACAGAGCATGACAAGGAACCGCAAAACCTAGGCGTACTTCCGATACACCAGCAGCGTATGCACAGCTTCAATAGCTCCCTAGCAAACATTCCCTACAAGGAACTAACGACGAGGGATCGTATCAATCACCAGATACATACACTGACAGGGGTAGAAAGTAAACCTAGAGATGTCAGAGCCAGGTATATGTGTTAGGTAGAGAGTTTAACCGCACATCTTCAATGGCTCCCTAGCAAACATTCCCTACAAGGAACTAACAGCAGGGGATCGCATCAATCACCAGATACGGGCCAGCAACGTCACACACAACTGATGGAACTGCTACCAAATTTATAATGAATGCTTTAAATAATGAAGTACATAAGGTGCTTTAAGCAAGCAATGCTAGAGGAACCTGATCGCCAAATGCCAAAGTGAATTAACGAGCAGCGACACGGGTGGGCCTAAGGCATATAATGAAAGACAAGCATAAAAGAATAAAGACAGTAGAACAGAACCAGGCATACAGATTGTATTCATAAGCAGAAGCACGGTTACAGTAAGCACAGTAGTTCCCTAACAAACATTCCCCTTCCACCACTTACAATGAAAACGAGATGGGCTTTTATAGCCCAAGTCCCACCCGTTACATTAATGGGCACGAGTCCCGATCAAACATGAGTCGACGTAAGCGGCGAAAGAGCCGCAAATGCCGACCTTTTGTCGGATCGGGCTGTACCCGCAGCATGGTCTTCCTGGAATCTGGACAGCTACGTGGCGGAGTGCTGGGTAATTCTTCAAGTCGGCAGGCTTGCTAGTAGCCGGAGCAGGTGAAACCTCAGATCAGCTTTGAATGTGGCTATTAACGCAGGCGGTGCAGGCAGCCCATGCTTATCCCTTTTGGTCGGCAGTCTTGGTTCAAATCCCGAAGTTGGACACTTGTCTGATGATGGGTTATGCCGTGTGACACATGCCTGCCTTAGAGGGCAATCTATCCATCTTTGCTTGGGATCGGGGCTCCTTGGGATGCGTGCAAAAATCAGTGCAGTCGGGAAGGCCTTCAAGCCTTGGTCAAATTCCGGGTTTGTTCCCCTATCGTACACCTGTCAAGGGCGCATTCCCGCTCCGTTGAGAAGTCGAACCGCGCACGAGCGAACACCGGTGTCCGCCGCCATATGGACTCGCTCCGGCATTTTACCTTTTTCTCGCATTGACTCGTCAGTCTGCCGATGCAAGGTGCGCCCAGCAGGTGGGGCGAAGTACGAACTTCGCACCAAAATCGGGCGAAGTGCGCACTTCGCACCAAAACTGGGCGAAGTGCGCACTTCGCACCCAGACTTAGCCAATTTCAGATAGACCTGTTGGAAAGCTGGAAAATCAACTGGGGAACTCCATGGAAAAAAGGGGGGAGAGAAAGAGAATGGGAAAGAAAAGGAAAGGGAGAGAATCGAGAAAAACGGAAGGAGGAAAAGAAGAGCAGCACTGTTACAAAACAACATTGAAGACATTGCACCCCGTGCAAAAATGTGACAACATTTCTGGCGGCTCGCGGGGTGTCGAGCTCGCCTCGGCGCAAAGAATCCATGCCTTCATCCTTTGGGTGCAGAGGAACTTGCCTCCCCTGCCTTTTTCTGCTCTAACTGTTCTCCTTGCGGCAACTGTTCTTCAGATTCATCTTTGTCGTCGCCTCATCAGTATCTCCTTCTGAAAGGTCTCCATTTCCTGCTTCTGCCTCGCACATGCGAGTGTACGCCTCTTGGGCTGAGCGCCAGGCTTCCGCTTCGAATGGCTTGCGGTCAGCTATGTCTTCTAATGCTCCGTGAAAAGCAGCGACCGCGTGCAGGTCGATGGTGAGGTATCTTTTCTCTAACTCCTGAAAATAGGAGCGGATCCTGGAATATCTGGACACCATCTGAGTGACCTGACTGTCTTGAATTGGCTCTGTCCAGCTATCAATTTCAGCTGTATCTGCTTCAAAGGACTGCCAATTCTTCTTTACCCGATCTAGGGTAAGGAGCTCGCCATTCTCAACAAAACCTGGACACCCAAGTTCTGTAAGAGCGTGAAAGGGGGCCAGACAGATATCTTTTTCATGCCCGAATGCATCAAGCATTCGTCTGGCCACTCTCACCTCTTCAACTTTTCTAAAATATTTGTGCAAGGTCACCCTTGCACCTGCCCATTCTGCAGCGAATGAGGACACGGGGGAAAAAAGGACGCCGTCGCGCTCGCGCTCCTGAAGGTTTATCGCCAGGTCCGACCATTGCTTTGCCCGGCGCTCGGCCTCCTCTACCACGAGGCTTTCCCCGGCGGAAACTTCTTGAATCCTCGGATGCGAAGTCCAGGACTGCCATCGCCTTAAAGGTATGGGGCTTGCATTCCCTAAGCAAACCAGCCCTCATTTCCTTAACTTTTGTCTTTGAAAAGACAGACCGCTTGAGATGTTTTTTCACGCAAGTGCTGACCGTGCTTGCTTCAAAGACTCCTGGAGCTGAGAAATCTGCTCCGAGGCTGCTTTCTTTTCGGTTGCGGCCTGTTGCTGAGAAGCGGCTAGCTGGGCTTTGAATTCATCTGTTTCTCGCCGCGCCGCTTCCAGCTGCTCAGTGGACCTAGATAGGTCCTCTTCAAGTTGCCTTACTTTGTCCTGCAACGCAAAAAGTTCTTCCTGCTCCTCCAGACTCTTGACAAAGAGATTGTCAGCTTTGCGCATGATCGTCTGAATCTCATACTGTTTATCAATGTCGTCAAAGCTTTTCTCCTTTGTCTGGAGCACGTAGTCCGCCTTAGTCATTTCTCGGAGAGGCTTCTTCACTATTGGGATTATTTTCTCCGTTGTAATCACTCTCCTTCCGAAATCATACTTTGCGCGTTTTGCCGAGGCGGCTATCTCTTCATGTCTCCTCCGCTTCAGGTCTTGGCGGAAAGAGACAGAATACTCTACGGCTCTCGTTGCCAGGGGCAAGTCATCTGAGTTCTGGAGGTCGTCCATAAAATCTGGTTCCCCGAGCCTAGGGATCTGCTGAGACGTCTCTCCTGCGGGGATGGGATCAGGAGGAACCGGACAGACCTTGGAAGAATCGGTCGCTTGTGGGGGCGACCGGGAAACGGAAATGGGAGAGGCTGACACTGTGAGGGTTTGAAGCGGCTGAGGCGGAGGATGTGATGGTGAATGGACAGCCTCAGCACTAACCTCGGGCGAAGGGTTTGGAGTTGTGCTCAGAGAAAGAGAGACGTTAGGGTTCTGAGCAAACTGGTCGAAAGAATGGGGACCGCTAGAAGGACGCGGAGACGGGGAGGAGGATGTGGTCATGGCTCGCCCAGATTGAGCGGGGGACTGAGTGGAAGTAGAACTGGGTGAGACTAGAGAGACAGGGACAGCAAACGTACCTGCGGGCTCCGCCCCGAGCCGATGCCGGGTGAATGTCTTCTCTTATTGTCTCGGCGGCCGGCTTGGGACTGCCCAAAGGAACCGCTCTGCGGTGGCAGGACGCGGCTGCGGCTCTGCGACTGGCTGCTGCACTATCAGGCTAGGTCGCCTGATTTTCTCAACTCTCCGCTTCTTTTCTTCTGGAACAACTGTCGGATCAGGGGAAGGAGACGAAGCAGGTGCAGCAGGCGCTGATGCTCCCACGGTAAACTTGTACCGGGGTTTGACTTGCAGAAGGTCTGCCGCAACCGGTCTGCGTTCCGCGGTGCTGGTGCTTTTCTTTCCTGAGGAAGTGCCTCGGCGCTGCCTCGGCTAACTTTTTCGCCTTTTTAGGCGCCGCCTTAGGAGCCACGAACTGCATTGGATCGGCCTGGGTACTTGCTGGGCCGGCGCTGGCAGTTGCCGAAGTGTACAACTGTTTGGGAGGAGACCCACTTTTATAATCCTCAAAGGGGCCTCGGGGAACGTAACCTTGATATGCGAACGGCCGCCGGCTGTCATGATGCTGGTCATAGAGAACCGAGAAGTCGTCATCTACGGCCAGGTTTCTCCTTGTGGATTTATCGTGCTGCGTGCGGCATCTCATTTTCCAGCATTCAATAATCTTTTCTTTAGACCAGTTAAGGCCTGCAATCTTGGACAGAAATTTTTTGAACCCTGGAGATGAGAAGTGATGGTCCCGGTTTCTCTTGGGGTCATATGTCACCTCCTCGCAATAGAAATCCCGCCAAGGGGGAGAAGCTTCCATTAATTCAATCTCCCAGTCAAGGTCCACATGGACCACGTCGCATCTATCTTCGGTTATGTCCCGGGGGCACAGATGTGCAAACTTTCCCCTTATCCCATGAGGGTCATACTTCCAGCGCTGCGGCAGCAAAACCAGGCCAATCCGGGACAGCGCTTGCTCTAGGTAGACATGTTGTCCTACCTCGATAATCTCAACATTGGCCCAGGAAAGAGGATATTGAAAAATCTGTCCTCTTTTCTTCCCTAGGCCAAACTCTTCTTCCACATAGTCCATCTGTCGGGCAACTTCCATCCCGAACAGATGCTCTGAGCACCAATAGGGCAGCAAATAGGGTTTGCCCTTGAATCCGTAGATTCTGATCACAATCCCCTGCGTCAGTCTGAAAACGTCCTCGAGCTTCTGATTTATCAAAGCACTCGTCATTTCTCTCGGGGAAGGGGGATTTCACTTTCGGTGAAGACTGACATGACGAATCCCAGAAAGTTGAAGTTGAACTTGTAGTAGGACCCTTTCCGGTATAAGTCATCCGTCCAGTTATAGACAGGCTGGGGTTCTCCCTTCTCGTTAACCTTCTTCAGGTTCAGGATCGGCATTTGGGGGTGCAGATGGTACAAACAAAGCCAGACCAGAACGGAACTGAAACGAAAATTGGTTGATCGGCGCTTCGGATCTTCACGAGATCGGAATGAATGGCGTAAGCCAGCCAGTCTACCCAGTCGAAAGAGATGGGGCGTTTTCCGCTCCGCTGCGCCGCTGGTTCGTAAGATTCTCCACACAGGAGGCATTCTCGCTGCCGCCAGCTGGTACGGGTGTACCAGCTCATCGGAGTCGCGACCGAGGATCCATGCCAAGATGGTATATAGATACTTGCTCTGAAATTTTACCAAAGGCATGGGGCCAGTCGGCCATTGTCCGGCTGGAAGGGGGCGCTCAGCTCTGAATTGAGGAAATCCCTCATTCGCTTGGTGTGCGTGAAACGTCCCGCTTGTTCGCCCAAATTGATTTTTCTGAGGATGGTGCCGGAGTCGTACTCCAGCCCTGGGGCGAAAGCTGGCTGCACAGTCTCCCTGCGCAGTGCGAACAAGGGTTTGCCGCTGGAACTGCAGATTTGCCGGGAAGCTGGTTTATAGTGTCTGACAATTAAGTCTATCAGCTCCGGGCATTGGTGGACAGGAGGGCACATGAATCTGAAGAGGTTTGATTTGTACGCCGCTCCAAAATGATGGGAGGGCGAAACCTTGTCAGCCCAGCTCTCCACATTCGCTCTCAGCTGAGTTAGGCTCATGGAAAACGAGCCGTCCACATATCCCGCTGTAATTCACCGGAGGTGGTGGGGATTGCCCACGCTGTACCTTCTTCGTCCGGGCCTTTGACTTTTTCTCCGGCGGAGGATCGCCTTTGAAAACTCCCCGGCCGCGGCAAATCGCCTCGGTTCATTGCTTCACTGGACTCGCGCCGACACGAGCATTTTTCCCTTGTCCATCTCTCCGAGTCGGCAATAATGACGAGTTCAGTCGTCTCGCAACAAATTTCGCTATCGGAAGAATAATTAGCACTTGTCCGAGGAATAATCTCTCGCAACTGGAATGTTGGCATGATTCTCGACCCCCTTTTCTAGATAAAAACAGCGCCATTAATGCAACGCAAGAGGGGTAGGTCGGCTGAGTTAAAACCCTTGGTGGCCGCGCAGGAGAACGTTTAGGAAAAGACGCGCCCCGGCAGCCGTGCCTTGCTTTTTTAGTTGCGTTTTCGCTTGAAAAACGCGCAATCATTAACTCAGCGTTGGGGACTGCACCATGGCTGACGTTGCTGCCACCACTTGGGCACGCTGATCAAGACAAAACCTTCGGTGCGGAAACCCACATTAAAACAAGTGCAAACGCGCCTTGGGCCCAGCTTGGGGTTTTTGAATTTTTTTATTATTCTTTAAACCGCGTCCCAATACTGGCCCGGAAAACTAGGCGTAGCCGGACTTCGCCCGAAGTTGGGCACGGCCCGACCTCGCCGGCGAAGTCGGACTTCGCCCGAATTTCGGGCAAAGTACGAACTTCGCACCAAAACTGGGCGAAGTACGAACTTCGCGCGAAGCGCGTGCTTGAACTGTTCTACCTTTGTTTTTAGCTGCGCCCCAAGGTTTGGGCGCGATCTGGGTCTTTGCCGCCTTTGATCTTTAGATGGACTTCGCACGGGCGCTGGCCGCTTTGTTCGGACTTCGGCCGAAACTTGATGCGAAGTGCGAACTTCGCGCGAAGTTCGCACTTCGCCCAAGTGTTGAGCGCAGCGCGCACTTCGCACGGGCGCTGGCCGAAGTCGGACTTCGGTGCGAAGTTCGTACTTCGCACAAACTTTGCGCGTAGTGCGTACTTCGCACGAAGGGTTGCGCAGTGCGAACTTTAGTCTGCTTCAGCTTTTCTCGGACAAACTTCGCAATTCGGCTGGGCCGAAGTCAGGCTTCGCTGCGAAGTCGGACTTCGGTCAACACTTAGTCGATTTCTGCTCTTTTTTCTCCTTTCTTTTCTCGGATAGCCGAACTTCGCCCCTCTTGGGGGCAACGATAGACTTCGTTGCGAAGTCTGTCTTTCTCTCCCATGCCGCATTTAAGCTCAAAGAAGGAAAAATAAACTGAATGCTAAAACTGGAAACTATACATGCGGGGAAAAATAAAAACACAAGGCAAAATTTTTACAGGGAAGGGCCACTCGGGCGCCTTCAACAGCGATAAAGCTTCAAGTGGAACCCGTTAACGGGGATGGGGAGGAGCTGACCCTCCATATCCGAAAGTATGTAGGCATTGAACTGATTCACCCGGGCACTCTGATAAGGGCCCTCCCAGAGAGCATCAAATTTTCCATGATTACCCGGTTTTGCCTTGTATGAGTCCCACTTCAGCACTAGGTCCCCGACTTCGAAAACTCGGGCAGTGGTGCCTTTGGCAAACCAGCCTTTAGTGGCTGCAATGTGATCGGCGAAGGCCTGGTATGCACTTTCTCTGTCTTCTTCCAACCTGCAGGATTTGGCACAACCTCGTCGTCTACCGGGTCTCCGCTGCTCCCGTCTTCGTCAATCATCCACATGGCGGGGATTTCAATGTGTGATGGCATAACAGCTTGCTTGCCATAGACGAGCGCATAGGGGGACGTCTTGAGGGATTTCTTGAACGCAACTCTGTCCGCCCATAGCGCCCGGTTCAGGAGCAAGTGCCAAGTCCGCTTATTATTTTTTTTAATGGTCCTCCGGAGAATTTTCGGGAGGTTCTTGTTAGTAGACTCGGCAAGGCCATTCCCCCGCGGGTAGTAATTAGAAGACATCTTGTGATAGATGCCAAGGCCGCCGGTGTACTCCGTGAGTACAGCGCCTACAAATCCCGGACCGTTGTTTGTCACAATCGACTCTGGAACCCCGAAGCGGGTAATCAGGCTCTCAATGAACCTGATGACCGTTTCTTGGTCAGCGTTCTTGGTCGGGATCGCCTCCGTCCACCGTGTGAAATAGTCGTGAGTCGTGAGAATAAACTTGTGGCCGGCGGAGGAGTTAGGAGAAATCACCCCAATGAAGTCCAGACCCCATTGTTGGAACGGAGCTTCGGCTTGAATCGATTGAAGGGGCAGGGGTGCTTTTCTGTTTCGGCCAGCATACCTCTGGCATTGATCACACTTGGCACAGACCGCATACGCGTCTCGCGAGCAGTGGGCCAATAGTATCCAGCCCTTATTATTTTTAAGGCCGTTGGCCTTGAAGAATGGTGACCCCCGGGCATCCCCGCAATGAAAGTCTCCGAGGATCCTAGGCTGGTCGGATTTTATGACGCACCGCAACAGGATGCCGTCAATGTTTTTGAAGTAAAGCCCCTCCGGGCGAAGAGTGTACCTTAGTGCACCTAGCCGAAATCTCCTTCGTTGTGAGGCGTTCGAGTGATCGGGACATCTTCCGGTGTAGAAGTATCTCACCAGTTCATTTGTCCAATCACTCCCCTCCGATAAGGAGTTGGCTAGGTAGACGCGTGTCGCTGTGTCCTCCCACTTACATGCGGAGATGCCGGCTACAGCGCTTCGGGCCAATTCCTGACACAAGGCTCGGCCTCTGATAAGCTTGGTGGGCCGTACTTCGATGTCAAACTCCTGGATCTTGGCAATCCATCCCGCTCTCTTGTGACCCGGTTCCCCTTGCAAGATGAAACTGCGAACATCGGGGTGAATCACAAAGACAAGTGGTCTTACTTTGGGAGACAAAGTGCCCGAGCTTTCGAAGGGACTTCATGACCGCATGGACCCGCCGCTCTATAAAATTGTACTTCTCTTCGTGTGGCTGAATCACTTGGCTTAGGAACGCAATGGGGCGCTCCTCACCGTCGTCTCCCTTCTGAGTCAGGACTGCAGCGTAACTTTCGGGTTCTCCCACTGCATACAGGATGAAGTCCTTGGAGTAGTCCGGGTTTGTCAACACCGAAGCTTGCGCAATTCGAGCCTTGATTTCCTCGAAAGCTTGCTCGTCTCTCATCAGTCCATTCGTAAGGTGTATCTTTCTTCAACAGCTCGGCCATAGGCTTGATCACCCGTGCGAAGTCCGGAATGAACTTCCGCACGAAGTTAATCTGACCGAAGAAGGACTGCAGACCTTTTTTATCAGTGGGGGCTGGCAAGCGAACGAGGGCTTGTGCTCTGTCAGGGTCAATGGCGAGGCCTTCCTCGGAGATGACATGTCCCAACAGCTTTCCTTCCTTTACCGCGAAGACAGACTTCTTCGGGTTTATAGAGATGCCGAATTCTCGACAACTTTCAAATATCTGCACGCAGTGCGAAACATGATCTTCTCGTCGGTGAGAGAAAACAGTCATGTCATCAAGATAGATGACAATAATCTTGTTGAGCAGCTCTCGGAAGGCCAGGTCCATGGCCCTTTGGAACGTGGCACCAGCATTGGATAAGCCAAACGGCATGCGCTGATAGGCGAACGTCCCCCACTTCGTGGTAAACGCCGTCTTATGCTGGTCTTCGTCTTTAACCCAAATCTGGTTGTAGTCGGAAAATCCATCTAAAAGTGAAAATCTCTGGGCTCCAGCAACGATATGCAAAATTTGGTCGATTTGGGGAAGCGGACGGTGGTCCCGGAGGGAAGCCTCGATTTAGGTTTCTGAAGTCGACACAGAGACGTATGTCGCCATTCTTTTTCCTCACGGGCACCAGATTCGCGACCCAGGATGAATGTTTGATGGGGTAGATGATCTTGGCCTCCAGCATCTTCAAGAGCTCGGTCTTCATCATGGCCTCAACCTTTGGATTTACGGCCCTTTGCTTTTGTCGGAACGGCTTGGCGCCATCCTCTAGCTCGATGGTATGCTGGATGACAGATCTGTCATACCCCCTCAAATCTTCGTAGCACCGGGCCACGATGTCGGGGAACTCCCGGCACGATGATCTAATCCGCACCCGCTCCTCCGACGTGCAGTCTGTTCCGACCTTGATGGTTTTATCAGGTTCGAGCTCCAGGTCAGCATACTGCCTCGGGTCTACTTTGATCCTGTGGGATATGGCTCTGTCATTCCGATCAAAGAGACTTTCTAATGTAATCAGTCCTTTTGGGACGTGATTATTCTCAGAATCGTATCAACCCCTCATATTGCTCGTCATCATGGTCTCTACCTTCGATTACACACACTTCGTTAACCGGGAATGTGACGATCTCCTCGTCACGGCTGAATACCCGCCGAAGGTATCCCTATCGTGCACGAAGGCCCGTGAATGGTGCGGACCGGCTTCGCTTTCGGACGACGTCTTCAGCCGGAACGTACTGCTCCAACAGACGCCGTAATATCCGCGTGCTTGTTTCTCTCACGCGATATTGCCTTAACGTTCAATGAGTCAAACGATTCCATCAGGTCCCAGACCCGATTACGGTACGCTCTAAGATAGTGATGCTTAGACGCGCATTTATTCGTAACTTGATGACACACTAACTCTGAATCTCCGAAAATTTGGAGATGCTTGATTTCGAGCCTTTCCGCCTTTCGCAGACCTAAGCACAGGGCTTCGTATTCCGCCGAATTGTTAGTACAGCTCCAGGCCAGCCTGTAGGCATAGTCCCTCTGGACTCCGGTTGGAGAAACCAGGAGGACCCCTGCACCGGCGCCATTCTTGCAATGGGCGCCGTCAAAGAAAAGCTTCCACAGCTCTTCGGGTGCAGGTCCTACCTCCTTCGCAACGGACACGTCAAGCTCCTCGGGCTGCTTAATGGAATAACAGACCTCGCTCTGTCCCGATTACGGCATTAAAATCCCGCAACGAGAACTCGTCTTCTAGCCGTAGCACTTCGAGAGCTTGCTCGGTCGGTTCTATCGTCACCTCTTCTTCGACAACTGGACCATGCAGTCCATCTCTCCGCCGGGTATCTTGTCTACTAGAAAAGGAGAAGGCTTCTCATTGAAAATTTTCAGTCTCCTTCCTTTGAAGGGCACTTCCATGTGCGAGTAGTCTAGAGACAGGTACCCGCCCAACTTCGCAATGAACTCCCGAGAGAGACACATGCCGAAGTAAGGCTCCAGGTCAACAATCACGACCTCTTGGATGACCACAATGTCGAGAGCTTTGTGCAGCCGGATAGGGATGTCCTTTATGACACCAATTGTCTTGACAGGGGTGCCGTCTAATTGCAAGCACACCTTGGCCGCTTCGCGTGTATTCCATCCCGATCTCATCGCGACGGCCTTCGGCATCACGGTCGAGGAAGCACCGGAATCCACCATGCGAGTTGTGAACTATGTGCCCTTGCTTCCGCAAAGACAGATAAAAGGGTGGCGGTCCTGTTCTTCCCGGTGGTGGAGACCGTCAAAGGTTGAACCGGGACAGCGAGTCGCATCCGCTTGCCGTTCTTCATGTTTTTTAGTGATTCTTGCGAGCAGATCTACTCGGCCCGGAAGCGGAAGGGCATCGTACATGCCGATTCCGGCAGAGTCTTCTTTAACTCGTCTACAATGTCGTAGCCCGAGGTACTAGCTCCTTTCGCTGGTTTAGCCGGTTCATACTTGGTCCGGCATCGTTGGGTGGCCTCAATTCGCTGTCTCTTGGTCGAGACGGGTACTTCGACTTCTCCTGGGCTTGTTCTTTGGTTTCGGCTGGGGGCTGAAGTACAGGGAGCTTAGCGGGAGTTGGGGCCTTTGCTGGAGGCTTAGCTGGAACAGCAGCGGTCTTTGCTGGAGAATGTTTAGCGGGAGCTTTATCTTTGGATGCCTTCTCCTGGGCTGTGTAAGGCCACAGCCGCTTGTACGGTGGCAGCCCATTGGGCTGCGGTCTTTCTCTTCTCGTGTATACCTGCAAAGGTTTAGCCGTGTCCGCAGCTTTCTTTTCTTCCTTGGCGGGCGTCACTGGGTTCTCTTCTGGCAGGGCAAAATTGGCCTCACCGTCCAAGATCATGTACAGCTCATCATCTTCTATAGTGCTGCCGGCCAAGGTCTGGATGTAGTGCTGGTGCAAAGTGCAATCTTCCTCCGAATGCGGGTCATTGCAAGTAGTGCACCAGTTGACCTGGTCAGGAGGACCAGGTGGGTCATCTATAGCAGCATTTCTCGGAGGCGGACGCCTCTGCGGTTGGTTTTCTGGGGCTTTATCTTTTGTCAATGCCGGCGGCGCATACGGCCTTCTAGGAGCAAAGTCCATTTGGGCCTCGCTTCTTTTTCATAGTTGTCATGTCATTGGACATGGCATGATATCCGGAGGCCAAAGCCCGCACTTCTTGTAGAATCGTGTTCGGATGTCATTGCGTCGGGAGGCGGCAACCGTGCCGGTGGAGGCAAAGCGGCCAATGGAGGAGGGTTAGAATAAGACGCATACTGCGGGGGAGCAGGAAGCGCTGGAAAATGCGGAGCGGGAGGAGGCGGATGAGGGTAATGCAACTGAGGCGGGCCGTATTGAGGGTAATGCTGCCCTGAAGTAGACGGCACACCACCAGAAGCAGAAGGATACTGCGATCTTGGAAAGTCGGGATGAATCGGCTCCTGCACTCTGGACGGAAGCCTGCCGATGGAGATAATGTCAGCTTCAGCTTGCTGGGCAGCTTCGTACAGTGCAGGGAACTCGTCAATTCGGGCGATCTTCAGCAGCAGGCATATGTCTGAGTTGAAGGACCTCAGATAGTAGTGAGCAGCCATGCCGGCTGAAGGCCGAAGTTCGCGAGGTACCCGTTTCCAGGATCTCG
This sequence comes from Wollemia nobilis, assembly GCA_028583015.1. Classification (NCBI taxonomy): domain Eukaryota; kingdom Viridiplantae; phylum Streptophyta; class Pinopsida; order Araucariales; family Araucariaceae; genus Wollemia; species Wollemia nobilis. The sequence continues at coordinate 1,106,584 of JAQPPZ010000104.1, read as the reverse complement.
CAAACCTAATGTTAAAATCAGACACCTCCTCTTGAGGATGCCTCCGGATTGCTTGGAACCGATGCGAGAGAGAGGTAGGATCAGCAGACTCGTTGCATCCTTTTACGAGCCTCCTGGCAAGCTAGGGCCACCCTGTGATGGATCCCTCTGGCAGCGATCTCCACCAATAGAGAAGCTTTCCCCTCAGGGAAAGGGCCAGCAGACGGGTCTTCACACTTTCATCGGTGATGGTATGCAGTGCGGCCAGGGCAAGGATGTCCTGGATGTGCTCGTACGCCGTCTTACCGTAGCCGTCGTATGTGGGAATAGACTTTAAAGCAGCAGGGGGCACAACTTGCTGACCGATCAGGGCCAAAGGCCCTGTAGAGTCCACCGCCGGGAAGAGATCATCGTCATTCGGCTGTTGATCAGCCATTTCTTCTTCTTCTCCGCCGTCGGTTGTGTACTCGGTATCGGTACTTTCCGAGGATACAGGATTTTCCTCTTCCTCGGCCTCTTCTACTTCGTACTCGGCTCTTCCGACCTCAGCTTCGGCTTCGTCGAAATGAGCTCGCGGATCAGCCAGCCTGGGTATCTCGCCTCGAGCGTGGATGTCTAGTTCGTAGAACTCAGGCGGGCTTCTCGGATTTCTTGTTCGCCACCTTCTCGTGTGCATGAAGGTGACCGGACCGGTCTTCTAGACTCGGAGGATTTGTTCGTGCGAGTCGCCGGTGTTCGGATTTGGAACAGCAATGAAGCGAACACCGGTGCTTCGATTCTCGTCGGGGGTGAGAAACTTCCTTGTCTCACCAAGAGCTCAGGAACTGTCAGCGCCAGGTGGAGACTGATCAGAAAATCTCTCGTCAGATGTGGGACCCGTGTTCCGCCGAGCGTGGCAGAGAAACTGTTGCGCTAGGTGGAAACTGGATGGGTACTCTTTCTTTAAATCGTGGGACAAGCGTCCCACCGGGCGTGCCAGAGAAACTGTTGCGCTAGGTGGAAACTGGATGGGTACTCTTTCTTTAAATCGTGGGACAAGCGTCCCACCGGGCGTGCCAGAGACACTGTTGGTTACGAATCTGCCATGAGGAAAGGATTTTTGGTTAATGCGCCCGCATTCGCCCACCAAGCATGAAAGGCCGGAAGGAAGAGATGCCTTCCCGACCCGATCTCCGGAGAAGGCCGGCTCCTTTTGGGGGGCTTGATTTAAGCTAAAGGGAACAGGAAAGAAATAAAGGAACGGAAAGAGACAAATGTACAGAAAGAGATACAAATATGTCCAAAGGTTGGTGGGGGGAACTAACGATGACGGGAACACACCAATCACCGCTACTTACCGCATACAAACACAGAGCATGACAAGGAACCGCAAAACCTAGGCGTACTTCCGATACACCAGCGAGCGTATGCACAGCCTTCAATAGCTCCCTAGCAAACATTCCCTACAAGGAACTAACAGCGAGGGATCGTATCAATCACCGGGATACATACACCGACGGGGGTAGAAAGTAAACCTAGAGATGTCGGAGCCGGTATATGTGTTAGGTAGAGAGTTTAACCGCACAGACTTCAATGGCTCCCTAGCAAACATTCCCTACAAGGAACTAACAGCGAGGGATCGCATCAATCACCGGATACGGGCCAGCAACGTCACACACAACCGATGGAACTGCTACCAAATTTATAATGAATGCTTTAAATAATGAAGTACATAAGGTGCTTTAAACAAGCAATGCTAGAGGAACCTGATCGCCAAATGCCAAAATGAATCAACGAGCCACGACACAGGTGGGCCTAAGGCATATAATGAAAGACAACATAAAAGAATAAAGATAGTAGAACAGAACCAGGCATACAGATTGTATTCATAAGCAGAAGCACAGTTACAGTAAGCACAGTAGTTCCCTAACAAACATTCCCCTTCCACCACTTACAATGAATTTCAGATGGGCTTTTATAGCCCGAGTCCCACCCGTTACATTAATGGGCACAGAGTCCCAGTCAAACATGAGCTGACAGAAGCGGCGAAAGAGCTGCAAATGCTGACCTTTTGTCGGACTGGGCTGTACCCGCAGCATGGTCTTCCTGGAATCTGGACAGCTACGTGGCGGAGTGCTGGGTAATTCTTCAAGTCGGCAGGCTTGCTAGTAGTTGGAGCAGGTGAAACCTCAGATCAGCTTTGAATGTGGCTATTAACGCAGGCGGTGCAGGCAGCCCATGCTTATCCCTTTTGGTCGGCAGTCTTGGTTCAAATCCCGAAGCTGGACACTTGTCTGATGATGGGTTATGCCGTGTGACACATGCCTGCCTTAGAGGGCAGTCTATCCATCTTTGCTTGGGATCGGGGCTCCTTGGGATGCGTGCAAAAATCAGTGCAGTCGGGGAAGGCCTTCAAGCCTTGGTCAAATTCCGGGTTTGTTCCCCTACTGTACACCTGTCAAGGGCGCATTCCCGCTCCGTTGAGAAGTCGAATCGCGCACGTGCGAACACCGGTGTCTGCCGCCATATGGACCTGCTCCGGCATTTTACCTTTTTTCTGCATTGACCTGTCAGTCTGCCAGTGCAAGGTGCGCCCAGCGAGTGGGGCGAAGTACGAACTTCGCACCAAAACTGGGCGAAGTGCGCACTTCGCACCAAAACTGGGCGAAGTGCGAACTTCGCACCAAAATCGGGCGAAGTGCGAACTTCGCACCCAGACTTAGCCAATTTCAGATAGACCTGCTGGAAAGCTGGAAAATCAACTGGGGAACTCCATGGAAAAAAAGGGGGGAGAGAAAGAGAATGGGAAAGAAAAGGAAAGGGAGAGAAGCGAGAAAAACGGAAGGAGGAAAAGAAGAGCAGCACTGTTACAAAACAACATTGAAGACATTGCACCCCGTGCAAAAATGTGACAACAGGAAGGTTATAAAAGGGGCTGCTAGGAAAGGGAGGAATCATTCATATTATGTTAACTCATTGAACCCTTTTCCAAGGCATTTGTGGATGGAAACCCCAAGTGTCGAGTGGAGGCCATTGAGTACGAAAACCCTCATCTGGCTGGAATTGTATGAAGGTTCTATGTTCATTTGCAAATTTGAAATTTGTAATATTTTATCATTTTAGTTATTACTGTGTTTCTTTGATAAATATAAAATACAAAAAAATCAGCTTGTTGTAGCCTACTTTTGTGTGTTTTTATTTTGTATCTTAGGCAGGTTCTTTACAGTGGTATCAGAGCTTAGATCTGGCCAGCCTAGGGGAGATATAAGAGGAAAAGCTATTGCATGCTAGACAACATTAGAACACAAAGACTGAGGTAGAGGGAACAAAAGAAGCTACAGTGGTATCAAAAGGAACAAGAAAAGTTACAGGAAATGTCCAACAGAGAGAAAGAGTTCTCTAGCACATTGAAGTCCTTGTAGGATGGACAACAACAGTTAATCAATCTCTTCACTCAGCTAGTACAGTTTTCAAACCTTGTCACTGGTGAACGAGGGGAAACCTCAGCTTCTAGGGCAAACCACAACACACCACTGAAATCAACGACTAGTTCTGAGTTACCAAGAGTCATTTTTTTGCAGAAGGAAGCCATGCAACAAGGAGAGGGTGAGGTGGACCAGCAAGAGAATGACTTGGACACCCTCCATGCTGAATATGCTATGAAGAGTGCAGAGTTCCAAGGGGACATCTCCTTCATGGACTTCTACAACTTGAATTCTAAACCAAAGGCTCGAAATGGACAAAGAACCACCCATAACTAGCCTTATAGGGATCTACAACATAGATTGGAAAGCTCACTATTCCTTCATTCGATGGGTCCAACGAAATTTCAGCCCGAGCATGGATCCAGAAACTGAATACATATTTCATTTATGTACGAGGAAGAAGCCATAAAATTTGCAACCCTTCACCTGGAAGGAGTGGCACATGAGTGGTGGTATCATGGGCTAGTCACTCAAGGACGTAGTCTTATCACCACCTATGAAGAGTTTGAAGAAGGCTGATTGACAAATTTGAGAGGCAAAATCCAGAGGAACACTTAAGAGAAGAGAATTGACACAATGGCAATACAATGGCTCAGTTGATACATTTGTGGCTGATTTTCAAAGGTTAGCTGTAATGGTACCAGACATATTTGAGAGGCGGTTGACATACCTTTTCATGGAAGGTTTGAGAAAACCCCTTAAAGGCCTAATCAAGGCCTTTGACCTCGAGTCATTATAGGCAGCCATCAAAAGGGCTTTGACACTAGAGACCTCTGCACTTAGTAGATCCTTTCAAGGATCTACCACTAGAAATGTGCGTATAGGAATGCCGTAGCAACAATTGAAGGTTCCTCACAAACCTTTCCCACAGAGATTGGGAGCTGCACCCTCTTGACCTACGGGTCAATAGGGATTGGGACAACCGTTTAGGAGTCAACAACCAACTAATATGACCCGTAATGACATGCAGAGGAAACAATTATGTTTCAACTGCAAGGAACCTTGGAATCCATCACATAGGTGTTTGGGAAAGGGGCAGGTACACATGATTGAGGTATACTCATATGATGAGGAAGAGCCAGAACCATGCACAGAGACACAAAGTGCAGTAGAGGAGGAGGTAGCACCAATAGGCATGATCACAAATGGTCTTCCATCTCTAGAGGGAGGAGAACAATCATCTACTATTGCCTTTGTGTCAAGAGCTCCAAGATACCACTCCTTTTGAGTCAAAGGGAGGATTGGTGGGAAGTACATAGTAGCTCTCATCGATGGGGATGCAACCCACAACTTCATTGACCAAGCAGTAGTAGCCCGTTTTAGGTTGAAGGTGGAGGAGTTTGAGGGCTTTGAGGTAACAATGGCGGATGGGTATTCATTGGCTTGTAAGCAAGTCATTCACCAACTCCAGGTGGTACTCGATGGTTTTACCATCATCCATGACTTCTATGTCATTCCTCTGGGTGGTGCTCATATGGTATTGGGCATCCAATGGTTGCATTCACTTGGTGAGTTCACACAAAACTACCAAACAATGACTTTCAAGTTCAAAAACCAAGGAAAAGAGAGGACTATTAGATGTATAACTAATGAGTCAGTACAATAGGTTTCAGCACATAAGATAGAAAGGCTCCTGAGACGAGACTAGGTCAGTTGGATTGCAATATATTAGGGATCACCACAAGGCACCCCAAATTTAGGAGAGGACAAATATCACCAGATATTCAAGCCTTGCTAGACAAAGATACTTTTGTATTTGGAGACATGCCTGCTAGACTCCCACCAAACAGGGGATTTCAGCATACTATTGAGTTGGAGTCAGGGTCAAAGCCTGTTATTGTGACTCCCTATCATCATCCATGAGCCTTCAAGGGTGAGATATAGCGGACCATACAAGAATTTTTGATTTTGGGACATATCAGGCCTAGCACGAGTCCTTTTGCTTCTCTACTGGTATTTGTGAAGAAGGATGGTACAATGAAGATGTGTACTGATTACCGAGCTTTGAACAAGAGAACCATCAAGAACCGATATCCAATACCTAGGATTGATGAGCTTCATGGAGCAACATACTTCACGAAGATTGACGTACGGTCTAGATACCATTGGATTTGGGTTAAGCCCGAGGATACCCATAAGACAACCTTTCGGTGTCATTGTGGGCACTTTGAGTTCGTAGTGATGCCTTTTGGGCTCACTAATGCACCGACAACTTTTCAATCTGCAATGAATGAGATTTTCAGAGCCCACTTAAGAAAGTTTGTCCTTGTATTCTTTGATAACATTTTGATTTACAGTAAAACATGGGAGGAGCACTTGGCACACTTAGATATTGTTTTGGCACTTTTACAACAGCAAGCCTTCTTTGCCAAAAAGAGCAAGTGTGAGTCTGGGTTGCATAAAATCTTGTATTTGGGACATATCATCAATGAGGCAGGAGTCAAGATGGACCTGACTAAGGTCCAATCCATTCAAAAGTGGCCCACCTCGAGGAACTTGGCTCAGCTATGAGGATTCTTAGCTTTATGCAATTACTATAGGAGGTTCATACGAGGATTCTCACATCTTGCAACACAGTTGACTAAGAAAGAAGCTTTCCATTGGTCAACAGTGGCATAGGAGGCGTTTGACCATCTTAAGAAGGTAATGTCTACTGGTATTATTCTTGCCATTCCTGATTTTTCATTACCTTTTATGGTTGAGTGTGATGCATTAGGAGAAGGTTTAGGAGTTGTCCTTATGTAAAAGGGCAACCTATTTCATTTGAGAGTCAAAAATTTATAGAAGTGGAGAGGCACTTCTCCATTTATGACAAAGAAATGTTGGTTGTTATGTATGCTTTGGAGAAATTTAAAGAGTACCTAGTTTGTGGGCGATTTGTGGTGAGAACGAACCACGATAGTTTGAAGTTCTTTCTATCACAACGGGATCTCAATGATAGACAACAAAAGTGGGTAAGCAGACTATAGGCATATGACTTTGACATTGAGTATGTCAAAGGAAAAAATGATAGGGTGGTTGATGATTTATCTAGGAGACCCGAATTAGGTGCTATTTCTTCAGTAGAAGTTGATTGGAGGGATAAGTTGATGGCTGAATATGCCAAAGATGCTTATGCTATAGGGTTGCTTGAGGATAGATTGCCACTCCAGAAAGGGATGAGAGGTACCAAGTGAGGCAAGGCATCATTTTTTATAAAGACAAAATCTATCTAGTATCGGGGTCAAATCACAAAAGGAAAATAATTGCAGCCTTCCATGATTCTCCATTGTCTAGACACATGGGATTCTTTAATACCTATAGACAGGTAAGGAGTAGATATGCATGGAAGGGTTTAAAGGAACATGTAATTTAGCATGTATGGGAATGCAATGTCTACCAGAGGATGAAGCATGAAACCACACATCTGGCAAGATTACTTCAACCTCTTCCCATTCCACAAAAAAAGTGGGATTCAGTGTCCATGGACTTCATTATAGGTTTGCCTAGAGTGGGAGGAAAGAGTTGCATATTTGTGGTAGTAGATAGACTAACAAAGTTTGCACATTTCTTCTCCATTCCTAGTGAGTTCAGAGCACCACAAGTGGCAGAGTTGTTCTTTAGGGAGGTCTTCCGACTTCATGGGATACCTTGCACCATCATCAGTGACAAGGATTTACATTTCATGTGTACATTCAAATTGACAGGGACAAAATTAACTCCAAGTACTAGTTATCATCCCCAGACCGATGGACAAACAGAGATTGTGAACAAATGGATTGAAGGATATCTGCGGAGTTTTGTGACTGACCATCAGACAACTTGGGTGAAATGGTTGCACTTAGGGGAATATTGTTACAATACTACCTACCACATGTCAATAGGGATGTCCCCTTTTATGGTACTTTATGGATATGATGCACTGACCTTCACAAAGTTGACCTCCCAGAGACACGTGTTCTTGCAGCAGGTGATTTTATAGAGCAAAGCAGATAAATTTTAGTTGGGTTGTGCGATCAGTTACAGCATGCCCAAAATCAACAAAAAATATACGCTGATAGGCAGCGCACAGAAAGGCAATTTGAGGTAGGGGACATGGTCTTTCTCAGATTGCAGCCCTACAAGCAATCCTCTTTGAAAAGGAGTGGGGCTGAAAAACTCAAACTCCGCTTCTATGGTCTCTACAAAGTGGTTAGGCGAACTGGGAAGTGGCATATGAGTTGGAGCTACCCCCAAATAGCCGAATCCACAACACCTTCCATGTGTCTTATTTGAAGAAAGCAGTAGGCCAACAAATAGTGCCTTCGATTGAGCCTCCACCCTTGGATGATGAAGGAAAACTAGTACTTATTCTGGAACAGATCCTTAGCATGAGGGAGAAACAATTGAGAAACCATGTATGGACAGAGTTTTTGGTACAATAGAAAGGGTTGCCACAGGAGGATGCCACTTGGGAGTCGGCTGGCTGAGATACTTGATCACCCAGCTTTGTCTTGCTTGAGGACAAGCAAATTTGGGGAGGGAGGATTTGTAATATCCCCTTCTTGACATATCTATATGTGGGGTCCACTCTACCCAGCTGAAGCAGAAAAGAGTATAATAGAAGGTGAACTAATAAGGCAGATTGTCAGTTGGCAGCAGTTCAGCTAAAGCAGAAGAATAAATCTTAAAATAGGAAGTGGTTAATAAGGCAGATTTGCCAGCTGGTGCCAGTTAGTGATGCAGTAGCAATTAGTTGGAATAAATCTTAAAATAGGAAGTTGTTAATAAGGCAGATGGTGCCAATTAGTGATGCAGTAGCAATTAGTTGGCCCTAATTAAGAAGAGGAAGGTTATAAAAGGGGCTGCTAGGAAAGGGAGGAATCATTCATGTTATGTCAACTCATTGAGCCCTTTTCCAAGACATTTGTGGACGGAAACCCCAAGTGTTGAGTGCAAGCCATTGAGGATGAAAACCCTCATTTGGCTGGAATTGTATGAAGGTTCTATGATCATTTGGAAATTTGAAATTTGTAACCTTTTATCATTTTAGTTATTACTATGTTTCTTTCATAAATATAAAATACAAAAAAATTAGTTTTTTGCAGCCTACTTTTGTGTGTTTTTATTCTTCATCTTAGGCAGGTTCTTTACAGGAGGGTCATCATCAGGTTTACTTTGGCTATCTTCCTGTGAATACTTGCCATTTGCTTACTTAAATTCTATACGGAGTTTGCGTTCCATAGTGTCAAGTTTCTTAAATCCTTTTTTCATCTACTAGTTGAATTGGAATTCTGACCGCCATCAAATCTTCTTGTAAATGGTGGATTGGATCAAATTTTCTGATCTTTGTTTTCCCCTCTTCCCCCTTGAACTGGATTGACTGCCTTGGACAGGTGGTTGGATTGGAGGCTTCAAGATCATCATGGTATATTTTCTCTAATCCTCTCATATGATCCGCTTCCGCCTCTAATGCCTTGATGTACCTTGTAGTAAACTTAGTATCTTGCAGACCTTTGGCAATCCAATCTGAAAATGGATCTATCTCATCCAAGTCAATTGCCTCATCGGATTGGAGGCTTCAAGATCATCATGGTATATTTTCTCCAATCCTCTCATATGATTCGCTTCCGCCTCTAATGCCTTGATGTACCTTGTAGTAAACTTAGTATCTTGCAGACCTTTGGCAATCCAATCTGCAATTGCCTCATCGGATTTGTTTGCCTCCACTTGTCAGGTGTGAATCTAAAGATTCTATTGTATTGATACAAGGTCATTGAGGCGCTCCTGGGTCAACCTATTGCACTTCTTGGTGTGTATGACCTCAAATAGAGACCAATTACACCCAAAAGCACTACAAGGATGATTTCAAATGGGGATGGCAATCCGCTTAAGAGTAGGTGTTCTAGCACCATAATCCTCCCACCATAAATCTGCAAAATATATATATATATTTTTCAAATTATAAACTTACATTTAGAATTTCGTAAACGACAAGAAAAAAGGTTTAAAAGTTTGAATTTTTTACCTAGTTGCAAGGTTGACCTTGATTCAATACAGAAGGGGGATGAAAAGAGGCTCCTCTAAGCCTCCTTGTAGGTTTGCAACTTGTAAGGAATGAGATGATGTTTGATAGGGTTATCTATCATCTTGTTAGTGCAAGCGTAGAACCCGCTTGAACCTCTTCACCAGCATTATTAAGATTGCCACTGAAAAAGAATTTTGGGTTCAAGAAGTACCTTGCTGCATGAATAGGTCAATGGATTTGTTGCCTCTTCCATGTCTTCTAAATGATTTGCCGAATAGGTTCATATTTGCATTGATTTCCTCCATAGTAGTGTTGGATGGTCTCTTGTCCTATCCATGGCCTCATACATGTACCCCATTGCCAATTTCTCACCATCTACAAGGCGAAGAACCTTGACTAAGGGTTCTATCACCTACAATTGAATAGTTAAATTAATCGTCGTAAATTACTAAATGTATTTAATTTAAAAATTACAAATATGAATTTGTATTTTTTAGTTAAATTTAGAAAAAACAATTAAAAAATAAGATTTTAAGTTTAAACAACCAAATAACTACCTCGAGAATTTCTTGCACGTTCACTCAAAATGGGTTTTTAAAGACTCACCTCTAGACCCTCTACCTCTTCTCTTTTAAATGATATGGTGAGGCATACCATTCCTTGCTCACAAACATCCTCTTCAATGTAGACGATGCAACAAGAAGGTTCTGCCCTAGGCTATGAAGTTCGAGGTGAATTAAGTGATACCTGGGTGAAGAATGTCCCTCCCCTCATTGTGTTCCCATCTCAAGCTGAGCACGCATGTGTGGTTGTATATGAATCTTGGAATGTTGTTTGCCTCTTCCACCATGATCTTCACCCATGATAGTTTGCCAATGTCCTCAAGCATGAGGTCAATGCAATGGGGGGCACATGGGCTCCAAAAAATAGAGGGATACTTATCCTTGAGAAATCTACCCACAGATATATTTGTCACTGTGTTGCCCGTCACTACTTGGATAACGTTCTCCTCTCCTACTTCTAGCACGATCTCCAACAAATTAAACAACTAGTGCATATTCTTCACCTCTCGTGAGGCATCAATCGAATTTAGAAACACCATGGATCCTTTCTAAGCCACTATGAAGTTGAGGAGGGTGGGGGTCTTCTCATCCATCCATCCATCAGAGAGAATGCTACAACCCTTTTTACCATATTTTTTTGGCTTTTATACAAGAGCACGTGTTCGTGACACACACCAACAATGGCCTGCTAAAATTTTTTTGTGTAGTTGATTTCATGCATTGTCCAACCTTGCCTATTGCCCTCACTAGGGCTTCCCAATAAGGGCTGCTTGTGCAATTAAAGGGAATGTCGGAGTAGTACCAAAAAATCGTTTTCATTGTTCGTGCTTCCTTCGACTTCTCTTGCCCCCATCCGGTAGTCTACCTTGTGTTCGAGCCTGAGCCAATACCCAAACTCTGCCCAAAAGCTCACTAGATGTGAGGGCTAAAAAAGGACTCTTCGGTAGTAGTGACAACATCTTCTAATTAGGCCTTATCTTGATAAGAAGAGGCCCAAGGCCCTACCCAATGTCCATTTACGAATCTTGTCTATTTTGCCTCTATCTTCTTTGCCTCCTTAGTGTGCACCCAAGCTTTGGCCTCATTTCTTATGGTATCATTTGCTGAAAAGGCAGGTTTCCATGTCATGCCCTTTTACCCCAATAAGATGAAATTTGAGGCAATGGATGCCTCCTCGCATGTCCTTGCCATAGCACTTGCAAAACACTTGATTTGGAAAGCTCCCTTTAATGCTATGCTTCCACATTAGGTCCGTCCTTGGGCTTGGAGTTGGGTTTGAGGTATTTGGCTGATTTCTATCGGCATTAGTTCCTTGGCCTTCACCCGGAGAAGCTATCTATTTTTCCAAGGAAAAACGAAAAAAAAAAATGAAAAGAAAAGAAAACCTTAAGTGCTATGGAATTTGAGGCAATGGATGCCTCCTCACATGTCCTTGCCACTGTACTTGCAGAACACTTGATTTGGCAAGCTCCCTTAATGCCATTCTTCCACATGGGGTCCTTCCTCGGGTTTGGAGTTGAGTTTGAGGTATTCAGCTGATTTCTGCGGGTACCAGTTCCTTGGCCCTCACCCAAAGAAGCTATCTACTTTTCCAAGGAGAAAGGAAAAAAAAAAAGGAAAGAAAAGAAAACCACAAGTGCTACTTTTAAGTCACTAAGCAAACCCTAGAGGCTTGAGGAACAACAAAAAGAGAGAAAACTTAGGAAAAAATATGTCGAATTTGCATGTAAAAGGAAAAAAAACCCTTTGAAATCTTGTGTGAATGAATGAAATATCCAATAACTGCTGCAAATCCGTGGAACTGATCTTTGTATGTAGTCTATGGTGTGTGATTTGCCTCTAGGGAAATTCTGGTCTGAGCATGAGAGAGATAAAAATGAGAAAATAAGGGTTTTTGTCCTTTTAAAACTGTTTTTAGTGATTTGAGGCACGGAGTCAAGTTTTGCTGAGTTTTTGGCGAGAAAATAGAGATTTCTTGGTGCTGATTTTTCTTTTTTTTAATTGTAGTGGTTTTTTTCTTGCGAGTTGTGCAATATCTTGCAATTTCTTGTCAACATTTCAAACACTGGTCTAAAACAGTTATGGTGAAATAGATATGTTTATATGTTCTTTTTTACAAGTTCCTCCTCATTCTATCTGTTTGGATAATTCTGAATCCTTTTTCCCCCTTCCTGCATTTTATTCTTCATAGCTTTTTTGTGCTTCCTTAAGTACCTGTTTGTTCTTTGGACAGCTACTATGATGTTGATGCAAAATAAATTTTAAATGAAATTAAGGAGACACATTTCCATTTACCTTGCACACTGTATACACCCATGTTTAAAATGAAATGTAAACATATTTCCATATTATAAATTGATGATTAGTCCAAGGATATGGGTGTACCTTTTAGTCACTAGGATTTCATCAAAGTGCAGTGTGAGATTTTTCTTGTCTTTGGATGTCTTCACATTTGCATTGTCCATTGCATATCGTTCTGGTTCAAGTACAGATCCCCTCTTTTGCTTCTTTATCTTCCCTGTTTTTCCATAAGATCTGCCACTATTTCGGTTCTTTTTCTTTGTTTGGGTTGGATGGTGGAAGATTCAACTTTGTAACAAGGATTTGCCTGGATTCCAAGAGCAAAGCATTGCATGTTCCATCCACTATAAGGAGAACATAGAAATTGTGTTCATCACAAACATTTTAGTTGTTCAAAAGTCTTATGTTGTATGTATTTTGTTGTATGAAAGTATTAGCTGTTAGTTAATATTCACTTAAATTAGCAATATGTATGTCATTCAACTAGATCCCAAACTACGAATAGAACATATTAGTTTATTATCCTTATAACCATTGTCTTTGTTTCCTTACAGGTCAAACTTGTAAAATGTCTTATTGAAAACATTGTTGTAGATATCTCCTTCAATCAGCTAGGTGGACTTTGTACGCTTTGCTTTTTGGAGCAGGTAAACATTGAAAATTTTCTAGCAGGTGGGCACCTGCTTTGTCTTTTTTTTTTTTTTTTAAATTGATAAATTTATTTATCTAGTGATCAATATACAGTGATGGTGTCAATGTTATCCTTGAAGTTTCAAGTTTTCTGCTGTTAACAAAGCAAGTTTATGATTAAATTAATTTAGAATCACTCCTTGTAGGTCAATGAGTTGATTGGGAAGGGTAACTTATTCAAGCGCAGTATTATACTAGTTAAAGCATGGTGTTATTATGAAAGCCGTATTCTTGGTGCTCATCATGGGCTTATTTCTACGTATGGATTGGAGACTTTGGTCTTGTATATCTTTCATCTTTTCCATACATCACTACAGGCTCCCTTAGAGGTTTGTTATTGGACTAGAGAATATATTTTTGTTTTTGTTTTTCATTTTCTTTCTTTTGGCTTCCTCCTGGAAAGAAGAAGAATATTCAGATTGTGAGGAAACATTCAAGAAAGGCTTAGGCATACCTTTTGAGCACTGATACAATTTTCAATGGACAGGTCCTATTCAAATTTCTGGATTATTTTAGCAAGTTTGACTGGGACAATTATTGTTTGAGCATCCGGGGTCCTGTTCCCATATCTGCACTTCCAGAAATAGCTGGTAATCAACCTTTGATTTTGTCATGCACATGTGATTTAGTGATCGTCATAATGTAGTGTTTATCTGAGCTGTATTCTCATATAGGTTTGTTGATACTTTTCATTTTTTGATAGCTGAGCTACCTCAAACTGATGGAGGCAATGTCTTGCTTGGCAAGGAATTTCTAAAGATGTGCACTGATAGGTACTCTGTGTTCCCAAAGGGCCAAGACAACCCTAGTCGACCATTTACTAAAAAGTTCCTAAACATAGTTGATCCATTACGTGAAAATAATAACCTTGGGCGAAGTGTGAGCAAAGGTGTGTGATCCCTGTTGCTTCTAATCTGCCCTGTCTGTATTCTAATTTAACACATTTACTTCATGTTCTTTAATGTTAAGAAATCAATTAAGGTTAATGTTTGTAATAGTAGTTTTTTACCCCTCTGTTCAACATGGAAACTATACAGCTGGTAAATTCTGAAATCTAGCACAGAATGTTTGTTTTTATTTTATTTTATTTATTTTTAAACAAAGGAATTTATTTGCCACATATTATGTACTTTAGTTATTTGTTTACTCGTAGTATCTTCATTTACTGCTTGACCTTTGTTATAAGTTTGTCTTTATTGTATATTTGATAAGATGGAAGCATTGTTGCTGCTTATCATATTCTGCACCTTGAAGTCATATTCATGCATGCAAACTATACTTACATTTTGGGATCTTGTACATGCTGTAGCAAACTTCTATCGTATACGTAGTGCTTTTGGATATGGAAATCGCAAATTGGCAATTATTCTACAATCTTGTGAGGAAAATATTGCTGAAGAATTAGACCGCTTTTTTTTTAATACTTGGGACAGACATGGTAGTGGACAACGACCAGATGTTCCAGACTTATCATCACGAGGCTCAGAAAGCAAGCTGCCTATGGAAAGTGCAAACTTCATGGTATTTTCAAAATCAATCGATGAGAATGGTAAGCAAGATGTTAATAAGAATGGCTCAACCATGAAAACCAAATCTCAAGATGCACAAAGAGAGGGTGGATCTACTATTTCAGCAGTGCAGAGTGCTATAATTTCTTCCTCGGCTGGTGACACAGCATCAATTGCACAAGGTAGTGCCAACACAGGGAATGTTCGAGACAATAGGAATGATGCACTACTGGAGAATGTCAGTTATGTTGTCGTGGATGACCTACATGGATTGGTCAACTGCACAGAGCATATGATACAGAAAAATACAGAGCAGTTTTCTCAAGGTCATGTTTCTGCGAAGTTGCAAGTCAGTGAATATTGTAATAGCAGTGCTGCTTTGCCTTTGGAAGATGCTATTGATGGTGATAGGTTGTCAGGTAATTTTGAATATCTTGCTTGAGATAAACATTCTTGTTCTAAAATATTTATCAGAATATCACCAGACCTTTATAGTCTTCATCGCAAGTGTAAATGTTTGTACTGTCTGTAACTCATGCAGAGAAAACTCTTGCAGGTTCGGGTTTGACAGACTTGAAAATATGTTTATCACAAGTTGCAAAACTGGATCTGACAGATGAAGAAAAATGCAGTGACGATTCTCCAAGCATAATACACAATATTGCAACAGCTAGTTCTCCAGACAACATTCCATCTGCTCGTGATAGTCAAATTCACTGTTTTGTGAGTAATAAAAAGGTGTTTGGTGTTAATAATAATTTTTTAGAGCAACAAAGTTTTGGTGAGAAAAAAGCATTTGCAACTTCAAAGACACTTCAAACAAAGATTTTATCATCATCTGTTCAAGATCCTTCACAGTTATTGGGTTCTACTCAGGTGTCCTCATCTCTGCCTAATTCTGTTGGAACCATGCATTGTGGTGCGCTAACAGGTCTGCCTCAACATTTGAAGCCCCTGAAGGGGAAATCAACCTCAGAATTGCCTGACCCTTGTATGAGTTCAGCTTTTCTTGTGCATGATACACCATATGTTGTTCCTGGAAGGCCTGTGACACCTCTCTTACCTCACTACTTTTTCCCATCAGGCCCAAACAAGGCAGGACTTTTGAATGAAGGTATTAGAAGTTCACGAGGCTTTCAATCTCAATTTGGAAATGACAACAGGCAGAAGCTAAACGCTGTCCTTGAACCAGATCAGCAAAATGTTATGAGTGTTAAGAGCACCTCTTGCATAGCTGTAAATACTACAGTTGCAGGAGCTCTTTCAGAAGTTTCTGCTAGTGCATCTTATGGTTGTACAAAGCATTCTCCAGATACAAGTACTCAAATGAGAAACTCTGCTTATTCAAATTTAAATGATAAGGGCTTAAACTCCAGTTGCAGTTCTACAGAGTATGGTCTTCGAGAAGATCTAGGCGAAAAGAAGAGTAACACTTACAGTGCTAATGTCTCTTGGCCTGATAATTTGCATTTTCCAATTGGTGATGGAAATCTTGCTTCTAGGGAAGGTGGGAAGGCTTCTAGTGCTATTCCTACTTTGGTTATAGAAGAGAAGGCAGCATTAGGAAGCCATGAGTTCCCACATAATTTTATCTCTAGCTCTGGTGTTCAGGCTATTACTTATCATCCAACACAAAATATTGGCATGCCTATTCTTTCACCGGGATCAGATGGACCAGTCTTTGCTGGTTATGGCCTTCCCGTAGAAGGGGCTTACAGACCACCACTGGCCATGGCTCTTCCTTCACCCTTAGGGAAGCAATCATCACCTTTTGCTGACGTTTCAGGAAGTTTTGATTCTTTGAAGTCCCTTGCATTCCCAGTAAATGATATTGCATTTAACAGTTCAAAACTCGTCCATCTTCCTAGGGCTGAAAGCACAGCTCACAGCCTCTATACATATCATCCTGCAGACCTGTCATATAATTCACTTGAGCCATATAGTTCTTTGAATCCAATTCAGCCAAGTATGGACGCAGAATTTAGCAGGATGGAAGGTTTTAAAGATCATAAAGTTACCAAACATGCACATATTAGTTCCATGCTAAAGCAGACAGAAAGTAAAGTAGTACTTGCAAGTTCTGCTTCAACGCCACAGTTGGAGAGCTTGTCACTAAGGAGTGTTGATGAATTGGGCAGTCCAAAATCTGACCTTTTGAATGGTGATTTTAGAAATCACCTAACCAATCTTGCTTATGGAAGATCCTGTCAGAATCCTGTTTGTGCAGGTTCTATTTTACCATTTCCAATGGTGCCTCAATGTGCAGAAGAGTACTGCCCATGGGAAGGTCCTGGAAGACCTGTCCTTTCTAAAAAGAGTATGCCTAGTCACATTCATGGACGAGGCGTTGTTTCTAGTCATCCGTTTCATTATCCTTCTGGTTATCTAGGAGCTAATTCCCAAATCCATCAAGGAACCTTCAATGGTAAAGAAATGCCAAGACCAAGAAGTGGAACAGGAACATTCTTCCCAAATCTGGTACAGTTTCTAACATTCGACTTTCATCTCAATATATGTTTCCTTGGATATGGCCAATCTTCATATGCATTATTTAAGCAGTGCTAATTTTGAATTTTTGCAACCAGCAGACTCATCATTCATACAGAGAAAAACACTCACCTAACAAAGGCAGACATCAACATGGCACAACTCAACATGACTTTCCTGCCCAGGAAGGTGTTGGACACCAGAGTGGTATTCGAAACCGTCCAAGCTATGAATCGGTTTCTTCTTGGGAATTTGCGTATTTGAATATTGACAGGAATACATCCAATGAAAAATATAGAACTAGTGACCCTTCCAGACAAGACTCAGTGCGCAAGAGCTTACATCAGTCAACTTCTCAGGTAGATATGGGAAACAATGTCTTGGCTTCACCGAAAGCAGCAATGACTTTAGGGATGCAGTCACCTTGCCATTTTAGTGGCCAGGATATACCTTCCTCATGTACAGCAGTTAGCCCATATGAACCTCCATTTGTCCTCATTTATCCTTATTCAGATGGCACAACTTTTCCATCTGAGCACCTGGAATTTGGAACGACTAGAGGGAGACCAGAGCCAGGTGACCATGTAAGCTGGGTCATACTGAATGATCAATCTCATACCCCGGGTAGAGCAGCTTCCTTAACTTTCTCAAATGAGAGAGGATTGCAGCAAACCAGTGCACCTTTAAAGCAAGAAAGGTATGATAAAAAAAGATTCAATCAATTATGCTTGTTTTTTTGTTTTGATTTCAGGCATTGTTTACTTTTAGGTAGTCAGATTTGTCAACTGCGGCTTCATTTTTATGTTATTTTAATCCTTAATTTACAATATATTTCACTCCTGGGATATTCAGGGCAGCGCTGCAGAGTTGTCAATCAAAGGAGGATTTTCCTCCACTTTCTTTGCAAGGTCAACATAGGGTCAATTCCTCTGATGCTGGAAATGAAGATAGTAACAATGAGAGAAGCTCAGAGAAGCTCACACGGTCAACATAATGTTGTTGCTTCCTCATCGTAAATTTTTTGGTCATCGGCCACACGTCCTATTATCCTGTTTTTGTCTATTTAAAATCAGCCACACAGCAGCCGAATGTTTTTGTGTAATCCATTGATTGATTAAAGTTTAAATTTAATTTCTATTTAGCCAATAGGATGTACAGATGTTGCCAATTTCATTTGGTCATCTGCTAGCCCATTTTTAAAGGGCTTGAAGGTAAAGATGCTTTCAGATAGGTTGGAAAATAAATAGTGGCACATGCTCAATTATTTTGGCTCAAACGTTTTTGCTCTTTTGGTATCCAATGTTTTATGAATGAAATGAAATGATTTGAATTATGTCTATGAGACCAAATCGGTTTATGGGACCAAGAGCTTTACTACAAGATGGGGTATGCTGTACAACCCTACTCGCTTTTGAATTCAAACCTTGGACACCCTAAAGTTTAACATCCAAGAAATAAAATTGTTCAACAAAGTCAAAAAGCTCAACATCTTGTTATCATCTTTTGGAGTGTGTTTCTTCTGTAGTTGATTTTGATGAGAAGTTTCCCTGTTTTTTCTATTTTCAATTCTTCAAAAAGTTCTATTAGTGAGTTTACTTTTAAAGTGTCCTCATATGCAATCCTGATGTCCTTGTAGGCTTCACATTCCATGACAAAATGTTTTTCGGTCTCCACTACTACTGTGCAAAAGACAGATTCATTTTGACCATGCCTCCTGAGGAATTGTCCATCTCCCAGTTTTGCATCTGAGATGGTGTGAACTAGATCTTAGTTGGGCTATAAGCATTTTTTCCTTCCATTTGATCTTTGCATCTATGTACTTCTTTTGGCTGTGTTCACAATTTGAGTTGAACTCGTTGATGTATAACTGTTTTTTCCTTCCTAAATGGTTTGTCCACATGACAAAGTTTGAATTTTTTCCTCACATACTGTTTAATTTCTTTGTTGGATTTTTGGACCTCATGAAATTTAATGCTCCATTTGTTCGTCCATTTGTTGTTTTGTTTCATCCATGTGTCTTTTCTTCTATTCAGTTACCTGCTATCTTTCGTTCTTTGTATCTTTTGTGCTTTGCGCAAATAGTGATGCAGAAGCACAGATCATATTTGTGGTCTGCATAAAGTTAATCTTCTTGAAGGGAAGGTAATTGTACATTTCTCTACTTTGAGGGAATAATTAATGAAAACCTACATTGAAATTGTTGGATGAGCCTTATTTTGGTTTGAAATATTAAAAACAAAATTTGAGGGAATATTGCTATAATTATAACAAGTTTGTTTAGATGGAATTGAGAGGACTAAAACAGAAGCTTTTGTTGTACAGATAAGTGCAATGTTTTGTTTGTAAGCTAAAACCTTGTAGGCTTTCATTGGTTGCAAATTCTAACATAGTTGTTAGATCAATTTGCTCAAATTAGGGAGCAGCAGAAGAGTACTAAGAAGTATATCAGATTTCCCTTTTTATCTTAAGAAATTTCATGAGAATTTAGTGCCATCTATCTCTATTAACAATGTTAAAGATGCAATATGGGTTCTTTCAACTTGTTAGAAAATACGATTAAATATCCTTAATGATATTTTTAGCTAGGCACAATTCTTTCTTTCTTAATGCTCCGTTTGTCCATCCATTTATTGTTCTTTTTCATCCATGTGTCTTTTCTTCTATTCAATGTTTATTTGATTGACAAATTATTTGTGTTGGTGGAAAATTATTTAGCGTTTTTTTCTTTTTGCAAATAGAGAAAACTTTTAAGCAATAAAAAACAACCAAAAGAACTAATATCAAACAAGAACAAAATAAAAATGAAATGAGAGATCAACCCAATTCTTTTCTTTCTTTTGATATGAGTGGAGCATGGATTACTTGAGTCCTCATTGTTATTGACATCAAGTTCTAAGAGATGCTAGTAAAAAGACAAGACTTTGCACCCTTGTACTGCTTTACAGTCTAGTGCGATAACCTAGTGCCCAACAAGACTAGATCACAATGTTTGGTGCTAGATGGTAGTCCAAACCAATGCTGATCATTATTATTAGTGCCAAGTTTTTGTCAAGCACAAATGCTCCAACCACCAACGCTAGCACTCAGCCAAGCACCAAACATCAATGCCAACACTCAACCAAGCACCAAGCTCCAATGCCAACACTCAGCCAAGCAACGAGTTCCAAAGGCTTATGCCAACTTTGGATGTCTAGTATTAGAAGACTTGCACCAGTTGACAAAACAATTTGTCAGCCCACTATTCCACCTGGTTCCACAAGATGATATGTTGAAGCTGGTAGCATGGTTTGTCATAATAGTCTTCTTGTAATTGTTGGAAGTTGAACTATCTTCACTTTTGTGTGAATCTTGTAATTGTACCGTACACTGTATAGAGCTTGGAATTTTGTACAAATGGTACTATCTTTTAGATGGAATCGTGTACTTGTGTATAGAGCTTGGAATCAATTCTCCATGGCAAACAATGTCCATGAACAACTAGCGTGGCCAAATGTTTGCAACCTATTCCTTGAGCTTAGCAATAGGGCCACTTGAGGGCCTTGTGTTTTATTGTTCATTTATCCAACCCTTTGCAAAGGTAGTAGTCTGCTCTAAATCCTCTAAGTGCGCGCCAGACCGACGACGATGGTACAAACCCCGAGCGACCGGTGGTCCCCATCTCACGTCAAGTCAACAAGAACGAGACGAATAGGTTTGTTGGGAGCAATCCTTGTGGTTTAAACCCTGCGCTTGCCAGTTACTAAAAATAGTGGTTGTAACCAACTCTCCTATGTAACCAAAAAATATATATATATTTGTATTATTTATAAATAAAAATTCTTAGAGTAATATCCTTTTTTTCCTATTTTTCTTTTCCATCTATCATCATGTTGTATGAGGAATAATACATTGTGCCCTAGTCTTTTGCACAACTTTGAAACATAATTCATCTATCTCACTAGTTGAGCTAGGATGTTGACCAAGCTATGCCTCAGATCCCTTGTGATGCAAATTGTCAATATCAAAAGTATCGTTCATACTTTTGTGTTTGCTATCACTAGCTGGTATTATTATCACTTGTCAAATCCTTTCTTTGAGTATAAGTCTTCCAACAAGTTCCACCATTGAATATTTTCTCATGCATGCTCGTGGTACAAGAGTGAAAGCATCACATTTGGTTATTAGTATCCAAAATAACGTCATTTGCATTCGATGATTGTCAAATTTGCAAAGTTCACTTCATACTCCAAGATGACATATGTTTAAAAGCTCATCAAGGACATGTTGGATGTATAGAGAGCAACTTTGTTAATGAAATTTCACAATCTTATGATCTAGACAAGATTGACAATCACCTGTACTCTTGCCCCTTTATAAAGACATAATCTACTTAAGATGTAGACAAATATTGATATTTCAATCTTCCTAGGCAAGATTAATGCAAAGGAGTAGGAATCTAGTATATAGAGTTGTATTATTTTGCTAGTCAGTTCATTGACATCAACAAGATCTCCTTTGGAGCACTTAAAATGTTGATATTTGTCTTGTGTTAATAGGAAACACTAGTACCTAATTTGAAACAAATATTCGATTTGATTGATACTTAGAAGAAGTTTATTGATACCATGTGCTCTTGTTTCTACCCCCTAAAATACCATGAAGATGAGTACATGTGTTTCCAACAATAGCACAAACAAAATGAGTAACCTATTCAACAATACATTGATGAGTTCAATCAACTCTTCATCTACCTACGCATTAGCAATGACAAGAAGTTTAAATCCTCAATTACATCAATGGCCTTCATTACCATATTCATTGTAAGATGGAGTCCCTTTCCAAAGATACCTTGGCACCAGCTTATAGTTTTGAGACTAAGTTCGAAATACGTCTTTAGCAAAGTTGAAGGGTCCTATGTAGTCCTTGTGTAAGACATAGTAGGCACCAAAGTGTAGGCTATTTGTTCTTTACCACATCCTAAGACACCATATTCCAAGGGCCCCTATATGCAACATAAATCAAAGTCTTAGATCACATAAGACAAAGGAATACAAAAAGTGAGAGGTAAGCAATAAAGGTAAAGGTAAAGTAATTTTTAACGTCCATAAGAACATAGGCCATATAAGATGATCCTCATAGAGGATGTTTGCCCAATAAGTGTTTATCCAACTAATCTCTAGTTACTTAGAATGGTCTACAACTCTAACCCCCATTGGGACCTCCTATTCAAAGTTCCAAAGTCTTTACCGTTAGGTCCACTCAAATTGTACTCACTGCAATCACCATAAGGCACATACTCGAATAATTTTGATTGTTGCAGTTAGTAAGTCTTTGATAATTCATCCCAAATGTTTTGATTGCATTTAGACCCCAAAGAGCAAAGAAGATATAGGATTTAGTTGTTTTAACATGAGCACTAAAATGTTTAGCAAATTTGAATCCCAAATGTTTTTAGAAAATGTGAAAGCATGTTTTGTACAATTTGTTGAGTCAATCTAGAAGCTAGAGGAATATTATATCTCGAGATACTATCAAGCACTTGAGTCTCTAGATTGAACCACACCCTCAAACCTATTCTTGCATATGACTATAATGGGAAAAGTAATTGAGGTTAAGTGACAATGTACCTTCAAGCCCATGTGTAATAATCACATAATGTAGCATCATTGGATATTTGTGACATCCTACTTAGGAGGCACTACCTTTTTGAAAGCAAAGTGGCATACTAGTCTTGTAATCAACAATGGTTTGTGTGCACCAAAGACAACTTATCATATTCTGGAGTGTCTACCCTAGAGAGAGGTAAAATCTATTTTCGCTAAGCAAAGTAGAAGGCTAATTTATCAAATCAAGTTTGTATTATTCACGATCTTCCCAAAGACTACCCATGCTAAGACATTTTCCCTTGCAACATGTAGTTCACTCACTTTTGAACAATATCTTCAAATAGACTCATTTTTTTTTTTAATTCCTTATATGAGATTGGAATGAGCATCACCCATACTACATCATCACCACGTAGTGGTATTACGACTTGGTTATTATGCATGTATCACTTTGAAATATTTGAACCTTGATCTCCTCCTTGAAAGTCGAGGAATTTAGTTGGTTGCAACAATGTCATTTTGATTCTCTTTAGATGGACACTTTACTTAATCCTATTTTGATGTTTCCTATGAACCATGGTATTGCTTCTTAACTATGTTGTAAAACACTAGAGTGAATTTTTTTTAGTTTCACCATTGTTTAATAGTTCTCTCTTCAACAACTTAGTTTAGGAGTACAATAAAATTAAATGTCAAATACAAGAGTTGGTCAATCAAGAGAATACTTACCCCTACTCACCTCCATGTGGCATCTACATCTTGCTAGCACTAGAAAAGTATGGTACATAAGGACTATGCATAAACTACCATGCTCTTAACAAGATCATGATGAATAACATCTATTTGTTAACTCATGCAGGTGATCTCTTGGGCTAGCTCTAAGGAGATTATTACCTTACCAAGATTGACCTCAATTTAGGTTACCATAAAGTCCTTATCAATATTGGAAACATGTATAAGACAACTCCAAAGATTGTATAGGTGTTGCTCGAGTGGTTGGTTATTACTATGTCTAGCCAACAAGCTAACTACATTCATGTGCTTAATGAACACTAGGATTTTTCACTAGTTCTTTTGTCATTGTTTACTGAGATGCTAGTCACATATATAGTAATATATGGAAGGAACACATTGAACATATGCATGAAATTTTGGACACTTTGATCTAAGCACAAATTGCAAGTGAATGTGATCAATTGTGGGGCATCTTAAAAATCTTGTATTTGGGCTACATCATTGACTACCATGGAATCCATATTAGATCTCACAAATATTAGAGTAATACAAGAATCACTTATTTGTACCGACTTGACTTGGCTTAGAAGTTTCTAAGCAAACTTTCATTGTCACTATCTTTAAGATATTGCATGTATTGTGGCCCTTTAACTAGATCATGTACGATAGAGTGATCTTCTAATGGATCAGTTCCTAACAATAGACGTTTAAAAGGAACTATATTTAATGGCAATGGTACTCATGTTGTACATTAGTTAGTGGTTTGAGATAATGGCCAATGTGGTACTCATATCGTACATTAGTTAGTGATTCAAGATAAAGATCAATGCATTTGACCATTCACTTGATGTCATCCTATCTCAACATAGGCATTCTATTGCCTATCAATATGAGATATTTAGCATTATGATGCAATAATAATCCACCTATGAGAAAGAGCTATATGCCATGATGCAAGATCTTCATCAATAATACCACTACACAATGGGTAAGGAGAGTCATATCCTTTCTAATCATAATCCACTTTAGTATCTTATTTGAAAAGTAGTAGAATGCATGACAGATGAAATGAATTCACATATCTACAACAACTCCACCTTGTAAAGGTTTCTATAATGACAAAGAAAATCGTCTTGTTAACTATCTTAGCTATCCACTAGTCTAAATGTTGTAATAGTAAAGGAACATGTGACCATAACTTTGGTGACTAGGTATCATTATATCTTGATGAGTAGGATTTCACATAGGTGGATCATCAGCTTGTCCAAGGCAAATTGGTTGCCAACCACTACCTTAGCAATGGACTTCTCTATTTCTTAGTTCATCTCTATTTCCCATTTGGCATGCCTCACCAACACTTGAACTAGAAGGTATAATACTCTAAAATAGTTGGACATTTTTGTATTAGTGTTGGCTTGTAAATGGTTTTCTAAGTGCAATTTAAGAAATTCAAACTAAATTTCCTTATGCTTTCTTGGAAAAGAGGACAGCACAAAAAAAAAGAGGACAACTCCCTTAAACTATTTTTATTGTTATTTGAGACAATTGAACTTAAACAAGTTCAACTTAAAACCAAAGATGGCACTTTAACTAGATTGAATTTAGGGTTTAGGGACCAACACATGTAACATGAAATATTGATATCCAAGAAGATAAACAACACATTTTCAATATTTGCAAGTTCTTGTATGAGTGATTTTTTCCATAATGCACGAAAGGCTTAAACACATGGAAAAATCAAATATTTAAATTTAGAAGCACTAGCTAATAAAACTAAGATTGCTAAGAAAATATAATTCCATTCATCAATTACAATTCACTCACAAGGATCCTAATAGAAATTTCTTAGTAAGATAAATGTAAATCGGTATACAAGAGAAACATAAAGAGATTTTAATAATATTATAACATGCAACTAATAGGACTTCCTATGGAATGTTTTTATCAACCAAATTTTTAGTTCAGAGACAAAAATGAAGGTAATGAAAGAAATATATCCAATGTCGTTCACACATGATATCTTTGATACATGTAATATGTCAAAGTGATCATTTGTTTCTAGGCTTTCTCCTTTTGCATTATCTCCTCGTTAGCGTCAATTTTTTCCCTCCCTATACATATCCTCCTATTGGAATGTGGTATTAAGTTTCACTTAATGCCATGGCCAAATTTTATATTATATTTATTGTACATCACTTTGGGCCTTTGTACACCTTATATAGGTGGATTTTGTAATATTTTATCATTAGTCCTAAAGGTTGGTTCTTTAACCTTACCTAAAGGTCTCTTATAATTGGATATTTATATCCCTCAAGACCAAATACTTATTCATCGATTGGAGTGTTACTCTCTTTTAGTGATAGTATTTTGATGTCTACAAGCACCCTTTATATTGCATTATGTTTTTTCTATTTCATTTTTTTAGGAAATGTGTTGATTATGTTTATTTTTGGAAAGTACTATGAAATTAACATGGTATTAGAGGGGGTGTGAATCTCCATTTCTTGATTTCTTGCCTATGAATTTACCTTCTACTAGTGTTTCAAGGAGCACATTCTGAAAGATTTATGTGCTATCGATAATTTCTAATAAGGTTTGGTCAATAAAACCCTAGGAGGGTCTGAATCATGAAAATCTCACTATTGCAACAAGTTTTTTGTTTGGGGAGAAATTCTCACTAACAGGTTCCTTTTTTTCCTCTTGACATTCAATCCTTTTTTGATGAGATAGATTCCCTAATCATTGATTGAATCTTTTAAGGTTATTTGAAAACTGCATTTGTCTTTTATAATAGTTTAAAAAAAATCCTTTTTTTTTTTTCTTTGGTTTGTCTATGTTATTGCAACACAATTAAGAGGATAGTTTGCATGATTGCCAAAGAAGGGAAGAAGAAGCTATTTTTTTTATATCCCCCATGTGCCAAAGAAATCATGGATAAAATTTTGTGCATCACAAAGACCTCCATGCTACTTCACAAAGTTGTTACAATGGTCAAACAACTTTTTTGTTGCATTAGCAAGAGGAGATGGCTCGATTGGTTGCATTTGAGAAAAAAGTCATGAAGGGTAAACCATAGTAGACATGGGACAATGATCAAAATTTATAGATTCTTTACAAAATTTTAAGGGGGTTCATGTTCAACATGTTTCAACATTTCACCTCCAAGTACTCATTTTTTGCATAAAAATTTGATATTTTCTCTTTTTAAAAAAAAAATTAAATTAAAAAAAAATGAAAAATCCCTCAAAAATTCCATTGGAAGGTAAGAAAAAATAATGGCATAAATTTTAGATTCTTTGTGTTCTGGTTTGCTACATAGGAGGGTTTGACATATTGGCCATTTGTCCCCTTGGCCAAGGTATTTGGGACACTTATTTTGCAGTTCAGACCTCTAAAAAGGCATGATGATGCATCCAAAAAAGGTGGGTTACACACATTTTGAAAAAGATGACACGTAGCATAAAGCACAATGGAGGACCTATCTTGGTGGATAATGTGTTTCACTTTATGTGATTCTTTGATTGGTCATGGGTTTTGAAGAACCCTATGGCATGTTGAATTGTAAACAAGTTTGGCATGGATATGTATTCTTGTTTAAGGGGCACATGCTTCTTTATCTTATTTGCATTTGAACCTTTGGCACATCAGCTAGTGGAGGGAGTGTTAACACATGGGTCTTAAGAGGTTTAAGGTTTGGTTCCCTTCCCCATTTCTTTTCTATAAGGATGGATGACATGATGCATTTTGATGAAGTGGCACATCTTGATGACATGGTATTGTTTAAGTGACATTGGTTGACATGGTAGTGGAAGATGTGAAAAAAATTGTGACATGAAATACAAAATTTTCTATAAGAATTATATCAACTAATCACATATTGACAACTCATCAAGCACATTGTACCTATCTTTACATAGTTAGTAATAGATATGTTGAACAATTATTTTTTCTTAGATCTAAAAGGTGACATATGAAAGATTTTGGTTTTTTGATACCTTATCTATTGGCTCACACAATCAACGTCTTAGTGGCACCCCTTGCATAAATCAACATCACTTGGCAACGATTGATTTGTTGTTGTACTTTCCTAGTGGTAGACTAATCAATGTTTAGTTGGCATCCCCTCTACCACCATTTAACTACATGTGGCAGCCTCCCATTCGCTTAATATGCAATTTTATTTTGAATTTTTAAAATATTTTGTTGGCATTTTGTGTGAGTTTTGGGCCAAATTTTCAAGGGCCATAACTTTTGCATATGAAAGCATTTTGAACCCATTTTTTTAGATTGTACAATTTTTTGAGATATTTGTATTAATAATATTATTTTTGGTCACAACTATATATAGAAGACTATATTTTAGTAGTAATTCCATGGATCAGCATGTGTCCTTGCTTAATGGACCAAATTATTCCAATTGAAAAATCAGGATTGAAGATATAGTTTGAAGTATGGGATTTGCTCAAATATGTGAATGAGGTCCCTTTAAACACTAGTTTTAATAAGAGAAAGTAGATTTTGAACAATAAGGATGAGGCTTTTGATGTGATTGCTCTTCATAGTGATAAAATATATGATACCCATGTCAACAACACCTTGGATCATAAGGAGTTATTGTGTAAGTTTAAAACCTATGTGATTACATTGTGTGAGACAAGGAAGTCATGGGGATATTTGACTTGGACTGTGGTACCAAGCATGTTGGCTCCCTAGTTCCCACTGGGTAACAAATCCCGACGTCTCATGTCAACAATAGTGGCAATTTTAACTCTAAGTTTTGTATTTTTCGGATTAATTCAAGAATACCATGTTTCTCCCTAATATTTTTTCTTAGTTGTCTTAAAATTTATTTTGATACTATCCTAACTACAAATGCATCAAGGATGATTTACTTTTAGCGCAAGGGTTTAGAAATATGTGATGCAACCAAATAAAACCTTCATGCAATTTAGCTTTTAATGGATGCAAGTCTATGGATGGGTCCCTAATATTGTTAAAGATATTTATTTCAAATTTTCTATTTTTAATGAATGAAACAAAAAGTGCAAAATGAAAATTAAATATGCAAAACAGTAAAATAGATAGCAAATAAATTTGCTAATTTGGAATAAAAATAAAATTGGAACTTTATACCTGTATTATGCTTCAATGGTAGAAGCATTGATGGGATGGCAAAATCATCGTTAATGCTATCACTATCTAGCAACACTTTTATTGGTGGCTTCCTACGTTCCAACACCTATAAAATAGATAACAATGATTCATTCAGTAATAAAGGGGTTTACCTAGATCAATGGAGAATAGATAACTCCATTGATCATCATCAAAACCCTATTTGGAAAACAAAAAAAATAAATGATAAAGCCAAAATAATGATTATTTAGATCACTGGCACTGTCAACACTTCTACAAGTTAGTGGCACTTTCGCTCCTTTAGGATAGTCTAAGACTATAGAGTTTCAATGTCTATTGGAATAGAAATAGGGCATAACAACACCATTGAGACTATAATCCTATGATGCTTCTACTTGTAGGTATAGTAGAATGAGTCTTTGAATAAAGACTTTAATTTGCAACTTAGGTTCAATGGAAAACCTTAATCAAGAAGGTGCAAGGATTATGAGGAAGACAATAGGTCAAAATAGAAAACACAACTATGATGGACCTGATTAGTCAAATAATAGTGACAAAACTATTTATCAGCCAAGTATGAGATTATTATACTATTATAAAAATAGTAAGTGAAAATAATAACAATTGGATAAGACAACCAGAAAAAGTTGATTGACATCAAAACTTGTATCTATAAAGATAGATGAAATGAGAAGCAAATTAAATGTCAATCAAAGGTAATGTTAGTAGATCATGAAATAGTAAATTAAAAATAATAATTTAGTGGGTGAAAGTCACAATTGGTTGTCTATGCATAGGCCTATAACCTCAAAACCTGGTAGGTGCCCCATGTTATGGTGAGAGGATGAAGGCTTGCTATCATTTGAGAGAGAGGGCTAGAAATAGGGACTAAAAAAAAATGTAGCTATTCCTTTGATCCAACCAAGCTTCACTACTATAGGATGGCATGTGGAGGTTGTTTCTAGGAGGACATCACAATCCAAAAAAGTGGATGAGGTATGACATTGGCATAGTTTCATCATGAAAAGCATTTTTGGTAAACATTCATTACCAAAAAAGACTATGTATGAGAGGAAATTTCTATAAAGCTTCACTAGTCCGAACATGTTATATTTTGGTCACCCAAGGGTCAACTTTATAGGAATCTAGGACTCCCTAGGGGACATTTATAGAGAATATGTCGAGATTGGAAACCAAATAAGTGTCATCGTTTGTATGGCTTGGTGAATACAAAGACCACAATGCACTCAGGGTGATGGTGGATATAGTTGATGTGACACGATCTAAATTTCATATGAGGTGGGTGGCTTGCCTACTATACTTTTTATTTTTCCATTATGATAGTCAATAATGTTGTCTTCATAAGCACTATCAACGATAAAGATCATATGCTAGTGCTAAATGACCATTGTGAGCCTAAATTGAACAAGAAATGATAAAATTTGAAAGGCTAAAAGGGTTGCCAGTCAATAAAAAACATCACCAACACTTTTGCTTTTGGAGTAATAAATGTTGCTAGTTTGTGCTTGAAGATGATTGATTTGATTTGGATGTTTGATTGGCTAGTTGATGAAGATGTTGGTAAGTTTTTGAGACTTATTGGTGTGCTCAAAATTGGATGTCTACATTTTCTCCAATTTTATGCATTTATCGAATGATGAATGTGTCAAAAACTAGCCTTCATATCCCAGTCGTGAGATACAAAAATTTGACATTGATTAGTATTTATGATACAAGATCATTAATATTTTTTATTCGGTGATTACTAATGATGTTGAATTTGAATTTTTGACAACATTAAATACTACCATACCTTAGTGTGTTCCTCAATTTTTAGAGGAAAAATCTAGTTTGACCATGGAAACTCTACTTGATCACGATTCACATTGGTGTAGTGATGAAGCATTGTCAATCAATATGAGACAGGGTAAAAGGGATATGGGATAAAAAAATCATTTCTACCATAGATGATAGTGATAAAGAGCCTTTGAATCCTAATTTTATTATAGATTTTGATGGCTCAACAAGAGAGACCACCTCATCACATAGATCAAGTAAGGCCATCAATGATAGGAGGGAAAGTTTAGGAAAGACAAGAAAAATTACACTTTTTAAATTTTTTTATCTCAAAAAGTATACCCAAAGACAAGGGTGATTCATTTGCATGCTAGTAGTGCTATTGTGCCCGTGCTAGTGCTAGCTGGTAGCACTATCACATCTTGATAAAATATTTTCCATCATGGTGACATTATTACTAGTTTGGCAACACATTTATTTCTTGGTGGTTCTTTTGCCAAAGGGTGGCACTTATGCCAACTTAGAATTTTTACAAAATTAAGGAGAGACTATAGGTGCTTGGTTTAGTTGATTTTAGGAGAGACTACAAACCCTAGACTACTAGGATAGGTCACCCCATGTGCTAAAGATAATCTTGGGGATACAAGATTTCATTGATCATGATTTGTTGGTGGTAGTAGGTTTATACCATGTGGTCTTGATGCTAAAGTTAGAGTTTGATAAGATACTATTGATATCCTAGTAAAGAGGTGGTATTCAAAGATGAATACCTTTTACTTTCCATGTTGAGAGCTCATAGTCACAATAGAGTTTGTGTGGTAGATCTTGAGGGTGTTGATAAAAGTAGCATTTGTTTATATGATTCAAGATTAGAGGTAGAGCCTAAAGTGTCTCACTAGATATGCACACTTCTTAGTTGTAAGGTCTAGCATTAACATCAATGTATCCTATGCTAGATGTCATATGGAAAGTAATATGATGCTATTATGCACATTGGTATCTAGGATTTTGATTGGGAATCCCAGTCGAAGGGTGATGCACTAAGGATGGGGTAAGGTAGTCATCAACATTCTCAATCATTAGACGATGTAAGTAAGGATTGATATGAATGCAAGGCAAAGGGTGCAACCTTTTGAACTGAGCAATTGATTTGATGATTGATATGTATGCAAGGCAAAGGGCACAACCTTTGACAAAAAGGATGCAACCTTTTGAACCTAGCAATTGATTGATGTTTATGTGATTGATTGGGGGAAGGTGTGATACCTTGAACATCCCCAAGGAGATTGATTATTTTATTCATAATTGGAGAAACATTTGATACCTTGATTTCTCCAAGTTGTTGAAGATGATGATGCATGTATACAAGATGAATGTTTTTTTATATTTAAAATGCAAAACAACCTAAATGTAAGCACTATATATGTACAAAAATCATCAATAAAAATGTTAACCTTTTCACCAAAGTCATGCATTTGAAATCCAACCATATGTAAGATGATGAAAATGTAGATGATGGATGGATGACCAGCAAGATGTTATAAGGGAACATCATGGTTTTCAAGAGACTCAAACACCCTAGTTAACCAGGATGCATGCTAAATATACATTATTTTGAAAGATAAAAGTCTACGAGGAAGACCAAGATATTAAATATTCCTATGTGTGCATGTGATGTTCATTAAGATGATGCATAAGACTACCCCATTTTCAGGAGGTTTTTATTCAATCCATTGTTGTAATTAGGATCACCCTATGGGCATTATTATCCTAATTTTGGATGCAGTTGGATTTGACTACTAGGCAATACAAGCCACCAAAAGCTAGCTCATCTGCAAGCTGATATTGGTATGTACAAAAGAAGGTCACTAATATGACAAACATATCACCATGCATAATATTACCCCATTTATAGGCGGGTTTCATTCAACCCATTGCTATAATGGAGATCATCCCACAATTTTTGAATAACTGAGGATTCCAAGGATTCAAACTCATTACTCTTTTTCTTTTGATTCCTTTGATTGGGGATTCTTGCTCATTTTTGATGATGAACAAAGGGATTTATTTTCTTTAGTGGTGAAAACCACTTTTTTCTTTTCTTTTTTTGGATACTTGCTCATTTTTGTGGAGCAAGGGTTTTTATTGCTTTAGGTAGGGAGGAGCTTGTCCTTTTGTCAATTCTCAGCATCCTAGACCATGCACATAGTAGGATGAGCAAGGAAAACCTTTTGCTCAAGGTGGTAAAGACTACGTTATAGGTTTGTCCTTCCTTGTTCAAAATTGGATTTTAATGTGGGATTTTAAGATATGCAAGGTACGAAAAAATCAAGATAGCTTTATACAAAATCTTAAAGGAGAACCAGGTATGGATGAATGATAAAAAAACCCTAGTGAACACCCCATAAAGACTTATTGGTTGTGTTGAAAAACACAATTACTCACAAAGGGAAATGTGGATGATATGATATTTATGATGTGGGGGTTTTACCTATAATCTTTTGCAAACTAAAAGGCATGCGTAAATAGTCAATGGTCGTCTAAACATCATTGCTAATGTTTATCCGATATCTATCCTATCTTATGAAGACCTCTTAATAATAAAAATCTCATAAGAAAACCTACAAATGATGATGGTGGATAAGGTTGATTAAGACTTATGATAGTCATACAAGCATGGTGCTTATTTGTGGTAATGCAAGAACAACATATCCTAATGGAAATGTAATGAATATGTCTAATGCAAGTAGTAGATCAATGTAATGATGAGGAATGCATGATGAAATGCAAAGCAATTGATCATGCAATGTTTTTGTGTTTTGTAATTTTCTGATGTTTTTGATTGATTTTTAATTTTTTAATTTTTTGTTTTGTTTTTTTTCTTTATGAGAATATAAAAAGAAGGATAGATGCACTTGCTTTGATAGCCTACGTTTGATGAAGATCTCGTTTACTGCTATTTTTTTTACCTTGTGATTTGAGGTCAGTGGTCATGCACTATTCGTAACAACGAGCGTCCACTTCAGGTCAAAATGACCATTTCAGGTCAAAATGGCTTCAAACCAGGGCCATCTCAAGGTCAAACGATCATAGAACCAGGTCATCCTAGGGTTAGATATTCATATAAAAAGATTGTCCTAGGGTCAAATGGTTACAAAACAGGGTTGTCTTAGGGTCAGACGATCACAGAATACGGCCATCTCGAGGTGAGACGGTCATGTCTATTGACCATCTAGCGGTACCTGCAGCTCAAAAACACTAAAAATAAAAACAATTAGTAATGTTTATGAAAAATAGGGACTAGGTCCCACCGTGATTGCCACTAAAATGCTCAAAAACTAGTGCATAATAACTTGAAAATATATGAACACAAGAAGCATGCGATGTAACACACTAAGATAAAACAAGTAAATGATAAATTCGATCCCTTATATTAAGAATAACTTGTTTGATCAAAATGAGTTACAAATACATCCCCTTTAGGGAGTTCAATAGTGTGATACAATAAGTACACAATTCAAGAGGTTTAACCCTCTCTAAAATAGTTCGGTGCACTATGTGGCCTTATCGCATCCACAAACCATCCTACAAAGGGTTTCTTCATGACCTCGGCAAGCGGTGATGATGTTAAACTCTTGCGCTCCTCTTCCCCTATAGAAAATTTGTGATCTACACACAAGGAACACAAAAGCATTAATAGCATGTGCAGATAAAAAGATAAGC
Source organism: Wollemia nobilis (assembly GCA_028583015.1). Taxonomy (NCBI): domain Eukaryota; kingdom Viridiplantae; phylum Streptophyta; class Pinopsida; order Araucariales; family Araucariaceae; genus Wollemia; species Wollemia nobilis. Next base: position 1,072,633 of record JAQPPZ010000104.1, on the reverse strand, counting down.
AAAAGCGATAAATGACTAAAACATGATGAGCAAATACATAAAAATAAGATACAACTATGTTAAACCGACGAAGAATACAAATAACTCGAGGGTTCGTGGTTCAATTCCAGTAGCACTTCATCGCTTGCAAACTTTAAAACTTGGGTCCCTTTCAAATGAGGGTGAATTCCAATTTATATATCCCTCAAAGGAACTTATTATTGGAAAAGAATCTTTGCACAGGAGAGGTGGCCTACATGGTCTTCTCCAAAATCCCATGCAATGCCACTTGGCTATTTTGACCTACGTAGCGCTATTCTAGGACAAGTATGCATGCTAAAATGGGCTCGAGCGTGTACAAAATTGGTATCGCCATCCTATGCGTGGATTCTTTTTTTTTCTATTTTTGGCACGACCACCTCGAGGTAGGACAACCTTGATTGGGGGTCGCTCCAGGGTAGGACGACCTCAAATTGGGGGCTGCTCTGAGGTAGAATGGCCTCGATTTTGGGGCCACTCTAGGGTAGGATGACCTTGATTGGGGGTTGCTCTAGGGTAGGACGACCTCTGGAGGCCATCCCTAGGAGGGATGACTAGGGTTGTAAAGGGAAATTTCCCTTGCTTGAGTGGTGAAAACCACTATTTAAGCCCTAGGGCCACCCAAGGTGGGTCACATGGTCTTCAGGGAGTCCAAATAGGTAGCCTCCTCAATATGACATGTTTTAGGTGTCTACACAGATATTTCTTATGATTCTATTAATTTTATGTGTGATGGATGAATGATTATGATTTGTTATAGTAAATTATGATTGTGATTGATGCTATGATGTGATTTGATGTGACAATGATGATTTTAGATTACATTTGATGATGATGAAGATGTTATATATGTATTTTATCAAAACACATAGATGAGTGGTGATGATTAAATTTGGACAATAACTTTAGATTTTAAATATAAAGATAATATGATGTGTAATTGAGATTGTAAATTGATGTTCCCAAGGGGACTTTTGATAACGCCATAATACAATGTTATGATACATGTTTGCCTTGGGGGACTTTAGATAATGCCATGAAGCATTGCTATAACACAAGCTATAATACAAAGATAGATGTGCCCAGGGGAAATTAAGATAATGCCATGAAGCATTGCTTTGATACAAGATATTCAAATAATGATTAACCTAGGGAGACTTTAGCTAATATCACGAGGTATTATTGTACTATAAGATATGATATAGATAAAACGCTTTGTCTAGGAGGACTTTAGATAATACTATGAGATATTGCTATGATACACAATATGACCATTGTGAGCCTAAATTGAACAAGAAATGAAAAAAAATTGAAAGGCTTGTAAAAGCGTTTCCAGTCAATCAAAAGCATCACCAACACTTTGCTTTTGGAGCAATAAATGTTGCTAGTTTGTGCTTGAAGATGGTTGATTTGATTTGGATGTTTTATTGGCTAGTTGATGCAGTTGTTGGTAAGTTTTTGAGACTTAATGGTGTGCTCAAAATTGGATGTCTACATTTTCTTCATTTTGATGCATCTATTGAATGATGAATGTGTCAAAAACTAACCTTTATACCGTAGTTTTGAGATACAAAAATTTGTGAGAAACAACACACCCCCACTGAAAATAAAAATTTTTGAGCCTATGAAAATGATTAACCTTTATTTCCAAGGGGACCCTCTTGAATTTTTCTTTTTTTAAATCCAATTTTTGTTTGCATCAAGTCCTTAAATTTTGCTTGCATTAAGGTGTCAAAATGCTTGCCTAGATGTTGAGCTGAATTGAAAATTTCTAAATATTTATGCTTCAATGGTATTGTTTCTGGTTATGTATTTCATAAATTTTAATTTTCAATAGTTTTCCTAAGGTTTGAAATATTAAAATTAATTTTTAAGGTTCCTTGAAATTTTTCATTTTGCCCTAAGTGTTTACTTCAATCTTGGAAATGTTATATCTTTGCCACAAGAATCCATTTGAAGTGATTCAGATTTTGGGTGAAATATCTTGATCTCGCCTTTCCAATGGTACCAAATTTTTAGGGTTTTAGGCATGATTCACCTTCAAGAAATAATAGTTTCTATTTCTAGACAACAAACTTATTAATGGAAATCTTCTAATCCGAAGTGGATTTTCAATTTTTTTTTCTACATATTCGGATACCCATTTGGCTCATTTGAATTACTAAAATTTTCATTCAATTTTGGACACTTTCAATTTTTGCCCTAAATTTCACACCACATGAAACTAGCAACTTTTGGGAAATTAAAATTTATTTTCCAGTATCTAAAAATCATTTTCGAGAATGGAGGATCCTTCACAAACCTTTAAAGTGCCAAAACGTAGAAGGGCGAAGTCATTGGAGTCAATGTACAAATTCTAGAAAACATTCAAAGTGTTGGAAGAGAAAATGAAAAATGTCAAGATTTCATGATATTCTAAGGTTGGGAGAAAGAAGAATGAAAAATATCGAGATTTCGTGACATTCTCAAGAAGAGATAAAGAGAAAATAAAATATATTGAGATTTAACGACATTCTAAGGTTGGGAGATTGAAAAATGAAAAATGTTGAGATTTCACGACATTCTCAAAAAGAGAAAGAGAAATGAAAAATGTTTGCGATATCGCGACATTCTCAGGAAGAGAGAGAAAAAATGGAAAATATCGAGATTTCGTAACATTCTAAGGTTGGGAGAAAGAAAAATAGAAAATGTCATGATTTTGTGACATTCTAAGGTTGAAAGAGGAGAAAATAAAAAATGACAAGATTTCGCGACATGAAGAGAGAAAGAGAAAAATGAAAAATGTCAAGATTTTGCGACTTGTCTGATTTTCACACGATCAAAATGGCTAAAGGAAGGCTAAAATAAAAAATGGTTGCGATTTCGCAATATTTCAAAGAAGGAAGAGAAGGTAATTAAAAATGGTCGCGATATAGCAACATTTTTAGGTTGGAAGAGAAGAAAATTACAAATGTCGCCATTTCATGATATTTCAAGAAAAGAGTGAAAGAAAATGAAAAATCTCGAGATTTCAAGACATTTCAAGGAAGGAAGACAAGATAATTACAAATATCGTGATTTCGCGACATTCCAAGGGAAGATAGAAATTTTACAAAGTGTTGGAAGAAAATGAAGGCATAAATAAAAATGGTCACGATTTTGCGACATGCTCAAGGAGAAAGAAAAATAAATGATATTAAAATGTCAAACCTTGGGGATTAAAATAATATTAAGAAAATTAATTAAAATCTCAGCCCTAAAAGGTATCTTTCATGATGCTTTGGAAAAATAATTAAAAAATGCAAACCTAAAAATTAAAGTTCGAACTTTAATTTAATTTTAAAGATAATGTTCTAACATTTGCCCCTTTTTAAATTTTTGCAGGAGTTTTTGCCGGTGGATGCTTTTAATGGCAAAATTAATGGTGAAAGCTATGGTGAGCAGAGAATTTCAATGCAAACCAAGCAAAAGGGATTGTGTGAGGATAGAAGGCCCGGGAAGTCAATGATCCATCCGGATTTTGCAGATGAAGAATTAATGAGATACACTTACAACTTGTTGGAATGTAAAGATACCTTTGCACGTAGTTATCATTTGATGAAGATAAAATCAGATCTTATCTTCTCCATTTATGGCAAGATCCCCAGGCAGATTTTCGAAGTGATTGGGGTTGATCAAAACTCTATTTAAAAATACCTTATATTGTAAAGCTTCAACGGTGGTTTTTTTTAATTGTTTTTAATTCCCTGGGAGAAGATATTTTCTAAAAATATCAGGGCATGTCCTGAGTCTATAAATACTCCCATTGAATGTAAAAGGAAGGATGCAAGAATTTATAATAGAAGTGTTTTTTATAAAATTGCTTTTCTGGAAAATTTATCTGTTGTTGACATGGGATCTTTTGCAGTGTTGTTACTCTGAAGTGGCGTAGCTAGGTGCTTAATCTGCTTCTTGAGTTTGAATGGATTCCACTCTCTATTCTTTTTTTCATTGAAATGTATGCGATAATAATTATTATGAGTTTGATTGATTTTGACATGTTGTTGATGTTATGTGGAGAGCTTCATTGAGGTTTACTCATTCTAAAATTTAGTTCTTTTTCTACTGGCTTTGGTTTTGCTGCATGTGCTATGCTACTGAAAAAATAATTCCAGCAAGATTGAATCTTTAGAATGGTTAAACTATCTTGAGAGTTTTTAGATCTATAGTTTACAGATTTGGAACTGATAGCTCTGGTTTGTGTGCATGAGCATTTGCTATCCGCAAATGTATCATGTTAGTTAGAAAGATGATTATAATTTAAATAGATTGGTCGGTTCTATTAACTTTTTTCACCCCTTGCTAGATAATAAATTGATCTTAGAAATTTGGATAGTTTATTATTCTCTTGGTTACGATTGGAGAACATAAATGTATGTTGAGTTGAAAGAATGATTAAAAATTAGAATTGCATAATTTTACCCTCTTTTTTGCCCTACCTTACCCTTTTTTTTTTTTTTTTATGAAAGGTTCTCATTTTTATATTTTTAAAAATTATTTATTCTTCTAATCTGTTAAAATTCAAAGAGCTAGATCAAACAAATTGCAAATCTGATCACGAACAACACATTCTACCATCAAACAATAGATGAAAGTTGAACCCCCTTGAAGGTACACAGGCAATCCACTTGAAACTATTCTATAAGTGGAAAAGAGCAAGGACATTTGATCCAACCTTGTAACTCACACCTTGGATAACCAGCAAGATCCTAAAGTGAGGGATTTATTCCCATTTATGTGTTACTAGTGTTTCCTGTTTACTCTTCACAGGATTTATGATAGAAGATCATTAATATTTTTGATTTGGTGATTAGTAATGATGTTGAATTTGAATTTTGACAAATTTAATACTACCATGCCTCGATGTGTCCCTTAAGTTTTAGAAGGAAAATCAAGTTTGACCAAGGAAACTCTACTTGATCATGATTCACATTGGTGTAGTGATGAAGCATTGGTGACAAACAACAGAAATCTATCAAGATGGGATAGGGTAAAAGGGCCATGGGATAAATACAAAATTATTTCTACCATAGATGATAGTGATCACGAGCTTTTGACTCCTAATTTTCTTATAGATTTTGATGTCTCAACAAGAGAGACCACCTCATCACATAGATCAAGTAAGGCCACCAATTGTAGGAGGAGGAGGGCAAGTATAGGTAAGACATGAAAACTTGACACTTTAATTTTTTTTTATCTCAAAAAGTATACCCAAAGACAAGGGTGATTCATTTGCATTCTAGTAGTGCTATTGTGCTAGTGCTAGTTCTAGTTGGTAGCACTATCACATCTTGATGAAACTTTTTCCATCTTGGTGACACTATTCTAGCTTGGTAACACGTTTATATTGCTTGGTGGTGCTTTTGCCTAAGGGTGGCACTTATGCCAACTTAGAATTTCTATAAAATTTGAGAGACTATAGGTGCTTGGTTTAGTTTATTGTAGGAGAGACTACAAATCCTAGACTACTAAGAGAGGACACCCCTTGTGCTAAACATAATCTTGGGGATACTATATTTCATTGATCATGATTTGTTGGTGGTAGTAGGGTTACACAATATGGTCTTTATGCTAAAATAGAGTTTGATAAGATACAATTGATAGCCCTAGTAAAGAGGTGGTATTCAAAGACGAATATATTTTAGTTTCCATGTGGAGAGCTCATAGTCACATTAGAGTTTTTGTGGTAGATATTGAAGGTGTTGATCAAAGTAGCATCTGTTTATATGATTCAAGATTAGAGGTAAAGCCTAGAGTGGCTCACTAGATATGCACACTTCTTAATTGTAAGGTCTAGCATTAACATCAATGTCTCCTATGCTAGAGGTCATCTGGAAAGGAATATGATGCTATTATGCACATTGGTGTCTAGGATGTTGATTGGGAATCCCAGTCGAAGGGTGATGCACTAAGGATGGGGTAAGGTAGTCATCAACATTCTAAGTCATTAGACGATGTAAGCTTAGGGACCCTCTATTTTTTCTAGAATATACTACTCATTACACCAAGTAGTATGCATAGGAGGTAGGAGGATGCCATATTATATACTATTATAAGTCTAGTTGTGGAAGCACATAGTTGTGTTATAAAAACTAGGGTTATAAGAAGTAATGGGGGACCTAGAGGCACAAGTAGCATACCACTAGGTCCACCATCTTAAGGTAGGACAAGGAGGTCTCATAAAGGAATTTTGAGGAGAGCTTGATGATTGATCAATAATCTAAGCTAAGAGGAGGCTACCTAGAATCCATACAAACAACACCTAAATGGGAAAATGATGAATATCAAAGCCCAAGTTAGAAGGCTCACGTGCTTAGTCAAACCATGAGGTGAGTGTGATATCTTCCATTTTGATAGGGTGGTCCAAAATTTTGGGCAACAATAGGGAATTTTAGTGGGTCCTATGTGGCATCAAAGGTTGACATAGGAACAAGGATTTAGGCCATAATTGAACCTTGAGATGTAGTTGGAGCTCGACATGGATGATCCACTAATTTTAGATCTATGTAGTGATGACCCTAGAGTTAACATTGGATACTCAATATGGTATTAATCCATCTACCCCTAGGGTGATTATACCTGATCTAAGAATAGGTGAATATATACAACTAGGAAGGTAGCCCTAGGAAGCACAATGGGTGGTCCCAACACTATTGAGATGGTACTAAGAGCACCAGCAAATGAGGTAGAGGGTGATGAAAAAAATAACAAGAGGAGCAACAATTGTTTTGATGACCATAGTAGGTGATATATGACTAAAAAATCATCTCATTCTACCATGGAAGTACAGAGATATGCATTAGCCTAGTAGATCACTACTTTTTAGGTTATGCTAGCAACAATATAGAAAGAGAGATATTTATCTTGGGTAAAGGTAGTAACTCACATAATATAAAGGAATAGGCTTGTCTATCAAACCTATATGATACAATAGACTATCCCAAGTCTAACTATAGTGAGGAACATAACTATGATGAAGGCTATAATGATAGGTGGAGCTAGCGATAGTCAACTAGTATGGACTATCCTAGACTAAATAGATTCCATATAGTAGTAACGTTTAACAGAGCTAACGTGGATGTAAATAGAGCTAATGGAAGAGTTGAGTAGTTGAATTACTAAAAGACTATTTACCATGTAATATTATCAACATAGTGTTGGATACATTTGTTGATTGGGTCGTAGACAAGAACAATATGGACACATTCATAGTATATGATTCAATAATTGTAGCATTCCATAAGGATGTCACCATAACCTAGGGGATGATTTGGAGCATCTAACATTGGATATTAGAGCTAGCTATCCTTGTGAGGGTCAATTTTGATTCTATTTGTTTATACCATATAGGATGATTGTATATAGTTGTACTTAAATATTGATTATATATATATATACTAAAATGCTCAAAAACCAGTGCACAATAACTTGAAATGTATGACTTGCAATAAATGAACACAAAGAGCATGTGATGTAACACACTAAGATAAAAAAAGGAAATGATAAATCAGGTCCTTTATATTAAAAATAACTTATTTTGATCAAAATGGGTTACAAATACATCCCCTTTAGGGAGTTCAATAATATGATACAATAAGTAAACAATCCGAGGATTTGACCCTCTAAAAACGTTCTGGTGCACTATGCAGCCTTCTTGAATCCAAAAACCATCCTACAAAGGGTTTCTTCATGACCTTGGCAAGGGGTGATGATGTTAAAATCTTGAGCTCCTCTTTCCTTGCATAAAACCTGTAATCTGCACACAAGGCACACAAAAACGTTAATAGCATGTACGAATGAAAAGATAAGTAATAGCAAAAAATAACTAAAACATGATAAGCAAATGCATAAAAACAAGATGCAACTATGCTAAAATGATAGAGAATACAAACAACTCGAGGGTCTATGGTTCAATTCTAACAACACTTCATTGCTTGCAAAATCTAAAACTTAGGATGGTTTCAAATGAGGATGAATACCAATTTATAAATCCCTCAAAGGAACCTATTATTGGCAAACAATCTTCACATGGGAGAGATGGCCTACATGCTCTTCTTCAAAATCCTATGCAATGCCACTTGGCTCTTTTGACCTATGCAACACTATTGTAGTACAAGCATGCATGCTAAACTAGGCTTGAGCATGCACAAAATTGGTGCCACCAGCCTACGCATGGATTCTCTTTTTTTGTTCCACTTCTAGCGCAATCGCCTTGGGGTAAGACAACCTTGATTAGGGGCTGCACTAGGGTATGAAAACCTCGATTTGGGGGTCACTCCAGGGTAGGATGACCTTTATTTGGAGGTCACTTTAGGATAGGATGGCCTTGACTGGGAGCTTCTCCAGGGTAGGATGGCCGTTGGAGGTCATCCCTAGAAGGGACGAACAGGGTTGCAAAGGGAAATTTCCCTTGCTTGAGTGGTGAAAACCACTATTTAAGCCCTAGGGCCACCCAAGGTGGGTCACATGGTCTTCAGGGAGTCCAAATAGGTAGCCTCCTCAACATGACATGTTTTAGGTGTCTACATATACCCCTTTTGGGATGCATTGTGTGAAAACATAATGTAGAGCAAAAATAGATGACCTATAGTCAAATTGAGGGTTGATGATGTTCACTGATCTAATCAATGTTGGATGCCCCAAACATGGAAAGAGCATGAATTTTTGAACCATTGATTTTGAAAAGTTGAGGAACTTAATCTTAATAAAAATTTTAACCAAGGGTGGACCTTCGTCTAGTCCACAAGGTCATGATCTTAGGCATACTAAACAGGAAAAGGTTTGTTTGTCTTGTAATGAGTTTTAATTTAAGTTTTTGCTTGTTATCTGCCCTAAGCAAGAAGGGCATGATTATATTTAGAAATTATTCTTGAATGAATGCAAATTGCATGATTGAGTGTTTGATTATTGATTTGATTATGAATTTTATGATGTAATGACTACTCCCTCAAGTGATGAGTCAATGAGGAAATGATAAAATGATGAAAGCGACAAGTTGCTTGACCAAGATGACTTGATGTAGGTTTTCGAGGACCATTACAAAAGTTTAGAGGGTGCATGCCCAATTATATCATTTATTTGACATAGTTATTACTATTTTAGGTGAGTGATATTATGTAATTCACTCATACAATCGAATTGCATGGACAACCAATTACTGCAACCACTAGGTTTATAGAGGAAATCACTAGACACTAGATTCAATCAAATGTTTTAGATTTCATGTGACCAAAAGGGTTAGGTGCCTTTGGAGTCTTTATTATTGTGACCAAAATAATATGAGTACCTTTGGAGCTTTTTGATGTTGACCAAAGGGCTTAAGTGCCTTTGGGGCTTTTGGATGAATTTTGACCAAAAGAATGTGGGTACCTTTGGAGCTTTTTGATATTGACCAAAGGTTTTAAGTACCTTTGGGAAGTTCAGATATTATGATTTATATGTATGCAAGACAAAGGGCACAACCTTTGACAAAAAGGATGCGACATTTTGAACCTAGCAATGTATGTGTTGATTGATATGAATGCAAGGCAAAGGGTGTAAAATTTGACAAAAGGATGGAACATTTTGAACCGATCAATTTATTTGATGTTTGATATGTATGCAAGGCAAAGGGTGCAACCTTTGACAAAAAAGGACACAACCTTTTAAACCTAGCAATTAATTGACGTTTATGTGATTGATTGGGGAAAGTTGTGATACCTTGAAAATCCCCAAGGAGATTGATTATTTTATTGATTATTAGGGAAAGGTTCAATACATTGATTTCCCCAAGTTGTTGAAGATGATGATCCATGTATATGAGATGAATGATTTTTTTTAATTTAAAATGCAAAACAACCTAAATGTAAGCACCACAAATGTACAAAAGTCATCAATCAAAATGTTAACCTTTTTACCAAAGTCATGCATTTGAAATCCAACCATATGTAAGATGATGAAAATGTATATGATGGATGGATGACCAGAAAGATGTTATAATGGAACAACATGGTTTTCATGAGACTCAAACACCCTAGTTAACTAGTCGAAAGATACATGCTAACTATACAAGATTTTGAAACATAAAAGTTTGCGAGGAAGACCAAGATATTCAATATCCCTGTGTGTGCATGTGATATTCATTAATATTATGCATAATACTACCCCATTGCCAGATGGGTTTCATTCAACCCATTTTTGTAATGAGGATCACCCTATGGTCATTATTATCCCGATTTTGGATGCAATTGGACTTGACTACTAGGCAATACAAGCCACCAAAAGCTAGCTCATTCACAAGCTAATATTGGTCTGTACAAAATAAGGTCGTTACTATGATAGACATATTGCCATGCATAAGATTACTCCATTTCCAGGCAGGTTTTATTCAACCCATTGCTATAATGGATATCATCCCATAATTTTTGAATAACTGAGGATTCCAAGGATTCAAACTCATTACCCCCTTATTTTATTTTGATTCCTTTGATTGGGGATTCTTACTCATTTTTGATGAGAAGCAAGAGGATTTATTTTCTTTAGTGGTGAAAACCACTTTTTAATTTTCGTTTTTGGGATACTTGCTCATTTTTGTGGAGCAAGGTATTTTATTGCTTTGGGTATGGGGAGCTTGTCCTTTTGTCAATTCTCAGCATCCTAGACCATGCACATAATAGGATGAGCAAGGGAAACCTTTCACTCAAGGTGGTAAGGACTATGTTGTAGGTTTATCCTTGCTTGTTCAAAATTGGATTTTAATGTGGGATTTTGTGTTGGTATTTTGAGATATGCAAGGTACAAACAAAGCAAGACCCTACCTTCAAAAATTAAGACAACTTTCTAAAAAATCTGAAAGGAGAACTAGGGATGACTGAATAACTGAAAACCCTAGTGAACACCCTATAACGACTTATTGGCTGTGTTGAAAAATACAATTACTCACAAAGGGAAATGTGGATGATATGATGTTTGTGATGTGGGGGTTTTCCCTATAATATTTTACAAACTAAAAGGCATGCGTAAAATAGTCAGTGGTCATCTAAACATCATTGCTGATGTTCATCCGGTATCTACCCTATCTTACAAAGACCTCTTAATAATCAAAATATCTTAAGAAAAACTACAAATGATGATGGTGGATAAGGCTGATTAAGACTTATGACAGTCATACAAACATGTTGCTTATTTGTGGTAATGCAAGAACAACATATCTTAATGGATATGTAATGAATATTCCTAATGCAACTAGTAGATCAATGTAATGATGAGAAATACATGATAAAATGCAATGCGATTGATGATGCAATATTTTTGTGTTTATCAATTTTCTATCATTTTTTATTGTTTTTGATTGATTTTTTAATTTTTTTTTGTTTTATTTTTTCTTTATGAGAATATGAAAAGAAGGATAGATGCACTTACTTTGATAGCCTACATTTTGTGAAGATCCCATTTGCTACTATTTTTTTACCTTTTTATTTGAGGTGGGTGGTCATGAACTATTCATAACGACGAGTGTCCGCTTCGGCTCAAAACGACTTCAAATTGGGGTTGTCTTAGGATCAGACGATCGCATAACCAAGCTATCATAGGGTTAGATAGTCACAAAAAAAGGTCATCCTAGGTTCAAAAGATCATATAATAGGGACATTAGAGGATCAGATGATCGTAGAACAGGGCCATCTTGGGGTGAGACAGTCATGTTTGTTGATCGTCTCTGCAAGGGATGGTGGTACCTATAACTCAAAAACACCAAAAACAACAACAATTAGTAATGTTTATGAAAAATAGGGACTAGGTCCCACCATGATCACCACTGAATTTTTTTCAAATACTAGTGCATAATAACTTGAAAATGTATGATTGCAATAAATGAACATAAGAAGCATGCGATGTAACACACTAAGATAAAACAAGTAAATGATAAATCAGATCCCTTGTATTAATAATAACTTATTTGATCAAAATGAGTTACAAATACATCCCCTTTAGGGAGTTCAATAGTGTGATACAATAAGTACACAATCCGAGAGGTTTAACCCTCTCTAAAATAGTTTGGTGCACTATGCGGCCTTCTCACATCCACAAACCATATTGCAAAGGGTTTCCTCGTGACCTTAGAAAGTGGTGATGATGTTAAACTCTTGCACTCCTCTTCTCTTGTAGAAAATTTGTGATATACACACAAGGAACACAAAAGCACTAATAGCATGTGCGGATAAAAATATAAGCAAAAGCAATAAATGATTGAAGCATGATGAGAAAATGCATAAAAATAAGATGCAACTATACTAAAATGATGAAGAATAAAAACAACTCGAGGGTTAATGGTTCAATTCTAGTAGCACTTCATCGCTTGCAAACTCTAAAACTTGGACCCCTTTAAAATGAGGGTGAATGCCAATTTATAGATCCATCAAAGGAACCTATTACTAGTAGAGAATCTTCACACGAGAGAGGTGGCCTACATGGTCTTCTCCAAAATCCCATGCAATACCACTTGGCTCTTTGGACCTACGTAGCGCTATTCTAGGACAAGCGTGCATGCTAAATTGGGCTCGAGCATGTGTGAAATCAACACCGCCAACCTATGCATGGATTCTCTTTTTTTGTTCTATTTCTGGCGTGGTCGCCTTGGGGTAGGACGACATTGATTGGGGGTTGCTTTGGGATAGAATAACCTTGATTTTGGGGCCACTTTGGGGTAGTACGACCTCGGTTTGGGGGTCAATATAGGGTATGATGACCTTGAATGGGGGCCACTCTGGGGTAGGATGGCCTTTGGAGGCCGTCCTTAGGAGGGACGACCATGTTTGCAAAGGGAAATTTCCCTTTTTTAAGTGGTGAAAACCACTATTAAGCCCTAGGGCCACCCAAGGTGGGTCACATGGTCTTAAGGGAGTCCAAATAGGTAGCCTCCTCAATATGACATGTTTTAGGTGTCTACATAAACATTTATTATGATTCTATTAATTTTATGTGTGATGGATGAATGATTATGATTTGTTATAGTAAATTATGATTGTGATTTATGCTATGATGTGATTTGATGTGACAATGATGATTTTAGATTGCATTTTATGATGATGAATATGCTATATATGTATTTTATTAAAACACATAGATGAATGGTGATGATTAAATTTAGATAATAGCTTTAGATTTTGAATATAAAAATGATATGATGTGTAATTGAGATTGTAAAATGATGTGCCCAAGGGGACTTTTGATAACACCATAAGACAATGCTATGATACAGGTTTGCATTTGGGGACTTTAGATAATGCCATGAAGCATTGCTATAACACAAGATATGATACAAATATATATGTGTCCAAGGGGAATTTAGATAATTCCATAAAGTATTGTTTTGATACAAGATATACAGATAATTATTAACCTAGGGAGACTTTAGCTAATATCACAAGGTATTATTATAATATAAGATATGATATAGATAAAAGCTTTGTCTAGGAGGACTTTAGATAATATTATGAGATATTGCTATGATACACAATATGATACAAATAAAAGCTTTACCTAGGGGGATTTTAGATGTTGTTTTGAGGTATTGTTATGATACAAGATATGATACAAATAAAAGTCTTACCTAGGGGGGCTTTAGATAAATGTGAGGTATTGTTATGATACAATATATGACACAGATAAAATATTTGCCTAGGGGGACTTTTGAAAATATCATGAGATATTGCTATAATACAAGATATGATACATTTTTTTTTCCTAGGGGACTTTAGATAATTCCATGAGGAATTTCTATAATACAATATAAATATATTATTTTTGGTGCCCTTGTGCAAATGCTAAAGGTGCATTTTATGATTTATTTCAAAGATAGAATAGATTTTCCTCAAAAAAATATCTATGAGGGACTTGTAGATGTGCCAAATGGCAATAAGATTGTCTGTAGACAAATTTTATACAAAACTTTTCTTGATGGATTTATATTTAGACAAATATCTAAAGGACTTCTACCTTGCATGTAGACAAATGTCATACAAGACTTTTGCTATTTGATTTACCTTTAAATAGATATCTAAAGGAATTTTACTTTGTTTGTAGACAAATTTCATACAAGACTTCTAACTGATTGATTTACATTAAAATAAAAATCTAAAGGACTTCTACTTTAGCTATAGAAAAATTTTATATAGGACTTTTGACTGATTGACTTGGCTTCAAACAAATGTTTAAAGGACTTATGCTTTTCCTTTAGACAAATATCATACATATCTTTTGTCTAATTGATTTAACTTTAAACAAATACCTAAAGGACTTATACCTTACCTTAGAAAATTACATATAGTATTTTTGACTAATGAATTTGCCTTTAGAAAATTTTCAAAAGGACTTCTACTTTACCTATAGAAAAATATCATACAAGACTTTTTATTTTAGATTTACCTCTAAAACAAATGTTATAAACAACTTGTGAGATGTGCTAAAGGATGATGAATTACCTCTAGATGAATTTCATAGAGGAATTTTTATTTGGTTGATGTGACAATGGTTTTTTATCCCTAATTGAATAGAGGAATCTAATATGAGTCATATTTTCCCATGTATGGTGATACATAGGAGACAAGAGATGACATGATTGATCTTGCCATGTGGTAAGGTGTTGTTGAGATAGAAATATAAAAAATAAGTTTCTATAATTTTATTATGAAATAATGGTATATGAAGATAACATAATTTATGATAGAGGAGAGATAGTTAGGTTGTGTGAACCATGATAGGAGTGATTGGCCCATAATATGGGACTAGATAGGATCTGTTTTGTTTCAATCACCTAGTAAAAGGAAAATAATATATTCAAACTAGGATAATTATTTGTATGTCATTGTGAATACCTAACTTGCTAGGCTATAGGTAGTCCAAACAGAAAATAGGCACATGCATATAGGTAGACATGAATATAAGCATATGCAAGTAGACAATGACAAGCAACTAAAAGAAAACAAGTAGTTGATGCAAATTTAGACATAGTATCTTTTAAGATGCATTATATTCATTAGTTCTTTAAGTTCTTTCTTATCAAGTGTAGTGACGTAATAACCACATGAGCCATACATAGTAGTTAGGATGTATGGATCTAGCCCATCAAGCTCAATTTTTCCTTTGAGATTTGTGTTGGCATTGATGTTTTTTTTATTCTCTATAATATTAAGATCACCAACTTCAAAGGATTGAGATCATACCTTATTTCCATAGGTATATTTAAATATTTTTTAGTAAAACCTTGGATGCTCTAGAGAACAAATTTACTTTTTATCAAGTAGTTCTAGCTAGTTGAGATAGGTGAGATGATATTAGTCTCTAATAAAGATATATTAAAAGGAAATGTAAAGGGAAGGAACTTGAAGCTCAAAGGGGTAAACTACTTTAGTTTCATAAACCAAAGCCTAGGGTGTTACAAGAATGAAAGTTTTGAAACTAGTGTGATAGGTCCATAATGTTGAATTCAACTAGAGATATCAATCCCTACTAGTATTGTTGATAAATGTTTTGAGAATTTTAATAAGAGCTATGATAGAGGATTTGACTTGACCATTCCCTTAAGGATAGTAAATAGTGGAACATGTGTGTTAATATCATACTTAGCATAATTTTTTTGGATATATTTGTTCTTAAAGGGTGTTCCATTATCCAATATTATGACAAAAAGGATGTCATAGCAATGAAGGATCCAATTAAGAATAAATTTAAAGGCTTGTCCTCTAGTGGTTGAGGATAAGACCATAGATTCAATCCACTTGGTAAAGTATTTAGTAGTTGTTATGATAAAATTGTGCTAGTCAAAAGACATGGGGTTTATCTTCCTAATAATGTCCAATACCCAAATGAAAAAAGTCCATAGTTAGCTTAAGGATTGAAGGTCCTTGAAAGGAGCATGGATAATATTATCCTACTTTTAACACTTATCACATCTCTTAACATAGTCACAAGAGTTATTTTCCATTGAGGGCCAATAATAGTCCATTTGTAGGAGTTTCTTGGTGATGAAAATACCACTAAAGTGATAAATACATGATTCATCATGGGTCTCTTTTATGACCATTTGGAATTTAACAAAGTTTAGGTACCTAAGCAAAATTCCATCAAGGGTGTCATGGTATAAAATATTACCAATTATGACATGCCTATAGGTTCATTGCTTGAGTTTATTGCATTCATTATTATTTAAATGGTTAGGCAACATGCCATCCTTAAGATATTTAAAGATATCCTTATACCAAGGATTGGGGGATGAAGCAAAGACTTATAGAGGAAGCTAACTAGATCCTAGGGTTGACGGTCCTATTATTTTCTAAATAATGATCATATATTATCTAGCTAAATTAAGGATGCAATTAAAGATATAACATTAACGTGATGGTTACTACACCTAGGGATGGTGTCAATGGTGATCTTTTCAAAATCATCCATTAGTTTATTGACAATGTATTTATATGGATTGATTTTATCATCCTTAGTTTGATAGACACCATTTACGTGGTTGACTACTAGTTGGAAATCCAAGAAGATATAAATAACTCAAATGTAGAGGTCTAAAATTACATGTAGTCCTAAAATAAGATATATGTACTTGGTAGTGTTTTTGGTACAAAGAAACTTAAGTTTGAAGGACAAAGGATTAGTTGTTATTAGAGAGTGTCCAATATGAATTCCACCCCTACTCCTTTGACATATCTAGAACCATCAAAGTATAGGGTATAATATTTAGGTTGGTCTACTTCGAGGATTGAATCATCTAGAAAGTATACCACTAAGGGTTGGCTAACCTTTAAAGGCACAACTACTAGTTGGCTAGCAATGACTTGACCTTTCATAGAAATTTAATTTGTGGACTCAAGATCAAATTCACTAAATTAAATAACCCATTTAGTAGTCATTATTGATAGGTGATATTTAGACATATCATAATGGGTCAAACCTTATGATAACAAAGGTATTATGGATGAGAATATAGTGTCGAAACCTCTGGGATGTAAACAATATGGCTAGGAAAAACTTCTCTAAAGGTATATAGGGGCCATCATAATTTAACCAAAGTTTATCTAATATAGTAGATAGATTTTTTTAATATTGGTCATTGTGTTATGTTGACATGTCACCTATGACATAGTCAGTGTCCACGATGTACAATAACAAGGGCCTAAGAGGATTAGGTGGGTTAAGGATGAGAGGGGATAGAAGATAGGATTTAGGAGCATCTTAGGTAGCTTGAAATTCAACATCCCATTCAAAGACCATATTCATCCTCAATATATTAGTGAAATGATGACACTTATTAGCTAGCTACGACATGAACCTCCAAATGCTCCTAAGCTAGGTTAGAATTTGAGGGGGTAGCATGTCGGTAATAACTAATATCTTATCAGGATCAACTTTGATGCCTTATTGGAATATAATGAATACCAATAGTTTTCTCAATGTAATCCCAAATATATAATTTTGAGGCTTTAGGTAGACCTTGTACTCCATAATCCATTCAAAGATGTGTCTTAAGTTCTAAACATCATCTTATTGGTTTAAAGGTTGACTAAGAAGATCATAGACATAGTATTCCATAATGTCATGAATCATGTCATGGATCATTGATAGATATCCCCTATGTTTTTAGCCCAAAGGGCATGAATTGGCAATAAAATATTCCCCATGAGGTGGTGAAATTTATTTTAGATTGGTCCTTAGGGATGATCTTGATCTAGTTGTATCCTAATAATCCATCCATTAAAGACAACATTTCACATCCTTTTGTGAAATTGATGATCATATCAATATTGGGTAAAGGGAGGTTGTCTTTGGAACATGCTTTATCAATGTCCTAAAGTCAATGTATATTTTCCCATATTCTTGGTGAAAACAATGTTAGAAATCTAATCAAAATAGTTAATGGCTTTATTGAAGTTGATGTCAAGGAGTTTTTAAAATTCTTCTTTGATGAGAAGTATGACTTTTGGGTGTAATTTTTGTAATTTTTATTTACAAAATTTACACTAGGAGTGACAACTAGAGAAGGATCAAGGTTGGGCATATCAACATAGAACAAAGCAAAGATGCCTTTGAACTCCATCAAGATCTTGGTGTATTTCTTACACTCGATTGGGGTTAAGACCTTGCCTATCTTAAGGATATTGGGATTCTCTAGGGTCTCAATATATCTATAATATTCTCAATTAGAATATAAGATTCATCTTCTACTTAAGGTGGAGTTGGCAACACTACTAGGATTTCTAGATCTATAGGATCCAATGCTAGTTGATTGTTGTTGATTTGCTAGGAGATAGATAAATTTGTGATCTGTAAAAAGTATTATCTAGAATAAAAGTTGTTTTTTTTAGATAGTCATAGAGACCATAGAGGGTTGTTCATGATGTCCTCCTATTCATAGCTATCTTTATTAGTGATAAGCACAAGTAAGCTAGAGTTATAAAATTTATACCAATATATTTGGTAAATTTAGGAAACCTAGAGATGGTGAGGAGTGATGATCCATCATCATTATCCTCATATTAGTATAGTCCATTGAGAGAGATGATACCTTCATGGGACACCCTATCACATTGATCATCATGATCTAATTTTCCTTCACTATTGGAAGAAATAAAAGGAAGTGACTCACAATAGTTGGGGATATTTCCTATTCTAGATTCCCCTAGCCAAGATTTAGCCTATAAGGGCTCTTTAATACCTTGCACATATATATGTATCCATTTTCCTCAATATCCCATGCTAAAAAGCATCTATTTTGGTATGGGATATTATTTTAACATGAATAATGAAGTGTACTATCATTCATTGGGGTAGTGGTTGCTACCATGGATTTTCTCCTTATTGGTAGTATAAGCACAATTGAAGGAGTAAATTCATATTTATACTATTTCACCCTTAATGCTAGAGGGTAGAATCAAGGTTTAGGGATATGGAGGAAGATTGGATAGGTTTAGGAAAAATTGATTATTAGCAAACTTATGAATGAAAATTAAATTAGCATTTTGATTCTTAATTTTATCGCTAGATGGATTATTTAGAGTGAAATACCTCATGCATTAGTGATAGGAGAGTGAGAATAAGGAGGAAATGACTCAAAATATATGTTTAGAGATGGGAAAATACAAGCTTTAGGATTTTTAACCTTGATTGCCTAACAATAGGCAGAAGGTTTAGGATTAGTGAGAGTGTGATAATTCATGCCTCTAGGCCCAAAATGGCCACATCCTTAGAAAACATTGCAAATTTCATTCTAAGGTATGTAAGTTCCATTCCGCACACTTTTTAGTGTATTTTGGAGTGGATCCGCTACATTAGTTTCCTAATCCACCAACACTTAGTGCAATTTTTTCCTTGAGCGATTCCATTGGGTTTATAACGTAAAATGGTGCGGATTGGCGATGGCTCCCGATTTCACAAAAGTTTTTGGCAATGATGATGTCAGCACAAAATAAAGTGTGGAATGGAGATCGAGAGCAATTTCTTGCATGCTCCGAGCGACTAAGTGTCAGTAAAGCAAATTCCATCGGGTTTATAATGTATTTTGGTGCGGACTGACGACAAAGTGTGGATTGATGATAAAAGCACTTTTACATTGTATAAAGTGTGGATTGGAAACAAAGAGTAAGTTTACACTAGCTCCGATGTGGAATGAGGATAAAAGTCTTTTTACACTGCGGCTAGTGTGGATTGGAGACAAAGGATGATTTACACTTGCCCAAGTGTGGATTCCCGATTCCGCAAAAGTTTTTAGCAAAGGTGATGTCAACACGCTTTAAGGTGCGGATTTCAGAAGCTTTGAAGCCAAAGAAGAGAAAAGGAAGGGTAATGAGTGGATTGCATCCCGCTCACCTCTTAGTTCATTTTACATCAGAATACGATTTCGTAGGATCAAGGTTATAATGATGATGTCAACAACTTTAAAGTGCGGAATGGCACCTGAGTTCTCCCCACCAATTTGCAGAGTATCTTGGGAGGTTTTAATCGTAACCATCCATGATGAAGATCAACGGTTGAGAACTTGCTAACACTGATAAGGTATTTAAAGGTATTTTCTCACCGGACCAGAGCACAGTTAGTTGGAGGGTAGGAAGATGAAGCATCGAGGGTTTTCAAGAACAAGAACCTGATGCAGTTGTAGATCTATGATGGAGCCGAGCTTCCAAGAATGATCAATGGATGAGATGCAATGTCCAACTATTAGAACTCCAACTACCACCAACAAACCAACAAGTTGCAGAGGTATGCTACCATGGCAGACTTCTCACAGTGGATTTCTCGGAGCTCCACAACCAGTAAGATGATGCCAGCAAACTCTCTATTGAGCTATAAATATACAATCTTTGTAATGTCTCCTAAAAATATTCTTTCATTTACAAACTATAAATAGAGGCCGAACCCTCATTTTTTAGGGTCGGCTCTAGTGTGTTTGCTTGCCCTACTATAAATATTCTTGTGAGCTAATGGAAGGAGCATTACTCTGATTTTTCGACTCAAATTTTTCATCTTCATTATCTTGTGCAAGAGGTTCAAAGTCTTGAGTTGCATTTCTGTTAATACTTGAATGGTTAGTTCATTCCAGCTTTTGGATTACTAGTTGTGAGAGTAGTTGAAATCTATTCTTGATTAGATCTATATTGTTAGGAAGTTTATTTCTATAAAATCTAACTATTGGTCTATTCTGCTATTTGGATTATCAATATTGGATGTTGGAATTGCTTTCTGCAATATATCTCTATTTATGCTTTAATGTGTGAAGGTTTCATTAATTTGGGTAATGTTAATCTTGAGTGATGGGACACTAGAAATAGCTTGTGGGAGCCTTTTGCTGTAGTTGCCTATGTTGTTAGCCTATCCGGCCACTATTTTCATAACATTTCTAACCCTAAACCTTTTCTAAACCCTTATCTCAAAACCCTATTGGAGCTTTAATTGAGTCAACACCATTTTAAGTTGACAAGGAACCAACCTACTCTGGAGGTTGGATTGAAGTTTTCTTTGGTCCATCCAATGCTTGAGTGTCGAGCTGCGACTATCGGGTGCATGCCTAGATAGAAAATTGGAAGATAGACAGTTGCAATGTCAAGTAAATCTTGATGACATTTCGGTGCCCAATAGTTTTTGGCATGCTCGGTGGGACCAGTTCACAAGGAACATGAAAACCCATCATATGAGTTATTGTTTTATCTCTACCTAGAGGAATCAATATTTGGTGAATTGTCTTGACCTTGTTAAGTAGAGAATAGAAAATTCACCTGGTGACTCCCTGGTCTTTAAACCCAAAAAAGAATTACCCTTGTAGACCAGTGTCCTTTCATGTATACCAGGTCTTTCAAAAGGAATAACCCTAACTCTTATTTTCATTGTGAGCTACCTTATAGAGGGTCTACTGTTATCAGAAGTTTGAATCAATATTTCCTCTCAGAAGAAGAGATTCCTGAGGAAATTCCTATAGTTAATTCATCAACTCCTATAGTAGGACCTACAACTAGAAATATGGCTAGAAATGCAATAGCAAATCAGGGAAATGTACCCCCAAATCAGCCATTACAGAAATACCCCAGCTGGAACATAGTTGGTCCCCTTAGATTAGCCCATATGAATGCCATTCCCTAGGCTATGTCCAAGGCTATTCCCACTTATGATGGATCTAGAAAGACAACATATGAGCATTGTCAGGACATTTTGAATCTGGCAGCAATCCACAACATAAAGGAGGAGGATGTTATTGTGAGAATCCTAGCCCTATCCTTCAGAGGAAAGATTTTGCATTGGTTTAGGACTCTTGAGGATAACACCATCACTTCATGGGCAGCATTGGTTGAGCCTTTTGTGGAAGAATTTAATGAATCTACTAACCCTTTCTCCTTGCTTAATCAGTTTACATCCATGCAAAAATCTCAGCAAGAGACTGTCTCAGATTTCAATTTGAGGTTTAGCAGAACATGGAAGAGAATTCCCCCTGCAGCTAGACCAACTGTATGCTTGGCTTATATGTATTATATCAGAGCTAGGCTTGCAAACCCAACAATATGGAGTGGAAACCTTTCCTCAAGTTTATAATGCAACAGTTCATGTAGAGAATATCCTAATTAATGTGGGGAGGTTACCTCCCAAAACTGTGCTACCTTATAGTTCAGAAACCACTAATGGCCAAAGCCAAGCTACAAACTCATATTACATGGATCCCCTTTCCTTATCATCTCCATATCCATAAATGAATCCCATTCCTCAACCAAAAGCACCATCTACTATAGTTCCTTTCCCTCCCCTTCCTTCTCAAACCTCTCAAGAGTTTTTTGCCATTCTTGATATACAAAATACTCTAAAAACTCTGAGTAATAGAATGAATTCAATGGAAAAAAGGGATCAGGAGAGATCTCAATAGAGGAGATTTCCATATGTGAACAAAGATCAAAGACCTGGTCCTAGTAATAGTACTGGGTCAGAGTAAATGCAACATATGAAGAACCTGAGTGTTCTTCAGAAATAAGTCTAGTGAATGTTTGGTGTTTGGTATGTAATGATCCTCATGATTCATAGTCTTGTGTCATGTACCAACACCATGTTCAGCAAGCTATGGATCAAGCTGAGAGGAATCAAAAGGGAAGAGTAAATATGTTATGGCAGCCTAACCAAATCATGGTTGGAAAAGAGCTGGATGAAGATGGCCCAATTGTTGTTATGACTAGGTCAGGGAAGAAAACCTTGCAAGTAGACCCACAAAAAATGGGACAATTCTAGGTTCCTTCTCAGAAAAGGAATGACCCACTCCCCCAAAGTAGTGATACTTTTCCTATTCCCTAGGCTAAAGGGAAGGAGAAGATAGATAGTCTCCCCAAGAGATTTGAAAAAGATACTGAAGGAGACCGAATGAAGTCTAAATATGAGGCTCAAGAGAGGCTTAGATTCCCTTCTATTACCAAAATATAAATAATAGAAGCCACTCAACAATATAAAAGAAAATATGGTGAGCCAGAAAGAAGGCCTAAGAGGACCACTTTGGCTAAGTCTGAATACAACATTGTGGAAGAGATGAAAAGGATTCCATCAAAAGCTAGTTTATATGATACTCTTTTCATTCCTGGCTAGATAGACTTGCTTAAAGCTTCTCTCAACAAGTATCCATAGGATAGGCAGGCCACCACAATCCTTAGTATACCCTCAGAAAAGAAAGAAATGTCCCCTACTATTTTGAAGAATAAACCCCCTCCTTTCTATATCTCTTTAAGAATGGAAGGTTGGGTAGTCCAAAATTGTATGATAGATTTAGGAGCATCAACTACAGTTATGCCTAAAGTAGTCTGTGAAGAGATGGGTATGGAGTATACTCGATCTTGCCCTGGAGTACTGCAATTGGATGGGACACTTATGAAAATAGTGGGAGTAATAAAGGATGTTTTAATGAGGTTACATAGAGCCCCTGAGGTGATAATAGTACAAGAAATAGTAGTGGTTGATCTAGAGCCCTACTTTGGTTTATGCCTCTCAAGGGAGTTCACTATAAAATTAGGTGGATGCATGTACATGGATTATTCCAGCATGGTCATTCCCTTCAAAGGGAAGAGGATAAGGATAACACCTAAAAAGCCTGTGTCTTATCACATAGAAAATATTGAGGAAGACATGTGCAACCTCACTCCTCTTGAAGAATTTGAAATTATGGATAAATTTGAGGAACTAGAACTAGAATATGAATTACCTTTTAGAGAGGATTACAGTCAGTTTGGGATAGGCATGGGCACATATAGTATTTCTGTAGAATCAGAGAAGAAAATTCTTGCTATATCTAATCAGTCTCTGAGAGAGATAGAGGTATGGACTATGCACTTTGATGGTGCTAGATGCAGAAATGGAGTTGGTGCTGGTGTGGTACTATAGTCCCAATCAGAAGGGACAAAGAGTTTTACCTATAGGTTAACATGGTCATGCACCAATAATGCTGTAGAGTATGAGGCTCTATGCCTTGGACTGATGCAAGCATAAAATATGGGCATTAAGGTCCTAAACATATATGGTGACTCTGAGTTAATCATCCATCAGGTAAGAGAAAGGTGCAGTAGTAAGCACCATTACCTAAAAGCATACAAAAATAGGGTATGGGATCTGATGGAATCCTTTGATGCCCTAAATATAAATTTTATTCCTAGAGAAAAGAATACTTTGGTAGACTCCTTAGCAGCAAGGGGAGCTAACTTCAACCCTTCTACAGATATTGGAGTCAAGAAAGACAAGGGAATCAAAATGATTTTCAGACCTACAATACTAGATAAGCAAATTTTCTGGTAGGTTTTTGAGAGTGATGAACATATCATTGACTTTATGGTAAGAGAAGCCTGTCTCTCCACCATCCAAGAAGAAAATCTAGAGGAAATTGATCAACAGGATGTTATTCATCTTAGAAATAATCATATACCTAGAGGGTTGGTCACCCTAGAGAGCCTGTTTGACAATGAGGATAGGAGAAAGATCAGATCTATGGAAGTCAATGACAAAATATACAAAGAAGTTGAAATAGAAAAATAAAAGAGGCTCAAGGTTGGAATCCGATGTTCCCCAGAAGAAGAAGAGGATATTAAAGCTTTATGTATAAAGTACCAAGACATTATGGCTTGGTCATATGAAGACCTCAAGGTATATGACAAAAGGATTATCCAACACACCATTGAGCTAGAGCCTGATGCAAAGCCTTTTAGGTAGAAGCAAAGGCCTATAAATCCAAGGATCGAAGCCATAATGAGAGAAGAGCTCTTAAATTTTTTAAAGGCTAAGATCATCTATCCCATAAAACACTCCACCTAGGTAGCCAACTTGGTACCTATGAGAAAAAAGAATGGCGATATTCGCTTGTGTGTAGATTTCAGGAATCTTAACCAAGCATCTCTTAAGGATCACTACCCCCTTCCATATATTGATCAGATATTATAGATAGTGGTCAGGGTAGAGAGGTTCTCACTATTGGATGGCTTCTCTGGATACAACCATATTTGGGTGAAGAATGAAGATCAGTATAAAATAACATTCACCACAAAATGGGGCACATTTGCCTACCAGAGAATGCCTTTTGGGCTGTCTAATGCGGGAGCCACATTTTAGAGAGCCATGGATTATGCCTTTGGGGAGCTTATCAATAAGGTCATTCTAATTTATTTGGATGACATGATAGTGTTTTCCCATAACAAGCATGACCACTTAGCACACCTTGAGCAAGTTTTTCAAAAGTGCAGAGAATTTGGCATTTCCCTCAATCCTAAGAAATCATTTTTTGCAGTACATGAGGGAAAGTTGCTAGGTCATGTGGTCTCAAAAGAAGGTATGGCCATAGATCCAGATAGAATCCAGTCCATTCTAGCCCTTCCACTACCTATAAACAAGAAAGCCTTGCAGTCCTTCTTCGACCAAATAAACTTTGTCAGGAAGTTCATTTCTGACTTTGCACAGAAGGTAAGGCCTATATCTAAGCTATTGAAGAAATATGCAGAGTTCAAATGGACTGAAGTGAGGAAACAAGCCTTTGAGATTATCAAGCAGTCCATTGCCACAACTCCAGTGCTAGTAAATCTAGATTTTAGTAAATATTTTATTCTTTATGCTTATGGAGCTAAAGAAAGTTATGCCTCAGTACTTACTCAAAAGAATGAGCAAGGTGAGGAACATCCCATATTCTTCTAGAGTCAGACTCTCCATGATTACCAGGTCAAGTATAATTTTATTGAGAAACAAGTATTTGCAGTGATGAAGTCATTGAAGAAGTTCAGGCAGTATTTGGTTCAAAGTAAGACCCTGGTATATGTTGTTCACCCGGATGTAAGAAGCTTTATTCTGCAAGGTGAACTAGGAGATAAGAGAGTTGGATGGATCACCAAGATCTAGGAGTATGATGTGGAGATACACCCCACCAAGTTGGTAAGAGGTAGGGCCTTATGCCAAGGTCTAACAGAGGTAGCAACATCAACTGAAATGATAGCTTGTCAGGCAATAGAGGATGATCAGATTGAAGGGATACAACCAGGTGACTCTGATTGGGTAGACCAGATGATCAATTACTTTCAAATTAGAGTATGTCCTCCTGATATTAATGCATCACAAAGAAGAAGATATAGACTTCAAGCTTTGAAGTATATCTTACTACTAGAAGGGCTATACAAAAGGAACCTTGATGGAGTCCTCCTTAAGTGCTTAAAATATGATCAACAACAAAAGGTCATTGAGGAGTTCCATGGAGGACCATCTGGAGGACATTTCTCAGGTAGAGTTACAGCTTTGAAGATCATAAGAGTAGGTTATTATTGGCCTACTATATTTTCTGACACCTTCAAAGTCACTAGAGCCTGTGACAAATGTCAAAGGCATGTAGGGAGGACAAGAATTGCTTCATTCCCCCTCAGGCCAATACAGGTAGAAGAACCTTTTCAGCAATGGGGGCTGGATTTCATAGGTGTCATCAATCCAAATTCTTCAGCTGAGCACAAGTATATTCTAACTACCACTGACTACCTCACCAGATGGGTAGAAGCTATCCCTACCAAGAAATCAGATCAGGAAGTTGTGATCAATTTTATGGAAAGTTTGATTTCAAGGTTTGGAGTTCCGGAAGCCTTGGTGAGTGATAATGGGCCAACCTTTATAGGAGCCAAATATATTGAATTTTCTAGCAAGTATGGCATAACCATTAAGAATACTTCAAATTATTACCCTCAAGGGAATGGACTTGCGAAATCTACCAACAAAAATCTGTTAAGGATTTTGAGGAGATCACTAGAAGGGAATAAAAGAAGTTGGCACCTAATGCTAGAACAAGCTTTGTGGGCAGACATGATTACTATCAATAAGTCCATCAAGACTTCCCCTTATGCTCTGGTATATGGCAAGGAGGTAGTGTTACCTATCCATTTGGAAATTCCAACACTCAAACTGATAAATACAGAAGAAGAATCAGAGGAAAATCTAGTGGATACAAGGCTAACACACCTACTACAGTTGGAAGAGAAAAGAGCTCAGGCCTATGAGAACTTTCAGAAACATTCTGTGGACATCAAGGCATGGTTCGATAAAAAGGTAAGATTCAAAAAATTCTAGGTTGGAGATTCAGTTCTTAGGTGGAATGTTGAAAGAGCAAAACCAGGTCACCATCAGAAGTTTGACTCCTTCTGGGATGGCCCTTTCAAGATAGTAGAAGCCAAGGAGACCAATGTTTTCCAACTTGAAGATCTAGAGGGAAACATACAACCAATTCTGGTTAATGGTTTTCATCTCAAACTCTACTTTGATTGAAATATAAGCTCATTGTAATATATGTATATACATTGTATCATATTTCCTTTCTTTCTGCACTTTGTATCAAGTTTTTTTTTAATAACATATTATGCAAAATATAAAAAAAAAGAGAAAATTTTGTAAAAAATTGGCTAAGTGTTCCCATAGGATGCAACAGTTCCTATTCCGCACTCAAATACACTAAGTGCGAAGTGGAATATTTTTGGACTCTGATCCACATTCAAAAGAACCATCATATCAGGAATGACAAGCGGGTTCCAATCCACACCTAAATGAGCTACATTTTAGCGGAATGCAATGTGCACTATTTTTCTGCACTCAAATGGACCATGATGCCAGTGGAGTAATGAGTGGGCTCTAATCCACCAAGTTTTGAGACTTCTGAGGTGTAGAATGAGGAAGTTCCTAATCCACCACAATTTAGAGTTAAGTTGTGCAGAAATAGAAGAAGTGTCACCAATCCACCGATTTTAAGTCTACATTTGAGCAGGATAGCATCCTGTGTCGTATCACTTGGAAAAGGGTAAAAGGTCTGCAATAAATGCTGATTTTCCTATGCTCAAAAGAGAAAGGATAAAATGATATCGTAAGGTTGAAGCACATTCGAATTTTGACCAATCAGAGGTTAGAACACCACCTCTAAGCCACCAAAAGGATAGAGTGCTAGTTGAGAAGCGTGCCAATGGGCAAGTCATGCAATAGCTACATTAATGGTGGAAGACATGCATGCAATATTAATTAAAAGAATAAAGCACATAATCCTGTTCATTTGACAAGAGCAACGTTCATTGAGTAGAGAAGAGCGAGTAGAAGCATTACCTACAAATTCTACAGAGAAAATCTAATTCGTTGTTGATGAAGATGGCTTTCAAAGATTCCCAAGAAGCTGGAAAATCAATGAAAAAGATAGTGGGCCATTATATCGACAAAGCAAAAGCTGTAGCGGATACTGAGCTGGTCCTCATAGAGAGGTCAAAGCTCAGGAGAAACATCAACAATAGATACAAGGCAGGAGCGGCCCTGTCAGTTGAAGGTAGATGTGTTGTGCTCTCATTTCTATATTTTTATATTTGTGATTCCATCCATCCTTGCCCTGAATTAATAGTGGCCATCATTAAGTTTTATGACCCAATGGCAAAAGTAGTAAATACTGCTAAAGGCAAGACCCTATTTAGCATCATGATTGCAAACTGTAACAAGTTTTTTGCCATAGAAGTAGAACCATCGGTAAAACCAAAGGAGTTTAGAACAACTACCCAGGTCGGGTATTACTCCCTGGAGAAGAGAGCTAATGATGGTGAGTCTTTCATAAAGTGGGTATATAAACAACTCAAGGACACTAGGCCTAGAAAAGGATTACCTCAGGTCCCAATTTCCATTGAATATTTTGAACACCCAGAGCTTTACTCCATGTTAGCCTGTATGGATGGTCTGGATTCTGATAAAATGGTGCAGGGTTGGCAAATAGCCGTTGCATATTGCATTTCCAATGAGAGGATGTATGAGGAAGATGCGGCTGAAAAGGGTATTAGGGTTATCTATTTTGATTGGCCAGCTTTCCTTACCCAGAGAATACATGAGCAATTAGTAACATTGAAAAGAAGCTCTGATGCACCTTGTTTTTGATATTGTTCAAGCTTGGTCTAGTTGTTTTTCATTGCTGTAAGGGATATGATGCCCTGGATTCCAATCAAGGATAAGACCAATGAAGGAGAACCCCTACCAATTTATTACTGGACTAAGCATCTCAGAAGTACTGAGTCTTTTTATAAATTCAATTTGGAATTCTTAGGGCCAACATTGAAAATAATGTATGGAGTTTGCCCTAGGATACCACTTCTGGCTAAGAAAATATTGAGAGCAGAGGGTGCAGAGGAAGGAGACTGGTATCTCCTAATAGAGGGCACAGTCATTAGATTGTATGGCTTCCAAGGCAAGCCTTTTCTACTACCTCACTTTGTCACAGAGAGGCTATTTGCCTTAGAATATTTGAGGCAAGCAAAATCTATTGATTTGAACTATGGCTCTGGGAGAAAGAGGAAGTCTATGTTGACCTACCGAAATGTTAGTGATATAACTATTACAAAGAAGTGGTAGGGTGAACAAATTGACCAATACCTAGATAGGTTGGGTCTGTTCTATATTCCTCAGAGATGGAGTTATGATCCAGATGACATATTCTATAAAAGAAATATAGCCTTAAATGGAGAAAAGGCCTACAAATTTGAAAAGAGATCTAGGCCCCATTTTGAACAAGGCAGAAATAACAAAGAAACTGATCTTTTAGAATGGAATGTTTCTAAAATGGATCAACTCCCTCCATGGTTGGAATTTTATGAGAAAATTATGGATTTTGACCCGAACAACAATGTGAAACATCAGTTGAAGGAGTCTACCATCAAATATATTGAGGAGAAAATAGAAAATAAAGAGGACCCTCAGTCTCAAGAACTTGATGATGAAAATATAGAGCATAAAGGGAAATGGAATGAGGCCAAGATATCAGATTGGTGGAGGATGAGAATTGAGACTGGTAAAGTAAAATCCAAATTTGGGATTAAAATGGATGTTGAATTCTCTAAAAGGTATGATAATAATCTCCAAACTTGGAGGCCCAAAGACACAAGGAATATAGTGTTAATATATAAAATGACACAAACCAGGTCTGATTCCCCATCCCCACCTCTAGAAGAGGAAGTTTAGGAAGAAGAGGAACCTGATGCTCCATTAACTATCTATCGAAGTCTTGAAACCTTTTCAACCTTCAACTGAGCATATAGAACAATTTCCAAAGGGGGCATGGTTGATGAGTAAAATGCACTATTCTGATGAGAGGATTGTCAGTGCACCAATTATAGAGATAGCTCTAAAAAACCCTACATCATTAGGTGAAGGTATGGTCTCTAATCCCTCTTCTCCTCTTCCTCCTCCAGATTCCCCAAGGAAATCTCCCTCCCTTTCTGAACAAGAAGTTGTAACAAAGGTACCTTCTCCACCTCATAGTTCACCTCCTACTTCATCGATCACCACTGAGGTACAAACCAATCCATCTCCCCCAAGGTCATCACAAATTCCTTCTTCATCACCCCAAGTCCCTATTTCATTATCTAAAATTCCTTCTTCATCATCCGAAGTTCCACATTCATCAGCTGAGATTCCCCTTTCATCATCTCCCATAGTTACAACTTCACCATTACCACCACCACCATCATTAGAGAAGCAATTTATTTCTAGTTCACCCCCTCACCCATCTGTGAGTCTCCCTTTAGTTTCCATGAGTTTACCAATTGCAACAACGATGATGGTCACAGATTCCACTATGAATTCTTCTGCACAGCTATTATCAATAGTTGATTCTACTCTTACATTCTTGGTGTCTTCTTCTCCTCTTGCTATGAGTTACCCTACTCAGGAAAGTTTGTAAAAGGAGCAGGAAGCTACATAGAAAATCAATGATTTTTGGGTAGAAAAGTTATCCAAGCCTTCTAGTAGGATGGCCACCAGGAGAAGAAGCATGTTTGTTGATCCAGTTTCAAGGCAAAGGACATCCAGATCCATGATTCCCCTTGTGAGCAAGCCTAAAATTGAGATGATAGCTCGATATTATCGTATAGAAGAGTATACAGAAGATATTGAGAAGCTTCCTGATGAAGATGAATTGGTCATGGCTAGAGCCCACTTGGAAACTTTCTATGTAAAGAATGATATATTCAAGGAAAATGTGGGTAAGTTGGAAAAGCAAATTGAAAAGCTTCAAAAAACTGTCAGCAATCAGAAAGAAGTGGAGAAATCTCTGAGAAAAGAAGCTAAAAGTTGGCAAGAGAAGTTTCAAGAAGCTAATAAGCTCAAGGAGTCGATTGCAAAACACCAGAGAAAGAATGAGGAGCAGGCTAAGGAGATACAAAGTTTGAAGCAACAACTCCAGATTGAAAAGGCTAAATCTTCTGGTTTTTCTAAGGCTGGACTAAAGAAAGTGAGAAAGGAATTGCTTTCTGAAGTTCTAGAGAAATGCTCAGGGTTGCAGCTTATTGTTGACTACTTAGATGATGCTAGCCACCTGCTCCAAAGTATTCAAAAGGATTTGGATAAAATCACTGGAGAGCTACAACCTATGGTAATTCCAACTGAACAAATGCATAGGTTGGTGGATAGTAGACTCAGTGATTCTGCTAAGCCAATTCCTAACAAGGAGTGGAACATTGCTAGGGTTGCTACCAGAATAGTAGTAAAGAAGCACAGAGCAATCCAAAAGGCTTGGCTATTGTATGACAAGATTGAAGGAGTAATCAAGGATGTAGTAGATATTAACAAGGAAATGATCCAAATTGGTTTTAGAGGGTTATGGATGGAAGATCACAACCTATTGTTAGTAGAAGAAATCAAGAAAAGTACTGGAGAGAGCTTACAAGATGAATCTAAAATTGATGCTCTAGAGGAACCAATTGACCAAGAGCAGGCTTCACAAATGATCATTGATTTCACCAGGCTCAGAGACCTCATGGAGGACCTGGTAAACAAAGGAAGTGTTGCTTACTATGAAGACATTGGTGAACTCCAGTACATTTACAAGTAGTTAAAAGAGACTTCCAACCCCTCAGAAGCAACCTGGAAACAAGCCCTACAGACCTTGAAACTGATGGTGCAGTTGTTTGGTGATAATGCTGAAGAGGGAAATAAGGAGCAATCTTCTCCAGAGGAAGAAGCTGAGCAAGAAGAGGATAATGCTGAGGAAGAGGTCCAACAAGAAGAAGAGCCGGATAGAGATGTTGCGGACCCTGAAGGGGCACAAGCTTAGCATTTTTGTTTTGTCTTTGTACATATATAGTCATAAGTTTTGTATTTTTGTCTGATTCATTTTTACTCTAACATAGTCAGAAGGAAACAATAAAAGCATGAGTCCAGAGAGACAAAGAAAAGCAAGTTTTGTGTGAAGGTATTTTTATCATGTATTGTAAGAGGGCTTTATGAAGAGAACACAACTGTGTTTTTGATGGAGCAGTGAAGCAGTTTTTCTGGAATGGCACAATGTTTATGGCATAGTCTCTAGATGAACAGTTATCCTCTAAGATGCATGGAGCATAGTCTCGATATGAATGTTTATCCTCTAAGGTGTTCAAGTTTTTAGAGGGTAGTGTTCATATGGAAGTTATTCTTTAAAGTAGTTTTTGAAGATAAGCATTTTTTGACTCCTGATGCCCAATGGATAAGACTCTGAGTTTGATGGCTTTGTGAGAAAATCCACCCGAGAGGCGCCAGAATGTAGGCCCAAAATGGCCACATCCTTAGAAAACATTGCAAATTTCATTCTAAGGTATGTAAGTTCCATTCCGCACACTTTTTAGTGTATTTTGGAGCAGATCCGCTACATTAGTTTCCTAATCCGCCAACACTTAGTGCAATTTTTGCCTTGAGCGATTCCGCTGGGTTTATAACGTAAAATGGTGCGGATTGGTGATGGGTCCCGATTCTGCAAAAGTTTTTGGCAATGATGATGTCAACACAAAATAAAGTGTGGAATGGAGATCGAGAGTAATTTCTTGCATGCTCCGAGCGGCTAAGTGTCAGTAAAGCAAATTCCATCGAGTTTATAACGTATTTTGGTGTGGACTGATGACAAAGTGTGAATTGATGATAAAAGCACTTTTACATTGTATAAAGTGTGGATTGGAGACAAAGAGTAAGTTTACACTAGCTCCGATGTGGATTGAGGATAAGAAGTTTTTTTACACTACGACCAGTGCGGAATGGAGACAAAGGATGATTTACACTTGCCCAAGTGTGGATTCTCGATTCTACAAAGTTTTTAGCAAAGGTGACATCAACACGCTTTAAGGTGCGGATTTCAGAAGCTTTGAAGCCGAAGAAGAAGAAAAGGAAGGGTAATGAGCGGATTGCATCCCACTCACCTCTTAGTTCATTTTACGCCGGAATGCGATTCTGTAGGATCAAGGCTATAGTGATGATGTCAGCAACTTTAAAGTGTGGAATGGCGCCTGGGTTCTCCCCGCCAATTTGCAGAGTATCTTGGGAGGTTTTAATCATAGCCATCCATGATGAAGATCAATGGTTGAGAACTTGCTAACACTGATAAGGTATTTAAAAGTATTTTCTCACCGGACCAGAGCATAGTTAGTTGGAGGGTAGGAAGACGAAGCATCGAGGGTTTTCAAGAACAAGAACCTGATGCAGTTGCAGATCTATGATGGAGCCGAGCTTCCAAGAATGATCAATGGATGAGATGCAATGTCCAACTATTAGAACTCCAACTGCCACCAACAAACCAGCAAGTTGCAGAGGTATGCTGCCATGGCGGACTTCTCACAATGGATTTCCTAGAGCTCCACAGCTAGTAAGATGATGCCAGCAAACTCTCTATTGAGCTGTAAATATACAATCTTTGTAATGTCTCCTAAAAATATTCTTTCATTTACAAACTATAAATAGAGGTCGAACCCTCATTTTTTAGGGTCGGCTCTAGTGCGTTTGCTTGCCCTACTATAAATATTCCTGTGAGCTAATGGAAGGAGCATTACTCTGATTGTTCAACTCAAATTTGTCATCTTCATTATCTTGTGCAAGAGGTTCGAAGTCTTGAGCTGCATTTATGTTAATACTTGAATGGTTAGTTCATTCCAACTTTTGGATTACTAGTTGTGAGAGTAGTTGAAATCTGTTCTTGATTAGATCTGTATTGTTAGGAAGTTTATTTCTATAAAATCTAACTATTGGTCTATTATGCTATTTGGATTATCAATATTGGATGTTGGAATTGCTTTCTACAATATATCTCTGTTTATGCTTTAATGTGTGAAGGTTTCATTAATTTGGGTAATGTTAATCTTGAGTGATGGGACACTAGAAATAGCTTGTGGGAGCCTTTTTCTGTAGTTGCCTATGTTGTTAGCCTATCCGACCACTATTTTCATAACATTTCTAACCCTAAACCTTTTCTAAACCCTTATCTCAAAACCCTATTGGAGCTTTAATTGAGTCAACACCATTTTAAGTTGACAAGGAACCAACCTACTCTGGAGGTTGGATTGAAGTTTTCTTTGGTCCATCCAATGCTTGAGTGTCGAGCTGCGACTATCGGGTGCATGCCTAGATAGAAAATTGGAAGATAGAAAGTTGCAGTGTCAAGTAAAACTTGATGACATTTCGGTGCCCAACAATGCCCATATTTAATACTAAAGGTACTAATGGATATTTAAGGGGATGGCATGCATCTCATGGATCCATGACCTCCTAAGAATAATATTGTAGGTTAAGTTACATGTCATGTTGTGGAAAATATATTTAATATTATGAGGTCCAACTATGAGGGGTAAGACTATAGTGCCACTAGACTCATATTTTCCATTATTAAAAGCTTTGATAACAAGATTTGATATCTTCAGATCTTGTTTGGCTAGCCTAAAATGATTGTTAAATTTTAGGCTACAAACATTGAGACCAAAATTGTTATTGACTAAAATTTATTTGATGAACTTGTAAATTATATGGCCTATGATGTCTAATGGTAGATCTCCATCCATGGAGGATTGAGGAATATCTTCCTAATGGAATGATAAGGTAGTATGGTTAACCCTAATAGAACCTACTATTGAAGTAAGGTCATTTAAATTGAGGTCTTAAGGAACAATATGTTTGCTAAATATTTTTAGTAATATGTATCTATGAGCTAGAGAAGACCTCAAAATTTAAAGGGTGAGATCTTGGTTGTGGCGTTGTGGGTGAAATTTTGCATCCTTTCACCCACTCTTTTTGCAAGATGATGGTCTATAGAAAATGGCTAAATTTTGGAGTCGAACTCTAGTATTGATGAAAGAAGTGGATTTCAAAGGTAAGATGATAGCAGAAGAAAATATTCAATGGAAAAAAAATTAGGTGGCTACCAAGCCTAGAGAAATACCAAAATCTTACCCTGTATCAAGGCCACACATGGTGAAGAATTGGCTCAAGTCTATGGTCGGGAGAATAACTAGGCAAGAAAGCATTGAAGGTGAACCCAAATATTTGCCTAGTAGTTGGACAGAAATGTTAGGCGGTGATGTTCTTGTTCTTGCTTGATAAGAAGGTCCCACCTAAGCAAGGGTAGAGATTTAGGTGGAATCACTGCACTAATTGAAAATATAGCTTGGGAAAATTTTTGAGAGAGTGATAATTAAGAGTCAAGCTCGATTCCCAATCCTACTGAGTTGCATCAGGTGGAAATTTGGGAAGTTAATGAGTAAGAAATGAGTCCAATAATCTACTCGATACTAGAATCATTGCTAGCACTGGTAATATAAAGGAAGGTGCATTAATGACCTCAACTACCCAGGTATGAGCTCTTAATGGGTGGGAAGGTGGTAATTTAAAATACATGGTCTCCAAGGTAATTACTAATCATTTCCACTTGACTAAAATTCATTGCCTATTTGAAGGGGTAAAGTAGATGAAATTTGAATGCTCGATAGAAATGTTAGAAGGATCAAAGGACCAAATTTATGTAGGTCTTGACCCTCTTTCGACTAGTCGTTGTTCTTCCAAGGGGTAATGTACTAACTAAGCATATGTATGCTTCAACAATCTTCTCTCACATAATGCCATTAATTCTTAAAATTTGAATTCATTGTAAAATCCTCTATAAATAGTGGGATGCCAGCCATTTCAAAGGGTGGCTCTTTAGCCTTTACAATTCATATGTAGAGCTTACTCTGGTCTGTTAATGCAAGTGTTTTACTGTTTGATATCCAAATTGACTCTTGTACATATGTGTGAATGTTGTGGGTTTATTTTTTTAAATCTAGTTGAATGTGCATGCAATATTTTTTCTATCTATATTTCTTGCATCTCGTTCACTGGTTTTGGAATTCACTTGTATCGATAGGGTGTCGAGGTACAAGCAAGAGTAAGGTTGGCTGATCTGTTAGATAATTTGCCTATGTTTTCAATGGTGGCATCTACTTGATGTACATGTGTCTTGAAGTGGCTATACCCATCCTTGTCGGTTCTAGCTATGACCTCATTTCATCCCTTTCCTACTCCCTTTTCTTCCCCATTTTAGACTAGTAGCTAGGATAGAGGAACCAACCTTCTTCGGAGATCGACCACCCTAGCATTTTGGGATACAATGACCATTCAATGTTGGTGCAAGTCTGTAGGTGCATCCCTTCCCATTAGGTGCTAGATTTGCAATTAATAGGTTTTGGCACACCCAGTGGGACCCAAAAAGTCTCATCTCCTAATTTAGTAGAGTCTGATGAAGATCTGCTATGTTATATCCTTTTGTTCACCTAGAGACTCCACTAAGAACAAATTGGGTTTCTTCTAAACGATTATCATGAAAAATAAGGAAAACTTGGCAACTCTACTAGGGACTCATAAGGCCTCCATTGTTTGAGGAAATCAAAATTTAGTGATGCTCTGGTTTACTCATATCCAAACAACCTAGAAACTTATATTAGGAAAGAATATCTAGATTCAAAGATCAGTTACCTCTTTTATGCCTTGAAAGACTCGAACATCCTTGAGGAATAAAGATTTAATGAGAAATATTGACCTCACTGGCAAAGAAAATATGCTCATTTGGTGACTTCAATTTTGATGCAAGAACCAAAAATCCTAAAGTCCATAGTGACAATGGCTCAGTAGTACTATCCCTGATGGGATGACCCTAGTCCACTCAACCTTCAATGCTAGCATGAGATTCCTAAAAATGCCCTAAATAACATGACAAAATATGATGGCACTAAAGGGGTTTCTTGGGAGAACCTTGAAGATATTTCTACTCTAGCGACTCTCCATGGTATCATGCATGAAGATTTCATGATTAAACTTTTGATATTTTATCGTGAAGGGGGGGTGTTATTGTGGTATCGATCCCTTGGGTAGAAAATCATTTGCTCATGGGTGAATTTTGCGGGAGTTCTTATCAACATATTTTATAACTCTATTGATCCTTTCCAACTCTTGATGTACCTCTCATTCATTAAGAGGGTCTCTTTTGAATCCATTATAGACTTGTTAGTCAAAAAGTGACTAACTACAGAAAAACATCTGATGCTCCTTTTTGCATATTTTCCAAGAAGACTGAAGTAGCCCATATGCTAAATGTCAAAGAAAATGCAAAACACCGCAAGGAGGAAAAAGTGTTGCGATATCGCGACATGTTGCATTTTTGTGGTTCAAAGCAAAGAGAAAAAGAAAATGGCAAAAGTGTCGCGATATCACGACATGTTGCTTTGTCACGGCCAAAAGAGAAAAAGTGTCGCGATATCGCGACATGTTGCTTTGTCGTGGCCAAAAGAGAAAAAGTGTCACGATATCGTGACATGTTGCTTTGTCGTGGCCAAAAGGGAAAAAGTGTCGTGATATCACGACATGTTGTTTTGTCACGGCCAAAAGGGAAAAACTATCGTGATATCGTGACATGTTGCATTATCGCGGTCCAAAGCAAAGAGAAGGAACAAGGAGGAAAAAGTGTCGCAATATCGTGACATGTTGCATTATCACAGTCCAAAGCAAAGAGAAGGAGCAAGGAGGAAAAAGTGTCATGCATTTCGCGACATGTTGCATTATCGTAGTTCAAAGCAAAGAGAAAGAGCAATGGGAAAAATTGTCGCGATATCGCGACATGTTGCTTTGTCGCGGCCAAAAGGAAAAAAGTGTCGCGATATCGCGACATGTTGTATTTTTGCGACTAGGAGCAAAAAAAGGGAGCAACGAGGCAGAAGTGTCATGATTTCATGACGTCACATTTTTGCGATGCAAGAAGAAGAATCAAGCTGAAGGCATAGAAATGTCACGATTTTGCAACATGTCTCATTTTCATGGCGGGAGGCAACTAAAGAGCAAAGTAAGAGATGCATGTCGTGATTTCGTGACATGTCTCATTTTCATGGCTGGAAGCGACAGAAGGGCAAAACAAGAAAATAATGTCACGATTTCATGACATGTCTCATTATCGCGACGGGAGGCAGCAAAAAAGCAAAGCAAGGAAAGAAGTGTCGCGATTTCACATGTCGCATTTTCACGATGTAAGAAGAAGAATCAAGCTGAAGGCATAGAAATGTCACGATTTTATGACATGTCTCATTTTCGTGGCTGGAAGCGGTAGAAGAGCAAAACAAGAGACAAATGTCATGATTTCATGACATGTCTCATTTTCACGGTTGGAGGCGACAAAAGAGCAAAGCAAGGAAAGAATGTCACGATTTCGTGACACTCCAGCTATAAAGGAATAGAGTATATTTTTGGCAACTGGAGACATGCACTGACATCAGGTGCCAATTGCTAAAGAATGGTCTATTGATTATAACCTGGCAGGTCCGTTGGATGATTGCCAATCTATCCAATCTATAGGAAATCCGTTGTGTATTATTATAAAATGCAGATGATTGCTTATAAAATAAGTAAGATGTACTTAGAAAAAGATACTCTTTTAGGGTATATATAGGGGTGAGCGAATCCAAAAAAAGGGTCGGCTCTTGGACGTTTACAAGACTGTGTGTACATACTTCGAATACAAGCAATAAAATCACATCTCCCATTGGCTTCTGGTTCATATCGTGCAAGTGTATGTACTAATGTTCTTTATTTCTGCTTACAATATTGAATTGTAAATTGAGTCTGTTCTTGTATATGAACTTTCGCAATACATAAATCATATTGCTAGAATAAGAATCTAATATATATGCATGTTAAATGAAATATCAAAAATCATATATGGAATTATATAATTTCTGCATGGAAATGTGTTTTAAATGCTTTGGATAGAAGTAAATCTGTCTTTGATGTTGTCTAATCTACACCATATAAAAGTTCTAGCTTAGGCTATATTTCCCTTATCTCTTGTTACCCTTTTCTCTAAAAAAACACAAAGGAACCAGCCTTCTCTAGAGACTAGACAGATGATCTCAAGCATGATTTTTCTATTCAATGTTGGCAAAGTCTAAGGCGCAACACTATTAACTAAAGGATTATTTTGTTCCAATAGTTTTTAGCATGCCCGGTGAGACCAGCAATCCCATAGTATTGTATAAGTTTTTGTGTTTTACCTTAAGAGCCTTTTGTTTGAAAATCTCAAGAAAAACCACTTGGCGACCTCGTTGCATTTTAGACCATAAAAGAAAGACCTTGTCTAGAAACCTTCTGGTTATATAGCCATATGATAACCAGATCCTGAGCTAGAAACTCTGGAGAACCTATCGAGTTCTTTGAACTACATCTCAAAATCCTACAAACACACCCTGTGCTAGTCTCACGATCAAATTTTCTCGGCACCATTAGCACTTCTTTAACACCCGTTGTAGGAGCATCTGCAAGCAATCCCATAACAGTTGTAACTCCTTTAGAAATCATGGTAGCCGCCGCTACCCCAACGCATCTTGTGTGGAATCAAACTGGCCCTTTGAACTTGGGAACACACCACCAAATTCCACAAGCTGCGCTAAAAGCCTTACCGACCTTTGATGAAATAGGCAAAACAAAAAAAGAGCACTGTTTGGATGTATCAGCGTTAGCATCTGTTTAGAACATCACTCAAGAAGATGTAATGGTTAGATTTTTGATCATATCTTTGAAAGGAAAGATGCTCTATTGGTACAGAGTGCTTCCCGTTGGATCCATTACTTCTTGGGAAGTACTGGTCGGCCGTCTGGTCGAAGAATTCAATATACATGTGGATCCTTTCACGTTGCTGAATCAATTCATTGTCATTGAGAGGCATCCACAAGAAGAAATCCAATATTTCAACATCAGGTTTACCAAAACTCGTGATAGAGTACTGCAAGGCCTAAAGCCCATGGAAGAACAAGCTATATGCTATTATTTAAGGCCTTTTGATTCAGATCTCAATATGATAATAAGGCAATCCCGTGTAACCACTTTTCCTGGGATCTATGTAGAGGCAAAAAATGGCGAAGCTGATCTCATCGCTACAAGAAGATATCCATCAAAAACTCTATTGCCAATTTTACTAGAGTTTTCCCAAGCATCAATTTCTAAACTGCTTGTACTTCCATCAACGCAGGCCCTCCCAGCTATAGCTGCACCTCCTGCATTTCGTGCATTACCAGCCACACCCCTTGCATTAGCTCCCCCCAGTGATCAATACACAACCATAATTAATACAATGAAGGCATTGTCAAATGAAATGGCATCCATGAAAAAGAGAGGTTGAAAGGAGTTTTCCGCCAAGGAAGTTCCCTCAGGTAACAAGAGATGCAACACAATCAAGCAATAGGGGACAAGAGAGATCGAGCACGGTATATACAAATGAGACAGTGGAGGCCGAGGAGCCTCCCACTGATTCTAACTTTTGGTGTACTACATGTAACGATCCACATGGGGAAAGTTCATGTATAATACACCAGCATTATGTACAAAGTATAGCAGTTGAAAAGAGTAAAGAAAAAATGAAAAGTCGTGTAAATATAATTAGAGAGGAGGACCACAACTTCATGATGCCTACAGTAGAATAGGTTTTAGTTTTGACAAGATCAGGTAAGAAACCACTGCAAGTAGACCCTAAAGAGCTTCAGCCATTGGATGTTTCCCCTGCTCCCAAGGAAGTTCCCAAAGAAAATCCTAAAGGAAGTCTCCCTCAGGAAAGAGAATATCAGTTTCCAGCAAAAAGTCAAGGGCAAGAAACACATAAAGAATTTTTTCCTGAGGGGGAAAATGAAACCCAAGAAAATGCTAGGCAAAGGTTGAGTTTCCCCTCGCTGACAAAAAAGCAAATAATTGAAGCTGCCCAGGGATACAAAAATAAATGTGAAAATTTTGCCAAAGAAATAGAAAGAATAGTTGATTCACCTATATTCAGTATAGTGGAGGAAATGAAAAAGACTCCTTCTAAGGCAAGTATGTATGATGCTCTTCAAATCTTAGGTCAAATCAATCTCCTCTAGGAATCCCTAAGGACAATGAAAAATGGAGGTGGGACTGCATTATCTTCGAAAACGGTTCTAACGAACTTGATGTCTGCCACTGGTAAGAACAACCCCCCCTCCCTTTTATTTATCCCTTCAAATGAAAGGATGGGTTGTCCACAACTGCATGATAGATTCAAGCGCTGCTACCACTGTGATACCCAAAGCAGTATGTGATATTATGGGAATGGAGTATACTAGGAGCAGCACAGGCGTCCTACAGTTAGATGGTACTCCAATAAAAATTGTAGGAGTGATAAAGGATATTCCCATACGGCTGCATAATTTGCCTCAGATGACAGTCATACAAGAGGTAGTAGTCATAGACTTGGAGCCCTATTTTGGTATGTGTCTATCCAGAGAGTTCACAACAAATATAGGAGGATACTTATCCTTAGATTATTCTCATTTGGAGATACCTTTCAAAGGTAGAAGGGTCAAGATTTTTAATGAGAAACCATCGACGTTTCATGTAGAAAGGATTGGTGAAACTGATCGTGTAAATATGATGACTAAAGAAACAATAGAAGAAGACCTGATGGAAGAAACATTAGAAGAGCTCCAAGCTGAGGACGAGTTTTCTCTACAGAACTTTAATGCCATGATAGAAACAGAAATAGGAAACTATTCTATTGAGAAACCAAAAATAAAATTGGTACCCTCCCTAGAATAGGATGGTTCTATGAATCAATTGTGGAAGCTTTTCTTTGATGGGGCTAGGTGCAAGAATGGAGCTGGTGCCAAAATAGTTTTGATTTCTCCCATCGGAGAGGAAAAGGTTTTCTCTTATAGGTTGACTTGGAGTTGCTCCAATAACGCAGCAGAATATGAGGCCCTATGCTTAGGGTTAAGAAAGGCTGAGAAATTCAGAATCAAACAGTTACTCATCTATGGAGATTTTGAACTTATTGTGAATCAAGTCACCAAAAAAGGTATAAGTAAATAGGATTATTTGAAGGCTTACAGGAACAAAGTGTGGGATCTCTTAGAGGCCTTTGAGGCCCTAAATATAAAGTTTATCCCTAGAGAACAAAATACCCACGCATATTTGTTAGCTTTAGTGGGAGCTAATTTTTGTCCTGTAAGTAATGTTATTTAGAAGTCTAAAACTGTTAGACTTATATACAGGCCTTCAGTACCTGATAGAAATATTTTTCAGCAAGTTTTTGAAAATGATGAACAAGTACTGGATTTCTTAATCCTTGAAATGAATTGCTCAGCCAACCGAGATTTGCAGGATGAAGAGGAAGGGAACCAGATCAGAGAAGTGCATAAAAAAGAAGCTAAGCCTTTTAGGAAAAAGCAAAAAAGGAATTATATGTACAGTATAATTTAAGCATATTCAGACAATATTTGTAAATATTACCGTTTTTTGGCCTTAACAAAAAAAAATATATATATTTTCAGTTGCATCCAATCAAAAGTCGACATTTTTTTTAATAGAGATACTAAGGTATAAAGGGAGTTTTGGCAAGGTAATGTTCACGTTTGATCTAAGTGCATTTTCCTATGTTCTTAGTCTTTCTTTGAAAGATTCTTTTTACAACTGCATTTTTGACTCCGATACCCAATGGATAAAGGCTTGGTT
The DNA here is from genome assembly GCA_028583015.1 of Wollemia nobilis. Lineage (NCBI taxonomy): Eukaryota > Viridiplantae > Streptophyta > Pinopsida > Araucariales > Araucariaceae > Wollemia > Wollemia nobilis. The sequence goes on along the minus strand of JAQPPZ010000104.1, from coordinate 1,029,820 downwards.
CAAAATTTTTGCAAGCAAAAAATCCCCCGGAAGGCACCAAGAATGTTAGTCAAAAAGTGACTAACTACAAAAAAACATCTGATGCTCCTTTTTGCATATTTTCCAAGAAGACCGAAGTAGCCCATATGCTAAATGTCAAAGAAAATGCAAAACACCGCAAGGAGGAAAAAGTGTCGCGATATCGCGACATGTTGCATTTTCGCGGTTCAAAGCAAAGAGAAAAAGAAAAGGGCAAAAGTGTCGCGATATCGCGACATGTTGCTTTGTCGCGGCCAAAATGGAAAAAGTGTCGCGATATCACGACATGTTGCTTTGTCACGGCCAAAAGAGAAAAAGTGTCGCGATATCACGACATGTTGCTTTGTCACGGCCAAAAGGGAAAAAGTGTTGCGATATCACGACATGTTGCTTTGTCACAACCAAAAGGGAAAAACTGTCGCAATATCGTGACATGTTGCATTATCGCGGTCCAAAGCAAAGAGAAGGAGCAAGGAGGAAAAAGTGTTGTGATATCGCGACATGTTGCATTATCGCAGTCTAAAGAAAAAAGGAGCAAGGAGGAAAAAGTGTCGCGATATCGCGACATGTTGCATTATCGCGGTTCAAAGCAAAGAGAAAGAGCAATGGCAAAAATTGTCGTGATATCGCGACATGTTGCTTTGTTGCGGCCAAAAGGAAAAAAGTGTCGCGATATCGTGACATGTTGTATTTTCATGGCTAGGAGAAACAAAAGGGAGCAAAGAGGCAGAAGTGTCGTGATTTCATGACATGTCGCATTTTCGTGATGCAAGAAGAAGAATCAAGCTGAAGGCATAGAAATGTCGCAATTTCACGACATGTCTCATTTTCGTGGCAGGAGGCAGCTAAAGAGCAAAGTAAGATATGAATGTCACGATTTCATGACATGTCTCATTTTCACAGCTGGAAGCGGTAGAAGGGCAAAACAAGAAAATAATGTCACGATTTTGTGACATGTCTCATTATCGCAGCGGGAGGCAGCAAAAGAGCAAAGCAAGGAAAGAAGTGTCGCAATTTCATGACATGTCGCATTTTCGCGATGCAAGAAGAAGAATCAAGATGAAGGCATAGAAATGTCATGATTTCACGACATGTCTCATTTTCACGGCTGGAAGTGGCAGAAGAGCAAAACAAGAGACGAATGTCATGATTTCGTGACATGTCTCATTTTTGTAGCTGGAGGCGGCAAAAGAGCAAAGCAAGGAAAGAATGTCACGATTTCGTGACATGCCAGCTGTAAAGGAATAGAGTATATTTTTGGCAACTAGAGATATGCACTGACATCAGGTGCCGATTGCTAAAGAATAGTCTATTGATTATAACCTGGCAAGTCCGCTGGATGATTGCCAATCTATCCAATCTGTGAGAAATCCGTTGTGTATTATTAGAAACTGCAGATGATTGCTTGTAAAATAAGTAAGATGTACTTAGAAAAAGATACTCTTTTAGGGTATATATAGGGGTGAGCGACTCCAAAAAAAGGGTCGGCTCTTGGATGTTTACAAGACTGTGTGTACATACTTCGAATACAAGCAATAAAATCGCATCTCCCATTGGCTTCTGGTTCATATCGTGCAAGTGTATGTACTAATGTTCTTTATTTTTGCTTACAATATTGAATTGTAAATTGAGTCTGTTATTGTATCTGAACTTTCACAATACATAAATCATATTGCTATAATAAGAATCTAATATATATGCATGTTAAACGAAATACCAGAAATCATATATGGAATTATATAATTTTTGCAAGGAAATGTGTTTTAAATGCTTTGGATAGAAGTAAGTAAATCTGTCTTTGATGTTGTCTAATCTACACCATATAAAAGTTCTAGCTTAGGCTATATTTCACTTATCTCTTGTTCCCCTTTTCTCTAAAAAAACACAAAGGAACCAACCTTCTCTGGAGACTAGACAGATGATCTCAAGCATGATCTGTCTATTCAATGTTGGCAAAGTCTAAGGCGCAACACTATTAACCGAAGGCAAATTTTGTTCCAACAAGACTTTAACATATGATTCAAGATGAGCTAGGGAAGGATCCCCTTTGAATATTAGCCATCCCTCACCTAAGCTTACTTGTACTATATTCAAGCTTTCAGTTCGAACATAAGCCTCCTCTTGCACCAATATGGGAAAAATAGATTCCCTCAAATATTTTAGGAGGCTTTGCAGGTTGAGTGAATCCTACTCCACACAGGAAAAATATTTTCAAGAGATTCTGCCTTCCCACCTGCTTTCAAACTGCTGCTACCTCCCTCTTGACTACATAGTACTCAAAGTACCTAACACCTAAAGTTTTGTAGGAACCAGAGTTATAGCCATGCAGAGCACAAAGGGTGGATATCTTCTCGAGCTCATATAGAGGAGATTCAAGCATGATCCCTATAATGGATACTTTTATTACTTGCAATTTCTTCCAGCAAACAGAGGACCTAGACCAAATGGAAGAACCCTCTAAAAAAAAGGGCATAAATTTGTACCCTTTTTGTATCTAGGAGTACACTGAGCAAAGGTCCAAGCTATCTCTAGGAAGGCTCAGCCAACTAGAGGATAGGTTCCAAGGATATCCTGATAGCAGGTATGCCAATCAATAGGTCATACTGCCAAACTTGTGTGGAGACATTGAAGGGGCATGAGGTAGGAATTCCACAATAAGTGGATCTCAAGGAGTGGTGACACTAGAGCCTATTCCCATATGAACCAGTACCTAAGGAGGGCTCCTACATGGCAATATTTATTGCCACATTGATAATCGATTACATAAGTATTAGGATGCATGATGATCTGCCAAGTTGTGAACACACTACAAGGAAAATCTTGGGATAATGTCAGTCAAACTACAGGATATACCTTAAATTTAGTACAATCTAGTCTGACCATTGTAGATTTATTGGATGATTTCTAGGATAATTCAGTTATTTTGGTATGCCAATTGCATTGCAATTTTGTGTAAATAGGTCGACATCTAAATAAAGGTGCAGTAGGCACTTGGTCAAATGACATCATCTTGTACCTTGGTGACTCATGATGGAAATTACAAGAAAGGACTTCTAGAAAGTGCATTGGTTTTGAAGAACTCCTTGTAGTATGTGTTATTTCTTCTTCTTTTTTTTGTGACCTCATGCCCAATGGATCAAGGCCTCAGACTTGAAAATTATTTTGTGCAATCCCTAGAAAATATTTCCACCACATTCTTTTTTTCTTGAAAGCAGTGCCCTCTCCTTGATCAAATGGAAAGGTTGGTCTATAAATAGCACCCAAAAATGTGATAACAATATGTGTTGAGTGGGATGAATCTAAGAATGATGCTATGACTAAATATTCCCTCGGATAGTGGTAATAAATAAATCAGGTTTTTATGTGATTGCATTAGAAAGGGGTGTTGTATCAAGATTGATAAATTCTCTTGGCATTATGTTTGTTCTTGAATTGGCTTTGATCCTTGATGGGGTATGTTGAAGAGAGCATTATTTGCAAAGGTGTCCCATGGAGCACCTTCCATTTTGTTTCTTTTATTTTTCTACATTCTTCCCTTCCTTCTCTTTCCTCAATTCCCTATTGCCACTAACCGAGGAGGTTAGTGATCATCGTCTTCCTACCTTTGTTGTTTCCTATGTTTTCCTCCCTCTCCTCTTCCCCTCTTGTTCTCTTTCCCTAGTTTTTCTTGTTATTTACACTTGTGGTCCCCCTTAATTTCTTCCCTTCTACCTTCTCCCACCTCATTTTCCATTCACCTTTGGTTGCCTTCCTCCTTTGTCTTGCAGCCTTATCGATTGTTTTTGTTTGTGCCCTTTTTATCTCCTTCCTCTTTCCTATTTTTGTGTGTTTCAAGGTGTAGCTTTTTGGATTCTTCTTTTTTATAGGGAAAAAGCCTCTGTGAGCCACCAAGATTATGGCTAAAATTTTACATCTTTTCACCCACTCTTTTTGCAAGATGATGGTCTATAGAAAATGACTAAATTTTTGAACTGAGCTCTGGTGTTGATGGATGAAGCTGATTTCAAAGGCAAGATGACGGTAGAAGTATTTATTCAATGGGAAAAAAATTAGGTGACCACTAAGCCTAGAGCAATACCAAAAGCCCACCCTGTACCAAGGCCAAAAATGGTAAATAATTGGTTCAAGTCTATGGTCAGGTGGATAACTGGGCAAGTAAGCATTGAAGGCAGACCCAAATCTCTGCCCAATAGTTGGGAAAAGATGTTAGGCGGTGATGTTCTTGTTCTTGCTTGATAATAAGGTCCCACCCTAGCAAGGGAGGATTTTTTAGGTAGAATCACCACCTTGATTGAAAATATAGCTTACACAGGTTTTGGGAGAGCAACAATTAAGAGTCAAGCCTGATTTCCCACCCCATTGAGTTGTGTAAGGAAATATTTAGGAAGCTAATAAGTAAGAAATGATCCCAATCATCTTACCAATACTAGAATCATTGCTAGCACTGGTAATCTCAATGAAGGTGCATTAATGACCTCAACTACCCAGGTATGATCTCTCCATGGGTGGGAAGGTGGTAATTTGAAATGCACAGTCTCAAAGGTAATTAATTCCAGTTGCTTCCACTTGACCAAATACCATCACCTATTTGAAGGGGAAAATTAGATGATATTAAAATACCTAGTAGAAATATTAGAAGGATCAAAGGCCCATATTTATGTAGAAGGACCTAACTCCATTTTGAATAGTTATCATTCTTCCAAGGGGTAATGTACCAAATGAGCACCCGTATACTTCAACAATCTCTTCTTGCCTAATGCCATTAATGCCTAATATTTGAATTCATTGTAAAATCCTCTATAAATAGTGGGATGCCAACCATTCCAAAGGGTGGCTCTTTAGCCATTACAATTCATATGTAGAGCTTATTATGTTCTGTTAATGCAAGTGTTTTACTATTTGGTCTCCAAATTGACTCTTGTACATGTGTGTGAATGTTGTGGGTTTATTTTTGTTAAAGCTAGTTGAATGTGTGTGCAATAATTTTACTATCTAGATTTCTCGCATCTCGTTCACTGGTTCTATAATTTGCTTGTAGTGATAGGGTGTCGAGGTAAAAGCAAGAGTAAATTTGGTTGATCTATTAGGTAACTTGCCTACATTTTTAGTAGTGGTGTCTGCTTGACATGCATGTGTCTTGATGCAGCTATACTCATCCTTGTTGTTTCTGGTTTTGGCATCCTTTCATCCCTTTCCCACTTCCTTTTCTTCCCCCTTTGAGGCTAGTAGCTAGGATAGAGGAACCAAACTTCTCTAGAGATTGATTGCCCTAACCTTTTGGGATGCGATGGTAGTTCAATGTTGGCATAGGCTCATGGGTGTATCACTTCCCGTTAGGTGTTAGATCTATGACCAATAGGTGCCATAGATTTGTTGGAGCAAGTCAAAATCATCCTTAGCCTTGGTCCGTAATTGAATGATCAAAGGAGGTATTTCAAGTGGAGAAGTTATTTTTGCATGAAGGACAAAAGGAGGTATTGAAGGTTGATCAAATGATTGGTTTATGTGTTGTTTCCTAGTCACAACATAGATGTGAAATATGTGATCAAAATAATGGAGCATTAGCACCATCCCTTGATTCAAATATAGCACATTATTATAGTAAACGTTATTTATTGCATTCTAAATTTGATTGTGATTAGGCAATAGATTATGGAATATTTCCAAATCTTGATTGGAAGAAGACTAGGAGTTATAGCTATTGATAATAATTTGACCATTGCCTATGAGATCTTAAACCATGTTATTAAGTCCCATGTATTTGTTGGTTGCATGATCATTGATGCAGTGCATGGTAAATTTCTTGTTGCCTTGAAACCATGGAGCCTTTTCCCTTATAGGTTCAACAAGTTTGTTGGGTGGGAGATTTATCATTCTAGTTTTTAGGAGCTATTCTAATATGGATAAAATAGGTTTGTCAAGTTGATAGTACCCAATTTTTAATTTTTGTTCTTGGGGCTTCTGTAAGACAATATTTTGAAGGGTTGTGATAGCACTAATGTTATTGGCATGGTGCAAGTTTTGTTGGAGAATATTACATTGTTTGGTACATGCCAATGTACCACCTTGGTATATTATTAGATTAGGTGTGCATATTAGATTAGAGTGTGAGTTAATATTTCATGTAATGTAATAATATGCAGGAAATGCACAAGTGTCATGTAATTATGTGTGCAAGTGTTATGTATGTAAATGTGCACAAGTGTCCAATATGTAAGTGTGCACATGTATCCTTAGATTAGGAAGTGTTATGTGAAGATTCAAGTATAAGTATGCATCTAAGATAGTGTCTTGTGTATGCAAGTGTCAAGTAGAGAAGCCAAGAGTCATGAGACTTGGCATGAGGAAAGGAAGAGTCAAGTAACCAAAGAGTCATCCTAGAATGGCTATATATTACTCCATATATGATCTACAGAGGAGAGAGATGGCCTATATTGTATGAGAGTTTTATGATACATTTGTAATAGAAAGAGGAGTAATACAAGTTTGCATACATTTGAGAAATTAGTATTATAAGTGATCTTATTGTGCATATTTTACTCCTTATTGTTGAATGTTATTACATATTAGTTGTTTCATATATCTTTGTTATATTATCTTATTGGATTATTATATTGCAACTTTATTATATTCAATCTTGTGATTATATTCCTATGAGTTTTGTATTTGATGTAAGGCTTCAAAAGCCATCAAGTTTGTGACTCTATCACCTACTATGTGTATGTTCTTGTACTACCCATTCAGGTTTAATAAAAACTTTTCTTCCTCTTTATTGAACTTAATCTTTTATTTCCCTCATTTGATGAGATTGGTCTCTACTCTCTTGGCCATGTTGATCCCATCTTCAAAGGAAAATACATTGACTATCTCTATGTATAAGGTAAGTTTTTAATTGAGATTTCCTATGAATATATTTTGTAGGTCCTTAGGTGGATGTATGTATTACAATATCCCCATGAATACTTACATTGTTGCTAAGAATTTGGAAAAATTCTTGTATTTTGACTATTTGATTTGGTATATGTTACTAATGGTGATAATTTTATAAATATAGACCAAGAATTATTTTACAAACATCTCTTCAAGGACCATGAAGCTTTTAATGAGATCCTCTTTCCCTTTGTATATATAAAACTTGGGTGATTCAAAGTAGGTGGGAAGGGACGACTAGTTACAAATGAATCTAAAGGTTGGTTTCACACATCATCATACAAGTACTTGTATCTATATGATTACCCTTAAATAATGACCATTTAATACTTTAAGTACTCTAATTAAGTGGCCATGGCTTAAATTTTAGGAGAAATAGGATTTGATGGCATAAAAGGCACATGATGAGAGATAAAAGATATATATTGATGATTGATAAAAGGAGGAGGTTAGTATACTTGGGCATATGATGTTGAAGCCAACATCATATGATTGGTTACCATGATATTGGAGATAAAAGGATTATACGATTGGTGCTGAGAAATTATGATTAGAGCTTTGTACCAACCCTATCCCTACTCTTGTGGGATTAGAATGATGACCATAGTATAAATTATTGTGGGTATTAGAGGTTAGGACTCTCAGTGGTACACCATGATTGAGAGTGTAATTGGTGCCTCCCTAGTGAGGTGTAGGAAAATTGATATTGCCTTGTAGTAGCTCCTCAGTAGGTAGTAGGGATTATGTCTCAACATCCATTTATGGAGTAATGTTAGTTGAATTGAATCAATGAAGTGAAGTGCTAATATGTTGAGGTTTATGTTAATAGAATTAAAGGTTGGGCCCATTTGACTTATTGATAAGGGTTTGAGTTAGGTTTTTAGGGATGATCTAATAATGAATCATCTCCTACATAAACACATTGGAGTTTGAGTCATTATCTAAGAAATGTTTCTATGACTTCCCTATTTTTTATAGAAAATAGGCTATATCATTAGCATATTTAAAAACCAATAACCCATCTTCTTCATGATTAGGGATTAAGGAACCTTGAGGGATTGAGTCCTCTTATTATTGATCAAAGATGGAGTACTCAAGGTTAAGGTGTTCACTATGATCCCATATAGGGGGGATCAAGGATAGTAGCTAAATTATGGGCTATGCGATGAGTCAAGAATATTTTTCAACCATAGGTTTAAGGTAGGGAAAAATAAGATTTGCTTATTATTTTTTTTTTAGAGTTTATTAAAGAAGAAATGTTTTTAATCTTATATCTCCTTCCCTCGATATATTTGATCTAATTTCTATGCCTTAAAGGCATCTCTTTGTACCTGATTATTCCCTATATACTCATAATAATAAACCTCTTTATGACCCCCACTATCCCACCATAATATACTCTTCACTAGGCATAAGTATGTGCAAGACCCTATGTGGGTGACTGGTGGCATGGGCTTGCTATATACCATATATATCCTAGTGATTTGTATGGAAATTACTTAGAGGATTGTAAAATATCCCTAGTAGGACTAGCCTTTGGTTATATTCTTATTATCTATATTTAATTTGTGCTAATTACAAAAATATAATTAATGATCTTGCTTAAGTTCTAAATGATTTTAGTCTTTGATTAAGTTGGGCTCAGTCAAGGAAGAGTCTTTTGGGACCCATGGTGGTGTTCATTTTAGGATCATCAAAATGTGATATGGGGAGTCATGGTGTCCTCTAACTTTACCTATGAGACTAGACATGCTAGCCCCTGGTTCCTATGGGGTAACAAATCCATGGGGTCTCACCTCAAGGATAGGGGTAATTGTGAGCCCAAGTTATATATTTATTGGATTAATTCATGAATGCTTATGTTTCCTCCTAAGATATTTTCTTGTCTACCTTAAACTTTAATAATATCCTATCCTAACTACAAATGCATCAAGCAATTTTAGTAGACAAGAACTAGGAACTATATGCTTTTGATTTTGGTGAATAATGTAAAGGAAAATTTATTTTTAAAGCAAAAGTTTTGAAATATGTGATGTAGCCAAACAAAACCCACATGTATTTCAACTTTTAATGGATACAAGACTAAGGATGAGCCTTTAAAAAAAAATCCTTATATATAAAGAGAAGCTTGTGATACAAAATAATTACCCAATTTCCATGGGTAAAACCAAAAGATATGATCTAGCCACTATTTATGTAAGCCAATATTTATCTTAATCTAGACTATCTTATGACTAGTGAATTAAGTAAAATATATAGTATGCATTACTATTAAAAAAACTGAATCTCTTTATCCATACATAACATATAACACTATGTACATTAAATAATTGTGATACCAATGATGTGTAGCACCCTTGACATACAATACTAGTGATGTATAACATCAATTATGTTTGGAACCAATGATGTGTAGCACCAATGACATGTAGCTCCATTGGAATGTAGCACTAGAAAAATAGCTCCAATCATATGTAGCACCAATATTTGTCACATTTTTCTTCGTCACTCTTGTACTATTTTGTAGCTCATGTGAATCATGCTACTCCTTCACCAATAACTCATTTTTTAGCAATGTCAAAATATCTTATTTTGGTCTTCCATGCTCCATTTGTGATGGCTTTTTAAGCCTTACTACTACCACAAATATCATAGGTTAAATATCACATGATAAAATATAATATAACCATAATACTATAAGGTCAATAATAATCATGAGTAGAATAATATGATAAAATTAATATGTAGATCAAGGCTTATATTAAATCAAATAATATTCAATAATAAGCAACAATATGAATGTAATAGCCTGAATAATACATGTACAAATCATGTAATACAACTTACAATATTAATTGCTCAAAATGTATGCAATCTTTATTAATCCTCATCCTCTTACAAATATGATGGTAATGATTGTGACTATTTGTGATGTTTTATGATGGTAATATAGCTATAGTAATATGATTCTTTGGATCCTTGACTATTCCTTTCCATATGCCAAGTCTCATGACTCTTAGCTTCTCTACTTAACAATTGCATACTTGATGAACACTTGACTCTATAATGCATACACACCTATACATGACTCTTAAACTTCCATAACTTGCACACTCTAAGATAAGACACTTGTGCACATATTTACATTATATATTTGCACTCTTACATATAAAACACTTATGCACATAGACTCAACTTACACTTACACACTAACTCACATGACACTTGTGCATTTCTTGCACATTCACACTTACATAAAGGAAATTATTACTCACACTATAAACTATGACTCGATCCTAATATATTGTTTACAAATATACCATGAAGGTACCATAGGGGTACATTAGCATGCACCAAATAATGTAATATACTCCAACAATTTGAACTCCTTCATTAGTAATTTGATCAACCTTTTTGTTAAAGTCTCTTCACACATGTACAAAACTTATGGATTTAAAATGGCCGCATATTTCTTGATTCTCCTATAGAATCACATATAGTATTATATTTGATATCTCCATTTTTCTACTCATTAATTTAATTACCAATTTTGAATCTCCGTATACTATTAGTTCTACCTACTCTTTTTTCCTAGCAATTTTAATCCTCTATTCAAAGTTGATAACTCTATAAAATTATTTTAATTTGATCTTAATTATCCAATGAGTTCTACCAATAGTCTCCTTGAGTTATTAATTATAATCCCTTCTACTCCCACTACTCTTAGATTCATTTTTGATGCACCATAAAAAAAAAGGTTTGTTGCAGTACTAATCTTGGGGGCTCATCTTTCTTACTTGCTTGGTTACAAACAATTTTTCCATAAGCTGAATTGTTCTTCTTTTATCTTGCACCAATGAATATTCATTATCAATACCACTTCTATTGAATTTGATTAAGATTCTGAGGATTTCTATGCTATGCAAATATTTCTCAAAATGATATATTTTTCTATCTCAAAATATTACTGCATTTAAGGTTTCCATATCTACCACAATACAATTCATGAAAGTACTTCCAAAATTAACTTTATTGCTAATTTTTCATATTTACAAAAAGGATAATTAGTGTCCTATTTGGTTAAAAATTCCTTGCACTCCTTAATTTTGAAGTGGATGTCAAATCCAAAGCCTAATGTTTGGCACATGTAGTTCGAAACCTGGTTGAGACTTCACATTGAATAAACAAGTAATCAATATTTTCTTCTTGCTTCTTACATAACATAAATACCGATAGCCAATGTATATCCCTTAGGTTTGTAGTAGTAAGAATCACTTTGTGAGTTAATATCCACATAAAATGGTCAATTTTTGGAATGGATCTTACACTTTATAATTTTGTCTAGCACCAATTATTTGAAATTAAGTGACCATATTTATCAGCCAACAACTAGTTGTACCTTGTTTAACATGATATTTTATTATCATATTATCTAGTTTATTTCATCTATGATTTTGATATTTCTTTCTCTTAACAACTTGGAAATTTTAATATATTTGTTCTTCAAGTCTGCTAATTCAATATCCCATTCCCCCAATCTTTGATTTGGATTCTAGCCATTCACTTTGAGAATTGTCAATTTAAAAAAAATGAAATTTTTTCCATACCTTTACTTTTGAAATAATTAATTATTTGGATTAGTTCTATATATCCTCCTATTGGTGGTATTCCATTGATTTCATTTTTCCATATGCTTGATATGTTTCCATCATTGATGAGCCACAAATATTTTTTTAAAAATGATAGCACTACACATAGATTTGACAATGTAGTAGATCCCTAATCTGAATTTACATTCGTTGTTAGTATATATTCCAATGGGTTACCTCCAAGATACTTGTTCACCATGATCTTGCTCCATAGTGAGTTGCTTTCCTTGATTAATCCCCATATTATTTTAGTTCCATATACCTCTAGCAATAAGGATAAATGCTTTATTATTAATCGACCTCAGTTTTTTGGGTAAGAATACAACATACCACTTAACCAATTGGAGCTTATTTATTTCTTATTCTCTTTATTATATTTTTAATGTTCTTAATTATTCCTATCGGTGCATGAATAGATGACATTAAATATAGTAGAATGACAAGTAAAATTGATTTTATTAGAATCATTCTCTTAGCTAGATTTAATCATCTATGGGACCTCATATTCAATATTTGTATTACTTTTATAAGGATACTCTCCCTTTGATTTTTAGCATGCTTGCATGGGCCAATTGGAACCCCAAAATATGCAAAGAATTATTTTGATTTACCTAGTTTAAAGGTAAAATTTTTGGCAAGTTTCCTCATAAAAGCTACTAAGCAATTATATGCATAAAGGATAAACTTCCACAAATTAAAAATAGTTCTTATTACTATACATAATTTATATAATACCACTTTCATGTTCTTGTATTCCTTAATAGATGCTTGTCCTACTAACATAGAATCATCTATAGATTGTAGGTGGGTGGTGTTTACTACATTTGAAGTAATTAATGCTTCTTCAATTTTTTTCTATGTTCTTGCTTGCTTGATAATATAGTTCAATGCCTAAACCATGATGACACATAAAGTTGGTGATAATGGGTAGCATTATATTATACCTCTAGAAGAGTTTAAAACTTAGATGGTCCTCAATTGACTAAAATTGAGAATATGCTAGAGCTGATGTAGTCTTCAACCCATTTTACTCACTATTCACAAAACCCCATTTTGTGAAGGACCATTAAGAGAAATATCCTATTGAGTCTATGATAGGTTATAGTTGTTGCAGTTTATTATATTATTTGATACATTGCAAGTACCTTATAAATTGTTTGTAAATACTTTATAAATATGTAGTGTGAAGGAGTCTTGTAATTATTTATCATTTAGTAATAATTAGGTTTTTGTCATTATTAGAGAGTCAATAGATATATTTCTCATATGATAAATATGAAGAGTCATATATCCCATGATTTTGAGGACTTGAAGAGTTAGTTGAAAATGAAATGTCAAGAGTCTTTTGTAAAGGCTATTAATAATGATAGTATGTGAGGAAAATGTAAGGTGAGAAGTTGTTATTGGAGAATATTACATTATTTGGTACATGCTAATGTACCCCCATGGTACCTTCATGGTACATTTATAAATATTATATTAGGGTTGAGTCAATAGTTTAGTGTGTGATTTATATTTCCATTTTATGTAAGTGTGAATGTGTAGGAAATGCACAAGTGTCATGTAAAGTTGTAATATGCAAGAAATGCACAAGTGTCATGTGAGTTAGTGTGCAAGTGTAGGTTGAGTAAATGTGCACATATTGTATGTGCGAGAAAAAAAATGTAATGTAAAGATGTTTATAAGTGTCCTAGATTAGGTGTGCAAGTAATAGAAGTGTAAGAGTCATGTATAGGTGTGCATATGTTATAGAGTCAAGTGTTCATCAAGTATGCAAGTGTCAAGTAGATAATCCAAGAGTCATGAGATTTCACATATGGGTAGAAATAGTGAAGAATCCAAAAAGTCAGATTATTGTTGCTATATTATGGAGACAATACTCCATAGAATGCAATGAGAAATTGATTGAAGTATAAAGCATTGCAAGTTGAAGTTGTAACAAATTAGGAGCAATAAAGCTTGTATACATTTTTGAGAAATTAATATTATAAGTTATATTTCATGCATAGTACATGAATGATTAAAGCTATTTACATCCATATTTCAATATATAAATAAACATTACTTGATATAATATAAGCCTTGATATATATATATTTATATTTTCTCATATTATTATTTTGACCTTTATTACATTGTGGCTATTTTATATTGGATCCTATGTGAAATAATTTGTGATATATTATGGTAGTATAAGGCTTATAAATCCATTAGTGGTATCAGAGCTACCATTGGACTCTGTCCAGATTGATAGAGTTTATTTTATTAAACCACTATTATTAATTGATTTTATCCATATTTGATAAAGTCGATTAAGAGTCTATCCACTTTGAAGGTAGTGAGACTCAAACTCTATATTTGAAGGTCTTATTGAGTAGAGAGGCTAGGGTCAGTCCATGGTTGAAGAATAACTAGTGAAGACTAGGACTCAACTACATTTATTTGAAGTTTTTGTAGATTATATTGCAAATCAACTTTGAGAAAGCTACAATTAGGCAAAGTATCTTGGAAATTTATCTACAAAATTGAAATTTATACCAAACAAGAAGTTTGGTAGAAATTTCTAACATATTGACATTCAACCCAAGATTAAGCTTGGAGAATTATTCTATTAGAAATATTTATTATCACTTTGAGTGAGGAGATTTGAAAACAAAATTATTTAGAATATTCAGATCTTGACATAGGCTCAAGAAGCCAATATCATAGAGAAAGAGTCAAGAAGGATATCATATTGAAATATTATCCAACATAATAAAAAAATATTGGTCATAAATTTGACCAACATAAGCAGAGAAGATTGGTCATACATTTGGCCAACATAAGCAGAGAAGATTGGTCATTCATTTGGTCAACATAAGCAGAGAAGATTGGCCATCCATTTGGTCAACATAAGAAGAGAATTTATTCATCTAAATAAAAGAGTGGTTATAAATAAATAGTACAACAACAAGAAGAGTGGCCATCAGAGCCAACACAATAAGAAGAGCAACCATCAATGCCAACATAGAAAGAAGAGTGATCGACCATCAATGCCAACAATCAAAGCAAATGATCATCTGGACCAACATTAGAAAAGAGCAACCATTCAAGACAACATTAGAAGAAAGTAGCCATTTGAGATAATGTTGGAAGAGAGTAGTCATTCTGATTAACATAAAAAAATAATAATCAGTCATACCAAAGTAAGGAAAAAGAGTGGGCCAATGTAAGAAGCATAGTGACCATCTAGGTCAAAATGAGCATTAGAGTGGATATTTGACTAGGATAAGCTAAATATATTGAGAGTAGAAGTATATTCAGCATATCAGAAGAAAGGATAGATATATTTGGCCAACCAAAAAAGATAGAGCTAATTTGGCCAACTAGAGAAGATAGAGGACCATTCGGCCTACCTAAGGAAAGGATATAGAATATTACTTGACTACAATAGTACATAGAGAGGAAAGCTTTGGTAAGACTATGAAAAAGTAAAGTGAAAATAGAGAAAGCACTTTGGATCTGCATTCACAATAAGCATTCAATGGTTCACCTACATAAGAGAGCACATTTGCAAGTTAGTGCATCAAAGAAAAATAAAGGTGTATTATTTTTCCAACATCATCAATGTTCAAATAGCACTTCATATAAGAGCATCTATGTTCTATCAGAGAACAAGATAGCAACTAGATATGTCAATATAATTGAATACAATAAACCAAGAAGAAGGTTCACTGCACAAGAGGTAAATTGACACAAATAAAATGTTACAACGTTTCACATAGAAAGGATAAGCTTCACTAAGGCTTCACAATACTTCATAAAGAAATTGGAAGCATCACAACATTCATCAAGGAGTGTGTGGAAGCATATGATGATTACAAATGCATTAATTGGAAGCAACAACATGGTAGCTAGAGGTCTCAACAATCATGCAAAAGTAATATCCATGTATTACCTCATTGAAATGTCTTTCTCAAAAACCAACATTGCTAGGTAATAAGTGCTTGTCATATTTTTAGATAGTATTTGAATTGGGTGCTTTATTTAATTCTTGGGAGGTATAAGGTTATGGTTAAAATATTTATTTCTAAGTTCATTTTTCAAGATAGGGAGACATAAGAAATTAAATATTTGAACTTAGAATTTTTTAAATAAGAAATTATTGGAGATATAAGGTATTTAATAGAAATTTAGAAAATCTTGAAAATTATTAAAGTTTTTAGAAGTGTTAACATTTTTAAATTTTGCAAATTAATCTAAGAAGTCAAAATTTTTTCAAAAACAAAGATTAGAAAATAAAAATTTGCAAAATTTGTTGTTGGTATTGATCTTTAAACTAGGGTGTTATAAGGGTTACTACTTCATTGGAATCAAACTTGTAAATTTCATATTTGACTTGAAGATAAATATGGATAAATGGTCAAGATAAACTTTTCAACATAGAAAACATTATCAAAGTACTAAACCATACTTTAAGAAAGGAAATTTTCAAAACCAAAATCTATATCAAAAACAATCTTTTGAATTCAATGGGCAACATCATAAAAATATTTTTCAAAACTCTTATCAAATATGAATAATGTCTTGTGAGTCTAATCAAAGTATTCAAACAAAAAATATATTTGGTATATAGACTTAGGGGCTAGTCATCATATGGCTGGTGATTTACATTGGTTTGAGTCTTTATAAGTCAAGAATAATTTCACTCTAAATATTTTAGATGATAAAAGATATCTTGTTTATGGAATTGGTAGAGTAATACCTATCATGCCATTTTTCAGATTTTGTGCTAGAGAATGTTTTATATATTCCAATACTATCAACCAATATTATTTTAGCTTCTCAACTGGTTGAAAATGGAAGATCAATTGAATTCAAATATATCAATACACATAGCAAATGCATTATCAAGAATCAAAACATAACAAAAGCTATAGGATCAATAAAATAGAATATATGCATTAGATTCAATTAATTTTTCTTAAGAACTTGCTAAATGTCTATTTCAAGATGAAGATGATGATATATTATCTGAGTGCTCAAAAATATAGGTTATAGGGAATTGGATCCAACATAGTCCAAATACTTTTTACAAATATAAGTATTGGGTGAGTCGAATATTCAAGATAATGAAGCAGATTCAACATAAGTAAATATTTGTGAACAATACAAGATCAGTTGAAGATTGAAGATAAAGGTAAAGACCATTATTTAAGGCTAAAGTCTTCAATAACCAAATAATGTAATACAAGGGGATTTTGGAGAATATTATATTATTTGGTACATGCTAATGTACCCCCTCGTACCTTCATGGTACATTTGTAAATTTTAGATTAGGGTTAAGTCAATAGTTTAGTGTGTGATTTATATTTCCTCTTTATGTAAGTTTGAATGTGTAGGAAATGCACAAGTGTCATGTAAATTTTTAATGTGCAAGAAATGCACAAGTGTCATGTGAGTTAGTGTGCAAGTGTAGGTTGAGTAAATGTGCACAAGTGTCTTGTATGTATGAGAACAAATATGTAATGTAAAGATGTGCATAAGTATCCTAGATTAGGTGTGCAAGTAATAGAAGTGTAAGAGTCATGTATAGGTGTGCATATGTTATAGAGTCAAGTGTTCATCAAGTATGCAAGTGGCAAGTAGATAAGCCAAGAGTCATGAGACTTAGCATATGGAGAACAATAGTCAAGTATCCAAAGAGTCACATTACTATTGCTATATTATGGAGATAAAATTCCATAGAATGTAATGAGAAATTGATTGAAGTATCAAGCATTACAAGTTGAAGTTGTAACAAAAAAGGAGCAATAAAGCTTGTATATATTTTTGAGAAATTAATATTGTAAGTTATATTTCATGCATAGTACATGAATGAAATTTACATTCATATTTCAATATATAAATTAATGTTATTTTATTTATTATAAGCCTTGATATATATTAACTTTCTCATATTATTCTTCTCACATTATCATTTTGACATGTATTACATTGTGGCTATTTTATATTGGATCTTGTGGAAAATAACCTATGATATATTGTGGTTGTATAAGGCTTCTAAAGCCATCAATTGCAATACTTCATTTGTACTTGAACACTTTGTCATCCAAAATACTATAGAGAGTTTATTTATTGGTTTGGATACTTGTATATCTCATTTTAATATATTGTGTGAAAAGTTTAATTATTGAATATTGTGGAAACTTGCTAACAATGGTATTAGATCCATATTGGTAGCAGAGAGAGAGAGAGGGTATTGTCCTGTAGGACCCTACAGGACAATACCCTACGGGACCAAATGCTACAGGACCAGCGTCCTTAGTTACATATCCTTAGCCAGCGGAAGTTCCGGCTCCAGGAGGTGAAGATCCAGCACATCGAGACAGTTTAAGGGATCGGGTTCCCGGCCTCCCTTTTGGGAGTACAGCCGGGACCCCTTGCTTAAATCTGAATAATTGTTATAACGTAAATAATTAGATTATTTAAATCTTATCTTTTTTAGATCAGCTAGAGCATTATCGCATAATCTTGGGTTTAGAGAGGGAGAGGGATAGAGAGAGAGAAATGGAGAGAGAGAGAGAGAAGTTCTCCTAAATAGCCGAACGAGCATGTTTATACACCTACCATCCCTCAAAATAATGGGAAGTGAGCTTATTCACCCATTATTATTAGAGTGTGGAATAGCTTGGAGTACCCTGAGAGATGGAGAAAAATGTGAGGGCCTAAGCTCGAAGGTTTATAAGATAGCCCATGGATCAGTAGCTCGGATGACTGATTAGAAGAGTGAAGAGCGGGCCTCGTTGGACGACCAAGAAAAGCAGAGCAGAGCTCCTCATTCTAATGTCCTTCTTAACCCACCTACCTCTATCTATCATGATCGGGTTTTGTTATTAAATAGTGAATCATCACGAGCCATTCATAATTCCTCAAGTGCATTATATACGGATTAATAAACTGAAGTCCGTTACACCACTTTTTTGAGTCCATTTACGTGCCCCACAACCTAAAATAGCAAACCATATCCTGAGATAGCATTATGAGGAACCTCACCTCCCCATATGGGAACTAGCGACCAAACAATCAGACATAGCTTCCCCATCAAGAGAAGAATTTTCAAACAATGCTTTCATTTCAATAAAAAATCAATTAACACAAGAAACTATCCTATCTTATAGAATAAACCAAAATGGATAAGAAGAACTCTCCTTATGGAAAATTAAATGTAATAACAAGATGAGATATTGAGTAGTAAACTTAAAATGATAAATGAAAAACATGATCTATGTGACCTACTTCAATGTGATAAGAGGGTTTGAGCATTGATAAAGAGTATGCAAAAAGTGTGTGTTGATCATAGTAATTGTGAAGCATGTAATGATCCTTCATAGAAAATATACACTAATGCTTTGAAGTCCTCAATATGATAGGAATCATGATAGTATAAGTCATACATGATTTATTATTAATGGTCTCAATTGTGATAAATACTATTATGATGACTTGTTACCTTTATAAGGTTATAAAAATAAGGATAATGATGAATTTTAAAAGTACACAAAAATAGTTGGTCCTAAATAGAGATATGATGAAATAAGACAAAAAAATAAAAGCGCTTTTGTGACAAGGAATACTAATATCAATTTTATAATAGATCATGTTGTGTCAAGAAATAAAGAAGCCAAAGTTGTGATAGGTACCACTTACAACTATTATGAAAAATTTACATATTTGAAAGAATCAAAACTAGAATTTTGAGATCTAGAGTCAATGCCAAAATTGAATATTGAAGACCATAACTAGAATCAAAGAGTGAAAGCATACCAAAAAATGTAATACAAGGGACATTCGAGTTTATTACATTGTTTGGTATATTGCAAGCACCTTGTAAATATTTTGTAATTATGTCATGTGAAGGAGTCTTCTAAATATTTGTCATCTAGTAGTCATTAGGTGTTTGTCATTATTAGAGAGTCAATAAATATATTTCTTATATGATAAATATGAAGAGTGATATCTCTTGTGAGTTTAAGAAGATGAAGAGTTAGTTGAAGATGAAATGTCAAGTCTTTTGTAAAGGCTATTAATAAGGATAGCATGTGAGGAAAATGTAAGGTGAGAAGTTGCAGTACTTCATTTGTACTAGAATACTTTTTTGTCCATGGAATATAGTGAGTTTGATTATTGGTTTGAATACTTGTGTATATCAGTTTAATATATTGTGTGAAATTTTTAAGTATTGAATATTATTGTATTATTATCATTATTCTTCTCCTTTAGTTAACTATAGATTGAGTTGCTTCTTGTTCAATGATGAATTTATCTAAAATTTATCTTCTTTTAATCGCTTTGCCTTGCTCTTTCGATGTGATAATAGGTAACCATTTTTGCAATATACTAGCCATTTTTATCAAAATTTCTTTATAGGATTTTTTGGATAGAGAAATGGGTATGAATCTATCAAATTTACTTGCCTTCTTTGCTAGGATAAGTGCCACGAATGTTGAATTTATTTTCTTTAATTTTTTACCTATTGTTCTCATTTATTTCACCATTGCTAGAAGATCCTTAGCTATAATTTCCAATTTTTCTCTAAGTTTGTTAACTTAAAATCCATATAGACCTAGAGATTTGTCTAACTTAAATGAATACACTATCTCTTTTAATTTTTCTATGCTTAATTTCTTCATTAGATGATTATTCATTTCTTGTGTGACTATTTCTAGTATTAATTCAACCACTTCTCTATGGATTTATTATTTTTCAATATTATCATTTGATAATGTGGTTTAAATTTTTTTTTAACATTTATTATTTCATTATCCTCTCCCATCTCGTCCCCGTTGTCTTTCTTGATACATGATATGTGGTTCTTAATTCTATAAGCAATCAAGGCTTTATGGAAAAAATTAGATCACTCTTTCTCTTAACCTTAATAGATTGCTCTCCTTATCAATACTTTCCATTTGTACAATCAACTTATCTTCGTCATCTCTACTCAATTTATATTTGTTCTATTTTGTGCTAGTTTGTTTTGTTCTTCCAATCTATCACATATTTCTTTCTTTTTAGTTTCAATTTTCATTATGCTTCAGTGCCATCCTTTAATTGTTTTTTTTATATGTTTCATTCTGCCATAGAATATTTGATATGTTTCATTTTTTAATAGATTCTAAATGTTTTCGTTTCTTCAACTTCAATCTCATTCCACCATTTTTTAGTATTTTCTTAAAACTCTTCATGTTCCATAAGTCGAGGATTAAATTTGAATGACACTTTTTTTGGAGGTTCAAATTATTTTATCTTTAATAGTATTGGTGCATGGTCTGATCTCACTCTAAACAATATAAAATACTCCATTGATATGTTTATTCTTGGGATGAATTTATATACTAAAAACCTATATAATATTTCTTAAATTAAGGGTTCTTCTCCTCTTCTATTCGAGCATGTGAAAATACCATATTTTGGAATGATATCTACTAGTTCTCTCTTCCATAATATCCAATACCATTATTGAGTTTTGCTTTAGACTCATAATTCCTCCTTTTTTATATAATTTTAGAAATAAATTAAAGTCTCTATCTATTATCTGATTTTTAAGGCAATTTTATGAGCCATCTTGCCATATTTTTTGCTAGCATTCTTTTTCCAAGGATTGATGAGTGGGTCTATGCACATTTTTTAGATATGTTTTCTTAGATATTTGAAATTCCACTAACATCTGTATCCAGTGTGCATATTTTTTTTATTATATGGAAAATAGGGGCTTTTAAAAGGGTCCCCAAACCTTTTACATATTTACAATAAGTTCAACAAAGAAGGCATTAACCAGACCTAAACTAGAAGGAAACGATAAGGGTCGTCAAAAAAGTCCAAACTAGAAGAAGACCAGAGAAGGAAAGAGGACAAAAAGGTAGAAAGGGCCTAAGCCATAAACATCATAGAGTAGTAGAGAAGATCAACAAGGGACTTCCAAAGCAAAACTGAGATGGTACAGAACAACCTACATCATGCCATCCTCTGCATTGCCACTGTTATTTTTTAAATAATTCATCATCCAAGTTATTTCTTCCACATAAATGGTGGATATTTTCATCAACCTACTAAGGGAGCTCAATAGATCATTTGCTATTATCCATGATTTCTTAGGAGTTTTTAATGGGTCATGAACCCCAAGATATCTTCTCCTTTCCCCATAGAGTCTCCAACTTCAATTTCTGGTTTCTTCTTGAGATCAGGGCTTGGATCACTAGAATTATTTGAGTCTAAAATAACATGGTGCATCTTCTCTTTTTGAATTATTTTATCTTTGAGGTAGATCAATTTTTGAGTAGCACTGGTATTACCTTTTGTGGTCTTCAGACCTTCAACCTCCCCCTTTATGACTTTAGGAGTTTCCTCAATATTTGTAGGGAGATCAAAATCATCTTCAAAAATATAATTTGAGGATGCCGAGGATGAAATGGGTTCTTTACTCTCTAAGTTTTCAAAAAATATTTATTAGCTTGCTCTAACATAGGTCACCCAAAACTCATTTTTTCCACCTTATCTCTAAACTTTGATGCATGGTCAAATAGAAGCTTCAAAAGGCCTTGGTGCATAGGGTTGGAAATTTTACCATGCTTCACCTATTCAACCAAATTTTTAATGGAGGCAACTAAGAAAGCAAACATATTCATGAATTTACTCCTTTGCATGTGGTTTAGGAAAGCAAAATGGAAACTATGAACAATATTCACTTGATCTTCTAGAGTGAAATACTCCATCATCACTAGTGCCACTCTATCCCAAGGAGCTTTAAGAGATTCTTGAAGGTATCCATTTTGAATTTTGACTAGGTGATTACCTCTACCTCTAAAATATCTTAATTCTCTGGATAAGGAGTGTTTGGCTTTGTTAACACATTCTCCATCGATGGGTAGACCTGAAACTTTAGATATAAGGGGTATGGAAATAGAGAATTCCATCTCCTTAGCTCTAACCTTTCCATCCTCCCAAGTGTAGGCCATTTCCTTAGATATCTCAATGTCAAAACCATTAAATTTCTATGAACTTCCACTTACTTCTATTCCATATTATAGCAATACCTCCTACCTGGCTTCTTGAGCCAATACATTTACTTTGACATATATTAGTATTCATATTCCTTCCATAGTTTTCCATTCATTTTCTACTATCTTAGTTTCTTGAAGAAAAATTATATCATGAAAATATTCTTAAATATTTCCTTTTAAGATTCTTTTTGTTGAGATAGAACCCATGTTATTGTAGTGAAAATTCACTACACCAGGAAGGAGGTTTGCCTTGGCTAGTTTTCTACATTAGCCTTGGAACAAGTGGATTTTTAGAAGGAAGGAAAGAGTGGAAGTGCACTATAAATTTTTAAAATCAATGGTGGGCACTAGGTTTGCAATGTTTGAACTCTGCCAATGTTTTGGGGACATGATGTCCATCCAATATTTCTTGACCCACAATGAGCATGGAATGAAGAGAATCAAAGTCAAAATAATCCCTAAAATTCATGCACACCACCAATTAAGTTGATCTTACAGTGGGCACTAATTTATAGAGAAAATTAAGTCATGAAGTAGAGAAACACACACCATTGATGTTTTAGGTCTATGGTGGGTGCTAATCCTAGGAAATTCATGTAGAAAATAAATGTTAAAATCTTACAAGCCATTGATTTCTCATCCAATAACCTATGCCATTTCATGAATATGTCAAAGGAATCATCTGAGAAAAGGTTCACTGTTACTCAGGATATGGACATGTGGGGAGCACATCGACACCCTACACAATAATCAAAAGTCATCCCATCCATGCCCATGTATAAAAAGGGATCCACTATTAATCTTAAGTAGGAACAATATCCAATGGTCAAAGGAAATTGAAAAACAAGTTCAAGATGCTCATCATGAAGCTTCATTGATCATCTAAACACAATAATTGACAACCCTAGAAGATTCATGTAGACATCCAGAGAAACTTTCACAAGAAGAGATAGGCCAACTATGATTTTGAAATTTTGGTAGAAATACCCATGCAAGGTTCCCTGGAAGATCAATAGACACATTAAATAAGATGACCATGGAAACTCTAATTTCAAGAACCTCAAATCCAATAACATTAATTTCAAGTAAATCCTACAATTTACCTTGGAGAAGACCTCTAACAAAACTGTTGATAGCAACAAAAGAGATTTAACAAATCAAAGGGGAAAATAATTTATAAAATGACAATAAAGGAGCAGAGTTAGATAATTGTCTAATTAATGAGGAGGAAAGGGAATTAAATTGGGTAGAACAAAGGATTGAATATATGCAAACAAGAAAGTACCCCCTAAATATGGATAGAGCCCAAAGAAGAGATTTTTATTTGTAGAATATCCACTATACATTAATTGATAAAATCTTATTCTAGAGGTACTTTGATGGTATATTGCTCTATTGTATAAAAAAGGAATAGGCCAAATTCCTGTTGCAATAATTTTATCAAGGGATTTTGGGAGGACATTTATTGTACCAAATAATAGGTAACAAAATCATAAAAATAGGGTATTACTAGCCCAACATGTTTTTTGATGCTCACCAATGGGTTAGAAATTGTGACATATATAAATTCTTTATTGGGAGGAATTAAAATTCAACCATGCCCTTAAGACTTATATCTATAAATGAACCTTTTGTTTAGTGGGGATTGGATTTCGTAGGAATGGTTAACTTATCATCTAGTGAGGGGCACAAATGGATCCTTATAGCTACATATTATTTCACTAGATAGGTATAAGTAGTCCCTTTGAAAGAATCCATTGAAAAAGTGATCATAAAACGTTTAGAAGATATTGTAACCAAGTTTGGTGTCCCTAGCACAATAGTCACAGACAATTCCAAGGCATTCATAGGTTCAAAAAATACTCAATTTATGTTCCAACATGACATCTATTTAAAGGCTTACTCAAATTATTATCCATACGGTAATAGTTTGGCAAAATATACAAACAAAAAATTGTTAAGGATTCTAAAAATATATATTTTTTGAAAACCAGTGATAGTGGCATTTTCATCTCAAGAGGGATCTATGGGTATACTATATCATCTAAAATAAGGTTTTAGGATGTTCCCCATACAATTTGGTGTATGGAAAGAAAGCCAAGCTACCCATCTCCATAGAATTACTAGCAATTCAACTACTACACCAACTAGAATTATAGAAAAAATGATGTGATGACAATAACAATGGGAGAGTTACTCAATCTTGAAGAACTAATAAATAATACTGAAGAACAACTACTAAGACATCAAAAATTGGTTAAAATCTGGTTTGATGAAAGGGCCACTCCATATAACTTTGAAGTCGATGAAATGGTCCTCAAATGGGATGTAGATAGGAGCAAACCTAGAAATCATACCAAGTTCAATGTAATCTAGACTGGGCCATATATCATAATATCTTGTAAATATGGTAACTCATTTAAGCTAGAAACCATGGAAGGGTACATTATCCCCATACCAATAAATAGAATTCATCTAAAAAAATATCCTTAGGCCCACTTGGATCCTAAATGTAAGAGTGATCTAAGAAAATGAAGAAAATTCAATGCATAATTAGGGGAGGGATGGTATAAAATCAAACAAGTGCTAGATAAGCTATCTTTTTAATAACTCTTTTTTATTTTTGATGTTTTCTTTTGCAAGACTTATAAAATTTTGACCCTGTACCCAAGGATAAATGCAATAATTATGAGTTCTCCTTCAACAAGCAATATGGCCGTTGTGAGTCGCTAGAACTATAGTGATTTTTCGCTACACTAAAATTTGACCTCAAATAAAATATGAGATAAAGGCAAGAAATTATAAGGCATAAAATTCCCAACTAGAGACAATCAAGATTTTTACAATGTCCGAAGTAGAGGGAAGATGCAAAAATTTTGAGTTTCCACACATAACTTTTCTTAAAATATGAGAGGCAAAAAAGGATCACCCAGCACAAAGAAAGAATAATTCCCAACAATCAAAGGTTTGATAAGTTAAAATAAGATCTAAAAGGAAAACTAGAGAAGGAGCTCTCATGATATGAACACTAAAGATCCGATGAAAGAATAAGAGAGAAATATTCCATAAAATATTTTTGATAAGAGATGCAGCTTGATCGCAAAAGTCTTGAAAAATCCAGATATAGGCTAACAAATGAAGTCTTTTCAAATAACCAGTATCTTGCATAAGGAATCTAACATAACTAATACTATGCTAGAGTTTAAATCTTGGTATGATGAGTCATCAACTCCCAAGAAAAATCATATTTGGTTGCAGAAAAGAAGTATTGTTATGCAAATTTCCAAAGAAATTAGGTGAGATAGATGGAGCATCACCTACCAATACCATATCAACTTAGCATTCTAGGACAAATATTGGTAGCTATAGTCTTGTATTTGATATAAATAATTGTAGAGGGTGCCCTCATTCATGTCTACAAAAGGAGCAGTTATGGTTGTCACTTCATCCTAAAATGTTTGGAGGGAAATTCTTTTTGTTGTAATATAAATAATAGTTAGCTTAGCTTTGTAAAGGAGTGGTGAGTTGTATAAGTTTACCTTTATTTATCTCTGTATCAATACATACATCTCTGGGTTGCCTTGTAGGCAACCCAAACCTCTACTTATGGCATAATCATTGTAATATTTTTACTTGCATTTATATATTCTAGAGACCTACATGACTATTTGGTTCTAATTTGTTTGATTCTCAAGCCTTGTCCAATATCCTTTGTGTGTGTATGCTTGTATTTCATGTGATTATATATGTAGAGGAGAGGAAGTGTTCACACCAAAAAAATACAGTTAGAGTTGTTGTGTAGAGGTGTCTTTTTTTATCTTTGGCACATCACCTTTTATTAGATTAAGTTTTTTCCTTTTCATTATCTTTATTTTTTTCTTTCCCTAAAATTTTTTCCCCCAAGTTAGATACCCAAGGTCAAATCGCATAAAGGATCCAATCTTTGTCAAAATTCTAGAGGCCCATGACAGAATCAAACCTCATGCTCTCAGGATTGGCCCTACTTTATCACTTTGTGTGAGGTATGATAGTCTTGACCGTATGGTCCACACCCCATGTAATGATTAGGAAAATTATTGATAACAACACCTATCTAATATGTACCTATTTTTCACTCAAATTAAGGAATTGTGGAGGAAATTATATGATGTGATTCCAATTTATGTGAGTAAAGATCTAAAGAAAGTGGCAAATTTTTTGGCTAATATGGGCACTGAGAAGGAGGTAGTGGTTTAGTGGCACAATGATATGGCTATTGAGGATGAGATGATTTGGAAGGTTGGTGAGAAAATCTAGTGTTAGCAAATTTGGACAACCATTTCAAAAATATAGTTTAGGGGATTTGTGCTCCAATGTAGATCTTCTTTTACAGTTGTAAACATGTGAACAACCATTGTATAAGTATGATTTAGGAGATTTAGCTCCAATGTTGATCTTCATTTATTGTTTTAAACATATGTTCTCTTTGGCTAAGGCTAGGAGAAGTCTCATCCCAACTTGTAAATGATATTTGTTTTAATATAAGTTTTTCAAATTATACTTCAAAAAAAATATGTACCTATAATGTATTAAAGGATTTGTTTGGCCATTGTCTAGTGATTCTCATAGAGTGTACGCATATACCTAGAATAATAGCTTATAAATGAAATATTCAACTAATTTTAGGTAAGATAGAGAATATCTAGACAAATAATCAATACAATATAGCATCCACCAAAGGAGTGGTGTATTCTACTCATAGCTTCAATCGAAAAGCAAAAAGGATCCAAGCAGGCTTGTCTATTTAAACCTAAATAACTATAGAATATATAATGTATAATTGGGCTAACAAATAGTGATTATTTATGGTGAATAATTTATCTAAATCTCAAGAAGTAATGTAGAAGAGCTAGATCTATTATCTCAAAACCATCATGAATCCATGACTTCATCTCCTAGACCAAATATATGGAACTTCTCCTAATAAGAAGATCATAAATATAAAACACAATCACCAAGGCCTAATCATATTGATGCTTGATATAGAATTCATGCTCTACCTAATAATGTAAGATCCCAAAACTATGAAAAATGAATAAATCAACTCATTCCAAACATAGGGATCATACTTAAGTCAAAACAAGGAATTTTTCAGTTGATATACCAAAGGAGTAAGGTCATCAATCTCAAAACTAGAAAGCTACCACAAATGGATATCCTAAATTTTATGATTGTTAGCTTTTAAATATTTAATACTTAATATAAAATCATAGGAAAGTAATCACAGGATATAATATAATGAAGTTGCAATATAATGAATCCAAATAATAATATTGTAACAAAGATAATATGAGACAACTAATATGTATTTATCAAGGCTTAATAATATACCATAACATTCAACAATATACTAAAATATGAATGTAATAGCCTAAATCATACACAATAATAAGACTTACAATATCAGTTGTTCAAATGTATGCAAAGTTGTATTACTCCACTTTTTGCTACAAATATCTCATAGAGATGACTCTATGAAGAATGTAGATTGCTATATTGATGATGTAGATTGTGATATTGACAATGTAGATCGCTATATATTTTCTTCACTCTATGGAGTAATATATAGCCTTTCTATGATGACTCTTTGGTTACCATGACTCTTCCTTTCTATATGCCAAGTATTATGACTCTTGGATTCTATACTTGACACTTACATACACATGACACTATCTTGTATGCACACTTGGACATGACTCTTCATATAACTCTTCCTAATCTAATAACACATGTGTACACTTACATATTGGACACTTGTGCACATTTACAATCAAAACACTTGCACACATCTTTACATGACACTTGTGCATTTCCTGCTCTTTATTACATTACATAAAATATTTACTTACACTGTAATCTAGGACACAACCCTAATCTAATATTTACAATAATGTACCAAGGTGGTATATTGGCATGTACCAAATAATATAATATTCTCCAACAATGATGAATATATGTAATATTCACATACATTTGATGCACCCCCAACCATATGAAGTAACTATAGAAAAGAGCATATGAACAAAATTCATCCTAAAAACTAAAGCAAAAATATTTAAGTAGTCAATTTCCTTTTTTTGAGAAAATTTCATAGCAATAATAGATGCCTTGTGCTTCTCCACCCATCAAAAGTATTTTAGCCTCATAGGTCCAATTTATATTTAATAATATTAATCTCTTTAGGAATAGGAATTAACCCACTTGTCTAATTCTCATTAAGGACTCACACTCAATTGGTATAGCATCCTCCCACTTTGGACAACCCTTGGCCTAGGAATAGATGAGGGAATTTCAAAAATCATAAGCATTTGAGATCAAGGTCCAAGAGGAATCCTTTTGATATAACTCTTAAGATAAATAGGTTGAGGATACTTAAGAAGATTTTGAATTCACTTGGATATTATATGAACAATCAAATATTATGACACATCTTATGGAGAAACAACATCAAAAAATTTTACAAAAGCATCTAAAACAAAATCGACATCCATGTCTATCACATAAGGCATAGGAGGATCAAGCTTGTCTAATCAAGGATCTAAATTTATAGGTAGTTGGGATAAATGAATATGCAGAGGAGTCAAATTAGAAGACCCTGCTAAAGAATATCTACTAGAAAATGGAGCCATAACAACTAGAATGTTGTCAATGAGAATATTTAAGGGAGTAGTAGAAACCATACAAAAAATTATAGAATAATTATCCTTACAGATATGAAGAGGACTAAAAGAAGCAACTGGAACATCCTCATCAAAGATCACATCTCTAAATGATATTGTCCTAATTATCAATATCATATAGGTGACAACCTTGGAGGCATCAAAATACCTCACAAAAATAAAGCAATGAAACTTTGGCTCTATCTTCTTTTGTGTATCTTTGGTGACATGGACTCATGTAGTGAATCCCAATATACATTAGTAAGATGCATTAAGCTTATCACCTATCAATATCTCAAGAGTATCCATACCATAAATAGCTTGAGTTAGAGTTTGATTAATTATATATGTTGTACAAGTCATTACTTTGCCACAAAACTTGGGGTCCATTTATTTGGCATGCAAAATACATCTATCCATATATAATACTCAACTAACCCATTTTGTTTTGAGGTATAATGAATAGTCCTTTAAAAAGCAATACCATGAAGAGTCAAAAAATCTATAAAGGTATTACTCACATGCTCACATTCATTTATCCATTCTCAAGCACTTCATCTTCCTCTTTATTTGATTCCTTTATCCATTATCAAGCACTTCATCTAGTAGTCCCTATTATAAAGGAATCTTGATGATACTTCTCCAAAATAGACCCCTCACAAATTCCACTAGGAGGAGAGAAAGGAAAAATGAATAGCCAACTAATGTCAACTCATGTACTGTAAGGATCCATATCCAAGATGCCCAAGTATATGATGTCATTTTGGATCTTATAAAAGTGTTGATAAAGAAATGGAAATAACACATTACTAAAAAAGACAACAAAATCTCATAAAATAAAGCATAATATGAAGGGTATCCATATATACCAAAATAATATTTTTAATTAAAAATAATAACACTCTAGCTAACAATGAAATGGTTTGTAGAAAAAGGTATTATTACCAAATTATAGGAGACCTTTAGGTCATGGTTAAAACATCAATCTTTGACCCAGGTGTTGTAGGTGAGTTGGAGAGGAGAGGGCAATCCTCCAAGGGAGGTCCGAGGTTCGAATCTCCACCCTACCAAAAAGCTGAATTGGGTACCCAAAATCCAATTAATAATGTTGGTGTGGGTAGGGCTGGGTGTGACTCCCGGGTGACTTTGATGGTATAGAACCCCCTATTCGTGGTCTCTCAGACCAAGGCTGCCCCCGCAAGGGGTTTTTCGCTTAAAAAAAAAAAAAACATCAGTCTTTATATTAAATAATAAAATACTATATAAAGTGTACAAGGTACCCACAGGCTATTCAATAATACGAATGTCTTTCATGGTCTTAAGTAAAGCATAAAACCAAATATTCCATTACATAAAAAGGAAGAGAATATTGCAATCACATCCAAGCTCCCAAATTTTGGATGAAAATTTTGATAGGACATTCAAAAGGAGACAAACACAAGTCCAATAACAAGGGCAAAAATAATGAGAAGATAATATAATGAACTATGAATTATTATCCAAGATTGAAGTGGAGCCTACAAATTTTGAAGAAGAATCCCAAAGTAAGGTATGGACCAAATCCATCAAAGAATAATTGAACGCAATTGAAAAGATTAACACTTGGAATTTGTGTGATATTCCAAAGGACAAGGAGATAATTAAATTGAAGTGGGTGTTCAAGACCAAGTATAATAGTGATGGATCAATAGAAATTCACAAAGCAATTCTAGTGGTAAACAAGAATGTACAATGAATTGGGATAGATTATGATGATGCATATGCACCTATGACAAGACATAATAAAAATGGTCCTAGCCTTGGTAGCCTAAAAAATATTGTTTGTACATCAACTTGATGTAAAAAGTGTATTTTTTAATGGTAAGGTTAAAGAAGTGTTTGTGGATCAACCATGAGGATTTGAATTGGAAGGTAATGAAGGATGTGTTTGCAAGTTAGAAAAAGTATTATATGGACTGAAACAAGCACCAAGTGCATGGTATTTAAGAATTAATACATACTTCTTAAAATATAGCTTTGTAAGAAGTATTAATGAGCCCATATTATAATCCAAAAGGAAATATAATAATATTTTGATTGTTTTATTGTATGTTGATGGTCTGAATTTTTTATAATTTCATCAATAATGAAGAGAGAGTTCAAGCAAGCCATGGTGTAGGAATTTAAAATAAGCAATTTGGGTTGGATGAGTTATTTTCTTGGTATGGAGGTACATAAAACACATAATGGGATATTCATTTTTCAATCTAAATATGTACATGATATGATGAAGTTTAGCATGGAAAGTTGCAAAGATGTTTCCACCCCACTTGCACAAGGTAAAAGAATGTGCAAGGATGATGGAAATGAAAGAGTGGATGAGAGGAAGTATAGAAGTTTGATTGACAACCTCAATTACATATATAGTCTCTTTGGCTTCATGATTCATGAGAAATCCATTAGAATATCATATAAGAGCAACTAAGAGAATTTTTAAGTATGTGAAAGGAATTTTAAATTATGAAATCCATTATACTCCATCCAGTAATATTGATTTGGTCGAATATTATGACTCAAACTAGGGAATATTAATTGGTAATAGGAAATCTACATCAAAAACTTTATTTCTTATTTTAAAATGGATTTGTAACTTGGATTTTAAAGAAACAAGAATGTTTATATTCTCAGTTGCAAAGGCAAAGTATATGGTAGCTACTTTAGCAATCACACAAGCAATATGGTTGAAAACGATTTCTAGAAGATCTTTGTGAAAAGCAAGAAATACCAACTACCATTTTTTGTAACAACATGAGTGCAATTCAAATGGCTAAATATTCTATTTTTCATACAAAATCAAAGCATATTGATATGAAGAATCATTTTAGTAGATAATTCTTTTATAAAAAGGAAGTTGAATTGAAACACTAGAATTTGAAATATTGATATGAAAAAATATTTACAAATATAGTGGCAAAGAATCATTTTATTTCACTTAGATATTTCCATTTAGCCTCAAGGGGAGAATATTTTAAATAGTAATATTAAATGATAAAAAATCAAAGAAGATAATAATAGGATAAAAATCGAAAGAGGACAAGAAGAAGATAAAAATCAAAACAAGACTAAACTAGAATTGAAAATGAAAACATATAAAATATTTTCACCCAAATTTGGAGAGAATGTGAAGCACCAAGAGTCTTTGAAACAACCAAGAGATATATTAGAGAGAGAGTGTGTGTGTATATGTATGTATGTATGTATGTATAGTGCATTGTATTAAAGTTGTATTTACAAATTTGAAGCTAGTTGAAGTGGTTTTTAGAGGGTTTTGTTCATTTTTTTTCTTTTTGAGTATATAGCAACGACATCAATAAGCACATAAGTAGTATGGTTGAAACGGATCCTAGAAGATCTTGGTGAAAAACAAGTACTAACTACCATTTTTTTATGACAACATGAGTGCAATTCAAATAACTAAAAATCATGTTTTTCATATAAAATTAAAGCACATTTAGTTGAGATATTATTTTATTAGATACATAATTTAAAAAATTAAGGTGAAGAGAAAATTTCTCACCCATATTTAAAGAGAATGTGAAGCAAAAATATTATCTTTAGACAACCAAGATACATCCTATGTCATACACACACAGAGTATATTGTATTCAAGTTGTATGTACATATTTGAAAATTGATAAAGTATTTTTGGAGGGTTTTTGTGCAATTTTATTTTTTGTTCATTTTATCCTTTCTATGTTGTGTTAATCTCTATTTTAGAGCACCACCACATTCACATGTTATAGTTCACATACCTTATGCCAAAGAATAATAATTATTAGAATTTAGGAATGAATATGCATTATGGGAGTTTACCTTGTTGTTTACAAATAGTAACTTTTATTGTATCATTTTCTTTTATTTGATGTATATATTGAAAGTGAGCTTGAGTGTACCTATGTGAGAATATTGTATGTGATTCATTATTTTTTACTATAGTAATTCCTAAAAAAAATTGGAGGAAGTACCTCTTAGTAGAATGTACTACATATTGGTAGTAGGGGGTGAATACATTTCCTATTATTAATGTATCTTTTTTTTTCATTGGTTCATATGAGATAAAGGTTAGCAATGCAGGATAATAATAACTAGTCCAATACATCCTATAAATATGGTTTCATGAGTCACTTCTCATATTTATATTTCTAATATAATATCATTGACCATTAGCATATACATTTAAGGATGGACTCCATTTTAATGTAGAAGTGAAAACCCTTGGGTACAACTAGTTTGGATAAATAGAAGGCAAACAAAGTGTATTTGCCATATTCATATAGAAAGTGTGAGAAAGGGGTTAGATAACTCACTTAAAAATTATATCATTAGTTTATAAGATATGAAATCGTGCTCTAAAATGTTTGATGTGTTTTCATTTCGAATTCTATACTATGGTAGACTTTTTTTTAATTATGTTTTATTTTTTGTGCTAGTTGTTTTTGTTACTATTAAGAAAATGAAAGTTTGAATAGGGCCATTACAAAAAATATGCATAATATTCTAGGGGATTTCATCTTGGAATAATCAACTACTACATAGCAAGATATAGACATGTATGCACAAATATGTGTTGTCTAGATCAAAATCCATTATGATTAAATATGAATAAAGATAATAGGTTCCATGATAGTATTTCATTTTGATATAGAATGTGTCATAAGATTGAATACATAAAAAGATCTTACAAAATAAAAATAAACAAGATAGAGGTAAAAAACTTTAATCTTGAGATAAAACTTAAAGTTGAAATAAAGGGATCAAATTGTAATAAAAGATGGATTACATAGGTTTTACTAATATAGTGTTAATGCAAGCACTTCTATCTCATAAAATAGAAAATACCAATATAGTTTAATCAAATAATACATTAGAAGAAACCAAGAAGGATGCACCTAATGAGAAAGTGCAATATTCAAATATGTGAGGGAATATTCAAATTTTGTTTCAAATAAAAAAGGTGGAAGAGGTTTAGTTTGATCTAAATATGGTTATCTATGTTTGTAATGACCCAAAAATGCACAAACAAAAAAATACAAAAATAGAAAAAGTTTTTTTTTTTTACTAAGGAGAGAGATTCATGAACCATTCATAAACCCCTAACCAAACTAATATTTACCTAAAGTTTAAATCCCCTAAGTTTTCCTGAAAGCTACATCTCACGAGGTACCCTAACACAAGTCCCATCTGTGTAGGCGTATCATGTGTTACCACAAATAAGCCTATCTATCTCATCACTCTTGATGAGCTAGACTTATCACCCTCAGTTCAATCGAAGGTATACATGCATCACCATACCATACACAAGCCATTATGTAGGTATGCTACGAGTATTGTGAGTTAAGCTATCCATATCGTCTACACGATGAGCTATCTTAACTCAGATGTAGTCTCTCCATAACTTAGACATTAATCTCCCTAAGGGGGTCTCAATTCCCTTAGGTCACCTATGTTCACCCTAAGGGGTCCTTAATTCCCTTAGGTCACCTCTGAGTTCACCCTAGAACTCTACTCTTTGATTTTATTACTAAGCAAACAAACAAGTATACATCTAGATACTAAAACAAGCAAAACATAATTACTAAGCATACAAAAAATAAAGGAAGGAATAACACTAAAAGAGAATATCATCAATGAAAAGAGAATCAATTACATATTATAACCAAGCATGGTAATAAAGTAAAAGTACCTTCTCTAAACCAATAAACAGTTATTACATATAATCTTGTATGGTAAATCCTCCATACTTCAAAGAATATTACATTAACTGCATCAGGGATATCTCCCCACAATTCTAATCTATTTGAGCATAAGTAAATCAACATAAAATACAATTACCTATACTTTGATTCCATCGAACTCCTTGCTCCTCCTTGCTTCCCATTGGTTCTTTGAGGATAGTAGGGGATCAGGGTACTCATGGTTCAGGATAGGCATACCTCTAAATGCATCTAATCATTTACTTTACCAAATTGCAACTATACAAAATTCAATTAAGTTTCCAACCATCTAATGCATAGTGGATATTATAAAAGAACCTTTACTTTTATTTTCACCTCTCAGGTTCCCTTAGAGAGTCATCCAACATGCACTACTTAGATCAAGGTCTAACTTTAATCAAATCTAATCATGTCTTAAAGCATTAAAGTCCCATACCTTTAACCTCTAAAACAATCCTTCATTCATTCACTAAATCAAAGCCCCATAACTTCAATTCAAAGAATAAATCTAACATCCTTTTAATTCATAACTCCAATCAAATCTAATCATGTCTTAAAGCATTAAAGTCCCATACCTTTAACCTCTAAAACAATCCTTCATTCATTCACTAAATCAAAGCCCCATAACTTCAATTTAAAGAATAAATCTAACATCCTTTTATTTCATAACTCCAATCAAATCTAATCATGTCTTAAAGCATTAAAGTCCCATACCTTTAACCTCTAAAATAATCCTTCATTCATTCACTAAATCAAAGCCCATAACTTCAATTTAAAGAATAAATCTAACATCTTTTTTTTAAACTAATAAAATCTAATCATGTTTAAAATTAAAGTCATATTTAATTAAAAATCATTTTAATATAATCTATGTCATCAGCTTTATAACATAATTATATTTTCTTTTGAAGCACTTAAAGTAAAATCTACGTCATAATCTTACTAATCAAATATTCACAACCTTAATTAAATATTCACTACTTTAATTAATATAACCACTTCATAATCTTATTAATCAAAGGTTCACACTTTAATTAAAATCATCACTTCATAATCTTATTAATCAAAGGTTCACACTTTAATTAAAATCATCACTTCATAATCTTATTAATCAAAGGTTCACACTTTAATTAAAATCATATAATATTAATAAAAGGTTACTTTAATTAAAATCATCACTTCATAATCTTATTAATCAAAGGTCATACTTTAATTAAAATAATCACTTCATAATCTTATTAATCAAAGGTCATACTTTAATTAAAATCATCACTTCATAATCTTATTAATCAAAGGTCATACTTTAATTAAAATCACATAAGATTAATCTCCATGATAGTTACCAAAGAACCTAGACTAACACGATTATGTGGTGGATATGAATCAACTTAGGTAGGGAGGTCAAATGATTGCTAAACTTAGTGAGTCCAATAGATGGTAAAATCGGGCACTACCAACGAGGATATGAAAGAGATATCCACCTGAACTACCTTGAGTAGCCAAGCACCTAGTGCACTTGGCTACATAGCTAAATGGATGCTAGGTTTACTCCTCTACCACCACTACCTATCCCAAGTGGGATTGAGCTTGTGTAGCAATGAAACTCCCTATCACCTGAATGTACCCAGTGTAGTGTTGGAGAGCATGGTGGTTTGGAAAGAGGGTAGGAGGTCCTAAAGTCATGCTAAAATAACTACGTATACAAACATACCAAGATCTCATATCCAAAAGAATGAGGAACCTTAAGCTCTACTACAACATTCTGAAAAATGTAGTCAAGCACATAGGTTTGGATTTGCATATGGGTTGGATAGTTATAACAATGAGCATTCACTTACTATCAACCCTACACAGGTTCTCCCAGCTCTACATAGATGCTTCTAATACTACATAGGTGCTCCCAGCCCTACATAGGTGCCTAAGCAAAAATCTATGCTCTATGAAGCCAATACCGACTCCAATTTATAGGTGGTTTTCCAGAGCAAACACGACGTCTAAAAGGATGAGAAAACGTAGCCGAGAGGCACTAGTTTTTATATTAACATACATAAGATGAAATGATGCTTTCCAAAGCTTAAACAATGGTAAGGGCAAAAAATTCAACGCATTTAAAAATAACGAATGTCTCTCAAAGGATGCCCAAGCCTTAATTAAATTTCTACCTAAGTTTTAATAAAAAATAAGGAGGTTTCAAACCCTTTAAAGGAGATTATCATGCTACAGGAGGTTTAACCAGGTTTCTTACTCATTCTTTCATCACACCCAAAGCATGTATAAATGGATTAAGCTTAGAAACCTCCAACCTTAGTACTCCTACAAGATAGACTCCTGTGGCTTCTTTGTCACTCCTCCTCCCTTGCTCCTTGCGTGCTCCTTCTCCAAGATCTCCCGCTCTCCCTTTCCTCCTTTCTCAAAACCTGAGCCAACCTCGAGCCTCCTTCCCTTCAATGCTTCCATCCCAATCTTATCCTCCCTTGGGTGGCAAGCAGTTTTTAATTCCTTATTTCCATATTTGGAAATTAATAGTGCCCTATGTTATTTACGTAGCCTGCACTATATAGAGGGAAAAGGACTTTTAATATATTTAAATAAAAATAGTACCTTTCTAATAAAATATCCCTTACATGATATTTTATTACCATTTAAAAATATATTTCTTTTATTTATAAAACAAAACTCCATAATTGTTTTTAAAATAAATAATTTCTATTTATTCTTAAATGAATTTTCATTCATCATTTAAATTAAAGTTTATTAATGAATTTACATTATCATTCAAATAAACTTCTTTAATCATTTTAAATGAATTTTCATTTATCATTTAAATAAAGTTTATTAATGAATTTAAATGAATTTACATTATCATTTAATTAAAACTTCATTAATTAATTTAAATGAATTTTCATTTATCATTTAAATTTAATCAACTTTTCTTCATAAAATGATGCTCTATTATCACTTCAAAATAACAATTTACTTTACGCATCCACATACATATTGCAAAATGTTCTCCTATTGAATTCCAACATTATGTTACTCAAGCCATGATGCAGTAGAGAGCAATCAAGTTTACAAAACAACAAAGAGGGAGTCTTTCCATCAACCCAATCACCTATCTCAGCCAAAGGATTTATGATAGCTACTAGGCTATCAACTAAGGCTCAAGGTGATCAGTTATTGATGATTATCCCTTTCGATAATGCATGCCTATATGAAGGTATCTATCCATGTTACCTTCGAGTACCTTAATCATCATTTCCCCTGATCTTAAGTACCCTCATTTCTGGTGGATGCTTCTACCTTCTCCACCTATGAGTGTACCTGATCCTGCACACTTGGCAATATGTTAGTGATAACATGCCCTTCTAAATCAACTAAACATCATATAGTTGGTTCAATTGTTCAAACTAGGTATTACCACATCATAGGTTAATACATTGTTTCTTTGTGCCAAATAGTCCGCTAGGGAGGGTCATGACATCCTCCCCTGCTAGAATTAAACATCGTCCTCGGTGTTTCCAGTTTCTTTTGTTTTTAACAGAAAATAAAAATTATTACATTATATAGCTTCAAACAAAAAGGGAAAATATTTTTGCATAACCTCCACTTTCTCCCAAGTGGCATTTCTCTCAGAAAACTGGTCCCACTGGACCTTACATTGCTCAAGAGTCTGATTCCGCATAGACTTAGAATGAAACTCAAGAATATTCACTGGTAGTACTTCAATGGCCTCTAGATTTACCATCTACAAATTAGAAACATCCCACACATGTTTAGGGTCAGCAACATATTTCCTAAGCAAGGATATGTGGAAGGTGTCATGGATTTTGGATAGGTTAGGTGGTAATGCAAGTCGGTATGCAACCGGATTGATATTTTCTATGATCTCAAAGGGCCCCACAAAATGTGGATCCAACTTTATGGATTTGATAGCACTTTTCTTTGGCTTAACCCTTAAGAACACCTTATCTCCAATAGAATACTCTCTTGGAGTCCTTTTTAGATCTGCATAACTCTTCTGCCTATCCACAACTTCTTTAAGCCTTTGCCTAATTACCTTTAGTTGATCTTCCATCACCCTGACCATTTTTGGCCCAATCACAACTCGGTCTTCTAGGTTATCCCAAGACAATGGTGTTCTACACTTTCACCCATACAAGGCATCGAAAGGTGCCATTCCTAGTGAGGAGTGATGTCCATTATTGTAGGTAAACTCTACCAAAGGTAGACAATCTTCCCAATGAGACTTGTGATCCATGCAGTACATGCAGAGCATGTCTTCTAGAACTTGGTTTACCCACTCCGTTTGGCCATCTGTCTCAGGGTGGTATGCTGAACTCATATTCAGTTTCGTACCAACTACACTATGAAGGGATTTCTAAAATTTAGAAGTGAATTTGGAGTCTCTATCTGAAATAATTACCTCAAGAAATCCATGCAATCGGAATACCTCTTTGACAAATCTTCTAGCCACCACCTGAGCATCATCCTTGGTATTCCCCGGTATGAAATGGGTAACCTTAGTCAATTTTTTGACCACTACAAAGATGGCATCATGTTGGTACCGAGTTTTGGGTAAACCTACTATAAAATCCATGGATATAACCTACCATTTTTGCGTAGGTATATCATGCAGATATAGTTTTCCTATAGGATGCTAGCATTCTACCTTAACTTTCTGACATTCGAGGCATCGAGCAACAAAATCCATGATGTCCTTCTTCATTCCTACCCAAAATAAGGTTATTTTCATGTTTTCTCACATTTTGGCTCCTCCAGGATGAGCAGAATAAGGAGATCTATGGGCTTCTTGCATTATCAAGTTCCTTAAATCACCCATTTTTGGTATGATGACCCTTCCCTTATAACACAGAAGGTCATATTTCATACTAAATTCCTTATTTCCTTCAGGATATCTATTCATCTTAACTTGAATTTCTTGGCAATACTCATCCTGAGATTGCTCTTGTCTCACTCGATCCATCAGGTCCATGTGAATTTTAGTTATGGTTGTTATATATTTTCTTCTACTCAAAGCATCAACTACTTTATTCTCCTTTCCTTTTATGTACTCGATCTCGAAATCATACTCAACGAGAAATTCCACCCATCTCCTCTGTCTCGCATTGAGTATTGGTTGGGTGAATATGTACCGTAGACTTTGATGGTCAGTATTTAATTCAAAGGGTCTTCCCACCAAGTAGTGGCACCAAACCTTTAAAGCATGCACCACTACAGCTAGCTCTAAATCATGCGTAGCATAATTAACTTCATGCTTTTTGAGCTTCCTTGAAGTATATGCCACTACTGACTCCTCTTGTGAGAGTACCCCTCCTAACCCTTCTATTGATGCATCCGTGCACACTGAAAAGTCCCCTTGTGGGTCGGGAACCTTTAGTATTGGTGCGGTAGTAAGCTTATGCTTTAGTAATGCAAAGGCAGCCTCACACTTTTTTGACCACTTGAATTCCTTTCCCTTCTTCTGAAGGTTAGTTATTGGTCCAACAATCTTGGAGTAATCCTTTATATAACGTCTATAGTAGCCCGTTAACCCCATGAAGCTTCGCACTTCAGTCACATTAGTAGGGGGTGGCCAATTCAGGATAGCCTCTATCTTCTCTGGATCCACAACAATTCCTTTTTCTGATATGATGTGTCCAAGATATCGTACCTCTGGAACATAGAATTCACTCTTAGCCAAATTTCCATAAAGTTGATTCTTCCTTAGCAATTCTAACATGATCCTGAGATGTTTATCATGCTCTTCTCTATCTCGAGAGTATATAAGGATATCATCTAGGAATACCAGGACAAACTGGTCCAAGTGTCTTCTGAACACACTATTCATTAAGTTCATGAACGCAGCTGGGGCATTAGTCAGTCCAAAGGGTAGAACCGTAAACTCATAATGCCCATACCTAGTCTTAAATGTCATCTTGTGAGTGTCTTCCTCATGTATTCTTAACTGGTGATACCTTGATCTTAGATCGATCTTAGTGAACACCTTGGCATATTTTAGTTGATCAAATAAATCTTCAATCCTAGGTAGAGGATATCGATTCTTGATTGTAGCCTTATTTAGCATCCTATAATCAATACACAATCTTAAAGAACCATCCTTATTTTTCATAAATAAAATTGGTGCACCCCATGGTGACACACTTGGTTTTATCAAACCCTTCTCTAATAATCCTTGCAATTGAACCTTTAGTTCTTGCATTTCAATAGGATTCATCCTATACGAGGATCTATGAATAGGTTCGACTCCTATCATAAGATCAATTATGAATTCAAATTCTCGTATAGGAGGTAGTCCAGGTAAGTCCTCTGGAAATACATCCTTAAAATCCTATAAAATTGGATGTTGTCTTAGTACTTCTCTTTTCTCATCATCTTCCACTTCATTAAGTTTTACTACATACACTATTCCTCCTCTCTTTAGGGTCTTTTTCAATTGCATAGCCGACAACATCTGAGGTTCAAACACCCCTTGTTTGCTATGAATTCTTAGTCTCCTCCCACCTTCTTCTAAATACTCAATCCATCGATCTTGAAAATTGACTAAGGCTTTATGAGCCTGTAGCCAATCCATCCCTAGGATCACATCAAAGGCATGTAGGGGAGCTACATATAAACAACATCTCATGGTCCCATTAGATAAAGTGATTTCTACCATAGGATAACACTGGTTCACCGAGTAGGTCTACCTAGAACCATACTCAACCTTCCACCCTTGAGCCAAATATCTTGGCCTTTTCGACATAGTCCTTGCTAGACTAGAAGAAATAAAACTATTAGTGGCCCCACTATCTATCAAAATATTTACTTGTTTATTAAAAACCTTACCTTTCACAAGTAATGGGGTGGCTTGTCCCTCTAGCTTCTGCTTTCCGATTGTGGCATAGATCCGATGTTTCGGTTCCTTTCCTTTTGCATTAGTTGTGCTAGTCCCTACTCGATATGGACATTGATTATAGTAATGAGGTCCTCAACAATTGTAGCACCCCTCCTTGCTATTTTTTAGGTTTTTGATACCCTATCTTAATTGTTGGAGCTGGAGCTTGTAACTTCTGTGGTTGAGGTTTTGTATTATTGGGTTTGTTATCCTTCTTATGAAAGTTCTTTTTGAACTTCTTCTAGTTTCCATTAAATTTCTTCTCAAGATTTTGGGGGTTCTTAGCCTTTCGATCTTGATCAGCCTCCCATTTTACAAACCCATCACTATTCCTCTTCTTTAGTTCCTATCGAGCTTGCTCGGGTAAGGTGCCATATTTATAATAGAAGTGTGACTCTACTTTCTTTGCTAGGTCATACACCTTTTGCAATGATTTAGGCTCCTGCATGTCTACATCATGCTTTATCCTAGACTCCAATCCATGAGTGAACTTGTGAACCCACATTTTCTCATTATAAATAGGTACATATTTAAACAATCTTACCAACTTTTTGTAGTACACCTCCACTATGTTGGTTCCTTGTTTTAGACTGGCAAATTCCTCAAAATTTAAGGCATAGAAATGCTCTATTAGGAATATTTTCTTAAATATGTTTATAAATTCTTCCCATGGAGTGTCAATAGGTTCAATCTTAGTTTCCTCATAGTGGGTTTCCCACCATTCTAGAGTAGCCCCTTCTAGGTTGATTATGGCCCAAAGTGTTTGGGTTCTTGATGAGTAGCCTTTTACCATAAAGTGAACCTCTACTTCTCTCAGCCATGCTTCCATTGCATCTCCTTCACCCTCCCCATAAAACTTGGAGATACTAATATTTTTCATGTCCCTAGCTATTTCCTTTTCTACCAAGGCTCTGGCTTGCACTTTTTCTATAGTTAGTCCACTATCTAGACCAACCTCTGAGCCTCTAGCTTGTGAATTCTG
The DNA here is from genome assembly GCA_028583015.1 of Wollemia nobilis. Taxonomy (NCBI): domain Eukaryota; kingdom Viridiplantae; phylum Streptophyta; class Pinopsida; order Araucariales; family Araucariaceae; genus Wollemia; species Wollemia nobilis. The sequence goes on along the minus strand of JAQPPZ010000104.1, from coordinate 986,856 downwards.
GTTTGTAGCTATTTCCAACAATTGTCTTATCTGATCCTGCATAGCAGTGACCATAGCGATGAGGTCTTCTACCTCCCTATTGGGGCTTATTGGTCCCCCATCCTAGTTTTCTTCTTCGAAATTACTTTTTCAAGTTTGTCTAGGTGTAGGCCTCCCTCTTCTGGTCTTAGGTGGCATCTTAACCTGGTTCCATCCAAGAAAGAAGATTAGATTACAGTTTCATCTTAAGTTGTATCTCTAATTCAAGCCATAATATAGAGTTCTCTTGCTAGATGCATTAATAATCTAACTAGGGTAATATCCTAGGTTAGGATGTGTCATCAATACCGAAGCCCATACTAAGGTATCCTAACATCCACTCACCCTTGGGGTTAATTCCCATTAGATTCTAGCAAATAGGGTATTCTAGATCATCCCAAATTTAGCCTATACTTTAAGCAAGCCTTCATTGGAGACATATAATTCCCTTTAGCACACATAGAAGCTCTATACCCTCATACCTAGAGCTCTGATACCAAATGTAATGACCCAAAAACACACAAATAAAAAAATACAAAAATAGAAAAAGTTTTTTTTTTTACTAAGGAGAGAGATTCATGAACCATTCATAAACCCCTAACCAAACTAATATTTACCTAAATTTTAAATCCCCTAAGTTTTCTTAAAAGCTACATCTCACGAGGTACCCTAACACAAGTCCCATCTGTGTAGGCGTATCATGTGTTACTACAAATAAGCCTATCTATCTCATCACTCTTGATGAGCTAGACTTATCACCCCCCTCAATCAAAGGTATACATGCATCACCATACCATACACAAGCCATTATGTGTAGGTATGCTATGAGTATTGCGAGTTAAGCTATCCATATCATCTACACGATGAGCTATCTTAACTCAGATGTAGTCTCTCCACAACTTAGACATTTATCTCCCTAAGGGGGTCTCAATTCCCTTAGGTCACCTATGTTCACCCTAAGGGGTCCTTAATTCCCTTAGGTCACCTCTGAGTTCACCCTAGAACTCTACTCTTTGATTTTATTATTAAGAAAACAAACAAGTATACATCTAGATACTAAAACAAGCAAAACATAATTACTAAACATACAAAAAATAAAGGAAGAAGTAACACTAAAAGAGAATATCATCAATGAAAAGAGAATCAATTACATATTATAACCAAGTATGGTAATAAAGTAAAAGTACCTTCTCTAAACCAATAAATAGTTATTACATATAATCTTGTATGGTAAATCCTCCATACTTCAAAGAATATTACATTAATTGCATCAGGGATATCTCCCCACAATTCTAATCTATTTGAGCATAAGTAAATCAACATAAAATACAGTTACCTATACTTTGATTCCATCGAACTCCTTGCTCCTCCTTGCTTCCCATTGATTCTTTGAGGATAGTAGGGGATCAGGGTACTCATGGTTCAGGATAGGCATGCCTCTAAATGCATCTAATATTTACTTTACCAAATTGCAACTATACAAAATTCAATTAAGTTTCCAACCATCTAATGCATAGTGAATATCATAAAAGAACCTTTACTTTTACTTTCACCTCTCAAGTACCTTTAGAGAGTTTATTCAACATGCACTACTTAGATCAAGGTTTAACTTTAATCAAATCTAATCATGTCTTAAAGCATTAAAGTCCCATACCTTTAACCTCTAAAATAATCCTTCATTCATTCACTAAATCAAAGCCCCATAACTTCAATTTAAAGAATAAATATAACATCCTTTTTTTTATAACTCCAATCAAATCTAATCATGTCTTAAAGCATTAAAGTCCCATACCTTTAACCTCTAAAACAATCCTTCATTCATTCACTAAATCAAAGCCCCATAACTTCAATTTAAAGAATAAATATAACATCCTTTTATTTCATAACTCCAATCAAATCTAATCATGTCTTAAAGCATTAAAGTCCCATACCTTTAACCTTTAAAAAATCCTTCATTAATTCACTAAATCAAAGCCCCATAACTTTAATTTAAAGAATAAATCTAACATTTTTATTAATAATCAAAAATCTAATCATGTTTAAAGATAAAGGTCATACCTTTAATTAAAAAATCTTATTTATTAAATCTATGTCATCAACTTTTAACATAATTATATTTTCTATTTAATTTAAAATAAATCTACGTCATAATATTTAATTAAAGATTCATACCTTAATTAAAGATTCACACTTTAATTAAAATAATCACTTCATAATCTTATTAATCAAAGGTCATACTTTAATTAAAATCATCACTTCATAATCTTATTAATCAAAGGTCATACTTTAATTAAAATCATCACTTCATAATCTTATTAATTAAAGGTCATACTTTAATTAAAATCATTCCAAGATCAATATTATTAATTAAAGGTCATACTTTAATTAAAATTATTCCAAGATAAATCTTATTAATTAAAGGTCATACTTTAATTAAAATAATATAAGATATAATATTATTAATCAAAGGTCATACTTTAATTAAAATATCATAAGATTAATTCCCATGATAGTTTACCAAAGAACCTAGACTAACATGATTATGTGGTAGGTACGAATCAACTTAGGTAGGGAGGTCAAACGACTGCTAAACTTAGTGAGTCCAATAGATGGTAAAATTAGGCACTGCCAACCAGGGTTATGGAAGAGGTATCCACCTGAACTACCTTGAGTAGCCAAGCACCTAGTGCACTTGGCTACATAGCTAAATGGATGCTAGGTTTACTCCTCTATCACCACTACCTGTCCCAAGTGGGACTGAGCTCATGTAGCAATGAAACTCCTTATCACCTAAATGTACCCAGTGTAGTATTGAAGAGCATGGTGGTCTGGGAAAGAGGGTAGGAGGTCCTAAAGTCATGCTAAAATAGCTATGGCATACAAACATGTAAAGATATCATATCCAAAGGATCGAGGGAACTCAAGGTCAGCTACAACATTCTGAAAAATGGTTCAAGCACACAGTTGGATTTGTATATTGGTTGGATAGTTTAAATAATGAGCATTCACTTACTCCCATCTCTACATAGGTGTCCTAGGTAGAAACATCTACTCTCTGAAGCCAATACAAACTCTAAGCTTACAGGTGGTTTTCTAGGGTGGATGTGATATCTCAAAGGATGAGAAATCACAGCAGAGAGGCACTAGTTTTTATATGATAACATATAGAAGATGAAATGATGCCTTCCAAAGCTAAATGATGGTAAGGGCAAAAATTCAATGCATTTAAAAACAATGATTGTCTCTCAAAGGATGCCCAAGCCTTAATTAAATTTTGTCTAAATTTTAATAAAAATAAGGAGGTTTCAAACCCTTAGAAAGAGATTATCACATTACAGGAGGTTTAAACCAGGTCTCTTACTCATTCTTTCATCACACCCAAAGCATATATAAATGGATTAATCTTAGAAACCTCCAACCTTAGTACTCCTGCAAGATAGACTCCTATGGCTTCTTTGTCACTCCTCTTCCCTTGCTCCTTGTGTGCTCCTTCTCCTAGATCGCTCGCTCTCCCTTTCCTCTTTCTCGAAACCCATGCCAACCTCGAGCCTCCTTCCCTTCAATGCTTCCATCCCAATCTTATCTTCCCCTAGGTGGCAAGCAATTTTTTAATTCCTTATTTCCATATTTGGAAATTAATAGTGCCCTATGTTGTTTACGTAGCCTGCACTATATAGAGGGAAAAGGAATTTTAAATTATTTAAATAAAAATAGTACCTTTCTAATAAAATATCCCTTACATGATATTTTATTACCATTTAAAAATATATTTCTTTTATTTATAAAACAAACTCCATAATTGTTTTTAAAATAAATAATTTCTATTTATTCTTAAATGAATTTTCATTCATCTTTTAAATTAAAGTTTATTAATGAATTTACATTATCATTCAAATAAACTTCTTTAATCATTTTAAATGAATTTTCATTTATCATTTAAATAAAGTTTATTAATGAATTTACATTATCATTTAATTAAAACCTCATTAATTAATTTAAATGAATCTTCATTTATCATTTAAATTTAATTCACTTTTCTTCATAAAAATGATGCTCTATTATCACTTCAAAATAACAATTTACTTTACGCATCCACATACATTTTGCAACTTGTTCTCCTATTGAATTCCAACATTATGTTACCCAAGCCATGATGCAGTAAAGAGCAATCAAGTTTACACAACAACAAAGAGGGAGTCTTTCCATCAACCCAATCGCCTATCTCAGCCAAAGGATTTACGATAGCTACTAGGCTATCAACTAAGGCTCAAGGTGATCAGTTATTGATGATTATCCCTTCCGACAATGCATGCCTATATGAAGGTATCTATCCATGTTACCTTCGAGTACCTTAATCATCATTTCCCCTGATCTTAAGTACCCTCATTTCTGGTGGATGCTTCTACCTTCTCCACCTACGAGTGTACCTGATCCTGCACACTTGGCAATATGTTAGTGATAACATGCCCTTCTAAATCAACTAAACATCATATAGTTGGTTCAATTGTTCAAACTAGGTATTACCACATCATAGGTTAATACATTGTTTCTTTGTGCCAAATAGTCCGCTAGGGAGGGTCATGACAATATTTTCTTTAAAAATAGAAAATTATCTTCTTATAATAAGAAATAAAGTAATATAGAGGTTCTTACTTGTACTTTATGGTTTTCATGGTAACATCAAAGCATTTTAAATGATATTACTATCACTTTGGGTTCTCCAAGGTAATATAACTTTATAGGTGATAAATCAAGTTGTGAATGGTCTAAAAAAATACAAGATATTAATGAAGATAAATATGTTAATGGTAATGAAAAAATAAAAAAGGAATACCCCCAAAGCAAGACCAAAGAGAAAAGAAAATCCAAATGGAGATTTATATAGAAAGCTAAAATTGACAATCATGGATGTTAAAATAAGTGGGGCTAAACCCATAAATAAGAGTGAAATTTTGACAATAAAACTGGTATCATGGAATATCCATGGTATGGGCATAGCTTCAGCAAAATATTTATTAAAGAATTAATAGGTTGTTATGGTCTTGAATTTATTTTAATGGAAAAATAAAAGTAGGTAGTAATGAATATAAGGAGGTAGTGATGAATATAAGGATATATTACAAAATATTTTGAAATGGAGGATTATTTAGCAGTTTCTATTATATAAGTTCCACAAAGTATTGTAACAATATAGGGTAATCATAGATGGGATGGACAAATGCTATAGGAAATAAATAAGTGGGCTATTGGAATTTTTGTAAAAATAAAGAAAAGTATTTAAAAAATGGATTTGTAGAAGTACATGCTCCAAATATAGTTACTCATCAACATAGATATTTGAAAGGAACTCCATTTATTCATGTAAATTTAAAGAGGGTATGTAATTACAAGATTTAGTTTTTTTGGATGACTTCAACACAATTCTATCTCCTTTTGAAAATAAGGGTATTATTCTTAGAAAAGTGTGAATCAATGTAAGATTTTGTTTTCTTTGTCGATATAAATGACCATTATAATATTATTCCTTCATGATTGCAATACACATATTAGGAAATCTCATATGATAAATGTTATCATTTCCAATTTTACTCGCTTAGGACAATTGTGCCTTGCATCAAAGCGATACAACAAGCCACAGTCAAGAGCATGGGGTTTGGCTCAATCGAGGGCCTCTAGGAGTTTTTATAGGTTGGATCCTTGTTAAGATGTGATATTCAAGGAACTAGCTACTATATCAAGAGAAAAGGGATGCAATAAAGTAAGCAAACTCAAAAAATAAAAGTAAATGGGGTTATGTGCCAAGAGATATGCTAAGATCTTCCTATAAAAATAGGCTTGAATGCTATGTGCCAATGGTGAACACTTCCTCTCCCTGGTACTGAAGTGTAATCGATTCATATGCATATATGAGCATATGATTCCTATAGGAGAGCCAAGTTAATAAGTGGCTTAGTCTAAATAGATGCAAGCCCCTCACACACACATATACTTTGCACACATGATATTCATGTAAAATATTACAAACACACATACATACACATCCATAGTTTTGTAGGCAAATACCAAAAAATAGATATAGTATGTATATATATATATGCAAATGAACTTTTACATATGTTATGCCAAAAGTGGGGGTTTGAAATTGCCCACAAGTCACTCAAAAGCCATAACTATATTTACAGAGAAACAAAAGGAAAGCCTACAAATACATGGAATTGCAAACTTGTTAATCCTTTACAAAGCTAAAATTGATGCTATTTATAGATTTAAAAGGGAGGGTTTTCCCTAAAAAATCTATAGGATGATTTTACTTTCTATCTACCCATCTCCTAGGGATTTTGAATATTTAATAGAGTAGCCCTTAATCATTATTCCTATCGATTTCAAGTTGTCGCGGCTGCAGGTCCCTATTCTTCGCCTTTAATGATTTACCTACCTTCATTTGATTCATAGGTCAAAATATTATTGGTAGATAGCCATAATTTCTTAGTAATGGTATACTATCTTCTGTTAGAATAAATATTTAGTTCTTAAGTTCTACTAGGATAGTCTAAACTTGAGTTACCATTCTTCCATGAGGTAAATGAAGTCTCAGTTTAGACTAGTTCATATCTGTTGAGTTTTTGTAATCCAACAACTCACATTGATCAACTTTGCTATTTATACAAAGTTTATCCCATGGAATAATCAATCAATTCTTGATATTTGAGTAATACTTTGCATAGCTAGTTTCTTGGTTTTAATATTGCTTCTCAATATTTCTAACATGGTACCAGAGCGGGGCTAGTTTTTACAAGCGTTCAACTTTCCATAGATCTAGTTTAGCTTGTCCTCTATTTATGGATAAGTATTCTCTGACTATTTTTAGCTTATTTAGAAGTTGTTCAACAGTCATTTTTTATGATCTATAGTCTCATTATATGTCTATGCACTAAATCTATGTGTTTCATATAGATCATTGTTCAATTTATTATGAAGGATTAAGGGCAAAGTCTTTTCCTTTGCTAATTTTGAGGGGAACTCGAGAACGAGCAGCATGTTTTTTTTTCTAACTCTCTTTCTACATAGTGTTATTTAATTTTTTTTACAAAAACAAAATTATTGCTCTCTCTCCACAACCACTTTATCCTTCTTGGTGCAGTTTTTTTGTTTGCCTACATAGAAGTAAGAGAACTCCATCTTCAAAGATTTGGACGTAATATTTTTTTTTCCAAACCCTTCATGATCGAGCATTATGCAAAAATTCAAAGGAGTATTCTTGGCAAGCTATCTCACTGGTTTGAACCCTGCTCGACAAGGTAGGGAGTTTGGCTTTGACCTCAACTCAGTGGAACTGGCGTCTCTCATTCGTGGTGGATGCAATCATGCAGTACAAGCTCTTATATTATTTAGGGGTGCTCTCAAAAAACACACATGTACTAGCTTTTTTTTGGTGCCACACTCATCAAACACCTCCTAAATTAAAGCTCGAGCAAGCATCACGAAGCTCTCATATAAGGTGAATCCACTCGACTAGGGACCACTCCTTGATTGGTCAACTCGCACTATGCCAAAGTCACCCAAATCATGCTTCTCAGAGCTCTCAGTGTTCTGGTGCAGTTCTAATGAAGGATATCCTAAATGTAGTGTAACAGAAGCTAGAAATCATTAGAGAGACTACAAATCGCTTCTTACTCTTCTAAGCCATTGAGAGCTACAATAAAAATTCACTCTGTATATCTTGCTTAATGATCAACATCAGTCACAGACTCCAGTTGTTTGGCACCCACAATTTTTTCTAACGAACTTAGTGAACGTGAGTTTATCGATCGAGATTTGTGGATATACTTGAGTGTTAATGGTGTTTGCAAATACATGAGTTCATCAATATACACTTAGCATTTGTTTTCAAATGTTGAAATATGTGACTTGTAAAGCCCCATATTCTTTTTGTGGAGCCACTCTATAAAATCCATCCAAGATTAAACTCATTTCTCCATTGTCTGACTTTCGATAGCTTCTTCCAGGGATCTTCGATCGAGAGAGTGGATCATAATGCCATCATAGCATAGGAGGTGCTCATGTTGGTGATGTGATGTTGGATAAAATGTAGCCTATTTTGGAAGACAATGCTAGAACGTGACGATGTTTGAAGCTAAAACGTGGATCTTTTGATGTCTTTGAAGTAGATAAGAACAAGCCAAGATATCATTGTGTCTAACAAAAAAATGAATATCTCCAAGGGGGGCCTCCATGCGTGAATACAAAAAGCCAAGCAATGATAAATTCAAACAAATCAGAAGTTTTTTTGGGTGCAGATCTGGCGCCATCGAGGTGAAATGATTTTTTTGGGCTTCCAACAGCAACTCTATCTCCTTGAATCTACAATACAAATATTTTTATTACCACTTAATTTTATTTTTGGCCTTATATTAAGGCTAAATGCTTCTTAGTGGTTTCCTATTTTCCTTTGTTAAAGGAAGTGAAATATTGTAAAAGAGTCATTTCTTTTGATTCTGAGATCCTTTCCTCTTCATACTTTTTTCTTCTGAAACAAACTTTGTAACAAAAGAAATTTTATGACTCCTCTCACTCTCTATTCAACCTGTTTCACAAGGCTATCAAAGTGAAGAGTCCAAATTGTATACTCAAATCAATACAAGGTTTTTTGGGGGGGTTATTTGTGCTACTTCTTGCACCTTCTTTTGTATTTGGATTTGTCCATGGGAGTTCTTTTCTGCTACTGCTTCATTCCTTATGTGGATAGATATTGGAGGATAGATTGGTGAGAGTGTTTCTATGGCACTCTCTTGGCCATTTCATGTTTATTGCTTGCAAATCATTCCTGGAGCATTTTCTACAAGTTTAATTGCAAATATTCTTGAAAATAAATCACAAAAGCAAGTAAACATACTCAAAAACTTATCATTAGGCACTTCAAAATTTGGCCCAAATTTATTAATAATTGCCTATATTCCATGTATCATTATTCTCATTGACTTATAGTTTCCCTCACGTAAGGGTGGGTCATTGAGAAGATTCGGTATAAGGGTCTGGAAGATTATACTTGCTTCAAATCGCCTATGTTCCACGTATTGCTCTCCAAAATTTACTTATAGTTTCCCTCATGTAAGGGTGGGTAAATTGAAGAGTTCGATATAATGGTCTGGCTTCTGCTGCATTAATTCAATAAGGGTTTCTACTGGTGCAACATTGTCTTCTCTAAAAATATTGTAGTTAAAAGGGGGGAATATTGGTTCACTACAGGTTTTTCTTTGGAAAAATGAATACAATTGACCCACTCACCCCTCATAACTACCACACATGGAAACCAAAAATATTAAATCTCATTTCTCAAAAAGGGCTCACACACTTGCTAGAAGAGGAGCAACCTAAATTTGAAAAGGAATATGAAAAAAAAATCATAAAGGGAAGATGTATGAAACAATGGGTATTATAAGCACAAATATAAATGAAAGTCTATGGTTTCACATTTTAGAATGTAAAACTCCATTTGAGAGTTGGAAGAAACTAAAGAACTTGTTTGGTAAAGTGGATCAAATAAGGTCAATGCAACTAGAGGCAGAGTTAACAACATTATCTCCTGAAGACTTCAGCAATATTGTTGACTTTCTCACCAAATTTAAAGAGGTCCTCACTCAATTAAAAGGTAGTGGCAAGAATAAAACAGAATAAGAATACATCTATCTTATTCTCTCTAAGTTAAATGGAGTATTTCAAATTTTTGCAACCACCTTTTTGTCTACAAAAGATGCACTTTGTACAAGTTTTAAAATGCCCTCTTTAGAGGAGTTTTGTGATAGGCTAACTAGAGAGGAAATAAAAATTGCAAAATATGAGATCTCTCCCTCTTCCTCAAAAGCATTAGTAGCATCCACCTCCACTAAAGAAAAATTCAAAAAGAAAGAAAGAGGCCCTATAACTTGTACACATTACAAAAATGATGGTCATTCTGGGAATAAATGTTGGAAAAGACTACAACAACTAGATGCAGCAATGAAGGATCACAAAATAGACACTAAGAAGTAGATAGGAAAAGCCCTAAATGTTCAAGGTAAAGCTATAAAAACTTCATCAAAATATTGGGTTCTAGATTCAAGGGCAACTCATCATATGACTTCCTCTCATGAGTCATTCACTTCAATCTCCTCAAGCTCAACTTGTAGTATAGAAGTTGGTGACTCATCCTTTATTCTAGTCAAATGAAAATGTGACATATCCATTGATGGTGGTTCTATCAATAATGTTCTCTATGTCCCAAATATAGCTATAAATCTCCTCTCCATCTATTAGATTTGTACTTCTACAAAGGGTAAAACAATTATATTTTCACCAACAGGAGTTGAGATAAGAGACTTTCAAGAACCACACTCTCTCATAGAAAAAGGAGATATTTATCATAACACTCACCTATTTCACTTCCATGGATTCAAAAATTTAGATGGGACCTCATGTTTTGTTGCACATGGAGATCTTGAAAGTCAAATTTGGCATGAAATGTTTGGACATCTCAGTTATAGCTATCTGAAGGAGTTGAATACTCATGAAATGGTAACTGGGTTGCCAAAAATCTCTTCTATTGATGGAGTATGTCCTGGATGTGCTCTTGGAAAGCAACATCAAGATCCTTTTCACCCAAGTGGTTCTCAAAGAGCCTCATCCCCTCTAGATTTAATCCATAGTGACTTGATGGTCTTCCCAGAGACTTCTTTTAAAGGAGCAAAATATGCCTTAACCTTCATTGATGACTTTTCTAGAATAACTTGGGTCTACTTTCTAAAATACAAAAGTGATGTTCTATCCCACTTCAAAATATTCAAGGCCTTAGTTGAAAATCAAGCCACTTGCAAGATTAAATAAATTCATGCAGATAATGGGGGGAATACTTCAGAAATGAGTTCTCCATATTTCTCTCAACTCATGGCATAATTCATCAACATTCAGTCTCCCATAATCCTCAACAAAATGGTATTGCAGAAAGAAAAAACAAAAATTTAAAAGAAATGGCAAACTCTATGCTCCACTCAAGAGATCTTCTAGTAGTTTTTTGGGATAGGGCAATCAACTGTGCAAATTATATTCAAAATTGCACACCTCATAAATCTCTTGGCCATTTGACTCTTGAGGAAGCATGGACTGGCTCAAAACCTAATGTCTCTTTTTCAAAGTTTTTGGGTGTACTTCTTGGGCACATATCCCAAAGAAAAAGAGGAAGGCTCTAGAAAAAAAGAGCAAGCAACTCATATTTGTTGGTTATTGTGAGGAAATGAAAGCCTATAGACTCCTTGATCCCACAACTCATGAGGTAATTTTTCATAGAAATGTTCAATTTTATGAAACATTCCCTCATAAATATCCTCAATATTCCTCTTCCAACATTAATTCTCTTGAGCCATCTCCAATATTTGAGCCTCAATATAATGAAGATCCCATCCTTGAGATAGATGACCAAAATGAGGATCCTATACTTCAAACTCCAACTCAAAGTCTTTCCACACCCATTACCCCTTCCACAATGCCAAAATGGGCATGTACCATAGTTCAAGAGGCCACTCCTTACATTCAAAATCTTCCATCATCTAGAATAAGCAACTCCATGGGTTCTGGTCTTGTCTGTCAGTCCATTTCTATAGATCCTCAATCCTTCAATGAAGCAACTAGTATAAAAGAATGGGATGATGCCATGGAGAATGAATTTTCTTCCTTAATCAAAAATAAAACTTGGTATCTAATCCCTCTACCTAAAGGAAGGAAATTGGTTCGTTGCAAATGGATTTACAGAACTAAGTATGGACCTGATGGAAAAATTGACAAACACAAAGCTCGCTTGGTAGCTAAAGTTTTTTTACAAATTGAAGGCATTGATTATTCTGAAACCTTTGCACCAGTTGCAAAAATGGATTTTGTTAGGTTGGTACTTGCACTTGTTGCTTCCCAAAAATGGCCAGTATTTCATATGGATGTTAAAAGTGCCTTCTTACATGGTGACTTAAAAGAGGAAATATTTATGGAACAACCTGCTAGATTTATTCAAGACTCCTCCCTTGTTTGTAGACTAAGGAAATCTCTTTATGGTCTCAAAAAAGATCCTAGAGCTTGGTATGAAAAAATGGACTCCTTCCTTCTTTCCTAAATATTTTCTCATTGTGATTCTGATGCAATAGTCTATACTTGAAGAGATAAAGAAAACATCACCATACTTATGTTCTATGTCGATGATCTACTACTCACTGGTAGTGTCATTTCTCACATCCAGACTATCAAAGACTCCATTTATTTGAGATGGTTGATTTGGTTTTAGCTCATTACTTCCTTGAGTTTCAGATAACTCAAACAGATGCAAGAATTTCATTGTGTCAACAAAAATATACTCTAGATCTTCTTCAGCGGTTTAATATGACTGATTGCAAGCCTTCTCCCACACCTTTTCAGTCTGGAGTCACTCTAATTAATTTTGGTAATTCCCCTCTTTGTGATGCTACTCTCTACATACAACTTGTAGGAAGTCTATTATACCTCACTCATACTCGCCCTAGCCAAAAAAACTGTTGGAATATCTCTTAAGTGGAGCATACAGTTTGCCATTTCTTCTAAAGTTCTATTTTTCCTTTTTGCAATACCATTTTGTTGAGGATTATGGGAGATTGATGTGATGATTTGCTGAGTTGAGGAATATGGAGAACTCATTGATGAAGTATTCCCCCCATTATCTCGTATGAATTTGCTTGATTTTGCAAGTGGATTAATTCTCAACTAGGCCTTGAAGATTTTGAACTGGGATAGAACATCACTTTTGGCTCTTTTATGAGGGTGGACCCAAGTTCTTCTAGAAAAGTCATAACTTCCAAAAAAAAAGGGATATGGGAAAGAAAAAAAATGGAATGATGTCCAAATCTCACACAAAAATAACAAATAGATTCTTATTGGGTTCAGTTGAAGATAGATGTTCCACTTCTAGCTATGTTTTCTGTCTTGGCTCTTCACCTATTGCTTGGTCATGCAAAAAACAAGTAGTAGCATTATCATCTACAGAGGCAGAATACAGGGCAACGATTTTGGCCAGTCATGAAGCTCTTTGGCTTCATCAAATACTAAGGGAATTTGATTTTTTCCATGACCAACCCATTACCCTTTGGTGTGAGAATCAGAGCACAATTCATATTTCCCACAATCTAGTTGAGCATCATTACACCAAGCACATTGAGATTCACATGCACTTCATTCGATAGTATATTCAGCAAGGGGATCTAAACTTGGAGTACATTCCCATAAAAAATTAAATTGCAGATATCTTCACCAAATCCTTTCCTTCTCCGTGTTACATTTAGTTGCAAGAGAAACTTGGGGTTAGGTAGTTGCATTAGAAGGGTGCATAGAGGTTTTCACCTCTCTCTTCTTCTTATTGTTCTTTTTCTTCTTGGAAGATGGTTTTTTCCCATGTGGTTTTTCACCATATCTCCTATGTGTTCATTGTCTGAGCCTAATAAGGCCATATTTTTAGGACTCATTTTTTTTGTGTTCAGAAGAGGATAATTCTCGCCATATGAGGACATGCCTCTATTTTTTTACTTCTCTTCTTCTTCTTTTTCTTCTTATATTAGTAAGTTCATTGTACATGAGTACCTCATCAGGCCTTATTTTCGGGACTCATCTCCTGTTGTTACATTCACCCCTAGTATCACTTAAGGGGGGGTGTTAGAATAAATATTTAGTTCTTAAGTTCTACTAGGATAGTCTAAACTTGAGTTACCACTCTTCCATGAGGTAAGTGAAGTCTCAGTTTAGACTAGTTCAGATCTATTGAGTTGTTGTAATCCAACGACTCACATTGATCAACTTTGCTATTTATACAAAGTTGATCCCATGGAATAATCAATTAGTTCTTGATCTTTGAGTAATGCTTTGCATAGCTAGTTTCTTGGTTTTAATATTTATTCTCAATATTTCTAGCATATTCTTCTTCATAGATAATCATGCACTCACCTACCTCTTCCTTGGTCTTGGTACCCTCACCTACCTTGAGAGTTTTATGTTGTTTCAAAACTTTTCTAGCATCCTTTGTTTGCCTAGTTGGGATTGCCTTAATAGGGACTTTTTCTTGTCTTCTTTCTTCAAGATTTTAAAATTTTTGACAAGTTGCTCTATCAAGCCTTTTTATCTAGCTTTCTTCCTTTGCTGGATCAAAAATCCCAATTGTTTTTTAAAACATTTCCATTTCTTCCTATGTTCTATTTTATTTTTCATTTTTCTATTTGTTGATGCTAGCCTTTGTCATAGGATTCTTCCATGTCTACCTACTCTATTGGTGGCTCAACTAGTTCTTTTGTTGTTGCAAAGAGGATTTTCACCTTAAAAGCCTTTATTTTTGAATGTGGGGAAGTATATTTCTTTAAACTTCTATTCTTATAGAGTGACAAAGATCCCTCTTCTTCTTCCACTTGTCAGTTTCTCTTTTCCATATCCTATCATCAAGGATATTCTTACATGTTTGGTGGTAATATGATGCATGAGTTGCTAGAGGTTGCTTACCCAAATTGATGCAAACGATGATGAACTCTATTGATTTTTCCATGGTTGTTGTTTGGGTTGATCCTCCTCCTATAAAGTATTCTTTTCAAATATCATCAAAAAGACTCATCAGCTTTTATTAGGAGATAGGTTCATCTCAAATATCACAAAAAATGTTACAAACTGCTTGTTTTGGGCTATCTTCTTATTAGGTGATTAGCTTTCCCACATAGAATGAGAGTTGTTACTCCTATATCTACCTTTTAGTGATATCTATTTGGTGAATTTTTATATGGCATATTTTTAAGCTGGCATGGATTTCTCTCCTCTAGTTTTAGATTTAGGATCTTCATATTCTTCTAGGGTGCAATCTATCTAGATTGTAGTTATTTATCACTATAGTTTTGGTGGCTCTCAGGGGGCCTTCTACTTGTGGAAGGAAATGAACTCAGAAGCTAAATTCCCTTTATCCATTGGGAACATATTTGTAGAGGAATAGTTTTTTGGAGGTAAGTTGTCTTCTTTTATAGCATTTACTTGGAGTCAATTATGTTCATTCTTTCTTACTTCATCATGCTTGGATCAGCATCCTTCCTCACTTTTTACAAATTTTCATTGTCTTGAAACTCTTTCTTTGTGCCCAAGATGATGTGATGGAGACTTTGGCTTGCTTTTCATTCTATGCATAATCATTTTAGTTGATGTAAGCCTTCCACTTTGCTCACTTTGATTATAAATTTTGGTCTTACTGATAGATTTTGTGGCTTTCTCTCTTTCTGCAAATATCTTGCAAAATGAAAGAAAATAAAGAAAGAAAAATGTGATTGTTTTTAATATAAACATGACCCAAGAGTTAGGTCTTATTTCATTTTGAAACTACCCCATGCCAGTATGTATGTATTCCTTTATGGCATCAAAATCTTAAATTTGTGTTGCCTTATATCCTACTGGCCCTAATTCTTCATCCATCTTGTAGATGTTTGGCCATTCTTCTTTGAATACCAGCATTTGTTCATTTCTCCACTTAGATGGTGGTAACATCTTGATATGATGAGGATACAATGGCTCACTTGGAATTTTAATCCAGATCCCATATACTATCCTTAACACTATTAAGGACTAGTTTAGATGTATATATCCATCCAATTTGGTAATAAAATCTCTAGATAGACAGATGCCAAAAGAGGGAGGAAGATCAATTATTGATACATCTTGTAAGACTACTTTATCTGGACACGCATAAGAGGAAAGTGAATATTTTTTTTCAATCCTTAATATTTGAATTGTGCTACCATCTAGCTATACCACTCTTTTTTTTTTTGATTGATATCTTACCTCTAATGCATGCACTATTTCTTTTGGTATAATGGATGTTTTGGCCTCAAAATTTATAATACAATTAAGGATCAAATTTTCTTTATAGACCAAACTTAGATAAAATGGGGAAGCCTTGGATCTATAGATCCTAGGGATAAGATTTGCAACACAATCACAATCTAATACTAACTTCTTTTCTTTTCTTTAGGGTCTTTTGTAAGTGTTCCTTCTACCTGTTGGGCACTAAATTACACCAAGTTTTCACTTGACACTGCGGCTATCTATATTCCTATTTTCTGTCCAGGCTTACACCCGATAGCTACAGCTCAGCACTTACACCCGATAGCTACAACTCAGCACTCAACATTGGATGGACCAAAATAGGGGTTTCCGATCCAACCTCCGAGTAGGTTGGTTCCTTGTCAACTTAACAGGTTGTTGACACAATTATGCTCACTTAGGGTTTGAGGTTTAGGGTAAGAGAATATTAGGGTTAGAGAAATGTGAATAATGAGTGGATGGATAGGTTAACAACATTGCACTACCATAGGAAGCTCCCAAAAACCATACCAAAGATACATACTCAGACCAACATTATCTCAAATCAGATTATTACTTATTCATTAATGCACAACATAGAAATATTGCAACAAGCAATTTCAATATCCAGATAATGATAATCCAAATAACAAAATTCACCAATACCTAGATTTCATAGAAATGTACTCCCTAACAACATAGAACAAACTCAGAAGTAGATTTCAATTACTGTAATAGCTAGTAATCCATTAATTAGGCACAAACTAACCATTAAAGCATTTACAGAAATACAACTAAAGAATCCGAACCTCTGCTATCAAGCACGAGAACACAGATTTGAGGTGAAGATCAATGTAATGCTCCTTCCATTAGCTTTTCAGGAATATTTACAATAGCACAGGCAAACACGCTAGAGTCGACCCTTAAAAATGAGGGTTCGACCTCTACTTATAGTTTTGCAAAATTAAAATAATCAAGAAGCAATACAAAGATCTTGTTTTGATAGCTCAATAGAGAGATCCAGCTGGCATCAGCTTACTGGTTCATCCTCTGGGAAATCCATTGAGAATGATCCACCATGGCAGCTTGGGGCCTCTACAACTTGTTGGTTACTCAACAAAACTGGAGTTTCGGCCATTGGAGATCATGCCTTTCTATCGATTCTTCTTGGGAGTGATCTGCCATCATTGATCTGTAACCACCCCTGGTTCGATCTTCTAGAAAAACCCTCGATGCTTCATCTTCCAACTAATTGTTACAATCCTGGTGAAGAAATGTTCTTTAAACATCCAAGATTTGTCAACATAACCTCCACCATTGATTCTCCTCATCGTATGGTTCAGATCCAATCCGGTATAAGCTTTATCAAAAATGGCGAGGAGAATCAAGCGCCATCCCGCTTTAAAATCTTAGTGACATCATCCTTCTACATCAGAAGCTATGGAATCTCCAATCCGAACCCCTGATATCTGAGCATCGAATCCGCCCTTTGTTCCTCAGAATACATCATATTCCGCATTGTCTTCTTCAATCCGCATTAGAATGTTGATGATGTCATCCTTTCATTATTGCTTTTGTGGATTCCATTCCAGGAAGAACAAGTGCACTAGCATGTAATCGCCAATCCAGGCCCACCATGGTGCGAAGTAACTCCTCCATTTCGGCTAACCTTCAGGATAAAACACCCTACCTTGTCACCATTTTGGGTCCGGAGTTAGTCACATAGCCTTTTGTCACGAATCCGCACCTTCATCATTCTATCATCCCGCCTTGTCTTCATTCCAGAAGGGAAACACTCCATTCATCCTCCGAATCGCCAATCCACACTTCTTCACTGCTGACATCATCATTTCCTTGAAACTTTTATGGATTTGAGGGTAGCGCTAATCCAAAGCTAAAAAATAAAGGAACTTCCTAGAATCGAGCATTCCCATACTTAGTTGCTCGCAAATATGCCAATCCGCATTTTTTCATCGCTGACGTCATTCTTCCTCATAGACTTTTATGGATTTGAGACCCATCACCATTTCGAAGCCGAAAAGAAATCGCCCAGAATCGCTTCAAGTATGAAAAATTCACTAAGTGTTGGGCGGGTTCATACCTTCTATTGTGGATCCGCTCCAAAGTGCACTGCAAGGTGTGTGGAATGATGACTCTATCACTTAGGCAAAATTCTACAAAATTTCACTAAGTATGTGGCCATTTTGGGCCTACATTACTGGCACCTCCCGGGTGGATTTGCTTGCAAAGCCAATCGAACTCAGAGTCTTATCCATTGGGCATTAGGAGTCAAATATACTTCTCTAAAAAAATATATATTTTATAGAATAACTTCCATACAAACACTACTCTCTAAAAGTTTTATCAATTTGTTGAGAGAGTAGAGATTCATATCGAAGTGATGCCAAAAATACTTAGCATTGATCCACAAATACCGGTTATTGCTATTGTCTTGAGAACTGTACACAACTCTACCCCCTTTATAAAGCCTTATTGCACCAAGTATACCTTCACACAAAAATTGCTGCTCTGTGGGCTTCATGCCTTTATTGCTTATTTCTGACAAATTGTCAGAGTAAAAATAGAAATACAAAACTTATGTATATGTACAAACAAAAATGACTTAAGTGTGAGCCCCTTCTGGGCCTGTAGCTGTTCCATATTGTTCTCCTTCTTCTTGAGTCTCTTCCTCTACTTCTTCTTCTTCAGGAGTAGGTACTTTCTGATTTCCCTCACCAGAGGTATCTCCAAACAACTGAATCATAGATTCTAGAGATTGTAGAGCCTATTTCTAGGCTTCTTCAGAGGGATTTGATGTTTCTTTAAGCTGCTTATAAACATATTGTAGTTCTCCAACATCCTCATAGTTAGCAGTGTTCCCTCTAGTCACCAGATCTTCCATGAGATCTCTCAATCGGGTACAATCCATGATCAGTTTGGCAACTTGTTCTTGAGAAAGTGGCTCTTCCAATGAATCAATTCCAGCTTCATCCTGTAAATTTTCATTGATGCTTTGCTGGACTTCCTCCATAGATAACAAGTTGTGATCCTCCTTCCAGAGTCCTTTGAAACCAACTTGAATCATTTCCTCATTTATTTCAATAATATCCTTAATCCCCCTGTCCATCCTATCAACTAGTAGCCAAGCTCTCTGAATTACCCTATGCTTTTTAACCACTACTTTGGCAGCAACTCCAGCCAGATTCCATTCCTTATTAGGAATTGGTTTAGCAACATCACTGAGTCTGCTACCAACCAGCCTATACATTTGTTCTTCTAGAATCACCATGGGCTGTAACTCTCCAGTGATTTGATCCAAATATTTCTGAATGGTGGAGAGCAATCAGCTGGCATCTTCAAGATAATCAATTATAAGTTGAAGTCCTGAACACTTTTCTTGAACCTCATAAAGCAATTCCTTCTTAATATTTTTCAAATCATCCTTAGAAAATCCTGAGGACTTAGCCTTCTCAATCTGAAGTTGATGCTTTAGGTTCTGAATTTCTTTTGCCTGCTCTTCATTCAACTTCTTTTGTTCTTCTAACTGATCCTTCAACTTATTGGCCTTTTGAAATTTTTCTTGCCAACCCTTAACCTCTTTCTTCAGAGATTTTTCTATCTCCTTTTGATCATTAAGGCTCTTTTTAAGCTTTTCAACTTGTTTTTCCAACTTATCCACCTTCTCATTGGCCATATCATTTTTCACATAGAAGGTATCTAAGTGGGCCCTAGCTATCACCAACTCGTCTTCAGTAGGGAGCTTGTCAATATCTTCTATGACCTCCTCCACTCGATAATCTTGAGCAGTCATTTCATTCTCAGGTTTACTTACTAGCAGAATCATAGATCTTGATACCCTATGTCTAGTAATAGGGTCAACATACATACTTTTTCTTCTCACAGCCATCCTGCTGGAAGGCTTGGCAAGCTTCTCTGCCCAGTAATCATTTATGCTCTGAGTGGCTGCTTGCTCTTTTGGTGTAGTAATAGGTTTTGAAAAACCAGTAGCCAAGGGAGATGATGACATCAAAAACATAAGGGTGGACTGACTTGTTGTTGGTGGGGGTGAAGATATATTTACAATAGTCTCTATCATAATAGTGGACTTTGTAACTACCATTGTTGTTGATACAGGTAAACTTAAAGAAACAGATACATGACCGATAGTGGAATGGGTGGATGAACTTGGAACGCAGTGTCCCATTGATGGTGGTGATGAAAAATATGGAGGTGGAACAATGGTGGATGTTGAAGTGGATACCTCAAAAGTGGAAGGTGGGGTTTGAGGTGGTTATGATAAAATAGAACTGACCTGTACCTCCATAGCTACTGATGAGACATGGGGTGGACTGTGAGAGGGAGGAGGTACATTTGCCACATCTTCTTGATTAGAAATGGAGGGAGGTTCCTTTGGGGATTCTTGGAGATGAAGAGGAGAAGAGGGATTAGAAGCCATACCTTCACCTACAGAAGTAGGGTGTTCTTGTTCTACTTCTATTTCTAGTTGTTGCTCTTGATCAATCAACTCTTCTATGGCAAAATCAGCTACCTCTTCAGCAATTTCCTCCATGTCCATTTTTTATTTCTTCAAAATTTCTCTCTCCTCTCTTTCTGGGGCTCTCTTAGTCCTCCTATAAACTAATTGAAAAGCAACTATCTCATCTTCAAAATCTTCTTCCAACTCATCTTCTTGTACTACTCTTGAAAGTAGAGACTGCTCAAAAATAGGACGTATCTCAATAGATGCTACAAGAGCAAAAGAAAGGGTAGACTGGTCGGACCTTGTTTCAATTATTGGGATATTGATGGCATTTTCTTTGGAATATTGCATTTTTCTCATCAATTTAGCCCCCTTGGGAAACTTCTCCACCTGCTCGAAGGTAGGATTGAAGGTTTTGAGTACCTCGAGCTACGATCGAAGGAGCTTCTTGATGTGTAGGAGGAGGGAGGGATTTAGAGCCATTTTGGGGTTTTTCAACCATCAACACTATATGTCTGACATCCTTCGGTCTCCAAGTTTCAATGTTCTTATTATATATTCTTGAAAATTCCTTATCAATTTTCATTCCAAATTTTGATTTAGGTTTTCCAATTTCGACCCTCATACGCCACCAATCTATAATATTTGCTTCACTTCTTCTTGGAGTAGGGATCTTCATCTTTGCAGATTCAGCTTTAATCTTACTAATTATATCCTCTGTAATCTGATGATTGAGCTCATGGTCAGGATCAAAATCAATAATCTGTTCATAAAAATCCAACCATGGAGGTAACTGATTCATCTTTGAGACATTCCACTCCAAAAGAGTAGCTTCATCATTATTTCTTCCCTGTTCAAAATGAGCCCTGGGCCTTTTTTCAAACTTATAGGCCTTATCTCCATTCAGGGTTTTATTTCTTGCAGTGAAAATGTCATCAGGATCATAACTCCATCTTTGGGGAATATAAAATAAACCTAATCTATCAAGGTATTGATCAATTTGTTGGCTCTACCACTCGGAGATAATAATACCATTCGCAGGGTGGTAAGTAAGTAAATATTTCTTCTTCCTTCCCGAACCATAGTTCGCATCAATGTACTCCACCTACCTTAAATACTCTAGGGCAAAAAGCCTCTCTATAACAAAGTGGGGCAGGAGAAAGGGTTTATCCATGAAACCATATAACCTGATTACTGTGCCCTCTGTTAGCAAATACCAATCCCCTTCCTCTGCATCTTTCTTTCTCAGAATCTGTTCAGCTAAGGGTGGCAACCTAGGGCACTTATTATACATTATTCTTAAGGCAGGTTCCAAAAATTCCAAGTTAAATCTGTAATAGGACTCACTGCTCTTTAAATGATTCATCCAATAATACACCGGCAAGGGTTCCCCATCACTGGTCTTATCCTTAGCTGGAATCCATGGCATTCTATCTTTGGTAGCTGCATAGAACATCCATACCAGACTTGAACAATGCCTAAAACTGGGAGCATCAATGCCCCTTTTCATGTTTACCAACTGCTCATGTATCCTCTATGTGAGAAAAGTTGGCCAATCAAAATAAATCACTCTAGTACCCTTCTCTCTGGCATCTTTCTTATACATATTTTCATTAGAGATACAATATGCTACAACAATTTGCCACCCATGAACCATTCTGTTGGATTCCAAACCCTCCATACAAGCTAACATAGAAAATAATTCAGGGCTTGCAAATTCATCAATGTGAATAGGGACTTCGGGCATTTCGTCTTCATTCCTTATCCTTCTGAAATTAAGATGCAACCATTTTTCTAATGCCTCTTTCTTTTCTTCTGAAGCTACCATTGCAGCATAAGCCCTATCTAGCTCTGCTACGCTAAAAGGTCTAGATTTTGAGGGTGGTCCTACCCCTACGATGAATAATTCATAGCAAAGCTCTTTTGTAATGGAGAATAGGGGAGTGCCCTCAGGGGTTCTAATTATTCTATTTTTAGAATCATAGAATTGAATCATAGCAGAGACTAGTTCGGGATAGTGATGTACATAATCATAGATATAAGAGAATAAAAAATATTTTATAGCTATAGTACCTTGTCGATGCATTGGCTTCCCTTCAAAGTATAAAAATTCGAAACCTGTCCTCAGGTGGGTTCTCCTTACTCTTGTCATCACTGTATCTACCACTCGACTGGTCCGATGTACATGAACTTGCAGTCTTGTCCCTATTTTTGATGATTCGATGGATGACTTTTTGGGAGCCATTCTAAATGTGGCAAACTCCATTCTTTCGATTTGCAGTAAATCCTCCAAGGTATCGTTGTACTTTCTTACTATTCTGTAGATGTAAAGGGCTTTCAAATGGACTTTGTATGTGCTTTTTATTACTTTTCTCTTCTAGAGCATGCGTATCTTCTACCATTAATGCAGCTGCTACACGATATCTCTGCTGGCACACTTTCCAATCCTTTCAATCATTCACTTCGGTGGCTCGAAGGTGGCATCCTATCTTCTCATTGGTCGAATTTTCAAATTGCGTTACCAGCTCATCACATCCCTTCGACTACTCTTTAATCCTGGTGTGAGTTCATTAGAATTGAATGCGAGAACATTCTCTAGCCTCCACATGTCAAATTTGAACTTGTTGTTTGGCTCCGGCTTGATTCCATTCGAGTGGCTTAAGAGCCTTCCGAGTCCGCTTGGTACTTAAAGCTTGTATGCATGAAAATCCACCTTGATTCCACTCTGGCTATCTTTAGCTTTGAGAGGTTCCCAGATTGGCACCACCATTGTCCTTCTTTATGTGGAATAGAAATTGGTACCCCACTCTATGGAAACTCGGAATACTTTTGATGCGGATTTGAGAGCGGAACATCATTCCAAAAAATCTTACACAACACTATGTGTGGAATGGAACATTACTATGCACTTGGCCAATACTTAGTCATTTTTTGCAATTTTTTCTTTTTTTAGAATTTTTGGAAGAGAATCAATTACAAAGTGCAAAAAAGAAATCAAATACAAAGTGCATAAAGGAGGGGAAATAATTATACAATGTATATACATATGTTACAATGAGCTTACTCCTTACACATAGTAGAGCTTGAGGTGAAAACCATTTACCGAAATGGGTTGTATGTTTCCCTCTGGACCTTCCAGCTGGAATACATTAGACTCCTTAGCTTCCACTATTTTGAAAGGGCCATCCCAAAAAGAATCAAACTTTTCATGCTTGTCTAGCTTTGCTCTGTCAACATTCCATCTGAGAACTGAATCCCCAACTTGGAATTTTTTGAACCTAGCTTTCTTATCAAACCATGCTTTAATGTCTGATGAATGCTTTTGAAAACTGTCATATGCCTGAGCTCTACTCTCTTCCAACTACAGCAAGTGTGTTAACCTAGTTTTCATAGGATCTCCCTCTGATTCTTCTTCTGTACTGACAAGCTTAAGTGCTGGAATCTCTAAATGAATTGGTAATACTGCCTCCTTGCCATATACCAGTGCATAAGGAGAAGTCTTAATGGACTTTTTAATAGTAATCTTGTCTGCCCACAGAGCTTGGTCCAGCAATAGGTGCCAACTTCTTTTATTACCTTCAAGAGATTTCCTCAAAATCCTTAATAGGTTCTTATTGGTAGATTCTGCAAGTCCATTACCTTGTGGATAATAATTTGAAGTATTTTTAAGAGTGATGCTATACTTTCTGGAAAACTCAATGTACTTGGCTCCTATGAAATCAGGGCCATTGTCACTCACCAAGGCTTCTGGGACTCCAAACCTGGAAATCAAATTTTCCATAAAATTGATCACAACCTCCTGGTCTGCCCTCTTAGTGGGGATGGCTTCTACCCATCTGGTAAGATAATCTATAGCAGTCAAGATAAACTTATGCTCTGCTAAAGAATTAGGGTTAATAACCCCTATGAAATCTAGCCCCCATTGTTGAAAAGGCTCCTCAACCTGTATAGGCCTCAGGGGAGATGAAGCATTTCTTGTTCTTCCAACATACCTCTGACATTTGTCACAAGCTCGGGTAATTTTAAAAGCATCAGTGAACATAGTAGGCCAATAATAGCCTACTCTTATTATCTTCAAAGTTGTAACCCTACCTGAGCTATGACCACCAGCTGATCCTCCATGAAATTCTTCCATGACTCTTTTTTGTTGGTCATCTTTCAAACATTTCAGGAGAATTCCATCCAAGTTTCTTTTGAACAAACCTTCAGGTAGTAATATATATTTTAAAGCATGAAGTCTGTATCTCCTTATTTGAGATGCATTCAGATCAAGTGGGCATACCCCAATTTGGAAATACCTAATCATCTGGTCAATCCAATCAGAATCTATAGTGTGTACTATTTCTACTTGATCTTCTTCTACTGCCTGACAAACTATCACTTCGGCCAATGTTGAAGCTTCTATCAATCCTTGGCACAAAGCTCTACCTCTTACTAGCTTGGTGGGATGTATTTCTACATCGTACTCTTGGATCTTGGTAATCCAGCCAACTCTTTTATCTCCTAGATCACCCTGCAAGATAAAACTCCTTACATCTGGATGAACCACATACACCAGGGTTTTGCTCTGCACTAGATACTGCCTGAACTTCTTCAGTGACTTCATCACAACAAACACTTGTCTTTCAATGAAGTTATATTTGACCTGATAATCATGCAATGTTTGGCTCCAAAAGAACACAAGGTGTTCATCCCCTTGATCATCTTTTTGAGTAAGTATTGAGGCATAACTCTCTTCAGCTCCATATGCATAAAGAATAAAATATTTACTAAAATATGGGTTTACCAATACTGGAGTCATTGCAATGGACTGCTTGATGATTTTGAAAGCTTATTTCCTAGCCTCAGTCCACTTGAACTCAACTTTCTTCTTGAGTAGTTCAGATATAGGCCTCACTTTCTATGCAAAATTAGAAATGAATTTCTTGACAAAGTTGATTTGGCCTAGGAAATACTACAAGGTCTTCTTATTCGTAGGCAAGGGAAGAGCAAGAATTGCTCTAATCCTATCTGGATCTATGGCCATACCTTCTTTTGAAACCACATGACCTAATAATTTTCCCTCATGAACTGCAAAGAATGACTTCTTAGGATTGAGTGAAATGTCGAATTCTCTGCACTTTTGAAAAACTTGTTCTAAATGGGATAGATGATCCTTTTTATCATGGGAAAACATCGTCATGTCATCTAGGTAAATCAAAATAACTTTGTTGATCAGTGTCCCAAAGGCATAATCCATGGCTCTCTGAAATGTAGCTCCTGCATTGGACAGCCCAAAAGGCATTCTCTGGTAGGCAAATGTACCCCATTTTGTGGTGAATGTTGTTTTGTACTGATCCTCATCTTTTACCCAAATTTGGTTGTATCCAGAGTAACCATCCAGTAGTGAGAATATCTCTACTCCTACCACTACCTGTAATATCTGATCAATCTATGGGAGGGGGTAGTGATCTTTGAGGGATGCTTGATTCAGATTTCTAAAATCCACACATAAGCGTATATCCCCATTCTTCTTTCTTACGGGTACCAAATTGGCTACCCAAGTGGAATGTTTTATTGGATATATTATCTTAGCCTTTAATAACTTTAAAATTTCTTCTCTCATAATGGCCTCTATCCTTGGATTGATAGGCCTCTATTTCTACCAGAATGGTTTTGCATCAGGTTCTAACTCAATAGTATGTTGGATAATCCTTTTGTCATACACCTTGAGGTCCTCATATGACCAAGCCACAATGTCTTGGTACCTCAAGCATAAAGCTTTAATATCTTCTGCTTCCTTAGGTGAACATTGGATTCCAACATTAAGCTTCTTTTCTATTCTGACCTCTACTTCTTTATAGATCCTTTCACTGACCTTCATGGCTTTGACCTTCTTTCTATCCTCATTATCAAACAAACTTTCAAGGGTGACCAACCCTCTTGGGATATGATTGTTTCTTAGTTGGATAATGTCTTGTTGATCCATTTCTTCCAAGTTCTCCTCTTGGACCATTGAGAGACATGCCTCCCTTACCAAAAATTCAAGAATTTGTTCATCACTTTCAAAAACCTGCTAGAAAATCTGCTTGTCTGGTACTGTAGGCCTAAAAATAATTTTAATTCCCTTGGTCTTCTTGGTTCCAAAGTCTATAGAAGGGTTGAAATTGGCTCCCTTTGTTTCTAATGCATCAGCCAGGGTATTCTTTTCTCTGGGCACAAAGCTTAAATTTAGGGCATCAAATGATTCCATCAGGTCCCATACCCTATTTCTGTAAGCTTTTAAATAATGGTGTTTACTGCTGCACCTATTCCTTACTTGATGGACTATTAACTCAGAATCACCATATATATTCAGAATCTTGATGCCCATACTCTCTGCTTGTATCAATCCAAGACACAGGGCCTCATATTCTATGACATTGTTGGTACATGACCATGTCAATCTATAAGCAAAATTCTTTATCCCTTCTGATTGTGATTGCAAGACTACACCAGCTCCTATGCCATTTCTGCATTTAGCACCATCAAAGTGCATAACCCATGTTTCTTTCTCTCTTAGGGATTGATTAGATATAGTAGGGAGTTTCTTTTCTGATTCAGTTGTGATGCTATATGTACCCATACCAGTTCCAAATTGACTATAATCTTCTCTGAAAGGTAATTCATCTTCAATGTCTAACTCCTCAATGTTTTCCACTAGCTCAAATTCCTCCAAAGGATTAAGATTGCACATATCTTCTTCAATCTTCTCAATATGATAAGCTACTGGTTTCTCAGGTGTTATCCTTATCCTTTTTCCTTTGAAAGGGATTATCATGCTAGAATAATCCATGTACATACATCCCCCTAGCTTTGCAATAAACTCTCTTGAGAGGCATAATCCAAAATAGGGTTCTAAGTCCACCACAACTATTTCTTGCACCACTGTCACCTCAGGGGCTCTGTGCAACCTCATCAGTACATCTTTAATAACTCCAACTATCTTAACAGGTGTCCCATCTAGTTGTAACACTCCAGGACAAGATCGGGTATACTCCATACCCATCTCTTCACAGACTGCTTTAGGCATTACTGTAGTTGATGCTCCTGAGTCAATCATACAATTTTGGACTACCCAACCTTCCATTCTTAGGGATATATAGAAAGGAGGAGGCTTATTATTTAGCACAGTAGGTGTCATTTCTTTCTTTTCTGATGGCATACTAAGGATTGTGGTGGCCAACCTATTCTATGGGTTTTTGTTGAGGGAGGCTTTAAGCAAGTCAATCTGACCAGGAATGAACAGAGTGTCATATAGGCTAGCTTTTGAGGGGATTCTCTTCATTTCTTCAACAATGTTGTATTCAGATTTAGTCAAAGAGAGTTTTTCCAGCCCTCTTTCTGGCTCACCATATCTTCTTTTATATTTTTGGGTGGCCTCTAACCTTTGTATTTTAGTAATAGAGGGGAACCTAAGCCTTTCTTGATCTTCACCTTTAGATCTCATTCGGTCTCCCTCTATTTCCCATTCTGGTCTCTTTGGAAGAGTATTTGTCTTCTCTTTTCCCTTAGCTTGGGGAATAGGGAAAGTGTCACTACCTTGAAGAGGGGAGTCAACTTTCTTCTGAGAAGGGACTTGGAAATGCCCCATTTTTTGTGGATCCACTTGCAAAGCTTTCTTTCCAGACCTTGTCATAACAACAATTGGACTTTCTTCATCCAGCTCTTTTCCAGCCATGATTTGATCTGGGTGCCATAACATATTGACTCTTCCCTTTTGATTCCTCTCAGCTTGATCCATAGCTTGTTGAACATGGTGTTGATACATCACACAAGACTATGAGTCATGGGGGTCATTGCATACTAAGCACCAAATATTTGCAAGAGTAGTATCTAAAGAGCATTCTGGCTCCTCATATGTTGCATTCACCCTAACCCCAGTACTGTTACTAGGACCAGGTCTCTGATATTTGTTTACATATGGGAATCTCCTCTGTTGTGACCTTTCTTGATCTCTTTTTTCCATTGAATTCATTCTATTACTCAGGGTTTTCAAGGTATTTTGTATATCAAGGATAGCAGAAAACTCCTGAGATGGTTGAGAAGGAAGGGGAGGAAAAGGGGGTGCAAAGGATGTAGGCTTTGGTAGAGGAATGGCATTCATTTGTGGATATGGAGATGACAAAGAAAGGGGGTCCATGTGTGATTGACTTTGGCTACTAGTGGTTTCTGAGTTATAAGGCAACACAGTTTTGGGGGGAAGCCTTCCTACATTAATTAGGATATTTTCAGCATGAACAACTACATTATAAACCTAGGGGAAGGTTTCTACTCCTGATTGTTGTGTCTGCAACCCTAACTCAGATCCAAGAGCTCGGATATAATACATATAAGCCAGACATGTAGTTGGTCTGGCAGTGGGGGGAATTCTTTTCCATGTTCTGCTAAATCTCAAATTAAAGTCTGAGACAGTTTCTTGTTGGTTTTTTTGCATAGATGTAAATTGATTAAGTAGAGAAAAAGGATCAGCAGATTCATTAAATTCCTCTATGAACGGCTCAACCAATGCTCGCCATGAAGTAATAGAATTGTCTTCCAGAGTTCTAAACCAATGCAATATCTTTCCTCTGAAGGACAGGGCTAGAATTCTGACAATAATATTTTCTTCTTTTATGTTGTGGATTGCTGCCAGATTCAAGATATCCTGATAGTGCTCATAAGTTATTTTCCTAGATCCATCATAAGTGGGAATAGCCTTAGATACAGCCTAGGGAATGACATCCATTTGGGCTAATCTAAGGGGACCGGTTGTGTTCCAATCGGGGTACTTCTGTAATGGCTGATTGGGAGCCACATTTTGTGCCATACTTCCTACTGCAGGTCTTATTGGGGGAACTACTGGATTTTCTTCTAGAAGTTGTTCCTCCTCGAGGAAATCTTGATCTAAAATTCTGGCAACAACAGCCCCTCTGTAAGGTAACTCAGGGTGTCTTAAACCGGTATACTATTTAACCGATGAAAGGCTACTGGTCTACAGGGATAATCCTTTTTCTGGGTCTAATGACCAGGGAGTCACCAGGTGAACTTTCTTTTCTCCGCTTATAAGGTCAAGACAATTCACCAAATCTTGATTCCTTCGGGTTGAGATAACAATACTTATTAGATGGGTTTCGTGTTCCTTGTGAACTGGTCCCATCGGGCATGCCAAAAATGTTGGGCACTGAATTGCACCAAGTTTTCACTCGACACTATGGCTATCTATCTTCCTATTTTCTATCTAGGCTTGCACCCGATAGCTACAACTCAACACTCAACATTGGATGGACCAAAATAGGGGTTTTCGATCCAACCTCCAGAGTAGGTTGGTTCCTTGTCAACTTAACAGGTTGTTGACACAATTATGCTCACTTAGGGTTTGAAGTTTAGGGTAAGAGAATATTAGGGTTAGAGAAATGTGAATAATAGTGGACGGATAGGTTAACAACATTGCACTACCATAGGAAGCTCCCAAAAACCATACCAAAGACACATACTCAGACCAACATTATCTCAAATCAGATTATTACTTATTCATTAACGCACAACATAGAAATATTGCAGCAAGCAATTTCAATATCCAGATAATGATAATCCAAATAACATAATTCACCAATACCTAGATTTCATAGAAATGTACTCCCTAACAACATAGAACAAACTCAGAAGCAGATTTCAATTATTGTAATAGCTAGTAATCCATTAATTAGGCACAAACTAACCATTAAAGCATTTACAAAAATACAACTAAAGAATCCAAACCTCTGATATCAAGCACGAGAACACATATTTGAGGTGAAGATCAATGTAATGCTCCTTCCATTAGCTTTTCAAGAATATTTACAATAGCATAGGCAAACACGCTAGAGCCGACCCTTAAAAATGAGGGTTCGACCTCTACTTATAGTTTTGCAAAATTAAAATAATCAAGAAGCAATACAAAGATCTTGTTTTGATAGCTCAACAGAGAGATCCAGCTGGCATCAGCTTACTGGTTCATCCTCTAGGAAATCCACTGAGAATAAGGTCCACCATGGCAGCTCAGGGCCTCTGCAACTTGCTGGTCACTCGACAAAACTAGAGTTCAGGCCGTTGGAGATCATGCCTTTCCATCGATTCTTCTTGGGAGCGATCTGCCATCATTGATCTGTAACCACCCCTGGTTCGATCTTCTAGAAAAAACCCTCGATGCTTCATCTTCCAATTGACTATTACAATCCCAATGAAGAAATGTTCTTTAAACATCCAAGATTTGTCAACATAACCTCCACCATTGATTCTCCTCATCGTATGGTTCAGATCCAATCCGGTATAAGCTTTATCAAAAATGGCAAGGAGAATCAAGTGCCATCCCACTTTAAAATCTTAGTGACGTCATCCTTCTACATCAAAAGCTATGAAATCTCCAATCTAGACCCTTGATATCTGAGCATCGAATCCGCCCTTTGTTCCTCAGAATACATCATATTCCGCATTGTCTTCTTCAATCCGCATTAGAATGTTGATGACATCATCCTTTCCTTATTGCTTTTGCGGATTTCGTTCCAGGTAGAACAAGTGCACTGGCATGTAATCACCAATCCGGGCCCACCATGGTGCGAAGTAACTCCTCCATTCCGACTAACCTTCAGGATAAAACACCCTACCTTGTCACCATTTCGGGTTCGAAGTTAGTCACATAGCCTTTTGTCATGAATCCACACCTTCATCATTCTATCATCCCGCCTTGTCTTCATTCCAGAAAGGAAACACTCCATTCATCCTCCGAATCGCCAATCCGCACTTCTTCACTGCTGACGTCATCATTTCCTTGAAACTTTTGCGGATTTGAGGGTAGCGCTAATCCGAAGCCAAAAAACAAAGGAACTTCCTAGAATCGGGCATTCCCATACTTAGCCACTCGCAAAGATGTCAATCCACATTTTTTCATCGCTGACGTCATTCTTCCTCATAGACTTTTGTGGATTTGAGACCCGCCACCATTTCGGAGCCGAAAAGAAATCGCCCGAAATCGCTTCAAGTATGAAAAATTCACTAAGTGTTGGGCGGGTTCATACCTTCTATTGCGGATCCACTCCAAAGCGCACTGCAAGGTGTGCAAAATGATGACTCTATCACTTAGGCAAAATTCTACAAAATTTCACTAAGTATGTGGCCATTTTGGGCCTACACTACCTTGGGATAGTTAACATTTCATATATTAGGACTAGTACAATGTATTTCTCTAAATGATCCACTATGTTCAAAGATTTCAAAGATATGACTTTATGTGGAACAAAACATTATTTCTCCAAAACTGGCTATATCTCTTTAGTTGGTTCTAGTGGTATTTATTGTTGCCTTCGGGTTGTTGGAAAATTATGTTGGATATGTGCCAAATTTTTGGATGGAAAAGTAGTTGATGGTTTCAAGATATTTTTGGCTACTCTATTCTAACTACTTAGGGCCCTTAATACATTTTGTTTAGGGATGGCAGAGGCACAAAAGTAATCAACCATTGTAGTGTTGTGATCAAAAGCTATTGTTCTAACCTGATTGACTTGTGTTAACTGCCAAGCAAAGATGGGTTGCTTACATCATTTTCCTCCATTGCCTGCTTCTTAGACCTTGTTATATAATATGACTATAATTGAGGTATTTTTCCCATAATATTGCCCATCTGGTTAGATATTGCATATATCTCTTCCTCATTCCATGCCACTAACATTTTATATTGAGAAAAATGACCTGGCTCGGTGGTGGTGGTCTAAAAATTTTACTCTAGCATCTAGTTTTTAGCTTTTTAATATGAACTAGATGACATCATCTCTTGTGATGAAGTGGCCAAAAGTTGTGATGTTTCTCCTAAGTTGAATTGGTTGAGGGAGTCTTCAAGAGGTGGGTAGTACCACATGGGAATTTCCTCTATATAATTGTTTTGTATGGGGGTCAATTCCTTAGCATGATTGAATACTATTTTTATAGTAAGGTTTCCATTGGAACTATTTGGGATTGACCATTTTCTTGAGTATTCTAGAACAGGTGTCTAGAACTTCTCACAAGTGGATTCATGTATCACTATTTCCCTTGGGAGGGGGAAGGCCTATAGTTGTTTTGATAGGGATATCTCAGGGTATTTCACTCCCTTATCATGGCTAAAATTTGGTTAGCTATAAATACAAGAATCTTATGGGATGAGTCTTGCTCAAGGTCCCTAGGGTTCAATGGAGTTGATATTTGTGGGGATGCAATAACTAAGGGTGAATGAAAATATGACTGGGAGGTCATTGGTTGAGTCATAAGTACTAGAGGTCACACATTGGGGTATAGAGGCATGGGAAGCCTAGGGGATAGCCTTCCAATTTGGATTAGGTCATGTTCAACATCGATGGATAACTCATATACCTCTCATAGAGAGTTTTCTCCTCTAGCTTTAATCATCATTGAAATTTCAGAATCTAGGGTTTTCAAATAGTATATAAGTGCCATACCTGATGGGGGATGCATTTCCTTTGGTATTCTATCCTAGGATTTATGGAATCTAAGGTTTAAATCTTCCACTACCTCCATAGAAGCCCTTTTGATGATTGCTAGTTGTTACAGGAGAGACACCCCATCTACCTTTTCTCTGAATATTTTAATGAAGACATTGCCAAGTTGGTACCAATCAATGGTTGAATTGGGCTATAGTGTGACATGCCATTTTTGGACCTTTCCTCTAAAATATGTGGTCAACAACCTCAGAGCTATATTTTTCTTCTAGACATATTATGAATCATGCATAGGCTTGCTACATGATTGAGGTGCTTGATGGGGGTAGTGAGATCTTCACCCATGAAATAGGTGAGGGACTTCAAGGATGATTGGGGTATCTCCTCCCATGTTTCATTTGGTATTGGTGGGGCTAATATACCTCTATAATTCCAATTTAGAAATGTTATAGGGGATGGAAGTGGTGATGGAGTAGCCATATTATGGATTGCAACTCTCTTTTTTTACAAAATGATTGTGTCTAGTGATGGTAAACTTTATCATATTTTTCAAGCACAAGATCTTGACCACAATATTTTGTCTAGTTGTCTTTGGTATCTTTCTTATGGATGGATTCAATAGGTGAATGTGGTTTCTTGTTTCTCAAAGAAGATAAATAGAGGTCTTCACCTAAACCTTAGTCTAGTATTTTCAGTAATGACTTCTTTTGGTGTTCATTTTGGAGCATAGTCATCAAGTGAGAAATAAGTGCTTCAGTAAACAAGGAATAGACTAATACCTTCACCAAGTATTAGTCCTACTTCTTGTCACAATTTAAGTACCAATGATATATCACTAGGTTCCCACCGAGAGTGTCATTAAATTATTGTCATCCTTGATTATCCCTACCTAGGACAATATCATCACGCATAAAAGCAACACAGTAGGTCACAACCGAGATCATGGGGTTAGGTTCAATTTAGGGCCTCCAATATTTTAATAATGCCATATCATTGTTAATATGTGATCTTCAAGGCACTTGCTACTCTACCAAGGAAAAAGGGATGAAAGAAAGTAAGAAAATTAAATAAATAAAAGGAAAAGGAAGTGATACGTTAGGCCCCTTACACACATACATTTAGCACACCTAATATTTATGTACAATATTACAAAAACACATACATACACATCCATGGTTCTGTAGGCAAAGGCTAAAAAATAGACGCAAGATTTTGTGTATATAAATACATGTAAATTTTTACATAGATTGTGCCAGAAGCGAGGGTTCAAAATTACCCATAAGTCGCTTAGAAGACACAAATATTTTTACAAAGAGAAATGAAAGTAAAGCCTACAAATACATGGAATTGCAAACTTTTCAATTCTTTACAAAGCTAAAACTATTGCTATTTATAGATTTACAAGGGAGGGATTTCCCTCCAAAATTTCTAGTATGATTTGACTTTCTGTCTACCCATCTCCTAGGGATTCTAAATATTTAATGGATTATCCCTCAATCATTGTTCCTATTAATCTATAGTTGTCATGGTTACAGGCCCCTATCCTTCACCTTTAATGATTTACCTACCTTCATTTGATTCATAGAGTCAAAGTATTATTGGTAGATAGCCATATTTTCTTAGTAATGGTGTACTATCTTTTTCTTCCTTAGGAACCATGCACTCACCTACCTCTTCCTTGGTCTTGGTGCCCTCATCTACCTTTGGAGTTGTTTGTTGTTTCAAAACTTTTCTAGCATCCTTTATTTTCCTAGTTGGGGTCTTCTTAATTGAGACTTTTTCTTGGCTCCTTTATCCAAAATTTTAAAGCTCTATCAAGTCTTTTCATCAGGTCTTATTCCTTCATTGGATCAAAAATCCTTATTTTTTCATAGTTTTTCTATTTCTTCCTTTGTTTTGTTTTATTCTCCATTTTTATATTTATTCATGCCAGTATTTGTCATAGGATTCTTCCATGTCTACCTACTTTGTTGGTGGCTCAACTAGTTTTTTTATTGTTGTAGAGAGGCTTTTCACCTTAGCAGTATTTCTTTTTTAATGTGGAGAAATATATATCTTTAAAATTCCATTCTTATAGAGTGATCACAAGGATCCCTCTTATTCTTCCACTCATTGGTTTCCCTTTTCCATCTCCATCATCAAGGATATTCTTACGTGTTTGGTGGTGATATGATGCATAAGTTACTAGAGGTTGTTTACCCAAACTGATTTAGACATTGATGAGATTTGTTGATTCTACCATGGTTATTTTTTATTTATCCTCCTCCTATAATGGAGTCTTTTCAGATATCATCAAAAAGGCTCATCAAATTTTATTAGGAACAAGGTCCATATTAAATATCATCGAAAAGGTTGTAGACTACTTTTTGTGGGCTATCTTCTTATTAGGTGGTCAGCTTACCCACATAGGAGAGTTTTCACTCTTGTTTCTACCTTTTGAAAATATCTATTTGGTAAATTTTAATATGGTATATTTTTAGACTAGCATGGATTACACTCCTCTCATTTCAGGTTCAAGCTCTTCATATTCTTCTAGGACACAATCTATCTAGGTTGTAGTGATTTATCACTACAATAAAATTTTGGATTTACTCAACAAATTTGATTCAAAGTCATTTCATTTTTAGTCTATATGTGTCTAAAGATTTGATATATTCTAAATGGTTATGTTTCATTGGGATGAATTAAAGTTTGAAGGGTCATGTATTCACAAGTTTATTCAAAAGTTAAAATGTTTGAATAGGTAGATGAATATTTGAAGATCTAGGATATCAAAATCTTTGGAAACGTATTTAAAATAAATAAAGTAATAAAATCCAAGAGCAAATATTTTAAAAAGAGTGTCAAAATAAATGGAATGGGCCAACATACATATATGTAAGAAAAATAATTACTTGGTGGTTATCATAACATATTGCAATAAGAAGATTCATTTTGTCCCACAAACACCATAAGAGATGGATTGATAAAAGTGATAAAATATGATATTTTTCATGATGCTACAAATAAATTTAAACTTTTATCATATCATTTTATTCAACTTCAAATAAAAAGTGTTGAGAAATAAGATGATATTAGGAATGAGCAATCAATTATTTCAAAGATAGTTTTATCAAAATTTGGGAAATATAAGAATATGAAGATGAAATATTATAATTTGAGAGACCTTGTGTTTTGACTTTAACTTGACCCTCTTTATACAACTTGTGGACTATCATCCTATATTTTGATATACCTAATTCTTCCATCCTTCTTGATAGTTTGCTTCTAGACATTGCCTGAAAGGCCTTCTTTAAGTGAACAAAATAGCAATATGCATCTCTTTTCACCTTCCATATTTTTCAATGATATGTCTCAATGTGATGCAATGATCTATTGTTATTGTTTTGGACTAAAATATGTATGTCCCTTCATCCTATTATATTTTTATTCACTTGTTAATTTTATGCTCAATCATACTATCAAAAATAATTACAAATAGAGGATTAGCAATTATGGTTCACTAATATGATAGGTTTTATCCATCATCACTTTTGAAGAGATATATAGCTAAATTCATTCACTCTTTCAAAACACTATTTTTAGTTATTGGATTTTATAGTAGTTTCGACAAATTAGCGGAATCAATATACTACCTAGAACTAACAAAATGTAATGCAAATAGAACAATATGCATGATATAAAAGGGTGCTTGTAGACACCAAATCATCTCAAAAAATTAAAATAAAATAAATCCAATTGATGATAAAATGGTTTGTATGATGGGGTATTTATACTGAATTACAAGTTAGATTTAGATCAAGGTTAAGAAACCGAACTTTATGTTAAATAATAAAATGTTATAAAAAATACCTTTAAAAGGATTATAATGTCCCAAAGGTATTATATATAATACAACACAAATACATTCATGGCATCAAATGAAGCTTAGCCACCATATATTTCAGCATCCCTTCTTAAGTTGAATAGGGGAAACAAAGACCCTTACTAGTCATCCTCCTTAAGGGATATTCTCCCATTCCAAGAAGTTATCACATGTGCACAAAAGGAACCTCAAGCATGACCTTGGTTAGGATATCCACTACTTGCTCTACTGATGGTACAAAAACTAGATCAAGCATCCCATGGGCATAAAGCCATTACACATTGTATCCAAATCTCAAGGTGTTTGTTTTGCAAATAGAACACTAGGTTGCAAATAAGTTAAATTATGTTATGATTATCATATTGAATAGTGACTAGATAGGACTGAAGAGTTCTCACCTACTCCAAAATAATAAATATCCATGAAAGGTGCTTTACTACCTCATTGGTAACACAATATTTAGCTTCCATGGAAGACTAAGAAATAGTGGACTATTGTCAAGAGTACCAAGAAACGGGGATGGAACCAAGATAGAAGATAAAACCTATGATGAAGTGTCACTCATCCAAATCACAAGCCCAATCTACATCTAAAAATCCTATCAAAATCAAAGGTGAATCAAATGAATAATAGATATGTAAAAATTTAGACCCATTTTCATAAACAAATAGAAGCAATCCATTCACTAAAATCTTATATAAAAAGTGTAAAAAAATTTAAAAATAGGAGACAATTGATAGGTGCCCTTAGGTATCATAATATCATGGTATTGTACATGGATAAGAATCACAACACTCTAATAAAATGGATAGAGTGTTTGGGGGTATTTATACCAATACCAAAAAAACTCAATTACATGATTAGGTTAATCTAAGCCAACTTAACGAGAGGAATTTAGGTTAATTACAAAATATAAGATAATTTTAAAAAGGTTAATTGTAGCCCATAGGGCTTATATAAATTAATAATTATATACATTGTATAATGAATGCACATAGGCCTATGTGAAAGCACATCAAACAATGTTAGCCTTGGTCGTAAGTCAAATTACACTTTCAATACCCCCTCATAATCTAAATACATAGACCAAGGAAATAATACATTAGTAACAATAACATCTTCCACACTAATGGATGCTCTAGTGGACCTCTATAGTTTAGGAAGTCCCATTTAAATCCCCCATATAATCTAGAAGATGATCACCCATCGTATAAATTCATCTTCAATCCTTTGTAACTTTAGTAAGCTATTTTTGGTTGGATGTCCTTGATTCTTATAGATCCAAAATTGACCTTCAACTTCTTTGAAGACTTAGTCTAACCCTTGGACCCCTAGGTCTTTTTCTCCTTAGGTTTGAATTCCTTTGCATGAGCTTGTACTTGGGAAGTACAACCATAATTCCTCATTGGTACCTAAAAATGAAGTAAGAGAGAAAACATTATAAATTTTTTTGTATTTTAAAACACCTATGGATCACATGAACCATGAGGTTTAATACCTAAAAAGGAGTAGAGAGATTAGAAAAGAAAATTGTGATGCATTTTGCATCATCTTTATTTTTACCTTGGAAAGATGCAATGTCTACTCTTGATGCCTTGAATTTTGTAATATAGTCCTCAACATTATTAAACTCAATAAATTTAGGAGAAGAAATATCTAATTCCATGTGAATTACTTTAGTTATATTTATGTTTTCAAATAACTCATGCAATTTTTTACCATACCTTAATATGTTTGTTACCTTCATTGATATGGAAAAGTAATTTTGGTTCAATCAACAATGAGGATGGTTCAAGAGCTTCTTCTTACTTATACTAGTGAGTTTCTTATCAAGGGTAGTTATCTTCTCCTATTGAAACATGTACCTCAAATTCTTACTACATACTAAATTGGTCATTTCAGTTGACTATATGCTATAATTTCTCCATCGAGAGGAGTAACATATTCTTGATGCTCCATCTTATACAACTTGACCCCCAATACTATAATGTGCCCTTGAACTAATATGACCAATGTGAAGATCATGAAAAATCATACAATCAAAAAATGAATCTTAAAATTAGTTTGCATGCAAAAGTTATTGCCTCCAAAAATTTTGCCCTAGTGGACCTTAAAAAATAAAAAATTTAATTATCAAGTGTTAGAAAAGCAATGCCCAATCATGATTTCCTACTTGGTGCCTATTGATTCATTAATTACTACCACTTATTTTGTGCCACATATTCATCAATAGAATTTTGTAATTTTTACACATGTTTATTTTTCATTGGTTGAGGCTATATAAATATAAGAAAATTAGTGATAAGTGGTGTAGGATACAACCATGTAAGTCAAAAATCCTTTATGTTTTTTGAAGTCATAAAAATATGGATTCAAACATAGGTCTCTCATAGGTAAATTCCCTTGTGCTAGCCAAGCCACCAACGTTGTGGTTTTGGATGGAGGACCACTTTGTTATTGAAGACATGTGCCTTCAACCTAAATAAACTACCTTGATGCTTACCAATACAAAAATAAAAAAACAGACCATCACTTCTAAAATTTTGAACTTGATTCAACATAGCTACTCAAATATTAGCCATAATTATATAACCAACTTATCAAAGGTCATCATAATGACTAAACTACCAATGCCTCCATAGAAAATTCCTTTTGATTCATGTATAATGACTAATAATGAAAACACTATGTGCTAAAAAATACATCATACAATGTTGGACTTGGTCAAAACTTAAATTACACTTTCAACACCCCCTCATAATATGAACTGAGATTCCAATGAGAGAAGATATTAGTGATAATAATATATTCCCCACATAATGAATGTTTTATTCTACATTTGAGGAAGATCCATATGAATCCCTCATCTGGAAGGAAACCACCCATCTTAAGAAATTTATCTTCAACCCTTTGCAACTTCAACAAGCAATTTTTGGTTGAATATCCTTCCTTATTATAGTAACTACAAATGGTCTTAAACTTTTTTAAAGACTTATCCTAACCCTTGGACCCCTTATTTATTGTCTCCTTAGGTTTTAATTTTTGCATGAACCTATACTTAAATAGTACCACCATTATTCTTTGTTGCTACCTAAAAATTAATGAGAGAAAAAAATTGATCAAGAGAATTTATTTTGAGTTTCCAAGTACATAGGGACCACATGAACCATGAGGTTTAGCATCTAAAAAGGAGGAGAGATATTATAAAGGATAATTTTAATGCATTTTACATCATTTTTATTTTTTCGTCCAAAATATGTAATATATGCTCTTAAGGCCTTGAATCTCATAATATATACGTTAATTTTATTTAATTCAACCAATTTGAAAGAAGAAGCCTCTAATTCCTAGTGAATTAATTAAATTCTATTTACTTTTCCAAATAACTCATGCAATTTTGACCATACTTTGATAGGTTCATTATCTTCCTTGATGTGGAAAAGTAATTCTAGTTCAATTAATAACGAGAATAAGCCAAGAGCTTCTTCTTAGTAATGCTAGTAAGTTTTATCATCAAGGGTTGTTACTTTATGCTCTTGAAAGATGTACCATAGATTTTTACTATAAAATAAACTAATAATATGAGTTAATCATATACTATAATTCCTCCTAATGAGGTGAGTGCCATAGGCTTAAGGATACATCTTACACAACTCAACCCCTAGCACTATATCAAGGCATTAAATTTATGTCACTAATGTGAAGAGAGCTCTAAAAATTATGTGATATGAAAAAAGTCTTGAAATATTTCTACATGTAAAATTTATAGCCTCCAAAACTTTTGTGCTAATTGTATCGCTCCAAATTTTTTGCATCCTTACCTTCAGGCTATAGGATTCGCACCCGAAAGGGGGATGCGAGAAGGATGGGACAATACCTCGGACTGAGAGGCCCTTTGAAGGTCACGCCTCTTGGGGGAGGGGCTATAAGGGTGAATTTTTTATGGATAGTGGGTTCATCAGGAAACTTTTGAGTGGCATTTTCCATGCCTAGGTTGAGAGTAGGTTTGATGTGTTCATTTTGGACTTTAATCATTCAATTCCTAGGTTTGGCCAGAATGAATCTATGTTATTCTATATGCCAATGCTGATTTATATGAATACAAAAAACATGAATAAGTGATAAACACATAAAGTATGCGGAATAAGAAAGAATATACCTGATTTCGGATGTCTGATGAAGATTCTTAGGTTTGTAGAAGTCAAATATCATCTCACTTCTTACATTATCATCCGTAATTGAACAGAATCATCTCATATCTCAGTCGATCATCTAAGATCACACGGGATTGTCGTCGATCTGACGAATTCGTTAGACAAATTTATCAGAAACCTAAAATCACAAAAACAGATACCAAAGACCAAAAATGGGACTGCAAAAGCAAGGGGAAATGATATAAATGATAATAAATTTTCCTAAATGATAGATTTAGATAAAAATTAAGAGAAATGCAGTAACTTAATAATTTGTTTTAGCTTTATCATGCATCTATGCTAAATGAGGTGAACTCCAGGATGCAAAAAATAGAATAAAATAAATTAATGCATAAAAGAATGAAGAGAAGAGATAAGAAAATGCAAACTTTGGGCTCTGATTTCCCCCAATCTGGATCATCCGAAATCGTCTTGAATCACCTTCGACGATCCGAGCTAGCTCCAGTTGTAAAACAGTAATATTCTTGCAAGAAAACTTGGAATACGCGAGGCAAACGAAGGTGTGAAGGTGTTCTAGTGCACGAAAGACTAAGGTTGTAGGAAAATCAGTCATCTAAGGGGTTTAGGGGGATAAACTGAGAAAATCCTAGTTTATATAGGATTAGGGAGAGGTTAGGAGGTTGGAGATCATCCCAATTTTGGAGATCTCCAATGGGGGAGACTCTAACTGCATAGACACGCTTTCTACCCAAGTTAGAGAAGCTGTTGAAACATAATCTAATTATGAAAATTCGGTTTGGGGACAAAATCGTTTGGACGTTCTATCCTAGACGAATTCGTCAGATCTAGGACGATTACGTCTGATCGGTGACGATATCATCCAATGGTCAAAACAAATCCTAAAAATGATGCGAAAAACAAGGGGAGCGGGTAACGGATGGTTAACGGGTGGTTTGAGGTTAAAATTCAAATTTTTTAATCTTTTACTAAGGTTTAACTACGCCAATTTTAGGGTGCTACATTTTGCCCCCTCTTTAACAAATTTTCCAAAGAAAATGCGTTAAAGACGAGTTCTTCCCATTTTACGAGAAAGCAAAAATTTACTCAATTTTCTAGACGATGATTCTAGGTCGAATCGTCCAACTGCTGACTATGGTGACCCCTTCGTGTTTTTACCCAAACTGAACGTTTGAGGTAAAAGCACCGAAAAGCAAAATTTTAAAAATGTTTATTGTTTTTTAAATGAAATTAAGAAAAATGGGGTAAAACCCTAATTCATTTTTACTATTCATGTTCACTGTTTTTAGAGCTCTGCAAACAACATGGTCGAGATAGTGCACAGATCGACAAAGGTCCGACGTGGGCTACGGGTAAGGATCTAAACTTACTGAATTATGTTTGAATTTGATTTGTATAAATTTTTTTTTTGATTAAAATTTTGACTGATTTGGGGCATCGCGGCCGTTTATAGGCCGTCGACGACATCGAGACGAAATCATCCCCATTTCGTCGAAATCGTCCCTATATCGTCGATTTCATCTGAGGGTGAAATCAACGAAATAGGGGTGATCCCGTCCAACAAGGGGTGATCCCCAAGTTGAGAAATCGAAGACGATTTCGTCTTACAAGGACAATTTGGTTTAATTTTGGATGATATCATCCAATAGTGGACGATATCATCATTTTTATGAAATTAAGCTTGTTTGAATTGCATTTAATTGATTTTAATAATTGTTTTATTAATGAATTTTATTGTTTTATTGTTTTTTTTGTAGAGGGGATTACTAAAGAGTTGAGAATGGAAATATGGGGGGCTGAGGGATGACATGGCCGTGCTCGACCAGGTGGAGCGAGACCGACTAGCATAGGTCGGACTACAGCATGTGGTAGAGATGCCACAAGTATCGATAGACATGGGGCTACTGACATCCCTAGTAGAGAGATGGTATCTGGGGTCATCCTGCTTCTAGTTATTGATAGGGGAGATGACTCCCACACTAGAGGACGTATGGAGGATTTTGAAGATCCCCATACAAGGACGGTTTATGACTCCTGTGGCTAATCAGGGCCAAGTTATGATAAGGCTGAGTGGAGACCCGAGATTTTCCATGGAGAAGGGTGGAGTGAACATCGAGTCATTGAGGCAGATGCCTGGGGTATCTAGGTTGACTTGGGTTTTGGCTGGGATAGTAGGTGGCCTACTGCTGTGCCACCAAAGCGGGTGCAGATTACCCTGGCTACTTTCAGATGTGGTCTACGACATGAGAGACCACGGGTATAGATTTGTATGGGGTATCTTTGTACTATGCCACTTGTATAGGATCTTGCATGGGGTCGTATACAAGGGAGGCCGATGTCTGGTTTTGACATCGTTGTTGCAGGTATGGTGCTGGGAGCACATCGTGGTGTGGAGGCCGATAGGACTCCCATTGACAGGGGTTGATCGAGAGAGACCCCGAGTTTTCTATTGGTGGCTATAGAGAGGGTCACAACGACGGATAGATCTGCCAATGTCATAGAGGTTGCTAGATGACCTCATCCTAGACCAGATCACCTAGAGGCCATGGAGAGAGCACCCAGGGTGGGGAGAGGATGGACAGGAGTTGGCTTGCATTAGGCAAGTCTACTGGCTAAGGATGGATCGGGAAGAGGTAGAGCTCCACCGCTATGATCAAGTTCTATGATAGTTCGGTCTATAGTAGGGGATCCCATCTCTTAGGGACTATGAGTACTCTTAGATTGTCTGGGATAGTACTACACTGAGCGGGGCTCCGGATATGCAGCGATTCTAGATTTAGGATGCGGACGATGCCCCCATCCAGCCAGTGGATGGAGACGATGTTGGGGTTGTTGACGGATACGATGCCTGGTACACAGGCATCCACCCTCCTTGGATGATGAGGGCACAGGGTATGATGCATGCGATTATGCAATGGATGGGGAGGCAGTTCCAGGCTGCTATGGAGGTAGCGTGGGGTCACAGTAGGAGAGAGCAGCGATGGTCTCCATAGGAGAGATGCCAAAGGATGGCACAGGATCCACAGAGGCCACAGCAGATAGGGAGGAGGGAGGAGAGATTCCCTTCTTAGCAGGGGGAGAGGCCACCATCACCCAATAAGGGCAAGGGTGTCGAGGTAGGGGAGAGCAACGAGATGACGACTCTCCGTGCTGAGGTTGCTCACCTCCAGACTCAGGTGTAGACACTATAGGATGAGGCTACACATCTTAGGTCTCAAAGCGAAGGGGCGAGCACTCGATATCTGGCATGTTCTATTGCTTAGACCACGTTCTACTATCACATGGTTCCAGAGAACCAGAGGATACCATTGCCAGCCCCCATTATGGAGCCAGTCATGATGGTATCATCGAGGACATCCTCATGATCGATGGTGAGGACCCAAGACACAGCATGGACATCTATGGGACCACCTCCTCCACCTCAGGGCAGGAGAGGAGATGAG
This sequence comes from Wollemia nobilis, assembly GCA_028583015.1. Taxonomy (NCBI): domain Eukaryota; kingdom Viridiplantae; phylum Streptophyta; class Pinopsida; order Araucariales; family Araucariaceae; genus Wollemia; species Wollemia nobilis. The sequence continues at coordinate 942,547 of JAQPPZ010000104.1, read as the reverse complement.
GTGGAAATTTTGAGGGCTTCTCGAGGCTAGCTGCTACAGACTACAGATTGTATATATTATTACTTTTTGAGGGGATTGAGTATGCTAGGGTATTGATTGTGGCATACCAATCCAGATGATGTACATAATTGATTGATATATATAGATCATATTTTTGATGATATGACTTGTGTATATGTTGTATGATGCTTTAATTTTTGGATTTTTTGATTGGTTATTCATGTAATTATGTCATTTTGGAAATAAATTATAATTTTATGTCATGCCATAAAATTTAAATGGAATAATCTGATGTAAACAAATTGGTTGTTTTGTGGTGTGATGTGATGCAAAAAAATAAAAGGGACTTCTAACAATGATTTCAAAGGACATTGTCGTTGTTATAGACCATTTCATGGAGTCACCGCTCACTCGGTCGTCAAGCTAATCCCAGTATAGAAATATTGCTAAAAGTAAAAGAGTGCTTAAGAGATTGTCTTAAGACTTTTGTTGTGATGATGAAAAATGATAATGGTGATGATTTGCTTTTAGATTTCCATGAAAATATTATGCATGAGATACGAAAAGAAATATGATTTTTACTAAGCATAAATTCCTAAGTGTGATATAATTTTGAATAATTCCTTAGGAATTATACCATGGTTACAAAATGGAATGTTGACATAATGAAATGAAAATAAAAAATGTGTTCGTTCTTTTTAAAGCATAATTGTGTAACATAATGATGTAAGCCATATGTTTTTATGAATTTAAAATAAATGGGAAAATAAAGTTAGAACAATTGTTTGCGCTAGGCATAGAATTATAGGTATAGACTTATACCATCATCACGAAATCCAAATAAGAAATTGATATTTTAGTGTTATTGCATGATTGATTTTTAATTTTTTGAAATAAACAAAATATAAGATAAGGACTTGCGCTAGGCATAAAATTCTAGTGTAGGTTTTGGAACTATACCGTCGTTGCGGAAGTCGAAAACATAAAGAAATGTGGCTTTATTGCATATTTTGAAAGAAGTTTTGGATTTTTGAAAACAATGTATGTAATTGTTTTTATACTAAACAGATGTTCTTAAATAAGAAGACGCAATTATTCCAAAAGGAGTTGCAAAAATATTTTAAATTATCTCAAAGACAAAATGTAGATTTATAAGGAATCCTTGTGTGCAAATGTGAGTTCTTTTACTGATCTTGATTTATCATGATGATACAAAATCTCTCAAATACAAATGTGTGTGCAATTGTATTGTTCATTCACCAGTTTTGAGCAAGATAATTTGATACAAGTAATTTGAATGAACCAAATGAGTGTTCGTTGATCATGATTTATATGCATGTAACCATACCAAACTACTATGTAAGTTAGGTCATCAAGAGCTAGTTGATCCATAAGCAGGCATAGGTCTGTACAAAATAAGGTCGCTAATGTAACAGACATATCACCACGCTAGGGATTACCCAAGGCCAAGTGGGTTGGGCATAAACCACCTGTTATGGGGCTTACCTCACAGTTTTTGAATAATTGAGAATTCCAGGGATTCAAGCTCATTCACCCTTCTTTTATTTTCAAGGGGTAGGGAAAGGGATTTATTGCTTTTTGCTTTTGCTTTTTCTCTTTTTTTTCTTTTTTTTTTTTTGTATTTTTGCTTGGAATTGAGATAATGTTGAAATATTGCTACGATGGTACAAAATGATATTTTTCTTTTTCTCATTTTATTTGACTTTTCTTTCTCTTTTTCTTCCTATACTATGGATACTTTCTCGGATTGGCTGTAGAGCAAGGGATTTTTATTCTGGGCAGGGGTGAGCTTGTCCTTTTGTCAATTCTCAAAGATTCTAGACCATGTGCATGATAGGATAGCAGGGGAAACTTTTCACTCAAGAAATCATTTCTACTATGTAGCATCATATCAAATTTGCAATGAAATCATTTTAATGTGAAGAGATATACTTGGTTCAATTAAATAACAATATCAATTCTCTATGCTCAAAACTTTATTTAATTCAACTGTGGACTTTGATATAAGAGAGATTAATAATCATACCAAATAAAATCAAGATATTTATGCATGTGAGTGTGATAGTGTGGGATTCCAAATAAATATTAATTTATCCAAAATAACTAAAAATATAACTGCAATACTTCGATAATTGATAGGTGCGAAAATAAAAGATGTGTTTAAATATTTTGATGATTTTGATGTTTTTATATTTTGATTTGAATTTATGAATTGAAAGAATAAATTACTCTTTTTTTCGAAAAAATTTGTATGGATGACTAAAATGAAACAATATGCAAAATAACAATATATACAATAATGAAATGACCAAATTTATGCATAATAACATTTAAGATGCATAATTTTCATAGGTCTTTTAATATCTTTACCATCTAAGGTGGCTAATCTGTATGCTCCACGCAAATTTAGCAGTGATGATATATGGTCCAAGCTAGTTGGGCTCAAATTTACCTTTAAGGTCTTTAGTTGCATTAGTATTTTTTTTATTTTCTTTTAAGACAAGGTCGCCGATCTCAAAGGATCGATGATGAACTTTCTTGAGGTATGCTCGCTTAAGATTGTTTTGGTAGGCACGAAGATGCTCCAAAGCATTAATGCACTTCTCATCTAAGAGTTCCAGCTGACTAAATCTTATAGCATGATATTCATCTCCTACTTCAGTATCTTGAAGTAGTAGAGCCAAAGAAGGAACTTCTAATTCAAAGGGAAAAATAGCTTCAGCGCCATAAACCAAAACAAAAGGTGAAGTGCCCGTGGGAGTGCGAACACTAGTTCGATAAGCCCACAAAGCAGGATATAATTGGATGTGCCAATCTCGGCCAGATTTGTTGACCAGTCTTTTAAGGATTTTGATTAATGTTTTATTAGATGCTTCTGCTTGGCCATTACCCTAAGGATAATAGGGAGTGGACCAACGATGTTGAATTTTATATTTTTGACATAATTTCTTGACATATTTATTTTGGAAACAAGTTCCATTATCTGAGATGAGATTTGCAGGAATTTCAAACCTACAAATGATTTGATTAAAAATAAATTTGGAAACTTGGGTTCCAGTGTAAGAAGCTAAGGGCATAGCTTCAACCCACTTCGTGAAATACTCGATAGCGATTATGATGAATTTGTGTCCATCAGATGACATAGGGTTGATTTTTCCAATGATGTCTAAGCCCCATTTTGAAAAGGGCCAAGGAGATGAAATAGCCTACAGTTATTGTGCAGGGGCATGGACAAGGTCAGCATGTTTCTGGCACTTGTCGCAATGGCGCACATAATCATGTGCATCATTTTCCATGGTAGGCCAAAAATATCCTATCCTAATGAGCTTCTTAGCAATGGTGCTACCACTAAATTGTCCCCCACAAGATCCATCATGGGCTTCACTCAAAGCTAATCTAGATTCTTCTAAATTCAAAAATATCAGTAGGATACCTTCGAAAGATCTCCTATACAAGGTATTACCAATAATGACGAAGCGATTGGCTCGTCTACGTAATAACCGGCGTTGGTTGCTATTAAAACTTTCAGGGAAGGTCCCATTTTGAAGAAAATTAAATATATCAGTGTAAGGTTCAGGAGTAGTTTCATTGATTAGAAACACATCCAAAGGTTCTATGCATGATTTATTTGAAGCAAGTTCCTAGAGTCAACAAATAATGATGGTAGCATATTCATCATCTAACTCCAAGGGCAAAAGGGATGTAGTCGTAGCCATAGCATCAGCCGCACAATTGCTAGTTTGAGGAATAGCTTCCAAGGTAAATTGATCAAACAAAGATAATAATTGTAATACATATGCTTTATATGGACGTAATTTATCATCTTTGGTTTGATAAACATCATTGATTTGATTTATGACAAGTTGAGAATCACCAAAAACTAATAAATTTTTAATTTTTAGTGCCAAGGTAGCTCGTAATCCAAGGATTAGAGCCTCATATTCAGCAGTGTTATTAGTGCAAGCAAATGTTAATTTGAAGGACAGAGGTATAAGATGTTTCTACGAAGATATTAAAATAATACCTGCACCAGCCCCACTCATGCATCGGGCTCCATCAAAGTATAGGGACCATTGCTTTGGATGGTCTGCCTCTAGTTTAAGGCATTCATTAGGAAATCAATGATGAGGGGATGGGTAGACTCCAAGGGTGCAACAGCTAATTGATTTGCTATGATTTGACCCTTAACAGACTTTTGTTCTATAAACGTGAGTTCAAACTCACTTAGCACAAGATCCCACTTTACGGTGTGACCAGATAAGTATGGTAGACTCATGAGATACTTCAAAGGATCGAATTTAGCAATAACATACGTTTTTTGACTGAGCATATAATGGCATAGTTTCTATGTAGAAAATATGGCTGCTAGACATAACTTCTCTAATGTTGTATAGCAAGTTTCATAACTGATTAAGGTTCTAATGATATAATAATTAGCACACTCTTTCTTCTCATCATCAAGTTGAGCTAACATAGCTCCTAAGGCACAATCTAAAGCAAAAATATACAAGATAAATGGGCGATCAGATCTAGGTGGTGAAAGCATAGGTGGGTTAAGGAGATATTGTTTAAGGAGTTCAAATGCTTCCTGATATTCGTTGTCCCAATGGAAAGAGACATCCTTCTTAAGGATTTTAAGAAAGGGTCCAATTTTATCCGCCAACTTATCGATGAAGCGACTAATAGCTTGAATCTTACCTTGTAAACTTTGTAATTCAGATATATTTGTGGGTGCGGGCATATCAGTGATAGTCACGATCTTGAGAGGGTCAATTTCAATGCCTCATAAAGAAACTATAACCCCTAATAATTTGTTGAACTTAACTCCAAATATACATTTGGCTAGATTCAGTCGAATAAGATATTCCCTTAACCGATCAAATACTTTTCTCAATTCATCTAAATGATCATCTTCTTTGATAGAATGAGTTATAATATCATCTACATAATCATGTAGAGTATCATGCATCATATCATGAAAGATATAAGTCATGGCTCGTTGATATGTTGCACCTGCATTCTTTAAATCGAATGGCATCACTTTCCAACAAAAGGTCCCCCAAGGGGTAATAAAGGTTGTTTTAGCCTGAGTTTCAGGAGCTATCATGATCTGATTATAATCGGAAAATCCATCCATTAAGGATATCATTCCGCTCCTAGCAGTAAAATCAATGATTTGATCCATGTTGGGAAGAGGAAAATCATCTTTAGGGCATGCAACATTAATATCTCTAAAGTCTGTGCAAACCCTAACTTTGGTAGCTTCTTTCTTAGTTACTGGAACTACATTCGAGATCCATTCAGCATAATCAATGGCTTGTATAAAAATAACATTCAGGAGTTTTTCTAATTCTCCTTTGACTAGTAAGGCCACTTTAGGATGCATTTTTCTAAGTTTATGTTTAACAGGTTTAGCATCCGGATGGACTACTAGGTGATGCATAACTACAGAAGGGTCTAATCCTAGCATATCTTCATATGTCCAAGCAAAGACATATTCATATTCCTTAAGAAATGCAATGTATTTATTTTGTTTATCTTGACTCAATTCTGATCCAATGTTGATTATGTGAGGATTATCTTCGGTTCCAATGTTAATTTTTATGACGTTTTCTACTTCCATGTGTAGATCTCTCTCAAAATTAGGTGGGGCGGGTGAAATGCCCAATTCTTGTAATTCTTCCGAGGTTAGCTTGGATATTTTTTCTTGAGGAGTCTTGGACTCAAGATAAGCTATACTAGGTATAGAGCCATCGAAATAAAATCCGTTATGTAATAATTCCTCAATGGAGACATCATGAAAGATATCTCCCTCCATCTCATCTTTAGATTCAACAATCATCTCAGGGTAAGCTATAGATAGCATATTACATGTAAATGGCTTATTTATTAAATGCAAGGCATCACGTTTATCCAAATAATCTTGGTAACATATGAGATGGTCATCATCTTCAAATGGGAAGGGCTGACCCTTACTAGGAAATAGGCCCACACCACATCGGGCGGGCCACGGCTCTACCTCAAAAGGTTCTTTCATACCATTTTGGAAAGGTCCCAAACCTTTCCTTTTATATCCCAATTTAAGCATTATAGGCTTGGCTTTAATATACTCATTGGTAAAATAACATCGAGCATATCCATCATAATGAACCTTGATGTTTTTGGGTATTCCACCCCAATCATATCCCTTTTAAATAAAAGCACAACTCTCGACTTGGTAAATACTTTCCATAGGCTGTGGGAGGCCCAAGGTATGAGGAGATGGTGGCAATTTATATAAAATAAAGGAATCTTGCATAGCAGCATTCGTTTGCTCTGATATAAGAATTTTAGATAAATCAGGTAAGAGCTCATCAGTAAGAGAGTAAGACGTATAAGGAACATTTCCCATATCTTCTTATGCAAAAACTATGCCTTTGGTAGATGCAGATGTTGTAGAGATGTCAATGGACGGGTCTATAGGTATGGAAGTTATAGGAGTAAAACAAGAGGCATTGGTTGTGGGTCTAGGATCTTTTTGAGGTCCTAATGTGGTTTGTTTAGAATATGGTTGAACTATATGTAGAGGTGGAGTTGATGGGGAAAAATTAGATGATGTTATGGGTGTGTGTTTTACATGTTTAGACGGATGATAAGAATTAGGATGTGTGGATGACAAAGCAGGGCAAAAATGAACTCCAAAATGTTCTACCAAAGCACACATATCAAAGGGTCTGGGATCACCATGAATGGTAACCAACTAATTTTTAAATTCGAATTTAACACATTGATGTAAATTTGAGGGAACAACTCGCATCACGTTGATCCAAGGGTGACCCAAGAGTATATTTTACGATGCATGGCAATGTACAATAAACACGGTCGTGTCTAAGGTTCTTGGACCAACTTGCAATGGGATAGTAATAACTCCACACGTTTCTTGTGTTTCATCATTGAAGGATTTTATGATCATATCAGTTCTTTTCATTTTGTCACTTCTAAACCCAAATATTTGGTAGAAGTTAAAGGTGCAAATGTTTAAAGATGAACCATTATCAATCAATACTCGTTTAACTGCTACGTCTCAAATTAAGGTAGTAACATATAAGGGGTTATCCTTATGTAAACTATGTTGCGGGATATCTCTATCCCAAAATTCAATACAATAAACTTCTCGAGTCATGATAGTATTAGTCATGGCTTCAGGTTGAATATTTTGTGGTACCATCATTTGGCTTAATGTGAGCATTAATTCATCCCTATGTGTAGGAGAAGATCTTAAAAGGTCCAAAAGGGAAATTCTAGCTGTAGTATTTGATAATTGTTCATTAATATTATAAGGAGGTTTAGGTTGAACATTAGGCGCATGATTCCCTTTATTAGGAACTTTCAAAACAAATGGAGTTGATCCATCATTCTAAGTTTGATCTTGTTGAGAATTTTGAGCTTGTTGTCTAGTAACAGCTCCGATGGTACCTACAATATTATTTTACGGATGATGAATGGGTCTTGGTCTAGCGTTTATGGCTTGTTCATTAGAAATTAATTGGTGAGAAGATGGTCTAGTAGTGACTCTTCTTGGAAATGGTTCTTCTGGAACCATAGAATTTGTGATAGGTTGAATAGCATCTGATTCATCTTTAGAACTATTCGATTGATTTGATGTGATTTTCATGTCACTTTCAGTCTCATATTCTATATCACTAAGATTAGGTGTCCGAATTTTGTATAAATGTCTGGTCGTAACCATGGATAAAGTTGTGTCAAATATTTCCAAATCATGAGTAGGTAAATGTCCACTAATAGTTCCTACATATTGGGTAGGAGGGGGAACATTATGATGTTCAATTTTATTGGCCACTTCTTTGCCATGATTTGGTAAAGGATGTTGAAATATGTCCAATGATTGATTGGCATTCTGATTCTGATTTTGGGGGATGTTCTTTTGAGTATTATTAGGAGGGTTTTGTTTAGGTTGAAAGGCTTGCACCTCCATCTCATTTTTGTCAATCAAGTCTTGTATTTTATGTTTTAATATTTTACAAGAGTTGGTAGTGTGTCCAGGTCCTCTATGGAAATCACAATGTAGATCAGCTTTGTATCCGAGTATAGTTGGATCAGGTTCCCGGATAGATGGTAATTGAATCAAACCTTGTTCTAATAATTGCGGTAGAATAGTTGATAGAGGTTGATTTAATCTAGTAAATTCTCGAGGAGGTTTATCAGGAGGTTTCAGTATAAACTTCTTTGTTGTCTTCACAACATTAACAGTAGCAACATTTCTACTATCAGTAACTCCATCACGCACAACTTGTTTATTCTTATATTTATTTCAGGATGTTTTCTCATCATCTTTCTTTTTAAGCTGACCTCTCTTAATAAGAGCATATTCCACTCTTCGAGCTAAGTCTATAGCTTGATCGAAGGTGGTCAAGGTAGCAGTTGATAACTCATAGGATAGTTGTTCTTGTAAATTATTGATAAAGATATCCAAAATTTCTCGATAAGGTAACACAAAGTGTAATTTTCCTATCAACTATCTCCACCGAGCTAGGAAATCAGCAAAACATTCATCTTTGTCTTGTTTTAAGTTGTACAAATCTTTAATAGTTACATGTCGTTCAATGTAGGCACTAAATTTATGAACAAACAACTCGGCTGTTTCCTCAAAATTCCTCAAATAATGAGTGGGTAATTGATAATACCACTCCAATTCCATTCCTCCTAAACTTTTTGGGAACATCTTTAGTAATAACAAGTCATCATGTGATATATCATGACATGCTATCCTAAACATACGAAGATGCTCTATGGGATCTTTGGTTCCTTTGTATATAGGTAGGATGGGCATAGGAAAGTGTTTAGGATATGGCTGTGCTACAACGATAGGATCTAAATGTTGACTACACATCTCTCAATAATTGTATGAGGGACGATAGGGATCTATTTGGTCCATGAGGGAGACTAACTGTTTCACCATGGTTTCCAAATTACTAGTTTGTCCACCATATTGGTTCGGTGGTACATGAGTATGGGATTTGTGAGCATATGCTGGCGTGACATAAGGATTAGATGCCATATTGCTATTATGTAAATGGTTGGTAGGAATAGTATTATGAAGAATATTTGTGGTAGCATTATGTTGTATCCCAGATTTTTGGAAATTGGTGTTTGGTTTTGCTTTGGGCTTTTGCTGATTTGAGGTATGTTGATCAATAACTTGGTGAAATAGAGCAGTGAATGAAGGTTTCTTTTGTGTGGGAATGACCCTAGACTTGCTAGCAGGCACTCTAGGTGGTTGGGTAACCTGTTGTTGTTGCATGTTCTAGATTATGACTGCCATATCCAAATTGGATGGTCCAGCTTGATCACTTTCTTGATCAACGAAGGACAAGGGATTAGTGCATGTGTGATATATTTCTTCTAGGGTTGATTGAGTGTCACTAATTTGATCCTTGTCCATATGGACCGCTCTATTAAGAATACCAATATTAGTATTTAGGAACTTCTAGAAATATTCCATGCTCTCGAAAGTAACGGCTCCTCCCGGAGACATTTTAGGGGATGAGGATCCTTCCTCTCTAACAGTTTCTTTTTGTTCATTTTCTTCAGCAAACTCTTCTTCCTATTGGTCTAGGGTTCCTTCTTCCTAAATTGGGTCTTCAGGAAGGACATCTACTTTATTTACTAGTTTTCCTAACCAATCTTCTTCTATTTCAGTCTGTTTTCCATTCCTGAGTCTAGTCATTATGCTTAAACTTAGATTTTAGCAAATATATATATATATATATATATATATATATATATATATTTGTGACAAGTCTGGGAGGTATATATTTTAATTATATACCTACTATAATACTTAAAATAAAATGTTTTGATTTTTGTTATGTTTTTGTTTTGTTTTTGTTTTTATGTTTTTATAATAATATTATAAAGACAAACAAACAAAGATACTAAATGCAAGAAATAATAATAATAAAATAATGACTTAGTTTTCTATAAATAGTTTATAGATATCATTAATAGGATCAAGTTCATCAGGAGTCATGAAATGCTCCTCTTCAAATTGGAAATGGTTTTTCAAGAATTTGACAAAATGTGCTATAGTGATATTATCTGTTTTAGACTCTGACTGGTAAAAATAAAGCTCATGACAATACTCTTGATATAGCATAGTTCTAGGAACTCTATTCCATATCTTTCTATCCATAAGAACGACCTCTTGATCCTCTATACGAGATAGAAATTTATGTACTACAACTGCATTGTCAAGGTATTCCTCAAAGGTGTACAACTCGAAAGACACAAGGGCTCTTTTATCTGCTAACCACCTATGGCAAGCTCTCTGAAGTTCATGATATAAGGTTACTTGATCAGGATCCAAGATTCTATCTAGGACAAACCTCTTAATTTGCCTAAGTTTTGTTGATCTAGATGAAATAATACCCAATCTCCTATTAAGTTCGTCCCACAAAGGTGGAACTCTATATGTTTGAGATAGTCTAAGCAAAGAATTAAACTCTATGGCTATTATTTGATTTTCAACATTTATGGTGACAGCTCGTCTTTTATTGTAATCTACCATCTAAATATGATATGCAATCTTAACAATATACTCTTAAATTTTTTTTTTGTTTGTTTATTTTCAAAAGGTTTTTAGTTTTCACGTTGGGTTCGCCAAAATGTATCGCTCCAAATTTATTGCATCCTTACCTTCAGGCTATAGGATCCATGCCCGTAATGGGGATGCGAGAAGGATGGGACAATACCTCGGACTAAGAGGCCCTTTGAAGGTCACGCCTCTCAGGGGAGGGGGTATAATGGTGAATTTTTGACGGATGGTGGGTTCACCAGGAAACTTTTGAGTGGCAGTTTCCACGCCTAGGTTGAGAGTAGGTTTGATGTGTTCATTTTGGACTTTAATCATTCAATTCCTAGGTTTGGCCAGAATGAATCTACGCTATTCTATATGCCAATGCTAATTTATATGAATACAAAAAACATGAATAAGTGCTAAACACAGAAAGTATGCAGAATAAGAAAGAATATACCTGATTCTGGATGTCTGATGAAGATTTTGAGGTTTGTAGAAGTCAAAATCATCTCACTTCTTATATTATCATCTATAATTGAACAGAATCATCTCAGATCTCAGTCGGTAGTCTAAGATCACACGGGATCGTTGTCGATCTGAGGAATTCGTTAGACGAATTCGTCAGAAACTTGCAGTCACAAAAATAGATACCAAAGACCAAAAATGGGACTGCAAAAGCAAGGGGAAATGATAGAAATGATAATAAACTTTCCTAAATGATAGATTTAGATAAAAATTAAGAGAAATGCAATAACTTAATAATTTGTTTTAGCTTTATCATGCATCTATGCTAAATGAGGTGAACTCCAAGATGTAGAAAATAGAATAAAATAAGTTAATGCATAAAAGAATGAAGAGAAGAGATAAAAAAATGCAAACTTCAGGCTCTGATTGCCCCCAATATAGACTACAGTCGAGGTCACCTCCAATCGTATGAGATCATTGTCGATCTGTGATAGGATCGTTCGAGATCATCTGGAATCGCCTTCGATGATCCGAGCTAGCTTCGGCTGCAAAACAGTAAGATTCCTACAATAAAACCTGAAATACGCGATGCAAATGAAGGTGTGAAGGTGTTCTAGTGCATGAAAGGCTAAGGTTGTAGGGAAATCAGTCAGCCAGGGGGTTCAGGGGGATAAACTGAGAAAATCCTAGTTTATATAGGATTAGGGGGAGGTTAAGAGGTTGGAGATCATCCCAATTTGGGAGATCTCCAACGGGGGAGACTCTAACTACGTAGACATGCTTTCTACCCAAGTTAGAGAAGCTGTTGAAACAGAAGCTAATTATGAAAATTTGATTTAGGGACGAAATCATCTGGACGTTCTATCCCAAATGAATTCATCAGATCAAGGACGGTTACATCTTATCGGCAATGATATCGTCCAATGGTCAAAACAAATCTTAAAAATGGCATGAAAAATAATGGGATCAGGTAACATGTGGTTAACGGACGGTTTGAGGTTAAAATTCAAATTTTTTAGTCTTTTACTAAGGTTTAACTGCGCCAATTTTAGGGTGCTACACTAATGGACCTAAAAAATTGAAAATTTTAACTTTCAAACCTTAGGAAATCAATACCCAATCATAATCTACCACTTGGTGCCTATGGATTTGTTGATGATTGTCACTTATTCTACACCATCTATTTTCCATTGGACTTCTACAATTTTAACACATGCTTATTTTTCATTGGTTGAGGGCATATAGATATAAGAAAAATATGATAAGTGGCATAGGATATGACCATGCTAGTCATAAATACTTTATGTTTCTTTGAAGTTGCCAAATGATGGACTCAAATTTGGTACTCCCATTGGTAAAGTTCCTCGGCTAGCCATGATGTCAACATTGTGTTTTGGGATGGAAGGCCATTTTTTATTCAAGATGTACCTTTGGCCTAATAAAATAGCATTTTATGCTTGTTGGTATGAAAGTAAAAATATGATAATCACTTTTAAAATGTCAAATTTGAGTAAATGTAGTTGCTCGAATCATAGCCAAATTTACATAACCAACTAAGCATAGGCTATCACAGTGATTAAATTGTTAATGCCTCCATAGAAAATACCTTCTGAGTCACTTTTAATGACTAAGGATAAAAAAAAGTGCACTCAAACACAGATTCCTCCACTATAAGTACCTAATATTGAGTTTGTCTGACTACTTTGCCATGTACTTATGCTAGTTATAGACCTTGAATGACTATTAGAAATTTCTCTATTTCTCAATTTCATAAAACAAAATGGCCAGTGGCGGTTAGAACCCTTAACCTTTTACATGACATGATTTTTTCTCCTTTGAACTAGCCTTCTCACCATGTGATTGACATGAGTGTCAAGGCATCCCAATTTTGAATAAATATTACAATTTGCATTGTCATTTTTGAAGCAAAGACCATTATTTTGCATAAGGGAAAACATATGAATTCAAATTCAAATCTAAGATTTGAAAATAGCCTCCTCTCCCTTGGATCAAAGTGTCATAGTTCTACTATGAGGAAATAAAAAACCCACCACACCATATAAAAAAAAAATTAGGCAAAATATTAAAAAAATACCTCGATCATAATGAACTAAAAATTAGAGTTGACAAACCATCTCCAAAAAACTTAAAGAAAAGGATGAAAATTTTCTCTCTACCTCTTATGTTAACTATTATTATGAAGCCTTGAGAAGGAAATTGCCCTAAAATTTGGAATAAGAATCAAAGGATCCAAATGAACTTTTTGTGTGGCAAAGCACTGCCAATACCTGCTATGATACCATGTTGGAATTTACACCTATTTCCAAAAATAAATATAATCAATCCATCCACTCAAATCTTATAAATAACACATAAAAGGAATGAAAATAATTAAATGAGATATAATTAATGGGTGCCCTTCATAATCATAAATAGTTATTGTATTATTTTTGAATAAGAATATCATAGCACTCTCATACAATGGATTGATTGGTTGGGGTATTTATATCAATACTAAATATCCCTAATTATATAATTAGGTTAACCTAAGCCAACATAAGAAGGAATATTTAGTTTAATTATAAAATATGAGATGGGTTTAGCCATAACAATGTTAACCACAACCTCAAGTGCTTACATAAATGAATAATTAAATACATTGTACAATGATTGCATGTAGGCCTATACAAAATCACATCATACAATATTAGCCTTAGCCATAATAAGAATACCTTTCAATAAAATACCCATTTTATATGTAGTTTTGATATAAATAAGGATTCTCTTTGTCATAGTTTAGTGACTCTTGAGGTGCCTACAAGTACTTCGAATAATAGTTGTTAGCAAAATAAATATAAAGGCATATGTAAGTGAGTTATAGGAGATGTCCCATAAGATAATTATATATAGTGGCATTTATAAATTGATTCATGCAATCTTCTTGAAGATTCAATTTTGAAAAAAAAAAAAAAGTCTGAATAGACTTTCAATACTCTATCCTAAAGTGCCAAAGAAGATTTAAAGTATACTTGGATTTTAAAATAGTGATCCCAAAATAAGTCTAATCAATCTAAATGCCTAAGCAATAGTGTAAAAGCCCTAAATTTGTCATCACAAAGGAAGCACAAATTCATGACTTCATATCTTGAATCAAGGTAGGATAGTTTTCCATAATGATAAGATAATCTACATATACCACAATCACCAAAGTCTCCCCATATTAATATTCGTTGTAACCATTATGTTTAGCCTCACATCACCAAAACCCATAACTGAGAAAGAGAGTGAATCTTCTCAGACCAAGCATGTGGTTCCTACTTAAGCCCATACAAGTACTTAGTTAGTTAACATACCAAAGGGTAGGATCCTCAATCTCAAAACTAAGTAGATGTTGCATGTAAATATCCTCCTGAATATCACCATGAAGAAATGTACTCTTCATATCCATATAATGTACCTTCCAACTATAGTAAGTAGTTATAGATAGAATCCATCCTAGTAATTGGATCAAATGTCTTTGAGTAGTCAATTCTCTCTTGATAGAAACCCCTACTAACAAGGTGTGATTTGTGCTTCTCCACCTAACCATCTAAAGTATACTTGGCCCTATATACCATTTACACCTACTAATATTCTTCCTTTTTGAAAGAGGAATAAGCTTCTATATTTAATTCTTCATTAGGAACTCATAGTCAGAAAGTATGTTATCTTCCACTCTATTCATCCCTTAGCCCAAGAAAATGTGAGAGGATCTCCAAAATTTTCAATCTTTGAGAGAAAATCCTAAGAAGGGGCCTTTGAATGTCATTCTATAGAAATAATGGGTTAAGCATCTTGTAGAAGAGTCTGAACCCACTTGGATATTAGATTAACTATGAAATATCTATACACAACTTATGATAAATAAACATTAAAAACTAAATCTAAAGCATCCAAATCATACTCACTATCCACCTCATCATCCATTACTATGGTATATAAAATTGGTGTATCAAGATCAACATAATCCAAGACTGAAGGTGGTTCTTCCAAATAAGGGATCAAATCTATACACATATGGATTCCGTTGGAATATGAAAATTAATACCTAATAGGAATAGAACCCACAAGATCTCTAAAGACTTTACTAGAGGAATTAGATAAATAAGAGTATCTTCGAATAAAATATTAGGTGGAGGATTAGATGCCATCCATAGAAGAACGTCATCAAAAATCACATCTCGTTTAATATGAATCTTACACGTTTAAGGTTCATAAATATGGTATATGCCTTAAAGGTATTTGAATATCCCACAAAGATGCATCTATAACTCTTGTGTACCTCTTTCTTTAGAAGTTCTTTAGATATGTGATTCTATGGTGAAGACTCAAATATATAAATTTGGGATACATCAGGTTGTTTCCTATCAACCTCTAAAGGGGTGTCATATCTTGAACTACTCTAGTGGGAACTTTTTTAATGATATATATTGCACAACTATCAGCCTCACCCTAAAATTTGAGATCCATTCCCTTAGGATAAATTTTACAATGAGTCATCTCCATAATTATCATATTTTTCCTCTCAGCTAAATCATTTACTCTAAATTATAATGAACATTCCTTTGAAATGCAATACCATGAAGAGTCAAAAAATAATTAAAATTTTTGCTCATGTACTCATCTCCCCTAATTGACTTAAAACACTTGATATTTTGTTCTGACTGATTATCAACAAGTGATTTGATTACCTTGAACTTATCAAAAGCCTAATATTTTTTATGAATAGTATACAACCACATGTATCAAGATAAACAATTAATAAAAAGAAGAAAGTATTTATTTTCATAACTAGAAGGTGTGCCCATGGGTCCACATATATCATTATGAATGAAATCCAAGAGTTTTATAGCATACTTCATTGTCCCTTTTGTAAAGTACTCTCTATTATGGTTCCTCAAAATACATCCCTTGCATGAAAAACTTAGAGGGAAAATATGAGGAATTCACCTAGCCATTTGATGATGACATTTATATCTTAATGACCCATAGTTGAGGAATACAAAAGTAGCTATCTTGAATCCACTATCAATGTCTTTGATCACCCAATGATTAGTCCAAAACTCTACCTTTTTGTTTGTATGAATGATGTGATAAATAGAAAAATGATTGGGGCCAACAATAGAAACATGAAGAACTTTATCAAATGAAGAATATTGAATACTAATCTCTCCATAAAATTTCTCTTATAAATAATATTTATCTCTAAAAACAACATGCTCTCCCAAATGCAATGTTAAGTAATCTTGAAGAATATTTTCATGCTTGGTCATGTACCTTGTTGTCTCTAAATTTTCAATCCACTCCTCATAAGAAGTGGATTTCTAATATGCTAAATAAATAGATACATGATCTTATGAGGTCTTACAATCATGATCATCTTCCCACTATGCACAAAATAGAGCAACATCAACATGGTTCTTTTTCATTGCTTTCTAAACTTCTTAATGTAAATATGCAAAAACGTTGCTTTGTATCCTTCCTTCTTGCAAAACTCATAAGTGGGTTTTATGAAGGGCTTCTTAGGATTTTTCTTATTTTGCTTTAGCTTCTTCTCAGTTTGAACTTTAATCATTTCTTTTGCATGAGTATAATCGATAAATGGATTACCCTTATACCTATATCTTTGATCTAGATGATGAATAAGGTATTTGAACACTTCATAAATTGGAGGTGGAGGGGAAGTTGAGAAGTAGACATAAAGAAAGCATATCAAACACAATAGCAACTATATTGTTAGAATTGAAAATATTTTTTAGAAATATTTCAAAACATGCATTCACGACAATCATATATAAAAAAGAAGAAGAAGAAATTAAAAGATAGCAATAGTAAATGAAGTAAAGAGACAAAGGGAGATGATTAGAGGAAGTAGAAAGTGGGTGTCTGTGGATACCCCAATACATAATATTTTATTCACACTTATAATACAAATGGATCCTTGTTGAGATGCATTTATAGTGATACCAACACCCCAATGAGAGGTTAACATCAAATCAACATAGACTTGACCTTGAGGTTAACTTTATAATAAAATAAAAGTAAATTATACCCTTTAAGAAAGATTATTTATAAATGTAGATTAACCAATACCACTAAGGATGAAATATGAAAAAGACCCTTAGGCTTACATGAATATTCCTATAGGATTATATAAATTATGAATGCCCATATATTTACATAATTACATGCCCATATGACACATTAATAGCATGCATAAACACTTCATACTTTTATGATGGGTGTCATTAAACCATACTTTAATTATATCACTTTTAATTTGTCAAATTTGGGGTGGTGTTGGAAATTTTTATGCACTAGGGATTGATAGTAAGATTTTTGGTAGGGGTTTCTATAGTTTATACATGCAAAATTAAATGCTCACAAATTTTTAAACTTAACTTGCATAAATAAAAATGAATTTGAAAAGAAAGATACTAAACCAAAATAATTAATTCTATCACACTCTTTATAAGAAACTTGAAAGTAATGTTTTAAATTAAATTCATACTTTTACAAAAGTAAATGTGTACATTATAATTAAAACTTAATTGTATTGATTATCATAATCTAATTAAACACTAGTGTTTATCCTAGGAATAGTATTGTGGAAAACATAATAGCAAAATATAAAATACATACATAAAAATATACGGTTCACAACACAATGGAAAATAATAGTGAATAATGAAGAATGTAGTGAGAAAACTATACTATGGCATACCTGCCAAACACAACACTCAAATCCTTTCCCTCCACAATGGATTGGGCCCAAGCTCCACAGTGGCAAAAAAGGATATTTAACACAACAAATGAATACAATTTTTAAAGCTCTTATTATTCTCAACAATCATCCATACAAGTTTTCTCACAAACAAAAATAAAAATACAAATAACTCTTGCGTTAATAATTAGAAGATTAATATAATATTACTACTAGCTTCTAGCCTTCTAATCGTTACATACTCCTTTATTTATAATCAACATGAATTGCAGGTGAGTTGTTGGCTAAGGGAACAAACAAATATCATTCCAACCATAACCTAAACAAATCCAAAGAAGATGACCCCTATTTGACTTTACATTTGAGAATGCTCGACTCATTATATTGGTTAATTGTTCTTTGTTGTTGATGCTCAAGATGAGATGACCTCATAGCTATTCAGGGAACAAACTCTCTAATTTTGGTGATGTAGATATAAATTGTTGCCACATATGTGCTTATCCTTTATGAACTCAATAGTAGCCAACATTTCAAGCCATTTTTCCATATCTTGCAAGTGGTTATGTTGTGAAATTTCCTCGATCAACGATCATAAATGCTTATTTGTTAGTGCTAATTCAAAATATTGTGTTCACTGAGGGTTTCTACATCAATGTTGGTCATTAGAATGGGATGGTTGTCCTATGTTTCTTCATGGTTTCATTACCCAATGCTTCTAGGATCCAAGTGGTTTTGACCAAAATGTTCCCTTGTTGATATCCGACAATATTTTAATATACTTTCCAGACCAAGAATTCAATAGCTAGATAGAAAAAACTTCTAATTAACTCTTTAAAAGCACACACGATCATCCTATATAATCTAGTACTATATTTTCTTTATTTACCAAGCTTTCTAAAATATTCAAGTGAAGTATGATGTCACCACAAGGTTAAGTAGCACAAAAGAGGTTCAAAATCTATACAAAAATGAGGCAGTTTAGCACCTTATTATTTTGACCTTGGCCTAACAAAATCATATTACACATATTTTAACACCCCCTTAAATTTTTATTTAAGGGAGGAAAGAGAGAAGGCATTTGATTTCCATAAAGGAGAAGGCATTTGATTTCCATATAGGATGCTTTAGTGGGCCCTCACTATACCACCTTCATCATCAAAAAGCTTATGTCTAGCCCTAAAGAATTTTATCTCAATATTCTTCAACCTTGTAATGCAATTTTTGATGGAGTATCCTTCCCTTTTATAATACCCATAAGTATTTGACTTCTTTAAAACCTTAGACTTTCCCTTAGACAACTAAGCAATAGATTCCATTTATTTAAAGTATTTTGGGTGAGTTTGTGTATGATAAATATGTTAGAGTATATTAAATCATTTGGGTCATATAAATGTACCACCTTTGGTACATAACTAGAGTAGGAGCTTACTTTAGAGTAAATTTAGGTATTTACTTCAAGTATTTTAATAAATACACAAGTATCAATGTGCAAGTTGTAAATGTGCATGTAGTCCACATGTACATGAGTCTTAGGTGGATTAAGGACTAAGAAGTCTATCTTCCTATATAAAGGCCTCATAGTGAGTGGTTTCAATGTAGTAGTAAATATAGAGAGTGTGTGGTATAGTTTAGTAGTATGGTACAATGTATTTCTTTCATATACTTTCATGGAGTGTTCATGTCCTCCATTATATAACATTGTACTATTTTTTTCACTCTCATTAATGGTATATTTCTGAGTTATTTGTAGATGTTCATCTTATTATTTTCCTACATATTATTGTGCCATTAGTTTAAAGTTATATCAAATTAGTTATCTAAAATCTTATGGTTGTACTACCTTCCATAAAAATCTAACAGTGATATCAAAGCACATGGTAGATTAGATAGGAAATATAGAGATCCACAAGTGAGACTACGAGAAATCTAGAAATCTCATATACAAAATTTTTGAGATTACATTTGGCTAGAGTCTTTCCACAAGGTTATAGGAAAACTCATGAAGACTAAGATAGTTTAGATTCCACTAGATTGACAAATCAACTAATAAAAATTAATCATATATATATAGAGTTCCATCCATTTCAGTTTCTAACATCTTGTTGTAGGAAAAAGGAGATTCAAGTAAGTTGGGAAGCTTCCTACATAGAGCTAGGAAGAGGATCTTCATTAGAATCATTCCAGCACTTGTAGCAACGAGTAGAAGATTAAATATTTTAGAGACCTAAGGAGAGGTTCCATTACTAGAGATTGCAAACCTGCAGAGTGTAGAAGAATGAAATGCCATAGTAGCCTTATTTTTTATTCAAGAGACTCCAAAGAAGAGTCTAGAAGAATATTGGAGGTTGGTGATCCTCATTAAATATTGCAGATAGAAAATTGAAGAAATCAACCTGAAGAAGTTAAAGAGATGCTTAGAAGGTCTAATTTAAAAACTCCAAAATCTAGAATATTGGAGGTTGGTGATCTCCATTAAGCCTACATATTGCAAAAGTAAATAAGGACCAACAAATTTTTTGTTCCAAATTCCAGTAGTAGTAGTTTTCAGAGATCCGAGAAGAATATCTCATTACCAACACTTCCATAGTATAATTTTGAAGGAAAGGTCTCATTTGGAAGACCATAGAAGCTATGATATTGAAGACCTTGGTGATGTCTCAAAAAGAAACAAGGAGAAGGCTTGGAGAGCCTTATTTTAGAATTTTAAAAGGCCATTAAAGGAGTTCGCAGGAGAACTCATTGGAAAAGTTTACCACCAAAGGAAGAACATGGGATAATTATCACCATCCAACAACAAGCCCAAGAGAGAAGGATTTGGAAAGAAGTTTTCTAAATTTTGGAGGAGATTAGTGAAGACCTCAAGAATTTTAGATTCTTGGTAAGAAGGCCTATATTGAATTCAGAATTCAACAAGAAGGTTGAATGAGAAAGGATCCTAACATTACTACTAAACCCGAAAGGTTTGAAGATTACCTTTGAAAGTTGGAAGGATCATCCAGAGATAGAATTTTCTAAATCTACAGTAAAATACTAAAGGGTTCTTGAAGAAAAACTCAATTGTGATTTGGGGGAATTCCCTACCAAATTTATGAGATTTAAAAATAACATTTTAGTGTAGAAATTGATTATGAGAGGGCACCAATTAGGATAGCATTACTAGCTACAAAAATTTAGAAGTTACAGAGTCCATCCTGGAGGTTAATCGAAGTCACCTACTCTAGTTAAGGATAGCAATTTGGTGAATCAAATCACCAAGACATTCACTATCTTCAAAAGTTATTAAAGGTAAGCAACTTGGGTGTAAAAGGTTCATTAGTTGAACTTCATTTTTTTCAGTTTAATAAGATTTGTTAAGCACCATATTAGTTTAAAAGTTGCAAGAAATGGATTAATTTTAAAGTCTTCAAGAGAGTACAGAAGAGAGGTTCTTTTAAGGTTATTGCCTAAACATTAAAATAGGAGTTAGATATATTTTGACAAAAATAAAATTATCATATTCCTATTATCTAGTTATAGCAAAGAAGACTACATTAAGTTACAGAGATTATAGTTCTCTACAAGGAGCAATTACTAAGTGCATATTTCAAGTTCATTTGAAGGAGTAATAAGGTGAGATTAATAATGCACTATTCCATTTATTCTTAAGAGCATCAAGCTTGGAGATATTATTGATGCATTAATACTAGTTACCCTTAAGTTTTAAAGTGCACTAAGAGGTTATCATTAAAGGAGAATTTAGTGCACAAAATAGGGTAAGAGTTGAGTGTCTAGAGATACCATTGAGCTCACAAAACCTATAGTATTTTATGGTAAGGTGAAGCCACCAAAAGAGCAATATTACCTCCATAGATTGAATAAGAAAATTGGCTCATCATAGAAGCGAGAAAATCTTTACAAAGAGACCATAGAAGTCTCAAATTTTGGTGCATTACAAGGTGACTTATCTACATCATTGCACCCTACTCTATATAGAAATAAAGTGTATGAACTACAGTTTATAAATGATGCTATTACAATGATCCTATTATAGTCTACAAGGGGTTGCACCAGTAAAATGTGCACTAAAGAGGAGACTACATTGCCCATGTTTTTACCATAAAAGTGGGTAGTTTACACAGTCTAGCGAAGGAGCTTCGACAACAAAGAATAGATCCATCCTAGAGATTGATACAATTCTATTAGATGTATCAAAATACACCTGGTACTGTGCTCACCTAGACAACTCAGTGTCTACAAAAGTGCATAGGGACAAACCAACACTTGTTCAAGAATGTCTAAGTAAGACAATAAAGTTACAAGTGATAGCAAGAAGAAAGGACAAGCTAAGGTTACTTTGCATACATGGAAAATTAAAGTGCAAGGAGGAAGATTACCATTGGAAGTTACCCAAGCCTACATAGGAAGATTTTGGAATAATTAAGTGACCATCCAACATGGCAAGCACCATTTCCATCAAGGAAGAGCCATCACCATAGGAGAGACACCTTATGTTGGAAACAAGGTGGATGCACATTGGAAAAACCTAGATACAACTTGCAAAGGCATCAAGATAAAAGGTGAAGTGTTTGATAGTGTGAGTGCATGTAAAGGAGTGCTTCCACTTGCCCTAACTACATAAGGCTTCTTGTACCACTTGGTACAAAAGAAGGTAAAGACAACAACATTCACTAACGCTTGCAAGAGTTTTCAATGAGCTCTCAAAAGAGTAATGCTCATCATCATTGCTTTAACACTCAAGAAAAGATAATTTTCAATGCTCGACCAACATTCAAGACTCATCATCGTGTGCAGTAATAGCTTATAGATTTGTTGATAGCATTACCTAAGTAAAGGATATAAGGTATTGAGCAACATCGAGTACCACTTGGCACCTATTCCATGATCATGAGTTTATTAATAGCCATTGTAGTTAAGCAAAAGGATGTAGTGAAGTAAAGCATGCAATGAATTGAAAGCATGAAGCTAAGTGGAAGCATCACATTCAAGTTCAAAGCGTAACAAAACTATCATACACCAACATTGTTCGAGGAGTGAAGACCAATGACAAAATAGAGCATTGAATGCTTAGGAAGAAACTAATTTCTTTCGAGGAGTGAAGACCAGTGATGAAATAGAGCATTGAATGCTCGGGTTGAGAAGGGAATACCATCACCATTCTAGAGGAGAAGACCAACGTCAATTAGACAAGAGCAGTGACTACTCATCAGCACCAAAATTTAGAAGCTCACTCACCATACATTGAAGGGAGGTAAAATTTCTATATTGTTTAATATTTAATTTCCTCCAATTAGGAGTTATAAGGTGTTAAGTATAAGGTTGATTATTATTTCATTAAAATAACAACCTTAAGAAGCAAGGAAGCAATTTTAGCAAAGGTAGAAGATATTATAAAATTGCTTATATTCAAACATTGAGATATTTGTAAATAACCAAGTAGGAGATATAAGGTTGTCAACCTTGGTAAATTGGAATATTAATTTGCAAATACTATTATTATTTTCTAACATTCCAAATTAGGGAGTTATAGGGTATTCTACATCAAATATTAGATTATTAGAATTTAGAAATATTAATCTATTGGATATTAAGAGCTATAAAAGGAAGTTCATTATTTACTTAATGGAGTTGTAATTATTTAATTACACTTGTCTCATACTCATCCTAAAGGGGTAAAAGAAATCCAACCATAGAGAACTTAAAATTAATAAGTGCATAGTTCATTAGGAGAGATAAGGTGAAATAGGAGTTGATTATTATAATTTACAAAATATTACAAAATCAACCCAAAAGGTGAACTATTGCTTACTAAGCACTTTATCAGACTTATAGCATATTCTAAACCACTAGGGAGACATAAAGATTCTACAAAATCTAAGTCTAGAAAGGTTTTATCAAATTGGTTCACATATTCTAATCACTAGGGATTCATAATGTAGACTACTTCAAAGAATCTATCTAAATTATTAAAAGGATCCTTTCATACACTACAATGGATAAAGTAGCAAGAGAGACATTTCATCATAATACATACTACAAAAGGACTCAAGATCAAAATCTATCCAATATACCATATCAAATATACAAAATCATAATTTCATAGGTCAAAGTGAAAAGGATAGGGTTATGCATAAGGGGTTAGATGCAAAATGTATTTATAAAAATCAAGTGAATCGATTTTGAAATTGAGGTGAATTGTGTCCAAAATCATGTAGAAGAGATCGTAAATTGCATTTTTTCTAGAAAAATTTATAAAAATGGGGTGAATAAATTGAAAAATCTTGCTACCACTTAAAATAAGGGTTTCTTGAGGATGTTACTAAGTTCTATATATAGATCTCATTGAGTTAGGTGCTTTAAAAAAAAAATTAAAAACGAAGCTTTGGATCAAAATTTATACCTCTTAGAAGGTTATCTACAAAAGAGCACCTCTGCAACTGACATATGGCAATTGACATATGGTAACTGACATATGGTACCTAACATATGGTAGATGACATATGGTTTTTGATATATGGAGGATGACATATGGTGGATAACATATGGCAGTTGACATATGGTTTTCGATATATAGAGGATGACATATGGTGGATAACATATGGTAGCTCACATATGGTGGTTGACATATGGCAGATGACATATAGCACCTAACATATGGTGGATGATATATGGCACCTAACATATGGTAGATGACATATGTTACCTAAAATATGGCACCAGACATATGGCGACTGACATATGGCGGCAGATATATGGCAGATGACATATGGCAGATGATATATGGGGGATGATTTATGACGGATGACATATGGCACTTGCTTTTTATATTTTACTTGTTGTCTCACTTATTTGTCACCTGTTGTGTATCTCGCTATCATGGAGAATTAGTATTTTAAATGTATGAGTATCACTCTCGTGTTAGCTATATATAATGGGGTATAAGAGGTGAATTTGGCGGGATAAATGATTTTTTTTTAATTTGAAGGTGAATGTTAGGTGGGAATGCTCCATGAAATAAGTATCATAGCAGGGCGAATGGACCCTAAAAAAAATTTGGTCCCAAAAATTTTGGGTAAATGGATAAATGTCTAGAGTCCACATTTTCATCAAATTCTAATTTTGAAAATCCTAATATTCACCCAAATTTGTGAAAATTCATCGTTGTGCATAACCCTGGAAAAGGACATTTGGTATATTGATTTAGAAGCAAGCCACCACATGACAAGAAATCTACATTGGTTTGATTTTCTTGAGATCACTAACAGCTACAAGTTGAAAATTGTAAATGGTAATAACTATCATATACATGGATATGGGTGTGTGTCACCTAGTAAATTATTTCTAAACTTTTTGCTACATAATGTGATGTATGTTCTTGGATTAACATCTAATCTCATTTTAGTATCCAAGTTAGTAGAAAGTAAAAGGAATATTGACTTCAGATACATAAATGGAGCTAACATGTGTCTCATTATACATCAAAATGAATTTGAATCTACTGGATCAATTGATAGAAATATATATGCTCCCGATTTTATCAAAATATTGTAAGATATTATTGTGTTTCAAAATAATACTAATGCAGTTTCTTAGGAACATTTTGGAGAGAATGAAGAACCTATATATCATAACAGCAAAAGAAGAAATATAAGGTTCAAAATTAAAATGATGAGAGGAAAACTACACTATGTTTATCTATAGAATAAATACCTGATCAAGATGAAGAATATGAAGATCCATATTGAATACTAAGATCTTCAATACCCAAATAATGTAATATAGGGGGTTTTAGAGTATATTACATTATTTGGGTCATGTAAATGTACCACCTTTGGTACATAACTAGAGTAGGAGTTTACTTTAGAGTAAATTTAGTTAGTTACTTCAAGTATTGTAATAAATGCACAAGTGTCAATGTGCAAGTTGTAAATGTGCATGTAGTCCACATGTACATGAGTCTTAGGTAGAGTAAGGGCCAAGGAATCTATCTTCCTATATAAATGCCTCATAGTGAGTGTTTTCAATGTAGTAGTAAATATAGAGAGTGTGTGGTATAGTTTAGTAGTATGGTACAATGTAGTCCTTTCATATCCTTTCATGGAGTGTTCATGTCCTCCATTATATAACATTGTACTATTTTTGTCACTCTTATTAATGGTATATTTCTGAGTTATTTTTAGATGTTCATCTTATTATTACTGTGCCATTAGTTTGTAGTTATCTTATATTAGTTATCTTGCATCTTGTGGTTGTACTACCTCCCATAAAAAGCTAACAAAAGAGTTCCACAATTCTTCATTGCAACTTCAACAAGGATTAGAAGCTTGAAAAGTCTTTTAATAGAGATGGATCATGACTTCTTGATAGTCATAGTATTCACATAAAGAACCAAGCTAATTTTATGAAAGGGGGAAGAAATATTGGAAGTAATAGATTTGACATAATCTTCATTACTCTTTACCTTACCTCCTATCATAGCTAGATCAACTTTAGAGATATGATGTGATATAAATAGTCTTCAAAATTACTAAAATTTAAAATTTTAAGATTTAAAAGCTCTATCTCTGTTTTTTAAACTTTACTAGAACTTACTTTTCCATAGATATATTTTAAAGTAGACCATACCTCAATAGGACCAATTTTCTTTTTTTATGGAAAAATTTACATCTAGTTCCACTAACATGGAAAGGAGTCCACAAACTTACTCCTTTATCTTATTGAGTTCATGATCATTGAGACCTTCTTCTGAATCATTATTGAATATAAACTAGAGATTCTTGATCCTAAGTAATCCTTCCATTTGAACTAGCCAAGTGCTATAATTTTTTCCATTGAGATAAGTAGCATAAACTAAGGAATATATGTTGCACTTAAAACCCTAAGCAAAACTATAACATGTCTATAAGTTGATATCACCATTGCATAGATATTGAAAAGTCATGCCATCTGGAAAAAGGCTCCAAATGCATCCATATGTAAAAGTTATATCCTCTAGAAGATTTGGTATATTAGCACCCATTTCATAAAAAAATAAAACTACCAAACCTTAGAAAAATATCATCAAATAAAAAAATTACCACTTGGTGCCACTATATTGGATGCTACACTTTCAATTGATGAATCAAAATTTGACAAGTTGGTGAATATGATTGGCTAGAAACCTTATACATGCATATATGTATATAGATGACAAGTTTTGAGCCAATAGATATTGAACCCTAGACTATTTACTTGCAAAGGAGTAAACCAATGTGCCATATATACTACCTTAATCAAAGAAAAGAGGAAATTAACTTTTAATCATCACACAAGCCATACCTTGTAGCTAAAAATAAATATTCATGTTGACTCTCAAACACACAAATTACCCTCGATAAGAAAAATTTTCAACCACTATGCCATGCAATAGGTTAAGACAAAACACCATCCCCTTCTATATGACATGTATACCATCAGTCAAAATGGAAGAGGACATTCTTCAAAAAATGCTTGTGGGGGATTAAATTGCTAACCTAAGCACTACAAGGATACAGTCCAATCATTGTGCCATGGAGATGGATGTGACTAAGAAGAGGGGGATCTTGCTAAAATTTATTATAATAAATGCATGTGCACATAAAAAATTTTCCAGATTCAAACCAGCAACCATCATCCTCTAACAAAATACCCTTGTCATTGTGCCACTCCCTTTTGATTTAATCAAAAGTAGCTTCCTCTGAATAACAAGATGTAACACTGAATAAGACATCAAGAATTGAATGCATCTCCTCGAATATACAAACACGTGTCTCTAAGACCATATATCATTTGCATCGATGCATTCACTACTATGACAAGATCCATAGATGTGCGATGGTGAAGTCGCATAGGTAATGCACAAAATAAAAGGTATTAATTTTTTGCACCAAAACAAGAGGGAAAACATTTAATTTTTTTTCAATAGGAAATAATTACCAATTTTGGATATGTGACACCTTTTATCACTTGCAAAGCAATTCTCCTCCACCAATGAGTGATAAATCTTTGGACCTTAGTCTAATACATGTTAGAATTCATAATATTTTACATAAATATTCTAAAACAATCATTCACCATAATTGTATGTGGAAAAGAAGTAGTGATTAAAAGATAGCAATAGCAAAAAAATTAGATTCAAAGGGAGTCAATAAGAAAAAGTAGAAAGTGGGTGCCTATGGGCATCCCAATATATCACATTTTATTCACACTTGTAATACAAATGGATCCTTATTGAGGGGTATTTATAGTGATACCAAAACCCCAATGAGAGGTTAACCTCAAGCTAACATTGACTTGATCTTGAGGTTAACTTTATAATAAAATAATAATAAATTATACCTTTTAAGCAAGGTTATTTATAAATGTGGAATAACTAATACCATTAAGGGTGAAATATAAAAAGAAACCTTAGGCTTACATGAACCTGCTTGTAGGCTTATATAAATGATGAATGTTATAGGATTACATAATCAAGTCACGGGTTATATTAATAGTGCTCATAAGAACTTCTTCACACTTTTGACCTTGGCCTAACAAGATTAGATTATACATATTTCAACATATCTCACGTTTCTCTAAGACCATTGAAAATAATATTAAGAAGCTCAATGTTTTTCTCCTTATTTTACATGTTTTTCCTCTCCTACCTCCTTTTAAATTGAAGAACACAAGCTTATACTGAGAGGGGGGGTGAACAGTATAATACCTCTTTTTAATTTTTTTTTATATTACAAAACAATAATGCAATATACCCAAAGCAATATCAAAGCAATGCACAAAATCAACCATGTACACGGATAAAATATTTCACTAAATTTTATCATAACAAAATTTTGGGAACACCTTTCTTGATTACAATGTTTATGGGCACCAACCCAAAGGAGACACCAATCCCCTAGCTCTGCTCTGGTTGGTGATCCTCTAGAAGACCTCTGCCTTCGCTGCCCTTAACAAATGGAACTCTATCCACTGAAGATGCCTATCCTCCCTGCTCTTGCTGGAGACCTCTGTCCTCAACTCTATCACCTCAAAGCTGGTCCTCGAATTTGCACTAAACACAGTCCTTCGGTCTAGCACAATTGTCCTCTTTTGTCTTTGTCTGTTGCGCTTACTACGCCCTCTGCTCTCTCTATGCAAAACACAGCAGCACTGTCTTCATGCACTCTGATTCCTTGTGATCTCTCTCACTTAGAAGATTTCGATAGAAAGCACACTATATATTGCTATCAAATTTTGCACTCTACTCTCGATGATCGAAATTCTTCTCTTCACACTGTCTGCGAATGCCACACTTCAAACGCACACCAGATTGATGCTTAACTCTCCAAGTAGCCCTCCTTTTATACTAAAACTTTCAAGAATAAAACCTTGATCTTTAGTCGGCTGCACACCCTAAACTACGTCGGCTACAAACCCTAATCTTTGTTGGCCCAAATTTTAACTTTGTTAGCTTCACTGCTTCTGCAACTCCTTTGTAGCTTCTATCGTGAAACTACAACATGTTGCGATATCACGACACCTTTGCAACCGTACACTATCTTATGGCTTTTGTCACGATATCGTGACACTTTAGCCTTTGATGACTTTGACTAAGCTCTTATCGCGATATCGTGACACTTCTCGCTTTCTTACCCTCTTCTCGGCTTGCACCAGCAAAAGCAGAACATGTCGCAAAATCATGACACTTTCGCTTCCTTGCACTCTTCTCGGCTTGCACTAGTGAAAACGAAACATGTCATGAAATCATGACACTTTCGCTCCCTTATGCTTTTCTCTGCCTTATGCTCGCAAAACTGGAACATGTCATGAAATCACGATGCTTTCACCTTCGAGATCTTCCTTCTTGAATTCGTTGCAAAATCACGACACTTCTTCTGTTGAAGACTTGTTTACTGTCTCTATCGTGAAATTGCTACACTTTCTCCAACTGAATGCCCCCATCTCAACCTGTCGCAAAATCATGACACTTTCTCCAACTAAATGCTGCCATCTCAACCTGTCGCTAAATCGTGACACTTTTTGCATCCGTACGATTTCTTTGCAGCCTGTCGTGAAATCGTGACGCTTTCAGCTTTCGTACGTCTTCTTTGCAACCTATCACGAAATCATGACAATTCTCATTTTTGACTCTTCCCTTTGCTGCATGTCGCGAAATCGTGATAGTTCTCACTTCGAGTTCTGCAGCATGTCGCGAAATTGCGACCGTTCTCACTTTGACTTCTGTAGCATGTCGCAAAATCGTGACACTTTGTCTTGCTACTTTCTCTCTCTTTGAACTTGTGGCGAAATCACGACAATTCACACTACGGACTCTCTTTTCAGCATTATGTCACGAAATCATGACACTTTTTCTTTTGGACTCTCTCTTCTGCATTATGTCGTGAAATTGTGACACTTTTCCTTTCGGACTCTCTCTCCTGCAACATGTCGTGAAATCATGACACTTTTTCTTTCGGACTCCCTCTCCTGCAACATGTCATGAAATCGTGACACTTTTTTGTCTGTACAATCTTCTTTGCAATATGTCACGAAATCGCGACACTTTTCCTTCTCTGCCTTCCTACACTTTCTGAGTCGTGAAAATGCGACATGTCGTGAAATCTTGACACTTTCCACCTTGCTCTTCTTCTCTGCCAATATGTCACGAAATCATGAAATTTTTTCCACTTGCCTTTTCCTCTGCCAACATGTCACGAAATCGCGACAGTTTTTCCTGCTTCTTCTCTCTCTTCAAACATGTCGCGAAATCACGACAGTTTTTTCAGCACTTTCTCTCTCCTCTAACATGTCGTGAAATCACGACAGTTTTTCTTGCCTGTTGCATACCTTTTCTTACTTGTCCTTTTCTTTGATCTTTTGCAAATGGGCTACTATGATCTTCCTGGAAACTCACTGTCCATGCTCTAAATAATCTGACATTAAATCAAATTCCTTCAAGAGCTTCTTGACATCAATGACAACTTCTACACTTGAGCAAAAGCAATGTACCCAAGGTACCCAAAATGCCAACATAAATCTCTCTAGAAATCTATATATCTTGTAACTTCTTGAACTAATTGATTTACTCATCAATTGTATTAAAGGACTCCATATTAAAGCTATGAAGATCTACATCTAGTTTGCTAATTTGTGTGGAATAAATATAATTACACAATCTCTAAAATGTATCAAGTAGCTCCTTAGGTTTTGTAGTGCTACTAACATGAGTGCCATAGATATTTTAATATGAAGAGTTATCACACCAAGAACATCATCCTTGTTATCCTTGTATTATCATTTCTTCTATTTAGAATCAATCACTTGAGGCTTGTCATTCATATATTTTAGCAACCCCTTACTTTTATGCTTAGCTTCAATCTTGACTTTCCAAGTGGTATAGTTTACACCATTCAATAAGGGCACATGTTGATCCATAACATTTTTACCAAAAAATAAAATTATACATGCATTTATCACCAAAAATAATACTACTAATGTAGAGATGTCAAAAAACCATGTGGTTTAAAAAAAATAGGCTCAAAATGCTTTTGTATTCAAAAGTTATGGCCCTTGGAATTTTGACCCAAAAATCATATAAGATGCCTCCAAAACCTTTGAAAATTTGAAAAAATTATACCTAAAATGAATGAGAGGTTGCCACACATTATTTCTTGAGTGGCTAAGGGGGTGCAAACTACATGTCAACTATGCAAGTCATTGGGTAGTGTACTAGCAAACTAGACTATGCCATTTATCATGCTTTAATTTTCTCTATAACTTATGAACCAAACTGCACCACATATCACCTACCACATCATCACTTATTACATCATCTTATGCTATGGCATCATATACCACATTATTAAATGCCATGTCATATTCCATGTCACATACCATATCATCAGTATTAGATGTCACATCATCATGAGCATGCAAGAAATGGGTGATGTCATCAACTTCAACATCGTCATGTAGTTCCATGTCATATTCATACATTGTCATGTTAGATATGTTGACATCATCATTTTAGCAATTTATCTCATCAAGTTTTTCATAAAAAATGGGCTAGTGGGGTTTTCAGTCATGACCTCTTAGGCCCAATGCCTTAAGAGTGGCTCCACTAGCCACTAAGCCTTGGGTGCCCTTTGAGAAAATAAGCATCAATGTTAATAAATGGGAATCCCTTCTATTACCTCTAAATTTTTCCTTAATATACACACCCCTTTATAATGACGTGATACCTCATCCCATGCATATTTCCCACCATGCTAGGAATATTTTGTGGCCCTTTTTTAATTCAAAATTTTGAAAAATAGAGGGAAATGAACGTTTTTCAACAAAGAAAAATAAGTTCTTAGAGGTAAAATAAAGATAAGAGATGAACTAAGACCCCATTTAAAATTTTGTAAAGAATCCATATATGTTGAGGACATATCTATATCTATCACAATTATTCCTATATAACATTTTTATCAAACATAAGCAATTAGGATGTAGCAAAATAACTAAGCACCAAATAACATGAAATACAGAGAAATAAAGATTGCCAAAAATTATTTCTTTTGTATTTATTTTTTATACAATGATTACAAAATAAATTTTTGAATTACCCCAGGTGTGTCTAGGGTAATGTTACAATGTTCTTCTTGGTATTAATGCTTTCAATAAGGAATGTGGGGTCTTCCATATCTTCAACAAAATACAGTGCTTTTCACTCTCTGGCTATAGCTTCAAAAGGGTGAGTGGGCTTTGGTATCCAGCATGGGACCACTCTAGATCCAACAGCTCCTACAAAATACCTATCACCTGCACAGATTAAAACTAGAAAAGATATTAGTAGCACCTACAAATCACAATGTAAATATGATGCTACACAACCCTAACCAGACAATCATATAACATAGGAAACAGAAACAAATAAAAAATGTAAGCCTTGTTGCATATAACCTTACTGATCATTTTCGCATCTTAGATCTACGTCGGGATCTCAGCTCTATGAAACCACGGATGCGCTGTGATGGACTGGAAATTGTGGACACGCGGTAGTTAAACCGTATACATGTGGTTCTCACTGTAAAACCGTAAACCAACAATTTGGGTTGAATGGCAAAATACCTCAAAATAGGACCTCCAAGCTCAAGATCTAGCTTCTCCTCGAGATGCGTGCAAGAGTCTTATTCTATTCTGGCAGCCTAGTGGTGTCAATGTTCAGCCCCCTTAATTTAGTGGGGTGAAGGTGCCTTTATAGGATCCTTAGGTTTTTTGAGGGAATGAGAGGTGGCAAGCCTGGACTACCAAATTAAGGGGGGCAGTTATAGTGAGTCACCCAGTGTGCCTCACTTAACTAGGGTGATGTGGTTGCAAATGGAGTGATGTGTGGAATTTTTCCCCATGTGAAGGGACAAAGGGGACAAGGGTGGATGAGATGTGGCAAAGATATTGGGTGAGGTGGCTAGAACACATGTCTAGTGGGTAGGCAGGGTATCGTAGGCTAATTTTCTAGATTTAATAAATCTAGAAAATAGGAAAATGATGTAGGATTTATTTACCTAAGTCTAAACTTAGGCATATAACTTTATTACACAGGATTTGAGGTGGGGTGGCAAGTGTGGTGTTAAGAGTGACCATATTTTGGTGTCTATAAATGCCCCTATTTGTACTGCGTTGTGTGAAACACGATGTAGTGCAAAAACCAATAATACCTATCTTTATTGGATGGATGAACTCAACTCTTCTCAACACACAAGAATGAATAATGATGTTTTTTTTTTTTAATTATTGATTTTGTTTGCTTACCCCCTCAATTGGCAAATGGGTGAAGGATGAAACCCACAAGCCAATGGACTGAATTTGGGTGATTATTAGTTGTGAGTTGTTGTTGATGTGAATGTGATGTAGATGTATGACATTGTCAACTTGATGCCCCAAGTTCAGGATTGTTTGCATTTGTAAATTTACCTTTGGTTTCAATGAGGCACAAAATTATGTGGTAGAATATTTGGCCACTTTTAGAGTTCTTTTTCCACTGTGACCTTCACGAATTCCTTTCAAATATTTGGTTCAAGGAATCATTCATTCAGGAATTTGATACTCCAGTTATTTTGGATTACACCACAATTTTATTTACTTTTTGTATTTGATCCAACGAAAAGGTTTAAGGATAACCTTTTGCAAATTTGACTTGACTCAACTAACGACCAAGACTTAGGTTTAAGTTGATTTAATGTCATTGTGATGACGATGAATTAGTGTCCTTATTGTGGGTTACCCATCCTACCAGATTGCATGGATTGCTAGTCGCTACAACCACCAAGTTTCTAGGATAAATGACTTGTTACAAGGTTCAACTAATGATTTTGATTATGATGATGTGGAATTGTGTTTGAATGATGGAATGGAATGTGGTTTTTTTTGCAACAACCACACATGTGCAATTCTATATCTTGGCATCGCGTGTTTTCATTGTGCACCACAAATCGTGGGCCTACGTTTTGGAGCACTTCACAAAATGCGGGTGCATATTTTGCACTGTAAACCATGGGTCGACAGTTTTGCATGCTCCACGAAACGTGGGTGTGCAGTTTTCACCACAAAAGGTGGCTATATAAAGGTTTGTGGATCGCTTTCATTCATTATTTTATTTTTTCCAACTGTGGAATTTCCTATGATGATTGTGAGGATGAGTGAGATGGAGTTTAGTGAGGGGAGTGGTGGTGGTGTAGATGTGGGTGCTAGAGGTGGTGGCTCGACTGGAGTGGAATCCGATGTCCGCTACACCAAGGTAGGTGTTCTAAACTCTTAGTTTAGGTGTTTATTTACATTATTGCTTGTTTGTTTGTTGTTTTCACATTTGTGTGTGTGTGTTTTATTTTTCTCAACCACTAAGAGGGGCTGGAAATATTTTGTTTGTTTTATTTTTTTGATTTCGTGTATGGGGTAGGTTGAAAGTTTTTTTTTTTTTGAAATGTTTTGAATTGTGACATGCTTGTTTTTGTGTTTTTTTTGTTTTGACATGTACTTTGCTCTAAAATGTAATGTATTGTTTTCTTTTTTCTTTTCTTTTTTTCACTACCATGAATAGGGTAGGTTGAAAGTTTTTTTTTTTGTGGAGTTTTTTGAAATGCAATTTAGTCTAAAATGCAATGATTTTGTTTTTTTTTATTTCTTTTTGTGGTGTTTGTTGAAATGCAATTTAGTGTAAATGTTTTTGTTTTTTTTTTTTTTATTTACTATCATGAATGGGGTAGGTTGAAAGTTTTTTTTTTGAAATGTTATGTTTTTATGGTGTTTGATGAAATGCAATTTAGTCTAAAATGTAATGGTTTTGTTTTTTTTTTTTTTGATGCACTAATTTTATTTTCTTTGTTTGTATCGTAGGTTAAGTTCCTTACTGCTAGACATCGATGGCCTCGTGCCATTTCCAAAGTGTGTAAGGCTCTCATAGTAGATGATTGGAAGTTTCTTGAGGTTGTGGGTTTGGATGGGTGCGGACTGATTGAGATAGTCCGAGCAAATGAGGCACTTTTGTCCGCACTCGTTGAGAGGTGGGACCTAGATAGGGGTTCTTTTTAGCTCCCAATAGGGGAGATTACTATTACTTTGGAGGATGTATACTACACCTTTCGAGTGCCTATCGCGGGTCCACCAGTGAGGGTGGGCCACGACAAGCATGAGGCTCTCAGAACCATCTATGGTGATCTTTGGGATGTGGACTATAGTAATGGAGGCATCCCCTACCTTGACTTGTACAAGGGTAAGAAGCTAATTGTAGTTTTGACCTTCTTGATGTATATTTTGAGCAACATGGTGTTGTCTAATAGCATGATATCGAAGATCCCATGGAACCAGGTTCCCATTGTGTTGTAGTTGATGTTTGATCCATAAATATTAGCATGGGCTCATGCTCTCTTGTGTCAGTTATACAATGAGCTTTATGAGGTGAAGAGAGAGGAGTAGAATGGGCTTAGTTGCATCTTGTTGCTTCAGATTTAGTCTTGGGAGCACATCATAGTGGGTCATCCCTATGGGATACCTTGTGTGTGTGATCCTCTACTTCCTTTTGCTTTCCACTGGCGAGTTAGCGAGGAGTCTTCTCCTACACACCCTTCTATTAAGGCTACTACATACAGGGATAGCTTCAGTGGCTTGACTAGGGATGATATTTATTGGAATCCATGGAGGGGCATGGCTTGGGAGAGTGATGATGTAGAGCTTCATCAGTTTAGATAGGAGAGATGGTTGAAGGACAACCATACATGAGAGATGGAGTACATCTAGTTCTCACGAGTTTAGATGTAGTTTGGCTTGGTTCAGGGAGTTCCAGATGCTCCCATGATATATAGGCAGTGGGACGATGAGCTAGGCCTACCTCTGACTCCAAATTTTTGGACTATAGATGATGTGGATGATGATGTAGCTATCGAGGTGTCTGATGTAGATGACACAGGCACTACTATATATTATGATACTTGGTTTTTAGCTCAATATCCTTGGAGGCCAAGTTAGGCAATGGATGATATGGTTAGTGGTGATGAGCCAGATATTGGTGATCAAGCTCCTAGGTGAGCTAAGTATCTCTAGGATAGTGGTGGTAGGAGGCAGTCTCTATAGACATACAACAACCAAAGGTGGATGTTGGACATGATAGAAGTGATAGGGATGATGGGGATGGCGATGATGGAGGCCAGGGAGATGAGTAATATGAGGGATATGGAGGTGATGGAGGTGAT
Organism: Wollemia nobilis; assembly: GCA_028583015.1. Lineage (NCBI taxonomy): Eukaryota > Viridiplantae > Streptophyta > Pinopsida > Araucariales > Araucariaceae > Wollemia > Wollemia nobilis. The sequence continues at coordinate 906,000 of JAQPPZ010000104.1, read as the reverse complement.
GGAGTCTAGGGGGAGAAATATTCTCCTCCTCGCTATATAGAGGAGTGGGGCATACTACAGGTGAAACAGGACAGTTTGGATTTGGAGGTGAGTCGATTGAAGGATAATTTGGCTTGGCATTAGGGTGAGGTACCCCATTTATAGGGTGATGTGGATGGTCTATGGCCTGAGGTGGACGATCTACATGGTAGTTCAAATGTGGATGTTGTTGAGACCTGATATGCAGAGATCATGAGGTTACAAGGTGAGGTGACTCACTTGTAGGGCAAGTTGGATAGGGTGCAGCATGCACCGGTTGAGGGTGGTGTTTTTTCTACCATTGCTTCCCTTAGGATAAATTTATCTCAACAAGTGGCTCACTAGGGAGTTGACTTGAGGACTATCCATAGGTAGGGTGAGTACATTATGATGTTGGAGAGTGCCTTGCATGAAGGTGAAATCCCTCTTCCCATTCCTCCATCATCAGTTACGGGTTCCAATAGGCAGACCGAGTCAAGTGCTAGGACTCATCAACCATCCAGATCTCATGGTGCTTCATCAGCATAGGGACCTCATAGTGGTCACAGTGGTGCTAGCTAGTAGCATCTTATTACCTCTTTTTGTATCTTGTGTTATTTCTTATGAGCCTCACTGCCCTAATGTATACATCCTGTGGGTATTTTATACTATACGATTCATATATATATACATGGATTTTATTATGCTTTATGTTGTGCACTTTTGTTTATTGTAGTATAAATGCATATGGAATGATGTTTAATTCTTATGCTCTAATGATGATTTGGTAGCTTTAGACTTATCTTGATCATGATTGTTTTTATTTATTAATCAAGGGCATAGATATATGGTATGGTATGGATATTATGATGTGTAATAATGTGAATGATATGGCATGATTCAAACAAACTCATCTATGTATTTTGCATATCTTCTTTATACAACGGTTATCCTAGCATTTTTCAAATTTCTCAAGGACCAACTTTGTGTGCAATGATCATTCATTTCCCATTATGAGCTAGGTCAAACTGATCGTTTGTAACTTATGCCAATAAGCTAGCTCATTCGAGAGCAGCCTTAGGTTTGTACAAAATAAGGTTGCCAATGTACCATATGTGGCACCAAGTGTAAGGATACTTCATTGCCAAGCAAGATTTATTCAGCCCATTAGTGTAATGAGGATCACCCCATGATTTTCGAGACACTAAGAGTTCCAGGGATTCAAGGTCCTTCTCTTATTTTTTTGGGGGGGATTTTGTTTGGATATTTTCTCACTTTAGTAGAAGGAGATTTTATTGCTTACACTTGCTTGTTATGGGGAAGAGTGAGGGGATTCTTATTGCTTTGATATATTTTTTTGGGATTTTTTCTCACTTTGAGGTAGAGCAAAATAGGGTAACTTATTGCTTTGAGACGCTTTTCGGGATACTTGCTTGTTTTAAGGAAGAGAAATGGATTTTGCTTCTTTTTTTGGATACTTGCTTGATTTGAGGAAGAGCAAGGGATTTTTTTTTTTTTGGATATGGAGGAGCTTGTCCTTTTGCCAACTCTGTAGTATTCTAGACCTTGCGCATAATTGGATGAGTAGGGGAAACCATTCACTTATGGCAATAGTCACTTTTGACTTCGTTATTCCCAAGGCTCACAATGTTTTATTATGTGTTTGATTGTATTTGGTCCAAGAGGAGTCTAATTGACTAGGAATAACCTATTGTATTCAGAAATTGCTCAACTTTGAATCAAGTTTATTCAAAATACTAGGACTAGCTGAGTGATTGAAAATATTAGGAAGTTTCTTAGTGGTTAATGTGATGCATGACTTGCGATACTTTCGATGCTATATTTTAAACATTAAAATATACACAAAAAATAGTCAATGGTCGTGTAATTGTTATTGCTAAAAATTACACGGTATCTATCCTACTTTATGTGAGTCCGAAAAATATTATAAGAAAAGTTATGCATTATTGTGATTTTTAATTGCTAAGCAATTTTGGATGACCCTAATTAATGCAACAAGATATAGTTGACCAGCAACCATCCAATTTAACCAAATTATCTAATGTAATGAATGTTATGAACAAAATACCTATATTGATGCATGGATGGATTTATGACATGCAAATGAAATATTTTTGATATTTTTGCTTCTTTATTTTTTTTATAGCAGTGTATATGTACGTATATGCAAACTACATTATGCATAAAATACATTTAGATGTATTATGTTCAATGGCTCATGTTCCAATACTCCTTCCAAGTTGGCAAGTCTATACATTCCTAGACTCAATTTTTGTTTGAGAATGTATGGACCTAACCAATTAGCCACAAATTTATCTCTCAAGTGCAACAATGCATTGGTATTCTGTTCATTCTCTTTAAACACAAGATATCCTACTTGAAATTCATGAGGATGGACTTTTATGTTGTAATAACATTTGATTCGATCCTGATATAATCATAGATGTTCCAAGGTATTGATATGCCTTTCATCAAGGAGTGTTAATTGGTCAAGATATGCTTGTCTAGATGTGTCACCATCCATGAATTCCTTCAATGTAACTCGTAAAGAATGGATCTCTAGCTCAAGAGGCATGATTGCTTCTACTCCATAGACTACTGAAAAAGGTGTTACCCTCATTGGCATTTTGATGCTTGTTCGGTAATCCCATAGTGCCAAGGGGATTTGAGTGTGCCAATCTCTATGATTTTCTTTGACGAGTTTCTTGAGAATGGCTATCACTATCTTGTTGATCGCTTTGGCTTATCCATTTGCCTATGGTTAGTAAGGTATCGAGAAACTGTGTTGGATATTATACTTTCTGCATAAGGCTCAAAGATCCTTATTCTTAAATGACTTTTCATTGTCTAAAATGATCTTGGAAGGAATCCCAAAACAATAGATAATTTTTTGAAGTATAAACTTCGCTATTCGAGGTCCAGTCATAGTGGTCATTGGAATTACTTCAACCCATTTGGTGAAGTATTCCATGGTAGTTATGATAAATTTATGTTGTCCTAAAGAAGCAGGTAAAATTTTACCAATCAAATCTAGGCCCCATTTTGAAAATGGCCAAAGGCTTTGAATGGGTTGTAAAGCTTGCGATGGTACGTGAGTTAAATTGGTGTGATGTTGGCATTTTTTATATTTCTTAACATATCAACAACAATCACTTTCCATGGTGGGCCAATAATAACCCATGCACAAAATATGTTTTGCAATGACCATTCCACTAAAGTGGACACCACAAGTACCATCATGGGCTTCTATTATAGCTTGTTGTGCCTCAATGGTATCTAGACATCAAAGTAGTATTCCATCATAGCCACATCTATACAGTACATCCCCCAAGAGAGTAAAACGAGATACTTTTTTTTAACGTTCTTTTTGCAATTTGTGTCATTTCTATTGGGAGGATCCCAGACTTGAGAAAATCTCTATTCTCATAAATGTAAGAGTTGTAGGGTTTCGTGTGAACCAAATTGTTGGTCCGACTTTCATGCACACCCCGGGAAGGATGAGCAGGAAGCTCCGGAGACATCCACGGGACGAATCCCACTCACTTTAGGATCTAGCTGGTTATCCAAGGTGCGAGTTACAGAGTTGGGTCGAATGGCTATTCACTCTTTTCTGCTTCTGGAATAGATTTCAATATGGACTGTTCTGTTACCTTATAGGGGGTTCCCGAACTTGTTCAGTAGTTGCAAAAGTTGTTGACAATCAGATTTAACTTGATTCTTGATCTAGCTCTCATGGGTCAGCAGATTCAAATAAAATACAAATAAAGAAAGTAAAAATGGATCATTCACCGAAAACAAAGAGAGGGTAGGGTAGGGCAGAAAGAGAAGCTTATCAAACATTAACTGTAAAACCCTAAACTATCAATATTATCTATGCTATCAGCTTCACAACAGAACAAATCAAAGAAGAAAGTGTCCAATCAGTCTAAGATCACTTTCAACTAAGAGCACAAGGCAGAGTGGCACAGATCTAGTAGAAAATTATAAATCCAAGGGCAGTCTGGTTAAAACTGGTATCTTTCACCGATAGCCTAGCTCACACAGTGAAGACAGAGCAATTAGAACAAACTTAACCTCAAATCTGTAATTTCCCCTAGCGAGACAATAGAACAACCGAAGCCTAACAAAGATATTTAAACTTGATAACCCAGATTTACAGCATATATCTAACAAACTTAAATGGAACGGATAACAAAAGAAGATACACTTATCACACTCTGTAAAATATTAGGCTCCTGGCCATGCTATCATAGAAAAGCTAAAGCACATCAACTCCAAGTCCAGAAACAAAGGATTTCACAAGATTTGCAAGAAATTGCTTATAAGCCTTTTATTTCTAAGTCTCCACCTCCTGCAATTACATTGGGAAGAAGTATTTATAGATTCAGGACAGACCCTGATCTTTTCAAAAATATCTTCTTCCCCAAACTGCAAACCTTATCTTTCTAAACCCTAGGACCCGGGTTTTACAATAAAAATCCATTTAAAATCAAAGTCCAGATAGAACTTAACCCTTAGGCAAATCAGGGGAGTCAGCTGCCATAAATGGAGAAGATAAAATCTAAAGCCTCTTGCATTCATCCGTAGCTACAAATAAATGCCTCCATTAATTCTGCTGGTGAGCCGGATGAGTCACCACTTCTCCATCAATTTGATCTCCGCAAAGCCATCCTTGAGATGAGATGGTCTTCATGCTATTAATTCTGCAATAAATCTCCATTGAATGCTTTCACCGGCATCTTCTCCTCTAGCATGGCGGTCCTTGATCAAATCTGCACTTTAACTTTGTCTTCATGGCCTTTCCCGGTTGTCCCGCAAGTGCCAGATGGATTCCTGCATGAAAGACAAAAAGATTATATTAGCACTTTAATAAACATTAAATTAAAGCATTTAAACATTAAAAATAGATTAAAATCAGCTAAAAAGCTTGCATGTCGGCTTCTGTTTGTCTGCCTCACGCTTTGACACGTGTCGCTACCCCAGGATGCCTTCTGTTTCCCGCTGGAATGCACTTCAGGCTCATTTGAGGACTTTCTCTCTCCTACCGCGAAAATGTGACATGTCACGAAATCGCGACGTCCCTAGCGCTATGGCAACTTGTCTCTCCTCAGGCCACGAAAACGTGACATGTCACGAAATCGCGCCTTCCTGCCGGCCGCCGTACAATCTTCTTTCACAATCCGTGAAACTGCGACATGTCACGATTTTGCGACATGTCGCAAAATCGTGACGATTCTTGTTGATCGTACAACCTTTCTCAAGCATGTCGTGATTTCGCGACATGCTTGTCTTGCTCTCTTCCTCAAAAGGTGCAGCGCATCGCTACCATTTTCACCCCTCGATTTCGAAACATGCAGCGCATCGCTGCAAGCTCCAGCCCGCGATTTCGAAACACGCAGCGCGTCGCTGCCACTTTCACTCCCGACTTCGAAACATGCAGCGCATCGCTGCAAGCTCCAGCCCGTGATTTTGAGACGTCAGCGAATCGCTGCACCTCCCCGCAGCTGCATGCGTTGACCGCGTTGACCGTGATTTTGGAACATGTCAGCGAATCGCTGCAGCTTTCTCCCTTCGGCACTTTCTTTCGAAATCGTCGCGATATCGCGACACTTCCAAAAATGGAAACGTCGCGATATCGCGACACTTCCAAAAATGGAAAGTGTCACGATTTCGCGACATAAAACTCCCTTAGCTGATTTTCTCCTTTCCAATCACGAAAACGCGACATGTCACGATTTCGCGACATGTCGCGAAATCGCGCTGGTCCGTACTGATTTCTTCTCTCTCCTCCGGCAGACAGCGATTTTGCGACACCTTCCAAAAATGGAAATGTCGCGATATCGCGACACTTCCAAAAATGGAAAGTGTCACGATTTTGCTACACATCTGGGACTCAGCCGATTTTATCCTTTCAAGCCCATTTTCTCTCTCCTGTCGCGAAAATGCGACATGTCGTGATTTCGCGACATGTCACGAAATCGCGTTGTTCCGTACTCATCGGCTTGCTTTATCCAAAAACGTCGCGATTTCGCGACATTTTTCTCCCCGGATTTCTCTCTCCTCATCCTACAGCGATTTCGTGACACTTTCCAAAAATGGAAATGTCGCGATATCGCGACACTTCCAAAAATGGAAATGTCGTGATATCGCGACACTTCCAAAAATGGAAAGTGTCGCGATTTCGCTACAAAAAAATGACTCAGCGGATTTTCTATTTTCCTGTCGCGATTTCGCGACATTTCCATAAATGGAAGTGTCGAGATTTCGCGACTTTGCCGAAAAAGGAAAGTTTTGACTCTGATGCATTTTCATGAATTTGGCTATCTGTTTTCAGCATTTTCCTCGTACCGGTGCAATGTTTTGTTTATGCCTGAATGATTCTAGCATGCAAAAGTTAAGCTTGAAATAACAATGCTAGAAAGACTTGGAAAAAGGCACAACTTAAAAAGGAAACAAGCAAAACTGGATTAAGACTGGAAAGGATCAAGAGGGTCCCTGCTGCAAAAATGGAATTTCAAAGTTTTCAAGAGGATGGAATCTCATTTTTCAGTGGGGGTGTGTTGCTTCTCAACACAAATTAACATTCTTCTCACCTTCAGACTTTGCTCATTTTAAAACTGATTTATACACTATTGTTATGATAAGCAGTTGGACTTCTCCATGTTCATTCTTAGGAATCAAGGATCCCAAATAAGCCATTGCATTTGCAAATTTATTAGTTGAATGAGGCAACTTACTAATTTCATACTAGTCAAATTTCTCTAGAAACTTCATTGCTACTTCGTGATATTGTTTCAAGACTATTTCCTTGCATTGATATTCTTCATTCACTTGATAAAGGACAAGTTAGGAATCACCAAATATGCTTAGTCATTTAATGCCCATAGCTATAGCTGATTGAAGCCTCAATATTAGGGCTTCATACTATGCATTGTTGTTCGTGCATTGGAAGTCAAGTTTGAATGATAAAGGAATTGGAATTCCTTTAGGTGTGTAAAACATAACTCCTGCACCTTAACCTCTTTTACACTTAGATTCATCAAAGAACATAGTCATATCAATATCATCCTCAGGAAGGAGTAGTTCTTCTTGCTCATTGACAAAAAACACCGAATCATCTAGAAGCTCGATGATAAGTGGTTTATCGTTTGGTAATGGAGCTTTTACAAGTTGATCGGCTATCACTTGACCTTTGATGGATTTTTGACTTACAAACTCGAGATCAAATTCTATTAAAAGCATTATCCATTTTGCAATACGGGTATTGTTGTATGTGCAAGTCATCATGTATCCCAAGGATTCTCTCTAGCTATGACATAGGTGGTGTTACTTAGCATGTAATGTCTGATTTTCTTAGTGGTAAAAACCATTGCTAAGCATAAATTTTTGACACGCATATCTGGTCTCGTAACTTACTAATATTCAAATAATGTAATAAATGGCTTGCTTCTTATGATTCTCTTTTTTTTTAGCAAGCATTGTCCCTAGTGAAAAATCTGTTGCAGGGATATAAAAGTGAAAAGGGACTCCTGAATGAGGTGGCGTAAGAACTGGTGGTGAATCCAAGTATTTCTTTATGTCATCAAATACCTCTTGATATTTAGTTGTCCAGGATAATATCACCCCCTTCTATAGCAAGTGATTGAAATACCTACATTTATTTGAGAGTTGTGCAATGAATCATCGGATAGATTGAATATTTCCTTGTAAACTACGCAACTCTCTCAATTTTATTGGAGGTGGCATCTCAATAATGGCCTTGACCTTATCAGAATCCACTCTAAGGCCTCATTTGGAGATAATGAATCCTAGAATTTTTCCTGATGTGATGCCAAATACGCACTTCTTAGGATTCAAATGTACCTTATGTTCAAGCAATCAATCAAATACTTTTTCTAGGACTTCAATGTGCTCAAGACGTGTTTTTGATTTAGCAATCAGATAATCCACATAATCCTCAATTATTTTATGCATATAATCATAGAATATGTACGTCATTGTACATTGATATGTAGTTCCTACATTTTTAAGCCTGAAAGGCATCACCCTATAACAAAATTTCCCCCAAGGTGTTATAAATGGTGTCCTGTGTTGGTCCTTAAGATTAATTCAAATATGATTGTATCCTAAGAAACCATCCATTAGTGAAAGCATTTCATGGCTTGCGCAAGAGTCTACTAATTGATCGATGTTAGGTAGAGTAAAATCATCCTTGGGGAAAGCTTTATTTATATCACAAAAATTAATGCATACACATATCCCTCCATTCGACTTATGAATGGGTACCATGTTAGAGAGCCACTATGGATAATCAATTGGGACTATGAAATTCACATCTAGTAGTTTTTGTAGCTCTTCTTTGATAATTAATGCAACAGTTGGATGAATTTTCTTGAGCATTTGCTTGAAAGGTTTAGCATCTGATACCAAAGGTTGTGTACGACCAAGTTGGGATCAAGGCCATGCATGTCTTTGTATGACCACATGAAAATAACCTTATTTCTTTTCAAGATGTTTATCATACACTCTTTTTCTTCTGTGGATAAATCTTTTGTAATTTTGACAATTTTTGGATTATTCGCATATTTTCTAAGGTTCACATTGATAGATTCTTTGATCAACATATGGGAACCTTTCTCTAGTTGATGTGGAGTTGGGATGAGATGGATATCATCCTCCACATGATGACTCAGAGGTCTCCCCCTCTACTTCGGTTTGAAAAACCAAGGTACAGGAGGATGAATGTTGTTATGGAATGTAAGCATTTGAAGCTCACAATAACTCTTCGAATATGATGAACTTGATGATGGATGGCAAGTATAAAATCTTATGCATGGTGATAAGGTTAGCATCGATCTGAATCAGCTTTGCCAAATTGTACAGGTTACAAAGTGGGGCGAGCAAGTCAACAAAAATCATATTGACTTGGTGAAAATGATGTGGTTGTAATTCAAGATATGATGACTCACTCTCTCTAGGTTGCAACTAATCTAAGGTGGGTGAATGGTGGTGTTGTAGGAGTGGCCAAGGTGGTGGTGGAGGATTTGGCTTAGGGTGCTCACGATCTTTGTTGAGGTGAAAGATGGTTTCAGCTACGGGAAACATCTTTGTATAACACTCATCTTTCTTGATGGGTTCAGCACGAATCACATCATCTTGGGGACTGTCAAAGATCTGAATGATCCAGTATTTTACTTCCATTTGTTGAAATTCCCCAAAATCATCATTGAAGAAATAATCCCTAAAATCTTCATCAGATATGTAATCATCTAGCATTTTATTAATTTTTAATGTATGTAATACAATCTCCAGAAAGGCCTCATGTAGATGAGGTGCAAAGTCAGGGTTCAGGTACTCATCATCAGTATCATCATAATCATCAAACTCCTTGCTCTCCTCCTCCTCTTCTCCATATTCAAGAGTGAGTCATTGGAAGGTTTGGTTGAAGGAAGAGTCTGAGGTAGAGTTTTTGTACCCTAGACCAAAGTAGTCATATGCTTCTCTGTATTCAAGCTTAATAATATGATGCAGACCCTGCTCATGTCGTCCAAGTCCATATCCCTGCCAGTTGACCATGCAAAAATATCACAAAGGGAAATCTAGGTTGGATAGATAGTCTAAATTTTCTTTAAATTCTTGCAAGGGTTCCTCATTAGGAGGAGGTGGATCGAATGAAGAATCCACTCTCCCATATATAAAATTGATTCCATCTAGTTGGGAACCCATTATGTACACTACACCTATGGCTAAAAGTGGATCGTGTAGGGGACCATAGTCTCTGACTAACTCAATAGGTGGTGTAACTATGATAATATCAAAGATGTACTCATCAATGCTTGGATTGATGAGATGTACTACAACTTGGGATGGTTGATATGATGATGGCTTAGCAGATGAGGAAGGTGCTTCTGGAATAGCTTGTGGTTCAGGTGGAGGCGGTTGTTCCTCTCAGATAGGTGACCCTATCTACAAGACTATGGGTAGTGATGTTTGGTATGGATGAGATTGGATTGTTAGTTGAGGGGTTGGGTTGAGTTGTGAATATGCATGGTGTTTATGAAGTGGGTGGTGTAGCTGATGGAGTTGATGATTGGTTAGCAATATGATAAAGAGTGGTGGAAAAATTGGAATGTGGTGGTTGAGGGTTGACTAGAGTTGATGCTTTTAGATGCAAAACTAGGGTCAACTATCTATAATTCCTCTAGGATGGGGTATTTTTATGAAGTGGTGTTAATGGGTATGGTTCGTATAATGAGTGGTTGGATGGATAAGTGGGTTTATGGAAGCAGTGGCTCATAAGGATTTGAGATCAAGTTGCAATATTTAAAAGGCTTTGTGTCTGTTGGGATGCAATGTACCTTACCCTCGTGTACATACTTTAGATACTGGTACAATGTCAAGGGCACACACTTCATCTCCCTGATCCAAGGATGTCCAAGAAGTATGTTGTATTGCATCTTCCCTTCCAATATGTGGAAGAGGACATGCATAGTTTTCACCCCCACGATGACAAGAAGAACTATGTTCCCCACAGTTGAGCATAAGGTATCATTAAAGGCTCTTAAGGTGAAGGTGGATGATGTAATATGGGATGATGGTATGTTAATATTTTTAATGGCGAGAGTGGTAATGAGGTTGATGGAGGAGCCAATGTCAATAAGGACTCTCTTGAACGGTTTCCTATCAATATGAGTGACTATGTGCAATGGAGGATCTAGTAAATCTGATGAAACTTTCTTCTCCTCAAAGTCATAAAATGTTATCAAGGGCTTCATGCATTTTTGTACACTCCCCATAAAGGAGTTGAAAGCATTAGGATCTTCTAATTGTACTTGGATATATTTTAGGATTTCCATCAATGCTTCTTTATGTGGGGGTGACTATTGTATCATCTCAGAGATTGATAGTTTTATTGATGCCATTTTCAAACTTTAGGTTAACTGGCTACCTAGGGTGATAGTTGGATGAGATGGATTACTTGGATTATGAAATGATGGGGTGGAATGGATGGCCCTAGTTGTACGAGAATACTTGGTTATGTTGTAGGAGCTTGGATTGTGTGATTTACTTGTCTTTACCCATGACTGACCACAATGATAGCCCCTACAAAACCTTAGTGTAGTTGAGACATAAAATTGACTTGGTTGGGAGGAACAGTAGAAGTTGACGCTCTTGTTGCTTTTCTATTTGCTTCATGATGATGCAAAGGTGTTTGATATATACCAATATTCTAATTATATTGGGCTAGAGGGTTTTCAACTTTGATCTTTCTAGCTTCCAATAAGTCTTGCACAATACCCTTAAACCCATGGTAAGTTTTGATATCATGTCCTTTTTTTTTATGATAGATGCAGTATAAGTGCTCTCTATAGGCCTTTGATTTTGGCTAACTAGGGTCTTTGGGTTTAATCTCCAGTAATATGAATTTTTTTGTCGCATATAACTTCTAGAATACATATGAGTAGGGCTCTTGCAATGGTATGTAATTACACCTAAGCCTAAAGTGACGATGCTACCTCTTTGTAGGTTGAGTTTTATTTTGCACATACTGCGGGGGTGGAACCGCGTGATAATTCAATTATTGTGGTTGTTTCTGTTGTTGTTGGGGTTGTTGAATCTGAACTTGGGATTTTTGGTTTGACTGTGAAGGTTGGCCCAAGACTATATGATTAACCTGAGTAGCCTTAGACTGAATTTGGTTATTCCCCTTTTGGTTCTTGTTTTGCCACTCCTTTTTCTTAGGCTTGATCTCACCCTCTTGGATCTTTATCTCTTCTATCACTGACTTGGATGAGTGCCTCATCGAATGTCCTATACTGCTGCAACTACAATAAAAAAGATATGGGATTGGCACAAATCTTTGTGAATATTCTTGTTATTTCTGACATGGGGAGGGAGAGGCAATTTTATCATAACCACCCTCCACTGGTTTCCAGAATCATGTACCGATTCATCACCATATTGCTTCAGACTAAGAAGATCGATCAATGTGGTTTTCTTCTATACATTCAAGGTGAATCTCTCTAGGAATTGGTCTACAAGTTACTCAAAATTGTGGGTACTCTATTGCAGTAAGTGTTTGTACCAATATTGGGCTTCTCCCCCAAGTGTTTGAGGAAAGGTGTGTAGCATGAGTATGTCATTATTTTTTATCCTAAAATACGTGTTTACAAACCTTATCACATGCTCTTAGGGGTCCTCATCCCCCTTAAATGTATTAATATTCGATATCTAAAAATTCGTTGGATAAGGCGGTGGAAGCATTGAAGCATGGATTGGGTGATTGAGTAGCTACCTTAATGTTAGCTTTTAATATTGTAAACCTAGGGTCTGCATGGCAAGGCTATCAATCTGGTTCTACAGGAACTGGAACTTAAGATCTTCCATAGGGTTAAAACCCTTGTTTACCTGATATTGCTGGTAATAAGGTGCATTGTATGTGGATTACGGATTATGGGGAACGTTAGGCTAAAATGCATGAGGATATGATGGCTACTGAAGGTTCTAATATGGATGAGGGGACAGAGGTATGAAGTATGTTGACCTGATGAGTTAGCATACATGTGATGTGGTGGATTAGTTGCTATGGTAGTGGTTGGGGGATGTAATATGCAAGATGGATCTTGGATAAAGGTATGTGTTTAGCGAGAGGTATATGGTGGGTTATGCTCAATTCCCTATGAATGTTGATTAGGGTCAGGTTTAATGCTATGATTAGTGTTATACAAAATCATTTGTTGTAGCTACAAGAAATCTTGTTGCATAGCAATCGTAGATGACATGGGCATAGTCACATATGAAGTGGTTGGCTGGGTTGGTTGTGAAACAACCATGGTAGTGGATGTGAGCAAAGAGAAGGTATCAAAAGGTATTACCACCAAATGAGGGGTGATATGATGTATAGGGCTCATAGGAGCAGTAGGCAGAATGGATGTGGGGATCTACGAAGTAACTTGAGTTGTTGCTTCATAAATGGGATTGGTGTAAGTGATGTTCTATTGAGGCAATGTGATGGGTGGTTGGCTAGAGGATGATGGATGGCTAGCCAGGGTAGCAATAGTCAAATCAAAAAGTGGATTTGTAAATACTTGTCCAGACTGTTGCATGTGTGTAAAGGTGGATTCTTGATGCAATGATGGTATGGTGCGATATGGGATGGTAAGCGGTGATGATGATGGAAAAACCATTCCAGCTACACTCAGGTACATCCTAATGATATCCATGTCTACAAGTGTGACACGACCATCCATTGGTGTGGGTGGCTCACTCCTAGGAGTCTCAGGAATAGTAGTATGGGTAGCCCTATGCATAACATCTATGTCTAAAATGGGGGCACTACTAGAGGGCCCTACATTTAGGCTCTGGGACATAGGATTAGGCATACTACCTTGCCCTACCATCGAAGTGTTAGGGACTTAACTAGACTAAGACACCATGGGGGAAGACAACTGACTTTGGATTAGTGCTAACTTTTTGGCTTGACCATGGGTCATTACCATATGCTAGTGTTTTATGATGTATGAAATGCAAGTGATAGTGTGTGAATGTGTGAGATAGCACAATGCAAAACAACACTCAAAGCAAACAAACAAGCAATTTTTCCTAAGTTCTCACAAGTTTTGATTTTGATGTTTTTTTTTTGGATTTTTGAAGTTTTGAAAAAGAAAATTTTGTGTGCAAAATGTTTTTCCCTAAGATGATTCTAGGATTTCACCTCTATACTCATAGCTCGACAACCGATGATAAATTTTGGTCATGTAAACCCACAAAAGTATGGAGATGAAGCCCATACCCAATCAAGGAGTATAGGTTCTACCAGTCCTCACCCAGTACTCACTTGGTCAATGTTATACCCTCTGAAGAGAAATACATGCAAATTTTCCAAGCTACATCGGATCTTGGAGCTGGCCTTGGCCAAAAATAGGGTAAATATGTTGGTGGTTGGTGATGAAATCCAACCTGATGGTGATGAAATCTAGTCGTTTACCAATGTTAAAGTGAGTGTGTAAGGTTTGTTCAATTTATTGTGTAATGCAGCTAGTAGGATGCAATTATGTTTTATGCCTATATGCAAGAAAACAAGAAACATAGAGTAGTTAAAATAAAATCAAAGCCAAAATGTAAACTTTAGGCAGTATATGACCAAGTTATGTTTAACAGGTCCAACCACAGGTGAGCGGTTGGTTTTGGTAAACCACGAATATGCGGTTCACCAACCACGTGACTGCATTTTAGAAATCCCAACCACAGATGCGTGGTTCCTTTCTGCAAATAAAACAAGGGCAACACAATCCCGAACCCTAAAAAGGATGCCTGAGTTATTTCTAACCCGACTATGCAAGATGACTATTCCCTAGGATGAAAAATGTAGACCCCATTTTTATTTTTTTCTTTTTATGTGTGGATGAATGCACAAATAAAAATATCTATCCTAAGACCTAGATGCGAACAATGGCACATAGGATAGACCTCTAACTTATCCTAGATGCATACTAAAACTATAAAAGAAAAACAAAAAAAAAGAACAAGGATACAAACCTCTTATCCTTTCACTACTCCCTCCAGCTATCAACCGTAGGTTCGAAGTTCCATAGTGCAGCAACCACGTGTGCACGTTTCTTTTGATCTTCAACCGCATGAGTGTTTTTCCTCTGATCTTCAACTGTATAAGTGCATTTTCTTTGATCTGCAATCGTAGGTACTTTTTTTAATGCTTCACCGCAACTACACAATCCTACAAATCTAAAACCGTAGGTCTACGGTTCTTCAAATCCTAAATTGCAGATGCACAGTTTCATAGTAACAGGGTCAAACAGTAGCAAGTCTTGGATCTATTGACCCAAGATCAATTCTTTGCACACTCCAATGTATCAAAACTTGTAGATGTAGAAGACACAGGTCAGTAACTAGGTAAAGACAAGGTAGAAAAAAATGTAACCCATAGGGATCCCACTGTGATTGTCATTTTCTCTAGCAAAAGAACTAAGCACCAAATAACACAAAATAAAAAGAAATAAATATTATCAAAAATTGTTTCTTTTGTATTGATTTTTGATACAATTATTACAAAATGAATTTTTGAATTATCCCATGTGTGTCTGGGGAAATGTTACAATGCTCTTCTCGGTATTAGCAGAATGCTTTCAATAAATATTGGGGGGTCTTCCAGATCTTTAGAAAAATACAGTGCTCTTCACTCTCCGTCTACAGCCTCAAAAGGGTGAGTGGGCTTCGGTATCCAGCACGGGACCACTCTAGCTCCAGCAACTCCTGCAAAATACCTGTCACCTGCACACATGAAAACTAGTAAAGAGATTAGTAGCACCTGCAAATAAAAATATAAATATGATGCTAAAAATCCCTAACCAAACAATCATATAGCATAGTAAACAGAAACAAATAAAAAACATAAGCCTTGTTGCATATAACCTTACTGATAATTTTTGTGTTTCAGATCTACATCGGACTCTTAGCTCTGCAAAAATGTGGATGTGCGATGATGGACTAGAAATCGTGGATGCATAGTGGTTAAACTGTAGACATACGATTTTGACTATAAAACCATGGACCAGTAGTTTGGGTTGAATGGAAAAATGTCTCAAAATAGGATATTTGGACTCGAGATCTGGCTTCTCATCGGGATGCATGCAGGAGTTTGATCCTATTTTGATAGCTTTGAGGTGTCAATGTTCAGTCCCCTTAATTTTGTGGGCTAAAGGTGCATTTATAGGCTCCTTAGGATTTTGGAGGGAATGAGAGGTGGCAAGCCTAGACTGCCAAGTGGTAATCTTGGGCTACCAAATGGAGGGGGACATTTACAATTAGTTACCCAATGTGCCTCACTTAACTAGGGTGATGTGTGGGATTTTACCCCATATGAAGGGACAAAGGGGACAAGGGTGGATGATATGTGGTAAAGTTGTTGGGTGAGATGGCTAGGACACATGTCTAGTGGGTAGGCAGGGTATCCTAGGCTAATTTTTTAGATTTAATAAATCTGGAAAATAGGATAATGATGCAGGATTTATATGTCTAAGTCTAAACTTAGGCATATAACTTTATTACATAGGATTTGAGGTGGGGTGGCAAATGTGGTGTTGTGAGTGACCATATTTTTGTGTCTACACAGGGAATCCTCTCATGCCAATGTTGCATAAAAAAATTTCGATCATTTTAGCAACTTTTTCAAGTGGTTTGGAGTTCTTTAGCACATGTGAAAGTTTATCCATAACTTTAGTAATGTTTAGGTTTGTTGAAAAATGTTCGTCCTCTTATTTTCTCCTTTCATGGCAACCATGTAGATTTCTCTCTCATATATGTCGTTGTTAGACATAAAATACCAAAACAAAAAAGGAAATGTTTTTTAAATCCATAAAAGACAAATGTGGTTTTCAATATATTCTCAAAATTCTCATTCTTGAAATTAGAGCATCCATTTGGTTATAAATCAAAAATTAAATAAAATGGATTGAATGCCAAGAGAGGAACAAAGAAATCTGATTGAATTTTATCTTGTATAAAATCTTTTGAATCCAATGAAATCCTCACAATTCACATCATCTAGGGTTTTATCATAAAACCCTTTCACAAACTATTGATGACTTACAAAGAATATTCTAGCTACTCCAAACATTTTTACCTTTAGGAGACAACATAGAAGTTGATTTGTCAAAGACAAAAAATCGAGTAATGGATATTCACATTGCTTTGATACCATGTTGGATTTCATAACAATTTGTATAAACAAATAAAATCAATACATTACCCAAAATTATTGAAACTTCACACATAGAAATCAATGCACATGATATAAGAGGGTGCCCATAGACAGCAAATTATCTCATTAAAGGAAAATATAATACACTCTAACCAATGAGAAAATAGTTGGTATGAGAGGTATTTATGCCCAATTACAGTAACCTTTAGTTCAAGGTTAAGAAAGTGAACTTCAGCTTAAATAATAAAATATTATAAAAAATACTTATACAAAGGAGTAAAGGGCTTATACATATAATAAAATCAATTTTGGCCTTAAGTGAATTTTAACCACCATATATTTTAATATCAATGACACCATTAAATAATATTGATATGTAGTGTTATGTTTTCTATTTCCCATTTTATATTATGCTTGTAGTCCATCTACATCTCAGGCTTTACTTATTTCCAACCTTCTAACATTTTCTTTGACCTTCTTTAACATGAATTAAACTCTTGTTATATTGAATGAGAGAGAAGCATATTTTCTTGATTATATTCATATAATTGCTTTGTATACTCCACCCATTGGGCTATTGTAGCATTATTCTTTATTTGATTATTATTTTTACTAAAGTTTCTTCCAAAATTAATTTATTTTCTTTGTTGGAACACAATCACACACACCCTCTTATGGTTGATTCCCCATTATGAGAACCAAATACCTTTGTGGTAACACACTCATATACACCACACCATGGTTTGAACATGGGTCTCCCAAAAGAGAGCTCAAAGCCCTAACCATTGCGTTGTCCCAATTAATTTAGATCATGTTTCTCTACATAAATTTATTTTTTTCTTGTGCCCATATATTCTTTCTTTGCTTTCATAATTATCTTGTTTGCCTTCTTTTCTCTTCTTTACTTGGTTCATTCAAAAAAATTGTTGCTAATTTACATGTGTTGGGCCAATAGGGTGTTGGATAGAGTTTCATTGGTAAAAAAATATGAATATATACACTGCAAGTGAGGTGGTTGGTTTAGATAACTAACTATTAACCATATATTTGGGTTCTACTCCCAAGAATATACCTTAATTGCATTACATGATGTAATAAATTCCTAGCATTCCCCCTTATTACATCATATTTAAACACGGGCATGAATCAACAACAAAAAAAGTTCAAAAATATCATGGACTAAGACACAAACATTAGTCCATGATTTATATCATTGTGAACAGTGTTAGAGTAATATTCCATTCTTTGGGATATTTACCCTTTTACTCCACTAGGTAAAATAGGTGGTATATTGCATTATACTACATAGATTATTACATTTACTTTTCTACCACTTACCATGTAGATATTTACTGTATCAAATATCTAATGGTAGCTTATGGTTATTATTAAATATCCTAGGGTAAGGTTTCTAGTTTATCGCTCTATCTTCTTGAGCGCCTCAGTTAGCATGGGAATAGGCTAAATTTGTTATCTCCTATTGTATACCCTATTTAAACATTAAGCTTTCTAAAGCCTATGAGAATGAATTGTTGAATATTATTTGTGATCAATTTTTGCTCCTAACTATTTTACTCACCTTCATAGTTCATCATTGGCATCAGAGCCATGGTGGACAATACGAGCGAGGCTCGTTCCACCTGGTACCTATGAACCCTGATCTCGGCGAGGCATCTGGACAAGATGGACGTGACATCCTATTCCATTTGCATGAATCTCGAGGTGGACCATAGGAGCTGGCCTATAATTTAACTATCATGGTTCTCGAGGCATAGTCCCACCTGGCATGATTATCGAGGCATTGTCCCAGTTGTGCATGGATTCCAAGGCACTGCCCGTAGAAGCTCGAAGCCCGAGAAGTGGCTCGCAGAGGCATGAATCCCAAGGAGCAAGATCTACTGATGTGGTAGCATGCGGACTGAGGTGAGCTAACATGGCACTGGCCTACGGCCCGACGAGCGATCTGCATGATTCTCAAGGATTTGACAGTCTGACACAAAGGATCTAACAGTCTAACATAGGCAGCTGACATCATCTGGCAAGATCTGTACCCAAGGTAGCTGATCTGTTGATCTGGATGGCATGATACTCGAGGGTCGACTACTGACATGGCATTGGCACATATTTCAAGGTTACTTCTAGTTGATACTTAGTGACGAATCGACCCTAACACCTAGCGCATCCGGTTGATGTGGCACCCTATTGTTGACATGTGGCATTACAAAGGGGTATTTATTGTGTTTGAAGGCAACACATAGCATTGCACGAACATGACACATGGTAGCAATCAAATACACCATGTGGCATACCTCTGGATCTCCATGTGTCCAAGAACGACTGCCCGCAGGCAGTCAAGGTAACTTGGGAGTGCTTTCCTTTTTAAAGCGCTCCCCATCACCATATAGGCGATGTGGGACTATTAGTCCCAAGTGCTTTCAAGCGCTTTGCTTCGCGCAGCGAAAGCAAATAGGTTTCGCTACATAGAAGCTATCGAATCGGCCTAGTAGCGCAACGACTACCTTATTACTTGACTCCTGCGAGAATGCGGGATCGATTTCCTGTGGGGTTGCTAAGCAAAATAAAATTTTTGCTTCAAAAAAAAAAAAAGGAAGGTATTTTTTGTTTTTATTTCTAACATTTTTTTTGTTTTAATCTTTTTTTATATATAATTTAATATATTTCTGATAAAATTATAGTTTTAAATATTTAAAACTCTTTTTTTATCAAAATGTATTATGTTATTCAAATTTGATTAAAATTATTAAAATTTTGCATTAAAAAAATAGAAAATTGATAAAGGGCTATATATATTTTTTTTGCAACTATAACAAATTTTGTGTTTTCTTGTTTTCTCCAAATTTGGGGATAAATAAACAAGCAAACTAAACACTATTTTGTTGCACTATTTTGATATTTTCATAATACTTCGCTCCCATAATTTTCTTCTAATCCTTTGATTGGAGAGCACAAGTTAAACATCTCATGAAGAATAGGCCCTGGATCAAGAAAGCTCTTTGAATATTGAATACTAAAGGGCACTTTGAAAACCACGTCATGTGTTGACTAGTTCTGGAAGCCTTTCAAACGTGGGTCATGTGTCGACTTGTCTTGGAAGGAGTGCTAGTTTTGTTAATTTTACAAATCAAGGGGGGAAGACAAGAAATTGATCTTCTTTGCAAAATTGTAACACAAAAGTGAGGAGCACTTAAAACAAATCAAACTTGTTTATTTTGCAAAATCAAAAAAGATAGGCAATTGTTTATTGTCACATTATTTGCAAAATTGTAAGACAAGGAGGAGACAAAAAACATATCAATTTTTTGCACAACACACATTTATATTTTGTTGCAAAAATTAAAAGGTGCATTTTCGATTTAACTCGACACCTTCATTGGAAAATAGGTGCATTTTCGGTTGGATCTAACACCTATGTGATAATAATTTTGTGGAAATTCTTGTTTGATTATTGCATTATATCTTTTGCAATTATAAGTCATAAAATCAAGAACACTCAACCCCAAAATTTCACAATAAAATTGTGTTAACCATTGCACATATTTAAAATCCAATATTCACTTGATATTCTCTCCTACAAACAAAAACCCCTAATTCACTCTATTTTTTTGGCTTAATTTCCTCAAACTGATTATTTCTCTTCAAAAGGATTTTTAGGCAGGTGCCATTAAATACCACTTAAGAGTGAAAGAAATATCATCTTAGTGCAAATTCTAGGACCTTCATCATGGCAACTATCAACAAATACTTAAATGATACACAATTGCTTAAAGGTCCTAACTATTCAACATGGAAAACTAAGATGAAAGCCATCTTGACTGTAGAGGAAATATGGGATTTAGTTTATGGCACTGAATCAAGACCCGCAACACCAGGATCAGATCAAAAAGCATGGGATAAAAATAACAATTGTCTTCTTATGTTGATCCTCCTAGCTACTACTGATGAGATCCAGCCTCACATAAGTGAAGCTAAAACTGGTAAATAGGCATGGGATGCTCTTTGTACCATTTTTGAAGACAATAATCAATCAACTATTTTAAACCTTCAAACACAACTTCATACACTCCATATGAAATCAGGTGAATTTGTAGAACTCTTCCTCTGCAGAGTGTCTAAACTGAAGTCAAATCTAAATGCTTTAGGAGCTAAAGTAGAAGATACTATTCTGATTACATCCCTTAATGTATCATAAATGTCAGTCACCTTTGTGGAGTTAGTCAATTTGCTTCAAACAGAAGAAGCAAATCAACTCCAAAGCAATGAAGTGTCAAACAATGCACTTTACTCAAACAATCAAGGTGATAAAAAGAAAGAAAACTTTCAAAAGGGAGGATCATATTCAAAAGGTAAGGGAAATAAAACTCAAAAGAGGTTTTGCTCACATTGTAAAAAGGATAACCATGACACCAATCGGTGTTGGTTTAAAAACAAGCAAAACAATAAAGGCAAAGGCACATCACAGAAGCAAAACAAAGGCAATATTGCTAGTGAAGTGTCTAGTTTCGATTCTAATTCTGGTTTAGAAAAAGCACACAGAGTACTCTTGGCTAAGACAATATTGTAGAGGGAAAGCAAATTTGTCACCTTCAACAAGCACCATTTTCTCTCTCTCTTTTTTAGGCTTCATAAATAGCATAAGTTTTTATTTGAAGTACTAGAAATAAAGGGGTGATTGTACCTCTTTTAGGCTTCATAAATAGCAAACTCTCATTTTTTGAAGTACTTGTAACAAAAGCAGAGAATTTCTGGTGTAAAATTTGCCTAGGAGGCAATCTTTGTAAAATCCTTCACAAAGCTTCTTAAGTTGCACATCTTTTGCAATTAAGGGGGATATTCATTTCTTTTTCTTCACAATTTTTTTGTAAAAATAGAAAAGACTTATAAAGGTGCATTTTCTACAGCGATCGACACCTTAGTCAAACTTATTTCAGAAATTTAATTACAACATGTTTTGCAATAAGGGGGGAACTTATAAGGGTGCATTTTCGGTAGCGACCGACACCTTAGCTACCTTATATTTTGCAAACTTATTTTGTAACTGAATGAACCTCGTATGAAGTGATCTACTGTACTACACCTAGTGATTGCAGTGGATGGTTACCCATGCAATTCAGTTGGATGATAATATTACAATAAGGACATTCGTTGATATGAATACAAAGTGAGGAATGACCCACTTTTTACTTAGGAGCAGCCAGAGCACTGTGACAGAGTAAGAACCAGCAGATCAACATCTTTTACTGTATTGGGACAGTTATATACATTACCCAAATAATGTAATAAGGGGGGATGTTAGAGTAATATTCCATTCTTTGGGATATTTACCCTTTTACTCCACTAGGTAAAATAGGTAGTATATTGCATTATACTACATAGATTATTACATTTACTTTTCTACCACTTACCATGTAGATATTTACTGTATCAAATATCTAATGGTAGCTTATGGTTATTATTAAATATCCTAGGGTAAGGTTTCTAGTTTATCGCTCTATCTTCTTTAGCACGTCAGTTAGCATGGGAATAGGCTAAATTTGTTATCTCCTATTGTATACCTTATTTAAACACTAAGATTTCTAAATATTATGAGAATGAACTATTGAATATTATTTATGATCAATTGTTGCTCCTAACTATTTACTCACCTTCATAGTTCACCAAACAGAGATAAACTCAATTGCTCACTTCAGTGGTATATTGGACTCAATCAAGGATAGAAAGAAATACAACTGTCCAAAATTTTATAATTTAAGTGGATATGGACAGACACCCTATCCATATACATAGTTGTAAGTAAATACACACTCATTTTTTTACAAACCTCTATGATTAGGGCACACTCATCTATAAAACAAAGGGTCTCCACTTCTATCAAAAGAGGCATTATCTCTAATAGACAATGTAGTCTAATTTAGCCTTCAAAATGTATCATAGTTGGGTCAACCAAATAACCCCCCTCAAGATTAACAAAGTTTCTAAACATGTGGTATTCAAAAATCCTTAGCATATGGTATTATGAATAAAAGTTTTTGGAAGAGATTCGATTTAGGTTTTGGAGCAAAGTGGGATTGGCGACAAAAGAGAAAAAAATAGTTGCTAGCTTGGTAGGTTTAGGGGTGGGAAAATCATGTCTACTGTATTAACTCCACCCTAATGTGGTGTTAGTTCTCCCTTTTTAATGGTTGCTACTCATACATTCAGCTCAATTTATTCTAAGTTTGCTGGAGAGCTCAATGGAACCAGCGAAGCATCCGCACAAGTTTGTTCTGAAAGTGTATCACGAGGTAAAGACCTTGTTCTTGAAGCTGTTATTCCTTTGCATGAATATCATATGGCTTGTGAATGGTTTGAAATTCCTACCTTGGTAGGTTATTTTTTGGGTTGTATCCCATATGATACCCTTATTCGTTCCTGGGTCTAGCAAGTTTGGGGCCCATATGGAGTCAAAGTGGAGAATGTACAAAACCTTACTAAAGGGTATTTCCTTTTTCACTTTTTAGACCCAGCTCAAGCACATAAGGTTTTATCTAGGGTACCATGGATTGTCTGTAATTATCTATTGATTCTGCAACCCTACTCTAGGTATTTCCAAGTCAGTGACCAAGCTACAATGGAAGTCACAGTGTGGGTTGAATTCCTCGATATTCTTATTCCCCTTTGGGGTTTTTTGTCAACTTTAGCTACCCCCTTAGGTAAGTTTGTTTATCTTGAGCTAGAAAATTTCTTCTCCACTCAACCCACTAGAAGGATTTGTATCAAAGTTGACCTTACCAAGGATTTGTAGGAGTTTTTTGATATCAAGATCGGGGACCAATCCTTTAGGTAAAGAGTTGCCTATATCAATTTATCCAATACTTGTTACCAGTGTCAATCTATAGCTCAAAAAATTTGAGAGTTCCCTCTTATAGAGTGGAAAGATAAGGCAAATCCCTCATCCACTCCCACATCTCCCGCTAATGGCTTGCGAGGAAACAATAAAGAATGGACTACTGTTTCTAGAAGGAAAACCCATGGAGCCTTTGATTTCCACTGCACAACCTATCCCTCCTCCTTCTCAAAACATGTAAGCTTATACTAAAAATGTTTAGACTCTTGTTTATATGGCCCCTATGGTTGTTGGTATGCAACCCCTAGTTTCATCGGTGTCTCAATCTCTTTGGTCAAGCCCTTCTTTTACCTCAGTGGTGGCGACTCCAGATAATTCTTCGATGGAGGAGGGTCAGGCCTTTAAGGTCTGCCGCTCTTGCAGCATTGTTCAAAATGACAAATGTTGGTGGCTAAATCATGATACTTTCCACGTGATCTCCAAACCTTATGGCTCACTTGAATTTTTGGTTGATGCAGAGGATGTCATGGAGATCATGCATCCCCACAAATCCCAATGATTTTATTCTCATGGAATTTTCGAGGACTGATGGACCCGATCAAAAAATATTTGGTCCAAAATGAGATGTTAAATGTTTCTCAAGTGCATGGAAGCCTGAATTTTTTATGTTTGCAAGAAGTTAAGATTTTTTATTTCAATCTACAATGTGCATGTGACTTTTTATGGCCACGAAGTGCCTCTTTTTCCATGAAGTATTACTCAAGAAAATGGGGAGGCATCATTATCCTTGCACCTCGATTGCATAAGAATGTTGTAACCTGTGATGTTGACCCATGTAATCAAGCTATCTAGATTTTTCTTGAGATCTACAAAAAACCTTTTGGGGTGGTTAATGTGTATGCCTTGAACATTGCTTCTGATCGAGTGAGTTGTGGATATAGCTTACCATGAATCTGCTATTTTCCACTTGGGTGCTCGATGGATATTTTAATATGGTGGAGAAATATTTTGATAAGGTTAGTCATGCCCCAATGCAGTGGTGCTTAGGTGAAAGGGAAGCTTGGTTTTTATGAAAAACAAGCTTTGCCTTTATGACCCTAATTCTCGCTTCTTGCCTTCTGACTTCCCTTAGTATCTTTGGTACACCTGGTCCAATTTCCAGGCTGGTTCTACTAGGGTTTTGAAAATATTAGATAGAGCCATGATTTATGAGTGTGAAAACTTTTATTTCTCTTATATTTTGCCTTATTTGTCATATGTGTTGATTGTCCTTGGTACTACACTATTTGATCATTCACCTATTTTATTCTCTATGGCAAATTTAAACTTTCAACACAGAGTGCATTATTTATAGTTTTACCTGAATGTTTCTTTTTTGCATGGCATGAAATCTCATATATGCCATATTTATAATTTGATTCCTAAACCTGATGGTCTTTCTAGAATGATTGATTGATGGAATGCTACCATTCAATGAACCACTAATATATTACAGACTCTGGGTGTCGAAGTTGCAAAGCGGAGGAAACAAACTAAGTTTGCCTTTAAGAGTGATCTATCCAAAGCTTATCTCAGGCTTGACGCCTCTCCTTTTAGCTCTCTTGCTCAATCCCAAGTTTCTTCTATTCGATATGAGCTAAAAAAAGTTGATTTGTATGAATCCAAGGGTGCACAATTATGTGATCAAATGCATTGGCTCAAAGTGGGGGACAAAATGACCAAAGATTTTTTTCAATGCCTCAGACCTCCTACCCATTATTCCAAGTTTTAAGTCATTCAAGTTGATGGGAAAATATTCACAGACCTTCTAGACGTTGTCAAAGCCTATGTTTCATATTATCAAGGTGTTTTTTCTTCTCAACCCCTTGATGATGCTAGAAGGTAAGCTTTTGCTTATTATACCGTTGTTGTCCCCAACAAGCTTTCTCTTGATCAAATGATATTATGTGATACTCCTTTTTCTCTAGAAGATCTAAAAAAGGCCTTGTCACTCATAGCCAATGATAAGGCACCTGGTCTTAATGGATTCCCATGTAAATTCTACGAAGAATTCTAGGATATTCTTGGTTTTGATCTCCACAAAGTATATCTTGAAGCCCTGCAATGTGGTTCACTGGATTCCATTATGAAGAAAGGTAATGTTAAATTTATTCCTAATTCTGGAGATCTTGAGCTCACTAATTGAAGGTCGATCACCCTGCTTAATGTGAGCTATGATTTTACTGCCAAATCCCTTGTGCTTAAGCTTCAATCTCTTCTGCCTTTGATTGTTAGACCTGAACAAACTGGCTTTGTTCAGGGAAGATACATTCTTGATAATTTTCTTATTGTTTGGGAAGGTATGGAGTGGGCAATAAATATTGAACAAGATGTTTTGTTCATTAAGATTGACTTTGAGAAATTCTATGATAATATGGAGTGGTACTTCATCACTGCCATGCTTCATGCTTTGCTCTTTGGGCCAGTTTTTGTGAGTATCATTCTTATGTTAGTTCAAGATTCTTTAGTTGTTCTTACTTTGAATAACAGTCAATCTCAATCAATTTCTCTTGGTCATTTTGTAATATAGGGGTGCCCTCTTGCTCCATCTCTTTTCATTCTTTTTGCAGAGTCTTTTGGCTATTTTTTGACCCATAAGGTGGATCAAGGGTTAATCAGAGGTATTGCGCTCCCTAATTCTGATCGTCAGTTGGTCAATGGTCATTTTGCTGATGATTATTTTTTAACACTTTGAGAAGATGAGAAATACCTTTCCTTGGATATTAGTTGCTTAGAGGTGTTCTATTTAGCCTCTGGTTCTTATATTCAATGGAAAAAACCTCCTACTTTCAGAAATCTCAATCCCAGTTGCCATGTTGGCTACATCATTTTCAATGGACTTGGATTCAGTTGGGTGAGGTGTTTAAATTTCTTGGAATTCCTTTTGTGTTTCATGGTTCCTCTGCTCAATTGTGGTAGTATGTTATTGAGAAAATGGACAAGAAGCTTTCTTACTAGACTAGTGAGAAACTTTCTCTGGAAGGAAAATTTCAGATTTTTTCTAAGGTTTTAGCCACTACCCATGTCTATTATTCATCTTATTGGGTTCCATCCAAATCTTGTTATAAAAAGCTAGATAAGCTTCTGCGAGATTTCTTGTGGACCAAAGACTGTCAAACAAGGTTTTCTTAGGGTAGACTAGAAAATTTGTTGTTTGCCCAAGGACTATGGAGACATGGATTTATTTGATTGTCACCGACAAGGTTTTGCCCTTTGTGCTAAATGGATCACACGATCTTTAATTGGGGATGAATCTTGGAAAGTTCTATTCAAGCATTGCATTTCTTTTGGTTTGCTTCAGGGGAATAAAATTTGGAAATGGGTGGGATTGCAATCCATTCTTACTACCCCTGTCCCTATTAAAGTTAAAGTTTATTTTGTCATTCATAATATTTGGAAAGCATGGGAGGCCTTCAAACCCTGGCTCAGTTGGAAAGGGAGTTTCTACAAATCAGATGCCTCTTTGCCTTCCATGAATATTTGGTGGTCTTTTTTTATCACTTGGCAGGGCTCTCCCCTGGCTCTGGTGCAGTGGGTCAGAGCGCAAAGGTTATATAAGTGTGATATTGCTTCCATTTTTATTTCTTCTCCCAACTTACCAAGATTTGGATACCCTGAGAAAGTTTTCATCAAATTCATAATTTAAATACTAGTGATAGAGATACTTATGAGGTGTTTATTGATAGTATTCCATTTTCTATTTGGTGCAAACTGCATAAGAATTTTTAAAAACCCTGGTGTTCAGATTGGTGTTGGCCTGGGGACCTTCCTATTTTACAATATAAAGCTCATCTAGGTTACAAATGGCTCACCCTGCAAGTTCCAATGGTTGATAAGCTCACTATGAGATAAGACTTAGTCTCTCTTCCCTCCCGATGGAATAAGAGGTTTTAGATTGCTTGGTCTACTTATATTGAACCTAAACAGAGTTTTTTGCTTGAAACCTCTTGCACCAGGGGTTGCCTATTGGCAATAGGCTCAAAAATCTAGGTGTTCATAATCCCATTTGTTCGGTTTGTGGATAGGCAAAAGATTTACTGCATGTTTTTTGGTTTTGTAATCGAGCTCAGTCGGCCTGGGAGTGGCTTCTTGAATTTTTCAAACCTTTTATGCAAGAGGATTTTACCTGGGTGCTTGCTATTTTTGGTAACCCTATTGTTTTTTCCTTCAACTTGGGTGTTGTTTGGAATATTTTTAGAATTGGTACCCTATTTTATCTTTGGAAGTCTCAGAATAGAGCTATTTTTTCTCAGCAAGATGTTGGGCATCTCTTCTCTGTTGCTAACAATTATGCTATATTATTTGATTTTTGGTTATAGATTCAAGTACAGGTTGAAAAAAAACATATGAAGCTACCATACACTAGTCCAAACCCCCCCCTGTAGCACAAATGTGGAGAATCTAGAGCTGGAGGTCCATCTCGCCCAGCCTTTGGTTGGGATGTTCGGCCTCTTGAGCAAGATGATACCCCTGGTTGGGGTGAAATTGTACCAAATGCATAGACTTGTACTATTAGTGGTCCTACTACCGATGGCTAGGGGGCTTTGGAATCTTCAATTTTTGGATGGACTTATGACCTTATGGAGGAAAACTTAAGGCCTTCCACCTAGAAGTGATTTCTTAGCTCCTTTCTTTTTGAATGCATATTTGACATTGTTTTGGCGAATGTTATCTGCCTTTTTGTGGAGTTTTTTTGACACTCTTGTGTACTCCTAACCACGATGGCTAGTGTGTTGGTTTATGGGGTGTGTTAATAACACCCGCCATTTTTTTGTATGATTAGATATTATTTTATTAATATAATGGCTTTTTCATCCAAAAAAAATCCGTAGCATCTTTCTTTAATAAGATGGTTGCATTAGGCTCAAAAAATACATTTTGATGAGTATAAATCTGCTTATCTTCAAGCCATCACATCAAACCTCAATGTTTATGCCAATCAGGATGTTCAAGCATCTTGATGCAAGAGCATCCATGTGTTCGTGCAATCTTGCATCGACAAAAGAAAAAAATAATAAAATAAAATAAAAAATATTTATAGTGTTGTGATAGGCACCACGTAGTTCTATGCGCACATATTTATGTGGTTTTTGCACATGCAATTTTGTGGTATTTATGACCATTGCATTAATGGCTCAGGTGAGGAATTGTTTTTGGTCTTTGTGCACACAATTCTATGGTCTTTATGACCATTGCATTAATGACTTGGATGAAAAAATTGTTCGTGGTCTTTGTGCATGTAGTTTTGTGATATTTATGACTGTTGCATTAAAGGCTCGGGTAGGAAAATTATTTGCGGTCTTTGTGCACGTAGTTTTATGGTCTTTATGACCATTGCATTAATGGCTCAGGCAAAAAAATTGTTTGTGGCCTATGCACACACAATTCTATGGTCTTTATGATTGTTGCATTAATGGCTCCGACGGGAAATTATAAATTGGATTTTTTTTAATTTCCTTGAAGTGGATCTGGGTTTCCTGGCTTGGGTGAGAAACAATGATTTTTAATTTTTGATATTAATGTTTAATGGGGATTCCATTTGAAGGGGAGATTGGTGCAAGAGAGTTTTTGGAGAGTGTTAGATTGTTTGATTGAATGCATAGTATCCAGCTGGATATCTGTGTGCAATTTTTTTGTAATATTTGCTTCTAGATAAATTGAAGAAACAATTTTATGTTTTTGACTTCTAGTGTTTTCTTTTGGATTTTGTTGTGTGCTCTTGCGCCTGTGTTCCTATTGTTAATTCAGCTTTTTTATGGTGCTACATCACATCTCTACTTCAAATTCATGTATATGCATAGTAGGTCACAGAACAAATATTGTTAATATGATCAATCAAATAGATCTCATGTTTAACTAGCGGTTGCTTTATTTAATTAGCGCTCACTCTTGTGACTCTATTTTTACAAACTCTTTGTTATCAAAATATTTCATCTTTGCATTGTACTTGAATTATTTGTGCCACATCTTCATTTTACCATCACTTATTTGTCATCCAGATGGCTCAATTATTATGTCAACATCTTAAAAAAAAATTAGACCGTATTACTGCCTCCCCTACAAAATTTTATAAGTATAATCAAACAATGAATTTACTTCATCCTTCAATGGCCAATTATAAATTTTTGCATTTACCTCATCCTTCAACTATCAATTACCTCTACAAAATTGACACATCATGGCAAATATTGGTACACTGGTTCAATGAGGTCAATGCTCCAAATTGAATCTTCAAGTAATATTCCATCAACATTCTAGGGTAACAAAAAATATGCCAAATCACCATCTAGTCACGTACATTTAATAAAAATAAAAAAAGCTTATATATTTATTTAAATATGTCGATGCCTCCTTTCCATTTTTGAACACCGTGTTCTTGCATGCAGTAGATAAACACTTTTTGTTTGAATTTGTAATATTTTCTAGAAACATTCCAAAACATGCATTCACCACAATCATATGTCGAAATAAAAGGTAATTAAAATATAGCAATAGTAAACAACATAAAGGAAACAAAGAGAGATGACAATAAGTATAAGGTGGATGCCCATGGGCACCCTAGTATATCACATTTTATTTATACTTATAATACAAATGGATCCTCATTGAGGGGTATTTATAGTGATACCAAAACCCTAATAAAAGGTTGAAGTCAGGCCAACGTAACTTAACCTTGAGGCTAACCTTATAGTAAAATAATAATAAATTATTCTTTTAAGTGAAGATTATTCATAAAGGTGGATTAACCAATACCACTAAGGGTAAAATATGAAAGGAGTCCGTAGGCTTACATGAACATTCTCATAGGCTTACATAAATGAGGAATATCCATAGAATTACATGATCACATGCCTATAGGCAACATAAATGGTACTCATAAGCACTTCATTACACATTTGGCCTTGGCCTAAACAAGATCATACTACACAAATTTTAACACTTTCCTCCTAGTAAACAATAGGTAACAAGTGATTTTTTTTATTATTTTAGATTCATGGCACAAGCCTTTTGTTGGAAAAACTTCACTAGAAGTTAATTTTAGATGTTCCATGCATTTATTAGATGATTACTTTGTAATAGATGGTCCATACATTTATTAGACAATAACTTCATAATAAATGACCCTTGTGCATCTTCATACAACCTTATTTATTAATAACTCAACCAATGGATGGCATGGTCAAAGTTCACTTTAGGCATTAATATTTTGTGACAAAAACTCTAGATGTTTCTTCCATATTGTAATTTATATGATGACACCAATTTCTTTAGATGAAAGTAGCTCCTAACGATAGATTTTCCATCTAAACTAGAATTTGGACTTCTATTTAGAATGTATACACTGGTTCTTACAGCATCAGCCCAGTACATATTAGTTAGATGCTTAGTCTGAAGCATCGTTCTCACCATCTCAACTATGGTGCGGTTATTTCTCTCTACCACACCATTCTATTGTGGGGTATAGGAAGTGGTGAATTGCCTTTTTATCCCACTTGCTTTACAATATATCAAGAATGCTTTTGAGGAGTACTCACCTCCTCGATATGTCCTAAGATATTTTACATAATTCCCACTTTGATTCTCTACATTGTTTCTGAAATCTATGAAACAATCAAAAGTTTCAGAAGTTGGTATTGCGACTCATATGGCCACTTGTGCCCCTGCTCATATATACCAAGACCATAGCCATGCCAATGGCAGCATTCAAAGTATCTTAGAGCAAACTCGAGATTAGAGAGGTAATGAACATTGACAGTGAATAGTCCATATGGTAGCTCCAACTCTAGATGACAACTCTTTTAGATGACAATTTTAAATGGAAATATTTTCTAGACAACATGATCAATAAAGTTTTTCACATGATTATCTTGCTCTACTCTTATGTATCTTCGACTTAAAATAGGAAAACAAGATACAAGAGGATTATTCCTAACACGTTCAAACTCTAGTGCAATTCTCTAGGTGGATCATTCTTTTTTTTCAAATGGCTTGGATCGCTCTACAACTCCTATGAGATTACTAAAATATCTGCAACACTTGTAAACACAAATAAGAATTACCAACAATAAATCTTCTTCTCCAATCAATAAGGTCTTCTCACTCAAACTAGTGTCTACTTCTTTCTAGATTCTCCAGCATCAACATGCTTTCAAAACTATGAGAGGTATCCCCTACTCCTCAACAACTAGATCACCTTCACAAGTCAAAGCTTTGTTCTGATATCAATCTACTATGAGACCACATGTTGGACCAACAGGGTAATGGATAAATTTTCATTAATAAAAAACATGAGTATATACAATGAAGGTGAGGTGGTTGGTTTGGATTACTATCAACCACCTATTTTTGTGTTCCTCCTAAGTATCTACCTTGACTATGTTACTTGATGTAATAAACTCCTAACAACATGCTTTAACATACTATGCATTTTTTAAAACTACCTTTTTTCTTCTTCTTAGACTAATATTTTATACTATTTTAATACTTATTGAGTTATATTTGTTATTTTATTGGCTCTTAATCCGCTTATCTATTTCCTCTTTTGTGTTTTATACTCTCTTTTTACAGCTTCTTTAAATATTGAAGAATTTCTTGTATCATGAGAATATTTCCTTTTATTGAATATTGTTATTTTTTCAATGAGTTTACACAGGTTTTTATGAAGGGTCTCGATCCCCTCATACTTAGTTTGAACCTTGGTCCAAGTGCTTACCACTATAGTAATCTTGCAGCTAATATTTTTTCAATGAGTTTACACAATTTTTTATGAGGGGTCCTAGTCCCCTCATATTAAGTGGGATTTGAACCTTAAACCTCCCAAAGAGAGGCCAAAGCCCTTACCACTGCAGTAAGATTGCAACTATTTTTAAATGAGTTTACACAGGTTTTTATGAGGAGTCCCGGTCCCCTCATACTAAGTGGGGTTTGAACCTTGGACCTCCGCAAAGAGAGGTCAAAGCCCTTACCACTATAGCAAGCTTGCAGGTTGATTAATATGACATACAATTCCTCCTAATCCATGTTATATTTCTTATAGATTTAATTTTTATAGAGCAAAATAGAAAATTGCAATTCTAATTGTTCTTTTTTTTTTTGGATTTGGTTATTGTGAGAAACTCCCTATGACCGACGTATAGGGTTGAGCAGTCTCCTCCCAACCATGACCCCTCCTAAAGTCGAGAGCTATACTTATCAATATGGAATTTAACACAAATCCACCATACACGCACACCCTCACATACTCGTCCACGTTGCAGTTTGAACCTTGGACCTCCCGAAGAAGAGCCAAATTTTAAACCGTTGCGCTACACCCTCAGGTGCAATTCTAATTATTCTTTTAATGTCACTTACTTTAATCCATTATTTGTGTCTTCTTTATCCACTTGCATAATTTTATCCCATTATTATTTTATTAACACTATTATTCCTCTATGCCCTCCATCATTTTCTATTACTTTATTCCATATTGTTAATTTCTCGTATCCTTCAAAGATTGAAGTCTAAAAACCCTCATGCTTGTGAATTTCTATAAGAATAATTATCTCTCCCTTCAACTATGGACCCTAACTGGGATCCCATTCTCGAAGGGTATCCTCCACAATTACAACATACCAAGTCTAACTGTTCCTAAGTGGGGCTAACTTCCTATTCACTTAGAAGTAATTGGTTGGTGATGTATGTTCTTCTACTTCTAAACCATTTTCCATTTACTCTAATTCCTTCTTGTCCATACTTTCTCCAACTGTCTTCTTTCTTCTTGATGCATTGAGGTTAAATCTTCATCCAAAAAGTAATTTGGACCTTTCCAAACTCTATTTCTTAACATATGAGTTTTCTCACCAGCATTCCTTATGTTAACTTTGATTAGTCTATAAATTCCTTCTATTTTTCAAGCCTCTTTACTTATTGCTATCCTTTCTATTGCAATTTATCTTTTATTATAAGTAATTTTTCATTTTCACCTTCTCCACAGTATTTCACCTCTTTGATGATTATGTTTGTTAATTTATTTATTTTTCTTCATTCACTTACATCTTAACTTGTGTTTGTAATTTTTTTTTTTGCATCTTTGGGCCTTTCACCACTTGTTTCTATGTCTTGACCTCTCTAATAAACTTCTTATGTTGCTCTTTTTCTCGTATCTAGTATTATTATTTGATTTGGGCAATGCTTGTTACTTTCACATTGCTTGATTTGGCTAATACTTGTTACTTTTACATTGCTTTCCATATAGTGTTTAAATTCCTTGAATTATTCTTTGCTCTCATATCTTGTTTTGTGTTTTGTTATTTTTATTTCTCTTTCTTCAATAACATATGATTATTTTAATTGAGTTTTTATTAATCTCCATGAATCCTTTAATTTTACAATCTTTCTCTTGCTCCCTAACTTCCATTTGATCAATTCTATTCTTGAAACTCAATGACTCTTGCACACTCAATAACTCTTCCATATACAAGATTTAATGACTAGGTAAGAGGTGTTGATGTGGAACTCTACTTTCCTTCCCCATATTGTTCATCTTGTATGTGATATACTTTTTCTTTTGTAGTTTGATACACCTTTATTATTTGAAAATTTTATTACAAACCCTATTTTTGCTCAAGATTGTCTACATTGCACAATTATTTGATATTGTTTTACATTCACCAATGTTGGATTTCCATCAGTATCTTTCATGATTGTCTTTACCCAAGACCAAACACTTTTCACCAATGTCTAAATATCTTGTGGAGAGTACATTTAAACTAATTGTTTTCATTGTCCCTCCAAATAAAAATTTAGATATAAATGTAAAAATAAATAAATAAAATTAACAAAAACCTTAACAAAATAGTATTAAAAAACCACATATAAATACAAACATAAACTTTAAAATAAAATCTAATAAGATAAATCTAGACTTGTAATAGGAACTTTAAAATAAAATCTAGTAAAATAAGACTACACTTGTAATAGAAATGTCAATGTCTTTGAGTATACGAGACGAGAAACAACTGAGTGAAACCACGCACTAAGCACAACATAGCCTTTGCTTGCTCTAAACTGCTTTTTTTGACATTGTTAATGTTGTCCTATTGTAGACTTCCAATAGGCTTTAGAGGCAACAAGAGTTTCTCAATTTACCTCATTTTGTAGGATTACATTTTGATTAAAAATAATAATAATAATAAATTTTATTATTAATTAAAAAAATAATATTGATTAATTTAATGTATTTAATATTTTTAATTAATTATATAAAGTTAAAATA
Source organism: Wollemia nobilis (assembly GCA_028583015.1). Lineage (NCBI taxonomy): Eukaryota > Viridiplantae > Streptophyta > Pinopsida > Araucariales > Araucariaceae > Wollemia > Wollemia nobilis. The sequence continues at coordinate 871,128 of JAQPPZ010000104.1, read as the reverse complement.
AATCATTTTTTTTAATTTAGCGAAAAACCTCTTACGTGGTTGCCTTGGTCTGAGAAACCACAACCAAAGGATTTCACACCATCAAAATCACCTGGAAATCATGTCCGGTCTTGATCTCACCAACATTATCAACTAAATTTTGGGTACCCGATGTGCGTTTGGTAGGGTAGAGATTCGAACCAGGGACATCCCTTGGAGGATTGCCCTACCCTCTCCAACTCACCTATAGCACATGGGTTAAATAAAGCATATTAATAACATATCATTTTAACCAACTATACATTATATTATCACATCATTATTATCATAAGAATTTGACCTCAAAATTTTATTTATGCAAATCATATTATTATAAATATTTACACACTGGTATGATTTAAATTTGATCTCTTGTATAAAAACCCAAAAAAAAAACGTACAGTTAGCAACGAAGTTTTTGGCCAGGATTTTCACACGCACAGTTAGCAGCAAAGTTTTCGGCCACGATTTTCATAGGCACATCCATTATTCTGAATTTCCTTTCGTGAAGTGGAAATCAATCATTCTCAATATCGTTCTTCGAATGTGTTTTTGAAAAAAAAGAATTAACGAGCTTCAAGAGGCCATTCGCCTTCCACCGGTGAATATTTTAAAGATTGGAAAAAAAAGAGGGCACTATTGTGTTAATTTTTAGGATTTTACCCTAGCAGTTGAGATTTTCGAATCAACTACGCATACTCTAAATATTTTGAGGTCATTATCCTTCCATCAGTGAACATCCAAGTATTTCAAATATTTGTGGAAAAAAAAATTATGGCACTCATGTGCTATTTTAGGGTTTTACCCATCTTTGGAGTTTGCGGAAGGTTGTGCATCTTATAGGGCTTAGAGTAAAAAATTGGGACAATCGTCACCATTCGATGACAGGCTCAACTTTGTAATGGATAAGTATAGAAAAATAGTTCGCACGGGATGTGAGGTTTCTATGATGGATGAAACTTCATCCCTCAATGATCTTGAATCACAAGTTTCCTTGGCTCCCCTTGGGAACCTTGAAAATAATTCCATGGAGAAGCCTGCAAATTTGGAGAGCGTGAGGAGCTTACTAGAGGGCTACATTGTTGACCTATCAAACCCTAATCCAGCAACACCTCAACCACATGCAGAGCAAGGTAAGCTCATTTCAGTTGTTCTTCTTGATTCCTTTTTTGAAGTAGTTAATGACTTGTCTGAACATATTGTTATTTTATTTATTTTACGCGGGATACCACCTGAGGCTGAATTTCTCAAATGGATTAGGAGGGTTTGGAAAAATACTAGAGGTTGAATAGTTGATGTTATTCGAGGGTTGGGAAGGGGTACATAGTAGTCTCCTTTGAGAATCCCAAACATGCCAAAAAAGCCCTCAAATATGGAACCTGGGTTATCTGTGAGTAAACTTGTTATCTGCAAGGTTGGTCTTTGGATTTCATCCAAAGGGTCCCTTAAGGGCAAAATACCCTTTCTGGATAGAGTTACCCTCTTTATCTCTGTCATATCGCTCATTTATCAATAAAATTATTTTTATTGTTGGTAATATTTTTTGGTCTCGTCCGATGTCTAAAAAACTATCTAATTATAGAGTGCACCCTCGTATTTGTGTAAAAATGTACATATCCAAGTTGTTGCCCCCTTCCCTTGAACTCAATGGGCCAGGTTTCCAAGTAAGTCAGTCTCTTGTCTATCTAGAATTACCTAATGCGTGTTTTTACTATAGAGAAGTTGGGCACTTGATCAAAAATTATCCCAAAAAATAGCTAAAAAGGAACAAATGGAAGCAACTGCTAAAAAAATTGTAGAAAAAATCCCAACTAATGGCCCTCATATGGAAGTTGTTACTTATTAGCCAATAAATTCCCTACCGATGGACCTCAACACCCCTTGTTCTTGAAATAACTTCTACATATTAGGTCGTTACTCCCAAGAACCCTCTTGCCTCTTCCACGGCTCAGACTAAGTAATCAGATACTCCTATTAATCCTCAAGCCTCGCCAATTTCAACCACGAGTCTTGAGTTAGTTCTCGTTCCTTCATCGCAACTCTTGAAAGATAGTCTTATGACAGATGGGTGGATAATGGTAGGCAAGCAATAATGTTCATCAACCCCCAAGATCACTCCATCCATTCAAAGGAAAAAAACCTTTGTCAAAGATCTTGCTAGATCTTTCTCTCAAGTATCTCAAAATAAGGTTCATTCTCAACAAACCCATCTAGACAACACGCAATTGTTACCAATCAGTGAAAACATTTTCCAAGCTCTAATTCATGAGGTCGAGCAGGCTCTAAATAACCCCTCATGAATTTAAATCTTCTATCCTTGAATGTTAGGGGCTTTCCCTCCCTTACCGTAAGTTTCAAGTTTGAAAAGTTGTTGAAAATCATATTTCTGTTCTTTTCCTTCAAGAACTGAAAGTCACTAGTCACACTCTCACCCATTGTATGGATATCATTGGTGGTAGATATGCATCTGCCTTTACTACTTCTCATGTTAATGGTAAATGAGGTGCTGCCCTTTCCATAGCCAAGTCTCTTTGTTATGTTATTCTAGACCATGGTGAAGACCCTACTCATCATTGTCTGTGGGTTAGATTGGCTCTTAACTCTCATATTATTGGATTTTGTTCTATATATGCTCCTAATGACCCTCCTAGTCGTATAACCCTTTGGGAATGGTTATTTTTTTCTCTCCCTCATGCAGAATGGATCCTTGGAGGTGACTTTAATATGATTGAGAATCCTAGTGACAAAAGTTGGACTGGTAGTAAACCCCTTTCTAATTCTGAATTTGGTAGTTGGTTGTTTTGTCGTAATCATTTAGGTGTGCATGACCCTCTCTATGGTAAAGCCTCCTCTCATAGAGATAACTAGCATGGTCCAAATTTGTCAAGGTTCTGCTAGGAAGCTTGTTCGTATGGACAAATTTTATTTTAGTAATTATTTCCTGGATAAATTCTCCATCCATGAGCAAGTTCGCATGCTTTCTCACACTACTTTGTCTGATCACCTTCCCATATTGTCTTCTATTCAAACTTCCTCTCTCTTAATTCCATGTCATTTTCTTTCAAATTAAATGTGTCCCACCTTGACAATCCTGCTTGTTGTTGCCTTGTATAGCATGTCTCGAATATATTTCCTAGACTAACTGGTAATACTGGTTGGATCAAATGGTTCGAAACAACAATTTCCAATATGGTTTCATCCCTTATATGGTATGGGCACTCTGTTGCCAGGAGGAAGAAGATTCAAGAGAGTTGCCTTCATAAGGAGATCTCTCATCTTCGTTCCATGCTTATGAAAGACCCTACTAACATTGTTATTCAATGCGATCTAGCTAATGTTGAAAATTAGGCTAGAGTTTACGAGTCTTACCATGCTAGAGGGGTACATGTTAGGTCTCACCTCAATTGGATCTCCCAAGGAGACAAGGGAACTAAATTTTTTTTAACTACCTCAGACATAAGAATATTTTGGAAAGGATCACTAAGTTGGAGGACCCTTCAAGTCATTCTCTTTCTGACTCTAAAGAGATCATGAATCTTTTTGTAGCTCATTTCTCTCAATTTTTTACAACAAAACCAAGGGATGAAATCCAATGTATCTTAATGGAATACGTGCAGGAACATATTCCCACCCTAGTAGACCCCATTATTCGGGATCAACTTGAATATCCTCTTTCTGTGAATGATCTGCAAACTGCTCTTTTTTCTATGAAGAATGACAAAGCTCCTAGCTTGGATGGGCTTCCAATGGAATTTTATAAAAAAAATTGGCATATTCTTTCCTCTGATCTTCATCACGTTTACCTAGAAGCTCTTCATAATAGTTTCCTTGGACCTTATATCAATTTAGGGCTTATAAAGCTTATTCCTAAAGGTACAACTCATAACCAAATCTCTAATTGAAGACCTATTACCCTCCTCAATGTTTCTTACAAGATCATAGCTAAAGTTATAGCTTTAAAAATCAAAGTTGTTACTCAAGCGATTGTTCGCCCTGAACAATCTGCTTTTCTTAAAGATAGCTATATTTTAGATAATCTTATAATGGTCTGGGAAACTTCACAATGGGCTATCGTTTCTAATCAAGATGCCCTCTTGGTTAAGTTAGATTTTGACAAAGCTTATGATAGAATCAGATGGGATTTTATTTTGAGTATGCTTTCTTGGCTTGGTTTCGATCCAAAATTCTATAATCAAATTGGTATGCTCTTTGGTGATGCTTTAGCTTGTGTTCAGGTTAATGGAGCTCTTTGCCCCTCCTTTTCTCTTCATAGGTCTATTAGACAAGTTTTCCCCCTTGCTCCTTTTTTGTATGTTATGGTTGTCGATGCACTTAACTATCTTCTTCATAAGGCTCATTTTGATGGCCTCGTTCACTGTATTAAGATTCTTGGGGATAAGCATGCTCTTAACTCTCATTTTTCTCATGATTCCCTTATTTTTTCTTCAAAATACCCAACAAGAGGTGGAAACAGCTAAAGAGATTGTTCAATTGTTTTGTGATGTCTCTAGTTCTCGTATTAACGATTCTAAAACTGAAGTCTTCTATACCTCTTCCTCTCCTTATGGATGCAACTCCTTAATTGAGTGGAAGATCATCCCTCATGGTATGATTGTGTGTTATTTGGGAATTCCCTTTGGGATTAATATCTCTCCTAAGGATATGTGGAACTGGGTTATGGAAAGACTTCAAAAAAAATTTAATGCTTGGCCAGCTCGGTTTCTTTCCTTAGTAGGAAGAATTCAAGTTGCGAATAAAATTATGGCAACCTCTTATATTTATTACTCCTCTTGTTGGATGGCCCCCAAGAGAGCCTATAATAAATTAACTCATGTCATTCATAAATTTTATGGACTAAATGGTATGGGGAGGTGGGTATGACACCCATCTCTTGGAAACTTTGTACTCAACCTAAGGCTTTAGGAGGTCTAGGCATCATTGATCCTCTTACCCAAAGTAAAATTTTGGCTGCAAAATGGGTTGCTAGAGCCATTATTGGTGATGAAAATTGAAACACCTATTTCGTTACAGAATCTCTCTAGCTACTCACAAAGGTAAATGGAAAGAAACCCCTTGGTAGGATAAGGTCCTTAATGCGCCTTATTTTACAGTTAAAGGTTCTATTCCAATTACCCAAAACTGGAAAGCTTGGCAATCAGTTTCTCACTTGGAAGTCTGAATCCTTGAGACATGGTTTAAGCATCGGTCTAAACAGTCTTTGGTGGAATAAACTTATCCTCCATAATGATAAACCTTTAGATTTATGCAACGTTATTCATGGGATAACTTTTTTGAAGAAATAAATTAATAGAAATGGAGATATATGGGATTAGGGTAGTTGCTCAATTCATACTTGGAACCATATCTGTAATTATTGCTCCCTTCCCTCTAGGTTCAAAGAGTCTTATGATGGAATGAAATGAGATATGGAGGAGAGAAGCAACGAAAGCGATCAAAGCGATGGAGGAAATTTGAAAGCTTTGGGCGGGAACCTCAATCAAGGCAGTAGAGAAGGTATGCAGGATGCGGGCGGGAACCTCAAACAGGAGTCAGGTGAGGAACCAGAGGGAGGTAGGCCTTCTGTGACAAGAGAGGCTATCCAAAGAGGGCCTGATCCTCCTCAAAAAGATCTTGATAAAAGGTCATATAAGGGCGACATGGGTCCTAGAAGAGGCCCAACCTACGTGAAAACCCTAAAGGGCAGAAAGAGCAACTTTCTTTCACTCCCACCTCTCATACCGGTAAATAATAGGATAATGGCACCTGTAAACTCTATGGGCCCTTTCCTATCCATGGAAGAGTTTTCGTTAGTGGGCAAGTTCCTCGGTGGAAGGCCAGATATAGAGACCATACAGTCCTGGGAACTATCTAAGTGGAAAACGGTGGGGAGTGTGGAGGTTGTTGCCCTATCCAAGGGTTTCTTCATTATAAGATTTAATAACAAGGAGGATGTGAATCGCGTTCTAACTGGAGGACCCTGGTTTTTAGGAAAACGTAGCCTTTTCCTCAAACAGTGGGGGGAGGATTTTGACCCTGAAAAATAGAAGATCAATATAGCCCCTATTTGGGTTCACCTTCCTAACCTACCAGCTCAATTTTTCAACGAGTATTGGCTGCAAGGTATAGCCAGAGCTATTGGGGAGCTAGTAACCATAGATCATGTAAACTTGGCTAGGACAAGGATGACGCATGAAAGAATGTGTCAAAGTTGATTTAGAATCTGAGCTGTCAAATTTTGTCGAACTAGGGTATGGTGACTACCTAAGAAAACAGGTGGTGGAGTATGAAAACAGACCAGCATTTTGCTCAGAATGTAAAACCCAAAGCCACATGTGAAGTCAATTCCCTAATCTAGCAGCTAGTAGAGAAAACCAGAGGACGGAAGGTAAATGACCAAATGATAAAGGTTACCTCAGGAATTTCCCTCCGAGAGGGGGCCCAGATGGCAAAGGAGGGTTCAAGCCAGGTAAAAATAACTACGCCTATCAGGAGAAATCAAATGAGGGTGAAAGGCAACCTCAGAATAAATGCAAGTAACAAATAACCAATGGACAGGAAAATTAGGTAAGCCCTAAAATTCCAAACTCAAAACAGTTTGAAATTTTAGCTAATCTAGAGGTAGAAGGGGAGATTGAGGTTTTAGAAGAAGGAAACCTTCAAGTTGAACTACCTGAAACCCTAGAATCCTCATCGAAGTCGGGTCCTTCTAATCCCATATTCAAGAGTCCCTCAAACTGCTAGGTAGGCATAAATCAAAACCCTGAAGAATATAGGAAACATGTGGAAGGGTTAGAATCAAAGGAAATAGTCCTTCCCAACATCATAACCGGAAGCCCATCAAATCATCTAGAAGACTCAGTGCAAAAACCAAGAGAGTATAGGAAAAATATGGAGCAATAGAATCAAGGATTGATGTGGTAGAAACGAATGAGATTGAAGAATGTTTTAGTCTGGTTCTTCAGCAGATCGTTCCTCCACATTTTCGCCCCAAGCAGACCAGGAGCACTACCAAGTTGCCTGACTACGATGATGAGAAAAAGAGGGGGAGGATGTAAAATGCTGAACACAACAAAATGAGGACTGACAATGAAATTGCTAGTGGCAAACAAAAAACACTGATACAACAAGTTATCCCAGGACAGGAAGATAATAAATCAGGGAAACCTCCTCAAGGGAGGGGGAAAGCAAAAAACTCTAAACAATCTAAATGAAGGTTCTCTCATGGAATGTGAGAGGCCTCAATGGCCTACCCAAACAGAGGGTGGTTAGTTCAATAAGAAGGCAATATAACCCAACAATTTTGATGTTGCAAGAAACAAAAATAGACAAAGCTCAATAAAAAATAATAGCAAAAAAAATGTGGAGTCAAGGGGATATGGTATGCAAACTGGCAAGAGGAGCTTCAGGGGGGTTATGTTTCTTTGGGATCCCCGGGTGGTGGAAGGGAACATTATCCAGGATGATGATATGGTGTTGAGTGTTTTTTTCCATGAAATTGACAACAATAGATTGTGGATTTTCTCAAATGTTTACGCCCCCAATTCAGTTCAAGGGATAGTGTCTTTGTGGGAGTACCTAGGCAAATTGGATGATGCTTTCAATGACATTCCGTGGGTGGTGGCAGGCGACTTCAACACTCCTTTATACCCCTCAGACAAAAAGGGTGGAGCAGGGCTCCCAACCAAAAGTATGGAAGAGTTTAATCAATTTGTAAACTCAAATCAATTAATGGATGTGAAGCTAAGAGGAGCAAAGTACACTTGGAGTAATAGGCGAATAGAAAATCAACTTATCCAGGAAAGACTTGACAGTTTTTTCTTATCAAAGGAGGCTATTGCAGAATTTGGAGATTCTATTCTGCAAACTCTTCCCAAAATTGCATCAAATCACAATCCCATTCTTTTGGAGGTCCCAAAATCAAACTCCTTCAAAAAACCTTTTCGCTTCCATTCAATGTGGATTAGGCACCCGAAATTAAAGGAAAACATCTCCATATGGTGGTAGCAACCTTTTAAGGGAAGTTCGGCTTTCAAACTTGCTCAAAAATTGAAATTAGTAAGTAAAACCTTAGAATCTAGAACAATGAATTTTTTAGGAACCTGTTTGAGAACAAGAAACAACTGTGGGATAGGTTGAATGCCATTGACAACATGATTCAAAACGGTACCTACGACGAAGCTACCAGGAAGGAGGAGCAAATCAAGCTCTCAGAATATCATAATATCCTGGCTCGTGAAGAGACTTACTGGAGATAAAAATACAGGGCTTTATGGTTAAAGGATGGCGACTCGAATTCAAATTTCTTCCACGTCACAACATTGAAGAACAGAAGCAATAACAAGATTAAAGAGTTAACCAAATTTGATGGGTCCAAAACCTAAGATCTGATTGAGATCATAGAATAAGCGGTGGCTTATTTTAACTCCCTCCTCGGGGAAGAGTCACAATGTAAAGAGGAAGCTAAGGACTCTCTCCTTCAGTTCATTTCTAGTATGGTCGATGAGGCCATTAATGGCAGGCTTCTTGCTCCTTTTACTGATGAGGAAATCAAAAATGCTTTATTTAGCATGGAACCTGATAAGGCTCCTGGCCCTGACAGGTTCCCTCGATTCTATTAGACTTTATGGGATATAGTGGGAGGGGATGTCATTTCAGCTATCAAGGAGTTTCAAGATTCAAAACATATCCCGAGAGGGTTTAACTCCACCTTTATTGCCCTTGATTCCTAAGGGCCCAACCCCTGAGACAATGGCAGATTTTAGACCTATCAGTTTATGTAACGTGTCCTACAAGATATTGAAAAAATCCATTGCTAATAGGATGAAAGAAATCTTGCCCCTCATTATTGACCAGTGTCAGGGGAGCTTGGTTCAGAGGAGATCAATGTTGGATGGGGTGATCACGATCCATGAAGCTCTGCACTCCGCTAGGCAAACCAAAAAGGCAGTCTTCGCCCTAAAGCTTGACATGAACAAAGCGTTCGGCCGCATTAACTGAGACTTGTTGTCAGTTGTCCTTCTGAAATTTGGCTTTCATCCTCAATGGGTCAGACTGATAAAAGAGTGCATATCCAATCCCTGGTTCTCAATCTTGGTCAACGACACGATAGCTGGGTATTTCGAAAGTCACAAAGGACTCAGGCAAGGAGATCCGATCAGCTCAATGTTGTTCATTATAGTGGCAGAGGCTCTAGCCAAAACTATAAAAGCAGCATGCAATGCAGGATTAATCTTGGGGATCAAAGCCACCTCCCTCACCAACCTAGTAAGTCATCAACAATTTGTCGATGACACTCTAATGTTGACCCAGTCGTCAATGGTTGAAACCAGAAGGATCAAACATATTCTCCAACTCTACGAGGATGCGACGGGTCAAAAAGTGAATTTTAACAAGAGTAAGCTTTACTTCCTTAACACCCCCAATCCAGAGAAAAGTCAGAATAGCAGGGATTTTGGGATGTTTTGTAGCGACTCTTCCTACCTCCTATTTAGGCCTTCCCCTTTTCTCTGGCTCTTCGAGTGATTCTATGTGGGATAGAGTGGTAGAAAGAATCCAGAAAAAACTGGCTGGCTGGAAAGGACACTTTTTGTCTCAGGCAGGAAAACTTACTCTTACTATGGCATCTTTACAGAGTATTCTGGTGTATTTCCTATCCGTTTTTAAGGCCCCAACCAAGGTATACCAAAAAATTGAAAAGTTCCAAAAGAATTTTCTATGGTTCGGGTCAGAGGAAAAACATAGGATCCACCTGGTGGGGTGGAGCAAGGTGTGCAGGCCGAAAGAAAACAGGGGGCTAGGATTGTGAAGAATTGCTCACTTGAATACAGTCTTAATAGCCAAACAAGCTTGGCGTCTCATAAAAAATGAGGAGAATGAATGGACAGCCATCATTAAAATAAAATATCTCCAAGGCATTGATTTCCTAAATGACAGTATTCACAGCAGAGGATTGGCTTTCTAGAAAGCAATCTTGACCAGCAGGGAGGTCATAAACAAAGGGATGAAATGGGTTATTGGAAACGGGCAAAAGATTAGGATTTGGGATGACAGGTGGGCTAAGGAGGAGGCTCTATCTCAGGTGCCTAACTTAGTTAGGATCAAAAGAACCACAGATGAACTCATCGGAAGGAGAGTAGTTGATTTTATGAGATAGGACAGAGGAAGACTTAAATGGAAACATATAATGATTCAAGGATTTGAAGCCAAATCAGAAGAGATCCAAAGCATTCTGCATCAACAATTCATACCTATGAGACCAGGACAGGATCAAGTAATCTAGGCGGCCACAAAAAATGGGCAGTTCTCGATCAAATCTGCATACAAACTAATGTTAGATCCCGAGGAGCCCATACTTCAGACTCAGTTGGTGTGGGTCAAAAAACTAATTCCTAAAGTTGCAATGTTCTCGTGGCTGGTAATCCAAGGAAGGATACTTACGATGGACAACATGATAAGGAAAGGTATGATAGTTGCTAACCGTTGTGAGTCTACCCGTCATATTTTCCTTGAATGCCCTTTTTCCTTGAATATTCTCAATGGGGTATTCCAAGAATTTAGCATCTCCTGGGTCAGTCTAGCCACCATCATTGACCTGTTCCACCAATGGCCAAATCCCTTTGTCAACCTTAGGCTTAGGTTTATGTGGAAAATATGTCTTCATCATTTTTTGTGGCAGGTCTGGCTAGAAAGAAATCATAGAGCGTTCCATGAGACGAGCCATGATGTCACCTTCATTACCACTAAGATTCTTGCCTTTGCCCGTGAAAACGTCAACCTTATCCCTCATGATAGCCAAAATCCTTCCCCTGTGGAAAATCAGATCGCTCGTTCCTTAAACATTACCTTGTTAGAGGATCTTGGGTCTATTAAGGCCAATCCCAAAATAGGTGTCAGGTGGATCCCGCCCCCGATTGGATGGCTCAAGCTCAACTTTGACGGGGCTGCTAAAGATAATCTTGGCAAAGCAGGGATCTGGAGGAATAGTGAGAGACCATGAAGGAAACCTGGTGATGGCCTTTTTTGAGCATTTGGGAATAAGGACAAATAATGAGGCAGAAGCAAGAGCATTATGGAGAGGTCTTCAGATGGCTCAGGAGATTGAAGGTAAATTAATAATTGAAGGAGATTCACTGCATATCATAAATCTCCTCAGCAATGGGAAAAATCCTCCATGGCGGGTTAAGACAGTCATTGAAGAGGCAAGGATCATATTCCAGGCTAGGAATGACCGGCTAGCCCAGCATGTGTTTCGGGAAGCCAATAAAACAGTTGATAGATTGGCCAATATAGGGGTGGAAGCAGATGGGCTTGTCACTTGGGAAAATAGGGTCCCAAGTGACGTGGACGAAATTATTCGAAACAAAATCGAGGACGAAGACGAAGAAGAATAGGGTCCTCATTGGAGGCTCCCAGTACGGAAGAATGTTGGTTTGTCAGCTCTGCTCTGCGCCATCTGGTGATAGTTTTTATTTTTCTATGTACTGGGGAAGGGGTTTCCTTTTGGTCATAGGTCTTGAATAGCTATGTTGATGTTATGAATATGGTCTAGGAGATATGCAGTATAGCTTGTTTTTACTGTTAGTGGCTTTTTGTGTATGTAAATATTGGTAAGGGGCAGTGTGCTCCCTCGGACGTATGATCTAAGAAGGCTACTAGTAGCGGTGGACAGACTGTCCCTAATAAGGCTTTGATCCGTAACAGCATAATGTTGATTTTTGTAATAGGTTTTGGGTTAACCTTTAAAACCCGGTATTAATGATAATATATCTTAACTACCCAAAAAAAAAAGTCTTATGGCTTAGTTGTGGTTTTCATCCCTTGTGAGGTCCTTATGAAGTTGGGAATAACTGCCCATTATGTTTGGAATGATTGGAGATGGCTTAATGGTCATAGAATCTCTCCCATTACTTCTAGTTGGTTATACAAAAATCTTTTGTATCCTCCTTCTTTAGACTCTAAGGTCAATGTCAAGTGGCAAATGAAATTTACCAATGCCCAATGATAGTTTCTTGCTACTCAAATTTGGAAAGCTCTTGTTGAATCAAAAACTCAACTTCTTGGTTGGCGGATTTTGCATCAAAAACTTCTAACTGCTGAAAGTTTGGCTGCGATTTTACACATTCCCCCTCAATGCAATTTTTGTAATGCTTTAGAAACTCTTATTCACTTGTTTTGGTTTTGTGGCATGGCTAAACAGTTTTGGGATGTCTTCTACTCTTTTCTTTTTCCCTCTTTCACTAGATCTTGGAAGCTTTCTCTGCTTGGTTTTTCTCAATTGGATCAATGCCCCAAACTCCGGGATGTTTGTAGACTCATCCTTCTCAAGCACATTTGGAAGTGCAGATGCAAAAAGGTGTTTATTGGATCTGCTCCTCCATGGGATATAGTTTTAGCAAACTTGACGTTTGATCTTTTGTTATATGTGGAACGCATTCATTCCCAAGTCTATGGACCTTCTAGCACACCTTGAGATGTTATTGAAAAACTTCATCATCTTTCTCATATGATTCAAGATCTTTAGAAGGTCCAATAAGAAACTAAGAAAACGACAGTTAACAATGATGAGTAGGTTCAAGTTTTGATTACTTCTTTTTCTTCTCTGAAGACTTCAGAAGATATCACGGAAGACATGCCCAAAAATTCTTCATATAACAGACTCTCCCGCAAATGAATACTAATATCTAGTGTATTACAACAAGCTATAGCTAGTATTTTTGTTGATATTAGCCTCTATTCTTATGTATATTCAATTATGGATAATTTACTCTTGATCCACCTCATTTTGTTTTTTAACTTATGAACAATACTAATACCAAAATATTGTAATATTCGAATTAATAAAATAATATAATCTAACTTTTTTCAAAAAATAAATAAATAAATAAAATTTACGCTCTAATTGAATTCATATAATTACCTTTCATTTCACCCTTGCTACCGTCTACCTATGTAATAATATTTTACTATCTTATTAATTATAATTTATTAGATAAATATAAGTTAAGAATTTTAGAAGGACATTTTTTCCCTTTAGCTAAGGGGTTGTCTTGAAAGTGCTTTTTTTAATATCATGAAATCGAAGAAACCATAGATCAAATAGATTTCCTTTCGACGAGAAGGATTTCGTGTGAATTATAAAATAGTAAAGTCAAAGCTTTTATAAAATTGTTGTTTGTCATTAACGCTTAACGCGAAGTGCACGAAAAGAAAAATACCTGTCATTTAAAAAGTAAACACTCTTTTTCATAGACACATGTATCACCGTCGTGAAGAATCACATGTTCCTCAAATTCAAATACAGAAAAACACACAGGTCAAAAGTCTGACTGCTCTAGTTGGATGGTTGAATTTTATATTGAATAGTTTAGGGGAAGGTAAAGAACGATATTACAAGATCTGCAATATTAAATGATCCATTAATGCATAGATATGCATTTTGCTGGCCCATGGCACCGGTAGATAGCCATCGGAATCCACCCAATTTTCTTCTAAACATAAAAATATGTCTTGAATGGAAAGATGAATTGGCAAATGAGGACCATGAGTGCGCAGCCATGACAAGCCTCCGTCATGACAGCTACTTGCACCAGAAAAACAAACAATCCAAAATTACGCCAGTACATACCCAGCCATAAACCTTTCTTAAGGTTATGCTGACAAATTCTGGACTCCTATAAAATGTATGTGACAGCCCATAACAACAAAATATGGTTTCGTTGTCGATAATGATTTTGGTTTCAGTTTTAAATATTGTTGTGATAAGGTGTACAGTCCATTTCCTGCCAGTTGCTTTCAGTGGAACCCCTGGAACTAAAAAAACTGGGTTTTGACTATTTTAAGCCTATTTGGGCGCCCCTCCCTTTTAAGATTACTCTCTTAAAACCTGACGGGAGCTTTCCTCTCTCGATAGATAGTTAAAGTTGTTACGATTATGACACGGCATGTGTAAGAACACATTTGTTTGATTCTTGTCCCCTGAACAGACTAGTAACAAAAAGGACAGCTTTTGGTCCATGAGAAAGCTGTCATGCACATAATCTGCACACGCAAAAAGTGAACAATTTGTTCTCCAACAATTCGATGTCTCTTTCAATCAACTCTTACGTATGGTGTAAATGAAGTTGTGGTCCATCGGTGAAGTTGCTTGGCTGCCGTAGAGCCCACTGAGGGTTGTCATTTTAGTATGATGTTGAAAATACCCGTATGTGTGTGTATTCTGGGAAAAGCAATAACGTGTGTCTGTCGTTATAACTGGAGAAAGAGACGAGGTCAGGTGCAAGTCCCACTTGCATCAATAGAAGGTATGAATAGGTCATGGTTTATTCCAAGTATATTAGAAAGAATACTAAATTTACACCCCTTCTGGAAGGCTGTATGGATGCCACTCAAATGGTCAGTACACCTTCCCATTGATATATTAACAGAAAGATCTTAAAAAGCAAAATATGTGTTACATCTAGTTACCAAAATTCATATTCACGTAAGCTACCATCCTCGAAGAAAAATACAACCAACATCTATTGACTATTGGGTAAAACAATTAGAAGTAGGCCCTTAAGAACATGACCCGGCAGCAGGAAGGGGCCACCTATCCAGGCAACGGCAAACTCAGCCCTCGGGCATAATAACCAAATATGGGGCCACTTGCAAAAGCAAAATTAGCACCACCAAATACTCGATATGTAGAACTGCGAAGTTCTTATGGATCCTCGGTATAATATAGATAGATAGAGATATAACATATAAAAGTGAGCATTATACCCTCCCCTCCTCCATCTTCACCAACAACAACATTAAAGCATGAAAAATTTGATTGATCTAAACATAGTCAGCAAGCTACTTGCTTGAAAAATACGCACCATTCGGCATGATTAAAAAAAAAGGGAATCTGTATACAACCAACAAAATGGTAAAGGTTACAATACAAGTATGACAAGTGAAAAGGCGTAAGAAAATCTTCACTTCTACTGAAATATAATTAGGTGAGCTCGATGATGAGGATAACCACACACAATGCTGTTGGAAACCATCACTGATCCATCAAAACAAAAATGGCTGATTCAAATGAGGGCCGCTCTGTGTTGCTGCTCTGCATTGCTTCTTTAACAAAAGAGGACAGAAGGAAAACACCACAAATCACTCAGAAGCAGCAATAGCAATAGGAGGCATCTGCATTCTTTGTTATCAGTCCACGAAGATTTGAAGTTTCCTTCCTGGGACTTGAAACTTTTGTTTCATTTTTACCGACAATCTGCAGATGTGAAGGACTCTGCAAATCCCATGGGCTTGTTAGGGATACTGGCCTGTGTGTTGTCTAAGCTCCTAAGGGAATTATCATCCATCATAGAAGAGTCCCCTTCAAAAGCCTGCCATTTCCTAAGTGCTTGAGGCAGGGTCATATCAAGATCTATACCATAGCAGTCATCTCCATCTATGTCAGTTGGCTTCCATTGCTCGACTAAAGGAGAGAGCACATTGACAGCATGTCCCATGTCAGGGCGTTGATAAGGCTCTCGGACAGTGCAGTGGCCCGCAAGCTCGGCCACCGTGCAAATGCTTTGAAATGACTCGTCTGTTATTTCGCCCAGTACAGGGTCTATGGCCTTTCTGAATGTCTCTCTGTTTATATAGACACGACGGAACCAAGTGACCAGATGCATGCTTTCCTCGGGTTGTGTCTCGTCCAATGCTCGGCGCCCTGTTATGAGCTCCATTAGCACGACTCCAAAGCTGAATACGTCAACTTTGGTTGTCACACGGCCAGTCACTGCAAACATATTAAAAGCAGTCGTTAGTCCAAATTAATTAAGTAGGAACCTAAAAACCATGGAACAAGAAAATAAAAAATCCACATTAGTCCAAATTGCCCAAATTAAGTGGCAACCTAAAAAACCATGATCTAGGAAAATCAAACAGCAAACCATTCAGTTGCACAGTAAACGGAAAAGCAAAATCAATCATTAATTCAAACTCCATGGCATTAGAAAACAAAAAAAATAACCATAACAACATTAACCCAAATCCAATGATGCCAGAAAACCATGGAATAACAAAACTCATCTTTGGTAAAAATTTAATGAGATTAAAGAAGCATGCATGACAGAATTAACATTGATCATATCAAGTTTAGCCATTAAGGTTCATTCAGCGGTATCTAAAACTATTAGAAATCGGTATATTTAGAAACAAAATGCATAGGCAATGATAAGAAATGAACATATATTAAAGGATTAAACAAAATAAGTTTGTATCCTAGATCCAGGAATTATCATTATTAAAACTCAACACCATGCATTGAAAAAGAGAATACTGTACTCATGCCTAAAACAATATGGACGGACTCTTAACGTCCCATGGGCCAGATTAATCAATATAGAAGGCTTTTAAAACGATTAAACCCCCAAAGAAAAACATCAAAAACAAGATATAATGTTCAAGCCTAAACTCCTCAGCAGAATATGGCTTTTCAAAATGATTTGAATCCATAGCCCTAAGTCAAGCAACTCTTTCTATCAAAAACTGAAACATATCGATTATGAAAGACAAAAAACTAGGATGAATGGAAAAACAAAGATCTTGTTATTAAAGCCCAAAAATATGATCAGAATGTATACATACCAGAAGGAATTTAAAAAAAGAAAGCAAGCAATTAAACCCCAAAACCATTGAGAAACCAAATCAGGCATAGAAGACTAGGATAATGAACAGAATAATGCACCTGTGTAGAAGTTTAATATGGATTTAAATCCAAAAATCTGCATCAACTCACAAATAGAATCATTTGTGTCAAAATTAAAAAAAATGTATATGAGTCAATGCCAAAAACCAACCATGCATTACAAACTTAGGTGATTTTACCCAAAATGCTGAACAGCACGCATTCAAATCAAAAACCAAATTATGCATCAAGCCTAGATCCTGAACAAAAAAAAAGAATCTGATTTAAAGGAAAAACCAACATTCATAACAAAAAACGAAGGATTTGAAGTATTAAAGGACAAAACCAACATGCACTCAGAAAATAGAAATTAAACCAAAATCACGAAAAGAAAAATATAAGATTTAAATCCCAAACCCCACACTAACAACACCAAGAATAAAAACCAAACAATTTGAATTACCAATGCCCAAAACACACACACAAGGAGAAAAAAAGAACATGTTCATGCCGAAAAAATAAGGTGCATTGAGAAAAGGAAACATGTTCAAGCACAAAATCTTGGTTAATGTCTATCCAAAGTACAAAAACACAACAAACCTGCCAGAAATTAGCCCTTTATATGTATGTGTATATATACGAATCTGGCCATATGCAGGCTCTGCAAATATTTAATATATATCTTGCTACATACAGCTCGGTTTATTCCCAAATTCACATACACAAAAGGTGCAAATTCAAAAATTCTGCAGCACTCATTGCAGTTTAGGTCCTTAAGCTTTAAAATTTTAAGTATTAAGAATGAAATTTCTCATGGAAATATACCAGAGTGAGACAACAATAACGTTTAAATACTGATGCTTACCTGCATATTCAGGTGCCAGGTACCCAAAAGTACCTGCCAACCTTGTTTCAACAGAATATTTCCCCTCTGGTGCAAGCTTAACAAGGCCAAAATCAGACACCTTGGCCCTCATATCATCCCCCAGGAGTATGTTGGAAGGCTTGAGGTCCCTGTGAATGAAGCTCTTTTGCGCCAAGCTGTGCAAATACTCGACACCCCGGGCAACATCCAAGGCAATGGTGAGCCTCTGCTTCCAATCCAAAGGACTCGAACTGGTCTGAGCCCAGTCGAACAAGTGCTGGCTGAGGGGCCCCTGAGGCATGTATTCATACACAAGGAGCTTCTCGTTCCCGTCCACACAGTACCCCAGGAGTGCCACAAGGTGCCGGTGTCGAACCTTGGTAAGGACTGCAATCTCAGCCTGAAAGGATCACAAACACATTCACCATAAATTAATATTTAAATATAAAGCTCAGCCATTCACAGACAAATTACATTTTGAATATTCGTATTGTTGATTCTGTTAAACACCTTTTTAAAACCCTACCCTAAATGTGTTTTTTTTAAAACCTTAACATTTATGCTCATTTTTTTTTAAACCCTACCTGGAACTCGTTCAAACCCTTGCTGCTGACGACCCCGCCCTCCATTCTCTTGACGGCAATTTTGGTCCCGTCGTGGAGCTCTCCCTTGTAGACCACCCCAAAGCCGCCGCGGCCGAGGACGTTGTTTTCGCTGAAGTTGTCCGTGACCTCGCGGAGCACCTGAATGGAGATGACCATGTTGCCCGTCTCCACAACATGGATGTCGCTGCCGCTGGGACCGCTGCTGGTGTGGCTGTGCGCCTCGCTGCCCGTCACGGTGGTGCCCCCGTTGGGAGCGATGGTGATCTTGAGCAGCTCCCGATCGGAGGAGCCCGTGCGCGGAGGGTGGATCACCACGTTGTTGGGACTCTGCACACGGTTCAAACCCCGGCGCCGCCTCATCAGAATAAAGCAGCAGATCGAGGCCCCCACGATTACTGCGGCCACAGCACTGATCACCGCTCCTGCTATTACGCCGGCATTTGATTTGGATTTTTTGCTTTTTGATCCAGCATCACTGCCACTTCCTGAAACACAGGCAAGATTTCAGTACCCTCTAAGCTTAAAAACCACCTGTATATCAGCTAGTATCTGTGATATATTGCTTATGCACTTATCTGAATGTTTTTGGAGTGGAATACTGTGTGAAACAATGTAAGGAAAATAATAATGCTTTTATTTTTGTTTCAGTTTGGACTGGTAGTTCAAAAAATAGTTTAATTAATAAGGAATGCATAAAGTGCTCCAACGGTAAAAGCCGAGGTAGACAATCAGAAGAGTGATTTATAGATCCAGGACTTGAAAAAGGTCCTCAGCAGCAAACCCAGTTGCAAAATTTAAGCGTTCTCTGGGGGGTCTAATTATACACTCCAAGCATCTGGTTGTCCCTATGGAATTAGTAAGCTTAAGTCAATATCATGAAATAGCCATGCCCATAGTCATGGCAACCATGAAAAATAACCGTAGCACATTATTCAGGGCATGCTTGACATCCAAATATTCTAGTCTCATATTGTCTTTTTCTTTGTTTTTGTTCTTCAAAAGTAATCAACAAGCTAAAGCTTGATTTTGTCCGGAGGAAGCTCCTCCAAGCCACTTAGTGCATAAACATTAATTTAATAAAAAAATAGTGATGATTTTTTAAGTCGCAGGCAAGCCTGCACACCTCTCGGGAAGTGTATTGCATGGTTTTAGTGGAGTTTGCACATGTCATATATTCACAAACAGAATTTGCAGTGACTTCAAAAGAACTCATAATCCAGAATACTCCAAATGGACTACAAATGAATCTATCCAAATTGAAAGCTTCACAGAAAAGTGCTCTCTAGGTTTAAGGCCAAGAGTCCATGGCTTCATGGAAAAGTCTAAAAGTTTAGAGGAACTGCTGTGTCACCTTGAATGTCTCTGTTTTTTATATTCCTTTGACAAAAACAGAAGAAATATACATATAGACACACATACATGTTAAGCTCTCATTTCGCAAAATCCATTATTTCAACACCATCCTGGATGGAAAACAAACTAAATCTGCAGACCAAGAAACGAATCGAGTAAGAATAAAGCAAATGTGTTTGAGGTTCCAATAATGAATGGGGACCATAGGCTGCCTGAGATCCGAACGTGCTAAAGCTTGTATGGGATTGCCTGTGTAATCTCCCAACTGCTGGCTCGAGAGGATATTGCACCCACTCACAATATCACAACCTAGCTTGCACTAGGTCTTTTATAAATGCTACTCCAATAGCAAAGGGATTGGCAGGCGATAAGTTTCTTAATCTAGTGCAGACTAAAAACCGGGATTTATAAAACTGGGATCACCGTGAGATTATTACTCACACTCTATACTACCAACCGGAAAACCATGGACGAGGTTCAGGCACTCATCACCATTAAGACGGAGAAATGCTCACCAGGACTATTATCACATTTTTTTCTAATTAGTTAAATGAGATTGAAACTACAAGTGCCACATGATTTCAACAACCTGCACCATTACTGTATTACAACCAACCGTAACTGTGCTATTATGGATTGCCTTATCACAAGAGTAACAGAACAACTCCTCACAAGAGTATCCATCATGAACTTAAGTTGTACTTGGTTGATTACAGAACAACTCCTGGCTTGAGAGTTTATTGCACCCGCTATGCTTGCTCATCACTTGGAAAAGCAATTGTGAAATGCCCCAAAATGATCCTATGCAACAAAGTAACCGATGCCAAACAAATAACCAAGGGCAGTAGCAAATCAGGCACAGATAACTGCAAACAGAAATTCCTAATAGTATCGAACAAGATGCACACCGCTCTATACAACAGGATTAGATTATCCTGCGCTATTAACGACACGACTCCATCCCTCGTCTAATTTTCGTTTGTATACAACTTGTCAAATTTTTCCTATCCTCATTCTTTAAACTTCTAAGATTTCCCATTAAAACAGATAAATCAAATTTGCTCATAAAAATTTTTCAAGCTTAAGAAAATGTAAAATGCTTGCATTAGTCTGATATTTAACATACCGTGTCCAGAATTGGTGCTGTTGTTCCCGCTTTCAGTCGGACTAGGCGACGCCCCAGGCGGCACGATCTCCCCGATCTTCGTGTTCCCGTCCGTCAAAACTGTCACGCGTGACGGAAAGTTCGGAACAACCCCAGAAAGACTGTTATTCCTCACGTCCAGCCTCTTCAGTTTCGGCAAATTCAAGAGCTCCTCAGGGATCGAACCCGTGAGCTGGTTATCGCTCAAAATAATAGTCTCCAACGACGTCAGGTTTCCCAGCGCCGGCGAGATTGTCCCCCTCAGGCCCTGCTTCGGCAAGCTCAGCGTCGTTACGTTGCCATTAACGTTACCGTCGCAGGTCACGCCCTGCCAGTTCGCGCAGGGATTGTTGTCCTTCCAGGCTTCGGCGAGCTGGTAGGGGTACCCGACGGCACCGGCAAAAGCAAGCAGGAAGTTAACTCGCGCGTCGCAGGCCCCGGCTTTTGTATTACAAAAACTGTTAGTGCCGTCGTTGTTAACAATAACACCGGCTTTGAAGCTCGGATACGGCCCTTGCAAGGCGTTGTTTCTCAGGCTCACGTTCTGCAGCGCCGCCATGGAGAGCAAAGATTCCGGCACCAGCCCGGTGAGCTGGTTGTCCCGAAGCTGCAGATCAAAGAGAGATGTCGACACGAAGTCCGGGATCGGACCGGTGAACTTGTTAACGTGGACCAAGAGCTGCCTGAGCTGAGACAGCTTGCCTAGGGTTTCTATACTCCCGCCAAGGTTCGAACCCTCGCCGTCGTTCTGGTTATTAAGCTTAATCACCTGGAGATTGCCGGAATCGTTGAACGTCGCCGGGATTTCGCCGCTGAGGTTGTTGTAGGCGAGGCTGAGGCTCTGCAGGCTCGGCATGGATCCGTCGCCGAGGAACGCCGGGATTCCGCCGGTGATTCCGGCGTTCGAGGCCGAGAAATCCGTGAGTGCCGTGAGCTCCTTGACGTCGTCGGGGATCGTCCACGGGGCAAGCTGGAGGTTCTGGTCTAGGGATATCTGCTGGAGGCTCGTCAGCCCGGAGAAAAACCCCGCCGGAATGGAAGTGAAGTTGTTGCTGCCGAGAAACGCCTTTTGGAGATTCGAGAGCCCGCTGAACGTCGGTAGCGGGCCGGAAATCTCGTTCTGCTGGAGGCTGACCCCTACCAGCGCGCTCAACTTGTTGAAATCCGCCGGCAGGGCGCCGGAAACCCCGCTGTTTTGTAAGTTCAGGTTAGAGACTCTGCCGGCGCTGTCGCAGTAGACATTCTTCCACTTGCACGGATCGGTGCCGACCGCCCATCCCCAGGAGCTGTCCACCGTCAAACTGGTTCGCATTTTCTCCATCACGGCGGCGTCGCCGGCGTCCGTCGCCGCTCGCACCAGGTAAAATATCCAGCAGAGAAACAGCAAACGGAGCCCGCTCCTGTCGTCACTCCTCCCCATCGCTACCACCTAAAAATAATCAAACTCTTCAGCTTCTTTTACGTCGCCTCCGTGGCGGATTCGAGTCCCGCTTCTCCAAACTAAAAAAATATACGGTCTTTATAACCTTTACCGTCAATGCAGGCAATACCTTCGACTTGTCCTTGGCGTTTGCCGCGAATTCGAACCCCGCCCGGGAAAACAACTACGGAGTATCAGTCTTTGGAGCTATCACGTCCGGAGTTTGAACCCCACAAAGAAAGATTTGACTCCTAAGTATCAGTCTTTGGAGATATCTAGTTCCAAAGTTCGAATCCCGCCGCCGGGAACCTCTACTTACAAAACCCCGAAATGTTTCGGCTGTAACTTGGTCGCGAGTTCGAGCCCCGTGCCGTCCAACACAGCAGTTCTGCGCTGGCGAGCCCCTGGTTTTTTGATGTTTTGCTCTGCTAAATATAGCGGCGATTTTAGGTGGCCAACAACTGAAGATGTAATCTTAGCTATCTACCGAGCTCGGCTATATATTATTAATGGTGGCCGGTGCATATCTTAGCGAACTCCGCCTGCGCTGCTCACCTCCTCTGCGCCATTTTTAGTATTATCACAGAAGGGATAGGTTAGCAAATCCAGAGCCGCCGTTCCGACAGGGGAATTTATAAGGGAGGTTATTTACCAGGCTGGCGCCTAATAGGCACGGGACAAGGAGTTCAGACGTGCGGGATTGGTTGTATTTGACACGTGGTCCAGCAGGATTTTTGGACTCCGCCGAACCGCGGAGTTGCCCTCCTGCCGGCCCGTTGCGGTGGGCCCGCCGCAACCCGGAAACGGTGACGCCCACGTGGTGGGGTCCACATCGAGACGCGGCTTTTTCGGCTTCGATCCGACCGTTGCTGGGGCCGCCTCACGCACTTTCGTCGCCCGTTTTCGACGGTGTAAGAATTCTCGAAAAAAATTTAGCGTCGGACGGGGAAAAGGTTATTTTAACTGCATGGTGGAATAACGTAACGTGGGGGTCGATGTTGGGAGGGAGACCCGGCATCAATATTATGATGAAGATGACCTGGTTTTTGTTGGAAAGGTTCGTTGATGGAATAGACTAGCCGTTCAAGAGAAAATTTTATGTTAAGTTTTTGATGGAATATTTTTGTAGTATATAGTTAAATTGAATAATTTAAAGTTGGAAGGGAAGGGAAGGACCCTCAAAAAATGTGGTTCAATTGTATTAATTTTGTACTTCAGGGTTAGGTGAATTGGCAAGTGTTTGTATGGTCAGGTATTTACTAAGAAGACACTTAAGTTCAAACTTCAAGGGGCAGCATGTTTGCAAAGGTAGTAGTCTGATCTGAATTTTGTGAGTGTGTCAGGTCGACAATGATAGTACGAATCCCGAGGCACCGATGGTACAAATCCCGAGGCACCGATGGTCGCCTTCACCCTAGATCAACAATAACGAAGCGGAATAAAACGGAATAGGTTTAGTGGAGGCAGCCGCGAAAATTTTAAACCTCCATTTGTTAGTTACTAAAAATAATATAATTGTGACCAACTCAAAAAAAATATTATCCTCACCTTATTTTGTAAAAAATTATGTTATATTTTAAAGTTTTGTTTATGAGAATGGGGAATGAGAGAAAAGGTTAGAAATGATGGTGAAGGGTATTGACTACGTATGGAATGGGTGGAGACATTCCAGTTAAAGAAGTTATGTGAACTAAAAAGGCAAATTGTGGTTCATGAATAAGATTGGAGTGTTGAAGGGATGTGATTGCGGTCCATTAAAGTCATAATTTCAATTTTTATAATAATATTGTTATAAATATTTTATATTTTTCTTCATAATTATAAATAAGAGAGTGATGTAAAATCAAATCATTTTATTTGGAAGTGGAGTGGTTGGATGTAGTTGTACTGAATTTCTATAGTGTATTAGCTTGTTTGTTTGTTTTTGTTTCTTTTTAGTTTTTAAATTATATTTTTTTAAATAAAAAATTGTTTAGTATTTATTTAATTTTTAAAATAAATATTTTGATGTTATATATTAGGGAAAGATGTTATATTTAAGTTATAATATGGTTTGTATAAACTTATAAGTTTTTTTTTTATTATAATAGTATATTTTAAATGATTATGTGAAGATAGTTGTTTAAAATAAGGGTAATGTTATGGTAAACTTTTTTTTTAATGTTTTATTTTTTAGGAGTTATATTTTTACGAAGGGTAGTCTAATTCAGATAATTCTTGGATAAATTTATGTAAAAATTGAAGAGCTTGATCATATGAAAGAATACGAGCAATATTGAAAGAGATACAACCCTGTAAAATCAACTATCTGGAATAAGGGTGATGACGATTTTTCAAGTCAAAGGAAACAAAATTTCATATATTTGTCAATCAAGGTTCGGATAATGGGAGGAGCAATAGAGGGCCAAGGCATCATTAAGGTGGGACATTATGTCTAGACATGGAATTTTTTAGCTAAGTTTCATTTATTCCTTCATCATCTTACAAGTTTAGCTTGCAAATTATTGTAAGTTTATTTTCAAATAATATAATTATTATAGGATATATTGGTAGATTTAAGTAGATTTTAAATTATAGTTTCTTTATCGTGGACTAATTTATAGCTAAATCCTTAGGGTCGTCCTTAGTAGTAGAGGTTAAGAAGACCTCACAAAGCAGAGATTTTTGTTGCTCAAAGATAAGGTAATCATTGATAAATTTAATGGGTCTTGGCTAAGGGCTTAAGCTTTGAGAAAATGAATTGATAAGAGTTGGAAGTCTCTAGGAGTGAGTCTATCCTTTCTTCTCAAAGGTTTCTTCCTAGCCATTTTCTATTTCAACGAAGAAATAAATAGAATCCTAAAAAGGGGTCCTTGATTTATGGAAATAGCAAGACTCTTCCTTATCTGTTGGCATGAAGGCTTTGCACCTAAAAGCATAAATCTATCCCTAGTACTACTCTAGGTTAGGATGTATGGGTTGCGCATTGAATTTTGGAAAATTGATACCTTCAAGGCAATAGGCAACACTTGGGAGAATTCCTTGAAATTTGACAAACTACAAAAGATGAATTTTTGGCTATTAATACCTAGATATTGGTCATGATTGATATCAGTAAACCTTTAGCAAAACTAATCATTCTTAGGCTTGGGGATAAGTGGTGGACCAAAACCATGGTTATGAAAATATATCTTTCAAATGTAAAATATGTCATGAGGTGGGGCATATTGAGAGATCATGCCCTAGGAAGAATTTAACCAAAACATATATAGAAAAATGCAAGAGAAACTTACAAATGAATATGGATGAGGATGGTTTTCAACTTCTAAAACATTAGTCTAGAAAAAATGAAAGTAAATAAATAATGGAGACCAGTAAGTAAGGATATTGAAATAAAAATCAATTCTTTTGAGGTTTTAGCATGTGAAGAAAAAGCATATCAAAGCTTAGAGGATATGGTACAATAAGATCAAAATATTAAGAAGGAATCGTCTACCTAGTATGATCCTGATTTAGGGATGAACATTTCTACTAAACCTAATGAATGTGCCTCATAAATTTTAGAAAACTCTCTTGAAGTTTTGTGCACCATTTAGGAGATGAAAAGTGGTAGATAAAACATAGTGTTAGATGTTAATACCTCTACCATTAACAAGGAAATGGCAAAAAATGAACAAGATAAGTCAAAAGTTTCCTTAGCAATAGATAAGAGAGGATAAATCTAATGAAAAGGAAAGTTGTGAAAGAATATTGAGGAATAAAATAATAAGACCTACTCCCGATACTAGCAAGGCAAAAAGAGGAAAACCTTTAAATTATCAAGCGAGAGCCAAGGAAGCAAGAGCAAACATAGAGAAAGGAACACAATCTAAGTTGGTTGAACTTCTCTTTACTAAACAACAAATTGATATTGGTAATTCACAAGCAAGACCAGCAACCCCTAATGAGATATAATTATCATCTCATGAAATATAAGAGGTGATAATGCCCCCTCAAAATAGAGGTGTATGAGGGGCCTATATTCAAGTAATAAGCTTGATATTCTTTGTATCTATGAAACTAAAATAACAAAGGAAAAAGTTTCCAAAACTATGAAAACAATATGGGCAATATATGAATGGCATGTTATGGATTCATAAGGAGCGACAAAGGGAATTCTAACATGTTGGAATCTAGTTAGAACCTCTTATGAAACCATTCATAAAACTAGGTATTGGATAGCCTCATTAGTCACATGCTACTTTGCATATATTCATTTCATCCTTATCAATGTCTATGGACCTACAACTCAGTCAGGTAGATTAAAAGTATGGAGTGGGATTGAAGCCTTTATGAGAAGTAAAGACCAAGAAACCCAATTCATGATCATGGAAGACATTAATGCTATAACCAAGCTGGATGAAAAATTTGGGATAATTAGGAAAATAACCCAAAGTATGAGAGATTTCTCAACTTTTATTCAAAATAATAATCTATGGGAGGTTGAGTTTAAAGAGGACAACTATACATGGACCAACAATAGGACAGGCCAAAACTTGATAGCAAAAAAAATAGACAAATGCATACTCTCATATCATTGGCTAGATGAAGGCACTTATGCTAAAATTAATACCTTGACAAAGATTGGTTCATATCATTATTCAATAAGAGTTAAAATGGTGGTAAGTGAATTTAAAAAATATCATATTTTAAATATGAGCATATGTGGAAAGACCATCCTCAATTTGTTGATATAATAGCACAAATGTGGAATTCTTCAAGAAATGGTAGGTTGTATACACTTCCAAAACAAATTAAATCAATGACATCTAGATTAAAAGAATGGAACAAGAACACTTTCAGGAACATTTTTGAGAAGAAAGGAATAAAGGAGAAACTTTCAAAAATTCAAAAAGTTGAGCATAAAACCCAATCTCAGAGGAAAGGGAGTTGCTTAGTAAATGTCATAATATTTTAAGGAAGAGAAATTTTGGAGATTAAAATCAAGACAAACTTGGTTAAAAGAAGATAAAAACACAGTTTTTTCATAGGATGACAATAGTACAGAGATCAACATCCATAATTAGTAGAATTAAATCAATAGAATGCATTTGGATTGAAGACCATAGAAAAATCATAAAAGAGGTAAGGTTTTTTTACCAAAATATTCTAGGATTAGAGGAGATTAAAGTTCTTAATAATAAAATACTACAAAAAGTACCTTCAATTATAACAAATGAAGACAATAGCAAATTGATGGAGCCTATTAAACTAAAATAAGTTCCTTCAATTCTTTTCTCTTTTGATGAGGATAAATCCCCAGGTTTTTATGGACTCTCTACAATATTCTATCAACATAACTAGGAAATAGTGAAGGATTCTTTATTGGTGGTAGTGGAATAGTCTAGGGTAAAACATTACATACCTTATAAAATAAATGCAACATATCTTACCTTACTTCCAAAAAAAAGGATGCGAAATTGTTTGATTCATTTAGGCCCATAAGCCTATGTAATATGACATACGATAATCTTCAAAGTGATGAAAAATCAGTTAAGACCACTTTTAAACAAATTATTTTAGAAGAACAAGGAATATTTGTGAAAGGGAGACAAAGTTTGGACGAGATCATACTAGCTCATGAAGTAATGCATTCAACAACTTCTAGAAAAGAGAGAGTAATGATCTTAAAACTTGATATGAATAAACTCTATGATAGGGTTAA
Source organism: Wollemia nobilis (assembly GCA_028583015.1). NCBI lineage: Eukaryota > Viridiplantae > Streptophyta > Pinopsida > Araucariales > Araucariaceae > Wollemia > Wollemia nobilis. The sequence continues at coordinate 843,383 of JAQPPZ010000104.1, read as the reverse complement.
ATGGGATTTTCTTTTTGTAGTATTAGAAAAGTTTAGATTTGGGGAAAAAATGATTAGATGGATTAAAGCTTGTGTCTCTACAATATCATATTCAATATTGGTCAATGGGATAGTAACAAAATCATTTAAAGCCAAGAAGGGTCTTAGACAAGGAGATCCTCTATCACCATATCTATTCATTATTATGGCAAATGTATTGGGAAGGAACTTGAATAAGGCATACAAAAATAGGCTAATAAGAAAACTTAAGGCTAGTAATAACATCGACAACATCACCCATCAACAATTTGTAGATGATACAATCCTTTTTGGGAGGGCAAGGAAAAATGAGGCCAAAGCTTTAAATAACTTATTAAAGGATTATGAAAGAATGTTAGGGTAGAAATTTAATAGGACAAAATCCAAAAATTACTTCCTAAACACTCCAACTAGAATCAAAGAAGGGATACATAGGTTACTTTAATTGAGGAGGTAAATTTACCATTAATATATCTAGGGATACCCTTATTTGAAGGGATAATAGAGACATAATTGTGAAATCCAACTACAAGTAAAGTTCAAAATAAACTACCAACATGGAAAGGTAGATGGTTACCGTTAGCAAAAAGAGTGCAACTAATTAAATCAACCTTACATGTTATTCCAACATATTATATGTCCTTAAATATTATGCCAAAATTGGTAGAAAAAAGTTTAATCTATATTATGCGATAATTTTTATGGTCATAAATACATGATAAAAAGGAATTTATTTTGGTGAAATGGAACAAGGTGTGTGATGATAAAACTAGGGGAAGTCTTGGTTTAAGAGTTCTTATAGATGCAAACTTAGCTCTAAGGGGAAAAGTAATTTGGAGATTATACAAAGAGAGTCAAAGACAATTAGCAATAATTCTTCTAAGTATGTTGAGCCCAACGACCCAAGCTTAATATTTACTACATTCTCACTTCTAGGTGGTTCTACATTATGGAATGGTTTAAAAATAATAAATGATCTAGTGATTAAAGTCTAAGATGGGTGGTAAAATGGAGAAAAAAATCTATTTGGATCTATACTTGGTGTAATAAAAACCACTCAATCTAGATCCAATTTTGAAACCATGGATGAGATTACTTCAAGATAAATATGGTGATAGGGTTTGAAACATTATGTATAAATATTAGAAAGGAAGATATAAATGAAAGAATTTTTTTTTACAAGTATACAAGACATTGTTGTTAGGAGGTAGTTGAGCAAAAATATAACAACAATGATTATTCTAAGGGGAGCCAAGGGTAAGCTAATCTAGGTGATGAATACCTTAAGAGAATAAATAACAAGAAGCAGATATAATGTAAAGCAACAACAAAATAAGAATACCACAAGAATATGGAGAAATATTTGGGATAGCTGGAGCATTTCAAAAATCAACATGCTTATATGGCTAGTCGGTCATAGGAAAATTTTATCCTAGGATAATCAAATGAAAAAGGGTTTTCATGGCCCCTAACAATGTTCTATGTAAAAGGAAGGAGGAGAATGTAGACCATCTCTTGGGAGTTTGTTCAATAGTCTAGGAATTATGACAATGAATTCTTAATATATTTGGTAAATGCAAGGTGATGAATGGTTAAAGCAATGGTAAAACACTTTTAAAAGTTAAGTGTCACAGGTAATTTGGGATACACTGAAAGATACAATACTTTGGACTATATGGTTGGAAAGTAACAAAAAAATATTTAAAAGAAAGGAAATCAATTTAGAGGTAATGAAAAGGAAGATTTTTTTAGCCATATAGGATTCTAAACCAACCCTATCAACTCACCCAAACCCTAATCTTGAAGTAGAGAGCCTTGATAGATGGAGTCAAGTCATGAAATGGAATTATGATGTTGGGTATTGGAGAAACAAAAGGAAGGCAAATAATGTAAAGTGGAAATCACCAAAAGTGGAGTTGGTCAAATTAAATTTTGATGGAACATCTAAAAGAAATCCAGGACCAACATGAAGAGGAACAATTAGAAATAATAGGGGTGAGATTTATCACATTACATTTTCAATAGTAGATTTAAGACAAGTAGTGAAGTTGAAGCTTGGGCAACTTTGGAAGGGTTAAAAATATTCAAACAAATGAAAAACAAAGTTTGTATGGAAGGCAATTCACTAATAGTAAAAAATATTATTTTGAGGAAAGCAAAGGCTTCTTGGAACATATAAGAGATCATTATGGAAATCAAAGTTTGAAGAAATCAATTTTACACATACATTAGGGAAAGAGAACAAATATGTAGATAGGCTAGCCAATAGAGGGGTTTTAATAGAGGATCACGAAGTTAAATTTTATTTTTCATGGTTAGAGGAAGTAGTAAGTTTAGCTGATGCTAACAAGAAAATGTTGATTGTCTAAATTAAATAATGATTAAGATTTATTGTAATTTTTTTCATTGGTAATATTTGTTGTATTTTATAACATTAATGTGTTTTCATATAAAATATTTATTATAGTTCTTGTGGTTGCACTTATGCTTCAGGAAGGAAACTAACAATCTAGATTTGGTAAAGAGGGCTATGATAGCGCAAAGTTTTAGAAATATTACTCTACTAAGATGTGATAGGTAGATAATAGAGGTGGAGTTTTGGTATTGTGAAGGTTGCTACAAGAAAATATCAAGAAGGATGTTGAATTTTGAAATATTTGTATTTACAAAGAAAAATCCAAAAAATCCAAAAAATGAAAATTAAGAATTTAGACTTATTATGAAAATAAACATATATATATAGCTATAGCAACTCAATTGAGATGAGAATTGAATATGTTTGTAAAATCTCAAGCTCTAAAGTAGAGAGTGTGATTTTTCAAGGGTAGGGGAAGGAAGTACAACCCTATTTTCTCTAACACAAAAAATAATAATATCATACTTTTATGTTTAATAATTTATTTTGTTTATATATTAAATTATTTAATAACATTTTTTTGGATTTGTTTTTTTTTATTTGGTTAGTGTGAGAAACCCCTATCACCGATGCTCAGGGTTGAGCATCCCCATCTCACCATGACCTCTCATAAAGGGAGAGCTTAGCTTATCAATAGAGAATTTAACATACAACCACTCACACGTCATAGTTTGAACCTTGGACCTCCTAAAGAAGAGCCAAACCTCGAACTTGTTGTGATGTCCTTCCTCAGGACTTCTTTAATAACATTTATCAATATCATAAATAAAATATAATATTTTATATTATAATAATATATTCTTATGTTATCAAATGGTGTTAGTTTAATTGGTTAGATTCCTAACTTTCAAGGATGAGACCAAGGCTCAAACCTTGTGAGGCCCATTTCAAACCCATATAACCCATTGAAATATTTATTCTTATGTTTCACAAAAAGATTCACACCAAAGACTAAGGTTCCAATCCCATGGGTGAACCTTAATGTTTAATCCAATAACATTAGCTCAACCAATCATATTCCACAACTTTCAAAGAGAAGCCCAGGTTCAAATCTTGCAAACTATATGTGCATAGTTGTCAAATTGTTGTAGTACCATTATGTGGTCATTGTGATCATGTCATAATTATTATAAACTTCAATGAACCAATGGGGCCATGGTTCAATGGTTGAGACATATGGGTGACGTAGTTGACATCAAGGTTAACTAGGCAGGCTATATAGCTTTGTGTAACTAAATTGATGTAAAAGGGAAGGGGGAATCCTTTCAAAACCATACTTTTTGAAAAAATAAATAAACAAAGAGTTTGATGGAGAAGATACAATATCAATATGGTCCCTAGCCTTAGTGAACCAGTGCACAACACTAGCATCGCAGAAGGGAATGCATGCGATAATGGCTTCTCTCAAACAACTACGCAAGTCTGTGCTGAGAATGGTCCACAAGGTACCCCTCCTCTTGATGTAATTCTTCCATTGCCTGAATTTGATTATGCATATCACTAGTTAGAATTATTCATCTTTGTCGGGTATTTCGTTGGATGCATCCCTAATGATTCTTCCCTTAGGGTCTAGGTTAATGCAACTTGGACTCCTTGTGAAGTCAAGTTGACGATGGTTCAAAACCTTATGAAGGGCTTTTTTTGTTTCACTTTGCAAAAATAACCCACACTAAGGCAATTTACAAGCATGGCCCCTAGTACATGAGAAGCTCTCTACTTATTTTTTCTCCTTGGACCCGTGACTTTTCTATTTCTAAGGAAAGGTCTACCAAAGTCCCTATGTGGGTGGAATTCCCAAGACTCCCTTTACCTTTGTGGCTCTTTCTCAACCGCATAGCAACCCCTTAGGGGCATGTCATTTTGGTGGAGGTAAACAAATATTTTTTATGCATGCCCTCAAAAATGTGTTTGCATCGAGATTGATATTTCTCGAGATCTCAAGGAGACTATTGACATACAAATTGGTGACACTGTGCTATCCCAATGGGTCCTCTACATTAATTTGTCCAACACATGTTTTCGGTGTCAATCCTCAACACACAAGATCAAATATTATCCCTTAATATCGCACAACAAGGACAAGCATATCCTTACCACACCAAGTGCACCCACTCCTCAGCCCTAGGAGGATGGTTGGACGACTATGGGAGGGTATAAAAATGTGCATTCGACTGCTTTTAAAGGTACACAGTCCAAGTCGGTGCATGTCTCAAAGCCGATAGAAAAAGGGCATGAAAAAAAAAGTATGTCCCCAATTAAAACTACCAACAATGAGGCTCATCAATCTCAACATATTTGTACCCCAAGGGCTACAATAGTGGTTGCATTGCAGTCTGCCCAACTAGCCAGTCCTTTAGTACATTCCCACTTCGTTAGCGTAAGGTGCTCTTGTAGCCCGAGAAGGGATCTGCAAAAGAAGATGTTGCTATAGAGAAGCAACTTCATATGACCAATTTTCAGTTGGGTAGTTATATTTTTTATTTCTCCAACAACTACAATGTGTTGGAGTATCTCAATGACGAGGATATGTCGTTGGATGCAAAGCCACCATAAATAGAATTGGCAGTTCTTACGGAGGAAGCAAAATCTGAAGATCCTTCCCCTTCTACATGGTTTTGACGTTCCCGCAATCCTCAACAAGAGAAAGAAGATGGGGACAATCTACTTGAAAAATGATTTCACCCATCCGAACCTTGGTGGGTGAGTGCCAAACCCAAAAGTTTCAACAACTTTGGGGCATTCACATGCTTGAACAGAAGTAGGACGACCAAGCCTCAACAAAGCAACCAGTCTTTAAGTCTACTTAGAAAGATTTACTTACATAGGTGCCTAACGGAACCAACCATTTTGTGTGTTAAATCTCTCTAAAGTTACAATTTTACAGTTTAGGGTTTTTTGCTCTAGTTTTTTTTTTATAGTTTTACAATGTAAGTGACAAATCTCCTAGTGATCTGTGTATCTTTTTTTTTGGTTTTCTCAAGCCCTTTTTGGCCCTGGTTTAGTTTCTTGCATAGGCTTTGGGTGTGCTTCCATACCACCCACTTTTTTTTTGTGAATTTGTATTCTTATAACTTTTTAAAATAAGATTAAGTCACTTTCAACAAAAATAAATAAATAAACTTCTGCGAATTTGATTTTATTTTATTTATTAATGTTTTCTAATACCTTAATAAACTTCCATGAATTTGGTTACATACTATCTATTAGTGCTTTCTAATACCTTATATATATATATATATATATATATATATATATATATATATATATATATATGAGACACCGAAATAGATTCCATCTATATTATATTATGACCACATAGTAAATATTATAAAAATTTAACAAAATTTAACAGTTATATATACATTACTTACCAAAATTCAAACTTTAATCTTTTCTTAAAAATTAAAAAATCTACATTTGCTGGGGAATGGGAGGTGACAAGTGTACAATGATGACAACCTAGTGTTAGTAAGTGCTAGGTGTTGTTTGGTTTTTGTTTTATCCTGAATAGTCAAGCGACAAGTATAGGACCGTGGACTCTAAGTATGGCTTAATGTGAGTCTTAGAAAGATCCATTTTGTATTTTGATTATACGGGCTTGATGCTAGAACCAGCCCATTTTGACTTTGTAAAAGGTTTGTGGACCTTATAACCACCTCTACCTTATACCAAAAAAATAAATAAAAAAATCTAATTAATTAAAATAATATCATTTAATTATTAAAACATAATAAAAATTAAAATAAAATTATATAATATCACAAATTCTATTTAACGATCGCCAGGTTAGAAGAAGCGTATTATCGCATATTTGTACAAAACAAATCTAACTAGAACAGGTTGAAGAATATTATATTTAAATTAAACTTTCTTTAAAAGAAACAATTTTTATATTTCTCAACCCATAACTAAAAGTAAGTAGCTAAAGTTTATATTTTACACATACGGTCCTTTGAAACTAATTATTGCACGGTGTGAAAAATATATATTTTAAAAATAAATTTGATTTCATCCTCTTAATCACCTTTTTCTAACAATTTTAGGTAGGGGTCTCCTGTAGAAGGTTGCGTGATCTTAAAAATGGATCTATCTCTCTTATGCCCACGGCAAAGATTATTATTATTTTTAAAATGGATTACACAGACACTTTTAATAGGAAATATTGAAGGTTTAAAATACTTATAGAACTCTATTGTATATTTTATGTTTGTTTTGGTTATTTGTTTTATATAGTTTTTAAGTTGCATAGGAAATTTTTATAATTTTTAGTTTATAGTTAAAGATAAAAGTTAATGAGACCTTGATCCTGCAGGGAATTGAATTAGGGCAGTTTATTGGTAAGTACTAAGTCGCTACCAACCGACCTATCTTTTTTTTGATAAATATTAGGATAAAGCATGTCTCATGTTGGGGTTTGAACTTGGGTCTCCTACATGAAAACCTAAGAACTTATCATTACAATATCTTTTATGGGACTAAAAATTTGAGTTAAAAATGCAGGTTTTTATGAGGGGTCTTTGTTCCCTCATGTTAGGGTTTGAACTTAGGTCTCTTGGATGCAAATCTTGTTACTAGATATTACATTATTTGGCACCATTGAGGACCATTTAGTATTATGAAGTACCATAGGGTACTAATGTAAATATTTAGTTTAGGGAGTGTTAATAATTTTTTTTTAAAGTATGTGTCAAAGTGTGAAGAGCGTTTATGTGTCTTATAATTAAGTGTGAAAGATGTCAAGTGTGCAAGTTTGAGTGAAAGGTTTCAAGTGTGCAAGTGAAGAGTTATAAGTGTTACGTGTAAGTGTGGAAGTGAAGAGTCGTATAAGATGTGTCAAGATGTGAAGTAGGAGGTTATGTAATCATAAGAGTTTTGTCATAATGTGAGGCATGTGAAAGGTTGCATCTTCTAGGAGTTTGAGGAGAGCAATAGTTAGGAGTATTGAAGAGTTTTTTATGTAAAGTTATATATTGGAGACAAAGCTTCATGCTATGTAACTGAGAATATTTTGAATGTAATTGAATGAAGTGTTATTTTGTACAATATTGATATTGTGATTGTGAGAGATTATTTGTGAGTGATTTTAAGATTTTGAGAATTGAACTTGTGACATCTTTGGATCCACTTGCTATCAGTGGTATCAGAGCCACTGTAGTTAGCCTAATTTAGGAAGAGAGAGAGAGAGAGAGAGAGAGAGAGAGAGATTGTTGGAGAAGAGTGAAAAAGGAAGAGGAAGATTAAAAGTGAAAAGAGAAGATTGAAGGAAGAAGTAGATTGGAGGAAGCAGAAGATAGTTGGAAGAAGGAAGAAAGAAAGTTGAAGAAGATGGAAGGAGAAAGAAGAAGATGATTGAAGGAGGAAGAAGACAATTAGAAAATGAAGAAGAAGCATGAAGAAGAAAAGATTAGAGGAGATAGTCTCTTTGAAGATATATATATATATATATATATATATATATATATATATATATATATATATATATATATATATATATATATATATATATATATATGTGTGTGTGTGTGTGTGTGTGTGTGTGTGTGTGTGTGTGGAGAGAGTGCTTGGAGTAGCATTTGAATATAACATAAAGAAGATGCAAAAGAATAGGCATTGAGAGAAGATTGAAGACAAAAAGATAGATGTTGAAGTGTAGTTGAGGAGAGAAAATTTATAGAAGGTTATCTATTGGAGCACAATACATAAGAAGATATTGTAAGATAGACAATGGGGTGCAACAAAAGATGTATTATGGAGTAGTGAGGAACATTGGAGCTTGGAAGGATACCCACTTGCTATCAGTGGTATTAGAGCCACTCTAGCTAGCCTAATTCATAAAGAGAGAGAGAGAGAGAGAGATTGTTGGAGAAGAGTGAAGAAGGAAGAGGAAAATTAGAAGTGAAAGGAAAAGATTGAATACAGGAGAAGTTGAAGAAGGAAGTTGAAGGAAGAAGTAGATTGGAAGAAGCAGAAGATAGTTGGAAGAAGGAAGAAGATGGAAGGAGGAAGAAAGAAGATGATTGAAGGAGGAAGAAGGTGGAAGGAGAAAGAAGACACTTAGAGAAGGAAGAAGAAGCATGAAGAAGAAAATATTAGAGGAGAGTTTACTGAAGATATATATATATATATATATATATTTGGAGAGAGTGCTTGGAGTAGCAATTGAAGACAACAGAAAGAAGATGCAAAAGAATAGGCGTTGAGAGAAGATTGAAGACAAAAAAATAGATGTTGAAGTGTAGTTGAGGAGAGAGAAGTTGTAGAAGGTTATTTGTTGGAGCGCAATACATAAGAAGACATTTTAAGATAGACAATGTGGTGCAACAAAAGACGTGGTCTGGAGTAGTGAGGAACATTGAAGCTTGGAAGGAGTGCCTATAATGAATGGAATATATGGAATGATTAGAGCAAAGAAAATTTGAAACCGTAGTAGGTTGGAGCTAGAGGAACTTGATAAATTTCAAGTTAGACTTTGAGAATAGGAGGTGCTAAGAATTTGGAATCCAAAGTGTAAGGAACAAACTATGAGTATTCAACATATTGTTGCTTGGAGTATTCAACATAATTGTTTTCATTAATGATGCCCTAAATTGATTGAAGTTGAGACATGATGCCTCATAAGGAAGGTAAACTTTAATTTTTGAGATTATTATTTTTTGATAAGTAACTATAATTTTATATACAAATTGGGTTTTTTAATAGGATCCCAAAACCTTATAACAAAAAGGGTCGTAGCATCGAGATTTAAAACAATTCCTTAGTACATGAAAATAAACACAAACTGAAAGGGAAAGGGCTAGAAACAACCCTTGATCCAACAGAAAGACCAGATTCTAGAACCAACTAGTGAGACCCACTTTGCCAAAATATCATCCTCCCATTGTTGGTAGTCTGGGATCCTCCTAGGGGTGGATACAACAGTCTGGGATCCACCTGAGGGTGGATACATCAGTCTGGGATCCTCCTGGGGTGGATACAACGCACCTACCCAGACCTGCGCAGGGAGAGCTGGAAGGCCAAGAATAGCCTACAACCATAAATCCTGCCTGAAAACCCGAAGCAAGGATTTTTAGAAAATTGGAGAGAATCCTCACCCATGAACGGCTCGAGATGCAACCGATGGTGTAGCGGAGCAGCAAGCAGTCGCGCTAGCAAAGCAACAAGCAGCATCGAGATACAGGTCAGGGATCAGCAATGGGACAACATGGGAAATGGTATCAGGGTCCTCAAAGAAAAAAAATGGGAAGCCTCCGCTTGAGCCTAAAAAGAGGAACAACACTACTGGGGATATCTACAGGCCAAGATATCCCTGTGCACAGCAAGGAGAAATACGAGGAAGCCGAAAGGATCCAAGGAAAACAACAATAAGTGCAAAGACATGATCTTGGAAGCCAAAACTGAAGGAGAAAGGAGGGACCACAACTGCAAACACACTGATCTCCCCCCAGACCAGGGAATACAAAAGGAAGTCCCCACCACTCCAACAAAAAGGCCCAAGAACCACCATCCTTACTCATGAACAGATACAGGTAACTAGGACCAGAAGCCCCTAAACAAGAACTGAAATGAATAACCTAAGGATCCCAGGCGAGAAGCAGCAATAGGCACAAAGATGGGATCCTCGAAAGCCTAACCTAGGGGAACTAGGGTCTGCATGCACTGATCATGGGTCCCCCCCAAGATCTAGACATGCAACAAAAACCCTAGGAACCCTAGAAGAAGGGACCAAGATCCCCCCATCCTTGCTCATGGAAGCTTCAGGGAACTGGGATTGGGGCTGGAAACAATCCAGGAAGAGGAAGAGACCCACCTCGAAGGCCAACCAATGCCCTGGGTGTCCACCAAAATGTAGATCCAGTAAGAAGAAGCCTTCGAACAGGAAATCGAAAAGGGCCCTACCCAACGGGACGGGACCAACAACAACCACGGGCATCCCAGAGAGGAGTCACTAGTAGAAGAGGAAATTGGCCCCCCAGACCAACCTCGAAGCAGAGAGGACCTCACAGGATGCACCAAGAAGTAGTTGAAAACCCAACCTGCCACCACCACCGATCGAGGAAGCCCTGGGAACCGAATCCAAGCAAAAACCTACAAAAAACCCTAGGAGGAATCTTGAGGGAGATCGGGGAAGGGATATCGAAAGCATATAGGAAACCCTAGGAGATCCCTGGGATGCACAAGACCCCGGGCTTAGGCAGGGAAACCCTGAAACTGCTGGGAAAGGTGCAGAAAGTGGAGAAGGATCTCCCCCCCATCTGCTACAAAGCAATCCTAGAGCGGGATGACCCGGGATGACCCGAGATGAGCCAGGGACTAGGCAAAAACTAGGGGAGGGGGAGCAGGGACCCTCCCCCTTCCCCTCCCCCTCCCCCCTTAAAAAAAAATCCGCTTGTCCATCATTTTTGAGACTATTAAGGAGAGTGCAATTTAATTATTTGTTTGGACGCATCATTAGTTGGAAATATTTATTTTTGAATAAGGGTTGGGGAGTTGTAAAGATTTTTAAAAAAGGGTCAACTTTGGGAGTTAAAAGGAATGCATTAATTAGGAGAAATAAGGGAATGAAATTAATTTGAAATTTGATTGAGATAATTAGAATATTAAAGAAAGATTTGGGAGAAAAGGAAATGAAATTGATTGTGAAATTAAATTTAAGAATTAGGGAGACATAAGTGAAAATTGGAATTTGAAATTTGAGGAAAATTTTTGAAATTAAAAATTTGGGATTTATAAGAGGAGGATAAATGAATTGGAATTGATTGATTTGAAGAAAATTAGTTCTATGGCAAATATAAAAAAATTCTTTGTGAATCACAACTTTTGAAAGGATCAAATTTTACATCATGGAAAAATAAAATGAAATCAATTCTCATTGTTGAAAAACTTTGGGAAATAGTAAATGGAACAAAGAACATGTCAAAAGATGAAAGTGAGACAAAAATTTAAGGATGATGGTGCAAAGTCTTTATGCTAATCACATTTGGCACAATAGATGAAATACAACCATATATAAGTGAAACAAAGACTTCAAAATCTGCTTGGAAAAAATATGCAAAATATTTGAAAAAAATAACAAAATGACTATCTTGCATTTGTAGTCACAATTATATTCATTAAAAGTTCATAGTGGAGAAAATATAGAACTTTTCCTTTGAAGGTTAGTGGAATTAAAAACTAAGCTACTAACTTACATTAAAAGCACTCTAAAAAATATTTAAAAAATTAGTCACTTCTTTTAAGTGCTAAATAAGACCATAACCTTTGATGAATTAGTCAATGTTCTTCAAAAAATGAAGTGGAAAATCAAGTCAGAGATGAAATGACTAATAATGCCTTGATATCAAAGAAAAATGCATCAAATAATATTACAACATCATCACAATCCTCCAAGGGAGGCCCCTGGTTCGAATCTCCACCCTACCAAACGTACATTGAGTACCCAAAATCCAGTTGATAATGCTAGTGCGATCAGGGCCGGGTGCGACGCTTAGGTGATTTTGACGGTGTAAAACCCCTAGTCGTGGTTTCTCAAACCAAAGCGGCCTCGCAGGGGGTTTTTCGCTAAATTCAAAAAAAGTATTATTTTGTGCAATATTGATATTTTGATTATGAAAGATTATTTGTGAATGAATTTAAGATTAAATTGGACTTATAACATTCTTGGATCCATTTGCTATCAAACCCAAGGACTTACCACTATGATATCCCTCTAAGAACAAAATTTTGAGTTAAAAACACGTACTTTTATGAAGGGTCTTGAGCCCCTCACACCAAGATTTGAATTAAAAATTTACCATGATAAAACTTAAATCTCTCTAATAAAAACTCAAAAATATACAACCAGTATTTCTTAACAATTAGATAATATCTAGCCAACCTTATTCTAAACGGATGGTATACCTTATTGTCCAAACATGAGGAATCTTTCTTGAAAGATCTAAAGATGTTATACCTTATTTTTAATGAACTTAGAATAAAGAGTGGATGTACGGTGTTTGTTTTAATTTTTTTTTTAATACTAAATTTAAAAGTTACAAGGCAATAATTTGTGTTAAAAGGCTAAACTTGTACGATAGTTACAAGTTTCAAACTTCCTAGGATTCGTCCAACTTACTCCTGCAATCTCGCATCGGACAGTTGGAAGGATCATGTGTTAGGTTTGGACTACAACCCATCCCAACATTTCAATGATGTTTTTCCTTTCTTGACTTGACAACATATTGGTATTCTCTGTATCCAAATTTATAATATAAAATATATATTTATAATTTTATAAATTATATTTAAAAATATTTAAATATTTAAAATTTTTAAAATAAGTTTAATAAAATATAGTTTATAAATTTAAATAGTTTTAAAAAAAAAATTAAATTTTAAATACAAATTTAAGGTTTATAAATTTATGTAATCTAAAAAATTTAAAAATTCAAATAAAAAGCAAAATTATACATATAATTTAATAATTAAAAAATATGATTAAATAATCATAGGAAATAAACAAAAATGACTGGCATATATTATATGATCTTGCAAACTACTTTATCTTTTAGTGGGATCCAATCACACCATTTTGGTATCGTTAGCACATGGACATTCATAATAAAAGTCTGCCTTTTAGTTGTCAGCCACAAAGGAAGTCCATCATTGGGTGCAATTATTTATAAAATTGTGCCAATTGGATTGGATGACAACATCGGTATCCATCCATTATCTAAGCATTTTAACAAAAATGAACAACGATGCAATCTAATGTTAGGTCACAAAAAGGAAAGGTGGATTTTAAAGTATAGGGCAGTTGGAATCTCTAGTGCCACGTTGCCCTAAGACGAGGAAGATCATCTACGCCACCTTTTATTTCAATGTTATAAAAACTTGATATAAAAAGGTACTTTTATCTCTAATGTATTTTTAAGTGTTACTTGGAAATAATAAAATTAGGATGAGATTGTTGTCTTTGTGTCTAAGTTCGTAGTGGCTTAGGAGGAGGAGATGTGAGGTTATTTTAAGTTATTTATGAAACCTATGTCAACAAATTAAAGGTAGCGAGCCATTCTACTTAAGAAAATGTTTGTTTTTTTTGGATTTTATTTGACAAAAATGACAAGAAGATTTGTCATCGTTTTCAAACAAAACATATTTTGATGTTTAGAAACGACTTTGAAATTGACAAAGATATATATAAAAGATAGGATTTATGTTTGAGCCTAGTGATCATCAGGGATATCTTTATGTGCAAGCTTAGGTGAATGTTTTTACTAAGCAAAGTATTTTTAATTGGTTATATGTTATTAATGCGTACTATATTATAATTATATACATGGATATTATAATAGTTTGATAATTATGTATGTATCATTTAGGGTTATTTAAGTTTAAGTCTTTTTCAATTAATTTAAATTGAGATGAAGTAACATAATATAAAGAAAGCCCATCCATCCCTTTTTTTTCCAAAGTGAGGTAACTAGACTAGAATTAAGGTTATGGGGAACCCGAAATCAATTTAGTCTAGTTAGCTGGTCAGTGCGCTCTTCAATTATCTCAATTGAGAAAGAGCTAGCTATCTATATACTGATGCTTCAAGGGCTATCTATACATCCGCTTTAAAGCTAGTGTTGTATCCATAGTATAGGTTAGGCTATTTTAAAGCTAGAATCAAGGTTATGGGGAACTTGAAATCAATTTAGTCTAGTTAGTTGGTCAGTGCGTTCTTCAATTATCTCAAATGAGAAAGAGCTAGCTATCCATATGTTGATGCTTCAAGGGCTATCTATACTGTTGCTTTAAAGCTAGTGTTGTGTCCATATTATAGGTTAGATTGTTGCTTCCTAGTATTGTGCAAAGAATTTAAATTGAGTGAGCTCATGTTATTTAAGATAATGAACCCAAAATGTTATGAAAAGACAATTATCAAATACTAGTTGTAAATCAACATCCTTGATAAGTACTATGAACTCTAATACCCAAAACACACCCAAACACTCAATTGAATAAAGAAAATCTCATTTATAATAAATAAAGAAATAAATAAACTTAGTATAAGTATGAGATTGGTTCTTTTAGGAACGCCTAATGTTAAAAAATTGTGATAATAATCTTTTCATATTACTATTTTTTCTAAATATTAAGGTTGATACAAACTTGATGTTGTTTTTGTATGTTAATCTATTCTAATGATAATGTCAAAATGTGTTAATTTGCATCAAAAATTGCCAACAACTGAAAGTTTGGCTGTGATTTTACACATTCCCCCTCAGTGCAATTTTTGTAATGCTTTAGAAACTCTTATTCACTTGTTTTGGTTTTGTGGCATTGGCTAAACAATTTTGGGATATCTTCTACTATTTTATTTTTCCCTCTTTTGCTAGATCTTAGAAGCTTTCTCTGCTTGGTTTTTCTCAGCTGGATCAATGCCCCAAACTCTGGGATGTTTGTAGACTCATCCTTCTCAAGCAAATTGGAAGTACAAATGCAAAGAGGTGTTTACTGGATCTGCTCTTCCATGGGATATATTTTTGGCAGACTTGACCTTTGATCTTTTGCTACATGTGGGAAACATTCATTCCCAAGTCTATGGTCCTTCCAACACGCCTCGAGATGTTATTGACAGACTTCATCAACTTTCTCATATGATTCAAGATCTTCAGAAAGTCCAACAGGAAGCTAAGAAGAAGACAGTTAACAATGATAAGCAGGTTCAAGGTTTGATTACTTCTTTTTCTTCTCTGAAGACTACAAAAGATAGCACGAAAGACATGCCTAGAATTTTTTCATATAACCGAATCTCCCACAGATGAATGCTAATATATGTTGTATTGCAGCAAGATATAGCTATAGGCTTTTTGTTGATATTAGCTTCTATTCTTATGTATATTCAGTTATGGATGCTTTACTCATGATCCACCTCATTTTGTTTTTTAGCTGGTGGACAATATTTAAACCAAAATATTGTAATGTTCCGGTTAATGATGTAATATAATCTAGCTTTTTTTCAAAAAAAAATGTGTTAATTTTTACTTGTGGATCGTGGACATTATGTGATATAATGTATTGCATTTGCTTACAAGTAGAGATTATTTATTTTTTTTCAAGGGGTGAGGTTGTATTAAATATGATCTTATAGTATGATTTTTTTTATTTGTTGTGACTTTGTATTGGTGAAAAATTTATACTCCATCCAAAAAACACTTTTACATCAATTTATGATTATTCATCTTTCACAACTATCTTTTTTTTTGTTTGTTTCCTTTAGATTATACAATTTTTTAATTAAGTCATATATGGTTTTTATTAGGGATTACTTCCATCAAAATACCAAAGTATAACATTTGTTGTTAGATTAATTAAAACATATTTAACATGTCTTTTTATCATATATATTTTTCATTTCTTTTTCTATCAAATATATTCTTCATCTTCCTCAAAGTGCTATGTTTCCACAATCAGCTCCCAAATATCATTTTCATTAAGAGATAAAATCTCACACGACCAATTGCCTTATAAAATTTAAATTTTACCAAGATGAAGATCAATACCATAATTAGCTAATTTATTTGCTACCTTTTTTCTTCTTTATAAACATTCTCACATTTCCAACATATTACCTCCAATAAGAAATGATGAGCATCAATAATACTATTTTTTATTCAACTTTCACATCCATTTTTGTTGATAACATTAATGATAATTTGTGAATCCCCTTAATTAAAATATATTTTTGTCCTATCAAATGACATTAGTTCAACCGATTAGATTTTTCAACTCTCAAGGAGGAGAGCAAGGTTTGAATCTTGCTAAGCAATTTATGCATAATAGCCAAGCTTGGTGTAACACCACCATGTGGTCATGCTGTAATACGAGTGGGTCTCATTTCAATTTCATATGTATATATATGTGTCTGTGTCCTTTTTCAATTGCATTTTTAATCCTTGTAAGAAGTGACCTAGCCTTTGCATAATTGTTAGTTGAAGTTCCACATGATTCTAAGTGAGGAGAATTTTGACTTTATTATTTTGAAAAACACTACCTCCACCAACTTTTCTCAAATTTTTAATAGAAGAACCATTACAAATAATTTTAATAAATTCAATTTATGGATATTTTCATTTTACCCTAGATCGAAGTAGATCCTTTGCTTTAATACCATTAATGTATGACTCTTTCATGTTTGTTCAAATCATGTAATCAAGTTGTTACCACATCTTTTTCCTCACTTGAGACTTCCATGATGAGGTGTAAATTTTTCTAACCCTAGATAACTAATGTCCTATGTTGTTTTAAAATAAATCTGATCTGAAAAAATTTATTCAAACATGCAACAATTACACAAATGGCTGGAAGAATAAATAGCATGAACAACGAAAGGCAAATATATTTTTGAACCTGAAATATTACAAAATAAAGGAGGCTACATCTACAACAGGACACCCTACTCTCTTGTTGTCTTTTTGGCCAGCAATTTCTCTGTTCTTCTCCTCTTAAGATTGTATTTTTTCCTTAAGCAATTTTTTCTCCTTCTCTTCTTTTTGTGTATAAAAAAATCTTGACCTTCTCCTTTTATCTTTGAAAAAGATAAACCTAATCTCTCTAACCCTAAGATTAGATCTCATCTCATATTGAGATGTAT
This sequence comes from Wollemia nobilis, assembly GCA_028583015.1. Taxonomy (NCBI): domain Eukaryota; kingdom Viridiplantae; phylum Streptophyta; class Pinopsida; order Araucariales; family Araucariaceae; genus Wollemia; species Wollemia nobilis. The sequence continues at coordinate 826,329 of JAQPPZ010000104.1, read as the reverse complement.
TGTTAAAAATAAAAAATTACTTAAGTGAATTTCAAAATAGAATTCGAAATATCCCAAACCACTTCTAGCATGTTCATACTGAAGCCTATGCAAGAAGTTCCTATCCGAGCTACATTTCTCAACATACTTTTGAGCATCCCTCAATATCTGTGTAAGCCATCGAGGTCTCCTTATAGAACTGGAAGGGGCTAATGTCTCCACCTCCTCACCTAAAGGTTACTGTCTGAACTAGAAACCACTGGTGTCTTTGGTGACCCTGGCTCAACCTTCGGAGCTTCCTGCTCCTCATTCTCTATCACTAGAATAGGCTCATGGGACTTCCTGGATGCAACATCCTCCTCAAACTTTACATCCCTGCTCACTATTATCTTCCTCTTCTCTAGAATATAAAACCTGTATGCTTTTTAAGTCTCATTGTAACCTACCAATAAACCCTTCCTACTGGAGGGCTCCAACTTGACCCTCTTCTCTACCGAAACATGGATATAAACTGGACATCCAAAGATGCAAAAATGACTCACCTCTAGGTTCACACCAGTGAATGTCTCCTCTAGTGTCTTGTCCTCCAAGATCATGTGAGGATATCTATTTTGGATATAGATTGTTGTCTTGCATTATTCTGCCCAAAGAAACATCGACAAGCCCTGGTCATGAATCATTTATTTCAGGGTGAAATTCTCATTTATTTCTCCCAAAGATGTTTTCGGAGTGAAACTCCAAGAAAAGATAAAAAAATTCATGCTTTTTTGAGAACTCCAGTTGGCAAGATTATTTTTGATAAAGAAGGGGACAAAATTAATTTTGCCTTGATTTTTCAAGCAAAGCACTCATAGTTAAGCTTGTTTTTAGCAATCAAATTTTTGGGACAAAATGAAAGACGCATTATTTTAAAAGGGTGCAAAGCATATAATTTTGCCAAGCAAGCAGAAGAGCATTTTCAGAGCGTAGTTGTCTTAATATTTTTTCCCCAGTTGACGTTTTCGACGAAGTAAGCGCTCTCAGTTGACGTTTTCAGCGAAGTAAGCGCTCTCAGTTGACGTTTTTCGCTGGCCTACGCTAATTTTGAAGTAAACTTTAGTTAAATGCATGGAATAGAGCTAATTTCATTGGAAAGATTCAGAGAAGATATTTTTAGCACCTTAATGCAGTGAATTTATTAATTTTGCCCTGAAAAGTGCCTATCACTCACACATGGCATTAATCATTCCTAGAGTTAGTTGTTAAATAGATAAATTGCACCCTTCAAGTTAAAAAGCAGCTGAGTACGAAGTTTGAGGAAAATTTATAGTGCAAGGGCGTTAATGACAGTTAAACTATCATGAAAAAGTGTACCGAGTGAGAACCAAGGGAGCACGTTCACTCGAATTCATCAAAAGCACCACCTACATTCAATTGGATAGTTGCGAGCAAAAGTTATAAAAGGGCAAACTAGAAACTTGTAGTTAAAGAAATATTGAGATTATTTTTCTAGAGCATTACCAGATTATCATTCAGTTGTCCTGAATTGTTGCTTTGTTGCAAGATTATCAGATTATTGCAGTAAAGTTGATTGTATGAAGATGGGAAAGAAATTTGCTGAGTCAAAGAAAGTTATTGAGCCAAAGAAAGCACAAGGAGGAAAAAAGCTAAAAAATCTAGGTGAAATAAAAATATAGAGCTTGACCCATATTATGATGCGCTGGCTCAGAATGGAGACTATGCTATTTCAAGAAAGGATGTGAAAAAATTACACCAGGATGTGGAAGTTGCTATTGGGCAAGGCTTGATGCCAGAAATCTCGTTACCTATTTCCTATCATGCATATATTTCCTGGTATTTGTGTACACATGTCCATACTTACCCCGAGTTGGTGATGGTGATTTCAAAGTTTTACAATCCTACCACAAGGACTGTTCAAAATATGAAGGGAGAGAAATAGTTCACCATTTTGGCTAGCGCAGTCAGAGACACATTTGCGTGTGGGGTGAAGCCTTATCCGAACGTTATGTTCAAAAAATTGTTCAAAAAATTAAATCTCAAGGAGCAAGAGGAGAGGTACCAATTGACTATGACATTGCGCCAATTCATGGAGAATCAGCTGATAAAGGCACCCTAGTTTGGGGAGTTTTCGACTTTGCCAAAGCCTTTGACAAAGTTTAAAAGTCTAGACATGTTTTCCATGTTGGCTTGGGTTTCTGGTATTCCTACCAATTCCACAATGTATAAATGGCAAGCGACGCTTGTACAATGTATTTCGTAGGTGGAATTTTATGCCCCAAAAGCAATGCAAGTAAGCACAAAACCAATTTTATCTAATTGGTTAGATTACGTGGCTTAAGCAATGCATACCTAGTTAGAGAATATACAAAGTGAAGGAGCAGTATCATTCAAACACACTTCATTTTTGGCCTGGTATTTCTTCTTCCACATGCACCAACATTTTTATTTCATAGTGGTAAAGCAGGTTGATGAGGCAGACAGGAAGCTGCCAGTTTATTTGTGGCCTCCAAGCTTGTCCAGGAAGGAGTCATTTTTACAATTTTAATCGCATGTATTTGGGCCCCACCCTCGAATTTATTTTTGGCACATGTGAGAAAGTGCCAAGGGTGATGAGGGAGGAGATCGTTGTGAAGGAGAAATGAAATATTTTCTTGTTGATGCAAGGCATCCTGGTATGAATTTTTGGCTTCACTAGCAAGTCATTTCTCCTTTCGTATTTTGCTACAGAGCACCTTTTTGTGGTGGAAGTTGTCCTCCAAAACGACTTCATCAATGATGTCTATGGGGAAGGACGAGGAAATAAAACTACATGCACCATGCCATTTCTCTTCGACGATATTGAAGTAGACCAAGTTGACCAGAATAAGTTGATTAACAAAACTCTCTACGACCTCGGTATGGTGGAGTTACCCTAGTAGTGGAAGTGTGGCCCTTTGGATCACTTCACAACAAGGATCAAAGTAAAAAATTTTCATTGCTGCTCTAGACTAGATGTTGAGAGACACAAAAATAATTTGGAGGATCATGATCTTGAATGGCATGTCAAAAATATGATGTCACTTCTGCCATGGCACAATTTTTATGAGATGGAAGCCGAATATAACCCTGTAGTCCACAAGCACTAGATTCCTCATCTAGGTCTGTTTAGCAAAATGAAGGATTAGTTGCCTGTGGGTTATGAGGGCCCACAGAGAGAAAACTGGGTCAGCTTATGGATTAGCAATGGATGATGCATTTTCGGACGTATATGATGAATATTATGACAGTTATCAACCAATTTCTTTTGCTAAAATCATACCTTAGAGTTTTCAAAGATATGACAGTGAAGAGATAATGGACAAAGGGGAGCAACATGTGGTTGAGGAAGCACCACTTATGGAGGAAGAGAAACAACCATCATCAAAAGAGTAGCCCCAACAAAAAAATAGGAGTAAGCGTGAGACACTTCCTTTTCCCAAGATCTCCAAGAAGCCAAGAAGAGGCATAATTTATTCATCAAGTACGAACCCTCCTCCTATAGCTGAAGCTGCACAGGCTGATATTTTATAAAATCTTCCTTTGGTTCAGGTAGGACAACTTGGCCAACATATGGAAATTATAGATCTGGAGAAGGAGGCAGAGGAGGAACAAGACAAGGGAGAACCAATATCACAACCACCCTCATCATCGACTCAAATGGTGTTGGAGTCCAAAGGTACATTTTCTATGCCCTATTCCCTTGCTCTTGAGTATTCAGTGACTGTAACGCCTCTCTCTACAATTGTCTCTTCTATTTCACCCCCACTTGGTATGCCTTCCACTTCCATTTCAATTCTTGTTTCCAAATCCCTAATCACAGATGCTCCCTCTTCTTCTATTCCTGTTTCTTCTATTTCCCTTTCTTTCAATTCCTTTGCATCTGGTTCCAATCCATTTTTGCTCCCTTCATCATCCATCCCGATAGTTTCTACCATGACTATAAGTACACAAGCTCCTCCTCTGGTGAGTGTAACTATAGTTGAACCCCTCACTTCCACTTCCTCAACCACTTTTGTTCCACCAACCTTTCTCGTTTCTACTTCCCTTCATGAGCCAAGCCCTCAATAGGCTTGTTTTACCCCTACTTAATTTCTTGAGTTACAGGTGCTGCCAGATCCAGAGATGAAGATTATGCCAAAGCATCATGTTGCAGCAAAAATAAATTGAGCCCGCTAGAGTTCATCCAAGTGGCTAAAAAGCTGTAAGTGAAAAGAAGCTCAAGCTCTAGCAAAGACATTGAAGAGGGTCACTTTTGATCCTAAAGCTATGAAATCCCACACTATAAATATGATCCCCCGATTATAGAAGCCCCAAGGAGAAATGGCCCCAAGTGATTACACTTATGAAGTCATTACAAAGGAATTGACGAAGATTGATACTACAAAAAATATGAGGAATATATAGGTGGATATGAGCTCTCTTTATCTGCATGACGAGCATTACTAGAAATTTTTTTTTGAGGTTGAGGTGAAGATTGTTGAGTTAGATGAAGCTCTGATTGAAAATAAGACAAAACTAGAGACAACAAAATTAGAGGTAGAGCATTGACAACAAAAAGCGAAAGAGTTGGAGAATGCAATCAAGGGATACCAGATAGCTTGGGTAGGAGCAGAGAAGCAAGTGCAACCATTAGCCACCTAGCTTGAATCTTTACCGAATCAGCTGGCTAAAAAAGCCACGTAGTTAGTGGGCTTCTCCAAGGAGAAAATCAAAGAATCTCATTGCCATATGACTGAAGACTGCGTGAAAATGGCAGTGAAGGTGCTCAAGGTTTTGTTGTATATTCATGAGGCCCATATAGTAATTTTCCTTAGTGATCAGACTGTGGAGTGTGTCGAGGAGCATCTAGAACCAAAACTTGATATGGCATTGAAAATTCAGGCATTAGCTCAGTTTGACTTCCAAGTTACACCAATGAGCAAGATGGATCGAGGTTGGTCCACAACTAGGGTTACATTGCATAGCTATTTTTCCAAGTTGGAGCTGGCAAGAGAGGGTCGAAATCTGATGACTATGTTTGAACAGGAGCATTGCATTTAACCCATTTATTTCGAGGCTCTAGTAGATACCAAGTTTTTGAGATTTACTAATGATCAGGGGGAGATTTTGCAAAAGAAAGAGTTGGAGACAACCTGACAAAATTTTGTAGAAGATACTTCAAATATCGATGGATGGGTGGAGCCAATTACGTAGGAACAGGTACTGCCATGCATGAAGAGGCTCACCTGCATCGAGTCATCCCTGTTGGAGCTTAGTTAGAGAGCTAATTGTATCAGTTTGGATCACGTCTAGACATTGCGCTTTGTCATTGATTCAATGAGTATGGTCTCTATGTTCACTTTGGATTCCTGGGCTGAGGCAGTTGTAGTGTATGAAAATACCAACATAAGTCTCGCTAAGGAAGAAGCACATGCACGAGTGGAAGTAGAGCAGAAAGAGGCTGCAAAAGAGCAGGAGAAACAGACACAAGAGGAGAGGTAGAAGAAGGAGGTTGTTGAATCAAATGTACCATCTTATGCAGCCGATGACGGTGACAACTGAGCCCAATGGATGAAGGCCTGGGGTTGATTGCATCCAGACGAGTTGAATACCCCTAGAGCCAACAAAAGTGTTGGTAGTTTTTCTACACTAAATTTTGATTGTAAAAATTTCGAGTATTAAAGATAAATGATGTAGTTTTTGGGCTTGTCTTTTGCCTTTACTATTTTAATGTAACATTTTTACTCCCCTCATTTTTTATTGCATTAACATTAAATTAAGTAGAATGATTTTGCTGGCAAAAGCAATTAAAATCAACATTTAGATGATTTTGGAGATGCCGAGGATTTTAGAGCGAGGATAAAGAAAGTAAATATGTTTTCATTTTCACCATTCTCTTGGGCAAAATCCATCATTAAGATACTTTCACCCAGGTTTTTCCCAAGTCAAAGCAAAAGCAACGAAAATTGCCAAGCTGGAAATGAAGGGAGGAGCTCACAAGGATAAAATTAATGATTTCACCAGAACTTGTGCAATTCAAGGTGATTTCACCCCTTTTGGGGGTGAATTTCTATTTTTAATTATGTTCAGGAAAAAAATAACAGATGGGCATAAGTCACAGTAAATGTCGCCCCAGAAAGGAAGCAAAAGTCATTTTCGCCCTTCTTTCGAGCGAAATTCCATTTTAAGGTAATTTTGGAGTGAAAGCATTAATCATGCAACGTTTGGGCAAAAGCAATGTACCAATCAAAGTCAAACTCACTCCGAAATAAGCAGGGAAGATGATGAAGGCGTTTCCCTAATGATTTCACCTTATTTTTAGCTTATTTAACGATTTTGCTCAGGTTGGGGCGAAAGTAATAAAAGTGCCCAAGTTTGGAGCGAAAATAGCCAAAGAGCATCCTCATGGGCTGGTCAACGTCAAAATCACCTCGATTTGGGGTGAAACTTATTTTTGCCCTCCCTTGGGGGTAAAATTCCATTTTTGGCCTGCAATTCAAGCAAGACAACATTATGGGGTGAAATTCCTGAGAGAATATGCTTTCAGGGTGAAATTAATCAAATGAAGGGTAAAACTCTATTTTTGAGCACAACCATCAGCAAAGTAAATCATTTTTGCCCCTGATTGCAATGAAAAATATTTTCGCCCCATTGCTTGGGCAAAATCAAGTTTTTGCCTCTCCTTCTCGATGAAGTTTCTTTCGGAGGTGCCACTGTTGCAGATCTTTTTTGGGAAAAGTCGGAGATTGATGAAATTTAATGCTTGGGGCAATGAAATCGATATTCCATAATTTTTGTTGAAGGGTTGCCAAGATTAAATGCTACGCCCCTGATTTTGGTGCAATCTGGTTCATTCTCAAGGTGCCTTCACTAATTTTCTCCTTTTCAAAACAAAGTTAATTTTCATTGGGTCTCCCCTAGCGAAGATAAAATTTTGAGGTGCAAAATGATGAAATGGTGACCAGAATTTAATATCCGAGCTCCTGATTGTCGTGCGATATTGCTGAGTTTCAATGCACCGATGCTTGGAATGATTTTTCTATCGTCCATCTCTGCTGATTTCCTAGGCGCTCTCCGTGAAAGAGGGATCACTGCTTCCTGAAGAATGTTTTGATTCGATCATCGCTACTATCGAGGAGAAAATTGCTCTTGCTGGTCTTTGACTAGCCAACATTTTGTTTTAATACATAAGATCGAAGAATGCTCCACAAGATCAATCACACACAAAAGAGGAAAACCCACAACACCAATATTAAGTGGTAAAACCCTACTTCAAATGAAAAAAGGAAAACATCCACTATGAAGCTCACTATATTACTCAATGATTCAACAATACAAGAATGCTTCAATGTTATGCAATAATATGCATCAACATGATATGACTAGATGTAGTAGACAACACCCCTATTTAAAGAGAAGCTTTTCTACTACAACCCTAAAATTGCCCTAATATTATCACAATATTATCTTGAGATGTGTGACAAATCCTATATTCTCACCTTTATAGATAAGATTGTGATAAGATTTGTCACACATCTCGAGATAAGATTGTGATAAGATTTTCAAAGGCAAAATCCTCTATAAATACTAAGAATTTTGATGTAATGAAGGAGGATAGACATTTTGCCAAAAAATACTTTGAGTTCTCTACATCAATAGAAATATATTTGGCTCTGGTTCCTGGAGTAGTGTTGTATGCAATTATTTTTTACCTTTCATTTTAGTTAATTTCACTATCTTTGTTAGGTAAATTAAAATTCTACACTTCTGAATTTAATTCTTGGTAGATAACTGAATGCTGAAATGGTCATTGGAAATTATCCCTGCAATCTATGAATGGTTCCTATGCTTTCCTTTCCATTACATGCTGATTAAAACTTGATTTGGATTTTAGCTGCTAGTTTATCCCCACCTTTCATCTTTGGCTCATAGCCATATTTCCCATTCCTTTCTGTCATTTCCCATATTTTTCCTGTTACCCTAAGATTTAAACCGAATTAGATTAGTAAGGGAACCAACCCTCTCTAGATATTGGCCCGAAGGACATATCTCTCCTTCAACATTCAATGTTGGTCGGGTCTAGGGCGCATATATTTTATGATTAGGCAGATTCATGACCAACACATACTCACACAAGCATACTAACTCTAAAAGGTGAGAACAATGCAAGCTTCATAAACTAACAACCTTAGCTTGCTCACATATACTTGTTAGCCTACAAAGTACTAAAGTGATAAAACCAATATATGTTCAAAACTAAAATATGTAGCTCATTCATATATGTTTTATAATAATTGTATAATCAAAATGACCAAGTTATAAAAATGACAAAATTATTATAAATGCCAATTCTTAAAGTGCAAGATCAATCATGATTCAATGAACCAACAAAGTTTATTCTATCTTTATATATATGCAAAACCCTCACTTGGTAAATAAAATGTGATTTCCACAAGCCTACAACCTCTTTCTACTCATGTAAGGTATAAGTCATCAAAACATAAATAAAAAAAATTGTAAACCATTGAAAATGTCTTGCTTAAGAATGTATGTGAATTCTAACATGACAAAAGTAATGTATGCTTTCTCACAAACTAACAAATTTGTCCTTTGCATGCATGTGTATTACCCCTCAAAGACTATAAGTAATAAATTAATGGGCGCCTAATCCACCTCTAATGTGGATGTATCCAATGATAATAATTTGGTATACATTATTTTTTATTTAATAATTCTACTTGTGAGGGGTCTTAACCTAAATTTATAACACACTTCCCATGATGGACATCCAACCATATAAACAAAATACACTAAAATTACAATTTATGGAAGCCTATCTACAATATTATTATTGTTATTTTTTTTTTGCATAAGGAAATCTCTATAAACCCTAGCTAATTGGGTAAAAGTGAAGTCAATGAGACATTAATTGTTTAGGGAATCAAATAGGGACAACCCACCAGTAAGCATTTGGCCACTACCAACTGGCCTATCCCTTTCAGGTTTAATAATAGGGTAAAGCATTAGTTTTTGAAAGGGGCCTTGGTCCCCTTGTACTAGGGTTTGAACTTGGATTTATTAAATGAAAACCCAAAGATATACCACTATGGTATCCCTCACAAGGAATATTATTCATAATATAGAATGTTATTATTTTCAAGCCTATGCATACTACAAGTTTTAATAATTATTTGTTTCCATTGCATCTTTCAACAATCTATGTTTTTTAATCTTAATATTTGATTTTGAATATTCAAATTTCAAGCAGGTTATAATTATAGCGTTTAATTTAATTATTCGTAACATATATTTGAAATTTATGATGTGATTTATAATTATAACATTTAAAAGTTGACTACAAAATCAATAATTAGTTAATATTCTCATAAAATAAAGGTAAAGTAATTTCAACTTTCACGAGGTCATAGGCCATATAAAATTATCTTCATAGAGAATGTTTTTTACCCAATATATGGTTATTCAACCATACTCCAATCCTTCTCCAAAGGATTCAAACTTTAGACCTCTTATTTAAAGCTTTAATGTTTTAACGTGTTAATCAAAGGTCTTCTCTCACAACCATTTGGATACACTAGATGCCTTCATCAAGGAGATCCTTGTTCCCCTTATATTTTTATTATATTGGTTGAAGGCTTGGGTAGACTTATCTTGAGGAGAAGACAACAAGGTTTGCTCATAGATATTAAGGTGGGTGAGGAGGTTTTGACTTACTTACAGTTTGTGGATGACACAAGATTGATGGGAGTGGCCAACCTCAAGGAAGCAAGAATGATTAGAGATGCTCTTAAAATTTATCTTACGATCACAAACCAAGTTATCAATGATAAGAAATCCAAAGTGGTCTTCTTGAATCTTCATTAAAGGCTTCAAGACAAAATTTTAGAGATCTTGGGGTTCACAAGGACTTCTCTCCTAGTGGTCTATTTGGGGTCCCTCTCTATTTTGAAAAATTGAAGATAGTTGTTTGGAGAAATATTCTAGACCATATCAAAGAAAGAATTAACCATTGGTCTCATAAATGGTTAAAATTTGGGGGTAGATTAACTTTTTTGCTGTCAGTCATTTAAGCATTGCCAATTTACAAATTTTCTATCATTCTTCCCTATATACCATATGAAAATATTTGGACAAGATGGCCTGTAAGTTTTTATGGGGAGGAACAAAGGAGAGAGGAAATAGGTATTACTAGGATAGAAGAAAGAAAGCCAAGGTAAGGGGAGGTTTGGGCGTAAGGAGATCAGAGGTAAACAATAAAGCTTTGGTTGGAAAGCTTTAATGGAGGTGGATCTCCTAGTCAACTTCTTTATTCAACATAGTTTTAACTATTAAATATTTGAGATAGGTGAACCCGAATGAGGTGAGTCGTTTTACTTTGGATGGTAATGGTCCCTAGTGTGACAGGCACTAAAGCTATAATATCAAGTAGTGAGAGGGATTATTTTGGAAAGTGAGGAGAGGGGAGACGACATGAATTTGGACAAATTAATGGGATTAATACCCATATATCATTGTTGAATTTTAATAACTAGAATCAATAAAAACATCAATGGAAAACAAGGGTTGGATCAAGATTGAAAGTTATTTCAACACTAGCCAATTGGGGGATTATATGTTTAAGCAACTTAAGAAGTTGAATGAGAGGCCAATTCCAATCCCTCTAGAATATGTATTTGTCATTACTAGAATCTTGGCAGAAATATTTTTCATGGATAGGGATGAGGATGAATTAGCTTGGGCCTATGGGAGCCTTAGAGTTTATGTGGTGAAGGATGGATATCAAAATATCCTTATAGAACCTCCTCTTGCATATTAGGTTGAGGATTGGAGAAAGATTTGGTAGTCAAAGGTTGGTCAAAAGTAAACTTCTTTGCCTGGTAGTTCATGCACAATGGAATTCTTACTTTTGATAATCTAATATGTAGGGAGATCGTTTGCCCATCCCAATGTATTTATGATACAAAAGTGAGGAAACATCTGACCACTTGATGTTTGAGTGCATATTTATACACAAGATCTGGGAGAGATATTATTTAGCTTATAAAATTTGATCCAACAATGATATAAATTGGATTAATATTTGGGAAATAGGGAAGAGGGTAGATTTAAATATGAAGCTCTTTGTATCGAGTGAAAGTTTGGATTAAACTCTATTCGATAGCAAATATGGCTAGAGAGAAATAACATAATGTTTAGAGAAACATTTTCATCCTTGGATGGCATCTGATAGGTCAATGGGATTAAAGTCAAATCTACTAAAGGGTAGTAAGACAAGGTTATAGGAGGATAATCATAGAATCAAATTCTCAAATTTTAGTAGGATATTTGAATTGCATGAGGAACTTTGCTTTGGAGACTTGGAGGTTGAAGATTCTTATTACCCAAATTAAAGAGTTGTAGAGGGAATTGGATGATGTGATCCTGATTTATATGAGAAGAGCTCTGAATACAATGGTAGACTTCCTAGCTAAGACACGTATCGAGAAGGAGGTAAGGGTTCAATGGCACAGTGGCATGGCTATTGAGGATAAGGATTAATCAAGTTGGTGAGCAAATCCAATGTTTAACTAATTTGAACAACAATTTTAGACATATGGTTTAGCAAATTTGGCTCCAATGCATATATTATTTTATTGTTGTAACCAAAAGTGGTTAGTTCTTAGGATCTTGGGCTTTAGAGTTATGAAAGTTTGTCGAAAAGTTGAACGAAGGAAATGAGTGCTCTTGCTAGCTAAGGTTAAGAGGAATCTCGTCCCCACTTGTAAACAATCTTGTTTTAATATAAAATTTTCAAATTCTTTAAGAAAATAAAATGTCTTCATCATTATATCCACACACTTAGATATTTTTTATTTCATTTATTTAATTTTGCCATCTATTACTAAAATGAAAATTATATTTAAATTTTTTCTTATCTTTTTTTTTGTTTGTGGAAAACACCCTTTTCAGGGTACCACTTTTGGATAAGACCCAAGGAGACAGGGGTATCTATTCTGTCAAAAAATGTCTAAGGCTTGCACCTGGCATGCCCCCTTTGACACACTCAAAGAACATGCCTAAAACAACAAAAACACAAACGACAAATAACAACAACAAAACACAAAAAACATACAAAAAACAACACAAAAACACGAAAAAACGAAAAAAAAGAAAAACACAAAAAAAAAAAACACAACAAAAACAACACGAAAACACAAAAACACACAAAACAACCAAACAAATAAACAAAATACAACAAAAACAACAGAAAAACACACATTGAAGAAATAAAGGAAGAAAAAAAACATATTACATCTAAGGCCAAACCAAACCAACAAGCCTTTTAGCCAAGAATAAAAGAAAAAACAAAAAAAAATCTATCGAAGCTAAGAACTGAAAATTTTTGATTGAACCAAAGATAAATATTTTTTCCTATCATCTAAACAAATTTATATGTAATGTAATAATATTATTTTTAAATTATTATATAAAATTCAAATAAATTTAATTTACATCACATTCTTAGCAATAATATTATATTTTTTTTCAAGGTTCAAACCGTGGTGTGGGTTAGTGTGTGAGGGGGTGGGTGTGTGGTAAATTCCCTATTGATAGGCGTAGCTCTTGGATTTACGAAGGATCATGGTTGGGAGGAGACTACGACCATAGGAGTTTCTCTCTATATATATATATATATATATATATATATATATATATATATATATATATATATATATATATATATATATATATAATTTATATTCCTATTGATAAGCGTAGCTCTTGGATTTATGAAGGATCATGGTTGGGAGGAGACTACGACCATAGGAGTTTCTCTCTTTTATATATATATATATATATATTTTCAATGGATTATATGGGATTGAAATGAGTCCCATCCATATTACATCATCATCACATAGTGGTATTACAATAAAACTTATATATTATTCATGTATAGTTTGACAAGAGGTGTGTGTTAAATTCCCTATTGATAAGCGTAGCTCTGCTCATGGTTGGGAGGAGACTACGGTCATAGGGGTTTCTCACACTATCCAAATAAAATAAAATAAAATAAATAAATATTCAATAGATTATATGAGATTGAAATGAGTTCCATTTATATTACACCATCATCATAGTGGTATTGCAATGAAACTTATATATTCATGTATAGTTTGACAAGATTTGAACTTGAATTCTCTTTTTAAAATATGAAAAAACTTAAGCGATTGCTAATATTACTTATATTAAATTATATTATCATACTATATATAAAAAAATGCCACTTGCATTATCGGTGATGTGACCTCGGTTCAATCCCCACAAAAGATGTGTAAAAAAAATATTATTAAAAAAAAATTAAATATTAATAAACTTTTTAAGAGCAAAAATTCTCACTAATCAGGCTAACTGTATAAAAAATAGTGGAACCTTATTATTTATATATATATATATATATATAAAAGGTTAATCAACCACTTGAATATGGTGAGATCTATGTCTAGGCGCTTTGAATTTGGCATAAGAAAACAATTCCATCTTCGGTATCACACTAATATTTTAAAAATATTGAGGGGTGACAAAGAGAAGAATTTGGCATAAGAAAACAATTCCATCATGGGTATTACACTAATATTTTAAAAATATTGAGGGGGTGACAAAGAGAAAGCATAACTTTTATGTCAAGCTACGTTAAACAATAAAAATAAAACTTATCATCACGTTAAGACAAATCCAAATTTCAAATTTATATTTTATAATATTTAAGACCACAAAGATTTTGTGAAACCTTTAATAATAGCGTGGCCTCGTGACCAGCCTTTCATTGTACTATTATAAGATTAGATGTTAGATTTATATGTGTGCACATGTTCACAATACAAAAATATTATAATTTGGTCTTACCAATGCTTATTTTTTTATATATATAGGAAAATTGGTTACAACCATTATTTTTAGTAACTTGACAAGCAGGGTGTTGTTGACCCGTTTATGAGAGGAACCATCGAACGCTTAGGTTTCGTATCGTTATTGTTGGTTTCGTGCGCACTTAGAAGATTTAAGAACATACTACTACCTTTGCAAACAAGCATGCCCCCAAGGTTTGAACCTAGGTCTCCTCTTAGTAAGCACTTGAACTTACCAATCCACCTAGCCTTGGGGATAGGTCCTACCAATGTGCTTCATAAGAAAATCATTCATCACATAAAATTATTTTTTTAATGTTTTTTTTTAAATAGAAACATAGCATAGTCATTTACACTTAACTAGAGGTTTGAATTTGAAATTTTTATAAGAATTTTTTCTAGAGAAACACATGAAATCAATTAATGTAAGATCTTTTCCTATAGAAAAAAGTAATTTACATAAGTTTAAATCTTGAATAATATTAAAATATTTTTATGCACTTGGTAGTTACTAAAAATAGTGGTGATGCAACCAACTTCCATGTGTATCAAAAAAAATATTAAGATATTTTTAAGTTATAATTTGTTTTTTTAGAGATTTTTTTGTTTTTGTTAAATTTTGTTCATAGAAAGACAAAATTTGATGTTTATTATTAATAATAAAAAAACAAAAATAGACAATTCTTAAATTTAATTATGTTAACAGAAAATAAGGTAAGGTTTTTCATAAATAATTTATTTATTTGTTTTAAACATACTCACACACCTCACGGTGGTTTGAACCTAGGTATTTCGAATGAGAGACCAAACAATTATGAATAGATTATATCTAAACAATTAAGGTCTAGTATATCAATTATAGTATAAGGACATTAAAAGACAACATAGCTCATGAAAACATATCTCAATCATATCACTTCAAAGTTGTATATGTGTGCACTTGTGAGACAATAGAACCTCTGCTACATCCTATAATTCCATATCATTGCCATGAATAGGTTTATATGACATATTCAAAATGATTGCCATGTCAAAAATATTATTGGATATCTTATTATGTTTGCAAAGAGTATGAAATAAGTCTTTAATTCTTAGTCCATGCTTGAGGCTCAAATATTCTTCCATGAGAGTATTAAGTCTATAATTAACAAAATTTTATTTTCCAAAGGTTTTAATTTTAATATTAGTTATGAAAAATTTGAAGCTAAACTTATTTATGAGAATTCATTTGGTTGAAGCGCCTAAGGTAAGGTTCATAGGAATGAACTTGTTTAAGGAAAAGTTTAGTCGATCAAAGTCTAAATTGCTTACATGGAAGGTTGTTTGACTAATATCAATTGAAATTAATCCCATTTAAGCAAAAAACAAAGTAAACTCTATGCAAGCTAATTTCTTGAATTTACTTAAAGACATTGTTGGATTCAACTTTTAGATGGAGTAATATTATTTAAAATAGTTAAAATTCTAAGGTTTACTTTGCTACATGTATTATCAAAGGGTGAATACAATATCAGATATATAAATTACTCAAGTTTCAAACTTGGGCACACAAATCCAACCCAAACTACTGATGTCATTTTTAACATTATTATAGGTCTGAAGTCCAAAAGGTAGAAGTTCTAAAATTCGAAGTTGTGAAGTCAGAATCTCAAAGTTCCAAAGTATGAAGTTTGAAATTTCATTATTGCAAGTTTATAGTTTCAAAATGATAAAAAGCCTGAAAATCCCTTTGCTAAGTTTTGTTCCTAACTTATCTATGTTTAATAAGAACAATCAACATACATCAAGAAAATAAGACAAAAATTGATCATAACTAAAACATTTCTTAGATATATTAATTAAGATATTTGATAATATATATTTCATTTTATTCTTATGTTGGTAATACAATTTTAAAGGCATTAAAAAATACAAGATCAACTAAGTTTGATTTCTAATTATAAGGAAAATATTAAATTTGGAATAATAGGCCTTTTCAAATTGAGAATTGCACAAATATGCTCAAATTGAATCTAAACACAAAGAACACTTTCTTTAAGAAATTAGTACAACCGTTAGGAAACCGAAGTGCAAATATTGGAGCATTGAAGATCAAAACATGAAGGTCAAACTCCAAAGTTTACAGACCAAGTCAGATGTTTGTCGAATGATAAGTTCAAGACTTGGTTATAAAGTCCAACTAGAAACCCTAAATCCTATCTCTAAACATTATTAACATTTTGAAGTTTGAATGTGGATGAGAGTCTAAACTTCACCTTAGCCAACCTTTATTTGTTAACATTTTAATTGGAGTAACTTCAACTTCTCACAAGAAGAAATTTCTCCAAAGAGATAATAATGGTTGTGAACAAATTTTCAAAAGGTTAAATTTTATGCATCTGGAGTATGATATTGGCAAGGAGTCACCAATTTGTTCTAAGAAGATAAATAGGCTCGATATGGGAATTATCTAAATGGGAGTGCACAACTTTAGTTATGGATTAGAAACACACAAAGTATATTCTATTCATTAGATTAACATTCATTCTTAGGAAACTATAACCATTTCAATGCATTTAGGTATATGATCATTACCAATCGTAAAAAAGAAGAAATTCTCAGGCCTGACCATTTTTAATTGCTAATCATAATTCCTTTCAATAGGATTTTGGAAATTGTGATGAAAACTTTAACTTAAATTTCAACATATTTGTCAAATTTGGGCCTAAAATTCTAGTGAGATAACAAATTTAAATATAACTCCTATATCAAACTTACACTTCACCATGGTATTGTAACTATTATATTGTTATTTAATCTCTTATATCATTTCTTTTAGCATCCATTCCCAATAATATTTTAATTCAAGTAAACTTTTTAAACAAGTTATTATGAAACCATTTATTCATTCAAGAATTTGACCTTCAAATTAGAACATGTTTAAATTTTTAATATCAATCCATGAGAAATATACTTCTCACATTCAATCAATTATATAATAAGATCTTTAAAGTTTGAATTGGAATCCTAGTCCACAACTCATCTACCTAAGGACTCTATTTTTACATAAATCATGCTTGATCATGCAAACAATATGCCTCACAATTCAATATTTAACACTAGAAACATACACAATATTACAACTTTTAATCACATTCTGTATGTAAGCAATCAAAGCTAGAAATTTTCCCATACATAGTTGGAACTTTTCTATATTTCTGCAACAACAATATATGATTCCTCTAGTAGTTGTAATTATTTTGGACAACCACAATTAAGGAGAAGGATTTACTACTTTTCCTCCCTCCAAGCCCCACAAGCATTCCAAAAAAAGAATTTATAAGACTTTTATTTATCACATTATAACTTTTAAAATATAGACTTATGAAGAACACTTAACAATGACATAAACACATACAAAATATATGAACCTACATTTAAGCTCCTAACATCCTTGTAGATTAGGTTGGCCTATAGGGAGCACATCCATATTCATAGTAGCCTAGCTTACTTCGACAATTCTAATTCTAGGGATTACATCCCTCTTTAAAGAAGTTGCACTTGTTCTAGCATAACTTCATTTATCCAACCTAGGAGAAGATTTGCTTGTTCCTAGCACAATTTGATCAATTTTACAAGAGGCTACCCCTATATCCTCTTCTATAATGTTTGACATGGAGAAGCTACCTCTTCAATTCATGCTTAATATTTTGACCGTCATACTATCCTTCAACCTAACCCATTTTTTAAAACTTAAATACATAAATATATAATTATAAAATCATAGGACACCTC
This sequence comes from Wollemia nobilis, assembly GCA_028583015.1. NCBI lineage: Eukaryota > Viridiplantae > Streptophyta > Pinopsida > Araucariales > Araucariaceae > Wollemia > Wollemia nobilis. Next base: position 808,672 of record JAQPPZ010000104.1, on the reverse strand, counting down.
AGGTTGACTTATAGATAGAACATTATTTCAAACGCAAAATACCTTTCCACACATACATACATTACTAGGTCCTAATAATAAAACATAGACTACTTTAAGCAAGTCATTCATACACTACAAAGTCTTGGTCAAGAAGAGGGTTATTATTGGATAATTTATTTCTACTTGTATTATTGTAGACTTAAAACTATGAAGGCTTAACTTTTTCTTTAGCTTTGTATTTGTAGGTTTTTATTTTTCACCCTAGAATTCAATTCTTTATTCTATTGTGTTTCCTTCTTCCTTCCCTTTCTTCCTATGTTTTGCTCTTTCCACTTCCTTTTCTCTCTCTAGCTTCTTTTTACATGAATATTAAGGAAGTAATCATGTCACTTTTTCCACTACTTTTGTGTGGATCTAATTTTGTGCATGAAATTTATGAAGAGCAAAAGACCCTGATAAACTAAATCTAGAAAGACAGTAAATACAAAATCACAAAAAAAATAAGAAGATAACATATACATACATAACACAATATTTCACCTAGAAAATCCTTATGAGAAAAAACTCAACACAGTATTGTCTCCTTATTGTATAAACTTAACCGTATCCAATACAATAATTTGCATCTCTCATCTCTCACTTCAAACCCTGATGGAAGTGCAATTAAATAACAACAATACAAGAATGAATTTTACAATACCATGGGAAAAAAAAACTATGGGTTCAAATATTTAACCCTAAATAGCCCATATGGGTCTAAAAATAGCTTAAGAAATCCTAAACATTTTTGCGAGGATACATGGAGAGTGTCCAATACATTTTAAAGTTAACCCCACCAAAATGACATGGATAATAATCAACATATTTCCAACATTCTCCCACTTGTTAAATACTTTCTATAGAGGCCAAAAACTATCATTGTCAACTGTTAAGGGAAACCATACCCATAGATATTTTACACCAAGAAATTTTTGAGTAGGTACAACCTTTATTAATGAATCAACAATATTATTCTTTGTATCAACTTTTTCCAGCATCACCCGATTGCCTTCAACCATATCTCTTACAAAAGGTACTTGATATCAATATGTTTTGATCGATCATGAAAACCAGGATTGTTGGCCAAAAATATTGCACTCTAATTATCACTGTCAATTCTCATAGCCTTATGCTTAAGACCAAATGTTGAACACAACCTCTGTGGCCACACTGCTTCTTTACAGGTAGGAGTTGTTGCAATGTACTCTACCTCTATTATGGATAAAGCAACCACTAATTGCTTTTTACTCATCCAACTTACTGCCACTCAAAATAGTCTAAACACATAAGAACTCGTGGATCTTCTCTTGTCCAAATCTCCAACATAGTCAACATCCACAAAACCTTGTATATTTACAATATTATTATCTCCAAATTTTCCTTGGTAACAAATAGCATAGTTTGAAGTTCCACACAAGTATCTGAAGATCCTCTTCACAATAGTCCAATATGTTGAGCAAGGTGCAGCAAAAGTATTGTAAAAGTATTGTCATTGTTGTCAACACAGACAGATTGATGCACAGACAGATTGATGCAGTTGATGCAATTCAAAGGTCAGTCAGAACAAATACAGTGAATTTCCAAGAAGAAAGAAGTGGCCCAGATTCATAAATCTGCAAAAAAAGACAAGTTCGGTGAAGAAGCGCTAAGGATGAAAACTGTCACGATTTCACGACAGATTCTAAGAAGCAACGCCAAGGACGAAAAGTGTCACGATTTCGTGATAGATTCGAAAGAAAAGCACTAAGGGCGAAAAGTGTCGCGATATCGCGACACGTCGGGTTTTCGCGACCCGAAGAGGAGAGAGAACGTACGACAACAAAAGTGTAGCGATTTCGCTACAAGTCGAAGTTCCAAAGCAAAGCACAAAGGTGTAGCGATTTCGCTACAAGTCGAAGTTACAAAGCAAAGCTGGAAGTGCAAGGCACAAAGGTGTAGCGATTTCGCTACAAGTCAAAGTTTCACGGGTCGAAGCAAAGTTGGAAGCGCAAGGCACAAAGTTGTAGCGATTTCGCTACATGTAGGATTTTCAGAGGCCGAAGGAAAGAGAAAGTACAAAGGGAAAAGTTGTAGCGATTTCGCTACATGCTAGTTTTTAGGGCAACAAAGAAAAAGTGCCAAGTCAAAAAGTTGTAGCGATTTCGCTACATGTATTGATTTCGCTAGTGCATGAAGTGAGAAATGTACGGATGCGAAAGATGTCACGATTTCGTGACATGTTGCATTTTCGTGGGCGAAAAGCAAAGAACAACGCTAAGGCAGAAAAGCATCACGATTTCGCGACATGTTCCGATTTTGCTGAGGCTTGCGGAGAAAAGTGTACGACAGCGAAAAGTGTCACGATTTCGCGACGTGTTCCATTTTCGGTGCAAGCGAAGTAGAGTGCAGGAAAGCAAAAAGCGTCGCGATTTCGTGACATGTCCCATTTTCGCGGGTAGGAGACGACAAAGAGCTCGATGCAGCGAAAGGGTCGCGATTTCGTGACATGTCCCATTTTCACGGGTAGGAGACAGAAAAGAGCTAGAGGCAGCAAAATGCGTCGCGATTTCGTGACATGTTCTGTTTTCGCGGGTGCATGCCGAGATAAGGTCTAGGAGGCAGAAAACATCGCGATATCGCGACAGGTCAGGTTTTCACGGTCAACAGTCCAAAAAAAGTCAAATGGGCAGAAATGTCGCGATATCGCGACAGGTAATAGTTTGGCGGGTAAAAGCCGAAGAAGCATGCACAGTGACAGGTGTCGAAAAAGCGCAAAGGAAAATCATGCAGCCAGTTACGTAAGAGTTAACTGGAGTCAGATCTATAGTTACACAGTGACAGGTGTTGGGGAAAGCATAGAGGAAATTCATGCAGCCAACCATGTAAAAGTTAACTGGAGTTACAAGGGGAAGTTACGAAACAACGTATTAAAGAAAAGAACGGTTGTTGCAGGGCCGTGATGCTGCATGGCTGGCAAAAGTGCAGAATTATAGATAATCCCGATAAACAAGAAATCCTCTCGGTGGTTGCGTGTGTCAGACATGGAAGTTGCGGGCAGAAAAGAAAGTTCGACGCAGAATTGAAAAGAGTGCCATCAAAAAGTGTAAAGGTGCCGAGAGGGCAGTTACGTAGAGGTTAAAAGAAAAGAATGACAGAGCATCGAAACGCGCAAAAAGGCTGTCAGGTTGCACATAAAAAGCTGTCAGTATGAGCAGAGTAGACTGTCAGAATAAGTCAGAAAGAAGCGGCTAAAAGACAGAGCGCGTCAGAGAGGGTTTGACAGATTGAACGGAGCTTAGAATGCATGGAAAAATGGAGGGAAAAATAGAGCCATTTTTTGAAATAGCCGTTCGATTGAACCGAGTATAAAGAATCGAACAGGCACAGTAAGTGAGGTTACTGCAACCGTGTTTTATCTTGAAAAACCAAAAAGGCATGGTTGGGTAAGAGTGTTGTATGTATAACAGCTACAGAACTGAAACCTGGATATTATTCTTGAAAATCAAAAGAGAGGTTTTAGATTGTAATAGAAGATATTGAGTTTCTAACAATCCTCTTTATGCTTCTATGAGATTGATTTGAATGAGCAATAGACCAGTGAGGGTCTTGTAGAAGAGAAGGCATTTTTATGTCTAACTATTATTCAAAATAAAAATCCAAGTTGGTGCTTGGTAAAAGGGGTTGGTGCTCCTATCTGTTGTAGCAGATAAATCAGGGGTTGGTGCTCCTTCCAGTGGGTGCTGGTAAACTATTTGTAAATATTGAATCCTTGCAAAGGCTGGATTTGGATTGTAGTCCAAACAAGTCATTATTTGAGGAGTAGCCACATCGGTGAACCTCGTTAAATCTTGTGTTGTGTGATGCTCTTGTGTTATACTTGCTATATCTATTTTTAAGCTTGCATTTTAAGTTTAAGAGTTGCAGATTCAAATTTTAAATAGTTACACTGATTCACCCCCCCTCTCAGGTGTCATTGTGAGAATATCAATTGGTATCAGAGCAAGGTACCTGAACAAGCTTAATCAGCTAAGGTGATCTTGGAAGATACACAATGGTCGGTGGTGAAGGATTTTCTTCCAACAAAGCTCCTTTGTTTGATGGAACAAATTACTCTTTTTGGAGACTCGAGATGCAGACATATCTGTGTGCATTGGGATATGACATTTGGGAATCTGTTGAAAATGGATACACAATACCCTCTCGCTCCTCCATCGGATGCGGCTGAGAAGAAAAAGTTTGAGAACAACTCTAAAGCTAAGAATGCTATTATGTGTGGGTTAGTAGAAAGTGAATTGATAAGGATCATGAGCTGTAAATCGACAAAAGACATATGGGACAAACTGCAGAGCATTCATGAAGGAGATGGCAAGATCAAGGAAGCCAAGCTGCAAACACATCGAGCCCAGTTCGAAGCATTAAAGATGAATGATGATGAGAACATAGAGGCCTATATGCTGAGAGTAAATGGAATCATAAATGCTATCAGAGGACTCGGTGAGGAAATAGAAGATGCAGTTGTTGTGAAGAAGGTATTAAGAACTCTCCATAAAAGATTTGATGCTAAAGTTTCTGCCATAGAAGAAGCTAAAGATTTAAATTTTTTTAGTATGGATGAAATGCATGGTTCTTTAACAGCATATGAAATGAGAATAGGACAAACTAAACCCTCAGACAGAGAAGCGGCTTTTCAAGCTCAGAAAAATATAAGAGCTAAACAAGAATCTGAGGAAGAAGAATCTGCAGATGAAACTGAAGCAAACTTTGTTAGGAAACTAATAAAGGGAAAAGGAAAGTACAGAGGTAAGCTACCGTTCAAGTGCTTCAACTATGGAGGCATCGGGCACTTTGCAGCAAAATGCCCAATGAATGAGAAAAACAAAAGTGATGAAGAGACACACCAAGAAATAAGTGTCTGGAAGAAGAAACCACATTTTAGAAAGAGGAACTTCAAGAAGAAAAGTTTCATTTCCAAGAATGTTGACTCTTCTTAAGACAACTTCAGTGAGGACTCTGAAGAAGAAACTGGTGAAGCCTTGTTCATGGCTTTTGAAGAAGAAAGAACAGAGGAAACCCAGGAGTGTGATGAAAAATTAGAGGATGAGGCTGAGGTAGATCTGGAAGGTGAGTTGGTTGCTGCACTTGAAGAATTAAGTACAGAAAGGAAAAAGAATAAAAATATTTCAAGAAAATTTGAAGATGCCAATGAATTAATAATCAGTTTGAAAGTACAGACTGAAGAATTTAAGAAAAAGTCTAAAGATTTTGAAGCACAGCTAACCGTGAAAATAAATGAGTGCAATAAGCTAGAAGAAGACATAGTTGGATTAAGGATGCAACTAGAAGAGATGAATCGAAAATTGAGTTGTCATCATAAATTTGAAGACAGTTCTATGAAGCTGAATAAAATGTTAAATAATCAAAGGCCTACAGGCATCAAATTTGGTTTGGGCTTTGATGAAGGAGAATCCTCAAAGGATTCAAAGGCTATAACTATAGAACCAATAAAGAATAAAGATAAGATCCGGGTCGATCAAGAAAAATCGTATCTTGCAAAAGAAAACCATAAGGCCAAGCATGAAAGAAGTACTGCCAATGATGGATTTACCAAAGTCACATATCAAAGAAGAAGAAGACCCACGGCTCCTACTACAACATGGCAACAACCATTACCCAGGTACACTCGTTCCTTTTCTGGTTATTGTTTTAAATGCAATGCATATGGTCATAAAATTTCAAATTGTAGATATAATGTAGAACAAAGGAATTTCACTAGTAGAAATATTTTTTCACCTTTGATAGATTATTCTGTAGAATGTTATAACTGTCATAACTTTGGACATATTGCAAGAAATTGTCGTAGCTCTTTTGCAGGAAATAAATACCAGGGAAGAAAGTTTCAACCAACTGGATTGAAACAAAACAGAAAATTTCTCAAAAAACAGGCTCAAGCCAATGAAAGGGAGAAGGCAAAACAAGTGACCAGATCTGCTGTCAAATCACAATGGAAAGAAAAGGAACAACCTAAGAAAGATAAGGAATCCTTGATCGTTCAAACAGCCCTCAAAGCCCAGAACAAATCTGCACCATGGATTCTGGATAGTGGATGCTCCAGTCATATGACAGGAGATAAACATAAGTTTGATAAGTTACAGACTTACGAAGGTGGTTCTATAAAATTTGGAAACAATGATGGAGCCAAGATAGTGGGTAAAGGATCAGTTAAGTTAAGTGACGGAAAAATCAACTCTAAAGAAGTCCTTTTTGTGGTGGGTCTGAAGCATAACTTACTGAGTGTAAGTCAGATTTGTGACAGAGGTCATGAAGTAATTTTCAAGAAGCAGGGCTGTGAAGTAAGAAAGACAAAAAATGGAAAGTTAATAGCCACTGGACTGAGAACTTCTGGAAATCTGTATACTCTCTCAGAGACTTCAGAAGGAGCTTGCTTGGTTGGACAGGAAGAAGAAAATTGGCTGTGGCACAAGAGACTCGGTCATATAAGCTTTGACAATCTGGTAAAAATCAGCACAAAAAGGGCAGTAAGAGATATACCCACTATTGGTAAACCTTCGAATAGTATTTGTGAGTCATGCCAAAAGGGGAAGCAAACCAGAGCCACTTTCAAAGCAAAAGAGTACTTCACAAGCAAGCCGTTAGAACTAATTCACACTGATTTATGTGGACCCATGAGAACAGAAAGCATAAATGGATACAAATATTTTATGCTGTGTATAGATGACTATTCCAGAATGACATGGGTACTATTTTTGAAACTTAAATCAGAAGCCTTTGAGATGTTCAAAACTTTCAAAAATCTTGTTGAGAATCAATCGGGAAAAAGAATTAAATGTTTAAGATCAGATAGAGGAGGAGAGTTCATTTCAGATGAGTTTGCAGAATACTGTGAAAAACATGGGATTAGAAGACAGTTTTCGGCAGCAAGAACACCTCAGTAGAATGGAGTAGTAGAAAGAAAGAACAGAACTGTGCAGGAAATGGCACGGACCATGTTGACAGAGAGCAGAATTGCTGACAGGTTTTGGAAAGAGGCAGTTCATACTGCAGTTTACATCCAGAATAGGTGCATGTTGAGGCCGCATGAAAGCAAAACACCTTATGAACTGTGGTTTGGCAAAAAGGCTACAACAAAATACTTCAAAGTGTTTGGCAGCAAGTGTTACATTAAAAGAACTGAAGACAATCTTGGCAAGTTTGAAGATAGAGCTGATGAAGGTATTTTTCTTGGTTACTCAACAAAAAGCAAAGCTTACACATGCTACAACAAAAGACTAAAGAAAATTGTGGAGAGTGCGGATGTTAAGGTTGATGAAGGTAGGAAACAAGAAATCAGCAATAATGAAAACTACCCGACTTATGAAGAATTTATTGAAGAAGATGAAGATCAAGAAAAAGAAGAAAGACAGAAATCAGATTCAGATGATTTAGAAATAGAAGAAAACAGGAAATTCAAAACAAGAAGCTGGCAGAAAAATCATCCCAGAGAGCAGATTATTGGGGACCCCACAGTTGGCATTCAAACAAGAAGAAGAGTAGTAAACAACTACTCTCTGTTATCCAGCATTGAGCCCAAAAATATTATTGAAGCAAGCACAGATGAAAGCTGGATGGAGGCAGTTAATGAAGAACTAGATCAAATTGAGAAAAACAAAACCTGGGAATTAGTACCAAGGCCTGAAAATAAAAACATAATCGGTACTAAATGGATATTTCAAAACAAACTGAATGAAGACGGACAGGTTGTAAGGAATAAAGCAAGATTGGTCTGTAAAGGATATGCTCAAGTTGAGGGGATTGATTTTGAAGAAACTTTTGCACCAGTGGCCAGACTTGAAGCAATCAGACTGTTTCTGGCCTTAGCAGTTCATAGGAATTTCAAAGTTTATCAGATGGATGTGAAATCAGCATTTCTAAATGGAAATCTTGAAGAAGAAGTGTATATTGAACAGCCTCGATGGTTTTCAACTCTGTGATAATCCTAACTTTGTTTGCAAGCTGAAGAAAGCCTTGTATGGCTTGAAACAAGCACCTAGAGCTTGGTATGCAAGATTAGACAACTATCTCACTAAGCAAGGATTCAAGAAAGGTATGGTGGATAGCAATTTATATATCAAAACTGAAAATGGCAATTTCATTGTCCTTGTTGTTTATGTAGATGATATAATATTTGGGAGCAGCAATGATGAATCATGCAAAGACATAGCAAATAAAATGCAGAAAGAATTTGAAATGTCTATGATTGGTGAACTTTCATATTTCCTCGGACTACAAGTTAATCAAACTGAAAAAGGGATTTTTATTTCTCAAATTAAATATGTGAAAGAAATGCTGAAAAAGTTCACAATGGAGGATAGTAAGCCTGTTAGCACTCCCATGACAACAGGCCGCAAGTTGAGCAAGGATGACAAATCTCCGGATGTTGATCAAACAATGTACAGATCTATGATTGGGAGCTCTATCTGTATTTGGATGACCACCGGACCGGATATCTTACAGGTCGTTTGCATGGTTGCAAGATTTCAGGCTAGTCCCAAAGAGACTCATGTGACAATCTGTGAAAAGGATTTTTAGGTACCTCAAGGGTACTATGGAGTATGGGCTATGGTATCCAAAAGGAAAAGACTTCACTCTTTTTGCATATTCTGATGCAGATTGGGCAGGATGTATTGATGACAGAAAGAGTACCAGTGGAGGAGCATTTTATCTTGGAGATAAACTGGTAGCATGGCACAACAAGAAACAAGAATCAGTCTCTCTATCCACAGCAGAGGCAGAATACATTGCAGCAACAACATGTTGTACACAGATATTATGGATGAGACAAACACTGAAAGATCTTGGTATTCACTTCAATGAGCCAATTTCAGTTAAATGTGATAACACTAGTGCAATCAACATCTCAAAGAATCCGGTTATGCATTCCCGCACCAAACATATTGCAATCCGGTATCACTTTTTGAAAGATAAAGTTGCAGAAGGAGAGGTCAAATTGGAGTTTGTTCCAACCACAGAGCAAGTAGCAGATATATTCACTAAACCATTGCCCAAGGAAGTTTTTGAGTACCTTCGGAGTAAACTGGGAGTGGTCACACTACCCAAGCACTGACTAGCTATAGGAAACACATTCTCAGGGGGAGCATTAAATCATTTATGCCTGAGAATGTTGTGCATAGACTCAGGGGGAGTCTGCAGCAGCCCTTTGGTATTATTGGCAAAGGGGGAGAAGAATTACTACAGGAAATTGAAATTACAGGAAATTGCACATGTGTTGCCAACAATTCCAAAGGGGGAGATTGTTGAGCAAGGTGCAGCAAAAGTATTGCAAAAGTATTGTCATTGTTGTCAACACAGACAGATTGATGCAGTTGATGCAGTTCAGAGGTCAGTCAGAACAAATACAGTGAATTTCCAAGAAGAAAGAAGTGGCCCAGATTCAAAAATTTGCAGAAAAAGACAAGTAAGAAGAAGCGATAAGGATGAAAAATGTCACGATTTCGCGACAAAATTGAGAGAGAGAAGGCAAGGACGAAAAGTGTCACGATTTCGTGATAGATTCGAAAGAAAAGCGCTAAGGGCAAAAAGTGTCACGATTTCGCGACACGTCGGGTTTCGACCAGAAGAGGAGAGAGAACGTACAACAAAAGGTGTAGCGATTTCGCTACATGTCGAAGTTCCGAAGCAAGTGGAAGTGCAAGGCACAAAGGTGTAGCGATTTCGCTACAAGTCGAAGTGCAAGGCACAAAGGTGTAGCGATTTCGCTACATGTCGAAGTTACAAAGCAAAGTTGAAGTGCAAGGCACAAAGGTGTAGCGATTTCGCTACAAGTCAAAGTTTCACGGGTCGAAGCAAAGTTGGAAGCGCAAGGCACAAAGTTGTAGCGATTTCGCTACATGTAGGATTTTCGAAGGCCGAAGGAAAGAGAAAGTACAAAGGGAAAAAGTTGTAGCGATTTCGCTACATGCTAGTTTTTCGGAGGCTGCAACAAAGAAAAAGTGCCAAGTCGAAAAGTTGTAGCGATTTCGCTACATGTATTGATTTCGCTAGTGCATGAAGTGAGAAATGTACGGATGCGAAAGATGTCACGATTTCGTGACATGTTGCATTTTCGTGGGCGAAAAGCAAAGAACAACGCTAAGGTAGAAAAGCGTCACGATTTCGTGACATGTTTCGATTTCGCTGAGGCTTGCGGAGAAAAGTGTACGGCAGCGAAAAGTGTCACGATTTCGTGACGTGTTCCATTTTCGTGGGTGCAAGCGAAGTAGAGTGCAGGAAAGCAAAAAGCGTCATGATTTCGTGACATGTCCCGTTTTTGCGAAGTGAAGAAGAATGTGAAGAAAAAGTAGATTGATGTTCTTTGGAAGGTGGGAGGTGATTTCGTGACATGTCTCGTTTCGGGTAGGAGACATAAAAGAGCTAGAGGCAGCAAATGCGTCGCGATTTCGTGACATGTTCTGTTTTCATGGGTGCATGCCGAGATAAGGTCTAGGAGGCGAAAAACGTCGTGATATCGCGACAGGTCAGGTTTTCACGGTCAACAGTCCAAAAAAAGTCAAATGGGTAGAAATGTCACGATATCGCGACAGGTAATAGTTTGGCGGGTAAAAGTCGAAGAAGCATGCACAGTGACAGGTGTCGAAAAAGTGCAAAGGAAAATCATGCAGCCAGTTACGTAAGAGTTAACTGGAGTCAGATCTGCAGTTACACAGTGACAGGTGTTGGGGAAAGCATAGAGGAAATTCATGCAGCCAACCATGTAAAAGTTAACTGGAGTTACAAGGGGAAGTTACGAAACAACGTATTAAAGAAAAGAACGGCTGTTGCAGGGCCGTGATGCTGCATGGCTGGCAAAAGTGCAGAATTACAGATAATCTCGATAAACAAGAAATCCTCTCGGTGGTTGCGTGTGTCAGACATGGAAGTTGCGGGCAAAAAAGAAAGTTCGACGCAGAATTGAAAAGAGTGCCATCAGAAAGTGTAAAGGTGCCGAGAGGGCAGTTACGTAGAGGTTAAAAGAAAAGAATGACAGAGCATCGAAACGCGCAAAAATGCTGTCAGGTTGCACAGAAAAAGCTGTCAGTATGAGCAGAGTAGACTGTCAGAATAAGTCAGAAAGAAGCGGCTAAAAGACAGAGCGCGTCAGAGAGGGTTTGACAGATTGAACGGAGCTTAGAATGCATGGAAAAATGGAGGGAAAAATAGAGCCATTTTTTGAAATAGCCGTTCGATTGAACCGAGTATAAAGAATCGAACAGGCGCAGTAAGTGAGGTTACTGCAACCGTGTTTTATCTTGAAAAACCAAAAAGGCGTGGTTGGGTAAGAGTGCTGTATGAATAACAGCTACGTAATCGAAACTTGGATATTATTCTTGAAAATCAAAAGAGAGGTTTTAGATTGTAATAGAAGATATTGAGTTTCTAACAATCCTCTTTATGCTTCTATGAGATTGATTTGAATGAGCAATAGACCAGTGAGGGTCTTGTAGAAGAGAAGGCATTTTTATGTCTAACTATTATTCAAAATAAAAATCCAAGTTGGTGCTTGGTAAAAGGGGTTGGTGCTCCTATCTGTTGTAGCAGATAAATCAGGGGTTGGTGCTCCTTCCAGTGGGTGCTGGTAAACTATTTGTAAAGATTGAATCCTTGCAAAGGCTGGATTTGGATTGTAGTCCAAACAGTCATTATTTGAGGAGTAGCCACATCGGTGAACCTCGTTAAATCTTGTGTTGTGTGATGCTCTTGTGTTATACTTGCTATATCTATTTTTAAGCTTGCATTTTAAGTTTAAGAGTTGCAGATTCAAATTTTAAATAGTTACACTGATTCACCCCCCCCTCTCAGTGTCATTGTGAGAATATCACAATATTCCTTTCTTGGATTGGACGTATATCTTCTAACTACTCCCACTACATGTGCAATACCATGTCTAGTACAAACCATTGCATACATCAAATTACCAATAACGCTGCATAAGGAACATGATATATTTCTTCAATTTCCTCATCAATTTTTGGACACTATTTAGTATATAACTTTTGACCAACAAGATATGGAGTACATACTGGTTTGTAATCATGTATCCTGAACCTTTGTAGTATAAAATCAACATATATTTTTTATTTAACACAACTTTCTATTTGCACGATCCCTTATTACTTCCATACCCAAAATAAATTTTGTAGCACCCAAATCTTTCATGTCAAATTTAGAAGATAACTGAGATTTTAGTAACTTTATCATCTCCTTATCGTTACCAATTAACAACATGTCATCCACATACAAAACAATGATAACAAAATTTTTACTTTCTTGTTTTAAATACACATATATGAATCTGCTTTGCTTTTTCCAAACCCAAGTGTCAAAACAAACCTATCAAATTTTTGGTTCCACATTCTTGGAAATTGCTTCAAGTTGTAAAGAGACTTTTTCAACTTGCATACCAAGTCCTCCTTACCTTTTACCCTAAAGCATTCTGGTTGTGACATATATGTCTTCATCAAGTTCACCATATAGAAATGATGTGTTACATCCATCTATTCTATTTCAAAATCAAAAGCAACAAAAATAGCCAACAAAAATCTAATTGAAGTTAGTTTAGCCATAGGAGAAAAAATCTCACCAAATTCAATTCCCTCAACTTGAGAAAATCCTTTTGCTACTAGGCAAGCCTTGTACTTCTCCAATTTTCCTTCTACATTGTACTTCTTGAATACCCACTTACAACCAACTAGTTTTCTTCCAAGGGGTAATTTCACCAAGTCCCACATATTATTTTTATCTAGGGACTCCATTTCTTCCTCCATAGCCCTTTTCCAAGACTTATTCTCACTTGACTGAAGTGCCTCCTTTACAGTCTTGGATTTTTCATTAGTAACTGATATATTTAATGTAAAATAAATATTTAAGGGACTATACCTTTTTGGGAGTCTTCTCACTTGATCTGATTGTTAGCTTTTGAGGATATATGTAGTGGGAGAGATCTAACACAAGTCCTAATAAGATGCAATAAATATGAAAGCAAGTGAGTCTACAATATGACTAAAATATACTATAAATAGAAATGATGAAAATACAATGCAGTATGGAGGAAATGGTCACTCCATTAATATGAGCTAAAGAGCTACATTGTGCTCCATACAATTTTAAAACGCACTAGATAAGAACTTGACTTGATACTTTCTTGATATCTAATCTACCACTATGAGGCCCTTTATATAGGAAAATAGATTCCTTGACCAACACTCTACCTAGTTGTACAAGGGGACACCTTGCACATTACAACTTGCACATTACCACTTGTGCATTTATTACATTGCTTGAAGTAACTAGCTAACTTCCCCCTAAAGTAATCTCCTACTCTAACTATGTACCTAAGGTGGTACATTTACATGACCCAAATGATGTAATATACTCTAACTCTAACACCCCCATGTATTACATTATTTGGGTATTGGAGATTTCAATCTTCAATATGGATCTTCTTTCTTTAGATGTTCTTTGGTTTGATAGTTGTCCTTTCATATCCTCTTTGTTCAACTTCATTTGGTCTTTGGTCCTTCATATTTTTCTCCTTGCCTTAGTTGGTTCTTCTTCTTCTTCTTTATTGGAGTCAGTACTTTCATAGGTGGATGTGCTATCACTTGATTCTTGCAAAGAAATTTTCTCTTTGCTTTTGTCCTTGTCATCATTCTTTGTGTCTTGTATAGAAGCTTCTGAACATACACTTAGAGCATCATGATAAGATTTTGAGTTAGTAGAACTTGAAGTACTAATATTGCATGAGGATTGAAATATCTTTTCTAGTGATGATTCATCCAACTTTATTTTTAGCTTAAGTAATTCTATCAATCCTTTTTGTTCTACATTTTCATCCTTATAACATTTGAATGTAAGTAGTGCCATGTATAGTATGCTTCCATATTCTAAAGGAATTTGAATGTCATTCTTTCCATTGTCAATTGCTTCAGTGAGTCGAGCATGTAGATAGTGCTCCATCATTTCAAACCTATCTTTCAGAGCTTCATTTTGTATCCTTTTTGAAATAGGATCTAAGTTTCCTTCAGATTTTATAAGTGAATTCTTGATTCCACTTTTTATGACACTTGCTCTTTCTTTTCTAATAGTGTTGTTCATGTCATTGTTTATTGTATTACTTGAGGTAGACATCTTTATAGCTTCTTGGAATGGAGTATAAAGTGCTTGTAACTGATTAGATAGAGTCTTCTAAAGTGTTCTGCCTTGTGACTCCCTAGTTTAGAGTATGTGAATTTGATTTGATAGAACCTTTGTAGAGCTTAGGTTTTGTAGGCTTCCTTATATCTCCCTAGTTAAGAGATGTGAATTAGTAGAATCCTTGTAGACTTTGTAGAAACCTTATGATTCCCAAATGGATTGAGTACTTGATAAATTTTGAATGAATGCTATTATTATCAAGTTTTGTAGAATGCCTTATGTCTCCCTAGTAATTTTGGATATGTTGAATGATAGATAAAGTGCTTTTGAGAATAGTAGTTCAATTTTGGGTTGATTTTGTAAAGTTTTGTGAATAGCAAAAATCAACTTCTTTTACACCTTATTTCTCCTATTGAACTTAAGCACTTTCTAGTTTGATGAGGTTCTATTTGTTGGATTTATTTTGTCCCTTTAATGTAAGTTTGAGACAAGTATAGTAATTAGTTTCCAACTCTTGATTTTCCTTATAGAACCTTCTTTTATAGCCTTTGATAATTTGATATTTAATGTTTCTAAATTCCAATTACCTACTTTGGTGTAGTATTCCTTATGACTCCCTAATATGGAATATTAGAAAACAATGATATTTGCAATATTAGATAATTAATCTATCCAGGTAGAAATCCTTATTTCTCCTATGCTTTAGATTGCAAATATTAGGCTATTTAATATATATTTTCCTTTTAATATTGCTTTCAAATATGGTTGATTTCCCTTAATGTTTCAACCTTATATTCTACCTTATATCTCCCTATTAATGAAAGCAAATTAGATAAGGTAAAGTCTTACCTTTGTGATGCCCCAAACCTCTACGTATTCGATGCTGTATTTTAGATGTAGATGACAACACTCTTTAGTGCTCTTTTGATCATTATCTCCAATGTATGGGTGTAGGCTTTAGCTTCTCTTTAACTTGAATGATGGTTGGTTTCTTGATACCTTTGATGACATTGCTTGGACAATGGATGCCTCACGTCTGACCACTTTGACTAGGAGCATTAAATGCTCTCTTCCTATTGCTACTATGACATCGATGCTACTACGTAATTCTACCATGAACTCGACTTCTAATGCTTCTACGAATTCGGCCTTCAATGCTGTTGTTCATTGGTCTTTGATACCTCAAATAGGAGTTGAATCTTGAGGTGAGTGACAAGTGTCACATCCATTTCTTTTAACGCTTGGGAATGAGCATTATAGTCTTGAATGGGTGCTCATGCTTCTTGGTGACAAGTGTTGCTTTTCTTCTAACACACCAACCTTCTTCCCTATAATGCCTTCTTGGTCAAGCTTGCAATGGATGGGCGCTCACATGGAAACGTTAGGGTTTCCTTCTAGGTGACAAGTGTCACCTTCCTTTTGTGCATGAGCTTTCTACGTAACGCCTCTTCAATGTATCTTTGCAATACATTTATTATCAATACAACATGACCAACTCCTCCTTTGTTGTATGCATTCGATGGTATTTGGAGTGAGTTGTTTCTAGTTGGAATGGTGAGCAATACCTTGGAAACTTGGAGCAACAATTTTGTAGACTTCTAGCAATGCTCTTGTGGAGTTTGAGCTACTCCAATGGTGCTCCTCGGATGTACATCCACTTATTTGTGCTTTTCTTCTTTTCTGTTATGTACTCTTTTGCCTTTGAATATAATGCTTCTCCTTCCTTGTATTGTGCTTCATTTTCTTGCAGGTTCGACTGTCCAGATCGTAGATGATATGAGCCTTCTGGAAGACCCTTTTACCTTGCTTGGAGAATGCTTTTACATGGCTGCCTTGGACTATTTTTCTCCTTGTGAAGAGTGTGCCCTTTTGGCACTGAAGACCTATCCTTCTTCCTACGTAGGGTAGATTAGAGTAGTGCAATATAATGTAAATACTTTTGAGAATATAATACCTTTTTGCACCTCTTTTACAATCTCTGGTTTTATGGTAGCTTTTGAAGTAGGCAATGGCAGATTTTGGAGTTGTCCTCTTGATTAGACAACTCTCTCCTTTGCTTGTTAATGAACCCAAGCTTGTAACCACGTAGATAGAAGCTCTTTTGTAGAAGTAATTTCTGCACTATTTTTTTTGTAAATAGCCTTTAGTGCACTTTGAATCTGAGACTCACCAAGTCTCGATTTGAAGCTTCTATTGCTGATTTTGATGGTGGCTTTCTTCTCCACTCCTTGGAGGAATCTGATCTGATTTTTGTGGCTTCTTTGGGCCATGAAATGTTGCAGGTTCTGTGCACCAAATAGTGTCTCTAGACACTTTGATAATCTATTGGTTTTTGTGTCCTTGATCTTTAACAATCAACAAACACAAACTAACCCTTTTGAGAGTAACTAGTTAGAGATCAACTAGTATAGTGCCAATGCACTTTTAATGGTAACAATAATCTCACCTTATTGCTCTAGTAAATGAACTCTCAAAATAATTTTAGATGCACTTAATAATCTCTACAACTTTTAAGAGTAATCTATAATTTACCCTTAATGAATATTCTGCAATTTTTCACTACAATCAATATTGTAGGATATAGTCTTCTTGCTTTCTAGATAGCAAATAGGTAGATGATAATTTTATTTCTTTCAAAAATATCCAACTCCTATTTAATGTGCAAATAATCCTTAAAATGAATTCTTCCTTTTTGCACTTGAAGACTATAATGCAATCTATCTTTCTACAACTTTTAATCTAAATATGGTGCCTTAATGAAGTTTGATAATAATCCAATTTGAGGTTTAATTAATGAACCTAATTGCACCCAAGTTGCTTACCTCTTTGATGGCTTCTGAAGTAGATGTAGATCTTGGTGTTTTTTATTCACCAAGTTGTTGCCTTGTAATGGTTGAATTCGCAGCTTCTTGTTGGTTGTCCAGAATAACTTCCTGCTTCACCAAATTATAGCCTTGAACTTTCTATCTTGAGCCTTGGATTTGGTGGCTTGATCCTTCCAGTGATCTTTGCTTTTCTATTGTAGATTCAGAGAACTCCTTTCTCTGAACTGTGCCTCCTTGCTGTGAGAGGTAATCTCCAAATCTCCTGGATTTGGTAGGCTTCTTCTATCTGAATCTTCCTTCAAGCTTCTTGTCAAATTTTGACTTCAAATAGGATCTTCTTCTTCTCAAGATTTTGAATGTCTTGAGGTCTTCATTGGATTCTTCTTCTGGGATTTGGCACTCCTTGCCAAATTCTTCTTCTCTTGGGCTTGTTTTCGGATGGCGATAATTGTCCCAAGTTCTTCACTATCAGGAACTTCTCCTTGGTAGTGGATTTCTCCAATGAGTTCTCCTAGGAACTCTTTTGATGATGCTTCTTTGAGCTCTGCAACAAGGCTCTCCAAGCCTTCTTCTTTTCCTTCTTGAGACCTCTCCAAGGTCTTCTATCTTGTAGCTTCTCTGGTCTGAGACCTTTTCTTCAACCTTCTGCTTCTGGAAGTGTTGGTGATGAGATCTTCTTCTAGGATCTCTGATTCTATTGCTTCTGGATTTGTATAGGACTCTCCTAGTCCTTCTCTTTCTTCCAAGAATGGAAGTTCTTCAATGAGATCTTCTCTTGATCTCTTCAGCTCCTTCTTGAAGGAAATATTTAATCAGTAAAGGAGATCACCAATCTCCTATTTCTTGGACTCTTCTCTAGAGTCTTCTTTAGGAACTCCTTTCTAGAGTTTTCTTTTGAATTAAGAATTTATCTTCTGAATTAGGATTTCTTTAGGAACTCTTCTTTGGAGTATTCTTCTGAGTCAGGAATTTATCTTCTGAATCAAGAATTATTTTCTGAAGTTTTCTTCAAGAACTCTTCTTTGGAGTATTCTTCTGAATCAAGAATTTATCTTTTGAATTAGGAATTATTTTCTAAAGTTTTCTTTAGAATTAAGGCTTCTATAACCTTCTTCTTGATCAAGGCTTCTATGGCCTTTTCTGCTTCTATAATCTGTAGGTATTGATCTTGAATGGAGATCACCAATCTCCTATCTCCTTCTTTGACTCAACTTTTGGAGTCTCTTCTTCCTTGAGTCTACTATAAGGCTATTGTGGCATTTTCTTTACTTCTATAATTTGTAGGATTGTAACTCTTGTAATGAGACCTTTCTCGAGGTCTTTGAAATATTCAGTTTTCTTTCTTGTTGTTGCAAGTGTTAGAATGATTCTAAGAAGATATTCTTCCTAACTCTCTTGTAGGAAGCTTCCCAACCTTTTTTTGAATCTCCTTTTCCTGCAACAAGTTGTTAGAAATTAGAATTGAAGAATTTGTAATTCTAGAGATAATAATCTTCACTAGTTGATTTGTCAATCTAGTGGTATGAATGTTGAGTCCTAGTCTTCACGAGTTTTTTTTTGCAACTCTGTGGAAAGACTCTAGCCAAATATAATCTCAGAATTTCTGCAACTAAGATTTATTTTAGTCCTCACTTTTCTAACCCTATTGACTACTATGGATTTTTCTATCAATTAATCCTAATGGCAGCTTTTGCATGCAGTGGTGCACAATGGTAGATCCAGTTTGCAAAGATGCATACCAATAGTAGCAATGGTAACTCTCCCTATTCCTCTTGACCTACTGGACTTCTCTTATGATGGATGTAGGTCCTCCTATCTCGATTCACCGTGGCTCTGATACCACTATTAGCTTTTGAGGATATATGCAGTGGAAGAGATCTAACACAGGTCCTAATAAGATGCAATAAATATGAAAGCAAGTGAGTCTGCAATATGACTGAAATATACTATAAATAGAAATGATGAAAATACAATGCAGTATGGAGGAAATGGTCACTCCATTAATATGAGCTAAAGAGCTACATTGTGCTCCATACAAGAGCACTACTATCTACTACACTGCACTAGATAAGAACTTGACTTGATACTTGCTTGATACTGATCTACCACTATGAGGCCCTTTATATAGGAAGATAGATTCCTTGGCCAACACTCTACCTAGTTGTACAAGGGGACACCTTGCACATTGCCACTTGTGCATTTATTACATTGCTTGAAGTAACTAGCTAACTTCCCCCTAAAGTAATCTCCTACTCTAACTATGTACCTAAGGTGGTACATTTACATGACCCAAATGATGTAATATACTCTAACTCTAACATTGATCTCCTTAAACTTGTAGTTCTAGGTTTTGCATCTTCAACTTCCTCTCCACTTTCTTCCTCTTAATTTTCCTCTTTAGACTTTCTCTATAGTTCATATTCTTTTGTAACACCAGGTTTTACCATAGGTTATTCCTCTTGTTCCAATTTTATTTGAACTATTTTAGGTTCTTTGCTTGGTTGCATTTCCTATTTCAAAACCCCTTTTGTTTCTCTAAATATCACATTACGATCATAAACAATATTCTATGTTTCTAGGTTCCACAAATTATATTCTTTAACACCAATATTATAACCCATAAATATGCATTTTTTAGATTTATAGTCTAGCTTAGTCCTTTTCTCTTTTGAGATATACATATAAGCATTGCAACCAAAAACCCTTATATAAATGAGAGAGGGTTTCTTACTAGTCCACACTTCTTGTGGAGTCTTGTATACCAAATATGAGGTAGGAGATCTATTGATGAGGTAACAAGCAGTTAACATGACTTCTACCTAGAATTTCCTTTCTAACCCTACACCACTTAGCATGTTTTTGGTCTTATCCATCAATGTTTTGTTCATCCATTCTACAACTCCATTCTATTGTGGAGTATATGGAGTTGTTTTCTACCTTTCTATTCCATGATTCTTACAAAACTGCTCAAATTCATTAGAGCAATACTCACCACCATTACCACTTCTCAAAACCTTTATATTTTTCTCTATTTGATTTTCTACAAGAGCCTTAAAATCTTTAAATTTTTTAAAAATATCATATTTATTCCGTATAAATATACCCAGGTCTTTCTTGAAAATTCATCTATAAATGTAACAAAATAGATAGATTTACCTAAAAATGGTACTTTTTCAGGTCCAAACACATCACTATGAACTAGATGTAAAATTCCTTCAGATCTTGTAGCACTACTAGGAAACTTGACTCGGGTTTGCTTTCCAAAAACACAGTGCTCACAAAAATTAAAATTTAATGGGCAATCAAAAATTCCTTTAGCCATACCTTTCATTTTTAATGTTCGAAGGCCTTTCTCACCAATATGCCCCATGTGTTGATGCCACAACATTGTATTTGCTATAGGAATACTCGAAGTCGCTTCTACCATATTATTATACTTTATAGCTGAAGAGTTATTACAATAAATACTTATAGTGCTAGCCTTAATTCTGAATAGAGTTATTGTACGAACTCCCCTTGCCAACTATCCTTATTGAATACCACAGTCACACCCATGTTATTCATCTTACTCATGGATATCATATTCCTTGTCAAACCTAAAATATGCAACACACCAAGAAGGGTTTTAATTCTTCCATATTTTAACCTCAACTTGACTCTTCCTCGACCTATTATTTTATATGTCTAATTATTTCCCAAGAATACTTCACCTCCATTTATCTTTTCATATTCACATAACCCTTTCGTATGAGGAGTCATATGAAAGGAAGTACCTGAGTCAATCAACCATGAGTCATGACATTCACTTGAGCATGCTACAACTCAAAATAAGTCCTCTAAATATTCATTTGTGGTCTTCAATTATGCAAAAGTTTCTTCATCATATGGTCATCTATTGTTAGCCTTTTTAGATATGCAAACTCTTTTATAATGCCTTGTTTTACTACTCTTCTAGCATTTTATCTTTTTAGAGTAGCAAATTTACCCCTGGATGTCAATTTAATTTCTCTTGATTTCTTTTTGCTTATTTCTTGAGAACGACCTCTCACAACCAAGGCATCCTTATGATGATAATCCTTAGAATATTTTTATCTCATTTCCTCATATAGAAATATTCCTACTATATCCTCTACTTTCAATGTAGTAGTATTGGTGATAGCCATAACTAGGTTATCCCACAAATCAGGTAATGAATAAAGTAAAGTAATACACTTTTCCTCTTCATCTATTTTTACTTCAACAAAGTTTAATTGACTTACCACGGTGTTAAAAGCATTTAGATGTTCAACCATAGAGTCACCATAATTCATCCAAAGCAAATACATATTCTTTTGAAGAAAGAGTTTATTTACCATCGACTTGTCTGATACAAAGTTTCCAGATTATCCCATAGTACCTTTGTTGTGGTCTTTGTTGATACATTCAATAATACCGAATCATATAAACACAATATAATAGAACTCCTTGCCTTCCTATTGATCTTCAACCAATCCTCATCTATCGTTGATGTTGGTTTTATTCTCGAGATCACAATCCACTGATCTCTATCAACCAATAGATCCTCCATATTGAGTTTCCATAACTCAAAATTTTTTTCGTTAAATTGTCAATCTCTACCTGTGTGCTTCCTATCATTTTTCTTCATCCAGATTATTCTGCATATGGCTCCCACTCAAGAATTAACTTATCACAGGGTTGAAACCCTTACTCCTCGAACAAATCTAAAAAACCTATCTTTGATACCAAATGAAGAGAAAAATACCTCGATAAACTAAATCTAGAAAAATAATAAATACAGAATCAAAATAAAAAAAAGAAGATAACATATATACACAACACAATATTTTACCTGGGAAACCCTTACAAGAAAAAACCTAGCATAGTAATATCTCCTTATTGTATAAACTTAACCGTCTCCAATACAATAATGTTCATATCTCACGTCTCCAATACAATAATGTTCATATCTCATCTCTCACTTCAAACCCTAATGCAAGTGCAATTAAATAACAATAACATACGAAAATATTTTACAATACCATGGATGGAAAAACCATGGGTTCAAATATTTAACCCTAAACAGTCCACATGGGTCTAAAAATAGCTTACAAAACCATAAAACTTCCAGTGAGGATACATGGAGTGTCCTGTACCTTTTAGAATTAACCCCACCAAAATAACATGGAAAATTTTCAACATATTTCCAACAAGTTAGAATTAGTTATATTTAATATTTTATTTTATATTTACTTTTAAAGTTAAACTAGAAGTGGGTGAATAATGTGTTGGTTGGAAATGGTTCCAAGTTTATTTTCTTTAATAGCTTTGAGACTTTCTAAGACTATGATTGTTAAAATAACCCAAGTATTAAGATAATAATTAAAGAAGCTAAGGCTCTTTTCTCGGGTGTTCACTAGGATTTTAAGAGGGGATTCAGAAGACTTATCATTCAAGGTGACTCCTTGAACATCATTCAGGATCTGCAAGTTGGAAATACTAACAATTGTTTTATCCTAAATATTATTAAGGACACATCAAAAATTATGGAAGGTATGTTAGAAGTTAAAATTGAGCATATTTATAGGAAAGGTAACTAGGCTGCTGATGTTATGGCCAATTTGGGGGTGGGTAGTGGCTAGTTAAGAATTTGGGAAGACAATTTTCCTTCGCGGTTAGTGATAATTTTTGCTTTGGAAGCATTGGGCCTACCTATCCAGTAGGTATTTTTATTGTCTTTATACTTGGATGAGATCTTAGTTGTGTTCTAGTGATCCTCTCTTTGGGAGGTGTTTTTTGGGGGTAGTCCCTTTTGCTCCCTACTGGTTACTATTCTCAAGGAATATGCTTGGTGTTTTGCCTTCATCCTTGCAATATGAGTTTAGAGTTTTGTTATCTACATCTTGATGTTCTCCTTTATGCCCTGCTGAGTGGTGGGATGGTCTTTGATTTTGGATAGTTGTTTTAGTTTAATTTCTATTTATTTTGGCCTTGGAGGTTAGCATGTGCTTAATTAGCCTTATCTTTCTCTACACCCTATAATGTAAAAGGTTCTGGGACCTTTCAAAACCTTGTTTTTCACCATTAATAAAAACTTTAAAGAATAATAATATTTTTTAATTGTCAATTTTATTGTCTTAATAATACCCTCTCGTTGCCATGCTAGGGTACATGCATACACTCCATACTTTACCTTCAACACAAGACAACTTTCACAATAATTATGGTTTCTAATTTACAAGCAATAGTATGACAATATGATGGTATGTAAAATTCTTATAATTTTTAATTATTTTATCTTGCCCTCCATTGTGGTCTTGATCTACGAAACATATGAACACTTTGATTTCTCCACATGGTTAATAGAATTCCATAAAAACATCATCAATATAATCTAATCTATTAATATCATACACTAAAGCTATTATATGAATTCATATAAAATTTTTTTATCACATTCAATATAACATGACATCATAGAGCATGGTACATCACATTAACATCCCCTATGATTTCATATTTTAATGGTCTATATCATACTTCACTATTTTCTATGTTATACCAATAGTTATCCATAGGTTTTTAGTTTATCAAGGGTAAAAAAGGCATTACAATTGGACACATGAAAAGAGATTGCAAAATAAAAATAATTAATATAGAGATGAAAGGTTTTGGTCATGATATAAATGTTGGATTTCACACCAATTCTAGTAACATACAAAAGCAATCTATTTACTCAAATCTTATACAAAAAATAAAAGAGGATGAAAAAGGAGTGATAGACACAAATGATGGTACCTTTAAGCACTCAATACTAATTTTATCATCCATAGATAAGAATTACAATATTCTAATATAATGGATGGAGTGGATTAGTGTATTTGTACTAATACCTAAACTCTATATACATAATTACAATAATCTAAGTCAACATAGCAAGTTGGCTTTATTTTAATTACAATTTATAAGTTAAATATTTAACCATGACAGGGTTAACTATGGGCCCATAGGCCTTACACAAATAATAAATAAATACATTGCGTAATGATTGCTCATAGGATTACATAAGAATACACCATACAATGACCATTAAGCTAGATTACAAATTTCAACAACAAATTCAAATATGAAGCAAGAAGATCACATTACAATAGAAGATGATTTAGATAAAAGATTTTCCAATTCTATCGAAGTGTCAAAGAAATCCCTTTTACATCATTAAATGGGGAAGGATTTCATAGTTCATTCAAAACAAACATTAGAAGAAATTTAGAAGGATGCAAGGAATGAGAAATTATAATATTCAAGTTCAGATTTAGAAGAAGCAAAAGAAGTGATGGAAGATGTGGAAGTGAAGTTTGAAATGAAGGACGTGGAAGAGGTCAATATAGCAAATCATTTCCATATTATTCTAGTATAGAATCATCTCCTTGTAATAAAATTAATATTTATATGGAGTTTTGTTAGATTTCGTTGTAATTTCCAAAAATGAATAGAATCAAACATTACCCAATATTGCTTGAAAATAAATACATTGAATGAAGAATGAAGAACACATAATATATTGGGCATGTCTGTTGATACCAAATAATCTCACTAAATGGCAATGAAATTACACTCCAACTAATAAGCAAAATTATTGGCATAAAGGGGTATTTATACCCAAATACAAAATACCTTTATGTCAAAGTTGTAAGACCAATCTATAGGAATAAAATATGACAAAAGTAACTTTTTCAAGGTTTACATGGGCCCAAAGGGTAAATATGAACAATACAAAAATTTTATCACGACCTCAAGAGAAGCTTAATCACCACATATTCCAACATCTCCCTTAGGTTGAAATCCACTCATAAGGGACACTCTCCAACTTTAAGAAGCTGCAACATGTGCATAAAAGTGACCTCAAGCATGACCTTGGTTAGAGTATTTAATTTCTAATTTTATAAAGGTACAAACTTAAATCAAGTGTCTCATGTGAATAAAACCATCCCACAAAATGCATCCATATCTCTATGTGCTTTGCTCACTTATGGAATACTGGATTGTAGATAAGCTACATGGTGCTTTAATTATCACATCAAAGAGTGACTAGAAAACTTTAAGGAATATTAATCTCCTCCAAAATAATGAGCATCCACCTAAGATGCTTAGTTTCCTCATTGGGAACACAATATTTAGTCTCCATGGAATACTAAGAAATAGTGGATTGGCATCTAGAACATCAAGAAATAGACCAAATCCCAAATAGAACATAGCCTATGGTGGAGTATTGCTCATCTACATAACCCATTAAATCAAAATTTAAAATTCTTATCAATATTAGGAGGGAGCCAATAGAGTAGTGAATAGCCATATGATAGGTCCCATAAATTTATTTGAGAATCCTCTTAGTTGTTATCTAATGACTCTTCCAAGGTGTCTACATATATCTAGAATAATAACTGATAGCAAAAGTTATACTAGGTCTAGTGTAGTGTAGAGAAGTCCTCTCATAAGATACTGATACAACATAGCATCCACCAATGGAGTGGTACGATCAACCCAAAGCTTTAGTCATGAGGTACAAAGAGTCTAAGTAGACTTGTAATCCTCCTTAAATTGCTAAAGAATATCCAAAGCATACTTGGGTTGATAAATAATGATGCTAGAATATGTCTGATTAATCTAAATCCCGAGGAAATAATGTAAAAGAACCAAACATACTATCTCAAAAGTGGAACAAAGTCATGACTTCATATCCTAGATCAAAGTAGAAGAGTTGCCAATGATGCAATTATCAACATACAATAGAATCAGTAAAGTTTTCCACATGATATTTGGTGTAAACATGATGTTCTATCTCATATAGCTGAAATCCACTATTGAGAAAAAAATAAATCTTTTCATACCAAGCATGAGGAACCTAGTTAAGATTGTATAAGAACCTAGTTAGATGGCAAATCAAAGAAGTAGAGTTGCAAGCTCAAAACTAGGTGGTTGTTACATATAGATTTCCTCTTGAATATTTCCCATGGAGAAATACTTCACTTCCATCTAATGTACTTGGTAAGACCCCAAGGTCTTACTATAAAATTATTAACAAATTAATGTAAATGTAATTGCAGACCACTCAAAGGGGGCTCCCTTGTAATCGATTTCCCACTATAGGGGGCTCCCTCCTTATAATCTATGCTTATTATTCTTCTTCTTGGATGATTTGATATGGATGGCCAACCTAATATATATATCTACCCTAAAGCTACGTTTGTGAAGAGACATGATGGTTCACATATGAAGAGACGTGATGGTTCACGTTATGAAGGGTTATGATGGTTAACTATATAAGTTAATAATATAATAATTAAATGATTAATAATACTAACTAATACTAACTAATAATGTTAGGATTTAGGATCCTAACATGCCACCCTCCTTAAAAGGAGCTTTGTCCTCAAAGCTCAAAGTGAGAAGCTTTATCCTTTGTTTTCCAAGAAGGATTTGTGTAAGTTCTTGGACTCTTTTAATGGCATCCTTTCGTAGGCAGGGATATCGATAAGGATGAAGCATTAGCAGGGGGTTGCCAAGAACAATAGTAGAATCTTCCTTAGGAAAATCATGATGATGATGGGAGGGAAACCCTTGGGGTTCCTCAAATACTTCAGAATGATGCATCAAAAGTGATGGTAATGATTTCATATCCTTTTTTGGTTCCTTGGTAGAGCCAATGGAGAAGGAGTGTGTAGTCACTCTATGTTGGTTTCGAATAGGTTTGGTCATATGGCAAGAACTCACTATTGGTGAGGAAGGTATGTGTAGGTCTTGTAGAGTGCATGTTTGACTAGCATTGATCACTTTGGGTATGTCTACCTCATCCTTGCTTGGTACATCAATCACTTCTTGCACATCGACCTCATTGTATTCATTGCGATGAGTAGGTGCACTAGTCACTTCGGACACAACTACCTCATCTTATTGCTCTATGGAGAGACAAGGATCAACTTCCTTCAATAAATACAATGTTAGTGTAGCACATTTATGATGGGGTCCAAATTATTCATCACAATTATCACAGAGTCCTTTTGCTCGTCGTTCCTTCATCTCCTCAAAGCTAAGATGTTTAATTCATAAAGTTTGGTTAGATTTGGGAGTTGTGTAAGTGCTTTGTGCCCATCCATTATGCATAGGTTTGAGAGCGATGTAAGTGGTCGACAATTTTTCCATAAGTGGTTTCCATAATCGTTGTTGTA
Source organism: Wollemia nobilis (assembly GCA_028583015.1). Taxonomy (NCBI): domain Eukaryota; kingdom Viridiplantae; phylum Streptophyta; class Pinopsida; order Araucariales; family Araucariaceae; genus Wollemia; species Wollemia nobilis. The sequence goes on along the minus strand of JAQPPZ010000104.1, from coordinate 781,434 downwards.
CATTGATTTTATCTTCAGCTAATTTTGCCAATCCATAGGTCTGCATCATGGTATAGGGATTGAACCTTGTCACCTCCATTCTAATTTCCTCTTTTAATCCCCTAATGAAGCCATTGATGAGAATTTATTCATCCAATCTTGTGTTGTGTTTGGTGATATCCTCAAACCGAGTTTGATACTCACACACAAAAGTGATTTGATGAAGATATTTGAGCAAATACCACATAGTTGGATCCCACATGGCTGGATTCCACATGGCTCTGATACCAAATGGTAAGACCCCAAGGTCTTACTATAAAATTATTAACAAATTAATGTAAATATAATCGCAGGCCACTTAAAGGGGGCTCCCTTGTAATCGCTTTGCCACTATAGGGGGCTCCCTCTTTAGAATCTATGCTTATTATTATTCTTCTTGGATGATTTGATATGGATGGCCAACCTAATATATATATCTACCCTAAAGCTACGTTGGTGAAGAGACATGATGGTTCACATATGAAGAGACGTGATGGTTCACGTTATGAAGGGTTATGATGGTTCACTTTATAAGTTAATAATATAATAATTAAATGATTAATAATACTAACTAATACTAACTAATAATGTTAGGATTGGGGATCCTAACAGTACCTTCCATCCATATGAGGCAATAATAGAGAGAATAATCATGACTAGGTCCATCCTAGCCACTGGTACAAATATCTTAGAATAGTCGACTCCCTTATGTTGAGATAATACCTTAGCAACAAGGCATAGCTTATGATTCTCCACCTAAGAATCCAAAGGGTATTTGGTCCTATAGACCCATTTATAACCAACAACATTCTTCCCTTCTAAATGAAGAATTGACTCCAAAGTCTCGTTCTTCATTAGAACCTCATGTTCTCCTAACATATCATCTTCCTATTTTGGTTGGTTCTTAGCCTAAGAATATGTGAGAGGATTCTTAGAATGAGCTCCTTCAAAGTGAAAATCTAGAGAAGGATACTTTTGATGTCACTTTAGAGATATAATAGGATAAGTATATTTTAGAAGCATCTTGACCCACTTGGGTGTTGGACAAACTGAGGAAGAATCATGTGTACTCTTTGACAACTCAACATCAAAAGCTAAAACTAAAAAATACAACTCAAGATCACTACTCACCTCATCATGCAAAGCTAAAATACTTTGCACTAATGTGTCATGCTCAACATACCCTACATTTGGAGAAAAATTTACCTGTGGTGTTGCTTGTGAAGGGGTTAAATCAATAGGCAAGGGATCTCCACTCAAAGATGATGATGGAGAAGATGCTATAATGGAAATAGAGCCAACTAAAATATTAAAATAAATATATAAATTTGATATGGTCAAAGGATTAAAAGAGTCATTTATTGAAGCTTAGGTGGTGAGGTGGAAGGAGTACTTAGAATAACTTGATCAAAGATGGCATCTCTCTTGATCAAAACCTTATGCCTATGAGGATCGTCAAGATGATATGCATTTAAGATATATGAATACCCCAAAAAATACACTTATGAATATTTGATGCCTCCTTTTGAAGATCGTTGGGCATGCGAGCCTATGCTAAAGATCCAAAAATACATAATCAAGACACATCAGGTTTATTCTCTATCAATCTCTCTAGAGGTGTCATGTCTTAGACTACCTTGGTAGGAACTTTGTTGATGATGTATGCTACATGAGTGATAGCCTCACCTTATAACTTATAATATATACCCTTGGAATGAATTATACATCATTCCATCTCCATGGTTACCTTATTTTTTCTTTCAACCACACCATTCTATTCAAAAGTATAGTAACCAATCCTTTGATATGTAATCCTATAAGAAGCCAAATTTTTTTGAAAAATACAACTAACATATTCACCTCCTCCACCTATCCTTAGACATTTTATTCTTCTATCTAGTTGATTCTCAACAAGAATTTTGAAGGTCTTGAATCTCTCAAAGACCTCATTCTTGGTGTGAATAATGTACAAGCACACATACCTAGAAAAATCATCAATAAAAAGAAGAAAGTACTTGTTTCCAAAAAGAAATGGTGTATCCATAGATCAAAAAATATTACTAGAATGATATCTAAGGTATGAGAGACTCATCTTACAATCCCTTTTGGAAGGTTTCCCTATGATGCTTTCATAGAATACACCCCTCACATGCACCACTTGGAGGGGATATGCATGGAAGTCCAATGGTCATTTAACGTTGACCGATGTATCTTAATGATCCTTAACTGAGATACCCAAGCCTATGATCCCACTTCTGACTTTCATTATCTATATGAGAAACCATAACAACAAAGTTTGTCTTCCTATATAAGGGGGTATAAGAGGTTGGTCCTTATCCCAACCTATACATATGGTTAGTCTCATCACAATAGCCAAAAACAACATTTTTAAATCCATTGTCTAGATCATTAATTACCCATCTATTAGGCCAAAATTCTAACTTCTTATTTGTATGAGTAATATGATAAATGGACAAAAGGTTAGGTCCAATATTAGGAACATTAAGTATCTAATCAAAGGACGAATATCCAATGTTGATGTCTCTAAACCCTACAACGTGTAATAAAAAATCATCTCTAATAACATGTTTTCTTGAATGTGCTTTGTTGTAAACCTATAGGAGATATTTGTACTTCATCATGTGCCTAGTTGCCCTTGAATTCACAATCCACTCATCTAAGGAAGTAGATGTCCAATATGCAAAATGAACTACTACATGTGCTTGTGGGATTTCTCCATCAAAAGTATCCTCACCTTGTGCATTTAAGAGAAGAGCATCAACATTCTATTTTCTTGCTATTTCCTCAAGTTTCTTGATCCAGATCTTGTAAAATCATACCTCGTGACCTTCCTTTTTGCAAAACTCACGTGGGCTTCTTGGAATTCTTGTTAGTTTGTTTTAACTTCTTATCATTTTGAGTTTTGAAAATAACTTCCTTTGGGCGAGCCTAATTGAAAATATAATTTTCCTTATGCTTGTCTTTTAGCTTGATGGTACAAAAATGACTAAATGCCTCATCAATTGCTAGTGTAGGGAAGTTTAGAAATTACATAAAAAGCATGTCAAAGATAATAATGATCTCATATATCTTTGACATATTGTTAAAGATAATATTGAGAAGTTCAATGCTTTTTTCCTTCTTCAATGCTTCTTGCCCTCTTCTCTCCTTAAGCAGTCCTCCTATAACTGAATGTCTTCTTACAATTTCTTGAATCGAATGATATACTCATCAATAATATCAAATGAGTCCATGGATAAAGTTGCAAGCTCAACCTTCAATCTACAGATTTGTGTGGAATCAATTCAAATTAAAGAAATTAAAGCACAATATGCAAGTTGGAATTCACAAGTAATTAAAGGTGCAAAAGAAGCTGTAGAGGAAAATTTTAAATTAAAGAGGAAAGAAGATATCAATTTTATTCTAGATATTTTTCTTCATTTTTGTCAAGTAGTATAGAATCCTCTACTAACAATAGCAATGAAAGTAGTCTAAAAGTTATCCCTTGCACTTTAGGGTTTCAAGAGCAACATAATAAGAAAATGAGAATAGAGTAAATCCATAGCAAACAAGGGTTTTTAGAGAAGCATAAGAAGATAATTGCAATGGAGGAACATCCTTGCAATTTAGGATTTCTAGGGCAATATAAAGAAGAAAATGCTTATGATATTATCCCTTGCACTTCAAATCCTTCAAAGCAAGAGATACCTATAGATGATAAGTCTCCTTACGAGCAATATGAAAAATTTGAAGAGATTGATGAAGACGAAAATTTTGGTGGAAATGGAAAAAATAGAGAAAGATCTAAGAAGAAAAAACAAAGAGATAGGGAAACTCAAAGGGATATCGATACAAGAAAACAAAAGCAAATATCACTAAGTGCTAACAAGAAGTAGGGCTAAACCCACAAGTAAAAAGTGACGATAAAAATTATATCTTGGAGTATTAGGGGCATGAATAACACCCCTAAAAAAATGTATTAGGGACTCGATAGGTTGTTATAGGTAACATATTCATAAAAATGAAAATATCACACATATTTTAGACATGTACAATATTAATATTTATCTTAACAAAATTTAAAATTTGGGAAACAAGTTTATCTCCTTATAAATATAATACGAAGAAATTTATTGTGAAAATATAATAATTTATAGGAAATGATAAATATTTCTTATTAAAAATAAATTAATAAAAAACAAATTAAATATAGTTTAATATTATAATTTCAAGTATGCTATCACTATTATGGATCACTACTGTCAAGGATGATTTCGAGTGTGGCTCCTATTGAAGTAGTATAATATGAAACTTATCCTTCACTCAGTAGCAATGTATAGAGATTTAAAGATGTTATACTTTATTTGTGTTAAAAGGCTAAAGTTGTACAAATAGTGTACAAGTTTCAAACTTTAATTATGCAGTGGAGGATTCTACCAAGTTATTCCTACAATCTCGCATAGGACAGTTGGAAGGACCATGTGTTAGGTTTGGACATTTCAATAATACCTACAATCCATCCCAACATTTCGATGATGTTTTTTCCTTTCTTGACTTGGGATCATCTTGCTATTCTTTGGTTTCTAAGTTTATAATATAAAATAAAATATATATTTATAAATTATATTTTTAATATGATAGGACGTGTTAAAGATCTGGTATTTGGAATATAGTTAATTTATTATATATCATTTGGGTGTCCTAAGCACATGGACATCGATAACAACAGTCCACTTTTAGCTGTCACCCACAGAGGAAGTCCACCATTAGGTGGAAGTCCACCAATTGGATGACAACGGTGGTATATATCCATTACCTAAGCATTTCAACAAAGTTGAACAATGTAATGTTAGGTCACCAGGGTGGTATAGCTGGATTTTACAAAGTATAGGGCAGTGGGAATCTCTAGTGCCACGTAGTCCTAAGACGAGGAATGTCATCTACCGCACCATTTATTTTAATGTTATAAAAACTTGCCTTAATAAGTACTTTATATTTTAAGTGTTACTTCGAAATAATAAATTTAGGATGAGATTGTTGTCATGTGTCTAAGTACATAGTGCCTTAGGATGAGGTTATTTTAAGTTATTTATGTGACATAAGTCATCGAGTTAGAGGTAGCCTACCATTGTAGTTACAAAATGTTTTGTTTTGTTGTTTTTTTACAAGAATGACAACAAGATTTAGAAACATATTTTGATGTTTAGAAACTATTTTGAAATCGACGAACATATAGATAGGATTTATGTTTTTTTTTTTTAAATGAAAAAGTTAAATTGAGGTGGATAAGGTATAAAGCATTTATAATTGGATATATATAAGAATAAAAGTTAATAACGACAAAAACACTATAGCTATATCTTGTTGCAATACACCAGATATCAACACTCATCTATGGGAGAGCCTGTTATATAGAAAATTTTTGGGCGTGCCTTCCATGATATCTTCTGAAGTCTTCAAAGAAGAAATAGAAGTAATTAAAACCTGAACTTGCTCATCATTGGTAACTACCTTCTTTTTAGTTTCTTGTTGGACCTTCTAAAGATCCTGAACCATATGAGAAAGTCGATGAAGTCTGTCAATAACATATCGTGGTGTGCTGGAAGTTCCATAGACTTGGGAATGAATGCGTCTCATATGTAACAAAAGATCAAAGGTCAAGTCTGCTAAAACTATATCCTATGGAGGAGTAGATCTAGTAAACACCTTTTTACATCTGCACTTCCAAATGTGCTTGAGAAGGATGAGTCTACAAACATCCCAGAGTTTGAGCCACTGATCTAGCTGAGAAAACCAAGCCTAGAAAGCTTCCAAGATCTAGTCAAAGAGGGAAAAATAGAAGTGTAGAACACATCCCAAAACTATTTAGCCATGTCACAAAACCAAACCAAGTGAATACAAGTTTCTAAAGCATTACAAAAATTGCATTGATGTTTGAGTTTAGTTATCAAGACGATTTATGTTTGGATCTAGTTATTTTATTTATTTTAATATATAAGGGAATCAACAACACCATTGGATGTTGCTATTATGGGTTATCTTTATGTGGTCACTTCATCTGAATTTGTATTTAAGTTATGTAATTGAATTTTAAAATGAGTTTCATGTGTATTATGTCATAACTATATAATGGTATTGCAATAGCTTGAGCATTATGCCCTTAAGATTATTTGAACTCAAGTCTTAATTAAACTATATTTAACATGCCTTTTATTATAGATATTTTTTATTTTATTTTCTATTGAATATATTCTTTATCTTTCTCATAGTGCTATGTTTCCACAATTAGCTCATTGAGATCATTTTTGTTTGTTTTAGCTTTGGTTAATGTGAAAAATAATCCATTAACATCATTTTTATTAAGAGATAAAATCTCACTTGACCAATTGCCTTCTAAAATTTGAATTTCATCAAGATGAAGAACAATATCACAATTGACTAAATAATCTGCAATCTTTTTTCCTTATTTATAAATATGCTTACATTTCCTAGAGATTGCCTTCAATAAGAGATGATGAACATCAACAATAATATTATTTTTTATCCAATTTTCACATCCATTTTTTGTTGACAACATTAATGATAATTTTTTAATCCCTCTTAATTAAAATATATTTATGTTCTATCAAATGTCATTAGTTCAACTAGTTAGATTTCTCAACTTTCAAGGAGGAGAACAAGGTTCGAATCTTGCCAAGCAATACATGCATAATTGCCAAGCTTGTTATAACACCACCATGTGGTCATGATGTAATATGGGTAGGGCTATTTTAAGTCTTATATAACTAGAATATATATATATATATATATATATATATATATATATATATATATATATATATATATATATATATATATATATATATATATATAAGACCTTTTTCAATTGTATTTTTAATCCCTGTAAAAAGTGCCTTAGCCTTTACATAGTTGAAGTTCCATATGATTCTAAGTGAGGAGACTTTTGCCTTCATTATTTCAAGAAACACCATCTCTATCAATTTTTTCTAGATTTCCAATAAAGGAATCATCAAAATTAATTTTGATAAATCCAATTTATGGATATTTTTGTTTTACCCATGATCGAAGTTGATCCCTTGCTTTAATGCCATTATTGTAGATGAGTCTTCCATGTATGTTCAAATCATATAACCAAGTTGTTACCACATGTTTTTCCACACTTGATACTTTCCATGATGAGCACCATATTTGTAAACGTTTTGCAAGAGAGGCAATAATATGGTCCCAAATTTGGGCATGTTTTCTTTTTTATTAGGTGGTAAAGAGGGGTTTTGAAAGGACCCCAAACCTTTTACAACTAAAAATATCTCAAAAGTATAACTCTAAGAAAAACATGAAAGAAGCTCTAATGAAATCTCAAGAATAAACTTCCAGAAAACACAACTGAAGCTCCAAAGAGAATAAGAGGCCCAACTCTAAAAGGAAACAAAAGGATCTCCCAAGATCCAAAAACACCAAGCCACTAAAAAGAACAACACAGAGCCCAAAGAGTGAGTCAGCAACTGCCCAAAAAACTACCACCCAAACAAACCTTTGTATCTTAATTTTACCTAAAAATTCAAATCCAAATTTTGAAATAGGCTTCTCACCTAGAAAAGCAAGGAGAGCCAAAAATTTGGCTATCATCCACTCCAGCAAAATATGTGACTAGGTTTCCCTTTGAAAATTAAAAAAAAAATGAAACAAGCTTCTCGCCTAAAAAACTCTTGCTTGGAATTAGAAAAGCCTCTGTAGAGGATCAAAACGTTAGAAATAGGCTTCCCACCTGGAATTAAAATCCACCTGTAAATTCAAAAAAAAAATGAAATAGGCCATGAAACTAGCTGTCAACCATTCCTAGCAACAGATGAATTCGGATCCAAAAGTTAGGAAAAAAACCAGCCAAATAAACCAGGAAAAAACTAGTAGAATAATCTTGAAACCCTGGCTTCAACATCAATTGATAAAATCCCAAATATAGACCTTGTAGCAACCCCAAGAAAACAACCATAATATTGAGAAAGAAACCTAAACCATAAAGCTCGTAACTGCATCTGATCCAAAATCTCTTTCCATCTCAGAGAGAAGAGAACTTAAAGCCACCAAAGCAAGAGGGGCTATCCAGCTAAAAATCCTCCCTTTTTTTTTTAAATTCAAACCAAAATTTCCCCCATTTTCATTAAAATTTAGAGTGGATTGCACCCCATTTGCAATGTCCCTTTTTGTTTTTTCATATTCAAATCAGTCTTGCAAATATTTCTAGAGAACTGCCTACCTTTACTTTTTTGAGATCTTGTGAGAGGACCTTGAACAATAGAGCTCTTACCACTCTTGTTCACTCTTTTTGAGGGAGTAACCTCCATATCCAAACCAATATTCCTTTTGTCATTTTGGGCTAAAGAATCAAATGAGAGAGAGCTATGAGAAACATCTCTTGTGGAAGTAAGTGAATCATTGATAGTCAAGTTTTTTCTAGCCAAATTTCTTGGATTGACCTCATCAACAACCTTAACTAGAGAGGCTTCAACCATGGTTAGCACATCTTCGAACTAGACCCAATAAGAGAAAGAATCAAAATTTCTCAAACCAACAGTCTTCCTAAGAAAATGATCCTCTACAACAGACCCAGGAATAGTAACAGGGATCTCAACAACCTTAACTTGGGCATGATTATGAGGTTTATTTAAAACATTTCTATTATTCCTTTCAAGCCATAAATTTGAACAAATAATGGAAGGACCAATACTCCATAGAGTACATAATGCTTTGGATTTGAAATAATTAATCCAATATTTCAACTCTTTCAATTTTGATGGAGCTACCCAATATATTTTCATATTTTTTTAAAAGTAAACCAAAATGATGAGAGAAAAGGGACAATGAAGAAGTAAACGATCTTATGTTTTTAGATCCTTCTCACATAAGGCATATCTAAAATTTTCATGATATCTTCTTCTTTGTACACTCTCTACTATAAGAATTTTACTTTGAATTGCTAACAAAAGGAGTGTTGAGGCCTTAGGAAAAGCCTTTAGTGACCAAACATTCTTGTAAGAAAAATATTTGAAAGTAGGAAATTTTAATTGTTTTAAACCCTTATATCCCAAGTTGACTGAGTATCCACCATCTTTTGATAGTTTTCAAACCAACTCATCCTTTAATGTAAAAATTGACAAATAAAACTCTTAAAACATCTTTTAAAATTCATCTCTAATTTGTTTAAGTTCCTATTCTTCAACCATGTTACTAATAGAAATCCATGATTTGGATTGTTGGTCACATTAATATAACCTGTGGTCTTTGGACCTTTACAAGCTAGGCATACCTGAGGCAGTGGTTACCATTTAGAATAAGAGATTAGAGGATAAAATTTCAACCAATCATTAGATAAAAAATTTACATAATTTCCCTCATTGACTAACAATCTAATATATTTCTTGATCAATTGCAACCTATTTGATATGAAGTTCTGTGTTGGTGATCCTTTGGGTAGGGTTATTTTTCTAAAAAAATTCATTGCATCAACAAAACCTACATATTTTTGAAGTAACATTTTTTTCTGATTCTTTCCTTGATCTATGAATAATCTCCACCCAAGTTTTTCCCCTACGGCCAAACTCACAAGTAGACAATTTTGCAATCTTGCTCCTCCAATATTCTTTCCTTTGTAAACTTTGTCCCACTTATAAAGAGGAAACCTAAATTTTTTCTTGCATCCTTTCCTAATAAAGTCTTTGAATTTTACCTATTTTTGATGTTATAACTACTGGCAATATTGAAAGTGACATTATATAAATAGGGATGGATTGCAACAAAGACCCAATGAGTTGTAGTCTTTCTGCCATGGTTAAGAACTTACCTTTCCAACCTTTCAAATACGCTTTCATTCTATCCAACCAAGAGACTCAAAGATCCTTTTTCTTTCCTTTATGAGACAAAGGAATACCCAAGTGGGTTGATAATTTTTTTATTTATTTAAACCTTAAAATATTTGCAATAATTCATTGTAAATATAGGGTAGTATTAATAAAAAATCTTGGATGAAGTGGTCCTAAATTGATGTAGTATAATGTGAAACTTACCTTTATGAGACAAAGGAATACCCACATAGGTTGATAAAAAAAAATTGAACCCTAAAATATCCATAATATTTCATTGTAAATTTAGGGTAGTATTAATGAAAAAATTCTAAATTTTATAGAATTAACCAATTGTCTAGTGACAATCTCATAGAATGATAATATTGATTTAAACTCCATGGCTCGATGATTGAGGGATGATCCAAAAGAAAAGTATCATCAACAAATTGGAGATGAGATTTGAAGATCATTTTTTACAACCTAAATACCTTTAATTATTACTTCTATTTTTACCTTTGAGAAAGCTCTCCCTAATGCCTCTGCAAGAATAATGAATAGATAAGGAGATAGTGGATCACATTGGTAGAGTCCACAAGATAACTTATGTAGACACCTAAACCTAGCACAATAAACATTAATTAATCAGTCATAATTAATTAATGTATTTAATATTAATTACATTTAATTAATATTAAATAAACAATAAATTTCCTTGGTATTAATTAATTAATAAATTAATCTATTAAAAAATTAATTAATTATTACTTAGGATTGCACAAACTTGCACCCATCTTCACAGACACACTGACCCTCATAGGCACCCCTCCACGTAATCCATAACACTGGCAGTTCCACCTCTCGCCATTCAAATCGGTCACGTGCACGAAAAAGGCCTTTCATAAAGCAAACTTAGAGTTACTGGTAGTTCCACCTCTAATCCACAAAGGGAAGACAACCATGCACTTAGTTAACTGAATTAGTTAACTCAAATAGGCACACTCAATCACATCATGCACTCAATTAACTAAGTTAACTAAACATGCACACAATCAACAAAACTAGTTAAAAAGCTATGCATAGATATTTAAATTAAATAGATATATTTAAATATTAAAATCAAAACAAGCACACACATCCACTTAACTGAACATGCACATTGGATGGAAAATCCAAAGTGTGCACTCACCATAAATTTGCACACACACTCATCCACTAGTGATAATTATGAGGTGAGTTCATCTCATGCACCTAGTGATAATCCAATGCAAGGGAACAACTTCCAGTTATATGCACTTAACTGGGTGAGCTGATTCCTTGTCCTTTCCCATCGAGAAAATTATAAATTGAGCCTCACCCTCCCTTTGGAGCATGAGGATGGAAGCCATAACAAAGCTCTGAAGAAATATTTGTGCAAAACACAATTATACCGCTCATAAGATCTTAACATTTTGCCATCCCCATCCCATGCATAAACCCTATCGTGAATCCCCACAGACCCAGATCCATTTCAAATATCTTTCAGATGCTAAAGGGTGTGATAGTCCTACCCCATATGGTCTCAACCAACGATCATCTAACCCCAAATGGTTGGCTCCTAATATGTGCAAAGAGCCTCTTGATGTAACATGACTTAGCTACGTAGCAAAAACAACTCATGCACAATGTAACGACATAGATAACAACGATAGTGGTTCATAGAAAGGTAAAAAAAAATCCACTTTGTTTATTTTTGTATGTATGTTGCTTTTATATTTCCTACACTGATTTTCACTTTACTACAACCAGGCCTCACTTAGGAAGTCTCATCACATACTATTAACTCTGCAAGTTTACATGTGCACAAGTCCCATAGGTACAAATCAAAGCAAAAATAAAACCAGACAGCAACTAGAAGCCACTCGAGCCCATAGATACATTCTTCCTCAGTCGTAGTAACATTTACAACACGATCGTTCACTCACATATGATCACCAACTGTGATTGTCTACCGATAGATGATCACCTTACAAAGATACATCTACCTCAGATATGGCACACACAAGCCTGTGCATCGATCCAAAGGCACCATGCACAACCTTAGAAGCACTCAATGTAGCGGTGGTCACCAGAAACTTTACCCAACATATTTGTTGTAGCATCAGGATTACCAAAGCACCATTATGACTTGCATAACGTGAAATGCTCCTAATTGTTATTGTAAACCCCTACACGGGTATCATATTGCAATAGTAAGGAAGCACAAATTTATCAAAATTAATATCAATCATATTGTTTTGCTTTAATTTTCATATTATTGCATGGTGCGTACTTCTAATGTCTACAAGATGGTGATCACTATGGGACCCATCCGTCCATTAAAATTTTTATTTATGCAATTTTTTTGCGTTGCTATCATTTTATACCTCAGTTTAATATTCTATTATTTTTTGACTTCTACTGCATTCAGGAAAGCCGAAAGGTTTCAGTTTTTTGCTTTTACACAGGAGTAGGACCGTCTGGTCCTAGACGATCGTAGAGTGCAACCATCTGCACAAAGATGATCTGAGATAGGAACCGTCTGGTCTTTGGATGATTGTGTAACTAGGATGGTTTGAAAACATGGGAAACTTCTTATACGATTGTACGGATCCACTTGTGACCCCCCTCTATGACCTCCCCTTTGGTATGCAAAGTGCATACGAATAGTGTATGGGAAAAGAGTACTAAAATGCACCACCATACACCTCATTGATCAAAGGCTGAACAATAGCAAATATTCATAACTCCATCGAAATTAGGCTTTCAAGGTCATATAATACACAAGAGCAGGACCATATGGGCTCGAATGATCATAGAGCTCAACCATCTACACATGGATAGTCTTAGACAAAAACCATCCCTCCTCGAACGATCGTAGTTCATAAACGTTTCTGCCCTTGGTCTTCAATGAAGTGTAGGACTATAGGTAGGGGATCAGTCACTTTTTATTCTAAATCATTTTCAACTATAGATTTAGTTTGATTTATTTAGAAGTAGCATTTTTTTATGGTAGGGTATTGCTATATTTACTTTAGAAGTGCATGATATGATAGGGTAATTACTTGCTTGTAATAGTATAGATGCATCTTGCGTGAAAAACAAAAGATCATTCTAGAGTTATTTTTCGTTAAGTTAGTTGCATTTAAGGCATTTAAAGTGAGACGATATTAGAGGGGTACAAAGCCTAAATAAGATAAAATGAATCACACACATCATGGTTCATAATAAACATCAACGAGTTGGATTTCATCACCAATCGTTGATCGAGACTAACGATGATGGGCTTCATCTCCATCCGTTGACTCACACCATAGCAACCTTAGTGGCCCCCATGAGTGGCTTTTCAGATTTCATCATCGAAAAGTCCCATACTTTTGGGTGCATCCCCAAGTAGGAAGGTTAGATGCCCTCCAATTATTGGGACTTAATAATTTAGGAATCACAGTTGTCATTCATGCCCAAGCTCACACGAGGGTGAAGCGAAAGCCCAAATAGGCTGGTAGCAAGGCAATAGACAATACGACATCTTTTGAGAGGTTTTATTTACATTTAGGATACATTCAACCAAATTAGGCTAGGCAACCATATTCAGTCATTGTTGCATCACTTTTCATTAGAAAAGTGAGATTCAACATACCCATTTTAGTTTCCATTTCATCATTGCACCTATAGTTTATGTTAGGTTACATTAAATACACAAAAAATCCAAAAAATAAAAATAAAAACATTCCAAAATTCAAAAACAAGTAAAAAATATCAAAAATGAAAAAAAACAACTCCAAACGATCTCACGTGTTTATTAAAGCAAATATCAAACCTTTAAAACGAACAAAATCAAAATTGGTTGTTTGCTTTATTTGCTAGTGTAGATAGAATTAAAAGGAAAACATCAAAAAGAGATTCACCAAAATTCACCATCACCAACATACACTCATAGCCACACCCCATCCACTTGCATGGCTTATGGTCTTAACTCAAAGTCAAGCTCGAGCTAAAGCCATAGCCCAAGCTGCCATGGACCATCAAGGTCTAGCCCCTTCATCAGCCACTACCCCTCCTACTCAGCAGGAGTTAGTCCTACAACCATCCTCAATAAGTTATGCTGTCTACATGTAGTAGATAACTTTCTCACTGATTGGGTCACAAGACCTAGGCACCACCTACTACCATGTCCCCAACATAGAACCAAAGTATACAGGTAACCCACAATCTTCAAGCCATGTTACAATCATTGATATTGAGGTGACCTTGGCCCTTCAGAGTACCTTTGTTCTACTCCAGTATCACCTCACCCATCCTTACCCCTGTTGACCATCCCACCTTGATTGATTTTGCCCATGCCCTAGTAAATGGTCTACACCCATACAACTTGTCATGTTGAACCAAATCCTGAGTATGGTATACCTTCATCATTATTTCCTCTTGGAGGATTTGAGCCTCGGTCTAACATAGGTGTAATAGTGGTAGATCAGAACTAACCTCCCTTGGGTTAGGTTAACGCAACATCACAGGTGCTTACATCTAATATGCTCACCACAACACCATCACAAGGCCCTAATTCCACATTTGTGCGAGATAATTTCTTTACGCAAAACTAGATCATCTGTTATTCAGGCACTAACACCCCCTCAACCACAGGATGCTTCTTGTAGTTACTCCCAGCCACCACTAAGCCAACCTCCACCCTTAATCGAATATCACCCAACCACATTTGTCCCTACCTAGCCAGCACATGAGGCTAAGGATTATGGCCAATAAACTCCACCCTAATAGTACTACCAACAACAACAACCGCTATAGTAGTACTATAAACAACAACACCAACCATCCCAAACATCTCAACATCACCCACAACATCAACAAGTTTCTCAACCATAGAAAAATGACCTACCAACAGGTCATCCAACAATAACATCAATCACCACCCTTGCAACAACAAAAATAGTAGCCACCACCCTTCAACTACCAACTACCCTTTAACTAGGGTCCACCATCCAACACATACACCCAACAACAACTTGACCCACATCAATAGTATGCGTAGTTGAGGTTTCATGATGGCACATCCCAGGGGGTTCTACAACAACAACAAACACCACCCATCAACTACCAACTATCCTTTAACCAGGGTCCATCATCCAATACATACACCTAGCAATAGCTTGACCTACATCAACAGTACACACAATCAATATTTTAGGATGGCATATCCGAGGGGTTTTGTAACAACAACAACCACCACCCATTATCTACCAACTACCCCTTAACTAGGGCCTACCATCCAACACATACACCCAATAACAACTTGATCCACATCAATAGTATGCACAATCGAGGTTTCAAGATGGCACATCTTAGGGGGTTTTGCAACAACAACAACAATAACCATCATCCATTAACTACCAACTACCCTTTAACCAGGGTCCACCATTCAACACATACACCCAACAACAACTTGACCCACACCAATAGTACACACAATCGGGTTTTTAGGATGGTACATCCTAGGCGGTTCCTCAACCTGCATCAGATCCATTCTAATGGTTGGCCGATCATGTTCTTACTTTATAGATGCAAGTTTTAGGTACAAGATATCAAAATTCGATACTCAATCAGCTGTAGAACTTCCCTATACATCCCTCAGTACCTTCACCACCGTATCCTCTATTTTTTGTGATGCCAAAATTTGATAAATTTGAAGGCAAGGAAGATCCCCAAGAGCACATGAACAATTTATCAATGCATGTTATCTCCTTAATGAGATTGATGCTCTCATGCTCTGCACCTTCCTGTTGTCCCTTGAGAGAGAAGCCTTAGACTGTTATTGTTAGGTTGTGGAGTCTGATCTCGGTAGTTATCTATTCCTTAATTGGACTATAGATGACCAATCTTGAACAAAAGGCGAATAAGAAAAATTTAATTTTAGGATTGGCTAAAATTAAGTTTTTTTTAATTGTAAACTTTCTAAGTTTGAATTAGGCCTTAAGTGGGGATTGGGTTAATTATAGGATGTTTGTTTTAGCATGCATGTAACTGGATTTTCCTATTTATGTAATATCTTTGATAGAGAGGATTGTATCTTGTTTATGAAAAGTGCATAGGATTGTGCATCTCCTGTAGAGAGATTAGGAAGCTTGGTGTAGAGCTTGATGCAAGGGTGTTTGCATGTTGAATTATGGTTAAAGTAATTATGTGGAGATGTTGGTGTTTTGAAGAGGAATTTGCAACTAGTTGTGTTGCAGGATTACTCCCTTCAGAGATTGTATTGGTGTTAATGCAAAAGACTGGTATTTCTTGGTGGATGTAACCCACACTAAGTGAACCACATTATATGATGTATTTTTCTTGCCTTGCTTTTTTATTGCTCTTATGTATTTTATATTTTATATAGTGAATAAAAACTATTGGTATCAGAGCAATTTTGAGATTCAAGATTGAGTGGAATCAAGGGCGAAGGTGTTGGCGATGGCGGTGGCTACGGTGGGGGTTGCGACGATCGAAGCGACGATTGTGGCAAGGTGACATCTACGATGGCGGACTCCTTGATGGATAGAGCAGCAATGTGAGTATGATGCGGGATGATGCATATATTTGAGTTGGTTCTTGAGTGGCGACGAGAGCGTGATGCGATTCTGGTCGATTTTTTGATGTAGATAGGAATACTATGAGGAGGAGAGAATAATATTCTATGAAAATATGGAGAACAATAGTCGAGAGAAATACCTATTCAAGATAGCGGTGATAGGGGATTCTGTGATGGGGAAGTTGAATCTGTTGTTGAGGTATTCTCGAAATGATTTTGATCCCAACTCGAAGGCGACCATAGGCATGGAGTTTCAGACCTAGGTCCTAGAAATTGACGTATTGGAGGAGATATCGATGGCATGGGTGATGCTGCCCGAGGGCTTTCGGTATTGAACATGGGAGAGGGGTTTCATACACATGGGGTGATCCTCACAAGTGTACATTATTTTGCATCCATCGATGGGGGTGTTCATGAGCCACTCAGGGTGGTCATCTGTGTTGGAGGCGGTAAGGTATAGAGTGAGGAATGTGCTATTACTGATGGTTAACGATCAGGTAATGGATGCGAGACTATTTGCAAATGAATTAAAGGTCACCATGGAATTTTAAAGGGAAGCGGATGGAAGTTTCACAGAGGAGCATATTCAGAGGAGCATATTTGAAAGAATGAAGAGAAATTAATAGCCCCAATAAACTTAAAACTGAAAAGCAGTAATAATAGAATCAAAAGAAGAAGATAACAGATTCACACATTACACAATATTTATCTTGGAAACCCTCAATCAAGAAAAACCAGCATAGTATTATTATTGTATTAACTTCATCGTCTCCAATACAATAATATTCTCTTTCTGTCTTCTCTGTCTGCTCAAACCCTTATGCAAGTGCAATATATATAACAAAAGCACATGCATATATTTTTACAATATCATGGTATTATTTTATTATTGCATTAACTTGACCATTTTTAATGCAATAATATTCTCCTTTTATCTCTATTAAATCCTCATGCAAGTGCGATATATATAACAAAAGCACATACATGGATTTTTACAATATCATGGTATTATTTTATTATTGCATTAACTTGACCGTTTCCAATGCAATAATATTCTCCTTTTATCTCTATTAAATCCTCATGCAAGTGCGATATATATAACAAAAGCACATGCATGGATTTTTACAATATCATGGGTGAATAATGCAAGGGTTCAAATATAGTAACCCTAAAAGCCCATATGGGTCTAAAAATAGCACAACTAAAAATAGCCTATCTAAAAATAGCTTAAACCCTAAAAACATTTGGAGTGTCCAGTACATGTCTATAAATAACTTGTCTAAAAATAGCCCGAACCTGAATAACATGGAAAATATTCAACATATTTCCAACATTCTCCCACTTATTGAATACTTTCCATAGGGGCCAAAAACTGCCATTGTCAATTATCAAGGGCAACCATGCCCATAGATCTTCTACACCAAGAAAATTTCTGAGCAGGTACAACCTTTGTTAATAAATCAACAATATTCTTCTTTGTATCAACTTTCTCCAATATCACCCGGTTCTCTTCAACCATATCTTTCATTTTCTATGCTCGAAGTCCCTTCTCACCAATATGTCCCATGTGTTGATGCCACAACATTTTATTTACTATAGGAATACTTAGAGCCATTTCAACCGTATTATTTTCCTGTACAACTGAAGTGTTATTGCAATTAATACTTACAGTGCTAGCCTCAAGTCTAAACAAATTTCCTGTGCAAACTCCCCTTGCCAACACCAAAGATCCATGAACCATCTTGTAACTATCCTTATTAAATACCACATTCACACCTGCATCATTCATCTTACTCATAGATATCAGATTCCTTACCAAACCCAGAATATGCAACACACTAGGAAGGGTTTTAATTCTTCCATATTTTAGCCTCAACTTGAATCTTTCTTGACCTATTATTTTATATGTCAAATTTTCTCTCAAAAAAAATTTACCTCCATCTATATTTTCATATTCACTGAACCCCTCCCTATGAGGAGTCATATGAAAATAAGCACCTGAGTCAATCAACCATGAGTCAAGGCATTCATTTGAGCATGCTGTAGCCAAGAATGTGCTTCCCATATTTCTTCTTTTTCCTTGATCCTATCACGTACGAATCCCACTCAAGAATTAATTTATCATAGGGTTGAAACCCTTACTCCTCAAACAAAGCTAAAACCTGGCTCTGATACCAAATGAAGAGAAATTAACAACCCCAATAAAATTAAAACTGAAAAGCAGTAATAACAGAATCAAAAGAAGAAGATAACAGATTCACACATTACACAATATTTATCTTGGAAACCCTCAACTGGGAAAAACCAACACAGTATTATTATTGTATTAACTTCACCGTCTCCAATACAATAATATTATCTTTTTGTTTCTCTATCTGTTCAAACCCTTATGCAAGTGCAATATAAATAATAAAATACATGCATAGATTTTTACAATATCATGGTATTATTTTAATAATTGCATTAACTTGACTGTTTCCAATGCAATAATATTCTCCTTTTATCTCTATTAAATCCTCATGCAAGTGAGATATATATAACAAAAGCACATGCATGGAATTTTACAATATCATGGTATTATTTTATTATTGCATTAACTTGACCGTTTCCAATGGAATAATATTCTCTTTTGATCTCTTTTAAATCCTCATGCAAGTGTGATATATATAACAAAAGCACATGCATGGATTTTTACAATATCATGGGTGAATAATGCAAGGGTTCAAATATAGTAATCCTAAAAGCCCATATGGGTCTAAATATAGCACAACTAAAAATAGTTTGTCTAAAAATAACTTAAACCCTAAAAAAATTTGGAGTGTCCAGTACATGTCTATAAATAGCTTGTCTATAAATAACATGTCTATAAATAGCTTGTCTAAAAATAGCCCGAACCTGAATAACATGTAAAATATTCAACATATTTCCAATATAACCATTTGCCTAGACATAGCCTCTATAATTTTGAGCAATTGGCCAACCTCTTCCTGGAATGGTTCTCCTTAAATGTCAAGAAGCAAACAATTTTGACAGACCTATATAATATTTGACAATTTGATGATAAGCTTATCTTATATTATGGTGCTAGATGGAGAATTATGATAATAGAGTTACCCTTTCCTCTCCCCATCACAAATCTCACTAGAATGTTTACAAGGAGTTGTTCTAAATTGATATCGCTATTATTGCAATTTCAACAATATTGCACACTCGAAGAAGCTCTAGTGTAGGCCAATATAATTGAGGACATAAAGATCCAAGAGGGAGAGATAAAAATCAAGAAGAAAGAGTGCTGAACAAAAACTCCAAGGGCACCTCCAACAACCAGTCCAAACCCAATCAGGTTAATCAGATGGTATTAAGCAGTTCCAATCAACAATAATGTCAACCACCACCTCAAAAACCCCCACAAGTTCAAAAAACATCTCAACAACCCCCATATTAGGCCACACTACCTCCTGCACAACTAAAAAATCAATCACAACAAGACAATCACAACAGACATCCTATTAGGACCCCTCGCAGCTACACGCCACTTTAAAAACCTTATTCAGTCATATTTCAAAGGCTTTATGAGGTGCAAGCAATCATATTATCAGAAATAAAACTAGAGGATCCAAATAGACCTAAATATAGGTCTTACAAAGAATACCACTATTGTGTTTACCACAGGTAAAAGGGTCATGATATCAATGATTGCTTTACATTCAAGAAATTGGTACAAGATCTTATCAAGAAGGGGGCTATTACCATTAACAATCCTTTGGTTCTGCAAAATCAAAATGAACTAGTGCACCTAATTTACTAGGGAGGATACATATAGTTACTCGAAACTAGCACTACTTTGAACAATTAACACAACCGAGTACTGCAACCAACACACCATCTTCTACATTGCCACCTCCACCAGTCACCAACAATCACCTTAGGGGAAACCAAGGTATCACACCTTCCTTGTCAATCGATTAGTCAAATGATCATCAATCAATTTAGGGGAAACCAAGGTATCATACCTTCCCCGTCAGTAATATCAAATTATAAAATCAACTTGGAGGTATTCAAGGCATCACACTTTCCTCAACCATCAATAAAATATGCATCAATCAGTTTGGGGATACTCAGGGTATCACATTTTCCCTACGGTTAATCCAAACACAAAGTAATTTGGGGATGTTGAAGGTATTGCACCTTCCCCACAGTCACAAAAATACAAAAATAAATAATAAAAAATAATAAAGTAAGAAAATTTTAGCACCAATAAAACTTTGATTATAATTCAATACATACTTTTATTCATTTATCATAAGTGATCTTACCACATTAATCAAGGACATCTTCCTTAGGGTTTTGTATCTCACATTTCCCTCATTATAGGCATGTCAGTTACATCAACCATCCATCCAAACAATAGAACAAGAGAGGAGAAAAGTGTTAAAGAAAAAGAAACCCTATGACAAGTTTATCTTTCTCGTGTCCATGGCTTGACAAATCTTTAGGTGCTTTTGGTCATTCAGCCATACCTAATGTCTCATTCAACTTGCATTGAACATTATTAGTTCTTGAGTACTATAGGTCTTCTTGGTAATCTTAAGTTTTTGCCCAAATCACACACAAATCTCACACATTAAATCACATCTTGGTGTCTAGGAAAGATAAAATCATAAGTCACTATTACCATAAAGCGAACGGTTTTTCCTACTCATCCAATTATGCGCATGGTTCAAAAAACTAAGAATTGACAAAAGGACAAGCTCCCCCCTTTCAAAAAAAAATCCCCTTGCTCTAACACAAAATGAGAAAGCCTCCAAAAGCAAAAAATACAAATCCCTTGCTCCTCCATAAAATGAGCAAGTATCCTAAAAAGCAAAAGCAAAAGCAAGAAAATCTCCTTTCTCCTCTACAAAATGAGCAAGTCCCACAAAGAAAAAAAATTCCTTACTCTTCCACAAAATGAGTAAGTACCTCCAAAACCCCCACCCCCCCCCAAAAAAAGGGGTAAAGAGCTTGAATCCTTGAAATTATTAGTTTTTGACAACCATGGGGTGATCTTCATTACAACAATAGGTTATAGACGCCTTCCTGGCAATGGAGTAGCCTTATACATGGTGACACATCTGTTATATTAACGATATTTTTTTGTATAGATCTATGTACACTGTTGGATGATCTAGATTATTGGCATAAGTCACAAATGATGAGTCTAAACTTACCCAAAATAAAAAATAAACATTAACTACACACACAATTAGTCTTTGTGAAACTTTAATAACTTGGTTGACTTTAGAATCCTCAAGTGCCTACTTGATTAGTAGAGGAGTTTGATTGAGGTCACAAGCCGAATTAAAATGAATGACAAAGATACTAACTTAATAGAAATCAGAGAATAGAAGTCATACACAGGGATTGAGAACTCAAACTGGAGCCATAAGCCTTTATTTTGGGAGCAGATTTCAAGTACACAACTGCTTTTCTAGCAAAAGTTCATTGGGCATGCCAAAAATTGTTGGCAATTGAACCAGCCTAGATACAGGTTTTCTAAGTCTGCAACACCCTAGGCTCGCATCCAAGAATTGAATGCCCGAAGGAAAGAGATGTCCACCATGGCAATCTCCAGTAGGGCTGGTTTCAAAAATAAAAATGGATGATTGGAGATAAAGGATATAAATATACTGAAAGAGATGGGAAATTATAAAAAGGAATGGGAAATGGCCAAAGGCTAGAGATTTGGGGTGATGGACTAGAAGCACGATAAACAACTTATCTCTTTGAACCAATAACAATCAAAACAATGACTAGTAACAAAAAACCGTATAAAATCCTCAGAACTTATGTAAACTCCAGCAAGAATTCCAGGGACCAATATTCTATCAACAGCAAAATCTAGACAATAGAATTAAACTATAAAATAGAGACACTATTTTAATATAAATCATAGAATAGAAGTCATACACAGAGATTGAGAACTCAAACCGTAGCCAGAAGCCTTTATTTTGGAAGCAAATTTCAAGTATACAGTTGCTTTTCTAGTAGAAGTTATCCATCCTAATTACAGAGAAGAAGATGGTTTATATATAAGAAACCTACCGCTTGAAACATCAATCCCAAACGACTCTCGTGACAGGTAGATCCAATCTCGACAATAACCAAAAATAGTCAATTCTTGCCTTATTGATGAGTTAACATTAAATGCAGAAGGTTCTAGCGATGACTTGAAATAGTCAATCCAGACTTACAGGTAACTTGATATCGAAGCTAGAAGCTTCTAGTGATGATATACTATCGAACGGTCTCAGGAGTAGCCTTAGAGCAGTGAAACAGAGGATGCACTGTGGATCTCTCCTTTAGTTTGTTATCTCCTTCTAACAAGATGCCCCTAGCTCTTTTAAACAAAGCGCTCCCTTGTAGAGCGCTTTTCAGCAAAGTGTTCCCAAGTGGAGCGCTTTCTAAACAAAGTGAATAATTAGCACTTTGAAGAGCTATAGGAGAAGTACTTCTAGAAAAGTGCAGATTTCACTAAGACTTAGCCATTTTATGGAGTCTACCCATGTAGTACTCTAGCTACCTTCTGATAAAGCTCTTTAGAGGGGAATTTTCGTCAAAGCATTCCAAGTGGAGCGCTTTTGAGCAAAGCACTCCCAAGTGGAGTGCTTTTGAGCAAAGTGCTCCCTTGTGGAGTGCTTTTTAGCAAAGCACTCCCACATAAGGAAAGGAATGTCCTTCGTGGCAATCTCTAGAGGGCTCGTTCCAAAAATAAAAATGGGGGATTAGAGATAAGGGATAGAAATAATACTGAAAGAAATGGGAAATTACGAAAAGGAATGGGAAATGGCCAAAGGCCAGAGATTTGGGGTGATGGAATGGAAGCATGATATAAAGCTTATCTATTTGAACCAACAACAATCAAAATAATGACTTTTAACAGAAACTAGTATAAAATCCTCAGAACAATGTAAACTTCAACAAGTATTCCAAGGACTAGTATTCTATCAACAACAAAATCCAGAAAGCAGAATTAAACTGAATGACAAAAATACTAACTTAATAGAAATCACAGAATAGAAGTCATACACAAGGATTGAAAACTCAAACCGGTGCCATAAGCCTTTATTTCGAGAGCAAATATCAAGTACACTACTGTTTTTCTAGCAAAAGTTATCATGAGCATAATGATCTGTGCGTCTGAGCTGGAGGCATTTAAGGTGTCTACATCAGTAGGGTTGTCAACAAAATTAGCCCACATGGGTTCCAAATCCCCTATTGATAGAGGAGGATGCTCTGGATCTGTGAAACCCAGAACCTTAATATCAATGAGAGCATCCAAGTATCGTAATGCAATCTGGCGCTCTTGCAAAAGCGTGTTTGAAGCTAAATGAACTTTTTTGGCCAGCTCAACTTTTGTGTAATAATACTGCAAGGTAGTCTTAGCATTAGCCCATGATCAGTCCAGATCACTCATAGGCTCAAAGTGAATAGGTACATCTTGTATTTTCCTAATATGGATAACCAAGTCTAACCAACAATTAACATCTGCCTGGGTTGAATCTAGAATTGGGCTCCCAACTAGAATAGCATAATGTGCTTCCTTATAAAATTGGAGAGCTTTGATTCCTTTGGCAGCTCTTTGAGGAAAATCCCTTAAGAAGTACAAGCACATCTCTTGCAAGCTCTCCCTAGAAGGCAAGCTAGGCGGTTGCGCCTCAAGCGCTTGCTTGGATTCTAGCTCTCTAATCTGAACAGTAAGCCGTTAATTTATCTGATTTGCCTATGCTACCTCCCAAATATGGTGAGCATTTGTCGTTTCAAGGTTAGCGTTATATGCATCAAGTTATTGTACTTTCTTCTCTAGATCTTCAACTCTAGAATTAAGCTTTTGAATTTGGCCATGATGCTCTCATTCTAGCTCTTCATTCTTCCTCCTTTTCACTGCCAACTCTTCCTGTAGCTGATCAACCTCAGATTGGGCTTTAAAATATCAAAATTTGTAATGCTCTCCATGTGCATAGATTGAGCAAATGCCAACTTGAACCTCTTTCATTTTTTCTTGGGTATTCATCCTAGCCACATTGAAACTTGTATGCCTGAGAGCATAGTTAGTTGGGGTTATTTCTCCCAAAGGCTTGCTCACCAATGGTATCTTTTCAAATGTATGCAGGTACATTGACTCAATATATAGAATATAAGCTTTGCGTGCCTCTACCAAAGGTAAAGCCTCTCTCTCCCTACAATATTTGAGCCATTTCATAGAATTCTTCCTGGCTCTATGGACACTTTAAGCTACAACTAACTACTGTGACAAATCCAGTTTTGACTCCAAAGGCTCAGGGACCCCTAATCCGAGAATAGGTGTTGATGAAAGGAATGGAAAATCGAACTATAGGCCTAGGGCTATAAATGGAGCTGAGAGGGAAGTGATTGCGCTAACCCTCAGAGGGGCTTGAGTTTGTATGACTGAAACAATGGGTTTGGGCGTTACGAACACGAATGAATAAAAATATATGGTGGGAGTGGGAGGAGTGGAGGAAACGCCTGTTAGAAGCACCAAATAAGCAGGTAAGGAGAATATTTGAAAAGCAAGGGGAAGAAACAGTTGAAGCGGAGACTGCAAAAGGATTAGGGGATTTTGCATAAGATGTAAATGGGGAAGCTAAGGGTATAGGTGATTTGGTAGGAGACAAGAAATATACCTGGGAAACATGATAGTTTAGATTGCTCAGCTCTGAAATAGGGAATGTACTCAACATAGGGGTCACTGAAATAGGTATGGTGGAGACTACTGAAACTGCTGATGCAAAGGCTACAGATAATGACATTATCATAGTTACATCAGGGATTGAAAAAGTTTCAAATAGAGGTGCAAAACTTAAGGCTGAGGAAAAAAAAACAAGATAAGGGGATGAGAACATACCTTGGAGCCCCATAGAGGAAGGGGCCATGAGAGATTCTTCTAGCACCTGGGTTCCACATTCTTCCTTGTCTAGAGCGTTGGTGTTGTCCTTGTTTGATTTTTATCACCTAGAGGCTCTTGAAAGGTCGTCTGTCCTCCGTCTACCACACTTTGTTCTTCAATTTGTTTTGCCACAGGCGCTCCTTGAACAGGCGCTTCAATTTTGACCTTCTGTTCTTCAATCTACTCTGTGACCGCTTTGTCTTCAATATGTTCAGTCATAGATGCTTCGAGCAGTTTAGTGGTAGCTACTTCTTCAGCTACAAACACCTCCTCAGCCACAAATACTTCAAGTATAGCTTCTTCCTATATAGATATCTTAGCTCCCCTACTCCCTTGATCTTCTTGAGTAGCTAGTAGTTCGATACTAAGAGGCTTTTATCGATCTACCTCTACAACCACGACCTCTTCTGTTACAGCTACTTCATTAGGGTTTTGAAGGGCTAGAGCGCCTGAATGCACCACCATTCTGAAAGGCTTTTGGGCTCCAGTTCATGGTTTTTTTATGATTTTTTGTAGAAGAGATGCTTCAATTTTTATTTTCGATGAAGCGCTCTTCCTTTTAGGTGTGTTCTCAATAGAGGGAAGAGTGCTCATGATAGCTTTACCCATGCTTGGCGAGTTATATCGTGGATGATCCAAGTCATCAACATCATCAGGGTGGCACCCTGTTGTGGGCACAAAATCAACAAAGGAAAATGGTTGGAAAACACTAAAGTTGTCTTCATAAATATCTAAAAATTGGTCATAAATCGCTAGTTTATTAGTGAAAGGTTTGCCGTGGTGCACCCTATTGATCCACCATTGCTATACTTTGTGGTCTCACCATTTTTGGTACCTAACCTTGATACTTGCTATGATGGATCTGGTCAGCTTCTGCTCTGGATTTATAGCGAGATTGTAGTCAAACTCCATAGTATAAAAATCTAGCCAAGGTGGCAGCGATTCCATCTCATCTACATGCCATTCAAGCTCCAAGCCAAGTGGGTTATTTGCATTGGTTTTCCATATCTGATTGCTAGCAGTTGTGAAAAACTTGTACCTTAAGATTTTTTTCTATTATACCCAATGGATCCCATTTCCACCAATGGGGAAGCTCAATCAATCCAAACTGATATAGTGCTACAATTAGAACCGCATTTTTATTGCACTGAGCTATCTTGACTCCTCCGAACTCGAAAGGGGTGGAGATTATGACTTTTATCCCATGATCCTTTCCATACTTTTGATTAGTATAGTCCAGCTGGAGGGCTACCTCTAAAGCGAATATAAATAGAGTGGTGTAAAAATGCAGTAAAAAATATTTTTTGAAAAACCCATATACTCTGATGACGTAACCTTGCATAAGGAAGAAGGTATCCCCCAAATGTTGTTCTACTAATTTTTCCTTCAACTCTGTCGAGAAATGCTCATACTGGCCATAAATTAAGCTTAAATTTGGACCAAAAAAAAACTAATTGAAAACGTAGTATGAATTACTTACAGTAAAGCTATCTATCCAAAGATAAATCGATAGCGGCTTTCCCTCGTCGTCTCTCTACTACTTTTGGACGAATCCAAAATTCTCATGTTGGTTCTATAAAAATAACCACACCATTATGGAAGAGAGTCTAAACTGGTGGCTCTGATCATTATGGAAAAAATCCAAAGAGGCATGTAGCTGTTGTGCAATGAATTCGGCCCAATCATAATAAATCGGGCTAGAACCTGGCTTGGCTTTGGAAGGAAAATAATTCAGGTTGTCTAAAATGGCCTTGGTCATGACAACCTGCTAGTCGGTGACCCACTCATTAGTTGCCAATCCCATCACCCATGCTAGGATAGAATAAATCTCAGGCTGTGAGAATTCATCCAAATGCCTTGGGAGCGCAAGTAGGTTACCAGTCACCATTGTATATTTTAATTGGTTCGACACGAAATCCTTCATCCAGGACATAGGATGATATCTGATAAATTCTTCATTGGTGTACAACCTTTGTGGAAAAATCTCGGAAGGATACTTTTCTCCTCTAGTGAATGCTTCCTAGACAA
The DNA here is from genome assembly GCA_028583015.1 of Wollemia nobilis. Classification (NCBI taxonomy): domain Eukaryota; kingdom Viridiplantae; phylum Streptophyta; class Pinopsida; order Araucariales; family Araucariaceae; genus Wollemia; species Wollemia nobilis. The sequence continues at coordinate 753,980 of JAQPPZ010000104.1, read as the reverse complement.
ATTTAGTGGTAATCGCAAACAATGGATCTCCTTGAGCATTTCGAACCGTTCGTATCGAAGGATCGTAATTCTAGGCCACTGCGTGAATGAACTCAGGACAGGCATGAACATGAGTGCACATATAAAAATACAAGTGCGAGTAGAGCACAATTGCCAACCGATTTTTAGCTGGGTCCTTTCTATTTTAATCTAGGTAATCTAGTTTTAAGAAGTGATGTTCATCTTACTACTGTTGAATCTGAACATCTGGCGACTCAACTGAACCTAGTACACCTCCAAATATCGTAGACCAGTCTAAAATCCTACCCTCATGCACACGAGATGGAGAGTTAAACAAACTGAAGAAGTAGAGTTCTTCAAACTTGATATCAACACTTTAGGAGAGCATCCTAGGGTGGTTAGGTTGAATATTATGCTTGAAGGAACATCATCATAAGAAGCGGTCTTAGAGTCTCCTACTCTCACTCCTGACATCACAACAACAAGCTTGCCTTCAAATCCATCGAATTCACTAGATCACCAGAACATCTCAGTTTCATCAAATGTTCATTCAAGAATTTCAAGTGTCCCGACGACTCCAGTTCACACACCTCTACACACTCATATGGCACAACCAACACCACCCAGGCAGTTCGCTACCTGGAACCATCTTGAAGTGTTTACCCTTGCAGGCCAACACATGGTACCTCCCACAGCTTTGAAGGCTCTACCTACTTACGACAACATGAGAAATACAATGCAAGAGCATATCCAAGATATCGCAGGGTTGGTGACCATCCATCAAATCAACAATGAGGACGTCATGATAAAGTTGCTCGTCCTTTCACTGAGAGGTAAGCCTCTATACTGGTATCGATCACTTTTGCTTAGTACTATTACTTCATGGGATCAATTAGGAGGCGAGTTGGTAAGGGGCTTCAATGAAGAAACTGACCCCTTCTCCCTCTTAAACTAATTCACAACTATACAATGCCATCCTCAAGAAGAAATCATTGACTACAATGTTCAATTCAAAAGAACTTGGAAAAGGGTTACTGAAGGCCTATGGCCTACACCAGAGAAGGTCGCATTTTATTACTTAAGATATTTTCACCCTAGTATTAGCATGAAAATTTGACAGGCCAATGTTAACACATTCTCACAACTATATCATCAGGTGCTCTAAGCAAAAATTGATTTGGTGTCTATAGGGCAGTTACCTCCAAATCCTACGACCTCGATTTACCCAGATTTCCCATAGAGCCAGTATCCGAGTATATATGCTCAGCCCAATTCTCATGCTCAATATAAACAATCTTGGAATCCACCCTAGAAACTCCAACCTATGCTTGTGCCTCAATACCAAGCACTGACTGTTCCCCAGTTACCCGCTCCAACATAATATCTAGCTTTGTCGTCATCGTCGACGCTGGCTCAAATGCCTATAAGTCAGGTAGCTGCTAACCAAGCGGCTATGATCGAAGCTCAAGCTAAAGAGCTATAAGAAGTTAATTCTTACATGAAGATGATGGCAAACCAGATGAGCACCATAAGAAAAATACAGGATGATCAAGGCTTCCATCAGAGGAGGTTCCCTCCTCCCCCAATCACTAAAGATCAGGAATCTGCTTGTCCTCACAGACAATATGAAAAAAATTTAGTGGTAATGAACAGTGAAGAGACCACCGCATTCAATTATTTATATTAGTGCATCACATGCAATAATATGCACAATGAAGAATACTGCATGGTGCATCTAAATTATGTGCAAACACTGGTTGGTGGTCCATATGAACAAGTAATTATGATCAGGAAGCTAGTCGAAATCTCATGATGTCATCTGCTGACCAAGTTTTTGTTCTCACCAGGGCCGAGAAAAGGCCTATCAAGGTAGGTCCAGTTCATATGGATCCATTGAAAGTACCCTCGACACCCAAGCTCGTAGCTAAATTGTCGACTAAAGCTCAGCCCCAGGCAAAAGCTCTCAATCCGATGACAACCGCTCATCAGTCTGACCTATCGAAGGACCACCTACCACTTTGTGTTAGATAAAGAGTCCTTCAACCTAAAGGTACAGCTTCTTAGCCACCAATCGAAACATGAGACCAGGCAAGGGAGAAGCTCCAACATCCCTCACTGACTAAACGCCTACAGGTAGACGCGATGCAACAATATCGAAAGATCTGTGAACCTACAAGAGGAGCAAGAGAACCCACCACTTCAACATACAGTATAGTCAAAGAAATGAAGAAGAATCCTTCTAAGATAAGCCTATATGATACCCTTCAACTCCAAGGTCAAGTTGATCTATTGCAGGAATCTCTCAAGTCCACTCAATACAAGGAAAGCAGGACAACTCAAACTGTATTCTTAACCATTAACAACTTTGACCATAGGTAAAAATAGGCCCCTACCATTTTACCTTCTCTTCGAATGGAGGGATGGGTCATACATAACTGCATGATGGACTCAAGCGTCACTACAACCGTCATGCCCAAGGTTGTCTATGAGATCATGGGTATGGAGTACATCCGCAGCAGCCCTAGGGTGCTGCAGTTAGACAAAACTCAGATAAATACAGTAAGAGTGATCAAGGATATTCCCATCCAACTCCATAAAATGTTGCAAGTCACAGTTATACAGGAGATCATGGTGGTCGACTTAGAGCTATATTTTAGTATGTGTCTTTCGCGAGAATTCATAGTAAATATGGGAGGCTACCTCTCCCTCGACTACACCCACATGGAGATACCCTTCAAAGGAAGAATATTCAAGCTCTTCAATGAGAAGCCTACTGGTTTTCACATGGAGAAGCTTGAGGATGAAGAAAATGGCTCAGTATCTGTCAAATTGATGGTAAAAGAAATACAAGTCGACTTGATGGAAGAAGCTCTCGATGAAATCCAACTAGAGGATGACTTCTCCTTAACAGATTTCAATGCGGTTAATGGTACAGAATTAGGAGGCTACATGCTCACTAAGCTTGAGAAATAAAAGCAATCATACCCAGAAGCGCTCCCAGCCTCAGACCAACTTTGGAAGCTATACTTTGATGGTTCTCAATGTAAAAATGGTGCAGGCTCGAGAATTGCTCTCATATCCCCTATTGGAGAACAAAAGACTTACTCATACAGACTAGCTTAGAGCTATACAAAAAATGCAACTGAATATGAGGCTCTGTGCCTTGGAATCAATAAAGCTGAGAAGCTAGGCATCAAACAACTAAAAATTTTTGGGGACTCCAAGCTGATCTGTAATCAAATTACCAGCAAGTGTGCCAATAAAAAACACTACCTAAAGGCGTATCACAACAAGGTATGGGATTTATTTGATTCCTTCAATGCACTAAATGTCAAATCCATTTCAAGGGAGAAGAATAAGTTGGCTGATGTTCTAGCTTTCATCGGTGCCCGATTTTAACCAGCTAATGACATGATGCACAAACCAAAGATGATAAGATTAATTTACCGACCTTTTGTTCTCGATAAAAAAATCCATTGGCAGGTGTTCGATAATTATGAACATCTTGTTAACTTCTTGATCAATGAAGCGTCAACCATCGAAGAACGGGCTCTGAATGAATAAGACCATGAATGTTTGATTCAATTGAAAAACAATCATATCCCTAAAGGCCTGATCATGCTGGAAAGCCTCTTCAACAAAAATGATAGGCCTATCGACCATAAGATCAATGTGGACCAGAAGGAATTCATCAACTTGGAGTTAGAATCAGGGAAGATCATCATGGTAGGGACCAATTGCACAGTCGGAGAGCTTCAGTATATCCAGATTATGTGTAAAGAATACCCTGATATCATTTCCTGGTGTTACCAAGACCTAAAGGGGTATGAAAAAAACATCATCCAGCATACCATCGAGTTAGAAGAGGGTGTCAGACCCTTCAGACAGAAGCAACATCCCATAAATCCAAAAGTCGAAGCTCTAATGAGGGTCGAGTTTTTGAAAATGCTCAAAGCTAAGATCATATATCTAATTAAGCATTCTTCCTAGGTAGCTAACCTGGTTCTAGTAAGGAAGAAGAATGACGACATCCGATTGTGTATAGATTTACGAAATCTGAATCAAGCATTGCTCAAAGATCACTACCCACTACCTCATATTGATCAAATCCTTCATGTGGTGGCAAGAACACAAAGGTTCTCCTTGTTATACGGGTTCTGAGGCTATAACCAGATATGGTTTAAAGATGAAGATCAACATAAAACCACATTCATGACCAAGTGGGGCACTTTCATCTACCAACGGATGCCCTTCGGCCTTTCAAATGCCAGGGCTACTTTCCAAAGGGCGATGGACCTCACTTTTGATGAACTAATCAATCATGTCATCATAATATACTTGGATGACATTACTGTATTTTCTCACAAGCAGGAAGAACACGGTCTATATTTACGATAAGTTTTTGAAAAATTCGGAGAGTTTGGGGTCTCTATCAACCCCAAAAATTCAATATTTGCGATGAAAGAAGAAAAGCTACTAGGGAATCTTATCTTTTAAAAGGGATTAACAATAGATCCAGCTTGAGTAGAAGCACTTCTTTGACTCTCACCCCTGCAAATAAGAAGGCCCTGTAGTCCTTTTTTGAATAGATAAACTTCATCAGGAAGTTCATCGTCGATTTTGCCCAAGTAATAAAATCAATGGCCCAACTCTTGAAAACAGGCACCGAATTCAAGTGGACTGATGAAAGGAGGTAAGCTTTTTAGGAGATTAAAGAGTGGATTGCTCAAGATCCCATTCTTATCAACCCTGACTACTCACGAGATTTCATCTTATACACGGTCAGAGAGCCTGGGAGTTATGTCGATGTCTTAACTCAAAAAGGTGAAGATGGAGATGAGGACCCGATTGTGTTTCTCAACCAGATCATTCAACCTCACGAAGAGAAGTTCAATTTCATTGAACAACAGGTGCATGCGATGATGAGGTCTCTCCAAAATTTTAGGCACTTTGTATCTCAAAGTAAAACAATCGTGTATGTCATACACCCCGATATCCGAAGCTTTATCATCCAAGGTGAGTTGGGGAATAGAAGGGCAGGATGGGTTACTAAAATCCAAGAGTTTGATATCGAGATATGCCCTACCAAGTTATTTTGAGGCAGAGTGCTTTGTCAAGAGTTAGCCAAAAATGCTATGGCCGAAGTTGTGATTCCAGACTCAGATAGCCTAAATTTTTATAGCAACTTGGCTATCCCATTCACTAGCAATTTAGATTGGACAGAAGACCTGATCAGATATTTTGATACAGGTCAATGCCCCTCATGCTTCGACGCTTCGCAAAGAAGAAAATTTCACCTACAAGCTAAAAGGTATGTCCTGACGCCTAATGGAATCTTTTATAATAATATTGACGAAGTCCTTTTAAGGTGCATTAAAGAGTCTCAAAAAACTAAAATCTTGGAAGAGTTTCACTCTAGAGTTTTGGGAGGGCATTTTGCTGGTAGATCGATGGCGTTAAAAATCATCAAAGCAGGTTACTATTGGCCCACTCTCTTTTTGGATGCCTTCAAAGCCGGAGCGCTCCACATGGAGAGCGCTTTGCCCAAAAGAAATAAATAAATAATTAAATGTCGGGGGCACTCCATTGGGAGTCGCTCCCATTTTTTTAGCCTTTTTTAAATAATCTTATTTCCTCGTTGTCCTGCCTTTTTAAAAAATATTTTAAATTTTAGTTGTCTGCTCTGATTTTGCCAAGTGTCCAGGAAGATTTTGTGCATCATGAAAAGTCATTTTCAAAACCCTAGGTTGGCACGAGTTTTAAAAGAAAAGGGGTTGTACGCCCATAAAATCAAAACATTCCTCATCCTCCGTCAGCCAAAATTGACATTTTCTTCAAATCTACCGACACCCTTTCTGGCCAATAATAGTGCGCCTCGTGGAAACGTACTTGTCCACCATCAGTATTTAGTTTTTTAAGAGAAATCCACCCGCACGAAGGAGCTTGAAAACACCCGATTGCATGCACGTTCACCCTGGCATTAATTAGGGGTGGCCTGCATTAGAGGTGGTGGTTCCAAGCAATGGCATTATAAAAATATAATATTTTCTAGCAAGGTTCAAGCTCATTTCCAAATATCTTCACTGTAACACACAAATCTGAAAACTTTCTGAAGCACTCAGCCACCATGGGTAAGAAAGGAAAGCAAATAATGGAAGAGACGATAATTGAAGAAGCTCCAAAAGAGAAGAAGCATAAGGAAAAGGTCCAAAGAAATAAAAAACCAAAAAATGAAGTTGCTTCAGCAGAACCATCAGATTCAAAAAAACTTTGAAAGAAGAAGAAAAAGAACATTGAAGAGCTGGTGCCTTGGCAACACCCTTTCCTCCGCTACAGAGACTACCTAGTGACGAACAAGGATATAGAGCAACTGCATCGAGATGTTGAGGAAGCATATAGAAAGGACCTAGTTGAAAACCCATTGGTAGCTGTGATCTACTCACACTTGTATTTTTACATGTGCACTCTTGTTCACGCCTGTCCTGAGTTCATTCATGTAGTGGCCAGGAATTACGATCCTTTGACATGGATGGTTCGAAATGCTCAAGGAGCTCCATTGTTTGCGATTACCACTGAATCTGTCTGGGAAGCATTCACTAGAGGTGAAAGGTATCCTTTTGGGATTGTTTTGCAAAGGCTGTACACCAATGAAGAAGCTGCCAGATATCAGCCTACATCCTGGATGAAGGATTTCATGTCGAACCAGTTAAAAGATACAATGGTGACTGGTAACCTACCTGCACTCCCAAGGCGTTTGGATGAATTCTCATAGCCTAAGATTTATTCTATCCTAGCATGGGTGATGGGATTGGCAACTGATGAGTGGGTCACCGACTGGCAGGTTGTCATGGCCAAGGCCATTTTAGACAACCCGAATTATTTTCCTTCCAAAGCCAGGCCAGGTTCTAGCTCGATTTATTATGATTGGGCCGAATTCATCGCACGATAGCTGCATGCCTCTTTGGATTTTCTCCATGATGATCAGAGCCACCAGTTCAGACTCTCTTCCGTAATGGTGTGGTTATTTTTCTGGAACCAACACGAGAATTTTGGCTTCATCCAAAAGTAGTAGACAGACAATGAGGGAAAGTCGTTGTCGGTTTATCTTTGGACAGATAGCTTTACTGTAAGTAATTCATACTACGTTTTCAATAAGCTTTTTTTGGGTCCAACTTTAAGCTTAATTTATGGCCAGTATGAGCATTTCTTGATAGAGTTGAGGGAACAATTAGTAGAACAGCGTTTGGGGGATACTTTCTTCCTTACGTAGGGTTACGTCATCAGAATATATGGGTTTTTCAAAAACCTTTTTTACTGCCTTTTTACACCACTCCATTTCTATTCGCTTTGGAGGTAGCCCACTATATGGACCACACTAATCAAAAGTATGGAAAGGGTCATGGGAGAAAAGTCATAATATCCACCCCTTTCGAGTTCGGAGGAGTCAAGATAGCTCAGTGCGGTCAAAATGCGGTTCTAACTGTAGCACTATCTCAGTTTGGATTGATTGAGCTTCCCCATCGATGGAAATGGGATCCATTGGGTATAATACAACAAAATCTTAAGGTACAAGCTTTTCACAGCTGCCCATGGTTAGATATGGAAAACCAGTGCAATAACCCACTTGGCTTGGAGCTTGAATGGCATGTAGATGAGATGGAATCGCTGCCACCTTGGCTAGATTTTTATACTATGGAGTTTGAGTACAATCCCACTATAAATCCAGAGCAGAAGCTGACCAGATCCATCATAGCAAGCATAAAGGTTAGGTACCCAAAATGGTCAGACCATAAAGTACAACAATGGTGGATCATGAGGGTGCACCAGGGCAAACCCTCAGCTAATAAACTGGTGATTGATGACCAGTTTTTAGATATTTATGAAGACAAATTTGGTGTTTTCCAACCATTTTCCTTCATTGCTTTTGTGCCCAAAGTAGGGTGCCACCCTGATGAGGTTGATGACTTGGCTCATCCATGATATAACTTGCCAAGCATGGGCAAAGATATCATGAGCGCTCCTCCCTCTGTTGAGCACACGCCTAAAAGGAAGAGCGCTCCGTTGAAAATAAAAATTGAAGTGCCTCTTCTATAATAAATCACAAAAAAAACCACGAACTGGAGCCCAAAAGCCTTTCAAAATGGTGGTGCATTCAGGTGCTCCAACCCTTTCGAACCCTAATGAAGTAGCTATAACAGAAGAGGTTGTGGCTATAGAGGTAGATCGATAAAAGCCTCTTAGTATCAAACTACTGGTTGCTCAAGAAGATCAAGGGAGTAGGGGAGCTAAGATATCTATACAAGAAGAAGCTATACTTGAAGTATCTATGGCTAAGGAGGTGTTTGTAGCTAAAGAAGCAACTACCACTAAATTGCTCGAAGCAGCTATGGCTAAACATATTGAAGACAAAGCGGTCACAAAGCAGATTGAAGAACAAAAGGTCAAAATTGAAGTGCCTGTTCAAGGAGCACCTATGGCAAAACAAATTGAAGAACAAAGCATGGTAGACGGAGGACAAACGACCTTTCAAGAGCCTCCAGGTGATGAAAAAGCAAACGAGGATAACACCAATGCTCTAGACAAGGAAGAAGGTGGAACCCAGGCACTAGAAGAATCTCTCACAACCCCTTCCTCTATGGGGCTCGAAGGTATGTTCTCATCCCCTTATCTTGTTTTCTTTTTCCTCGGCCTTAAGTTCTGCACCTTTGTTTCAAACTTGTTCAATCCCTGATGTAACTATGATAATGCCAGTATCTGTAGCCTCTGCAGCAATAGTTTTAGTAGTCTCCACCATACCTATTTTAGTGGCCCCTACATTGAGTACATCCCTTGTTGCAGAGTTGAGCAATCTAAACTTTCAAGTTTCCCAGGCATATTTCCTATCTCCTACCAAATCGCCTATACCCTCAACTTCCCCATTTACATCTTATGCAAAAGCCCCTAATCCTTTTGCAGTCTTCGCTTCAACCATTTCTTCCCCTTACTTTTTTAGATATTCCCCTTACCTGCCTATTTTGTGCTTGACTTAGGTGTTTCCTCCACTCCTCCCACTCCCACCACATCTTTTGATTCATCCGCATTCATAACACCCAAACCCACTATTTTAGTCGTACAAACTCAAGCCCCTCCGAGGGTTAGCGCAATCACTTCCCTCTCAGCTCCCTCTACAGCCCCAGGCCTACAGTTTGATTTCCCATTCCTTTTTTCAACACCTATTATCGGATTAGGGGTCCCTGAGCCTTTGGAGTTAGAGCTGGAGTTGTCACAACAGTTAGCTATAGCTGAAAGTGTCTGTAGAGCCAGGAAGAATTCTACGAAATGGCTCAGAGATCGTAGGGAGAGAGAGGCTTTAGCTTTGGCACAGGAACACAAAGCTTATATTCTAGATCCTGAGTCAATGGACCTACATATAGTTGAAAAGATACCATTGGTGAGAAAGCCTTTGGGAGAAATGACCCCAGCTAACTATGCTCTCAGGCATACAAGTTTCAATGTGGCTAGGATGAATACCCAAGAAAAAATGGAAGAGGTTCAAGTTGGCATTGGCTCAATCTATGCACATGGAGAGCATTACAGATTCTGATATTTTAAAGCCCAGTCTGAGGTTGATCAGCTACAGGAAGAGTTGGTAGCGGCAAGGAGGAAGAATGAAGAGCTAGAATGAGAGCATCAGGGCCATATTCAAAAGCTTAATTCTAGAGTTGAAGAGCTAGAGAAGAAAGTACAGGAACTTGATGCATATAATTCTGACCTTGAAACGATAAATGCTTGCCATATCCGGGAGGTAGCAGAGGCAAATCAGATAAATCAATGGCTTACTGTTCATATTAGGGAGCTGGAATCCAAGTAAGCGCTTGAGGCGCAACTGCTTGGCTTACCTTCTAGGGAGCGCTTGCAAGAGATGCGCTTGTACTTCTTAAGGGATTTTCCTCAAAGAGCTGCCAAAGGAATCAAAGCTCTCCAATTTTATAAGGAAGCACATGATGCTATTCTTGTTGGGAACCCAATTCTAGAGTCAGCCCAGGTAGATGTTAATTGTTGGCTAGACTTGGCTATCCAGCTTAGGAAGATAGAAGATGTACCTATTCACTTTGAGCCTATGAGTGATCTGGCCCGATCATGGGCTAATGCTAAGACTACCTTGCAGTATTATTACACAAAAGTTGAGCTGGCCAAAAAATCTCGTTCAGCTTCAGACACCCTTTTGCAAGAGCGCCAGATTGCATTACGATACTTGGATGCTCTCATCAACATTAAGGTTTCGGGTTTCACAGATCTAGAGCATCCTCCTCTATCAATAGAGGAGTTGGAACCCATGTGGGCTAATTTTGTTGACAACCCTGCTGATGTAGATACCTTAAATACCTCCAGCTCAGACACACAGATCATTATGCTCATGACCAAGTATTCTCAGATTGAATCTTGTTTAAAAGAATTTGACAGGATGATGGTGTTTGTTGATCTGGAGCGAATCAACGCTTATTGATGTCTTATTTTTGAGCTTCAAAAGCACCCCCCATATTCTTATGATCATTGGGATGACACTACAACTATATATAAGCATGTTTTTAACAAGTCATTGGACCAGTTTCTTCCTAAGCGCCCCTTGCCTGACGAAGAAAGTGAGATAGAAAGCGAATCTGGTATAGAAGATGAAGATTCAGATGAATAGGAAGAATAAAAAGATTAAGAGTCTGAGGACAATGAGAAACAAGATGATAAAGAACTCAATGAAGATGACACAAAATAAGAAGACCAAGAGAAGAAAGATGACTCTGTTGCCCAAGGATAAAGGCCTGGGATCTTTGCATTGAGACGGGATCAATACCCCACGAGCCACCAGATGTGTTGTCAATTTTGACACACCTTGTAAAAATGCATAGTAGATACGGTTTTGAAAGCGCTCATTGTAAAACTCCTTTTTTTCCATAAAAAATGGTTAAGGTGTTGTGGTTCTAAAGCTTTTCCTCATAAAAGCTCTGGTTTTTCTAAGCTTTCCTGTACTTTTCTTTTCTTACATTTTAGTTTTTCTATACTTTTGAAGTTTTTTTTAACTTGGTATGTTGCATGCAAAATTGTATATGTTTTAGCATGGGCAATCAAATGTTAAGTTCTCACTTCCAGCTCTTCTGTTTAGGATTCTTTTCCTTTCTTAGCTAGAGGATTATTTGCAAGATAGTTGAGAGGCTAAGGTGGCGAAATGGATGAAGTTACTAAGTAAAGATAAAATCTAAGCTTATCCAAAAAGGGACGCCTCCAAAAATTCCAAGTCCTTTTCTTAAAGTAGAAAGCGCTCCACAAGTGAGTGCTTTCCTAAAAAGTGCTCCACAAGGGAGTGCTTTGCTCAAAAGCGCTCCACTTGGGAGCACTTTACTAAAAAGCGCTCCACAAGGGAGCGCTTTGCTCAAAAGTGCTCCACTTGGGAGCGCTTTGCTCAAAAGCGCTCCACTTGGAGCGCTTTGATGGAAAGTCCCCTCCAAAGAGCTTTATCAGAAGGTAGCTAGAGTACTACATGGGTAGACTCCATAAAATGGCTAAGTCTTAGTGAAATCTACACTTTTCTAGAAGTACTTCTCCTATAGGTCTTCAAAGCGCTAAATCTTCACTTTGTTTAGAAAGCGCTCCACTTGGGAGTGCTTTGCTGAAAAGCGCTCCACAAGGGAGCGCTTTGTTTAAAAGAGCCAGGGTCATATCGTTAGAAGGAGCTAACAAACTAAAGGAGATGTCTAGAGTGCATCCTCTGTTTCACCGCTCTAAAGCTATCATTGAGACCGTCTGATCGATGATCATCATCAAAAACTTCTAACTTTAATATCAAGTTACCTATAAATTTTGGCCTGATTGTTCCAAGTCTTCATCGGAACCTTCTGCTTTTAATACTAAATTAGGATAAGGTAGACTATTTTTGGCTATCATCGGGATTGGATCAGCCCATCATGCAAGTGGTTGAGCATTAATGTTTCAAGCGACAACTTTCTCCTATATAAATCGCTCCTTCCTTATAACACGATATGGACTACTTTTGCTAGAAAAGCAGCTATGTACTTGAAATCTGCTCCCAAAATAAAGGCTTCTGGATCTCGGTTTGAGTTCTCAATATCTGTGTATGACTTCTATTATGTGATTTCTATTAAGTTAGTATCTTTGTCATTCAGTTTAATTATGCTTTCTGGATTTTGTTGTTGATAGAATACTAGTCCTTGGAATACTTGTTGGAGTTTACATTGTTCTGAGGATTTTATACTAGTTTCTGTTAAAAGTCATTGTTTTGATTGTTGTTGGTTCAAATAGATAAGTTGTCTATCGTGCTTCCGGTCCATCACCCCAAATCTCTGGCCTTTGGCCATTTTCCATTCCTTTTCATAATTTTCCATTTCTTTTAGTATTCTTTCTATCCCTTATCTCCAATCCCCCATTTTTATTTTTGGAACCAGCCCTACTGGAGATTGCCACGAAGGATATTCCTTTCCTTTGGGCATTCAATGCTTGGAAGTGGGCCTAGGGTGCTGTAGACTTAGAAAACCTGTATCTAGGCCGGTTCGATTGCCAACAGGTCACTAGGGTGTTTGAGCATCATGAAAGCACTTTTAGATTACTCTTCCCTAAGACAAGTGAAAGAACAAGTCATGTCATCTTCACCTCCATAGTAGCACATCCCATGACAATACTCACATTGCATTCACTCACATCCATTTCACATATGCGTCATTGTTAGTGGGTTAACACCCTTGATTAATTTTTTAAAAGTCATGTATAATGATACATGTCTAAGCATATTGGAAAAAAACAAAAAAAATCATAAGCATACACTTATTGCATCCATCAACATTCCTAAAAAAAATCACTTCATCACATCACAAGCACACACGAGACACATCAAGTCATAAACCAACTTGAGGGAAATCAAGGTATCACATCTTACCCCAATAATCTATCAAATAATAAATCAAACAACTTCGGGATGCTCTAGGTATCACACCTTCCCTATCAGTCACACGTAAATCATCAATTAACTTGGAGGGAAATCAAGGTATTGTACCTCCCCCATCAGTCACATGAAATGATCAACCAACTTGACGCAATCAAAGTATCACACCCCCTCAGAATATCAAACACTTGGGGATGTTTACAGTATTACACCTTCCTCATCAAAAAAATCAAACAATCAATCAAGCAAACAACCACTTTTAAATAACACACTTAAATGTAAACATGCCATAGTAAAAACAACTACAAGCAATCACGTATACTGATCGATCCTACTCTCCATCCATCCTCCATAGAAAAAAAATGAACACATAGAGGTCAATCACCTCATTCTCATCATTCATGTTGTCTTCCGTCGACTCATCGTTTGAGGGGGTAGATAATACCAAAACTTTACCTCAAAGAAGATCAATATTCAAACACCCATTTTTTTGGACCTGACATTTATCCAAGGATCTTGTCTCATATTCCCACAACATTAGATTTAGCATTGGTGGTTGATAGAATCCTGCTGTATCATACATTCAACATTGGTGATTGAGAGAATCCCACCACATAATACATTTAGCATTGGTGGTTGAGAGAATCCCACTGCATCATAAATTTAACATTTGTGGTTGAGAGAATCTTGCCACATCATACATTCAACATTGGTGGTTGAGAGAATCCTATCGCATCATACATTCAACATTGGTGGTTGAGATAATCCCGTCGTATCATACATTCAACATTGGTGGTTGAGATAATCCTGCCACATCATACATTCAACATTGGTGGTTGAGAGTGTAGACACCAAAATCTAACCACTTGTCATCCATTCGTATCCTCCAATCATAGCTGTCCATTATTTATATATATGTATTTATTTAATATATATAGATATTAATATATATATTTAATAAATATATATGTATTTATATGAATAAATCCTAGCCATCCGCCACGACTTAATCTCAGCCATCCATCCATATCAATCCATGTCACTTGCCCAAGCTTAATCTCCACCCTTCCTCATGTTTTAATATCGGCCATCCATTTTGTGTCATTGAAACCCTAACATGTTTAAGGACAAATTATAAAATATGATTCATTTTGATGAATCAAGGTCCCTAAAAAGTACTTAGAAGGTTCACAAAGAAATATTAAGAGAACCTAAATTTGAACATCTGTCCACTCATAAGCCCTAGCCCTTTCGCTATCATCTTCTTCCCTCACTACCACCATCGCACTCGTCGCAAAACCCTCATGAACCAGATCTGGTTTTGCTTCATTCCCATTCACCCACGAACGCTACCTAGAGTTCACAAAACGCTGTTGGGTATTCCTAAAACATTGCTGGGTATTCATAGCCATTATCGAACACTTCTAGGTGTTTCTCATAGCAGATTTTGTAGTTCGTAAACCCTCGAATGCTTTCGGGCATTCACAAGGTAAGGTATTTGTTGCATTTAACAAGGTAAGGTATTTGTTGCATTTATTCATATTCATTCATTTTTGTTTACAACTCAAAATTACATCATTTAGGGGTTACTGGTTTTATTATTCAGAGGGCCTCACACTATGGAGTCCTCGTAGGTGATATTAATCCCTTTTATGTTGTTTTTCTGTTTGTAGGTGCATGAATCAAATCTTTGGAAGCTGTTACAGCTAGGATGGTCCTGTAGGGATACAAAATACCACCTACACACTTGTTTGGAGCAAGGACAAAACATATGACATCATATATTTATTTGTGAATAAGGATTTCAAAACCCTAGATTTTTAATCATTGTATCAATACAATATCATATTGTAACATTGGAGATCAAAGCTCCCCCATAATAATATCAATATTATTGTCTTCAATTGTGCAATAGGTTTTTGTGTTGATTCTGTTATCTATTGCTTTGGTGTTGTCATTTTTTGCTTTATAGAGATAATCCCATTGCATCATACATTCAACATTGGTAGTTCGAGGACAAGAATCAAAGACATTCATCACCTCCATCATTGGGGCACCTTACATCGATCTCAAATTGGGGTAATCAAACATCGAACTCCTTTAAACACAAGAGTCATCACATCATTCATCCATCGTCCATAGGTGTCATTTATTTTTGCATCACATTGCATTTTCACACAATGTGATACAAAAAGGGGCATCTATAGACACCTAAACCTAGCACAATAAATATTAATTAATTAATCATAATTAATTAATGTATTTAATATTAATTACATTTAATTAATATTAAATAAACAATAAATATCGTAAGTATTAATTAATTAATTAATTAATCTATTAAATAAATAATTAATTATTGATTAGGATTGCACAAACTTGCACCCCTCTTCACGGATGCATTATGGTGTAAACTCAGCTACAAGAGACCAACAAAATGGACTCCAATCACATAACACAAATGCAATAATGGAAGAAAAATGCCAATTGATATTCTTCTCATTCCTGAATTCACACCCCTTCTACAAAAGATTACAATCCATCATATAGCAACCGAAAACCAAAGGAACCCTAAAAAATGTCTTTTTTCTAAAACTGATAAAAAGAGATATTTTTCCTAAAAATTGCTAAAAATAGAAATGAGTCAGATTGCGCCCAAATGTGGTACACACATCCCTATTACAATAATGAACCTTAATTTAAAATATTAGGTCTCAACTTAAGGTATAACAAAAGATAATAAACTTCTAACAGCCAAAAAAACCAAAAAACCTGGGAACCTATTCTAAAAGCTAATTTTGGGGTACTAGATTTTAGAGTTAGGTCCCAAAAACATGATTTTTGGAGGGTCAGGAAGATCAAAGATCATCCTGATGCAAAACACGCACGTGGAACCACCTGATAAATTTCAAGGCAAACAGGCATACGGTTCACAAGTTATGGCTCCGACAAGGTGCATCACATTGACCCTCATAGGCACCCCTCCATGTCATCCATGGTACTGGTAGTTCCACCTCTCACCATTCAAATCAATAACGCGCACAGAAAAGGCCTTTCACAAAGCAAACTCAGAGTTATCGACAGTTCCACCTCTAAGCCACAAAGGGAAAACCATGCACTTAGTTAACTGTATCAATTAACTCAAATAGGCACACTCAATCCCATCAGGCACTCAGTTAACTAAATATGCACACAATCAATAGAATCAATTAAAAAGCTATGCATAGATATTTAAATTAAATAGATATATTTAATTTAAATATTAAAATCAAAACAAGCACACACATTCACTTAACTGAATGTGCACATTGGATGGAAAATACAAAGTATACACTCACCAAAAATTTGCATGCACACTCATCTACTGGTGATAATTATGAGGTGAGTTCATATCATGCACCCCTAGTGATAAATTTAATACAAGGGAACAACTCCCAGTTACATGCACTTAATTGGATGAGTTGATTCCTTATCCTTTCCTGTTGGAAACATTATAAATTGAGCCTCATCCTCACTTTGGAGCATGAGGATGGAAGCCATAGTGAAGATTTGAATAAATATCTATGCGAAACACAATTATTCTGCTCTCGAGAAATCAACATTCCACCATCCTCGTATAGTGCATAAGCCCTATCATAACTCCTTGCAAACCCAAATCTAATTTGGATACCTTTCAAATGCTATAGGTCACAATCGTCCCACCCTATATGATCTCAACCTACGATTGTTTGGCCCTGGACAGTCGACTCTCAATCTGCATAGAAAGCCTCCTAACATAGCATGGCTTAACTATGTAGCAAAAACAACTCACACGTGATGCAATGACGCAGATACCCGTGACAATGGTTCACAAAAAGATAAACATCAAGTCTGCTTTGTTTATTTTTGCATGTATGTTGCTTTTATATTTCCTTTGAGTTTCACTTTATTGCAACTGGGTCTCACTTAGGGAGGCCCATCAAAAACTATTAACTCTTTACAAGTTTACATATGTGTAGGTCCCATAGGTACAAACCAAAGCGAAAACAAAACCAGACAATAGCCAAAAACCACCCGTATAGATCCATTCTTCCTCGACTGCAACAACACTTACAATGTGATCGTTCACTCACATACGATTACTACGACCATTCATCGATATACAATTGCCATCCAGAGACATACATGTCTTAGATCTGGCACACTTACACCCACACATCGATCCAAAGGAGTCGTACACGGTCTCATAAGTATTCAATGTAGCGGCAGTCACGAGAAACTTCATCCAACACATTTGCTGTAACATCAGGAGTACCAAAGCACCATTGTGACTTAAATAATGGGAAACACTCTTGATTATTATTGTAAACCCTTGCACGGGTATCATATTGTAATAGCGAGGAAGCACAACATTTATCAAAATTAATATCAATCATATTGTGTTGCTTTCAATTTCATATTATTGCATGGTATGTATTTTTGATATCTACAACTTAAAGTAACTAGCAAGAGAACCACTGATAAAAATAGAACATTTTAAAGTGCTATAACAACATTTAATCAATTCAAACCAACTATGATCAAAACTAAACTTTTTGAGAATATCTTGTAGAAAACTATAGGAAACTCTATCATAAGCTTTGTTCATATCTAATTTCATAAGCATACCTAGTTTTTTTATGGAATGAAGAAAAGGTATGGTCTCCTGTGTAATAATGACACCATCAAGAATTTGTTTCCCATGAATGAAACCACCTTGTGCCTCTAAGATAACACAGTATAGAATATCTTTTAACTTGTTTGCCATAATTTTTGAAATAATCTTATAAATCATATTACAAAGGCTTACTAGACAAAAATTATCAAAATATTTAGTCTCATGTTTCTTGGGAACCAATGTAATAAAAGTAGCATTGACCTCACTTATTGTAGCCTTCCTTTTCTAGGCCTCTTCAATCACAACCAACATATCACTCTTCAATAAATCCAATTTTTTTGAAAGAAAATTATAGAAAATCCTTTGGGGCCAAGTGCCTTGTTGGGATGGAAAGAGAAAACTATTTCATGTAGATCCTCCATAGATATCTTCTTCATCAAGAAATCACTTTGTTTCTATGTGATAATTATTGGAATATTTTATAAAATCTTATCTTGTGCCTCCTTATTTTGCCTAGTATCTAATAAAACATTTTTATAATAACTAATTGCTTCTTTCTTTATATCTTTTTCTTCCTCAAATATTTCTTCCATCTAGAGTTAAAAAAAATTATGCAACGAAGAGAAATATTTTTTTTTGCTGTAACATGATTTTGTTTTTGTATTTCTATCTCCTTCCTTGAGCCATTTCTCCCTAGATTTTTGGAACCAATATGACTCCTACATTAGATAATCATAAAGTAATTATTTTCTTTCATATAAGAATCATGGTCCATTATATTGATTTCTACTATCTATTGTAAATTTTTGAGCTTGGATTCATTTTTCTTCTTTTCTTTAAAAATGTATTTCATTTACTCCATTAAATATTTCATCTTTTGAAAAAACCTGTAAATATATGTCCCTTTAATATTTGCTTCATCCCACCATAACATAACCATTTGGAAGAAATTAGGGTCTTAGAGCCACATAGATTGGAAGCAAAATGGTTTTGAATGACCATTATTGGGTAAATCACAAGTCAAAAGAATGAGTTTGTGATCTGATCCTGCTCGCTATAAATTATCTAAAGAGATTGTATATTTCATTTGCAACCATGTGTTGGATAACTAGAATCTACCCAATATTTATGCTATATGATTTTGCCTAGTGCATCTATTATCCCATGTATATTGAAAACTTGAATGATTAACATCCCAAGGGCCATTTGCAGAGTTATGCATAAGGGGTTGGCCCCGAAATGTATTTATAAAAATAAGGTGAATCATTTTTGAAATCTAGGCGAATAGTGTCCAAACTCATGTAGAAGACATGGCGAATTGCCTTTCTTTTCCACCAAAAAATATAAAATATAGCAAATTATTATAAAATTGGGGCGAATCAACCCAATTTTTTTTTTGCATTCAAAATTGTTTGAGTAATGAGCCTCGATCAAGGGCCCCCAATAGTAGCCAATTCTAAATTTTAAAAATCTAAATATTCATTAATTAACGATGATTAGCCACTATGCATAACCCTGGCCATTTGAATTGATAAAGGAAGTAAAATATTGCATTTATTTAGACCAACCCAGACTACCACTCTTCTTTTCCAAAAGAGATAGAACTATGTTGAAGTCACCCCCAAGAATCCATAGATTACAATTATAAATTATCATTGTGTTTGACAAAACTATGCTAAGGTCCTTTTGACATCTTTCACGAGGAGTAACTATAGTTGGAGCATACGTATTTATAATCCCAACTTTGATGTTTTCATCTCTCCTAAAAAATAGTCTAGCAACCATCTCGTTAGTATTTATCCCATATTTTTGTAATACTACCTGAAGCTCCTGTAGAAGAAATTGCTTAATTGTTATAAAACCAATATGTGGTCTAATGTAATATGGATAAATAGGATCCATTTCAATCCATATAACCCATATATATATATAATTCTAATGTTGGTTTTATATTTTTAAAATACATTTTTATATTTTTTTAATCATAAATTTTTAAAAAAGTTCTAATAATTATTAGTTTCCATTGCATCTTTCAACAATCTCTACTTTTTTAGCTTATTATTTGATTTTGAATATTATGATTTCAAGTCCTGTATAATTATGGCCTTTAAATATTAGTAATATGTATTAATTTTATGATGTGATTTATAGTTATCAGATATAGAAGTTGACTTCAAGAGGTCAAAGGTTATAAGAACTATCTTTATAGAGGATGTTGTTTACTCAATATATAACTATTCAACCTTATCCCAACCCTATTTCAGGGGATTTGAACCTCAAACCTTGTTGAGCTTATCAATAGGGAATTTAACACACAACCCCAACCATAGACATGACCCTTGACTTATCTATATGACACGTTGTACAATATTACATATTACACACTTGCACACTTTATTACATGACACTTGCACACTCTCACACTCTACACACTTGCACTCATCTCACACATTGACACACACTTTAAGGAAATATAAATCACACACCCTAATCTAATAAATCACATCATATTCTAATATTTACAAATGTACTATCATAGTACCAAATAATTTAATAATATTCAACACTTTTAAGATGAAATAAGGAGATGATACCATAAAGAAGGATTTTCAAGGAGATGAAACAACTTTCAAGATGAAACAAGTTGAATTATGTCAAGGTTTTTCAACTCCCAAAACAATGGTAAAGAAGGTTACTCCATATATCAAATGGTGAAGGCCATTCTAATTCACTCAAATCAACCATTAAAAAAACAAAAAAGGATATTAAGGATGAGGAAGTACATTGTGAAAGTTCAAATTCAAAAGGAAATAAAAGTATGAAGACAAATTTTAAAAGAAACAAGCCAAAAGAGATTAAGTGTATTCCAAATAAATCATCTTTATTTTATTTAAGTGGTATAAAATAATCCTTTTGCAATACAAATGAAAGTAGTGCATAAAGTTTATCCCTTCTACACTATAGTTTGATGAGTAGCATAAGAAAGAAAGAAGTATGAAATATATCCATGAAAATTTAAGGTTTTTAACAAAATATTAATAAGTTAAGTACTATGAAAAATGATCTTGTATTAAAACATTTTTAGGACAATATAAAGAAAAAGGTTTGAATCTTGCCAAGTGATACATGCATAATTATCAAATTGTTGTAGTACTACTATATGGTGATGATGGAACACAGTGAGACCCATTTCAATCCCATATACCCATTAAAAAATTACTAATCTTTTAAAATAAATCATCTATAAATATTAAATAATCTATAGAGCTCATCAAAAGCATTTAAGTGATTAAAAACATATTTTTCCAAGGTAAAGATCCAAGTCCTAATTTTGTGAGATAATATATACATAATTATCAAATGTGTTTTGTTAAAATATGGCAACAATGTAGTCATAATATAATAATATGAGTGTGAGAAATAAGATTTGTTGAAACCTAGTGATAATACAAATCTAATGGAGTATAGTTTATTCAATTGTGGTTTATTGAAATACCATAGAGGATGAAGTATTTTAGAATCCCATATAATTAATTAAAATTAATTTATAGAGCTCATCCATGGGTTGAAATTTGATCATAAAAATATTTGATTTACAAAGAGCCCATCAATATTTATATGAATACTATATAATACTCGTTGTTATGTCATTATAATCTCATTACTTTATACAATTATCAAATGTGATTACTTAAAATATGGTAATAATGCAGTCATGATATGATATTAGTAGAAAAAATATGGTTTGTTGAGATAACATGATAATATAAATCTAATGAAATACTATGGTTCAAATATAGTCTGGAAGACAACCCAACATTTTGGGGTTTGGCTCTTCTTTGGGAGGTTCAAGATTCAAACCAAGATGTTTGGTTGTGTGTTAATTCCCTATTGATAAGTGTAGCTCTCGATTTTATGAGGGGTTATGGTTGAGAGGAGACTGCTCACCCCTATTCGTCAGTCGTAGGGGTTTATCACTCTACCCATTAAATTTTAACCACCTTTGTAGCCCCAGTGGAGAAGGTGAGCTTGGCCCCGTTGAATGGGAGGTCCACGATTCGAACCTCTGCGATGGGAAGGGGGACACAAAAAATATATTGTGGCTTCCATCTAGATAGTGGTATACCTAGATAGGACGGTATTATCGGTCACCTAAGAGCAGCTCCTGAAGTTTCTTTCTAACCTACAATTTTATAAGCTGCAAGCTTACTGCAGTGGTAAGGGCTTTGACCTCTCTTGGAGAGGTACATGGTTCAAACCCCACTTAATATGAGGGGACTGGGACCCCTCATAAAAACCTATGTAAACTTAGCTCCCAAGGGTTAGGTGGATTGGTAATTGTTTGTCTGGCCAAACATTTACTAAGAAGAGACCTAGGTTCAAACCTTGGAGGTATACTTGTTACAAAGTAATAGTGTGATTTGAATCCTCTGAATGTATGCCAGATCAAAGATGACGGTATGAATCCTGAACGATCAATGGTCCCCTTCATGTCAATAACAACGAGGTCATATCCCTATGGTTTGAACCCTACACTTCACAGTGACTAAAAATGGTGTGGATGTAAGCAACTTCCCTATGTATCCCAAAAAAATAACATGATAACATGGTAATGATGTAAGAGGGTGAATCCTTTTAAAATCCCATATAACCAATTAAAATTAATTTATACAACTCATCTATGTGTTGAAGTTTGATAAGGAAAAATATTTGACTCACAAATAACTTAACAAGATTCAATTTTCATAAAACATAATAACATAAGATAATTTATAATCAAAGAAACTACTAGTATTACTAATATACTTTTTTGTTTCTCAATTTAAATAAATAACTACACTTGTGTTATAATTACAAAAATGCAACTAAATAATTTAACTTATTTTT
This sequence comes from Wollemia nobilis, assembly GCA_028583015.1. Lineage (NCBI taxonomy): Eukaryota > Viridiplantae > Streptophyta > Pinopsida > Araucariales > Araucariaceae > Wollemia > Wollemia nobilis. The sequence goes on along the minus strand of JAQPPZ010000104.1, from coordinate 731,529 downwards.
AATATTTTATTTTCAATACAAGTTGAAAAAGTATGTTTAACTTTTAATTTTATATTTTAAAATTATGTATGTATATATTTTTCAATTTATTGATATTGAAATGGACCATCTCCATTACATCATGACTATATTACTATGATGTTAAAAATATTTCAACAACTTACATGTACAAATTTTAAGATTTGAACCTACATCTCGTATTTGAAAGTAAAGGTATTTAGTGGATTGAGCTAATGCTCTTTAATAATCTTACATGTACATTAAATTTAACCAAACAATCTAATATTTTAATTATTTTCAATATCAAATCATTCCATTAACCATACAACTATAAAACCACATTTTAATTATCATTCATAACATCAACTATTACACTATAATGATGTGGAAATGTTTATAAGAGGGGAGGAAAAATGTGTGAATATTTTTTATTCAAATTAAATTAAATTGGAAAATATAATTTTTGGTTTTAGTTTTATTGGGATGAATGGTGGAAAGTAAGAAATTATACATTATAAAAATTCTTAATTTTATGGATGGAAACCTTGTAGATCAATGATCATATATGGAAGTTGAAATCAAATTTTTGATGATGCATGGACTTAACATGGAGTGAATAGAAAGAGATATCAATTGAGAGGAATTATAAATTATTAATAGTGTTGTCAATAAAAAGATAGATGATATTAATTCATTGATCAGAACATTACAATATTATGGAGCTAACATTGTTCACCTGCTAAAAAATAAAATGAGGTCAATAAGGAGTAAAGCATCCATAGCTGAATATAAATAAGAATAGAAGCTAATAGCAAAAAAAATATTATAGCTATATCTTGTTGTAATACACTAGATATCAACACTCATCTAATAGCAACAAAAAGACTATAGCTATATCTTGATGTAATACACCAGATATCAACACTCATCTGTAGGAGAGCCTCTTATATAAAGAAATTATGGGCATGTCTTCCATGATATATTTTGAAGTCTTCAAATAAGAAATAGAGGTTATCAAAACCTAAACTTGCTCAACATTGTTAACTTGCTCATCATTGTTAACATATCTATAGTGAAAGAAATAGAAAATAAGATATTTTAGCCAATCACAATGTTGATATTCATGTTAGAAAAATTCAAAGTTTAGAAAATAATTGATTGATGTAGATTTTATCTCTTAATAAAAATTATATCATGGGATGGATAAGAAGATAAAATATATCTTTGATAGAAAGGTAAGCTTGATATGGTCTAGTTAGCCTAATACCAAATGTAATGTTTTCATATTTTGATGGAAATAACCTCTAATATAAGCCACATATAACTTGTTTAAATAAATATAGAATGTTTCACATAGAAACAAAAATACTTGTCAACAAGAGCTTGCATACATCATAAAGACATGAATTATAAATTAAAAGGATCCATAAATCCTATTGTTGATACCTTAACTTGATGTTAATAAAAGAAAGGAATCCCACGTATGTATGACCAAGGATTTCAACTTTAAGCTATCAACTTTGTTGACAAAGAATTTGGTGGATGATAGGGCTTATAAACCACATAATTTCACATTTGATGTTAATAAGAGATTATGTTTTTCTTTTATATTTTTTAAAACTATTTTAAACAACCGAATTAATTTAGATATTAACATAAAAATAATTTTCACTTAGTGAACATTTTAGATGGAGACAAAGGAATTCTTAGAATAATATTAATATATTTCAATGACACTATTTATAACTTAAGAGGGTCCATTGGTCTCACCCCATAATGACACAACTTTATGTTAATAGGAGTGAGGAAACTAATTGTACATGTAACCATATCAATTATTAAAGGAGGAATTAATATAAGGTTACATATCAACAAACTCATTATGCTCATACATGTGTGTTGGCTCTTAAAGGATGAGTTATGTCATTTTTAAATTATAAAATTTGGTTGTTGTTACATATGTAATGCTTTTAAAAGGAGAGAATGATCTTGCATATTCCATGAACCAAGAGGGTCAACTTGCTTATAAAGCATGAAAACTCTTGAAAGGAAATATGAATGCAATTTCCATCAATCCATAAATATGACCTACTCATGCATGTGTCGAAACCTCATGAACAAGAAGAATGGAGGTTCCATGTAATAACACACATGGTTTGTTTACATAAAGTGTGCTAGCTCTGTGAAGGATAAAAATAATGTAATCTTTATCAACAATAAAATCAATGTTCCCGCGGGACACACATGTGGTTAGGGATTTGAAATTTCTTTCGAGAGACCCAGGTTCAAACCACCATGGAGTGTGATGTGCGTGCGTGTGTGAGCTTGTGTACAAAAAAAACAATAAAATCAATTTGTTCGTATACATGTTAGTCCTTAAAGTCTAGTAATAATGGACATAGCATTATTGATAATTTTTTGTGATCATATAGATATGCTAACTCTCAAAATGGGAGAATATATAAGAATGATATGAGATTCTGCAAATCAATACACTTGGATTGCTTAGATATGTATTTCACCTCTTCGTGAGTGAAAATTATGCAAATATAATGGACTAATAAAGTTATTATGCTTAACAATGCAAGCTTCATGACTAACAACCTTAGATTGCTCACACATGCTTGTTAGCCTATAAAGTACTAAAGTGACAAAAGCAATATAAGTTTAAAACCTCAATATTTTTTTGTGATCATATAGATATGCTAACTCTCAAAATGTGAGATTATATAAGAATGATATGAGATTCTGCAAATAAATACACTTGGATTGCTTAGACATGTATTTCACCTCTTCGTGAGTGAAAATTATGCACATATAATGGACTAATAAAGTTATTATGCTTAACAATGCAAGCTTCATGACTAACAACCTTAGCTTGCTCACACATGCTTGTTAGCCTATAAAGTACTAAAGTGACAAAAGCAATATAAGTTTAAAACTTAAATATGTAGCTCATTCATATATGTTTTATAATAATTATATAATAAAAATGGTAAGTTATAAAAACGCTGAAATTGTTTTATTCACTTGTATATGCCAATCCATAAAATGCAAGAACAATCTTGGTTCAATGAACCAATAAAGTTGATTTTATTTATATATATAAAACCCTCAAATGGTGAATAAAATATGAATTCCACAAGCCTAAAACATTTTTCTACTCATGTAAGGTGTAAGTCATCAAAACATAAAAATAATCAAAATTTCATAAACCATTGAACATGTCTTGGTTAAATATGCATGTGAATCCCCATAGTACAAAAGCAATTTATATTTTCTAACAAATTAACAAACTTATCCTATTCATTCATGTGTATCACCCCTAAAAGAGGGTAAGTAGTAAATTAATGGATGCCTAATCCACCTCTAATGTAGATGTATCTAATGTTAGTAATTTTCCAAACATTATTATTTTTATATAAAAACTCTATCTCAGTTTGTAAGGAGTTTTAACCTAAATTTATAATCACAAACTAACAAACTTGTCAGTTTGTAAGGAGTTTTAACCTAAATTTATAATCATAAACTAACAAACTTGTCATATTCATGCATGTGTATCATCCCTCAAAGACTAAGTAGTAAATTAATGGGTGCCTAATCGACCTCTAATGTGGATGAATCTAATGATAATAATTTTCCAAACATTATTTTTGATCTAAAAACTCAGTCTCAGTTTGTAAGGAGTTTTAACCTAAATTTATAATAAAGGTCTTTCTATGATGGACATCCAACCAAATAAACAAAATACACTAATATTACAACTAATGGAACCTATCTACAATATCATTGAATAACTAATGGAACCTATCTACAATATCATTGAATGATATCATTTTCAAGCCTATGCATACTCTAAGTGAATACAATATCTCACTTATTCAAGGATGCAATTGCTTGTATATTGAATGGAAGATTCTCACATAACCTTATCTTTTTAGTATGTATTGTTTATTCTTATATATATATATATATATATATATATATATATATATATATATAACTTAAATATCTAATTATCTCATTAATCATCACTATTATTATTTTTCATATGCATTGTTGTTGATTCTATAATTTTAAATTATATAATAATAAATATAATCACATGACATGAAATCAACTAGTTAAAATTCTCAACTTTCAAGGAGAAAATCCATTTTCTTGTAAATTGTTACATGCATAACCTGATAAGTTGTTATAATACGCTATGTGGTTTGATGTAATATGGAGAAATATGATCCATTTCAATTCATACAACCTAAAAACAACTTAACTATAATATTGGTTTTCTATTTTGAAAAAAGAATTGTTATATTTTTTAATCATAAATAAAACTTATGAGTTTTAATAACTATTAGTTTTCATTACATCTTTCAACAATATCTATTTTTTATCTCAGTATTTGATTTCGAATATTGTAATTTCAAGCCTTTTATAATTATAATGTTTATTTTTTTTAATAAGTAATTATAATGTTTAATTATTCATAATATATATTTGAAATTTGTGATATGATTTATAATTATAATATTTGATTGTTGACTACAAAATCAATAGTTAATTAATCTTCTCATAAAATAAAGGTAAACTAATTTTAACTTTCGTCATGGCATAAATCAAATAAGACTACCTTCATAGAGAATGGTGTTTACTATGCAACCACACTCCAACCTTCCCCAAAGGATTAAAACCTTAAACCTCTTATTTAAAGTTTCATTGTCTTTATTTATTTATTTATTTTTTGGAAAACACCCATTTCAAGTTGCCACTTTTGGGTAAGACCCAAGGAAGCAAGGATATCTATTTTGTCAAAAGACGCCCAGGGCTTGCACCTGACTTGCTCCCTTTGACACACTCAAAGAGCATACCTAAAACAATAAAAAACACAAACGACAAACAACAACAACAAAACATAAGATCCTCACTACTGATAATATCATGAAGAGAGGATGGTTGTTCCTAATAGATGCCATATTTGTTTAGCGGCCTGAGAATATTTCAACCACATATTTATGGAATGTTCTTGCTTCCACTCTGTCATGGATCATCTCATGTCCACCTTTCACATCTCCTAGACCCAACCCAACTCCCTGAATCTTTTTTTCTTTCAGTGGCCCATGCCTTTCAGAAATTCTAGGTTGTCTTATTTGTGAAAAGTTTATCTCCATCATCTCCTGTGGTAGATCTGAATCGAAAGAAATAATAGAATCTTTTCAAACACCCTCAGGGACTCTATCTCTGTTGCCAAAAAAACCATCATCTTTGCTATTGAAAATTCTAAGCTTCTCCTTGCATCAAACCACCTGAGTCTGCCCTTGATTCCACTCTTTTCTGTTCCCTTAGTATTCTCCACAGTCCTAGCTCTACTCCTAATCCCCACCCCAGAATTGGCGCTCATTGAACTCCTCCTGTAGGATGACTTAAACTTAACTATGATGGTGCTTCTAAAGGAAATCTGGGTGCAACGAGTGTTGGAGGTCTGGTCAGGGATCACAATGGACGACTCATAGTGGCCTATGCTAAATTTTTGGGCATCCAAACTGACTACTATGTTGAAGCTTGTGTGTTGTGGAGAGGGCTAGAAGTTCTTAGAGACTACAGGAAAAATTTACAAATTGAAGGTGATTCCATGAATATTACAAACTCTATCATCAATGATAGAATTCCTTCATGGAACGTGCACATTGTTATTCAAGAAGTTAAGGTCTTGATGCAAAAATTTCACAACACTACAACCTGCCATGTGTATCGGGAAGCTAACAAGTCTGCTGATTTTCTTGCCAATGTTGAGGTTGGTCACAGGAATCCGTCCATCTAGCACCAAAATTTCCCTAAAAATGTTCTTAATGTTGCTGCTATTGACTTGGAAATGCACAACCGGCCCTGAGAGGTATGCTTACCTCAAAAAGTCTGATGATGGGAGTGATAGAACTGCTTCTCCGGTGGCCATCTTCAACTTGGTCCACAACACCATCCTTAGTAGCATCATCAGTGGTATGGATAGCATCAACGCCTCCCTGAAATTGTTGGTCAAGAAACATGGCCAAAAGAGCTTTGTAGCTAAAAATTTTCGATGATTAGAGTTGGTTTGTTTTGTCTTTTGAGCTCTGTTCCCTTGCGTGGGAATTTTGGTACTAATATTTTGACCCTTACATGGGCACTGGTTTGATTTTGCTTTATGTTCTCCTTAGCCCCTGTGTGGGCTCTCTCTTTCGATCTTTGTTTTTCTATTAAACAACCCCTACGTGGGTCTGTTTTTCTCTGGTCTGTTTCATGAAACGACTAAAGTGTAAACACCCTATTTTGTGCTTCTCTACATACTTTTGTCATATACTTATGTTTATGGTTTTAAGCACGAGTTAAAATCCATATAATATAATTTCTACCACCTATTTAAAAACAAAACATAAAAAATAAAACAACACAAAAACACACCAAAACAACAAAAAAAAAATTAAAACAACAAAAAAACACACCCAATAAATAAAAGAAGAAAAAACATATTACATGATTGTTTTCATCATTAAGCACACATATTTAAGTATTTTTTACTTTATTTATTGCAATTTACTATCCATTACTTAAAGTGAAAGATGTGTCTAAAAAAAGTTTTCCTTATCATCTAAACAATTTTTTTTTTAAATTTATTATATAAAATTAAAATAAATTTAATTTATGTTACATTCTTATCGTCTTATCACACCATAATAATTTTACATTAAAATATTTTATCATAATATATAAAAAATTAAATATTAATAAACTTTTAAAACCAAACAATTTACTAATCACACTAACCCTATAAACATATGGGAATCTTATTCTATTATTAATTTTTTTTATCTATTAAATTATATTATCATAATATATAAAACATTACCTAGGTGTTGTAGGTGAGTTGGAGAGGAGAGGGCAATCCTCCAAGGGAGGTCCCAGGTTCGAATCTTCACCTTACCTAAAAGCTGAATTGGGTACCCAAAATCCAATTGATAATGTTGGTGCGGGCAGGACTGGATACGACCCCCGGGTGAATTTGATGGTGTAAAACCCCTGTTCGTGATCTCTTAAACCAAGGCGGCCCCGCAAAAGTTTTTCGCTTAAAATATATATATAAAACATTAATTATTAACATACTTTTAAAAGCAAACATTCTCACTAATCTGGCTAACCCTATAAACATAGGGCATCTCATATTTTATATATAAGTTTAATCAAGCACTTTAATATGATGAGATGTATGTGTAGGCACTTGAATTTGACATAAGAAAACAATTCCATCTTGGGTATGCCATAATAATACTTTAAAAATATTGAGAGGTGACAAAGAGATAGCATACCTTTAATGGCAAGCTACACTTAAAAAAAAAAAAAAATATAAAGCTTGCCATCACGTTAAGACAATTGCAAATTTCAACTTTTATATTTTATTTTTATATATCTTAAATATTTAAGACAACAAAGATATTGTCAAACCTTTAATAATACCGTTAAGGCCTTGTGACTGACCTCCAAACTTTTAAATGCGCTTTCATTGTAATAATATAAGACTAGATTGCATCGTTGTTCAATTTTGTTTGAGTGTTTAGTCAACTAACCCAATTTATAAATCATTTCATTTGAGTTGTGGAATTGCTTTGGGGCTGACAACTAAAAGTGAATTTTATTATATGTGTGCACATGTTCACAATACAAAAATATTATATTTTGGCCTTCCCAATGTTAAAGAGTTTCATAAGAAAATCATTCATTAACATACAATTAAATTATTATTATTTTTTAAAATAAAATATAATGAATTATAGAAAGTTAAAAGATATTAAAGAATATTTAACTTGGTAAGAAAATTATGGTTACATTTATAGGGTGGGTGATTTTCAGGAGTGGAAAATTTAGCAACAAGATATGCAAGGCTAGGGGGTAAATAGTTGTAAAACCTTTTAAGGAGTTATTATTTAGGTAGAGGTTCAGATGATCCGAAAATGTGGGGAAGAAACCAACAAAGCCAGTATTTGGTGAAGGATAGATATAAAGTCTAGGGTAAAGTAATATCATAAAAACTCGAGCTTAAAAGAATTTGGAAGCTAAACATCATCCCTAAGGTTGCTATGTTTTTTTTTAAATGTCATTCTCAATAAGATCCTCACGAAAGATATTATGTTGAAAAGAGGGATTGTGGTTTCAGTTGTTTGTGTCTTATGTAACAACTAGCTTATATATAAAGGATATATATCTAAAAACGTCGAGAGTTATCAATCTCGAGGCGTCTATCTCATTTGTTTTAGTTATAAATAAAAAAAATGTTTACGACGTGACATGTATGACATCTTTGCCTCCCACCCCCCCTGTCTGCCATTGTAGGAACGCCTCTCGGCGTAAAGAGGATGAGTGCGTGTGCGTGGACCACCTATTTAGAACTTGTGATTTTTTTTGTGATATCCTAAATATGTTATTAAGAGAAGTTAATATTGCTTGGGTCATTCCAGATTCTCTAATTAGGATTTGGGAACAACGCCACTTAAGAAGCAGTATTTTTTGGTAAAAATGCATTCCACATATTTATTGGAGGATTTGGTTGGAAAGAAACAGACGAGTGTTCAAAAATAAAACCAAAGGAATAATTGAGATTTATGTCAGGATAAAAACAACCTTATTGAAGAATTGTATTAAAAATATTGTCAGCCAAGAAAATCTTGCAATGATCCTCTCTAGAGAAAAACATATTTTAAATATGAAAAAAATCAATAAGATGAGACTAGATACTAGATGGGAACGTCCTCTTAAAGACTGGGTAAAAATTAACTTCGATGGGGTTGCAAAAGGTAACCCCGGTCATGTTGGTGGTGGGGGCCTCATTAAGAATGACAGAGGTCAAGTAGTGATTGCATATGTTGAGGATCTAGGAATTACCACAAATCACCAAGTTGAAGCAAAGGTGATGCTTACAGGCCTCCGAATTGCAATGAATTTGGGATTTAGAAGAATTGTTCTTGAGGGGGATTTCGAGAATATTATAACTTCCCTTCAAAAAGGGAAGTTAAATAGTTCTAGCATTTTCCAAATAATTATGGAGGACAATTTTGGGAAACCTAGAAGAAAGTCAAATTAAACATATTTATCGAAATAAAGTTGTCAATAAAATGGCAAATATGACAATTAGATCTAAGAATTTCAAGGTCTGGTCATACACCCCCACGAAATTGAAAGAGATGATAAGAATTGATAATGAAGCTAGCAGAAAAAGAGGTTAGAGCAAAGCAGAATACTTATTGGGATCATGCGACGAAGGATTTGAGCACACTAAATTATATTATTGTTAGCAGTTTCTTTATCAGTTATGTAAAGCATTGAACATTGCATAAGCCATGTCAAATAGAAGGATAGCGGGAGAGATATTATTTCAACTTCTCCATCAATAGGTTTAGCCCAAGTTTGTTTGTTTTACTAAGATAAGGCTATCTTGCATTTGTTTGATCTTATCTTTTTTCCTGTACATCTTTCGAGCTCTGTGTAAAGGATCAAACCCTCAAATATTTTTTTTATCAATATAAAAAAATACAACAATATTATTTATAGTTGTCCTTGGTTTAACTTCGATTTTTTATAAGAACCTAAAAAACATGTAAGAAAAACACATACAATACAATCAATTAATTTAATATATTTTCTACTGAGAAAAGTATTTTGCATAAGTTCAAATCTTATATAATATACAGTCAATTAATTTAAGATATTTTCCTCGCTTTTACATAAGTTCAAATCTTAAATAATATTAAGATATTTTTAAGTTATAAAAGTTGTTTTTTAAGCCAAAAACCTTTTGTGGGGTCGTCTTGGTTTGAAAGACCATGAACATGGGTTCTCACTGTTAAAGTCACTTGGGAGTCGCACCCGACTTTGCTCGCACCAACATTATCAATTGGATTTTGGATACCCAATTCAAATTTTTATTAAATTTTGTTTCAAAAAGATAAAATATATATTATTGATGTTTATTAATACAAAAAATAAAAATAAATAATTTTGTTTCACGGAACAATGTAACGGTTTGGGTTTCGACTCTTCTTTAGAAGTTCCAAGGTTCAAACCACAGTGTGGGCGAGTGTGTGAGGAGGTGGGTGTGTATGAATGTACATAAAATAGATAATTCTTAAATCTAAGTATGTTAAATATCTAATCAATAGAAAAATAATATAACATTTTTTTATAAATAAACAATTTTGTTTGAACTTGGGTCTCTCGAATGAAAAACTAAACAATTAAGGTTAAATATATCAATGATAATATAAGTACATCAAAATACAACATAAATAGTGAAAACACATCTTAATCATGTTACTTCCAAGTTTATATGTGTGCATTCGTGATATTGAAGGATAATAGAACCTCCATCACACTCAACTCTACATCAACATATTCAAAATTATTGTCATGTCCTTGAGGCTCAAATAGAGTATTAAGTCTACAATTAACAAGCTTTTCTTTTTAAAGGGTTTTAATCTTTTTATTAGTCATGTTATGAAAAGTTTGAAGCTGAACTTATTTTTGAGAACTCATTTGGTTGAAGCGTCTAAGGCAAGGTTCGTATAAATCATATTGAACTTGTTTAAAAAAAAAAGTTTAGTCAATCAAAGCCAAAATTACTTACATGGAAGGTTGTTGTTTGACTATTGTTAATTGAAATTAAGGTTATTTAAGCTAAAAATAAAATAAAATTTATATGAGCTAATTTCTCGAATTTACTTAATGATATTGTTAGATTTAATTTTTAGATGGAGCAATGCTACTTAAAATAGCTAAAATTCTAAGGTTTATTTTGCTACATGTATTATCAAAGGGTGAACACAATATCAAATATAGATATTACCCAAGTTTCAAACTTGGGCATGCAAATCCAACCCAAACTACTGATATCATTTTTAACATTATCATAGGTACAAAGTTTTAAAATTCGAAGTTGCAAAGTCAAAAGCTCGAAGTATGTAGTTTGAAATTTCGTAATTTGAGGTTCAAAGTTTTGGAATTTGAAGTTTCAAAATGATAAGAAGTCTGAAAATCCCTTGGCTAAGTTTTGTTCATAACTTATCTAACATTACGTTTAATAAGAACAATCAACATACATCAAAAAATAAGACAAGAATTGATCATAACTAAAATATTCCTTAAATATAATAACTAAGATATTTGTTAATATATTTTTCATTTTTTTCTTATGTAGGTAATAAAATTTTAAGGGCATTAAAAATACAAGATTTGTTGGAGAATATTACATTGTTTGATACATGTCTAGATTAGGATTTACTTTATGCAATGGATAAATGCATAAGAATGTGCAATGATGTAAATGTGCATGTTGTCCACATGTACATGAGTCCTTTAGAATAGGAAGAACAAGTGTCCTAGTTAGGTATGCATGTGCACACATGTCTATCATGCATAGGAATATGAAGAGTCATAGGAAGAGTGAAGGCCAAGAAACACCATATGAAGAGTCACATTCCATACTATATATGGATGGGCAATTGTAATAGAAGATGTATCACAAAGAGAAGATCAGGAGATTGGACATCACTCATGGAGCAATGGAAAGGTGATGTAATATGATGTATTTGAGGTCTTTTACTCAATAAGAGTTTATTGTATTTTTTAGCATTTGCCATTAGCGAAAGAAGAAAAAAAAATATTCTACATTTGTGAGGGAGAATAACCCTCAAAGTACAACAGATTTTGAAAAGAAAAAGAGATCCTAATTTGGGTATATTTTAGGTGTTTAAAAACACTAGATTTATAGTTGGGAGTGGTATAGAAAAACACCATGGAAGTGGTCAAAACTACCATTGCATAAAGCAGCATTCGAAAACAGATTACAGGGGGTAAATACTTCATCATATGTCCACCCACTTGTAGGAAAAAGTACCAAAAAAAGAGCATAAGAAAGAGGAGCCATTAGGCTCAAGTTTTGGACAACACAAGAAGGTAGAGAACGTCATCCACAATCTGCAAAAATACTATTACAATCATTCAAAACAAGACATATTACAAGAGAAAGAAAATATAGTGTGCATTATCAAAGAAAAAGAAACTACCATAGTGATTACCATAGGGCCACCATTGAAGCATACAAGAAGGTCTTTGGTTGAAGCCATCCATAAGCAAGTCCACCATCATCCAAAGGAAGGAGAAACTCTAGCAAGAATACATTTTCAAGAAGCTAGAATACGTTTTACAAGGAGTAAGAATAAGTTTGGGAAGAGCAAAGCAGGGTTATGCATAAGGGGTCAGACCCAAAATGTACTTGTAAACAAATAGCGAATCCATTGCGAAACCTTGGCGAATCCCAACCAAATTCATGTAGGAGGACATGATGAATCACCTTATTTTAAAAAAATTATAAAATATTTGTGAATTTGAAATTTCAGACTGAACGAGGTGGAAAACGAGATCTAGCCATGGATAGGTGCAAAAAATGGTTCGACCTTGAACCAGGTGTAGAAAAAGGTCCGATCTCAAATTAGATATAGAGCATGGTATTGGTTGTGGAGCCAGATTCTCTTTAATTTGGAGCTCTTATTTTCAGTTACACTTGGACCCACTCCACAAAGGGGGATCTAGGGGGGCAACGTCCCCCCTACTACGTCGCCTAGGGGGTCCAAGGGGGCGAAAAAATTTATGGAGCCCCCCCTGGTGGGGGTTTGGGGGCAGTGCCCCCGAAGCCAAAAATAGATGTATTTTTTCCTTTTTAAAATAGGGTCCGGATATCGATCAGATGCAAAATAGGGTTCGAATATCAATCAGATGCAAAACAGGGTCTGGTAGTCCATTCGGACGCAAAACAGGGTTTGGATATTGATCGAATGCAAAATAAGGTTTGGTAGTCCGGTCGGATGCAAAACAGGGTTCAGATATTGATCAAATGCAAAATAGGGTTCGACAGTCCGGTTGGATGTAAAACAAAGTCCGAATATCGACTAGATGCAAAATAGGGTCTGATTGTCAATTAGATGCAAAATAAGGTCCAATTGTCCATTCAGATGCAAAACAAGATCCAATAGTCCGTTCAAATGCAAAATAGGGTCCGAATATTGGCCTTGTGTAGAACAGGATCTGGTAGTCTGACTAGATGTAAAACAGGATTTGGATATGGACCTTGTGCATAATAGGATCTGGTAGTCTGTTCGAATGCAAAACAAGTTTCGAATATCGGCGTTATGCAGAACAGTGTCCAATAGTCCATCCAAATGCAAAACAGGGTCCGATTTGGTGCAAAAATGGTTTCGATCTTGTTTGGTGCAAAAATGGATCCGATCTAGTGTAGAACTAGGTCAGGATATCCGTCTAGTGTAGAACATGGTCTAGAAATAAAAAAGTATTGATAGGGTTTAGTTATATATAGTGGTATACTTGGCTAATTGGACGAGATAATTTAGAAATTTTAAACTTCTATGGCGAAAAGGGTCCTCTATTTAGGCGGGATTGCTGGTGAATTTTTAAAAATATTCATGATACTTTTATCAATGCATGTTGAACCGACACTTAAAATTTTTTTGTCCCAAATTTTTTTGTCTAAATGGCCGATGTCTAGGTCCCTCAAATTGGCAAATTTGAATTTTTGAAAATGCCAATTTTTTCCCCAATGGAGAAGATTTTCCGCTATGTATAACCCTAGAGCAAAGGCATTCAAAATCTTTACAATCCATACGTTTGGAAAAAGAGTGCATGCACAAAGAGTTGATTACACTTGCCTCTTCCAAAAGAAGGGAATATCTCCACTTGGAATTAAAGACAGAAGTTGGTGCATAAGGTTGAACGTAACTCTACATGAGAAAAGAGTGCTCAAACATTCAAATATTCTTCATTATTATCCAAGCACCCAAGAAGACTATGAAACTCCCAAGTTGCTTTGTCCTATTCATGAATGTTGGTGCCATCAAGGAGGAAGTCTAAGAGTTTGATAATGCTTGCACCACGTGGTATTCATCAAAAGAAAAGGGAAGCACTCACATAGCCAAGTTGGTATTAATATAGCAGTTTTTCTAGTGCCTTACATAGCAAATGCAAGAGCAGAAGCATTAAAGAACGTCAAAGTATCTTTGAAGAGTCATATGTAGCATTCCAAGCAAGTTTGACCAGAGAGATAAGTGCCCAGCAAGACCAACAAGGAAGCACCTGAATATTTGAGGTATTTACCATATCATTTTACCATATATTAAAGTTTTATATTGATAGGAGGAATAAGAAGGGAGTATATTCTAAGGTTAAAGTTTTTTAAAAGTAAAAGTGGAGTGATAAACATTTTTACAACCTTAGAAAATCAGATTATTATTTTGAAGCCTATAATAATTTTTTTGAAGAGAATTTTCTGGAATTTGAAGATTATATTGGAGTTTTGTAAAATGGCATACCATAATTTACAAAACCAATTAAATATTTGTAAAATTATTAAGGTTGGATAAATAAGGATTCTGCATCAAATTAGTATTACAAAATATTGCAAATATTATTGTTAGAATTTCTAAATTTCTAATTTTGGAGGTATACGAATTTCTACATCAAATATAGTATATGAAATTTAGGAATTAAATATTTTATTCATAAATTTGGGAGATAAAAGGAATCCTACATATTGATAAAATTGCATTGGATAGCTTAATCTCTAAATTCAAAATTATTAGAGATTTGAAGATTTGTAAAGGATTTTTGATTGATAGAATTGATATTAAATATTGTATTGTCATATTCAAACATTAGGGAGATACAAGGATTTCTACAAAACATAATTGAAAGGACAATATTGAAACTAGGGAGATAAAAGGTTGTCAACATTTAAATATTATCCTTAGTCTATCATTCAAAACTAAGGAATTAATTTGAGATAGTTTCAAATACTTATTTGATAAACTAAACTAGGGAGCCATAAGGAAGTCCACCTCAAAGGATTAGAACATTCAAAGCTAAAGCAATTATGGATATGGGAACTAGTAAACATACAACAGGAAATCCTCAATGGACTGATCGCCTTAAAGTCTTAAATATTTCTGGTTTGAAAGAGCTAATTACAAACCTCAATTCAGTAACCAAGTTCATTGAAAGTAGAAGGATGGTTGAATTCAAGTATGAAGTAGAAGCTATAGGACCTATTAATGATGGTACATATGCTCAAGATTTATTTGGGTTCACACAAGATATTATTGTTCAAGACAACACTAATAGATTTTCTAAGAATCAAATTGTAGGGAATAGAAAAGGAAAATGGATCAATGGTGATCCAAATTTATCTTCCATATTCATACACAAGAATCAAAGGATGGAAGTGATGAAGCAAAAGTGTCTAGACAGGGAAACAAAGAATAATATGATTCTAAGGATAGAAGGAAAAGAAAAATTCTTATACAAGAATCTGATGACTATGCAAGAGCTCAAGAAACTTGTAATCTTGAAGCCATAAATACTGAAATGTACCAACCATTCATTTGATCGTATATAGAAATATAGCAAATTGGAGAAAGCAAAAAAAACTACATCAACAACAATTTCAATGTTAGTACAATCAACCTCGGCTACAATACAGATAAGGAAATCAAAAGGAGCACTTAGCCTAAAAGATACAGGAAATATAGGAACTAGAAGATACTACAGAAGAACATGAAACTACAACACTTTCAACAAATATAGTATTTTATGAAAATACTAATCAGGATACAAACATGAAGCAAGACAAAGAATGCAAAGAAGAAGAAGACAGGTTCAAGAAAGAAGATGAAGATCCATATTGAAGACTAAAGTCTTCAATAACCAAATAATGTAATACATGGGGTGTTGGAGAATATTACATTATTTGATACATGTCTAGATTAGGATTTACTTTATGCAATGGAATAAATGCACAAGAATGTGTAATGATGTAAATGTGCATGTTGTCCACATGTACATGAGTCATTTAGAATAGGAAGAACAAGTGTCCTAGTTAGGTATGCATGTGCACACATGTCTATCATGCATAGGAATATGAAGAGTCACAGGAAGAGTGAAGTCCAAGAAACACCATATGAAGAGTCACATTCCATCCTATATATGAATGTACAATTGTAATAGAAGGGGTATCACAAAGGGAAGATCAGGAGATGGGATATCACCCATGGAACAATGGAAGGTGATGTAATATGATGTATTTGAGGTCTTTTACTCAATAAGAGTTTATTGTATTTTTCAGTATTTAACATTAGCAATATTGAGTTATTTCATATTTTGAATATAAGCTTATTTGCTTAGCATTATTATTTCCTTCATATTGAGTTGAGTATTATTGATTTAGTGGCCATATTATTGAGTGATTATTCATTAAAAGCTAACAAGATTAAGTAATTTTATTTTATAGTTATAAGAAAAATATTAAATTTAAAATAACATACCTTTTCAAATTAAGAAGTGCACAACTATACTAAAATTGAATCTAAACACAGAGAATAATTTCTTTAAGAAATTAGTATAACCGTTTGGAAACTAAAGTCCAAATATTGGAGCATTGAATATCAAAACATGAAGGTCAAAGTCCAAAGTTTAGAGACCAAGTGGGATGTTTGTTCGAACGATATCCAAGTTCAAGACTTGAGTATAAAATCCAAATAGAACCCCTAAATCTCATCTCTAGCATTATTAACATTTTGAAGTTAGAGGTGGATGAGAGTCCAAACTTCACCTTATCCAACCTTTCACTCATTAATAGTTTGATAGGAGTAACTTCAGCTTCTCACAAGAAGAAATTTTGTCAAAGAGATAATAATGGTTGTGAACAACTTTTTTAAAGGTAAATTTTTATGCATCTAGAGCATGAAATTGACAAGGAGTCACCAAATTGTTCTAAGAAGATAATAGACTCAATAGGGGCATTATCTAAACGAGAGTGCACAACTTTAATTATGAATTAGAAATACAAAATATGTTCTATTCACTTGATTAACATTTATTCTTAGGACACTATCACCATTTCAATGCATTTAGGTAGATGTAAATAAGAGGAAATTCTTAGGCCTGACCAATTTTAAATGCTAATCATAATTCCTTTCAATAGAATTTTAGGAATGATGAAAGCATTAACTTAAATTCTGACATATTTGTCAAGTTTGGGCCTATACTTCTAGTGAGATAACAAATTTACATACAACTCCTAGATCAAACTTACACTTGACCATGATATTGTAACTATTCTATGGTTATTTAAAATCATATATGAACTCTTTCAACATCCATTCTAAATAAGCTTTTAATTTAGGTAAACATTTTAAACAAGTAATTATGAATCCTTTTATTTATTCAATTTGATATTCAAATTACAATATGCTTAAATTTTTAATGTCAAGCCATGGGAAAAATACTTCTCACATTACATAAATTAAATAATAAGAACTTAAAAGTTTGAATTGGAATCCTAGTCCACAACCCATCTACCTAAGGACTCTATTTATACTTATTTTATGCTTGTTCATGCAAACAATAGACCTTACAATTGTATATTTAACACTAAAAATGTACACAATATTACAACCTTTAATCACATATTGTAAATGAGCAATCAAAGACATAACTTTACCCATACATAGTTGGAACTTTTCTAGATTTTTATAGCAACAATATATGATTCCTCTAATAGTTGTAATTATTTAGACAACCACAATTAAGGAGAAGGATTTACTACTTTTCCTCCCTCCAAGCTCTACAAGCATTCCAAAAAATAAATTTATAAGACATTTGTTTATCATCTCATATTTTAAAAAACATAGAGTTATGAAGAACAATTAGCAATGACATAGACACATTTAAAACAAATGAACTTGTATTTAAGCTCCTGACATCCTCATAGATTATGTTGGTCTATATGGATCACATCCATATTCATAGTAGCTTATATTACTTTGATAATTCTAAATTTAGTGATTGCATCCCTCTTCAAAGAAGTTGCGCTTGTTCTAGCATAACTTCACTTATCCAACCTTTGATAAGACCCGCTTTCTTCTAACACAACTTGATAAATTTAACAAGAGCCTACCCCTATATCTTCTCCTATAATGTTTGATATGGAGAATCTAGCTCTTCACTTCATGCTTATGATTTTGGCAGTAACATTATCCTTCAACCTAGCCCTTGTTTGAAATTTAAATGCATAAATTTACATTTGTAAATTCATAGGCCACCTTAGGTTGGGTTGTAGATCAAACATAATTTGAAATACAAATGTAGGTATTGAAATGTTTTCAAAAAACTTAAAGGTTTTTTAGGCATTTTGTGTGATTTTTGGGTCAAACTTTTAGGGGCCAAATTTTTTGCACATGAAAGCATTTTGAGCCTTAATTTTAAGATCAAATACTTTTTAAAGATCATTGCAATGGTAGTGTTATTTTTTTCATAATTTCATGAAGGAATTTTGAAGAACACAAGCTTATACTGATAGGGGGGGTGAACAGTATAAGACCGCTTTCTACCTTTTCTTTCGATTCAACTTGCAGTTCAAAATTATGCAGTGAATATATAACAGTATCAAAACAGAAATCAAAGCAATGCACAGAATATCATCCACAATAGAGACACAACAATTTACGTGGTTCACCCAACGCGGGCTACTCCACGGATAAAATTTTTACTAAATTTTATCACCTCAAATTCTAGGAAACATGTCCCGATTACAAAGTTTATGGGCACCAACCCAAAGGAGATACCTTCCCCTAGCTCTGCTTAATCTGGTGATCCTCTAGAGAACCTCTGCCTCTATAGCCCTTAGCAAGTGGAACTCTATCCATAGAAGACACTTGTCTTCCCTGCTCTGGCTGGAGACCTCTGTCCTCAACTCTATCACCGCACAGTCGGTCCTCTTATCTGCACCAAAACATAGTCCTTCGGTCTGGCACTATTGTCCTCGAACTTGCACCTCTACGCAATTACAACACTCGATCAAATATCCACTTATGCACCTCTATGCAAACACAACAGCAATGTCTTCGCACACTCTGCTCTTCGACGATCGAACTTCTCCCTACACTCTGCTTCTACGAAAGTCGCACTTCGAACGCACACTTGATCGATGCACAAACTATTCAAACAGCCCTCCTTTTATAGAGTAAGATTCAAGATCATTACATTCAATCTTAGTCGGCTGTTACTCTTCAACTGCATCGGCTGCAAAACCCTGTGCTGCGTCGGCCCAGATTTTAACTTTGTCGGCTCAAAGTTAACTCTGTCCTTCAACCGCCTCTGGTTCTGTAGCTGTCCCTACGAAACTACAACATGTCACGATATCATGACATTTTTACAGCCGTACACCTTCTATAGCCTGTTGTCGCGAAATCGTGACACCTTGGCCTTTGTCGACTTCCTTTGTGCTTATGTCGTGAAATCGTGACACCTTTGCCTCTTGTTGACGTCATCTCACTTCTATCGTGAAATCGTGACACTTTAGTCTTCATGGCCTTCCTCTCAGCTTTTGTCATGAAATCGTGACACCTTTGCCTCTTGCTGACGTCATCTCACTTCTATCGCGAAATCGTGACACTTTAGTCTTCATGGCCTTCCTCTCAGCTTTTGTCATGAAATCATGACACTTATGATTTTTGCTGACGTCATCTTCACTCTATCGCGAAATCGTGACGCTTTAGTCTACAATGCCTTCCTCTCAGCTTTTGTCACGAAATCGTGACACATCTGCTTCTGCTGACGTCATCTGCAACTCTGTCGTGAAATCGCGATGCTTTCGTGCCTTAAGCTCTTTTCTGCCATATGCCCATGAAACTGGAACATGTCATGAAATCATGACGCTTTCGCCTTCGAGCTCTTCCTTCTTCAATTCGTCGTGAAATCATGACGCTTCTTCTGTTTAAGACTTGCTAACTATTTCTGTCACGAAATCGTGACACTTTCTCCAACTGCAAGCTGCCAACTCAACCTGTCATGAAATCATGACACTTTCTGCATCCGTACAACTTCTTTGTAGCTTGTCATGAAATCGTGACGCTTTCAGCTTTCGAAAGCTTTCTCTACTACCTGAAATCGTGACACTTCTAGCTTCCGTACACTTCACGAAATCGTGACACTTCCGTATGATTTCTTTTGCTGCTTGTCACGAAATCGTGATGCTTCTCCTTTCAGGCTCTTCCCTTTGCTGCATGTCACGAAATCGTGACATTTTACATGTAACTTTCTCTCTCTTCGAACTTGTCGTGAAATCGTGACAGTTCTTTTTGCGGACTCTCTCTTCAGCATCATGTCATGAAATCGTGACACTTTTTCGTCCGAACAACTTACTTTGTAGAATGTCATGAAATCGTGACACTTTTCCTTCTCTGCCTTCCTGCACTTTTTGAGTCATGAAAATGCGACATGTCACGAAATCGTGACACTTTTCCTGCTTTGTCTCTGTCTTCCAGCATGTCGCGAAATCGTGACACTTTTGCCCGAAATTTCTCTCTCCTCAAACATGTCATGAAATCATGACACTTTTGCCCGAACTTTCTCTCTCCTCAAACATGTCACGAAATCATGACAGTTTTGCCAACACTTTCTCTCTCCTCAAACATGTCATGAAATCACGACGGTTTTCCGATCCTCTGCATACTTTTTCTTACTTGTCTTTTTCTTGATCTTTTGCAACTGGGCTACCCCGATCTTCTTGGAAACTCACTGTCCATGTTGAAACCTTCATCAAGACACATTCTTTGACATCAAACCAAATTGCTTCAAGACCTTCTTGACATCAATGACAACATCTACACTTAGAGTAAAGGCAATGTACCCAATGTACCCAAAATTGCCAACAATCTCCCCCTTTGTCATTGATGGCAAACCTTAACTGAAAACACAAGTCAAGAGCCAAAACTGAAAACAATTGATCCAACAACTGAGAATCTGCCTTTGAAGTTTTTGCTCCCCCTGACTTGAAGCTCTCTTCTTCACTATGAAGCTCTCCCCCTTACTCATATCTCTCCCCCTTTGTCATCAATGGCAAAGGGTCACCTTTGGGGCTCGGGACTAAGAATGAGCCTCTTAGCTTAGTCCCTCCCCCACCTCCTGATGAGGTGATTAAAAACAAGGGTGGGAGTGAAACTCCCATTAGGCACTCATCATCATCAGTGTCTACAATTTCTTTTCTGGGCCTTCTCTTGAACTCTTTGTCAGTGTTTCTGTTCTTGTCACTTTTCTTGTTCTTGTTCTCATCTCTTTTCTTGTCCATACCTTGATCCTTGGACCTGTTTATACCACTGTTCCTATTCTTGTACCTTGGAAGATCAGCTCTGCACTTTGTCTGGCTGTGTGACCTGCATTGTTGCACTTATAGCAAGTAACAATATTATTTCTTTCGGGCATAGTTGTTCTTTGAATCCGCCTGTTCTGACTAACCCAGTTCTTGTTATTTGCCTTGCAAAAAATTGCCTTGTGCCCGAACTGATTACAAGAGTAGCAATACCCTTGAAATAAATTACGGCCCCTGAAATTGTCATTTATCTTCCTTACTTGAGTCATGCACTGTGAAGCCATGTGGCCAAACCCGTGACACGCAAAACATCTATCGTGAAATATTCTTCTGTTTGACCTCTTGGGTCCCGAAAACTTCTTTTTCGTATTCAGAATTCTATTTTCTGTTTTTGCGCATTTATCACTCATGGACTCTTTCTCTGAAATACTCTCTTCATCAGAACTCTCTTCTTTCTAAAATCTCTTACTTGATTCCCCAACCTATTTTTTGTGTGGTTTAACAAAACCAAGACCTATTTTATCTGATGGATTTCTTTGACTTTGGATGAGAGACTTAACCCTTTTGGAGCTATCTTGAAACTTGTACAACTTATCCTTGTATTCTTTATTTTCCTCTTTCATGGCAGCCATTTTCTGTTCTAATTCACTATACTCAAGCATCTTAGATTCTAACTCATTCTTGAGTTCTTGTGTCTTAGCCATAGAGATGTCAAGACTTTCTATGAGTTCATCTCTCTCCATACAACATTCATCTAACTTATCCTTGAGTCTAGCATTCTTCTTCCTTTCCTTTTTCAAAACACTAAGAGCATTAGTAAGTTCACATTCAAGATCCTCTATTTGATTGCATTTTGAAATATCAAGGCCTTTTTCAGATTTCTTATCACTAGAGGTGCTACCCTTTTCAAAAACCATACAAGCATCTTCCTTATCATTTTTTGAAGCATCCTCATACATACTAGCAACCAATTCATTATTTGTGCAATCATCCTCAAGGTGCCCAAAATTTCCACATCTAAAACATTTCATGACAATGAATTTATGTTTCGGTTCTTCCTCTTTTTTTGAAATGAACAACATCTCATTTTCATCATCACTAGAAGAACTTTCACTATCATTGCTAGAACACTTACTTGCTTTGTCTAGGTAGAAGCTCTTCTTATTCTTGTGTGAATGCCTCTTTCCTTGATTGTTGTGCTCATCTTTGTTCTTTCTGTAATACCTGTGCTTTTCAGAATCCTTGCTCTTAACATCTTGTATATCTTCATCACTTTCATTCTTGGAAACAGTACGATCAGTAGCATAATGACCAAACTTTCCACAGTTGAAACATCTTATGTTTTTCTTGCTTTTGTGTTTTCTAGAGAACTTGCCTTTCTTGTTGTAATATGCCTCTTCATCACTAGAAGACTCATCACTCTCTTGAATCTGTTTGCCCTTTGATTTCTTGGTAGCTTTGAAATCTGCCTCTTTCTTGACATCAACTTTCACTTGAGTTCTCAGCTCAAATGCTGCAAGAATACTATGGAGCTCATCCTTTTTCAATTTATCTAAATCTTTAGCTTCCTCAATAGCAGAAATATTTTCACTAAATCTATTAGGAAGAGATCTTAAAATCTTATCACACACATCATTTTCAGCAACCTCAAGACCTAGATCTTTCATGGAGTTAACAACCTCATCCATACGAAGCATGTAGTCACTAATATTTTCATCATCATTCATTTTGAGTTGTTCAAACATACCTTTAAAATGTCTCAATTTGGCCTTTCGAACATTTGCATCACCTGTATGAACCACCTGCAATTGTTTCCACATTTCACTAGGCTGTCTTGCAGTGAATAACTTTGGTGAGATCCGCTTTCCGTAAGCCTCTCGGGATTGCATTCATGGCTTTTGAATTGCTTGTGAAGCATGAGCCTGTCTTCTTTGGTATAAGGACCATGTTCAGGAATAGTGTATTCATCTTCAATCACTTCCCATACCTCATTACCAAGTGCCATTAGATAAACTCTCATTCTTGCACTCCACAGACCGAAATCTGATCCATCAAGAATAGGTGTTGCATTGCTACCTAAAAAATCCATTGTGTTCTTAACCAGTTCTTCCTTCCGGTTGTTAAACCTTTTCGAAGGAACCCACTCTGATACCAATTGAAGAACACAAGCTTATACTGAGAGGGGGGGTGAACAGTATAAGACCGCTTTCTACCTTTTCTTTCGATTCAACTTGCAGTTCAAAATTATGCAGTGAATATATAACAGTATCAAAATAGAAATCAAAGCAATGCACAAAATATCATCCACAATAGAGACACAACAATTTACGTGGTTCACCCAACGCGGGCTACTCCACGGATAAAATTTTTACTAAATTTTATCACCTCAAATTCTGGGAAACATGTCCCGATTACAAAGTTTATGGGCACCAACCCAAAGGAGATACCTTCCCCTAGCTCTGCTTAATCTGGTGATCCTCTAGAGAACCTCTGCCTCTGCAGCCCTTAGCAAGTGGAACTCTATCCACAGAAGACACCTGTCTTCCCTGCTCTGGCTGGAGACCTCTGTCCTCAACTCTATCACCGCACAGTCGGTCCTCTTATCTACACCAAAACATAGTCCTTCGATCTGGCACTATTGTCCTCGAACTTGCACCTCTGCACAATTACAACACTCGATCAAATATCCACTTATGCACCTCTGTGCAAACACAGTAGCAATGTCTTCGCACACTCTGCTCTTCGACGATCGAACTTCTCCCTGCACTCTGCTTCTACGAAAGTCGCACTTCGAACGCACACTTGATCGATGCACAAACTATTCAAACAGCCCTCCTTTTATAGAGTAAGATTCAAGATCATTACATTCAATCTTAGTCGGCTGTTACTCTTCAACTACGTCGACTGCAAAACCCTGCGCTGTGTCGGCCCAGATTTTAACTTTGTCGGCTCAAAGTTAACTCTGTCCTTCAACCGCCTCTGGTTCTGTAGCTGTCCCTGCGAAACTACAACATGTCACGATATCATGACATTTTTACAGCCGTACACCTTCTATAGCCTGCTGTCACGAAATCGTGACACCTTGGCCTTTGTCGACTTCCTTTGTGCTTCTGTCATGAAATCGTGACACCTTTGCCTCTTGCTGACGTCATCTCACTTCTGTCATGAAATCATGACACTTTAGTCTTCATGGCCTTCCTCTCAGCTTTTGTCATGAAATCGTGACACCTTTGCCTCTTGCTGACGTCATCTCACTTCTATCGTGAAATCGCGACACTTTAGTCTTCATGGCCTTCCTCTTAGCTTTTGTCACGAAATCGTGACACTTATGATTTTTGCTGACGTCATCTTCACTCTGTCATGAAATCGTGATGCTTTAGTCTACAATGCCTTCCTCTCTACTTTTGTCATGAAATTGTGACACATCTGCTTCTGCTGACGTCATCTGCAACTCTGTCATGAAATCGTGACGCTTTCGCTGCCTTAAGCTCTTTTCTGCCATATGCCCGCGAAACTGGAACATGTCATGAAATCGTGACGCTTTCGCCTTCGAGCTCTTCCTTCTTCAATTCATCGTGAAATCATGACGCTTCTTCTGTTTAAGACTTGCTAACTATTTTTGTCATGAAATCGTGACACTTTCTCCAACTACAAGCTGCCAACTCAACCTGTCGTGAAATCGTGACACTTTCTGCATCCGTACAACTTCTTTGTAGCCTGTCACAAAATCGTGACGCTTTCAGCTTTCGAAAGCTTTCTCTACTGCCTGTCACGAAATCGTGACACTTCTGGCTTTCGTACGATTTCTTTTGCAGCTTGTCGCGAAATCGCGACGCTTCTCCTTTCAGGCTCTTCCCTTTGCTGCATGTCGCGAAATCGTGACATTTTACATGTAACTTTCTCTCTCTTCGAACTTGTCGCGAAATCATGACAGTTATTTTTGCGGACTCTCTCTTCAGCATCATGTCGCGAAATCGCGACACTTTTTCGTCCGAACAACTTACTTTGCAGAATGTCACGAAATCGTGACACTTTTCCTTCTCTGCCTTCCTGCACTTTTCGAGTCACGAAAATGCGACATGTCACGAAATCGCGACACTTTCCCTCTTTTCTCTTCCTTGCCAACATGTCGCGAAATCGTGACACTTTTGCCCGAACTTTCTCTCTCCTCAAACATGTCACGAAATCGCGACAGTTTTGCCAACACTTTCTCTCTCCTCAAACATGTCACGAAATCATGACAGTTTTTCCAGCACTTTCTCTCTCCTCAAACATGTCGCGAAATCGCGACAGTTTTTCCAGCCGCCTGCATACTTTTTCTTACTTGTCTTTTTCTTGATCTTTTGCAACTAGGCTACCCTGATCTTCTTGGAAACTCATTGTCCATGCTGAAACCTTCATCAAGACACATTCTTTGACATCAAACCAAATTGCTTCAAGACCTTCTTGACATCAATGACAACATCTACACTTAGAGTAAAGGCAATGTACCCAATGTACCCAAAATTGCCAACAAATTTATATTTTGGTAGGATATTTATGGATCACTACGTATCCATGTTAAGTCATCTAAACTATGATACTTGGAAAATAAAGATTGAAAATTTGCTCCAAAGTGAGGGGTTACTCAAATATATGAATGAACAACCTCATGCTACTGATTCTAAAGAAATAAAGTAGGTCTATAGGAATAACAAGGATCGATCTCATGGTATTATAGCCCTTCACATTGACAATATATATGATACCCACGTTCACAACATGTAGACCCAAAAAAGTTGACAAATTTTAAGGATTGTGTGATCGTATTGGTCCTACACAAATCCGTAGGTTGGAGGCTAAGACTAATGCTTTGACCATGAAATATTGATTTTGTTAATGAGCATATTAGTCATTTAAATAAATTACAAGAAGATATCTAGATTGCAAGAATATTACCTAAGGTGACAAAAGGACAAGAAGTTATGGACAAGGAAAAGAACATTGAACTATTGAATATTATCTTCAACAATGTTGTAGATATGTGAGATTTATTGTTCTATTTAAGATACTTTGAGTGTAATTTCCTAATTATTTTGCACCACCAATTGATGAGGTATTCAAGTAATTTTTGCATTTACAGGCTAGAAGACAAAACTATAAGGGTAATTTTGTGATCAATTAGGATCACCCAAAGAAAGCTATTGTCAAAGTTTAAAATGACAAGCTAAAACAAAATAAGAATAATCCCAAGAATCCCTTCAAAAATACATGTGAGTTTTACAAGAAGGAAAGATATACATATTTTTTTTGGATTCACATCAAGAAGCTTGAGGAAATAACATAAAAGAGGGTTTTGATGTTGCTCTCTTCTATGCATAGGGTGAGGATAACTTTGATGGAGAGACCTCAAAGGCACATGTAGTTGTCACTCAACTTATTGGATATCCACTTCTTTTTATGAGTGGGTTGTAGATTCAAGGGCAACTAAACACATGGTAAAGCACACACATATCCTATAGGGGTACAAAAAATCACATTCAAGGGAGCATATTGTTATTGAAGGTGATTCTTCTTTGTAGATTATAAGGTGTGGAGAGATCATCATTGGATCTTATTTTGATGAGGTACTTCATGTTGCTAATGTTGGACCTATTATATCATCTATTTATTGCATTATTAATATGAATAAAAATTATAATTCTAGCTTGATATTTGGATAACTAAGGAGGATGAATTAAACCAAATGCATAAGTTGGGAGAAAGGACCGCTTCTTCTATTTCTTCTCCTAGAAAAAATATTTTTGGTGCTATGGTTGCACATGGAGATGATAAGAGTTAGACATGGTACCATAGGCTTGGGTATGTTAGCTATGGATCCTTGAGATACATGATTCTTCATAATATGGCCACTGGACTTCCACACATATTCCCTCCAAATGATACATGTAAGGGATTTATTCTTGGAAAGCATCATAGGAAGATTTTTTTAGAAGGAACTTCAAGATGAGCCTTTCACCCCTTGGAGATCATACATAGTGATATTTATAGACCCATAAATACACCATATATTTTTAAGAATGTGTTTTGTCTAAATAAGTATGATTGTATACTATTTACACTGAGGATGAGGTCTTTGAGAGATTCAAGACTTTCAAGTTTTTATAGAGAATCAATTGGATAGAAATATCAATTGTATTAGGATAGATAGGGGATGTATGTATATGAGTCATGCATTTCATGTTTTTATAGCTCTTCATGGGATTGCATATGAGATGACTATTCACTATACTCTTGAGAATAATAGTGTGGCTAAAAGGAAGAATAAGGTAATCATAGAGATGACATGGTATATGACTCATTTCGAGGGGATGGAGCATAATTTCTACTGTGAATTCATCTCTTGTGTAGCATATATCATCAATAGGGTTTCCATGAGTATGGTGTAAGGCATGGCATCTCTTAAGAGATTGTTAATAGATAAGCGTAATATATCTTATTTTCATATCTTTAGGTATTGAGCATGGGCTCACATATACAAATATCTTCAAAATAAGGAAGCACTAAAGAGTCATAAATGATATTTATAACCCTTAGAGGCATAAGGTTTTGATTCAAATAGATATCATTTTTATGAGGTTCTTCCAAGTGCTTCTTTCAGTGCACCACCTAAGCTTTTGGTGGATGAATATTCTAATCCTTTGACTAATTTAGATATAGCTATTTGTTCAAAGATTTTGGTAGGTTCTATTCCCATTAAAGCATATTTTTCACCTTCATATTTGAATGGAGGTCCTTTACCTATTTATTTGACCCCTTCAAGGGAAACACCACTACTAGTACCCATTTTTCTAGATTTAGGGTATGTTGAGTAGGATATAGTAGCTTAGAGTGCTTCAACTTTGCATGATGTGGTGAATGGTTATTTTTATTTGGATTCTTCATTTTTAACTTTCAACATTGCTTTACCATAGAGTGTCATGATTCTTTATTAGTTTATCCAACAATCAAGTGGGTTAAGATGCTTAGCTTATCTTGTCTCTAGAGAAATATCAAAAGGATTCGTCTTAAGAATTTATCTTAAAACTTGCTCATTCTCAAGATCCTCTTACTTATTCTCAGGCTAAGGGCCACCCAGAGTAGGAAAATTTTATGCTTGCAAAGTATGAGGTCTTGACGAAGAACAAGACATGGAAGCTTATTCCTATTTCAAAAGTAAAGAATGTAGATGGAATCAAATGGGTCTATATGACCAAGTATACTTTAGATGCTCAGGTGGAGAAGCATAATGTATACCTTATTTATTACAGATTATCTCAATATGAGGAAGTTGATTATTCTAAGATATTTGCTCCAGTGGCTAGATGGAATTGACCATGATGAATATCTCTATAGCTATTTTATATGGATGGAAGGTACACCACATGGATGTGAAGTGTGCCTTCCTACATGGGGACCTTCAAGAGGATATCTATAGGTAACAACCACCTACATTTGATATTGAGTACCCTACTCCTCTAGTTTTTTATTTGAATAAGTCTTTATATATACTTAAGCAAGCACCTCATGCATGATATGAGAAGATTTTTCTTCTAGTTGTGGATTTTGACGATGTGAGATTAAACACGATGTTTGCATCAAATATCAAGATGGAGATATTTGACAATATTTATTTATGTTTTTGATATTCTTATACGAGTAGCTCTCATGCCTTGATCAAGGATATGATGTCATGACTTCATTCCACATTTGAGATGATAAATTTAGGGCTTCTATACTACTTTATGAGATTCAAATTGATAAAAAAGACTATGGAATCTCTATTTTATTTCCCAAGTATGATTTTGGTTTTCAACATTTTAGGATAGAGGATTGCAAGTCGATTTGGATTTCTTTTTCTTCAGGTTTATTGTACCACTACACTAGTGGATGCTAAATTGTATCAATATTTTATGGGTATTCACTACTCAGTTGGATCTCTTTCAATTCTAATAGGATTTATAGATGCCAATTAGGTCAATGATTTGGATGAGTGATTAATGACCATAAGATTTGTGTTCTATTTGAGATCTATTCCTATTTCTTGGTATTATAATCACCAAGCCATCATATCTTAGTCTTCTATGAAAGCTAAATACTGTATTGCCAATGAGAAAAATAAGCATCTTCGGTGGATGCTCAAGATTTTGGATGGGATTTACATTTTTCAAAGTTTTTTATTTACTCTTTAATGTGATAAATAGAGCACCATCCAACGTATTTTAATATAGTATTCAAATAATAGATAAAACACATAAATATTTGGATGCACTTTGTGAGATAGCTTCATGCATGTGGGATGCTTTATCCAATTCTTGTGTCTTTAGTAGAACACGTAGTGGATATCTTGACCAAGATCATGCCTGAGGTTCTTGTATTTTAGATGTGGGAGCTACATGGTGTAGGAGAGTATCCCTTAATGGGGGATAACAAATAAGGGTCTCTCTTTGTGTCCACCATTCAACTTAGGATGGATGTTAGAATATATGATCATTAAGATTCTCTTGAGGTCACAATTGATTTGTATATTGTATTGTTCATATAAGCCCTTTGGGCTCTTGTAAACCTTGAAAAGGTATTTTTGAAATATTTTATTATTATAATCCTTAAGGTTAGTCTCTTAACCTTGACCTAAAGGTAATATGTTTTTGGGTATAAATACCCCATCATCCCAATAATTTTATTTATTGTTTAGAGTGTAATTATATTATTTGATAGTGAGTTATTTGGTGTCCATGGAATCCCCTATATACTATTTGCATTGCTTTGTGTGTATTTCTTTTTTATCAATACTATGTAATGTGTTGATTCCATTCATTTCTAGAAATTGCTATGAAATCTAACAAGTCTTTGACTTATTTGAAGACTTAACCTAGAATTTTGGACTTGGGTATTTGTATACTTAGGTTTGAATTCCTTTGCATGAGCTTGTATTAGGAAGAAACACCATAATGCTTCATAGTTACCTAGAAGTAAACTAGAGGAGAGAAAATTTGATCAAGAGTTGGATTCTTTTGTGTTTCCAACAATAGAGAAAGCACATAAACCATTAGTCTCAGTATTTGAAGGGAGAAGAAATATTGGAAAGGATAGTCTTAACACATTTTACATCTTTCTTATTGCCTCCAAAGTTACAATATATACTCTCTATACCTTAAATCTTGCAATATTGTCCTCAATATTATAAAACACATTCATTTTGAGGAAAGCATACTCTATTTCCAACTGATTTATTTCTATTGTACTCAAATTTTCAAATAATTGATGTATTTTTATCCAAGTAATCATGGTTCAATCAATAAGAAGAGGCCAAGAGCCTCTTCTTGTTTATGTTGAGAAATTTCATCATCAAGGGTCATTGCTTTCTCTTCTTAAAATATTCACCAAAGGTTTTTACTTCATAATAAATTAATCATTTAAGTTGATCATATGCTATAACTTTACTCATTGATGCAAGAAACATAGGCTTGAGAATATATCATAAATAATTTATTTCCCAAAATTTTAACAAGTCCTTAAACCAATATCACCAATGTGAAGATCTTAAAAAATATGCGATTCAAAAAAGGGATAAAAAATATTTCATATACAAAATATACCCCCTTTTGAAAGTTATCCCTAGTAATCCTCAAAAAATAAAAAAAACCAACCCCTAAAACCTTAGAATAGTTGCATTCAAATATATTCTACCACTTGCCATCTACTATTTTGATAATAACTACCATTGGATATCAAAAACAAATGATGTATTGACACGTAAATATTTGATTGTTTAGGTAAAAGGTTATAATATTTGAAAGACATTATTATGGAAAAAAAGGATGCCACGTCTTCTACTCTTCCATGTCATCACTTTGAATATACCAAAATATGTGTGAAAATTTAAACCTAGAAATTCCATGAATAAGGTGCCTTGTGCTAGCCAAGGCATTGATGATTTTATTGAGGCACTTAGGCTATCTCATTTTAAATGAAGAGGGACAATGTCATATCATAAAAAAAAAAACCATAATAAAAAACTTATCCCATGGAGATATTTTAACACAATACCAACCATCCACCAATATCCTTGCAAGCTCAATATACCTAACTAGTCCATGGATGACATAGTGACTAAACCATCAATGCCTCCATATATGGTGCTACCTAATTTGAAGACAAAAAACACCATTCAACAAAAGAGAAGTGTATGCATATAAAACTTGAGATTTTCCTTCACAATATCTCAAACTAATGCTCAGTTGACTACATCACCACATGTTCATGCTAAAAACAAGGTGAGGAAGATGCCACTAATCCTTTGCCTTGTTCCATAGCACACATGCAAAAAAATGGATGTAATATTGAACCAACAATTCGTCTGGTAAAAAATCCTTAATTTTACCCCTTTATCCATCTTGGGTTTTCCTTTGAATGTATTAGAGTGCATACTCTCTTCTTGAAGAAGGTAATCACACTCAACACTTGGATAAAGAAGCACCAAAAAATCAAATAAGAGTAACATGTACAAGAGGGATTTTAATAAAACATAGAACCTTACTCTCCCTCTTCTAAACAAGGTTCCATAACTTCTAAATGGAAAGAGGGCATGTCCCTCTTTTTATTTTACTAGAATACCACAACTTGTTTGTGGAGATAAAAAATTTGGTTCCTTGACAATCATCCCTTTCAAAAATAATAACCATTCCACTTTCATATCTAATTTGAACCTATGAAAAGAGGTTCAAAGACACCCATAATGATAACAAAGTAGAATTTAAAGTAGAAATAAAATCTCTAAGATGTTTGGAAAAGCAAATGATAAAGAATAAAATAAAATCTCTCTTTTTCCCCTTTTGCTAAAAACACTTATGAATATTTGATAAGTAATTTTCCCTAAAAGTCAGAAGGACTGAAGGCTCTAAACAAACCTTCCATGTGACCAAGTAATGAAAATTTATACCCATTCTAATACCATGTTGGATTTCATACCATATTCTAGAAATAAATAGAAGTAATCTACTTACTCATATCTTATACAAAAAATGAAAGAGGATAAGAAAGAAAAAGTGATAAACACAAATTCTGGGTGTTTTTGAGCACCAAATAATCATTATTTTATCCATATATATGAATCACATTACTTTGATACAATGGAGAGAGTGGATGAGGGGTATATATACCAATACATAAACCCCAAATACATAATCATGTTAATCTAAATCAACATAATAAGTAGGATTTAGATTAATTACAAGATTAAATTAAAGTTTTAACCATTACAAGGTTATTCTTGGTCCCATAGGCCATACATAGATTAATTAATAAATACATTATACAATGATTGCTTGTAGTCGTACATAAGAATACACCACACAATTTTGGCCTTGGCCATTAAGTTAGATTACAACTTTCAACAAAAAATTTAAATATGAATAAATATTACATTATAGTAGACGATGATTTAGATCAAGGATTTTCCAATTTTATAGAAGTGTCAAAGAAACCCCCTATACATCATTATATGGGGAAGGATTTCATATTTTATTCAAAGAAAACATTAGAAGAAATTTAGAAGGATACAAGAAATGGGAAATTATAATATACAAGTTCAAATTTAGAATAATCTAAATATGTGATGGAAGATATGGAAGTGAAGTTTAAAATGAAGGAGGTGGAAGAGGTCAAGTATAATCTAGGTAAATCATTTCCATATATTCTAGTATAGAATCATCTCCTTGTAATAAAATTAATAGTTGTATGGAGTTTTGTTATATTTCATTGCAATTTCTAGAATAAAACATCACATAATATTACTTTTAAATAAATACACCAAATAAAGAATGAAGAACACATAATATATTGGGCTTGCTTTTTAACACCAAATAATCTCACTAAATGGAAATAAAAACACACTCCAACTGATAAGCAAAATGGTTGGTATAAAGGGGTGTTTATACCCAAATATAATTTACCTTTAGGTCAAGGTTATGAGACCAAACTTTAGGAATAAAATATTATAAAAATTTACAAAAGCATATTTTTCAAGGTTTACATGGGTCCAAAGGATAAACATGAACAATACAAGTACAAATATTGGTCGTGGTTTTAAGAGAAGCTTAACCACCATATATTCCAACATACCCCTTAAGTTGAATGGGGGACATAGAGAGAGACCCTTTCTTGTCATCCACCGTTAAGGGACACTCTCCAACTCCAAGAAGCTCCTACATGTGCACAAAAGTTACCTCAGGCATGACATTTGTTAGAGTATTCAATGTTTGCTTTGATTAAGGTACAAAACCAAATCAAGCATCCCACATGTATTAAGCCATCTCATAAATTGCATCCATATCCCTACGTGCTTTGCTCACTGATTGAATACTAGATGACAAACAAGTTAGAATGTGCTCTAATTGTCTCATCAAAGAGTAACTAGAAAACTCTAATGAATGATAATCTCCTCCCAAATTATAAGCATCCATATAAGATGCTTAGTTGCCTCATTGGAAGCATGAATATTTAGCCTCCATAAAAGACTACGAAATGGTGGATTGGTATTTAGAACACCAATAAATAAGTCAAATTCTAGATACAACACAAATTCTATGGTGGAGTGTCTCACATCTACTTCACCAACCCAATTAACATTTGAAAAAACTGTCAAGATCAAGAGGAAGCCAATAGAATAGTGAATACTTATCTGATAGGTCCCTTAGATTTATGTGAGAATCCTCTTAGTAGTTATCTAATGACTCTCCCAAGGTGCCTACATATATATAGAATAATAAATCATATAAAAATCTATATTAGGTCTAGTTCGAGTAAGGTAGAGAAGTCCCCTATAAGAGACTAATACAACATATCATCCACCAAATGAGTGGTACAATCATCCCAAATATTTATGACTAAGTATAAAATAGTTTGAGTGGACTTGCAATCCTTCATCCTAAAATACTAAAGAAGATCCAAAGCATACTTAGGTTTACAAATGGTGATGCTAGAATATGTCTAATCAATCAAAATCTGCAAGAAATAATGTAAAAGACCCAAATATGCTATCTGAAAAGTGAAACAAAGTTGTGACTTCATATCCTAGATCAAAGTATAAGAGTTGCCAATGATGAGATCATCAACATACAACAAAATCACTAAAGTTTTCCAAATGATATTTGGTGTAAACATCATGCTCAACCTTATATTAGTGAAATCCAATATTGAGTAAAAATAAATGAATCTTCTCATATCATGCATGAGGGACCTCCTTAAGGCCATACAAGGACCTAATCAAATGATAAATCAATGAAGTAGGGCCATCAAGTTCACAACTAGATGGTCGTTACATATAGATTTCCTCTTGAAGATTCCTATGAAAAACGTACTCTTCACATCCATTTGATGTACCTTCCATCCATTTGAGGCAGCAATGGAGAGAATCATCATGACTAGGTACATCATAGCCATTGGAACAAATGTATCATAATTATCCACTCTATAATAATGTGAGAATACCTTAGAAAAATGCATAGCTTATGATTATCCACCTGACCATCCAAAGTGTATTTGGTTCTATAGACCAATTTATAGCCAACAACATTCTTTCCTTTTAGAAGATGAATTGATTCTAAAGTCTTGTTCTTCATTAGAATCACATATTATACTAACATAGCATCTTATTATTCTAGTCAGTAATTAGCCTAAGAATATGTGAGAGGATCCTTATAGTGAGCTCTCTTCAAGAGAAAATCTAGAGAAAGAGACTTTTGATATTACTTAAGAGATAGAATAGGCTAAGCATCCTTAAGAAGCATCTTAACCCACTTGGATATTGGACAAACTGAGGAAGAATCATGTGTACTCTATAAAACTAAAAAATGCAACTCAAGATCACCACTCACCTCATCATGTGAAGCTAAAACACCTTTCACTAATGTATCATGCTCAACATGCTATAAATTTGGATAAGGTGTTACTCGTGGTGTTTCCTCGAATGGGGTTAAATTAATAAGTAATGGATCTCCACTTGAACATGACGATGGAGAAGTTTCTCTAATGGAAATAGATCCAAGCAAAATATTAAAATAAATAGCTAAATATGAGATGATCAAAGGATGAAAAAATCCATTTGTTGAATCTCTAGTAGGTAGTACATGGAAGAACCTGATCAAAGATGACATATCTCTTGATTAAAACCTCATGCCTATGAGGATCGTAAAGATGATACGACTTTAAGATATTTGAATGTCCAAAAAATGCAATTACGACTCTTTGATACCTCATTTTGAAAATTATTGGGTATGTGAGCCTATGCTAAAGACCCAAATATACATAATCAAGACACATCAAGCTTATTCCATGTCAATCTCTCTAGAGGTGTCATATGTTGGACTACATTGGTAGTAACTCTATTGATGATGTATGTTGTATGAGTGATAGCCTCACCCTAAAATTTAAAATCCATTCCTTTGACATGAATCATACCGTAGCTCTAAAATTCTTGCACTCCTTTCCTTCAGGCTAATGGATCCGTGCCTCGAAGGGGAATGGGAGAATAGTAGGTCTACACCTCAAAGGAGAGGCACTTGAGGTCATGCCCTCTTTGGTGATTTTTTGATGAATTGTTTAGGGTTCACTAGGAAACATTTCTTGGTAGTTTCCATGCCTAGGGTTGGGAGGTTGTTTGATATGTTCTTTTTATTTGCTCACAATCACCTAGTTTTGGCCAAATGCAACTATGCTATACTAAATGCACTTTATATTTCAATGAATACAACAAACAATGATTTACAGAAGGTAAACTAATGCAATTACTTAATTATGAAGAAATTTGATACTCTTACTCAACTCGAATGTCTGATGTAGAGTCTATTTACTTGTTGTAGGACAAGATCAGACGTTCAATCAACGATCGTATCCATCGATCTAAATATCGTCAGATCCGATCAACGATCAGTAGGTCCGATCAGAGCAAAAACCTACAATTTCACAAATAGAGAGCAAAACAGAAACTTGCAATGTGCTATAGATCTTGTTAAGTATGGATTAGAACATGTAAAAGCTTATTGAATGTTGTATTGAAATAATAATATGAATATGGATCATGACATGCAAAAGATGCAATTAAATGCAAATGTGGTGAACACCAAGAATGATAACAATAATTTCTATACTACATGAAATGATAAATGAATAAATAGGATGCTAGAAATGTAGATCTGGAGACTAAAGAATGCAAACCAAAGCCTGGAGTTACCCCCAAGCAGCCTGTAAGCAAGATCGAATGCAACATGACAAGATCAAATGCTAACCAAGCAAGATCGGATGTCCGATCTCGGATCGTACCAATAGATGCACAATGATCATACCTTCAAACCTACAAAGAACATAGAAAATAAAAAATGCAAAAGCAATAACTAAGCAGCTAGGAATCAGAATTTTGCCAAAGAGTCAAGGAGAATTCAGGGGGGAATGCCTGGTTAAATAGGCTAGGTAAGTTGGAGGAGTTGGGCCAAAAATAGAATAGGTTGCAACCTCTTCCACTCTAGGGGTGATCGACAAATCTGATCCCGTAACCATCATGCAGTTAGGCAGATAGAGACAAAAAGCATTGCAACCATTTTGTCATTTTTTTATTCTAGTATTTTTTATTTTTGGATGAGATCGGACATCCGATCTCGTACATTAAATGACTATCATGGATCAAACATCCGATCTCATACATAATATGGCATATCAATGAGCAGATCTCATCAAAATATAGTCATTATAAAGAGGAAATAATTATGAGTCAATTTTAGGGTGTTACATTTTTCCCCCTCTTTAGCACATTTTTGAAAAAAATGTGTTAAAGAAAAGAATGGCACGCTTTACGAGAAAGCAAAAATTTATTGCAAAATTTATTGATGGTTTGAAGTTTTATTGCAAGTTGCATTAGGTGTGATACCCCCTTCGATTTTTTACACCAAATTCTGCGTTTGGTGGAAAACTCAAAATTTTTTGTATTGAGGGTAAAATGAATAAAATAGAAAAATATAAAGAAAACCTAATTCATTTTTTATTTACTATTTCTTGGTTTTGAGCTCTGAGGAGAAACTATGGCAGAGGCTATCCATCGCACAAATGAAGTCTGAGCGGGGCCTGGGAGCATAAGAGTAAGTATCTTACACCTCTTTAGCTTAGGAATTTTATGTTTTTGCATTTAATTTAGGTTAAATTTGGATTTTTAGGGCATGACTATCATCGTGTAGTCATAATAGCAAGATCGGATCGATCCGACAATATCGGATCGATTTCACAATATGGATTTTTGATATTGTCAAAATGGGTTCGATCTTGGTCAATATCAGACCTATTTCAATGATATCAGAGAGTATGATATCATCGAAATCGATCTGATATTGAACATTTGAGTATGATTTTGCAAATTTAGGTTCGATCTCTGATTTTTAAGTCCGATCACTAACTTAATTATTTGTTACTTTGTTTTGTTAATAGAAACCAGCTTTGAAGAATAGGGAGTGGAGATATGCTAGTCTCCAGGAGACTTGGGTGCTCTCTCTAATGATGAGAGAACCACTCTAGAGGTTGGGGGGAAATAAGATAAACATTGTAGAGAGATGGTATCCAGAATCATCTTGTTTCTAGCTACCTATAGGGGAGATGGCCCCCACATTAGAGGATGTCTAGAGGATCCTCAGGGTGCCTATCAGAGGTATGTGTATATCTCCATCTGGAAACAAAGGCCAGGTGATGCAGAGATTGACTAGGGACCCGAGCTTCATGCTCAAGAAGGGTGGGATCAACATTGATAAGCTCAGATAGATAGATGGAGTCTCTCGATTGACAACTCTTTTGAGTGGTACAGTGGTAGGCCTTCTACTATGCCATCTCAATGGGTGCCACTTACCATGGACTTTGGTAGAGGTCATCTATGACATGCGAGATCAGAGGGTACGGTTTGCTTAGGGTCCGTACATTCTCTACAGGCTATACAAGACATTACATAGGGTGGTCTACAAAGGGGGTAAGGCATTGGTACTTACCTCCTTTCTATAGGTATGGTGTTGGGAGCACCTGGCTATTAGGAGACCTGTAGGACTACCTTTGACACGGGTAGAGGATGGGAGGCCTAGGGTGGAGGATGATAGACCTAGGGTATTCTATTGGCATTTACATAGAGGGCACCATGGGTGGGTTAGCCTCGATGTAGCGAGGTGGTTATTTGATGAGCTTCTTGTAGAGGATATCTGGTGGAGACCTTGGAGAGAGCTACCGAGGTGGGGAGAGGATGGTTATGAGTTGGCTCACGTGAGGTGAGTCATTTGGCTGTAGATGGAGTAGGGGAGTTGGAGCTACACCGCGTGGATCGGGTGATGCACCAATTTGGGTTATAGTAGGATATTCCTTAGTATAGGAATATCACATTTTCTAGGGTGACTCAGGATCACACTACCATTAGTGGTGCTCCCAACATGGCTCAATTTTTGGATCCTCAATCGGATGATGAGGTAGTGGCCATGATAGAGGGAGATGATGTTGGGATGATAGATAGGTATCGATAGTGGTACATCAAAATTTGACCTACATGATTGACTAGGTTGAGGAGTGTAGTACAATAGGCAATTAAGTGGGTTTTCTATAGTGGTGTACATCTAGCCAACAATTGAGGATACATGGGTACCCTCTAGGAGGTAGGGGCCTCATACTAGAGGTGGACATCAGATCTAGGGGACATCTAGATCAGGGAGGGCTATTGGGATAGGGGAGAGATCCAGGGGTACTAGGGAGGAGAGGAGAGCATCATCCTCAGGAAGGGGGGGAGACTGCTGACTCCGAGAAGGGTATCATGATAGAGGAGGGGGGAGAGTAGTGATATGGCTGCTCTATGAGTGGAGCTCACTAGTCTAAGGGAGGAAATAAGAGTTTAGAGATAGAGGATGTGAGTCTGAGGGCTAGGATTTAGACTCTAGAGGTAGAGCTTGCACATGCATGGGCTCAGGCGGATTAGGGAGTTGTGGCTCCAGCTCCTACATCTTCTTAGTCGACTCACTCAGGGAGGAGTGACTCAGGGAGAGCGCTAGCTCGGGCTCTTCAGCTGATGGGTTTTTATCAAGATTTATATTTTGTAGTAGTGCCTATGGAGTAGAGACAATCAGAGCCTACGATGCCTGAGATGCCTACGACTTCGAGTCACTCGAGATCTCGCTCGACTTCCAGGACAACTACTACTATAGGAGGGAGGATTTAGACCACCATGACCCCCTAGTGGGGATGATGATGCTTAGAGTTCTAGGGCTTCTAGAGGATAGGGGTTGACCTATGCTATGGTTTTTGTGATTGAGTATGCCGATGTTGGAGATTGTGGCATATCAGTTGACTCTATTTTGTATATAGACTTTGAGATATATATATATATATATATATATATATATATATATATATATATTGATCTTCTTGTCTTATGTGACTTTGAATGATTTGATTTTGATTATTTGATTTATAATGTTTGAATTTCTTATAATCATGCTTTGGAATTTTAAATATTTTGATCATGCTTAACATAAAAGAAAAATGATTTGATTTTTGGTAAAGTATATTTTTGAAAAAGATATTTTTGTATGATGATAGAATTGATGGATTAGCAATGAACCTCAAAGGATGTTGTGTTGTTATATGACCATTGGTGGAGATCAATGCTCGCTAGGTCATGAAGTGAATCTTGTTGTGAGGAAGTTTTGTATTGCTAATAATAGAAAAGTTTTTGTGGGGCTCAAGAGTAATCTTGAGGCTTATGATGATTAAAGGAGATGTTGATTTTGTTTTTGAGAAAATTTGATTTTTAAGAAAATATTTTGATAAAGATTATTGTTGTGAGAAAATAAAGTGATTTAAGCATGAAAATTGGGAAGGATGACTTGCGCTAGGCATAGAATTCCTAGTGTGAAAATTTTGAGAAAAATAATTACTAGGAATTATACCATCATCGCGAAGTCAAAATGCAATGCATGATAATATGAAATTGTTTGTTCTTAAAATGCAAATTGATGTGAAGCAAATCATTATGTCACATGTTTAAGAATATTGAGAAATATGAAATGATTTAAACCTAAAAATTGGGAAGGATGACTTGCGCTAGGCATAGAATTCCTAGTGTGAAATTTGAGAAAAATAATTACTAGGAATTATACCATCATCGTGAAGTCAAAATGTAATGCATGATAAATGATTTTGGAAATGTAATTTATTTTGAAATAAGTTATTTTGAATATTTTGATTTTTTTTGAAATATATGTAATGAATTAATATGAATAGTGATAAACTAATGTTGTCTAACAAATTTTAAAGAAATATTTTAAATTATTTCTAAGACAAAGTCAAATTTATCAAGAACCAGTGTGTGATGTGTGAGTTCATTATCCATCTTGATTTGTCATAATGATACAAAATCTCTCAAGGATCAAATGTGTGTGCTTGTGAAATTGATTTACCGATTTTGAGTGAGGTAATGATACAAGCCAACTTTTATGAACCAATGTGTGTGCAAGTGAAAGATTCATTAACCATGATTTTGTGCATGCAATTGTACTGAACTACTATGTAAGTCAAGTTACCAAAAGCTAGCTAATCCACAAGCGGACATTGGTCTATACAAAATAAGGTCGCTAATGTGACAGACATGTCACCACGTGAAAGGCTTACCCAAGGCCATGCGGGTTGGGCACAAACCGTGTGTTATGGGGCTCACCTCATGGCTTTTGAATAACTGAGGAATTCTAGGGATTCAAGCTCATTACCCCCTTCTTTTATTTTGATTTCTTGGAGTAGGGATTCTTGTTCATTTTTTAACAAGGGGATTTTATTGCTTTTTGTAGTAAAACTACTTTTCTTTCTTTTCTCTTTTCTTTTTTTTTTTTCTTTTTCTTTTCTTTTTGGGATACTTGCTCAGATTAGACAAGGAGCAAGGGATTTTATTCGGGTAGGGGGGAGCTTGTCCTTTTGCCAATTCTCAGTATTCTAGACCATGCGCATAATAGGATAGCAAGGGAAACTTTTCGCTTAAGGAACTAAGACTACTATGTAGTATCATTTTTTGAATTTGCAACAAATCATTTTAAGATGTGAAAATGTGTTCTTGGTTCAAGAAGTAGCAAGATCAGTTCCCAAAACTCAAAATTTTATTTAGTGAAGTAGTAGTGCTTTTTGGTACAAGAGAGATTTATAATCAAAGTGACAAAATCAAAATTTAGTAAAGATGTGAATTAAGTGATTGGTTCAAGATAACTTTTGAGTTTATCTAAAATAAAATAAAATATAACTTGAATTTTTGAAAGACAACACACTGATGCAAAAATGAGAACTTAACAATTTAAAATATTTTTGAAAATTTTTCATGTTTTTTGATTTTTTTGGTTGTTTTGATAATATGACAATTGCAAACTGAATGATGAAGAAGTTATTTACAATTATATACATAAATGGAACTTTTGCTTTATGCATAATATCTTTTGAGATGCATGATATTCATTGGCTCTTTGAGATATTTTCCATCCAAAGTAGCCAAGCGATATGCACCTGATCCAAATTTAGCAGTGATGACAAATGGTCCAAGCCAATTAGGTTGAAATTTACCTTTAAAATA
The DNA here is from genome assembly GCA_028583015.1 of Wollemia nobilis. Lineage (NCBI taxonomy): Eukaryota > Viridiplantae > Streptophyta > Pinopsida > Araucariales > Araucariaceae > Wollemia > Wollemia nobilis. The sequence continues at coordinate 689,662 of JAQPPZ010000104.1, read as the reverse complement.
TTTTCTAGCATTAGTATTTTTTTGATTTTCTTTAAGTACTAAATCACCAACTTCAAAATATCGACTATGAACTTTCTTTGCATATGATCTTTTGAGTTTATCTTGGTAAGAGCGAAGATGCTCTAGAGCATGAATACACTTCTCATCTAGAAGCTCCAACTGACTTAGTCTACCAGCATGATATTCATCTCCTACTTCAGCATCTTGAAGTAGAAGAGCTAGAGAAGGAACTTCTAACTCAAATGGAAAAACTGCTTCAGCACCATAGACCAAGACAAAAGGTGAAGCACCTGTAGGAGTACGAACACTAGTTCGATAGGCCCACAAGGTAGGATATAATTGCATATGCCAATCACGGCCTGATTTATTAACCAATATTTTTAAAATCTTAATTAAGGTTTTATTAGAAGCTTCAACTTGGCCATTTCCTTGTGGATAGTAAGGAGTAGACCATCGATGTTGAATTTTATATTTTTGACATAATTTCTTAATATCTTTGTTCTTAAAGCATGTTCCATTATCAGAGATGAGAGTTGATGGAATACCAAATCTACAAATAATTTGATTAAATATGAATTTGGACACTTGAACTCCTATGCAAGAAGCTAATGGCATAGCTTCTACCCATTTTGTAAAATACTCTATTGTTGTTATGATAAATTTATGACCATCAAAAGAAATAGGATTAATTTTACCAATGATGTCTAAACCCCATTTAGAGAAGGGCCAAGGAGAAGATATAGCTTGAAGTTCTTGAGCAGGAGCATGAACAAGGTCTGCATGTCTTTGACACTTGTCACAATGATGCACATAATCATTAGCATACTTTTCCATGGAAGGCCAAAAGTATCCCATTCGTAGGAGCTTTTTAGCAATGGCACTTCCACTAAAATGTCCTCCATAAGATCCATCATGGGCTTCACTTAATGCTTTCTTAGACTCTTCTAAATTGAGACATCTCAAAAGGATACCTTCAAAAGACCTTTTATATAGGGTATTGCCAATAATTATGAAGCGAACAACTCGCTTACGTAATAGCCTACGTTGGTTTCTATCTAATCCTTCTAGGAAGGTTCCTTTTTGGAGAAAATTAAATATGTCTATATACCAAGGTTCTGGAGTTATCTCATTAATTAAAAACACATCTAATGGTTCTAGATAAGACTTAGATGAAGTTGGTTCTTGGAGTTGATGAATAATGATTGTAGCATATTCATCATCCAACTCCAAAGGTAATAAAGAGGTAGCAGCAACCATGGCATCTATAGCACGGTTGCTAGTGCGAGGGATGGCTTCTAAAGTTACTTTCTCAAATAAGGATATAAGCTTTAAGAACATACTCTTTATAGGGATGAAGCTTCTCATCTCGTGTTTGATATACTTCATTAATTTTATTTATCACAAGTTGAGAATCTCCAAAGACTAATAAAACTTTAATTTTTAAGGCTAAAGTTGCTCGTAACCCAAGGATTAGAGCCTCATATTCTGTAGTATTATTAGTACAAGCAAATTGAAGTTTAAAAGACAAAGGAATAAGGTGCTTTTGTGGAGATATTAATATAATACCTACACCTGCACCACTCATACATCTAGCTCCATCAAAATACAAGGACCAAGATTCAGAAAGATCCTCTTCTAAGTTAAGACACTCATCAAGAAATTCAATGGTTATAGGATGAGTAGATTCTAGAGGCGCAACAACAAGTTGATCGACTATAACTTGGCCTTTAATAGATTTTTGGCCAATAAATGTGAGTTCAAACTCACTTAGAGCAAGAACCCACTTAGTTGTGCATCCTGACAAGTAAGGTCTACTCATCAAATACCTTAATGGATCAGACTTAGCAATAACAAATGTTTTTTGACTGAGCATGTAGTGGCATAATTTTTGTGTAGAAAACACAACTACCAAACAAAGATTTTCTAATGGTGTATAATGGGTTTCATAGCTTATTAATGTTCTACTTATATAATATGTGGCTCGTTCTTTCTTATCATCATCAATTTGAGCCAACATTGCTCCAAGTGCAAGTTCAGAAGTAGAAATGTACAAAATAAAAGGACAATCTGGTCTAGGAGGAACAAGCACTAGAGGATTAAGAAGATATTGTTTAAGGTTTTCAAATGCTTCTTTACATTCATCATCCCATTGAAATGGAATGTTTTTCTTAAGTAACTTAAGAAAATGTCGGGTTTTATCTACCAACTTGTCAATGAAGTGATGGATAGACTGAAGTTTTCCTTGTAGACTCCTTAATTTTGATATGTTTTTAGGTGGTGGCATATCAAGGATAGCCTTAATTTTAAGGGGATCTATCTCTATGCCACGCATAGAAACAATAACTCCTAACAATTTTCTATATTTAACTCCAAATACACATTTTTCTGGATTTAAGCGAATCTTATATTCTCTTAGTCTATCAAACACTTTTCTTAGATCATTAATATGATCTTCTTCCTTAGCTGAATGAGCTATAATATCATCTACATAATCATGTAGAATATCATACATCATATCATGAAAGATATATGTCATAGCTCTTTGATAGGTTGCACCTACATTCTTTAAACCAAAGGGCATTACTTTCCAATAGAATGTTCCCCAAGGTGTAATGAAAGTAGTTTTGGGTTGGTCTTCAGGAGCTATTCTGATTTGGTTGTATCCTGAAAAACCATCCATGAGGGATAACATCCCACTCCCAGCTGTAAAATCTATAATTTGATCCATATTAGGGAGAGGAAAATCATCCTTAGGGCATGCAACATTAATGTCTCTAAAATCAGTACACACTCTAATTTTAGTGGCCTCTTTCTTGGTTATTGGAACAACATTTGATATCCAATCAACATAATCAATGGCTTGGATAAAATCAACATCCAAAAGTTTTTGTAACTCATTTTTGACTAGTAATGCTACTTTGGGATGCATTTTTCTAAGTTTTTGCTTTACAAGTTTTGCATCAGGGTGCACTACTAAATGGTGCATGACCATAGAAGAATCTAGGCCTGGCATATCTACATATGTCCAAGCAAAAACATCAACATATTCTGTGAGAAATGTAATATATTGGTTTTGTCTTTCTTCACTTAATTCTGCTCCAATTTTAACCATGTGAGGGTTTTCTTCTGTCCCAATGTTGACTTGTAGAATATTTTCTACCACAATGTTTAAATCTCTTTCAAATTTGGGAGGAGCGGGTGACACACCCATTTCTTGTAATTCTTCTAAGGTTAACTTAGCTAATTCTTCTTGTGGAGTAGTTGTTTGAACATGTGCTATGCATGGTATAGACCCATCAAAGAAGAATCGGTTCCTCAAAACTTCATCAAGAGAAATATTATGAAATATATCTCCTTCTAAATATTCATCTGGTGCAGCAATCATTTCTGGATATGCTATTGATAACATGTTACAAGAATGTATCCTCTTACTTGTTTTAAAATATTCTTGATGTGCTAAGTATTCTTGATATGTTATTAGTTGATCATCATCCTCAAATGGGAATGGTTGGGTTTTTGTAGGAATGTAACCAATACCACATCAGGCAGGCCATTCCTCAATTTCTAAAGGTTCATGTATACCATTTTCAAGAGGTCCCAAACCTTTACCTCTATAACCCATGTTACACATTATTTGTTTTGATTTTACATATCCATTAGAAAAGTAACATCTAGCAAAACCATTTTGATCAATTGTGACACTCATTTTAATATTAATTTTACCATGATCATACCCTGCATAGATAAAGGTACAACTCCCAATATGATAGATACTTCCCAATTTTTGTGGCAAGCCCATCGTGCGGGGAGATGGTGGTAATTGAGATAAAACAAGGGAATCTTGGGTAGCAAAATTAATCTGTTCTGAAGTTGTGAGTATTGAAGATAAATCCGGTAATACTTCATCCGAAAGAGGATATGAAGTAGAAGGACTATCTTCTTTAGTTGTAGGTTTATATGGTGTGGGTTTTGATACTGAAGGAGGACTAGGGTGTGTTGAAGACATAGCAGGACAAAATGGGACTCCTATTGGTTCTGCCATAGCACACATGTCAAATGGTCTAGGGTCACCATGGATAGTGACTAATTGATTTTTAAACTCAAACTTAACACATTGATGTAATGTAGAAGGTACCGCCCTCATTGCATTGATCCAAGGTCGACCTAGAAGGATGTTGTATGATGCGGGGCAAGATACAACAAACACGATCGTATCTAAAATCCTTGGACCAACTTGCAATGGAATCGACAATACTCCACATGTTTCTTGAGTTTCATCATTAAATGCTTTGATAATCATTTCAGTTCTTTTTAAATCTTCATTTCTAAATCCAAATCTTTGAAAAAAATCATATGTGCATATGTTTAATGATGATCCATTATCAATTAAGACTCTTTTAACACCTACATCCCCAATTAATGTTGTAATGTATAGAGGATTATCTCTATACATGCTTTGAGGAGGAATATCCTTATCTTGAAAATCTATATAATTTGTTCCATGAGAAATTACAACATTTACCACAACATCAGGTTCTATATTTTGAGGTACCATCATTTTGCTTAAGGTACTCATTAATTCCTCTCTATGGATAGATGAAGTTCTTAGAAGATCCAAAAGAGAAATTCTAGCTATGATATTTGCCAATTGTTCATTAATGTCATAAGGAGATTTTTGTTGTGAATTTGATATATTATTCCCTTTTGTAGGTGCTTTTAATACAAATGGAGGTGATTTCTCATTTTGATTTTGAGTTTGTGATTGAGAATTTTGATTTTGGGCTTGTTGTCTAGTGATGGCTCCAATAGTACCCACAATATTATTGTTTTGTAAATGACCAAAGTGGGGTCTAGCATTTACTGCTTGTTCATTTGAAAGTGTTTGTTGAGATGAAGGTCGAGTGGTCATTCTTCTAGGGAATGGTTCTTCTGGAACTAATAAATCTGTGATGGGAAGAATTTGATCTGACTCATCTTCAGAACTATTGGAATTATTTGAGGTGATGTCCATTTCACTTTCTGTCTCACTTTCTATGTTTTTTGTGTCACTTCTTGTATCTTCTGAAGATGAAGATTGAAAATATTGTATTGGTCTAGTTGTGACTACAGATAGAGTAGGTACATAGGAGGTTTGCAAATCTTGTTGTGGTAAAAAGTTACTAATGGTTCCCACATACCGAGTTGGAGGAGGAACATTATGATGTTCTAATTGATTTACAACCTCTTTACCATGTTTGGGTAAAGGATGTTGAAAAATATCTAGGTTTTGATTTGCATTTTGAGTTGGTTGTTTTTGGGTATTATTTTGAGTATTATTGTTTGCGGGAAATTGTTGTACTTCCATTTTACCTTTATCAATCAAATCTTGTATCATATGTTTCAACCGCTTACAAGAATTAGTTGAATGTCCATCCACTTGATGAAAATTACAATGTAGATCAGCCCTATATCCAGCTGCAGTGGTATCCGATTGTCGTATCTCTGGCAACCGTATTAAACCTTGTTCTAATAATTGAGGTAAAATCATGGTTAAGGGTTGATTTAGTTTTGTGAACTCTCTTGGAGGTTTATCAGGAATATTTAACAAAAACTTCTTTACAACTTCTGTAGTATTGATGTTTGAGGTATTTCTACTATCAGTGACTCCATCACCTACTACTTGTTTATTCTTATATTGGTTTTTGGAAGTTTTATCTTCATCCTTTTTCTTAAATTGTCCTCTTCTGATAAGGGCATCTTCTACCCTTCTTTCTAAGTCTATAGCTTGATCAAAAGAGGTTACTGTAGCTGTAGCAAGTTCATAAGATAATTGTTCTTGTAAATTACCAATGAATATTTCCAACATCTCTCGGTGAGGTAAAGCAAAATGCAATTTTCCTAGAAGTTGCCTCCATTTGGCTAGGAATTCAGCAAAGCTTTCATATTTCCCTTGTTTCAAATTATATAAATCCTTAATAGTGACATGTCTTTCTATGTATGCACTAAATTGGTGAACAAACATTTCCGTTGTCTCTTCAAAGTTTCTCAAAGAATTTGTTGGTAATTGATAATACCATTCTAAGGCCATGCCTCCAAGACTTTTAGGGAATATTTTTAGTAACAACAAGTCATCATAGGAAATATCATGACATGCTATCCTAAACATGCGAAGATGCTCAATAGGATCTTCGGTTCCTTTATATATCGGGAGGACCGGCATAGGGAAATGTTTGGGGTAAGGTTGAGCAACTACGATAGGATCCAAGGGTTGACTACACATCTCTCTATAACTGTATGAGGGATGGTAGGGATCCATCTGATCTAGACGTGAAGCTAATTGTTTAACCATGGCTTCAAGTCCTTGTGGTTGTCCACTAAATTGATTTTGTTGTACCATGTTGTTGTGTCTTTGATGATATGGTTGTGTTGTCACATAAGGATTTCCAGTTGAAATACTATTGTGTAAAGTGTTTGTGGGAACAATGTTATGGAGTTTATATGGGATTGTATTTTGTTGAACTTTTTGTTGATGATGATTGGAATTTTGAATTTTCTTAGCTCTTTGTGATGTAGCTATTTGTTTATTAGGAGCTTGAGAAGAAGAAGAATTTTGTTTTTGTTTGGAATTTGGTTGTGTTGCTGGTTTTTTATTGTTCAAATCTATGTTTTGATTGTTGTTTTGAGATGGTCCAACTTGATCTTGATTTTTTCTATTTATGTATGTCATTGGGTTTGCATGTAGCTAGAAAGCAGCTTCTACAGCAACCTCCATTGAATAATCTCTCGTTGGGAGTAAATCTTCTATCTTTATCACATGATTAATTTCATCTATATTGTCTTTTAGAAACTCAGTGAAGTGTTGGACAGATTTAAAGCTAACATTACCTTCAACATCCATATAAGGTTTAGTAGGATCATCTATTTCATCTTCTTTCCATTATCATCCTCACCTTGTTCTGTGAGTTTATCATCTTCAATAATTACCCTATCATCAAGGTTTTCTTGATCTTGTTCTTCAGGTTCTATTTGTTTTCCATTTCTCAAAATTCTAGGTATTTTGTTTTATATTTTAGTGATATATATATATATATATATATATGCTTTAAATTCTTGGGTATATATGTTATATATATACCTATATAAATAATAATAAATATTATATTTTTTTTTTGGTTTTTTGTGTTTTTGAAACAAAGCAAAAAATAGAAATTATAATATTCTAGATATTATACTTAATCTTCTTGAAAGAGTCTATAGATATCGTTGATAGGTTCAAGCTCTTCAGGTGACATATAATGCTCTTCCTCAAATTGAAAGTTGGCTTTCAAAAATTTGACAAAATGGGCTATGGTGATACTATCAATTTCAGAGTTTTGCATATAAAAGTATAGTTCATGATAATACTCATGATAATGGACTGCCCTAGGAGTTTTGTGAAATCTTCTCTTATTTTCCAAGACTATTTCTTGATCTTCTATGTGTGCTAGAAATTTGTGTATTGTTATAGCATTTTCAATATAATCATCAAAAGTATAAATAGTTGAAGAAACACTTGCTCTTTTATCTGTTAACCACCTCTCACATGCCCTTTGAATATCAAAGTAGCGAGAAGCGTTATCGGGCTCCAGGATTCTAGCTATGTCAAATATTTTAATTTGGCTAAGTCTTGGTGTATTGGCTTTTATAATGTCTAATCTCTTCCAAAGTTCAGTCCACTATTCTTGAGATGGAATACTAGAATTTTCAACTACTAGAGAGATTTCCTGTGTAGATAATAATGCTCTAACATCTATGCTTGTAGCTCTTCCTATGTTGAAATCTAACATCTATGAAATGAACTTAAAATGTGCAAGTTTTGATTAATGATATTTTTGGTTTTTGTTTTGTTTTGTAATTTTTATGTTTTTTTGTGTTTTATAAATCAGAAAGATGCCTATGTTATTCACGTCGGGTTCACCAAAGAATGTAGCTCTAAAATTCTTGCACTCCTTTCCTTCAGGCTAATGGATCCGCGCCTCGAAGGGGAATGGGAGAATAGTAGGTCTACACCTCAGAGGAGAGGCACTTGAGGTCGTGCCCTCTTTGGTGATTTTTCGATGAATTGTTTAGGGTTCACCAGGAAACATTTCTATGGTAGTTTCCACGCCTAGGGTTGGGAGGTTGTTTGATGTGTTCTTTTTATTTGCTCACAATCACCTAGTTTTGGCCAAATGCAACTATGCTATACTAAATGCACTTTAGATTTCAATGAATACAGCAAACAATGATTTACAGAAGGTAAACTAATGCAATTACTTAATTATGAAGAAATTTGATACTCTTACTCAACCCGGATGTCTGATGTAGAGTCTGTTTACTTGTTGCAGGCAGGATCGGATGTTGTAGGGCAAGATCGGACATTCGATCAACGATCGTATCCACCGATCTGAATATCATCATCGATAGATCATGATCAATGGATTGATCAGGATCGAAGGTCCGATCAGAGCAGAAACCTGCATTTTCACAAATACAGAGCAAAACAAAAACATGTAATGTGCTATAGGTCTTTGTTAAGTATGGATTAGGACATGTAAAAGCTTATTGAATGCTGTATTGAAAGAAAATAATATGAATATGGATCATGACATGCAAAATATGCAATTAAATGCAAATGTGGTGAACACCAAGAATGATAACAGTAATTTCTATACTACATGAAATGATAAATGAATAAATGGGATGCTAGAAATGTAGATCTAGAGCTAAAGAATGCAAACCAAAGCCTGGAGTTACCCCCAAGCAACTTGCAAGCAAGATCAGATGCAGTAGGATAGGATCGGATGCTAACCGAGCAAGATCAGATGTCCGATCTCGGATCGTACCAATAGATGCACAGTGATCGTACCTTCGAACCTGCAAAGAACATAAAAAATAATGAATGCTAAAGCGATAACTAAGCAGCTAGGAATCAAAATTTTTCTAGAGAGTCAGGGAGAATTCAGGGGGAATGCTTGGTTAAATAGGCTAGGTAAGTTGGAGGAGTTGGGCCAAAAATAGAATAGGTTGCAACCTCTTCCACTCGGGGGTGATCGACAGATCCGATCCCATAACCGCCACGTAGTTAGGCAGATAGAGACAAAGAACGTTGCAACCATTTTGTCATTTTGCTGTTCTAGGTATTTTCTATTTTTGGATGAGATCGGACATCCGATCTCGTACATTAAATGACTATCAAGGATCGAACATCCGATATCGTACCTATGACAACTATCAAATGGCTTATCATGGATCGGACATCCGATCTCATCAAAATATAGCCGATATTCCCAAGAGGGCACAAAAATCAAGGCAAAAGGGGAGGGAGTTGCTCTAATTAATTTTTTGAGTATGATTTTGACTTAATGTGAATTAATGTGAGTCAATTTTAGGGTGTTACACATACATCATTTTGTCTCCATGACTACCCTAATTTTATTTCAACCATGAAAGAAATATTCCTTTGATATGCAATCCCATAAGAAGATAGAAAATCATGAAAGGTATAACCAACATATTCACCTCCTCAACCTATCCTTAGACATTTTATTTTCCTATCTAGCTAATTATTAACAAGAACCTTGAAGGTATTGAATCTCTCAAAGACCTCTTTCTTAGCACGAATGGTGTACAAGCACACATACATATAAAAATTATAAATGAAAAGGAGAAAGTACTTGTTTCCAAAAAAAATGGTGTACCCATAGATCAATATATATTTCTAGTATGATCTGTAAGAAATGCAAGGCTTGTCTTATAATCCCTTTTGGAAGGCCTCCCTATGATGCTTCCCTAGAATGCATCACTCACATGCACCACTTGGAGGGGATATGCATGGAAGCCCAATGGTCATCTAATGTTGATTGAAGTATCTAAATGATCCATAATTGAGATTCCTAAGCCTATGATGCCACTACCGACTTTCATTATCTACATGAGAAACCATGGAAACAAAGATTTTCTTCCTAAAGAAGGGGGAATAAGAGGTTGGTCCTTATCCCAATTTATACATATGGTTAGTCTCATCATAATAACTAGAAGTAATAATTTTAGACCCATTGTCTATATCATTAATTACCCTTCCTTTAGGCCAAAAATCTACCTTGTTATTTGTATGAGTAATATGATAAATGGATAAAGGTTAGGTCCAATATTAAGAACATGAAGTACCTCATCAAAGGTTAAATATACAATGTTCATATCTCCACACCCTATAATGTGTAATGAAGAACCATCTCCAATAACAACATGTTCCTCTAAATGTGTTTTGTTGTAACCCGATACAAGATGTTTGTGCTTCATCATGTGCCTAGTTGCCCTTGAATTTACAATGCACTTATCTAAGGAAGTAGATGTCCAATATGCAAAATGAACTACTACTTGTGCTTGTGGGATTTCTCCATAAAAGTGCCCTCACCTCGTGCATAGAAGAGAGGAGTGTTAACATCGTTTTTCTTGCTATTTCCTCAATTTTTTTATCCTAATTCTATAAAATTTAACCTTTTGACCTTCCTTTTTGAAAAACTTACATGTGGGATTCTTAGGATTCTTCTCATTTTGTTTTAGCTTCTTATCATTTTGAGTTTTGATAAGAGCTTCCTTTGGATGAGCCTAATTATTCCTATGTCTTTTAGCTTGATGGTGCAAAAAGTACCTAAATACCTCATCAATTGGTGGTGCAGGGGAGTATGGAAACTACATACAAAGCATGTCAAGGACAATAATGATATCATATATCTTTGACACATTGTTAAAGATAATATTGAGTAGTTCAATGTTATTTTTCTTCTTCAATGATTCTTGTCCTTCTCTTCTCTCCTTAGACAATCCTCTTATATTTTGTATGTATTCTTACAGTTTCTTGAATTGAATGATATACTCATTAATAATATCAAATGAGTCAATGGACAAGATTGCAATCTCAACCAACAATCTACCAATTTGTGTGAAATCAATTCAAATTAAATAAATTAAAGTACAATGTGGAATTTGAAATTGAAAAGGAATCAAAGGTGCAAAAGAAGATGTAGAGGAAAATTTTAACCTTAAGACGAAAGAGGTCAAGTTTATTGAAGATAAATAGTATTTATTTTTGTCAAGTAGTATGAAATCCTCTATGAGCAATAACAATGAAAGTAGTCTAGATGTTATCCCTTGCACTTTAGGGTTTCAAGAGCAGCATAATAAGAAAATGAGGATAAGAAAATATATAGCAAATTAGGATTTTTAGGGTAGCATAATAAGGTAGTTGCTATGGAGGAATGTCCTTGCACTTTAGTCTTTCTAGGGCGGCAAGTTAAAGAAGAAAGTGCTTACAAGCTTATTCCTTACACTTCAAATCCTTCAAATCAAGATGAACCTATGGATACTACGTCTCATTATGAGCAATATGATAAATTTGAAGAGATTGATGACAGTTTTGGTGGAAATGAACAAATAAAGAAAGACCCAAGAAGCAAAAAATGAAGAGAAAAATAAACTCAAAGGGATATCGATACAATAAAATAAAAGAAAATATCTCAAGTATTAATAAGAAGTAGGGCTAAACCCACAAAAAAAGTGATGATATGATGTCTTGGATTAGGGACCCGATAAGTTGTTATAAGAGTCATAAAAAAAAGTATTAGGGACCCGATAAGTTGTTATAAACAACATATATATAGAAATGGAAACCTTGTCACAAATATTTTAGCCATATGTAGATTGATTTTCATCTTGGAAAAAATTAAATTCTTAAATACAACTAGATGAGTAACATTTTATCTCTTAAAAAATAATATGAAGAAGTTTATTGTGAAAACATAGCATTTTAAAGAAGATTGCACCGGTAGCTCAGTATAACGGGGCTCGGGAATGCCAAGGTGACTGGAAAATGGTTACTACCTAGAAAAATCATGCTTCTAAGCACTCTGAGTAGGCCAATCCCTCTGTGCAGCCTACTCAGACCAGGCCCATTGATACCCAGGTTATGCAAGCCCCCACTAGCTCTGTGCAGTCTTCTGAAGCCATCACACCGACTATCGTTAACATGCAACCCACCATGCAAGTTGTAGGGGTCTCGAATGCTACTCCGACTACCCCTATAGTTACTCAACCGCCACCTTTTTTAGCTTCTCTTTGGTCTGGCCCTACATTCGCCTCGATTGTTGTGGAGGCTCATCCCACTACCATGCCAACTTTTTCATCGATGGTGCCCACATACTCTGCGGCTGCGAAGGAACAAGCTTTTAAAGTTCATCGTTCTCAAAGCCCCTCGAGGGACAGCTTGGGCCTGAGCTTTGACAAGCATCGCCAGCGCGATGAGTTTGTTCTCCAAATATCCTCGGGCGAGGGTAATTTCAGTGGAGGCGCTAATTCCTTCAGTTTGCTTCAGGGCCTAGGTGATTCAGAGGATGTCATGGATATTATGAATCCTGACAAGTCCTCATGATTTTTTTCTCATGGAATGTGCGAGGACTGATGGATCCAATCCATAAATACCTGGTCCAAAGCGAGCTGGTGAACGCTGCTCGTTTGCATGGAGATTTTGACTTTCTATGTCTACAAGAAGTTAAGATAAGTGATTTCAATCTATAGTGTGTTTGTAATTTTCTTAGTCCATGTAGCATGTTTTATTCTACCAAGCATTTGCCTAGGAAAGGAGGAGCTGTCACTATCTTGGCGCCAAAGTGGCAGCCACATGTGGTGACTTGGGGTGTTGACCCATCCAACCAAGTTGTTTGGATTTTACTTGAGATTAGAGGGAAGCCATTTGGGGTGGTCAACATTTATGCCTCTAACGATGCTTCGATTAGGAGCTCTCTTTGGCGATGGCTAGCTTTCTCTCTACCTCTAGCCACTTGGGTTTTTTGCGGTGATTTCAACATGGTAGAAAAGGATTCGGATAAAATCAGTCACTCTCCAAGATGTTGGTGCTCTGGAGAATGGGAGGCCTAGTTTTTTATGAAAAATAAGCTGCATCTGTTTGATCCGAACTCCTGCTTTACGTCCTCTGATTTTCCTTGGGAGCTCTGGTTTACTTGGTCGAACTTCCAAGCTGAGTCAGCCAGGGTCCTCGAGAGGTTAGATCGGGCGATGGTCTCTAAAAGTGATTCCTTTTATTTTTCTCGTTTCAAGCCCTCGGTCCCTTTTGTCATAGCCTTGCAACACTACTCTTTCAGACCACACCCCCATTTTGTTTGTTATCGACATGCAACATACACAACCCAAAGTTCACTCCTCTCAGTTCTACTTTAATGTTTCCTTTTTGCACAGTCCGACCATGAAGGCCCATATCTTTCGAATCTAGAACTTGCTCCCTCGATCGCAGGGCTCTCTGGATGGATTAATTGGTGGAACTCTGCTATCCAACGCACCACCAAAATGCTACGTATTTTAGGGGTGGACATTGCAAAATACAGAAGACAAGCTAATTCAACTTTGAAAGAAGAGCTCCATAAAGCTTGTCTCAAGCTTGAGAATTCTCCATATAATATAAATCTTCAGTCTCATGTTGCAGCCTTGAGGCATGAACTTAAGAAAGAGGAATTGTATGAAGCTAAGGGAGCTCAGCTTTGAGCTCGCCTACATTGGCTTCAAATTGGAGATAGAGTCTCTAAGGAATTCTTCAAAAGGCTTTGACCTCCTGCTCAACATTCTCAATTCCATGCCATTCAAATGGAAGCAGGGAGGTTCACTGCACTTTCGAATATCATTAAGGCTTTTGTTCATCATTATCAGGGAGTTTTTGCTTCTCAACCTCTTAATGATGAGCATCAACAGGCATTAGATGAATGTTGTTTTGTTGTTCCCTGTAAGATTTCTCCAGCTCAAGTGGAGTTGTGTGATACACCTTTATCCTTAGAGGATCTTAAGGAAGCTTTGTCCCTCATGGCCAATGATAAAGCCCCTGGATTAGATGGCTTTCCTTGTAAATTCTACAAGGAATTTTGGGACATGCTAGGTCCAGATTTGCACAAAGTTTACCTGGAAGCCATACAATGTGGAACTCTAGGAGCCATCATCAACAAAGGGAATGTTAAGTTCATTCCTAAATTTGGTGATCCTGAACTGTTTACCAGTTGGAGGCCTATCACCCTTTTGAATGTGAGCTACAAGATTATTGCTAAAGTTGTTGCTCGTAAGCTTCGACCTCTTCTGCCTCTGATAGTCAGACCTGAACAAATTGGGTTTGTTCAAGGAAGATATATTTTAGATAATGTGCTTGCAGTTTGGGAAGGTATGGAATGGGCCCGCTCCTCAGGACAAAATGCTTTGTTTATTAAAATTGATTTTGAAAAAGCATATGACAAAATGGAATGGTATTTCATTACCTCTATGCTTCAAGCATTGGGCTTTGGTCAATTTTTCATCAGCACAATTCGCATGCTTTTTCAAGATGCCTCTGCTACTCTTACCTTGAACAATTGTCAATCAAAATCCATTCAACTAGGTCAGTCTGTTCGATAGGGTTGTCCTCTCGCCCCCTCACTTTATATTCTTGTTGCTGAAGCTTTTGGCTACCTTTTGGCACATAAGGTTTCTCAAGGGAGCCTTAGAGGCATCTCACTCCCCAATTCCAACCTTCAGCTGGTTAATGGTCACTTTGTCGATGATTCCTTTTTGACTATTCAAGAAGATGAGCAGTCCCTGTCCTCAACCATTTACTATTTGAAAGTCTTTTGTAAGGCCTCTGGTTCTAGCATTCAGTGGAGGAAAACCTCCTACTATAGATCTTCCCCTGATCCAATACCTGATTGGCTCGACCATTATCAATGGGGATGGATCCAACCAGGTGAAGTATTTAAATTTTTGGGGATCCCTTTTGCTTTTCTTGGCTCTTCTGCACAACTTTGGCAACATGTTACTCAAAAGGTTGAGAAGAAGTTAGCCTACTGGTCATCAAAAAAACTTTCTTTGGCAGGAAAGTTTCAAATTTGTTCTAAGGTTTTGGCTACCACTCATGTTTATTATTCTTCCTGTTGGGTGCCCTCCAAGGCTTGTTATAAGAAACTGGATAAGCTCTTACGAGACTTCCTATGGGTAAAATATGTTATGAAAAGAGGCTTTCATAGGGTGGCATGGGAGGTGTGTTGCCTACCCAAATCCTATGGAGGTATGGGCCTTTTTTATTGCCAAAGACAAGGTTTTTCTTTATGTGCTAAATGGATTACTCGATCCCTCACAGGTAATGAGCACTGGAAAATTCTCATTCGACATTGCTTGTCTTATGGCTTACCCTATGGCAAAAAATTTTGGAAGGGGTTGAGCCTTCAGACTATTCTTACTGCCCCTGTTCCTATAAAAATTTAGGGTTCCTTTGTTATCAAGAGTATTTGGAAAGCCTGGGAGGTGCTTAAACCCTGGCTATGCTAGAAAGGAAAGGATCAAAATTCAGGGGCCTCTCTTCAGGACATGAATGTCTGGTGGTCTCCTGCTATTTCATGGCAAGGTATGTCATTGGCTCAAGTTCAATGGGTCAGAGCTCAACGTTTTTATAGAAAAGGAATTGCATCTCTGAAGGATTTTTTCTCGTGTCAAACCAGGAGTTGGATACCCTGGGATATTTTCAGGCATACTTACAGTCTCAAAAATGAGGATAAACAGACCTATGATGTTGTCATAGATAATATTCCTTTCTCCCTTTGGAGCAAGTTACATAAGAGGTTCCAAAAGCCTTGGTGGTCCGATTGGTGCTGGCCTAAGAAGGTCCCTCTAATTCAGTACAAAGCCCAGCTTGGGTATAACTGGCTTACTCCTCAGGTCCCCATGTCACATAGGTTGAATGTTAAATGGGATTTGGTCTCCTCACCCTCAAGGTGGAGTTTACGTTTTTCCCAAGTCTGGGCTTCATATATTGAGCCTAAACAAAGTTTTTTTGTTTGGAGTCTTATTCACCAAGGACTTCCTCTAGGAAATAGACTTAAGCAACTAGGTGTTCAGAACCCTACCTATCCTTTTTGTGGTGAACCTAAGGATGTGTTGCATGTTTTTTGGCAATGTCAATGGGCTTCTCTTGCTTGGAAATGGCTCCTGGAATTCTTTCAACCTTTCATGCGGAGTCCCTTCTTATGGCCTCATGCTCTTCTAGGGGACCCCATTGATTTTTCTGACAATCTTGAACCAGTGTGGAATGTTTTTCGTATCAGTACTCTCTTCCATTTGTGGAAAACCAGGAGCAAGGTGATTTTTACACAACTTGACTCCACTCTGACGTTTTCTTTCGTTGACAAGTATGCTATTTTTTATGACTATTGGATGCAAATTTTTGTACAGGTGGACAAGGTGAATGTTGAGTTGCAACACCTTCGTGCTCTGATGGATCATTGGGGTAATACCCCATGCACGGTTAGTCGTGTCCCTCCCAATTCCCCGAGAAGCTCCTCCAGGTCCCGTTCTCGGCCCCATCGAGGTTCCCGATGCTTCACCCATTCTTCGATGGATAGACATTGGTCCCAACCCTCTTAGTGCCGCAGACGCCTGGATGATGGAGTTGGTCCTTCCTCTCGCCAAAACTCTGGGTGGGATGTTCGGCCCACCGCTTCTGAGCCAGTTGTTGGGTGGGGTGACACTGCTACTACTTCGACTGTTGTTCGTCATACCGATGCACCTACCGCTCCTCAACAGACTCTGGTTGGCGGTAATGCAGAAGAAGGATGGAATGCCCCAGTCTCTTCGGATGGAGGTTGGTAGTATGTCAATGAGGAAGATAACTTTCGTCCTGCTCCTTGATCTTTGTTTAATGATTATGTCTTGGGATGTTTGTGTAATGATTGCTCGCGACGACGTGTAGTAATGTTTTTTGGACTCTGTTTTTTATGGGGAGGTGTGATTTCCTCCACCTAGTGGCTTTTATGGTTTGTGGGGTGTGCTAATTCCACCCGCCCTTTTTGTATGATTAATCTTAATTAATATAAATTGGATATCATCACAAAAAAAAAGATGACAAATATCTCTTATAAAAACATAAATAAAAAATATTTTTAATAAAAAATAAATTAAATATAATTTAATCAACCGGATAATAATACAACAAAAATAATTTAATATTTTATTATTTTAATAAAACTATCCTTCAATAAAAATCACACTAATTTATTTTATTTATATATATAAAATAAATACTTTGAACCTAAACATATGACCAATCTGATATACTTAAAGTGGATTATCATTTCCATGCCCACATGAGTAGGCCATGTTCAATTTAAACATTGCATTGCTTAGTATATTTAAGATAGAATGTGTAATGCTCTCATCCTTTGGGGATCGATAATAGATAATGGGATCTTAGAATCGTAATGCTTTCCAGTATAAAGTAAAATGTAATAATTTTTTTTATTGTTATTATAATTTGAATAAGTTTAATAAAAAAAATTTAAATTAAATTTAATAAAAATAAAAAAATAAAAAAATAAAATTTTAATATTATTATTTTTAATATAAGATTAAAAAATATATACAATTTCAAGTATGCCATCATTATTACGATGTACTAATGATTTTTGAGTGTGCTCTTAAATCGAGGTAATATAATATTGAACTTATCCTTCATGAGAAGAAATGTATACAGATTTATGGTGCGTGAGAATGCAAATGAAGAAATGGGGAAGTTCTACTGTTAGATTGAGTGTAAGTTAATGTTAATTTAAATAAATTAGATATTTTAATTTAATAAAAAAATAGAAATTACGAAATGAAATAAAATAATTTTAATGATGTATATAAGATTAAAATATAAATTTATTGTATGAGATTATAAGCTTATTACGATAAAAAAAATATTATATATAATTTTATTTATTTTTATATTTGAATTTTAGATTTTTTTTAAAAGTTTCAGAGACATAACAACATTTAATAAAATAATAACATTATAATCATTTACAATTTTTACTAACAAATTTTTAATAAAGTTAAAAAAAAGTTTAACATCCTTTTATAATATATTGGACCGTGCTCTTTTTAATGTTGATATTGATTTTGATGAAAACTTTCTTTATATTTTATATTTTCAATTCTTCAAAAAGTTTCATAGTTCATTTTTAAAGTGTTTTTATATGTATTTTTGATGTTTTTGAAGGCTTTGCATTCTATAATAAATTATTTTTAGGTCTCTACTTTTACTATATAAAAGATGTATGTACATTTTGATAGCGTATTTTGAGGTGTTTTCCATCTCTCAATTTTGTATCTAAATTAATGCTAACTAGATTATAGTTGAATTCGAAACATTTTTCCTTTCATTTTTTTATAGATTGATTGAAAAGTGGGTTTTGAAAGGGTCCCAAAACCTTGATACAAGAGAATCAACACTTCACCAAATGCAACAAACTAGCTCATAAACCAACAAAAATAACAAAAAAGAACAAACCCACCAAAAAGAAAACAACAATTGAAACAAGAGCATCAAAACAGCCCAAGCCCAACAGGGACTCAAGGACGATCCCTAAGGAAAGCACCTAGCCTAAACAACAAACAAAAACCCGAGAACACCAAATATAATCACGAAAATTAAATATTTATTCTTTCGTTTGATCTTTACATCTATATACTACTTTTAGCTAGTTCACAATTTAGGTTGAAATTATTGATATAATATTATTTTTCCCTCCTTAATTTGATAAGTTTGAATCTTTCCATTATATATTGTTTAATTTCTTTATTGCATTTTGAAACCTCTTAAAATATAATGCTCCATTTGTTTATCCATTTTATATTTTGTTTCATCAACTCACCTTTTACTTTTATCCATAAAATATAAGTAATGGATATATATTTTTAATATTGAAGATTAAATTATATATAAATATATTATTTAAAGATATTATTTTAGTATGATCATGTGCTAGCAAACTACTTTATCTTTTAGTGGGATCCAATCACACCATTTTGGTATCGTTAGCACATGGACATTCATAATAAAAGTCCGCCTTTTAGTTGTCAGCCACAAAGGAAGTCCAGCATTGGGTGCTATCATTTATAAAATTGTGCCAATTGGATTGGATGACAACATCGGTGTCCATCCATTACCTAAGCATTTCAACATAATTGAACAGCGATGCATATCTAATAATGTTAGGTCACCACAAGTATAGGGCAGTTGAAATCCCTAGTGCCACGTAGGCCTAACATGGGGAATATCATCTACCCCTCCTTTTATTTTAATGTTATAAAAAACTTGCCATAAAAGGTGCTTTATCTCTAATATTTTTTAGGATGAGATTGTTGTCCTTGTGTGTAACTTCATAATGCCTTAGAAGAGGAGATGCAAGGTTATTTTAAGTTATTTAGGTCAACGAAATAAAGGTGGCCAAGAATGACAAGAAGAAAATGTTTTGTGGGATATTATTTGTACAAGAATGACAACAAGATTTAGACGTCGATGCATCATTTCCAAGCAAAAGATATTTTGATGGTTAGAGACCGCTTTGAAATATATAAATATAGATAGAGATGGAATTTATGTTTGAGCTTCACTATCACCTTGTATCTCTATCTTAACTTGTGTACACGTTTTGTGATTGAATTTTAAAATGGGTTTCATGTGTAATAATATAATGGTAGTGTAATAGCGACAATTATGTATATATTATTTAAGATTCTTTGAACTTTAGTTTTTTAAAGAGTTTAAATTAATTGAGTCGATGTCATTTAATACGATGGATTCAAAATGTTATAGAAAAAATAATTATTAAATATTGGTTGCAAATCAACATCCTTGGTAAGTATTACGAAGTCTAATATTCAAAACACACACTCAATTGAATAGAGAAAATTTCATTTATATTAAACTAAGAAGAAGAACACTTATTAAAGTGGAACCAAATTCCAACATAGAAATATGCCATTGGAAATAAATAGCTTGTAGAAGAACAACATCACATGAACCAGTTAGAAAGCAAGAGGACCAACTACCCTCCACACACATGCTGTGACTCGATGTTAATAAGTGTGAGGAGTCCCACATAAACGACATCAAGGGCTTCCACCTTTAAGTTTGTTATCCCATTGGCAAAGAGTTTGACAAGTGTTGGGGTTCATAAACCACTCAAGTTCCAACAACACCGGGTCAATGTGGGATTATTAACACACGCACACACTACACTAATTAAGTAGAAGAGGTATTACAGTGGAACGAAATTCTAACATAGGAATATGGCATTGTAAATAAATAATTTGTAAAAGAACATTACATCACATGAATCGGTTAAAAGGCCAACTACCCTCCACACACATCTTGTGACTCGATGTTAAGAAAGAAATAAAAAAGTCTTGTGACTCGATGTTAAGAAAGAAATAAAAAAGTCTTGGTATAAGTATGAAATTCATTCTTTTAGGAAGACCTATAGTTAAGAAATTGTTACATTAACCTTATCACATTATTAATTTCTTTCTCTGAATATTGAGGTTGATACAAATTTGATGTTGTTTTGGTATGTTAACCTACTCTAATGATAGCTTTGAAATGTGTTGATTTTTCACTTATGGGTTGTGGACATTATGTGATATAATGTATTGAATTTGCTTACAAGTAAATATTATATGATTTTTTTTCAAGGGGTGAGTTTGGATTAAATATGATCTTATAGTATGTCTGTTTTTTTTTACTTCTTGTAACTTTGTATTGGTGAAGTATTTATATTCCATCCAACAAAGCATTTCTACATCCATTGATGATTCTTTTTTGTTGTTAGTGAAGAAATTTTGTGTCTAAAGAAACTAGAGTCATCTTCCATGGCTATTTTTTTTTTTCCTTTGCATTACACATTTAAAAAAAATAAATTATTACATTTGTTGTTAGGTCAATTCAACCATATTTAACATGTCTTTTTATCATAGATATTTTTCATTTCTTTTTCCAATAAATATATTCTTCATCTTCCTCAAAGTATTATGTTTCCACAATCAACTCATTAACATCATTTTCATTAAAAAATAAAATCTCACTTGACGAATTGCCTTCTAAAATTTGAGTTTAACCAAGATGAGGACCAATATCATGATTGGCTAAATTCTCTACTACCTTTTTTCTTTGTTTATAAATATGCTCACATTTCCAAGAGATTGCCTCCAATAATAGATGATAAACATCAACAATACTATTTTTTTTACTCCAATTTTCACATCTATTAATGATCATTTGTGAATCCCCTTTAATTAAAATAGATTTATGTCCTATCAAATGATATTAGTTCAACCAATTAGATTTCTCAACTTTCAAGAAGGAGAGCAAGGTTCGAATCTTGCCAAGTGATTCATGCATAATAGCCAAGCTTGTTGTAACACCACCGTATGGTCATGATGTAATCTAGGTGGGTCTCATTTTAATGCCATATAATGAGACATAAATGAGAGGACACATGGATGGATAGTATATTATATGCAATACTACCAATTACAATATGGGGTGTAAACGTTACCGATAAGATAAATATATACTTAACAACATAATTGTGAGTGAGTGTTAGTAGTGAAGAGTTTAAAGATTTGAGTCCTATTGACATTGAAAAATATTTTTTGTAATATTTACATTTGTAATTTAAAAATTTGAGTCTTTAGAAAAATATTTCAACCAAAAAATTGTAATAACATATGAATTTGCCTAATCAATTAAGTGATTTAAAAAAATAAAAAATAAAAAATAAAAAGTGTTTTTAAATAATTTAAATATTTTTTTGCTGGAGAACAAGGGGTTGTACTTAGGTCCCCCACCCTTGACAAATCACAACTCTCTTCTTTAGAGTTTGAGATTTTATAAATAGATTCAATTTTCATCTCAATTGAGTTGCTATAGCTATAAACCTACATCATTTTACATAAAATGTCTGAATTCTTGATTTTTATTTTATGTATATTTTTTCATTTTTAGTATGAATACAAATATTCTAAAATCCAGAATCCTTCTTGAAATTTTCCTATGATAGCCTTCACAATACCAAAACTTTACCTCTACTATCTATGCATTGCATCTTAGTAGAGTAATATTTCCAAAAAATCATGCTATCATAGTACGCTTTTCCTAAAGCATAAGCGTAACCATACGAATTCTAGTAATGATTTATATGAAAACACATTAATGTTAAAAAATGCAAATATTACCAATGGAAAACATTAAAGTAAATCTTAATCATTATTTGATTCAGGCAGTCATTCTTGTCAGGTTAAACTAAACTTACTACTTCCTCTAAACATGAAAAAGAGAATTTAACATCACAATTCTCAATTAAAACCCCTCTATTGGCTAGTCTATCTGCATTGTTGGAAATATTGAGTTGTCATTGATGTCAAAGGTAGAAATATCTTCAGAGGTGTCAAAGGTAGAAATATCTCCAAGGATAAATGTCAATGTCAAAGGCAGATATCTTCAAGGATGTTTAATATTTAAATATTAAATATGGAGGTTCATATTTAAATCAGAGGATTTAAATATAGTTTAATAGTTTAAAAAGTTTAAATATTGCAAAATATTTAAAACCTTGGGTGACCTCCTTGCAAAAGTTTTAAAAATTGAAAAATCAAAATTCAAATGTTTTGGCACCAAAGGACAAAGTGCATAATGGTGGAGCCGACTTCGTTGAAAAACAAAGGACAAAGCATATAAATATATGCTTTAATTAATTTGGATGATGCTAAGGTTTGCGAGAGAAAAATCAATCGAGCGGAATAGCGGCAAACAAGCGACGACGAAGGAGGAGAGTGGAGAAGTTTCGACAGTAGCAAAAAATGAAGGATAAATCCGATATAGTGCAATTCATGTTTCAACCGTCGGGGTAGCCCAACTGGTTACGTAGCTCACGGGGAGCACTGCCTGGTAGGAGGTTGAGGGGTCGAAACCCTTCGACGTCATTTTTTGTTGAAGATAAAGCGATGGAAGAAATAAATTTGTTTTTGCGCATTAAGGTTTCAAGCGTTGCGATAGCGCAGTCGGTTAAAGGGCCCGTGATAGGGCGCTGCACCTCGCAAGGTGAGGGGATCGAATCCCGTCGGTAGCAGTGAGAGGTATTTAATTTTTGCTTTATTAAAATTGATATTTGAGGGGCTATAAGGTATGGTTTGAAATTTAATTTTGCAAATAATAAAAGGGAGCTATAAGGTATAGTTTTGTGATTTAAATTTTGCAAATGATAAAAGGGAGCTATAAGGTATAGTTTTGAAATTTAAATTTTTGCAAATGACAAATGGGAATGAATTTTTGCAAATGATAAATGTGATTTAATTTTTGCAAAAGAAGAAATAAGGGTTCTTGTTGTTAATAAAGCTTTATATTGTGAGTTTCAAAAGGGAGATATAAGGAGTTATTTTTAAGCTTTATTGTGTATGTTTTGATAAGGGTTTCTAAAGTGGTTGATTTGATATTTGATCAAAAAGGGAAAAAGAAAATTGCTAACCAGATTTTGAAGGAACAAACAAAGAGAAGATTATTTTTGTCAAAACAGGTTTGGAAAGCTCATCATCATCATTGAGGCAGATTTGGAGGTATGGTGATTTAATTCCTTTCTCAAAAGTGGTTTTGCTTGAGGAAAATATTTTTGGCATATGGTTGGAGGAATAAGGAATTATTGAATGTGCATTTGTTTTTGCTTGAAATTGAAAATAAAAGTGCAAGGGTTATTGATCAGTTTTGTGAGAAAATTTGTGCATTCCCTTTGATTGAAATTGAGAGTATAAGTGCAAGGGTTATAGATCAAATTTATGTATTGTTCATGATTTATTTTGGGAGTAGATGAGAAGGACAGACTTGTGCATTGTGATTGGTTTTGAAGTGAAGGTGGAAATCAACAATTACCTGGTCAGTTATCTAGTGCTAGACTAAAGCTACCTTTTGATGTAATAAATGTGAGACATGTGAAAGCGATAGACTTAATGAATGTGAAGAACATATAGGACATTTGTTAATGCATATCATATTCTATATGTTCATGAAGATAAAATAATTTTGGGTAGAATATGTCTGAAATTGCTTTAGTTGAGGAAAGCACACTGAAGAATAAATGAGCACTATTTGTATGCAAGTTTTGGGAATAGATGAGCAGTGTTTGTAAGCAAGTTTTGGATCAGATTGATTGAATATATTTGAGCAAGTTATGAATCAGATTGTTGAAAATATTTGAGAAGGTTTTGGATAAGGTTTTTGAGCATATTTGAGCAGGTGTTGTGAGCATATTTGAGCAGGTGTTGTGAGAATATTTGAGCAAGTTGTGTGAGCATATTTGAGCAAGTGTTGTGAGTATATTTGAGAGTATATTTGAGTAGGTTGTGTGAGCATATTTGAGCAGGTTTTGGAGTAGATGTGAGCAACATTTATGAGCAGGTTATGGAGCTAATTTGAGCAGAGTTGATTGAGTAGGATTTATGAGTAGATTTGAGAGAAGACTTGAGTAGAAGGGGATTGGTGTCTCCTATGGAGTGGTGTCCATAAAACTAGAACAAAGTGGAGTGGTGTCCAAAACTAATAGAGTGGAGTGGTGTCCATATAACTAAAGTAGAGGGGATTGGTGTCTCCTATGGAGTGGTGTCCACAAAACTAGAATAGAGTGGAGTGGTGTCCATAAAACCAGAGTAGAGGGGATTGGTGTCTCCTATGGAGTGGTGTCCACAAAACTAGAATAGAGTGGAGTGGTGTCCATAAAACTAGAGTAGAGGGGATTGGTGTCTCCTATGGAGTGGTGTCCACAAAACTAGAACAGAGTGGAGTGGTGTCCATAGAAAGGGGATTGGTGTCTCCTGTGGAGTGGTGTCCACAAAACTAGAACAGAGTGGATTGGTGTCCATGAACTTGAGAGGGGATTGGTGTCTCCTATGGATTGGTGTCCACGAACATTGTAATAGGGGATTGGTGTCTCCTATGGGTTGGTGCCCATGAAATTTGTTGAGAAATTTATAAGCAATATTTCTCCATGGATGTAGCCCACATTGGGTGAACCATGTTAAATCTATGTCTCTTATGTGTGTGGTGATTTATGCATTGTTTCATTACTGCATTGATATTATTGTTGTTATCATTTGGATTGAAAAGTAAAAAGTTTTATCTTATATTGTTCACCCCCTCTCAGTATAAGCTTGTGTTCTTCAATTGGTATCAAAGCGGGTTCCTTCATGAAAGCCTAACAACTTGAAGGAAGATCTTACAGGAACACAAATGGCACATCAGGAAGGGTTTTCATCAAATAGAGCTCCATTGTTTGATGGGACTAACTATGCTTTCTGGAGCATAAGGATGAAGACTTATTTGATGGCACATGGATATGATATATGGCAATCCATTGAGAATGGGTTCACTCCACCTACAACTCCTCCCACAGATGCAAATGGTAAGAAACCATATGAAAATAATGCCAGGGCAATGAATGCAATCTTAAGTGGATTATGTGAATCAAATTTTGTGAAGGTCATGCAATGCACTTCAACAAAATAAATATGGGATAAATTATAGAGAACATATGAAGGAGACGACAAGGTGAAGATGGCAAAACTTCAAACCCATAGGAGAAATTTTGAAGACTTGAAGATGAAATATGAGGAAGATATTGCTAGGTATCTGCTCCATGTTGATGAGGTTGTCAACACAATTCATGGACTTGGAGAAAGTATTGAAGACTCTAAGATTGTTCAAAAAATCTTGAGGTCACTTCCCATGAGATTTGATGCAAAGGTTTCAGCAATTGAAGAAATGAAGGATCTCAAAACTTTGAGCATGGATGAGCTACATGGGATTCTCACAGCCTATGAGATGAGGACAGAAAAAGATCAAACATCCAAAAGAGAGGCAACATTCAAAGCTTCAAAGAAGGCAAAGAATAAAGAACCAGAATCAAGTGAAGAATCAAGCAGTGGAGAAGAAGCTAATTTTGTAAGAAGGAATAAGAAGGGTCCAAGAAAACACAAAGGTATGCATTCTATGAAATGTTTCAATTGTGGTAACCTTGGTCATTATGCATCTAATTGTCCACAAGCTAGAAGTAGTAGCAGTGAAGAAGAAAAGGAATATGAGAAAAATAAAGAAAGAATATTTTATCATGAAAAGAAAAATAGGCATGGTCAAAATAAGCATGAGAAGAAGATCTTTCAAAAACACAAGAAAAGTTTTTATGTTGAGGAAGCAAGCAATTCCTCCAGCAGCAGTGATGAAAGTTTCTTCGATAGTGAAAAGGAAGAGATCCTATTTTTGGCCATAGAAGAGAATGAAGATGCTCCTGTTGTTGAAGACCAAGAAGAAGAGGAAGATTCAAAAGATGAAGAGGAAGCCACAGTTGACATAGAAGAGGAACTCATAGTTGCTCTTGAAGAGTTGAAGAGGGTTAGAAAGAAGAACTCAAAATTGAAGGCTCAAGTACAAGAGGATGAGAAAACAAAGGCAAAGCTTCTACAAGATCTCACTGACTTAAAAGTTAAAGTTGAAGAGGCAAGGAGAATTGAAGAAGGTATGGTTGAAAAGTTAAAGGTAAAAGAACTAGAGTGTGAAAGACTAGAACATGAAGTTGTCATTCTAAGGAAGGGACTTGAAAAATTTAATGATAAGATATATCAGTTTAGGAAAAGCTCAAAAAATTTGGATGATATTATCAAAGCACAGAGATCTCCATTTATCAAGATTGGACTTGGTTTTGAAGAAGGTCAAGAGAAATAGTCAAGCTCAAAAGAGATAGAAGCATCGAAGAAAGTAATTGAAGAAGAAGAATTCAAGACCTATGATGATATGTTGAAAAGTGGAAGCATCAATAAGGAAGAAAACAATGCACCATCAAGGAACAGGGAACATCATAGGAAAAGAAGAACCATGCGACCATATCCTCCAAGGCAAGATGAATATTTCTTCCAGGGTTATTGTTTCTCATGTAATCATTTTGGTCACAAAGTTGTACATTGCAGGGTTCATGATAAGAATGATTTTGGCTTCACCAAGAGGAACTTCAATTCATTTGCACCTTTCAAGGACTACAACATCATGTGTTACAATTGCAACAATTTTGGGCATACAACTAGATGGTGTAGAATAGTGTTCCTAGAACTTCCAAAGATAGGCAAGAAAAAGGATGCTCAAAATATTCAAAGAGGTATGATCTCCAAAGTTTGGAGAAAGAAAATGAAACAAGAAGAGGAGCATAGTAATTTGGGAGTTTCACTCCCATCCCATAATTGATCACCTCAAAGAGAGCAGGTGGTGAGGGGGCTGTGTTTAGTGTCTTATATTTCAGCCCCAAGGAGCCCTTTGCCATTGATGTCAAAGGGGAGAGTTTTTAGTAAGGGGGAGCAGCTGGTCAGGGGGAGCATATTGTGAATCCAGTTGCAGTAAAAGAAAATTTATTTTGGGTTGCCATCAATGACAAAGGGGGAGATTGTTGGAAATATTGAGTTGTCATTAATATTGAGTTGTCATTGATGTCAAAGGCAAAAATATCTTCAGAGGTGTCAAAGGCAGAAATATCTCCAAGGATAAATGTCAATGTCAAAGGTAGATATCTTCAAGGATGTTTAATATTTAAATATTAAATATGAAGGTTCATATTTAAATCAGAGGATTTAAATATAGTTTAATAGTTTAAAAGTTTAAATATTTAAAGGTTAAATATTTAAAACCTTGGGTGACCTCCTTGCAAAAGATTTAAAAATTGAAAAATCAAAATTCAAATGTTTTGGCACCAAAGGACAAAGCGCATAATGGTGGAGCCGACTTCGTTGAAAAACAAAGGACAAAGCATATAAATATATGCTTTAATTAATTTGGATGATGCTAAGGTTTGTGAGAGAAAAATCAATCGAGTGGAGTAGCGGTGAACAGGCGACGACGAAGGAGGAGAGTGGAGAAGTTTCGATAGCAGCAAAAAATGAAGGATAAATCTGATATAGTGCAATTCATGTTTCAACTATCAGGGTAGCCTAGCTGGTTACGGAGCTCATGAGGAGCACTTCCTGGTAGGAGGTTGAGGGGTCGAAACCCTTCGACGTCATTTTTTGTTGAAGACAAAGCGGCGGAAGAAATAAATTTGTTTTTGTGCATTAAGGTTTCAAGCGTTGCGATAGCACAGCCGGTTAAAGGGCCCGTGATAGGGCGCTGCACCTCGCAAGGTGAGGGGATCGAATCCCATCGGCAATAGTGAGAGGTATTTAATTTTTTCTTTATTAAAATTGATATTTGAGGGGCTATAAGGTATGGTTTGAAATTTAATTTTGCAAATAATAAAAGGGAGCTATAAGGTATAGTTTTGTGATTTAAATTTTGCAAATGATAAAAGGGAGCTATAAGGTATAGTTTTGAAATTTAAATTTTTGCAAATGACAAATGGGAATGAATTTTTGCAAATGATAAATGTGATTTAATTTTTGCAAAAGAAGAAATAAGGGTTCTTGTTGTTAATAAAGCTTTATATTGTGAGTTTCAAAAGGGAGATATAAGGAGTTATTTTTAAGCTTTATTGTGTATGTTTTGATAAGGGTTTCTAAAGTGGTTGATTTGATATTTGATCAAAAAGGGAAAAAGAAAATTGCTAACCAGATTTTGAAGGAACAAACAAAGAGAAGATTATTTTTGTCAAAACAGGTTTGGAAAGCTCATCATCATCATTGAGGCAGATTTGGAGGTATGGTGATTTAATTCCTTTCTCAAAAGTGGTTTTGCTTGAGGAAAATATTTTTGGCATATGGTTGGAGGAATAAGGAATTATTGAATGTGCATTTGTTTTTGCTTGAAATTGAAAATAAAAGTGCAAGGGTTATTGATCAGTTTTGTGAGAAAATTTGTGCATTCCCTTTGATTGAAATTGAGAGTATAAGTGCAAGGGTTATAGATCATATTTGAGAGCAAATTTGTGTATTGTTCATGATTGATTTTGGGAGTAGATGAGAAGGATAGACTTGTGCATTGTGATTGGTTTTGAAGTGAAGGTGGAAATCAACAATTACCTGGTCAGTTATCTAGTGCTAGACTAAAGCTACCTTTTGATGTAATAAATGTGAGACATGTGAAAGCGACAGACTTAATGAATGTGAAGAAAATATAGGACATTTTTTAATGCATATCATATTCTATATGTTCATGAAGATAAAATAATTATGGGTAGAATATGTCTAAAATTGCTTTAGTTGAGGAAAGCACACTGAAGAATAAATGAGCATTATTTGTATGTAAGTTTTGGGAATAGATGAGCAATGTTTGTAAGCAAGTTTTGGATCATATTGATTGAATATATTTGAGCAGGTTATGAATCATATTGTTGAAAATATTTGAGAAGGTTTTGGATAAGGTTTTTGAGCATATTTGAGTAGGTGTTGTGAGAAAATTTGTGAGAATATTTGAGTAAGTGTTGTGAGTAAATTTGAGAAGGTTGTGTGAGCATATTTGAGCAAGTGTTGTGAGTATATTTGAGAGTAGATTTGAGCAAGTTTTGTGAGTATATTTGAGTAGATGTGAGAAATATTTATGAGCGGGTTATGGAGCTTATTTGAGTAAAGTTGATTGAGCAGGATTTATGAGCAGATTTGAGAGAAGACTTGAGTAGAGGGGATTGGTGTCTCTTATGGAGTGGTGTCCATAAAACTAGAATAGGGTGTGTGGTGTGGTTATAAAACTAGAACAGAGTGGAGTGGTGTCCATAGAACCAAAGTAGAGGGGATTGGTGTCTCCTATGGAGTGGTGTCCACAAAACTAGAATAGAGTGGAGTGGTGTCCATAGAACTAGAGAAGAGGGGATTGGTGTCTCCTATGGAGTGGTGTCCATAAAATTAGAATAGAGTGGAGTGGTATCCATAGAACTAGAGCAGGGGATTGGTGTCTCTGTGGAGTGGTGTCCACAAAACCAAAAAGTGGAGTGGTGTCCATAGAACTTGATTAGAGGGATTGGTGTCTCCTATGGAGTGGTGTCCACAAAATCAAATGTGGATTGGTGTCCACAGAACTTGAGAGGGGATTGGTGTCTCCTGTGGATTGGTGTCCACAAACATTGTAATAGGGGATTGGTGTCTCCTGTGGGTTGGTGCCCATAAAATTTGTTGAGAAATTTATAAGCAATATTTCTCCGTGGATGTAGCCCACATTGGGTGAACCACGTTAAATATGTGTCTCTTATGTGTGTGGTGATTTGTGCATTATTTCATTACTGCATTGATATTATTGTTGTTATCATTTGGATTGAAAAGTAAAAAGTTTTATCTTATACTATTCACCCCCCTCTCAGTATAAGCTTGTGTTCTTCAATTGGTATCAGAGTCGGTTCCTTCATGAAAGCCTAAAATCTTGAAGGAAGATCTTACAGGAACACAAATGGCACATCAGGAAGGGTTTTCATCAAATAGAGCTCCATTGTTTTATGGGACTAACTATGCTTTCTGGAGCATAAGGATGAAGACTTATTTGATGGCACATGGATATGATATATGGAAATCCATTGAGAATGGGTTCACTCCACCTACAACTCCTCCCACGGATGCAAATGGTAAGAAACCATATGAAAATAATGCCAGGGCAATGAATGCAATATTAAGTGGATTATGTGAATTAGAGTTTGTGAAGGTCATGCAATGCACTTCAGCAAAATAAATATGGGATAAATTATAGAGAACATATAAAGGAGATGACAAGGTGAATATGGAAAAACTTCAAACCCACAGGAGAAAGTTTGAAGACTTGAAAATGAAATATGAGGAAGATATTTCTAGGTATCTACTTCGTGTTGATGAGGTTGTCAACACCATTCGTGGACTCGGAGAAAGTATTGAAGACACTAAGATTGTTCAGAAAATATTGAGGTCACTTCCCATGAGATTTGATGCAAAGGTTTCAACAATTGAAGAAATGAAGGATCTCAAAAATTTTGTGCATTTTTTTTTGGTTGAAATTTAAAATAATAGTGCAAAGGGTTATTGATCAGTTTTGTGAGCAAATTTGTGCATTCCCTTTTATTGAAATTGAGAGTATAAGTGCAAGGGTTATAGATCATATTTGAGAGCAAATTTGTGTATTGTTCATGATTGATTTTGGGAGTAGATGAGAAGGACAAACTTGTGCATTGTGATTGGTTTTGAAGTGAAGGTGGAAATCAACAATTACTTGGTCAGTTATCTAGTGCTAGATTAAAGCTACCTTTTGATGTAATAAATGTGAGACATGTGAAAGCAAAAGACTTAATGAATGTGAAGAGCATATAGGAAAATTTTTAATGCATATAATATTCTATATGTTCATGAAGATAAAATAATTTTTGGTAGAATGTCTGAAATTGCTTTAGTTGAGGAAAACACACTGAAGAACAAATGAGCATTATTTGTATGCAAGTTTTGGGAATAGATGAACAATGTTTGTAAGCAAGTTTTGGATCAGATTGATTGAATATATTTGAGTAGGTTATGAATTATATTGTTGAAAATATTTGAGAACATTTTAGATAAGGTTTTTGAGCAAATTTGAGTAGGTTTTGTGAGTAGATTTATGAGCATATTTGAGAAGGTGTTGTGAGTAGATTTAAGAGCAGATTTGAGAAGGTTGTGTGAGAATATTTGATCAAGCGTTGTGAGAATATTTGAAAGCATATTTTAGTAGGTTGTGTGAGCAGGTTTTGGAGCAGATTGGAGCAGTATTTATGAGCAGGTTATGGAGCTGATTTGAGTAGAGCTAATTGATTAGGATTTGTGAGAAGATTTGAGATACGACTTGAGCATAGGGGATTGGTGTCTCTTGTGGAGTGGTGTAAATAAAACTAGAACAGAGTGGAGTGGTGTCCAAAAAATTATAATAGAGTGGAGTGGTGTCTACAGAACCAGAACATAGTGGAGTGGTGTTCACAGAACTAGAGCAGAGAGGATTGGTGTCTCCTATGGAGAGGTGCCCATAAAACTATAATAGAGTGGAGTAGTGTCTACAGAACTAGAATAGAGTAGAGTGGTGTCCATAGAACCATAGAATAAGGGATTGGTGTCTCCTGTGGAGTGGTGTCCACAAAACCAGAACAGAGTGGAGTGGTGTCCATAGAACCAGAGCAGAGGGGATTGGTGTCTCCTATGGAGTGGTATCCACAAAACTAGAACAGAGTGGAGTGGTGTCCATAGAACCAGAGTAGAGGGGATTGGTGTCTCCTGTGGAGTGGTATCAAAAAAACCAAAACAGAGTGGAGTGGTGTCCATAGAACCAGAGCAGAGGGTATTGGTTTCTCCTATGGAGTGGTGTCCACAAAACTAGAATAGTGTGGATTGGTGTCCACAAACTTGATAGGAGATTGGTGTCTCCTGTGGATTGGTGTCCATGAAAATTATAATAGGGGATTGGTGTCCCCTGGGTTAGTACCCACAAAATTTGTTGAGAATTTTATAAGCAATATTTCTATGGATGTAGCCCACATTGGGTGAACCATGTTAAATCTGTGTCTCTTATGTGTGTGGTGATTTGTGCATTGTTTCATTACTACATTGATATTATTGTTGTTATCATTTGGATTGAAAAGTAAAAAGTTTTATCTTATATTGTTCACCCCCCTCTCAGTATAAGTTTGTGTTCTTCAATATTTGTTTCCTTCCCTTAATGTATGTGTAAACCTGATTTCTTCAAACTCTATAGCAAGGTCTTGAATTTCTATAATTATCTCTTGTATGTTCCATGGAGCCTTTGCTTTCCTTAAAATTGTATTTATTACTATGAGAGAATCACCTTCCATCCATACTTTGTTCCATTTCATTTGTTTTTATATTTTTAACCCTTCCAAAGCCGCCCAAGCTTCAGATTCCTTATTTGTGTTTAAATTCACTATTCAAAGTGTAATGAGATAAAATATCTCCTCTATTATTTTTAATTATTCCTCCTCCTCTTTTTGGTCTTGAATTTCTTTTAGATGCTCCATCAAAATTCAAATTGACCAACTCCACATCTGATGGTTTCCACTTAAATTTCTTTGCCTTCTTTTTGTTTATCCTATATCCAACATCATAATTCCATTTGATGACTTGACTCCATATATCAAGACTCTCTACTTCTAGATTGGGTATTGGGTGAGTTGATAGGATTGGTTTAAAATCCTCTATGGTTAAACAAATATTCCTTTTCATTACATCTAAATTGCTTTTATTTTCTTAAATATTTTTCTATTATCTCAGATTGTTTGTAAAACCTCACTTTTAAAAGTTCTATGCCATTGCTTTAACCATTCTTCAATTATGCCATTCATCACCATGCATTTACCAAATATATTAATAATCCATTGCCATAGTTTCTAGACTATTGAGCAATGTATTAAGAGATGGTCTATCCTCTCCTCCTCTTTACAAATAATACATTTTGAGGGGTCATGAAAACCCCTTTTCATAAGGTTATCCAGGATAAAATTCTTCTATGACCTAATAGCTAAACAAACATTATGGCTTTAGGAATGCTTGGACTATCCCAAATATCTCTTCATATTTTTTGATATTCCTATTTTGTTGTTGCTTTACATTATATCCACTTATTTTTGTGTATTCTCCTGAGCTATTCAACTCCCAAATAAACTTATCTTTGGCTCCCCTCGGAATAATCATTGTTGTTATCTTTCTACTCAACTACCTCCTAGCATAAATATCTTGTATAATTGTAAAAAAATCTTCTTTCCATTTGTATCTTCCTTCACGATTCTTGTACAAAATGTTTGAAAACCTATCACCATATTTGTTTTGAAGTAATATCATCCATGGTTTCAAAATTGGGTCTACATTGAGTGGTTTTTTATCACACGAAGTATCCATCCAAATACATTTTTTCTCTCTAGTTCTAACCACCAATATTAAACCTTTAATCACCAAATCAATTTATTTTTTTAAACCATTCCATAGTGCAAAACCATTTTGTGGAGAGAATCTAGTAAATATTAAGCTTGGGTCACTAGGTTCAACATGCTTACTTAGAAATATTCTTGCCAATTGTCTTTGAATATCTTTGTATAATATACAAATAAATTTTCCCCTAAGAGCTAAGTTTACATCTGTAAGAAATCTTAAACTGAGAACTCCCCTTGTAATCTTGACCAAAAAAATGATCGTATAATACATATTACAAAATAATTCTATTGATTTTGGCATAGTATACAAGGACTTAAAATATATTGGAATGACCTGTAAGACTAATTTAATTAGTTTCACTCTTCCTGCTAATGATAACCATCTACCTTTCCATATTGGTATATTATTATGAACTTTACCTAAAATTGGATTCTATAATTCTATCCTCATTCTCCCCTTAAATAAAGACATCCCCAGATAAGTTATTGGTAAATTTGCCTTCTCCATCTGAAGTAACCTACATATATCTATTTTTATTTTAACTGGGATGTTTAGGAAGTAAAATTTAGATTTGTGCTATTAACTTTTTGCCCTAATGCTCTTCATATTCAAAGCTTTGTCCTTGTTTATCATTGCCCTCCTAAAAAAGGTTGTATCATCTACAAAATTTTGATGGGCGATGTTTTTGATGTTATTACTAGCCTTAAATCCACTTATAAGCCCATTTTTGTTAGCCTTCTTGAAGTTTCTACTCAAAACCTCTACCATAATAATGAGCAAATATGATGATAAGGGATTTCCCTATCTAAGATATCTCTTGGGTTTAAATAATTATGTTACCAACCCATTAACCAACATTGAATATGAAATTTTAGAGACACAAGCTTTAATCCATCTAACCGATTTATTCCCAAATCCAAAATTTTCTAATATTGCAAAAAGAAAATCCCATTTAACCCTATCATAGACTTTACTCGTATCATGTTTTATGATCATTACTTTCCTTTTTCTTGAAGCTGTTGAATGGATAATTTCATGAGCTACTATGATCCTATCAAGAATCTATCTCCCTTTCATAAATCCTCCTTTCTCTTTTGAAATATTTTTTCTAACACTTGTCTTAATTGATTCACCATCACTTTGAAGATAATCTTATATGCCATATTACATAGGCTAATGGGTATAAAAGAATCAAATAATTATACATACTGATTTTTTGGAATAAGGGTAAGATATGTTGCGTTTATTTTATAAGGTATATATTGTTTTACCCTAGACTGTTCCACTTCCACCAATAAAGAATCCTTTACTATATCCCAATTATGTTGATAGAATGTTGTATAAAGCCTATATGGACCTAGGGATTTATCCTTATTAAAAGAGAAAATATCTAAATGAACTTCTTCTAGATTAATAGGCTCCATAAATTTCCTATTGTCTTCATCTATTATAATTGAAGGTACTTCTTGTAGAAGTTTATCATTAAGAACTTCAAACTCCTCTGATCCTAGAATATTTTGATAAAAATTACCTTACCTCCTTTTTTATTTCACTCTAGTCTTCAATCCAAACCCCTTATACTGATTTAATTCTACTAATTCTAGATGTTGATATCTGTAGTATAACCATCCTATGAAAAAACTTGGTATTTTTATCTCTTTTTAACCAAGCCTGTCTTGATTTTCATCTTTAAAATTTCTCTTCCTTACTCAAAATATTACGGTATTCAGTAAGCAACTCCATTTCCTCCTAGCTTGGATTATTATGATCACTTTTTTGGAATTTTAAAAGTTTATATTTTATTTCTTCTTTCTTTTCAAAATATTTCTAAAAGTGTTCTTGCTCCATTATTTTAATCTAGATGTCATTGATTTAATTTGTTTTGGAAGTGTAAACAACCCACCATTTGTTGAAGAATTTCATGTATGTGCTATCATATCAATGGATTGAGTATGGTATTCCAAAATCTATTAATATTTAAAATGATTTTTTAATTTACTTACCACTATTTTAACTCTTATTGGCTAGTGATCTAAACCAATCCTTGTCAAGGTATTACTTTTAGCACATGTCCCTTCATCTAGCCAATGATTTGAGAGTATGTAGCTGTTTTATTTTTTTACGATTAGGTTTTGGCCTCTTTTTTTTATTGGTCCATGTATAGTTGTCTTCTTCAAAACAAACCTCCCATAAATTATTGTTTTGAATAAAAGCTGAGAAATCTCTTATACTTTGGGTTAATTTCCTAATTCTCCAAAAAAAATCATCTAGCTTGGTTATGCAATTAAAATATCCTATGATCATGAAATGAGTTTATTGGTATTTGCTTCTCATAAAGGATTAAATCGCACTCTAAAATTATAATTTGCTTGACTGATTTGTAGGTCCATAGACATTGATAATGATGAAATGAATATCTGCAATGTAGCATGTGACTAAAGAGGCTATCCAATGCTTAGTTTTATGAATGGTTAAACATGAGGTTCTAATAAGATTCTAACAATTTAGAATTCCTCCCACCCCTCCTTTAGAATCTATAACATCTCACCAATACCACTTTCATAGTTTTAGAAACTTCTTCTTTTGTCATTTTAGTTTCCTGGATACAAAGAATATTAGGCTTATTAGTTAAACAGAGGTCCCTGATACATCTCTACTTTGAGGGGGCATTAGCACCCCTTATATTCCATGAAATTA
Organism: Wollemia nobilis; assembly: GCA_028583015.1. Classification (NCBI taxonomy): domain Eukaryota; kingdom Viridiplantae; phylum Streptophyta; class Pinopsida; order Araucariales; family Araucariaceae; genus Wollemia; species Wollemia nobilis. The sequence continues at coordinate 653,254 of JAQPPZ010000104.1, read as the reverse complement.
TAATCATGTCTCATTAGGGGCTATTGGCCCTACTTATGAATTACAAATATTATTTTATTTTTTGGTAAAAAGAAGCTCAACCAACTTAGTTTGTGTTCCTTTCTCTATATTTGCTCTTGCTTCCTTGGATCTCGCTTGATAATTTAAGGGTTTTTCTATTTTTCGTTCCCACTATCAAGAGTAGATCTTATTATTCTATTCCTTAGTATTCTTTCACAACTTTATTTTTCATTGGATTTATCCTCTCTCAACTCTACTACAGAAGCTTTTGACTTGTCCTTCTCATTTTTTTGTATTTTCTTATTAATGGTAGAGGTGTTAACATCTAACATTGCATTTTTTTACCATTTTTTTATCTTGAATGGTGCATGGTACTTCAAGAGAGTCTTAAAAATATGATGAGATACATTCCTTAGGTTCATTGATAATGTTTATCCCTAAATCAAGATCATACTAAATAGACGATTCCTTATTAATATGTTGAACCTATTGTACTATGTCCTCTAAAATTTGATCTACTTTTTCTTCATAGGCTAAAGCCTCAATACAGTTAGTATTTCTTCCAATATCCTTTCTTACTGGTCTCCACTATTTATTTGCTTTAATTTGTCTAGATCTATTTTTTGGAAGTTGAAAACCATCCTCTTCCATATCCATTTGTAAGTTTCTCTTGCAATTTTCTACATATGATTTCATCGAATTTTTCTTAGGGCATGATATCTCAAGATGCTCTACCTCATGAAATATTTCGTATTTAAAAGATATATTTTCATAATGTATGGTTTGGATCCATATCTTATCCCCATACTTAAGAATGATTAATTCTAGTAAAGCTTTACTTATTTCAATCATGACCAATATTTGAGCATAAATAGCCAAGAATCCACCTTTTGTAGTTTCTAAAATTTCAACGAATTCTACCAAAGTGTTTCATATTGCCTTGAAGGTATCTATTTCCTAGAATTCAATGGGTAACCCATGCATCCTAACCCAAAATGGTACTAGGGATAAATTTATATTTTCAAGTGAAAAGCCTTCATACTAGTAGGTAAGGAAGAGTCTTGCTCTTCCCATAAACCAAGGACCCCCCTTTAGGATTATATCTCTTTCTTTCCTAGAACAAAAAATGGCTAGGAAGAAACCTTTAGGAAAAAAAAGAATCACTTCTAGAGACTTCCAACTCCTATAAATCTATTTTCTCAAGGTTGAAGCCCCTAACCAATACCCATTAAATTTACAAAAAATTACCGTATCTTTGAGCAATGAGGATCAACCGTCTATGATGCATTCACTAACCTCTACTACTAGAGATGATTCTAAGTATTTAGCTATAAATTAGTCCATGGCAAGGAAACTAAAACTCAAATTTTTTAAAAATTTACCATAATATCCAATAGCAAATATAATATTTGATAAAAAATTATAATAATTTGCATGCAAAATTTCTAAGGTAAAGAAGAGAAAAAGAAAATTAACTAAAAAATTATATGGCTAGACAAAATGTCTTGCCTTATTAAATCCCCAACCCTCCATTCCTCCTCCCATCATTCGAACCCTGGTTGAGAGATATTTGAAAATTTATTTTTCATGACTTGAAAAATCGTCACTGCCCTTGTTTCAGATGGCTGAATTCATAGGGTTGTATATCCTCAAATATTTATTAGACTACTTCATATGACCACTCATTTTAAATATCTTTAAATTCTGCTCAAATTGGTCCAAGAATCAACTGAATCAAACAACTCTTCGTGAAGATGTGACTCCTAAAAATTGAGATGTTTTTTTAAATACCCTCTCATTCGTAAAAATATATCTTCAATAGTTTAAATATATTATTGTTTTTTATAAGTTATATGTGATTTAAATGGGTCTTACCCCTATTATATAATGATTAAATAGTAATATTATAATAATTTGATAATTATACATAGCTTGGTAAGATTCGAACTTGGGTCTCCTCTTTCAAAATCGAAGAATTTAGTTGGTAATTATTTTTTATGTAGTATTATTAAAATAATAATTATTTTACAAAGGTATTATGGTTTGATTTATGAAGGCATATATCATAATTAAAGTGTAATAATATGTTGAATGGAGCTATTTATATTTAAAATTCTAAAGAAAATTATTTAAAAAAAACATAACAAGTATTTAAATTTTATAAAATATATAAAAAACTATATTTTATATTGTACTTTTAACATAATAAAAGTTCAAAATTTGCATGTGAGTGGGGAGAGAGCCTCATTGTAGTTAATAAAATTTTATAAATAATAATAAATAGTGGTAAAATCATAAATTTAAAGAAAATATTATGCAAACACTAAATCAAATTTAATAGTAAGAATTAAAATATTACAAGTAACAGAGTCTAGATTCCAAATCAATATAAATCTTAGCCGCTCAGAAAGGATAAAGTATCATAGCCAATTGAAGAGGGTGAAGTCTTTTATGCATACCAGATGTGACTTAAGATAAAAAGTATGAATGATATCACAACTACAACATAACTCTTTTATTTATAGACTAAAAAATCAAATAACCCTAACCCTAATACTCAAGGATCAACTAACCTAATCCTAGGGCCCAAGCTAACCACAATGAATATAACCAACATTATTATATTAGAGTTGTTATATGGATTCCTCCTCAGAAATCTTTGTCCTCAAAGCTAGAAATGACTAGAAATTGTTGTAGGTTCCCACATCACATATTCCTTCCAAAGATCCTACCACTTAACCATGAAATCCTAAATATGGCATGACCACATATTATAGACCCATGAATACAACACAAATTTTGGCTAGAGAGTGGTTTGTCCTTCTTCATCAAGTGTTGGAAGCTTTGTCTAAGACCAAAACTTTTAGAAAATAATATATTTAAGAAGAAACATGAAAAATCGGGAGGATACGAGGAGTCAAAGAAAACTCTAATTAATATGCCCCTTCCCAAATATGATAAACCACCTTGTATAGGATACAAAATCGAGGATCCAACTTATGACTAGAGTTGGTCTTGAGAGACAATTGCTTATAAGGCTAGAGTTGCAAAAGGACTATATCTTCCACAACAAATTATCACTCCAAGCGATGCATGTCCTATTACCGTTTCATTCAATTTTAGACTTGGGTTATATTATATTTAATAAATTGGAGTACAAGTTGATGTTATTGCAATAAATCATCTACTTAAGACTCTTTGGAGGATTCTAGATTATAGTCTGTAATAAATAGAAGTTTTTGACCATATAATACCTCAAATGGGGATATATTAAGGGATAAATGGTAAGAAGAGTTATACCATAACTTGTCTAAGTAAAGCCAATGAACCCACTAATATTGTTTATCTTTGAAAAATAACAAAGGTTATTGCTTAAACATTTGTTCACAAACTTTCTTTGGTCATACAAGGGTGATAAGTGGAGGATATATTCAATCCTAATAGAAAATAATTTGGAACTTTTTTTTTTTAAGCGAAAAACCCCTTGTGGGGCCGCCTTGGTCTAAGAGACCACGAACAGGGGGTTCTACACCGTCAAAGTCACCTAGGAGTCGCACCCAGCCTTGCCCGCACCAACATTATCAATTGGATTTTGGGTACCCAATTCAACTTTTTGGTAGGGTGGAGATTCGAACCTGGGACCTCCCTTGGAGGATTGCCCTCTCCTCTCCAACTCACCTACAACACCTGGGTAAATAATTTGGAACTTTAAATAGAAGGTCTAAGGTTTGAATTCTACATGGGGTAGGGTTGTAAACTATGCTTTGGTAATTGGAGTATGGTTGGATAACCATATATTGGGTAAAAAATACCCTCCATGAGGATCATCACATATGGCCTATGACCTCATGGACATTAAAAAATACAGTACCATTATCTTTTACTGAATACCGCAAAGAGTGAACAATTCCTTCCAAAAATTATTGGTGAAACATGGTCACAATCACTAACAATGGACTTGGACATGCCATGTAATTTAAAAATAGAGTCGAGGAAAACCTTGACAACCTTATTGGTAGAGAAGATATGTTATAGGGCATAAAAATGAGCATACTTTGAAAGGAAATGCACCACCACAAAAATCATCATTTTCCCATCAAGGTTAGAAATAAACTCAATGAAATCCATGGAGATGTACTCTCATTGGCAATCAAGAATAGGAAAATATTGTAATAAATCATGAGATTTAATTTTTTCTCCCTTATTTCATTGATATACCTCATATTTAGCCATAAATATCTTGACAATTGATTTTAATCCTTTTTCAAGAAAATGATTGCTTCACTTGCTAATAAGGTTTTAAAGATCCATAATGTCCATCCAATGGGAAGGCATGTAGTTATAGTATAATACTAATATTAAATATGGAATATGAAGGAAGATAAAGATGATCCTTCTTGCAAATAATCCCATCAACATATAAAATAAGGAAGGAGGTAGAGTTTCAACCTTCATATCATGAATAATGCAAGACATATCAAGATCTAAATCCTATTCCTCCTAAAAATATGAAAGCTATTATGAAATATGACTAGAAATAGCATGGATAGTAATAGTACCCTCACACATGCACAAAAAAATATCGAACACCATGTTCTCCTTTCTATTCTTATACTCAATAGCAAAATGATAACCCAAAATCTTCGTCTACTATTTATTCTATTCAAGACAAGAGATGTTGTTCTAAGAAATGCTTGAGGCTACTATGGTCGATCTTGTTAATGAAGTATTGACCCAACAAATAAGGCTTCCATTTCTCTACAACATGAAAAATGGCCATCAACCCAAATTCTTAACAAAGTGTTTCTTGCTTTCAAAGTCCAAGGGGTGTTTGTCTTGCATCAAAACAACTCCAATACCTATTCTTGAAGCATCACACTAAATGAAAAAAGGTCTATTGAAATTAGGTTTAATTAAAATGGGCGTGGTACACATAGATTCCTTTCAGGCATTGAATATTTGAAAGCAACTTATGACAAAGAAAAAAGCATCCTTCTTAGTGAGAGCAGTAATAGGAGTTGCAATATTACCATAGTTGCAAACAAATTCCTTGTAATATCCAGTAAGACCTAAAATTCTATAAAGCACCTTGAAATATTTAGGTCTAGGTCAATCTTACATGGATTTAATCTTGTTACAATCCACCCTAATCCTTCTTGAGATATGATATATCCCAAGTCTTTTAGCTTACGTATGCTAAAGAACATTTGGACTACTTGAAAAATAACCTTTCCTTCTATGATAGTTGGAGGACTTGGTCAACATGAGCTAAATAAGCTTTCTAGGGCTTATTGTAAACGAAGATATCATCAATGAAGACTAACAAAATATTTTAAATAAATGGATGATAGACACAATTCATGAGGCTCTAAGAAGCAAAATTAGTAAGACCAAAGGGCATGACTAAGAAATCATAATGACCCTCATATGTACAAAAAGTAGTCTTCGAAATATTCTCTTCTCTAACATAAATTTGACGGATCCTAGAACACAATTTAATCTTGATAAAGTATTTAGTGCCATGCAATTCATGCAATATATCATCAATAATAAGGATAAAGAACTTATCTTTAATGACGATCTTGTTAAGAGGTCAAAAATATGGACACATGCACCATGAATTGTCCTTACATCACATGACTACTAGAAAGGAATGCAAATTGATGCTTGAGTGGATAATTCTTTTCTCAAATATTTTTTGAATTGGCTTCTTTATGCCATTGTTTTGGTGCTAGGTATAACACAATAGATAGATATTAGAGGATAAATTCATAGAATAATATGGATGGCATGATAATGTGTACATTTAGGAGGAAGACCCATGAGTTCATATAAAATTATCACATAGTCATAAATAATCAACTATGTGTTTGAAAATATGGTTGGGGGAAGCCACTCAAAAGACTATACTTCATGCAATTTACTTCGGTAAAACGATCACCCCTATATTTCTTCAAGATATTTTTTATTTGGTGTGATCTGATAACCCTAAATAGAAGAGGTTTGATACCTTAGATATAAATGATCTTGTTGTATTTCACCCACTTAAAATTTAATGATTGTAGATTAATAGTGACATATTTAACCTGAGAGAGCCATTGAGCCCCCAAGAAGACATCTACACTACCCAAATCATGATGAAAATATGGTCAAATCAACCATAATTTCTCGTCTAGATGTGAATGCTTGTAGTATGACCCACACATTGAGTCATAACCCCATTGAAAATCATTCCTTGAAATTTGTCTTACATCATATTTTTGAAATAATCCTAAGGTTTTGGTTGTTTTATTATCAATTGGATTATGTGTGCCACTTGAATTGATCAACACGTTGACACACTATTATTTGATGAAGACTTGAACCTTGATTGTATTATGGGACTAGAGACCCATTAGAAGAAACATAAAAAATAAATAATATCAACATCTTGCTTGGAATCCTTTGCTTTGGTTGGTGATTCCTCAAGTGAAGGATTTTAACCTTCATCATAAAAAAAATATTTTCTTCCTTATATTCCATAAGGAAGTTAGGTTATTTATCATAAGACTAAACCTAAGGATGGCATGATCAACATTTATAACAAAAGAATCCTTGAGAATGCTCATCAATTAAATTATTGGAATAACCTTGTTGATGATTAAAATCATGTCGAGGTTGGGAACATAACAACTCCAACTTATTTTTTGTTGTAAGTGCTACACACTCAATATCCTTGATGGTATATGAATCATGCATATCAACCTTCCATTGGATTTTTGATGGATTTTGAAGCCTTATACTACCATAGAATGTCACAGGTTATATCATACAAGATCCAATATAAAATAACCACAATATATAAAGATCAAAGATAATAATAAGAGTAGAATAATATTAGAAAATTAATATGTATATCAAGGCTTATAATAAATCAAAAAATTCAATAATATGCTGAAATATAAATGTAAATAGCCTGAATTATACATGTACTATGCATGTAGAGCAACTTACAATATTAATTGCTCAAAATGTATAGAAGCTTTATTGGTCCCATTTCTGTCACAATAATGAATACTTGAGTTAATTGAATTGTTTGAATTGATTTCTTATGGAGAATTGTCTTCATACTATAGCAATAGTAATGTGAATATTTGGATACTTGACTCTTGCTCTCCATATGCCAAGTCTCATAAATCTCGGCTTATCAACTTACTACTTGCATACTTGATGAACACTTGACTCTATAACATATGCACACCTATACATGACTCTTACACTTCTTACTTGCACTCTCTAATCTAGGATACTTGTACACATATTTACATTACATATTTGTTCTCATACATACAAGACACTTGTGCACATTTACTCAACTTACACTTGCACACTAACTCACACGACACATGCATTTCTTACATATTACAAATTTACATGACACTTGTGAATTTCATATACATTCACACTTACATAAAGGGGAAATATAAATCACACTCTAAACTATAGACTCAACCTTGATCTACTATTTGTTAGCATAGGTCAGAGTCTATCTATTTTATTACATTATATTCATATGATTAAGTGTTTATTTATTTTTTCATGAAGCGCTAAGTTATTTAGGTAGTTTCTTAACCATACGAACTATCTCCATTTGTTATTTATCATAGCTCAATGCTCAATGGAATGTTAATGCTATAAATTAAAATATGGTATCAGAGCGCTTGTGGATTTTGGGCAATGTTGATTAGTTTTTGGACAACATGGTTTAATCTGTGAACACCATCCTTTGACACGTAGGTTTCAATCACTCCAAACCTGATAGTCCTCTCCAATCCCTTTCTATAAAGGCACATAAAAGTACGTAGACCAAGGAGAATATTTGCATGTAGATCGAGACATGGTAGGTAGATGGTAACTGACGTGACATCCAACAGGATGGATGACATGGTAAGGTTGCTGATGTGGTAAGGTGATTTCTGACATGGCATCCAACAAGGCGAATGACGTGGTAAGATGGCTAATGTGGCAAGGTGGTTGCTGATGTGGTTTCCATGTGCAAGGGTGGATTACGTGGCTTGTGGTGATAGGCGCATGGCAAAACGACAAAAGGATCTACAAAGATCCTAATTTATTGAAGGAAATAAAATAACAAAGTGAGCAACTTTATTTTTATTTCCATGCAACGGTAGCAACACGTTGCATGTGGGATATTAATCCCAAAATATATATTTTAAATCTTTCCAACCCAAGTCAATATAAGGTAAATCGTACCTTCTTGCTCTCGTCCACCCTGATGGCTGAGTTGGTCAGGTGGCTCGTGTGAATGTGTTGGAAGGAGGGCAGATCACAGTTTTAATCTCCCCAAGAGCAATATTTTATTTTCTTCATTGGTCGTTGGACAACAGTTTAATTACCACCGACTACATTTGGAGTTATGTCAGTAGTTGCGACGATAGTCGGACCGCGAGTGCTAAGGCACTAAGAGGGTAGATCCCAGGTTCAAATCTCACAAAGTCTCCCAGGCAATTATTTTGCATGGTATGCCAATCCTTGCAAAAGTATTTTTTTTTTAAATATATATTTTTAGTTTTATGTTTTTCGAATTTTTTTTATATCTTTCCTTGACAAAGCACATAGAAAGACAGGAGTTTTTTTATATCTTTCCTTGAAAAAGCACATAGAAATATAGGAGTTTTTTTATATCTTTCCTTGCAAAATTTTTAAGAACAAGTGCATTTTTTTGTGCCATGGAGGGATAAGTAAATATTTGCACTTAGTTTCTTTTGAAAATTGAAAGGGTACATCAAATTTTTTCATCCTTGTTTATTTTGCAACTAAAAGGGGGGATAAAAGCATTATTTTCTTGCAAAATTCTAAGACAAAGGGGGGAAAATTGTGGATTTGAATATCATTTTTTGCAAACAAAACCTCAAATATTTTGCAAAAATCATTGTAACAAAGATGCATTTTCGGTGGAAACCGACATCTTAAAAAAATTGGCATTGTAAATAGGTGCATTTTCGATGGGAACCGACACCTATAGTTAAAATTTGTGGGCACTTGTGATTGTTTATTGCATTTAATTTCCTGTTTTTTGCATTTCAATCATAAGTTAAAATTAAAAAGAAAGCAAAGAAAAGACCCCAAATTTTACACCTATTTGTGCAATTTATTGCACCACAGTGTTCGGTATATATGGTACCTCTGGCCCACACTTACAGGTAATGTTGTCATGCTTTGGGCTACTGTATCTAATGCCTAACATAGCTACAACAATGACGTCTGAGCTATTGTTCTCTATAAATCATCGGGGAGAAATAAGGAAAGCCAGTTTTGATATTCACTCCATTTTATACCCTAATTCATTCTTATTGTTTGGCTTAAACTCCTCCAACTCATCATCCTTTTTTGAAAGGGTTTTGAGGTAGGTGCCATCAATTTGATTGAATTCCCTTTCACGTACTCTTTGTAAGTATAAAGAAAGGGGGACCATTTGGTGATATAAGGAACCTTCACAATGGCCACTGTTCACAAATATCTGTCAGATTCATAGTTGCTCAAAGGTTCTAATTTTGCACCATGGAAAACAAATATGAGAGCTATCCTTCAAGTTGAATATTTGTGGGATGTAGTGACTGGCACTACAAAATATCCTACAACACTAGGGCCAGATCAAGAGGCATTTGATAAGAAGGATAGAAGGTCTCTCATGTTTATTCTACTTGCTACTACAGATGAGGTACAACCTCATATTTGTGATGCTAAAACTGGTAAAGAAGCTTGGGATGCTTTGATTACCATTTATGAAGGGAAGAATCAGTCCACTATTCTTAACCTTCAATCTCAACTACATACACTCAGTATGAAATTTGGTGAGACAGTTGAACTGTTCCTATGCAGAGTGGTAGAATTGAAAGCCAAATTGAATGCTATGGGATAAGCAGTGGAAGATACTCTCTTGACTTCAGTCATTTTGAGAGCTTTGCCAGAATCCTACAAGGTGTTGATCACATCTCTTCAAGTGTCTGGTAGACAAGTTACTTTTGTGGAGTTGGTAAATTTACTTCAAACTGAGGAGGCAAATCAGCTTCAAAGAGATGAAGTGCTAGATAATGCACTTTACTCAAAACAAGGGGGAAAGAAGCAAGGTAACTTTCAGAAGGGAGGATATTCATCCAAAGGAAAAGGGAAACAACCTCAATAGAAAGAAAATAAATATTGCAAAATCTATGATATGGATAACCATGACACCAACAGGTGTTGGTTCAAGAATAAACAACCCAATGACCAAGATCACAAGAAAAAGGGAAAGGGGAAATACAAACCACAAAAGAAGAATAAGCAACCCAAGGGACATGTTGCTTATGAGGAATCAGACTCAGAATCTGAGAGAGCACACAAGGTGCTCATGACCCACACATCTTCTCAGCAGAAGGATCCTATGTGGTATATTGATTTCAGTGCCAATAAACACATGACTGGTGATAGATCATGGTTTGAGACTTTTGAGGCAAAGGAAGGCAAACCAGTGATAATTGTTGATGATAAGACCTACCGAGTCCAAGGTGAAGGAGATGTTTCAGTCACTCTTCCAGATGGACATTGTCAGATTGAGAAAGTTCTCTATGTTCTTGGATTGGTAAACAATTTGTTGTCAGTCCCTCAGATCTTGGATAAAAACATGGATGTTGTTTTTAGAGTTGAGGATGGCAGGAAGTGATGCTTCATCACCAGAAAGGGAAAGCATGTAGCAATAGGTTCATACAAGCATGGCTTGTTTATCTTAGATGCCATTTCTACGCCTCATGTTGCCATGGCGGCAAACACAAAGGAGGCCACTTCTCTTTGGCACAAGAGATATGGGCATCTGAGTTTAGGATATTTGCTCGAGTTGAGTAAATATGAGATGGTGAAAGGTCTTCCCAACCTTTCATCCACTTTTCTAGTTTGCTCAGATTTCTTAGCAGGGAAGCAACATCGAGTACCATTTGAGGTGAGCTCTTCATGAGCTAAGAAACCTTTGGAGTTGGTACACACCGATCTGTGCGGTCCTATGCCAAATAGTTATGGTGGAAAGAGGTATTTTTAGTTGTTTGTTGATGATTACTCATGGAAGATGTGGGTTTTATTTTTACAATTGAAATCAGAGGTATTTCTGTACTTTTAGTAGTTCAAGAAGAGTGTTGAGAAGGATTCAGGATGTTCCATCAAGACCCTCCACTCAGATCGAGGGGAGGAATATACCTCCAAATAATTTTTATCATTTCTGAATTCACATGGGATTAAGAGATAGCTGACAATAACCTATACTCCACAGAAAAATGGAGTTGCTGAGAGGAGGAACCGTTCCATCATGGAAATGGTTCATTGTATGCTTAAGGGGGCACATCTTGAGCAGTAGTATTGGGCAAAAGTAGTGAATACAACAATGTACCTCCTAAATAGAGCACCCACAAAAGCTCTACAGGGAATGACTCCACAAGAAGCATGGAGTGGTAGGAAACCCTCCATTTCTCATCTAAGGATTTTTGGGTGTAAGGCATTCATGCACATTCCAAAATAGAAGAGAAAGAAGTTAGATGAGAAAACCTTGTAGTGTATTTTTCTTGGTTATGATGAGCATTCAAAGGGATATCGGTTGATAGATCCTAAGACCAAGAAAACTCACATCAGTAGAGATGTGGTATTTGATGAAGCTTTCACATCAGATAACACATCTACAATTGTATACCTGGATGAAGAGGAGCCTAAGAAAGAGACTCCACCTCCACAGAAAAAGGTTCCAAAATGGTATACTAGCACATTGAGAGATTCAAAGTTGACTTCACTTCTAGATCTAACTCTAGATCGACCTTGCACACGCAATATGACTCAACAGATGAGAGCAGAGGCATCAACTTCAGAGGTTGATGAGCTTTACCAATAGTTTGATGAACTATCTATAGATGTAGAGGAAGATAAAGAAGTAGATATGGATGATGAAAGGGTTTATATGTCTGCATTGGATGAGAATGAACCCACAACAGTTCAAGATGCACTTAGTGAGCCTCAGTGGAAGGCTGCTATGGATGCTGAACATACATCTCTCATGAAAAATAACACATGGAAGCTAGTTGATCTACCTTCAGGAAAGAAGCCCATTGGCTGCAAATGGGTGTTCAAAGTGAAGTATAAGGTAGATGGAACTATTGATAAGCATAAGGCCCATCTTGTTGCAAAGGGCTATGCTCAGAAAGAAGGCATTGATTATGAAGAGACTTTTGCACCCATGACAAGAATGACTACCATTCATGTACTTTGTGCTATGGCAGCTCAGTTCGGATGGAAGTTACATCAGATGGATGTCAAAAGTGCCTTCTTGAATGGTGACTTGCAAGAAGAAGTGTATATGACCCAACCAGAAGGATTTGTGGTTGAAGGCCAAGAGCAGAAAGTTTGCAAGTTGGTTAAATCCTTGTATGGGTTAAAATAAGCTCCACGAGCTTGGTACATCAAAATGGATAGTCACCTATTGCAGCATGGATTCAAAAGAAGTCCTTCAGATGCTAATCTCTATATCAAGAACAATGGTTCTGACATAGTGATTTTAGTACTCTATGTGGATGATCTGATCATCAATAGTTCAGAGAACATGATAGATGCAGTGAAAGATGACTTGAAATAATCTTTTGAGATGATAGATCTAGGACTTCTTCACTATTGTCTTGGTTTAGAAGTGGCTCAAAAGAAGAATCATATCAGAGTGACATAAAAGAAGTATGCCAAGACATTGATTGAAAAATATCGCATGACTGATTGCAAGCCAAAAGCAACTCCAATGGAACCAGGGCTTCAGTTATCATGATATGATACTTCTCCATAGGTAGATGGTACTCTCTATCACCAACTGATTGGGAGTCTCATATATCTGACAAACACCAGGCTAGATCTCAGTTTTGTTGTGGGTTATCTTTCAAGGTTCATGCAGGAACCTAAGGTGAGTCATTGGAAAGCAGCAAAATGGGTTCTTCATTATGTCCATGGTAGTATAGAATATGGCTTGGAGTACAAGAAGAATGACAATTTCTTCTTACAGGGATACATGGACTCAGACTATGTCGGATCCATTGATGATCAAAAATCAACTTTTGGATACATTTTCCATCTTGGATCTGGACCTGTCTCTTGGCATAGTAAGAAGCAGCAGGTGGTTGCTTTATCTTCTATAGAGGTAGAATATCGTGCAGCACATGGAGCAGTCTATGAGGTGATATGGTTGAGTCACATTCTTTCAAGTATGGGTCTTCCAAAGAATCTTCCAATTCACTTGTTTTGCGACAACCAAGGTGTTTTGAAGCTTGTCAAGAATCCAGTGTTTCATGAACGTACCAAACACATTGACACTCAATGTCATTTCATTCGAGATGAAGTTCCAAGACACAAGATACAACTCCAGTACATTCCCACCAATGAACAGGTTGCAGATATTTTCACTAAGGCACTTGCACGTGTCAAATTTGAATTGTTTTGCAATGCTCTTTGTATTTCCAAATAATGTAATAAGGGGGGATGTTAGCATAGAACATAGTCTATCTATTTTATTACATTATATTCATATGTTTAAGTGCTTATTTGTTTTTTCATGAAGCGCTAAGTCATTCAGGTAGTTGGTAGGGTAATTTTGGGTAGTTTCTTAACCATACAAATTACCTCCATTTGTTATTTATCATAGCTCAATGCTCAATGGAATGTTAATGCTGTAAATTACAATACTATTTACAAATTTACCATGAAGGTACTATGGAGGTATATTTTAAAAATTTAGTTTTTATTTATCTTAAATTTTGATGTATTGTAGTTTCCATTCTCTAATATTGTTCTCCCTATTGTACTTTTTGTTTTCTAATAATGTTCTCTCTTTTTTTAGCTAATTCTTCTAAGTCCAAAAGGGGCTTAAACATTTCCAACGTTGGAGACAAATTTCTTTATGCTTGCATTGAATTTTTCCAGGCAAGGCTTATTTTGTAGGGGTGACCTACAAAAATACCTTTTTGGGCACTGTCTTTATTGATTCAATGTATTGGTGGTGGAATATTTGACTGGTCCACCCACATTTCCAACCGCCTGAAACAGGACCTTCTGAGTGCCCAGAAAATTCAATCTTCATATACAGTGACAACCAACAACTTTATTCTTTGTCTTTTTCATGAAGCTTACTTCAATATTCAACAAAGCAATCCTCCCACTGCATTGCACCCAAGTTTTTTGGCTATTGGCATGACTGAGAATGAAATACAGGTAAAATTATTTTTTGGAATATCTTTGTTTTCTTTTTTTCAATCAATCTTGTTATTTTCTAATTTTGTTTTGAAAATAGAGAAGAGCATCTCAGTATTCTAGTAAAAGGGATGCCACATTTAGGATTCTAGAAGTATCTGCTGATTCTAACATACAATCACAGTCATCACCAGTAACTCCCTCCAAACGTGCGAGGTCTCATGGTGATCAGATTCAACATACACCTGCGGCTCCTGTTACTTCTAGAAGTGTTGCAGTCGATGTCGAAGAAGTTACCTCCAACCCACAAGGTAACCTTATTATTCAAAAGTACTATTTTAAATGATGTATTTTAATGATTTAAAATTATGTTTAGTTTGATGTATTTTAAATATTTTTTAGAGAAAGGGCAAATGGTTGCATCATCAACGACTGTAGAGTCTAAGTCTGGTATGTTTGGTTAAAATTAATATCTTTTTATGATATTGTTATTTACACAAGATTTAATTTATATTTTCATGTGAAATTTTGTAGATGCACCTGTTACATTCAAAAGACTAAAAAAAATATGCCTCCACCATCTGCCCAACCACAAACGCAGCAACAACCATCAACACAACAAGTTCCTGTCCATCTCCAATAGGTACCCCCGGTGAGGAACCAATCCCGCATGCATGGAAAAATATTCCTCACACCGCCACCTCATGATACAAGAAGTGTTTCCCAGACACACACTGTGTCCCAATCTAATGTTTTTGTTTTCCCAATTTTAACCCTAGAGAATTTCTCAAATGTTGAGAGTGCATCTCAAATGCCCTCAGAAAATCTAGATGATGATTTTCTTTATCAGGATATGAATCCTAAAAATTTCCCATTAAAGACAAGTGATATGCTTTAGGATGAGGGCAATGATGAAGAAGAGAATGTTGAAGCAGATGCCGTCGAAGTTTCCTCTTCCCCCAACAAGTCGCCGCCCATCATCTAACAGATGATGATAAAGTAATTTTTTTAGAAAATATTTTATTAGCTAATAGATGTAAAGCTACAGTTCATAATAGTCTTCTTGTTGATATTGATAAATTGAAAGAATGGGAATATCGGGCCAAGGTTTTGATAAAAGCAATAAATGGCCGATATAAGAATTTTTCAAAGAGAAAGGAGTTGTTTTCTAAGGTTGAGAATGAGCCCCAAAAGCTCGATGCTTTGCTACATAAAGTTGAATCTAGCACCGTGGAGGCCGAGTCTACATACTCTGATGAAGTTCTGGCCATTGTTCTGAATCATTTGGAAAACCTCAATGTAGAGGCCCAGGCATATTTCAATGAATGGGCACTAGATCAAAAGAAAGTAGCAGTTGCAGAAACTGCAAGACTTATAGCTGATGTAAGTTTTACATCTAACTAAAAAATCATTTTTTTCTTAAATATGTTTTGTTTATAAATATTAACCTTTTTCACTTGTATTTTGCAGTCTAATTTTTAGCACTTAAAGCAACAAGTCAGTGCCATGAAAACGTTGATCAAGACTACAAAAATTAGTATTAATAATGCTATTGAAGTGAAGAAAAGGTTACAATACACTGTTAGAGAAAATAATTGGTTGAAGAAGTTTATCAAAGATAGGGGCCTGGATGTGGAGGTTGTATTGAAAGAAAATGAGAAAGAGTTGAATGCACCTTTTAAAGAAGATCCAATGAAGGAAGAAGGTTTATTGTTATCGGGGATCAACACTACAACTGAAAGTTTGGTTAGGGCTGGTGCATTGGAAGCCAAGGATATTGAGATAGATGCAGCTGGAACTTCAGCCACCATGCAAAAAGAATAGAAGTTTGTTGTTTTTTATTTGAGGAGAAACAAAAAATGTTGCATATCTTTTTTGTTAATTGTAAAAGAATGGTATATTTTTGAAATCAATGAAAGAGACAATTTCCAAAATATTTGTATTATATTTTTGAAATTTTGTTTTAAATATTGTTATGTTTTGATTATTTGTGTTGATGCATTAAGTAATTTTGAATTATGTGGATGCAATAAAATGTTCTTTTATGTTTTACGAAATAATTTGAAATGACTGGAAATGCAACACAAATATTTACTTTGCTTATGTAAAATGATATACAAAATATCCAATAACACATTTATGATATAAAAGATAATGCAGTGTTCTAATCAACATATGTATAATCAAATAATCCAATTTCATTCAAATATACATAATGATATAGAGTATCCAATGGCATTTCTAATATCATATTATATGATTAATGACATCAAAATTATACAGAGTATCCAATGGCATTTCTAATATCATATTATATGATTAATGACATCAAAATTACATGTATCAAATTATAATTTATCTCAATATTCCTTTCATTATAATGCTGAAATCAAATCAAATCAAATCAAATGAAAGCATCCTTTCATTCTAATATGTGAAATCAAATCAAATGAAAGCATCCTTGCATCATAATTCTAGAAGCTGGAATAAACTCTTTTCAGATTGTACAAAATCTTCTGCACTCATACCCAAAATTTTTGTCATCACAATCTGATCAGTGTTACCATCATCCTCATCATCCTTAGTATTCATTACACCTCTTCTCTCTGCCATAGATTTCTAGTATGACAAAGCTCTTTCATAAGGAAACTTCTCCACCTCATAGGTCGACACATATACTCTCAAACAATTTTCCAAATTTTTGTCCAACCTATTTCGAACTTTAGATTTTACATATGATAATGCATTGAATACCCTTTCATCTTCCATAGATCCTAAAATCATCGTTTGACATAATTCATATAAATGAAAATATTCACTCATAGTATGTTGTAAGATACTACTGGGATGTAATATTCTCCACAAATGTGAAATAGAACCTGTTTCATGATGGTTAGAGAGTTGTGAAACTTGAGTAGACATTGTTGTTCCAAAATAGTTTGATTGTTTTGTCAAAAGATCTCTGTTGAGAATGCCATTGATTTCAATACCATTGACTACCACACGTTTACTGAAATGGCTAGCAAGAATACCCATGTATTTGAGAAACAAACCATTTATAATCTGGTATTCATTACAAGGATCCCAAAACATCGGATTAACCACACCCATAGCCTCAAGCAATTCATCTCTTTGAAAATGGTCTCTTATTTCTTTTGTCAATGATTTTGCTATTTGTTTCAGTTTAATTTTTGTATCGTGTACAACTACATGAAATCTATTGTAGGTTATGGGCATTTTCTCAACTTCATTTGTAGCTATATCCATTCGCTGACCAAAATAATATAAAGGTATTTCCTTTCCGTGGATATTAATACATAGATGATCGTTTATATTGAACTTCAGAAAGTTTTGAGGATCATTCACGTTTGTTAATGCTCTCCAACTCTCAAACATGGGATCCATAAAACTTTGACCAGATGCGTACATCATATCAATATGCATGCAAATTTGTTTTCTCACCCTGATGAAATCTACAATATAAATCGATCTTTCTTGTGCAATTTTGATCAAAGTATTCATTTCTTCCAACATTGGAAGAATACCACACAATGTGAGAAGTGTTTCAAAGTCACTCATTCAAAATAGTAAATATTTAGCCTTATCAACTGCCCTACGATTTGCATACATAAACCCTATCAAGGATTGATATTCTTTGAAAACTCTAAATATCGGTTGATACATCGAAATCCACCTAGTATCTACATATTTTAACAGTTTTTTACCTTCAGTAACTCCTAGTGCAAACTATTGAAACTCTAAAAATATTTTTGGACTACGCGAAAAATAATCATGAATTTCATGGACAAGCTCTTCCACTCTCGCAACATTTGTAAATGTATCCACAATTTTGTATGCAAGATTCATTCTGTGAGCCATGCAATGAATAGGGATCAAATATGGGGCAACAAATGTTTGTAGTCTAACACAAAGACCATTCCTGTGTCCTTGCATTGTAGCAGCACCATCAGCTCCGACACATATTAACTTAGTGGCTATTTCCATTTCATTCATTCCTGCTACTTCCTTTAAACTAGTTACAACAACATTGTAAATGTTTTCTGCATTGCAATTTTCCACCATCTTGCATACTCCAAGTAAATGAGGTTGCCTTAAATGATTTTCCAATGTGTAAACATGCATGCAAATCCAAGATGTGTTGTCAACAATAGTCACCTCATCAATTGAAAGTGAAATGAATTTGGCCTTTTTTACTTTCTCTTTGAGGTCATCCTGCTCAACCAATGAGAGACATTTTACCATTTCCCAACCACTTCGATCTGACCAATGGGCGTTGGGTAAGTTCTGCACATCAGCTAGTCGAAATAGAGATTTATAATCAATGAAATCAGACATAGGTCTACCCTTTTTAAGAATAGTGAATACAACAACAAACTGCAAACTTTTTGAAGCTAAAGTTAACTTATTCATTTTTCGAAATTGGGCTTGAATCGTTGCACCTTTCTCAACCAAAGTTTGCTTTTGTTTCATTTATTTATCATATTCTTGTGCATATCTTATATGTGTGCACTCTGATGCATCCTTCCACCTATAATTTTTTGGTATTGGTCGATCACCTTCTTTTGTTTTGATATAAACCTTTCCACAATGTTTTTCTACTGTATCTTTCTTAACTTGCAATCTATGATCCTTTCCGTGTTTCCAACTGCAAATTATGCATCTCAATTCTGTTATTTCCTCACTACTATTCTCTAGCAGCACTGGCTCAATAAATGGAAATTTTGATATCCAATCAGGCTGAAATGATCTGTTAATTGTCCACCTAGATAACCTTGCACGTTTATGTTTTTTAGAAGAAGATTCTCCGGAAGTAGGGACTGCATAAGAACTATTATTTTCTTTTCCACTTGGCATGTTAGATTCAGGAATCTCTTCATGTTGTTGTTCCATTTGATTAAGAATATTTTCATCTATGGACTTTTCATTAACGTGGATATGTGGAAGTGGAGGCATATCAGGGTCAACAATGTTTTTTGTAGAGATAATACTAGTGTCAATAGTAGGGTCATTATCATTATGGCATTTAAAAGTATACCTTCTATTAAAAAATATAGATAAACCATGGACAAAGCCATCAACCAAAAAGCACACTTCTTTATGAATGAAGACATTATATATAAAATTAACAATGTACAAAAATTAACTGGTTAGTAAGTAAAGGCATTCATACCTTTAGTTTGTGCAGATGTTGATGGTTGACTGGATTTCAAAATATTATGAAAGTATTTGAGGATACTCCTTTTATCGAAAGACTGGCCTCCCTTCTTTCCACTGCCAGTAGGTGACATTTTACCTGTATGAACAGAAGAGTAACATGAACAATGAACATCATTTTTAAAAATGAAAATAACTGGTAAAAAAGAGAACTACTGCTAGAGACAATAGAATATCTGTCCCAAGTAGTCTTGAGATTGGTGCCCAAATAAATAGGAAAACCTCCTTATTGAGTGTCCATGAACAAAATTTTAAAGAAGGAAAATTAATGGTAAAAGAAACTTATCGATAAATGGCAATCATTGTATTTCAGTCAGCTACTATCAGTCGCCTTAAGCCAGTCACCTTAAGCCAGTTACCTTCTGCCAGTCACCTTATGCCAGTCACCTTATGCTAGTCACCTTATGAAATTTGCCTTACCAATCGCCTTCTACCAATCGCCTTCTGCTAGTCGCCTTATGCTAGTCACCTTCTGCCAGTCACCTTTTCTAGTCACCTTTCATTCTTCTAGTCACTTTTTCCAGTCACCTTATGCTAGTTGCCTTCTACCAGTCACCTTCTACTAGTCACCCTAGTCACCTTTTGCTAGTCACCTTATGCCGTCCTTTTTGCCTTTATAGTCACCTTATGCTAGTTGCCTTTCCTAGTCACCTTCTACTAGTCGCCTTATGCCAGTCACCTTCTGCTAGTCACCTTCTACCAATCGCCTTCTACCAGTCACCTTATGCTAGTCACCTTATGCTAGTCACCTTCCCATCGCTTTGCAGTCACCTTTTTCTAGTCACCTTCTCAATCACCTTCTACCGTTGCCTTCGTCAGTCACCTTCTACCAGTCACCTTCTTCCAGTCACCTTTTTGTTGCCTTCTCTCTTTTCCTTTTCAATCATCTTTTGTCAATCGTGTTGTGTCAGTCGTCTGCTTTGTATCGCTCGCTATCCAAAAAAATTAATGTTGTAATTGTATGAGAGTAGCTGTCAGGGTTAGCTATATATAATGGGGTACAAGGGGCGAATTGGGTGGGATATTTTTTTTAATAAATTTAAGGTAAAAATTAGGTGGGAAACCTTATGATAACGGGGTGAATTTACCCTAAAAAAATTTGATCCCAAAATTTTTGGGCGAATGGGCCGACCTCTATGGTCCCAAAATTCGCAAAATTAAAATTGTGAAAATCTGAATATTCATGCTAAATTGTGAAATTCACCCCTGTGCATAACCCTGCTTGTGATTAAAGGTTTAATATGGGTGGTAGAAACTGGAGAAAATTTTTCTATTTGGATGGTGGTGTGATAAAAAACCACTCAATTTATATCTAGTTTTGAAACCTTTGATGAGATTACTTCAAGACAAATATGATTATAGGGTTCAAACATTTTGTACAAGGATCAAGAAGGAATATACAAATGGAAAGAAGATTTTTTTACAATTATTCAAGACATTTATGCTAGGAGGCAATTGAGTAGAAATATAACAACTGTAATTATTTTGAGGGGTTCCAAGGATAAATTGATTTGGGAGTGGAACACCTTAGGAGAATATACAACAAGAATTGGATATAATATTCAACACCAATATAATAATAATATCACTAGAATTTAGAGAGATATTTGGGATAGCCCAAGTATTCCTAAAGTTAAAATGTTTGTTTGGCTAGTAGGTCATAGAAGAATTTTATCCTAGGATAACCTTATGAGAAGGGGTTTTTATGGCCCCTCTAAATGTGTTTTCTATAATAAGGAGGAGGAGAGTATTGACCATCTCTTGGGACATTGCTCAATTATCTGGAATCTATGGAAATGGATTCTTAATATGTTTGGTAAATACATGGTGATGAATAGTAGAATTGAATATTGGTTAAAGCAATGGTAGAGCACTTATAAAAGTGAGGTTTTACAAACAATATGGGATATATCAAAAGATACAATACTTTGGACTATATGGATAGAAAGGAATAGAAGAATATTTAAAGGAAATGAAAGCAGTTTAGAGGTAATGAAAAAGAATATATGTTTAGCCATAGAGGAGTCTAAACCAACCTTGTCAACTCACCCAATCCCTAATTTGGAAGCATAGAGTCTTGATAGATGGAGTCAAGTCATTGAATGGAATTATGATGTTGGGTACAAGAGAAGCAAAAATAAGGTAAATAATATAAAGTGGAAACCACCAAATTTGAAGTGGGTTATATTGAATTTTGATGGAGCATCTAAAGGAAATCCAGGACCAACAGGAGGAGGAATAATTAGAAATAATAGAGGAGAGATTATGTATCATTATGCTTTCAATTATGGATTTAAGACAAATAATGAAGTTGAAGCTTGAGAAGCTTTAGAAGGGTTAAAAATATGTAAACATATGAAATGGAATAGAGTATGGATGGAAGGTGATTCTATCATAGTAATAAATGCAATTTTGAGGAAAGCAAAGGCTCCATGGAACATACAAGAGATGATTGTGGAAATTCAAGATCTCTCTAAAGAGTTTGAAGAAATCAGGTTTACACATATATTAAGGAAAGGAAATAAATGTGCAGATAAGCTAGCAAATAGAGGGGTTTTTATTAAGGATCATAAAGTTAACATCTCCTTTCCATGGTTAGAGTAAGTATAAAGTTTAGTTGAAGCTGACAAAAAATGTTTTGCCTAAATTATTTAATGATTAAGATTTACTTTAATGTTTTCATTGGTAATATTTGTTTTATTTTGTAACAATGTATGTTCATTTAGACTATTTATTATAATTTTTGTGGTTGCACTTGTGTTTCAGGAAGGAAACTAGCAATCCATATTTGGTAAAGCAGACTATGATAGTGCGATGTTTTAGAAATATTGCTCTACTAAGATGCAAGGTAGTAGAGGTGAAGTTTTGGAATTGTGAAGGCTGTTCTAGTAAAATTTCAAGAAAGATGCTAAATTCTAAAGTAATTGTATTCATACAAATATTTGAAAAGATACAGAAAATGAAAATCAAGAATTCAGACATTTTATGTAAAATGATGTAGGTTTCTAACTATAGCATCTCAATTGAGATGAGAAGTGTATCTATTTTGTAAACTCTCAATCTCTAAAGAAGAGAGATGTAATTTGTTAAGGGTGGGAGACCCGAGTACAACCCCTTATTATCAAGCAAAAAAAATATCAACAAGGTCATTTTCCAAATTTGTAGTTATTTCTTCTTGCCTTTTAGAACTTCAATAGAAAGTAATGCCATATAAATTACCTTTCCTATATTATTAGGTATTGTGAAAACATCTTTAGAGTTTATTTCTAATTCACCAACTTTTAAATTTAAATAATTTTCTAACATTGAAAAACTTTCATTTTTAGCTTCTCTCATGATTGATTGTAAAACCCTCTTTTCCTTCATTGATATATTCTCTTGACTTTCAATTTTTTCTATCTTTTTTTTAGTACACTTTTCCAACATTTCATAGTCTTTTCTAGTGATTCATTTAGAATGTATATTTATTTTTCTTGAAAACACAAGTTTTCTTCTTCAATTGTTTTTGATAACTCATGAAGTTCTAGTTTTTGAGTTTCTATTTTTGGATCATTTGTTTTCTTTTTCATTTGTTTTTTCTTTGCCATGTTTCTTTGAAGTTGACAACCTTATAAATCCCTAGTTTTTTAATAAAAGATTAAATAAATTCTAAATTTTGAAAATCTATGTTGATTTTGAATACCTTGACTCCCAAATAAAAACATTAGAAATTTAGAAAATAATACTTGCAAATTTAATATTTTCCTAAAGTTTGAGGTAGAAACCCTTTTGTCTCCCAAATGATTAAATTTGCAATAATTTCACTAATTCAATATCAATATAACTTTCAAATATTAACCAATAATAATCTCCATTTATCTACTTTATTTCAATTCCCTTATATCTACACTATTCCCTTTAATTTTTCAACTCTTTTAAATCTAATTCATATTGGACTCAAATTTCAAAAAAATATTTTATAAACCCAAAGGTTTACCTCCTTTCCTCATACTGCGCTACCAACAACTTTGATGTACTACGATGACAAAGTTTGATAGGTCTGTTGAACACCGTATCCACTGCAAAACCAATTGGTGTGCTCCTCCTCTGAAAATATAATGACTTAATGTCAAATAAATCACAAGACAAATGAAATGTGAATAAAATAATAATTGATCATTACCTTAGACTTTCGAGAGTCTAGGATTAAATAGGGCATAAAATAGAATAATAACAACATAGTCGTAATTGACGCTAACTGCCCTCTAACAATAGAATAGGGAGTTGCGTGAGACTAACTACTAACCTAGGTAGTGAGTTCTAACTCAACCACTAACCTAAAATATCTAACCTAGGATATTTTAGGTACTAACCTAGATTAACCAGTAGACAAAATATCTCATGGTAACTAGTAGAAAAGTAAATGTAATAATCCTATGTAGTGTAATGCAATACACTACCTTATTTTACCCTAACATCCCCCCTTTATTACATTACTTTGATATACAAAGTTTGCTCTAAAACAGTTGAAATTTGACACGTCCAAGTGCCTTTGTAAAAATGTCTGCAACCTGTTCATCGGTGGGAATGTGTTGGAGCTTGATTCTGTGCTTAGGAACTTCATCACGAATAAAATGACAATCTGTGTCAATATGCTTTGTTCGTTCATGATGCACTGGATTCTTGACCAAGTTCAAAACACCTGAATTATCGCAAAACATGTGAATAGGAAGTTTCTTTGGTAGGCCCATGGTAGCCAAGATGCGACTTAGCCATATCGCTTCACACACAGCTCCACGTGCAACACGATATTCTGCCTCAATTGAAGATAAAGCAACCACCTATTGCTTTTTACTATGCCATGAGACAGGACCAGATCCAAGATGAAAAACATAGCCTGATGTTGATTTTCTGTCATCTATGGATCCAACGTAATCAGAGTCAGTGTAACTCTGTAAGAAGAATGAGTTATTCTTCTTATACTCTAGACCATAATCTGCACTACCCTGAATGTAGTGAAGAACCCTCTTAGCTGCTTTCCAATGAGAGACCTTTGGTTCTTGCATGAACCGTGATAGATAGTTTACAACATAAGTAATATCTGGTCTAGTATTAGTCAGATAGATGAGGCTTCCAATCATCTGTCTATAAAGTGTGCCATCTACCTGTGGTGAGTCATCATATCATGATAATTGTAGCCCTGATTCCATCGATGTTGCTTTGGGCTTACAATCAGTCATACGATATTTTTCTACTAAAGTCTTGGCATATTTTTTTTGAGTCACCCTAAGATGATTCTTCTTCTGTTCTATCTCAAGGCCAAGACAGTAGTGGAGAAGTCCTAGATCTGTCATATCAAATGACTCTTTCAAGTCATCTTTCATGATGTTAATTAAGTTCTCTGAATTGCCAGTGATGATCAGATCATCTACATATAACACAAGAATCACTATCTCAGAACCCGTGTTCTTGATATAGAGATTTGCGTCAGATGGACTTCTCTTAAATCCATGCTGCAGTAGGTGACTATCCATTTTTATGTACCATGCTCTTGGGGCTTGTTTTAGCCCGTATAATGATTTGACCAACTTGCAAACTTGTTGCTCATGGCCTACCTCTGCAAATCCAGGAGGTTGAGTCATGTACACCTCTTCTTTTAAGTCACCATTTAGAAAGGCGCTCTTTACATCCATCTGATGTAATTTCCATCCGAACTGTGCTGCCATAGCACAAAGCACTCGAATGGTGGTCATCCTTGTTGTAGGAGCAAAGGTTTCCTCATAGTCAAGCCCTTCCTTTTGAGCATAGCCCTTCGCCACAAGATGGGCCTTATGCTTATCTATGGTGCCATCTGCCTTATATTTTACTTTGTAAACCCATTTGCAGCCTATGGGTTTCTTTCCTTTAGGCAAATCCACCAGCCTTCCATGTTTTATTCTTTATGAGGGAGTTATGTTCTGCATCCATAGCTGCCTTCCACCGAGGCAGTCTAAGTGCTTCATCAACCGTAGAAGGTTCATTCTCATCATATGCTGACAAGTAAACCCTCTCCTCATCTATTTCCATATCATCTTCCCTTGGTAACTCTCTATCAATAGAAAGATCTTGAAAATCTGCACAAAGATCATCAACTGAAGTGGATGCTTCATTCTTTTCTTTCTGAGTCATGCTTCGTGTCTTTGGATGATTGAGAGTAAGATCAGGTGGGGAAGTGAGTTTGGAATCTTTCATTGTGCTTGTATACCATTTGGGAGGCTTTTTCTATTGTGGAGGAGGAAGTGGTTGTTGCTCCTCATCATCTAGGTATACTGATGTAGTGTTGGGTGTGAAAGCTTCATCAAACACTACATCTCTGCTGACATGTATTTTCTTGGTAAGTGGGTCTATCAACCGATAGCCTTTTGAGAATTCATCATATCCAAGAAATACACAAGGTAGGGACTTCTCATCTAATTTCTTTCTTTTCTCCTTGGGTATATGCATAAATGCCTTACACCCAAATACCCGTAGATGAGATATGGAGGGTTTCCTACCACTCCATGCTTCCTGAGGAGTCATACCTTCAAGAGCCCTTGTGGGTGCCCTATTCAGAAGATATACTATAGTTTGAACAGCTTCAGCCTAGTAAGTTTGCTCAAGGTTGGCCCCCTTAAGCATACATCGAACCATTTCCATAATGGACCGATTTCTTCTCTCAACAACCCCATTTGACTGAGGAGAATAGGTTGTTGTTAACTGTCTCTTTATCCCATGTGTCTGTAAAAATGAGGAAAATTCCTTTGATGTGTATTCCCCCCCTCGATCTGAATGGAGGGTCTTAATAAAGCATCCTGATTCTTTCTCAACAAGCTTTTTGAACTGTTGAAAATAGGAAAATGCTTCAGACTTCAACTATAAGAAGAAGACCCACATCTTTCGTGAGTGATCATCGACAAACAATTGAAAATACCTTTTTCCTCCACAACTTGTAGACATGGGACCACACAAATCCGTGTGTACCAACTCCAAAGGTACCTTAGCTCGAAAGGAGCTAGGTTCAAAGGGTACTCTATGTTGCTTTCCTGACAAGCAATCAGAGCACACTAGCAAAGTAGATGAAAGAGTAGGCAACCCTTTCACCATTTGATATTTACTCAACTCTAGTAAATATCCTGAACTTAAATGCCCAAATCTCTTATGCCAAAGAGAAGTGGCCTCCTTTGTGGTGACTGCCAATGCAGTATGTGTTGAGGTAATTGCATCTAAGACAAACAAACCATGTTTGTATGAACCTGTTGCTATCTATTTTCCCTTCTTAGTGATAAAGCAACGTTTCTTTTCTTTGTCCACTTTGAAATTGACATTCATGTTATTGTCCAGGATTTGTGGAACTGACAAGAGATTATTTTTCAATCCTGGTACATAAAGAACTTTTTGAATATTACATTCTCCATCTGGAAGGGAGATAGAAACACTTCCTTCTCCCTGAACTCGATAGGTTTGATCATCAGCAATGGTGACCGGTCTACCTTCTCGAGCCTCAAATGTTGCAAACCAGGATTTATCGCCAGTCATATGCTTACTAGCGCCTGAGTCTATGTACCACACAGAGTCCTTGTGAGGGGAATCTGTATGTGTCATGAGCACCTTGTGTGCTCTCTCGGAATCTGAACTAGAATCTTCAGCTGCAATGTGTCCCTTGTTGCTATTTTTTCTTGTTCTTTGGTTTGCCTTGGCCCTTCTTGTTTCCTTGTTCATTGGGCGGTTTGTTCTTAAACCAACATCTTTTGGTTTCATGAGTGTCTTTGTCGCAAATCTTACAATACTGCTTCTTCTTTGGAACCTCTTTGGCTTTACCCTTGTCTTTATTCGAAGAAGAACCTTTCTGTTGATTCCACTTTTTCTTACCACCTTGTCTGTGTGAGAAAAGTGCATTGTTGGATGCCTCATCTCGTTGGAGTTGATTAGCTTCTTCTGTTTGAAGCAAATTTACCAACTCGACAAAAGTCACTACCCTTCCAGAGACTTGTAGTGAAGTGATCAACATTCTGTAGGAGTCTGGAAGAGCCCTCAAAATGATAGAGGTCAAGACTTGGTCTTCCACTTTTTCTCCTAAGGATTGCAGTTTTGTTTTCAATTCTACGACTCTGCAGAGGAATAGCTCTACTGTTTCTCCTGATTTCATATGAAGAGTATGAAGTTGTGTTTGGAGATTAAGAATCGTTGATTGATTCTTTCCCTCAAATATGGTTTTTAAGGCATCCCATGCCTCCTTACCATTCTTAGCTTCACTGATATGAGGTTGGATATCATCAGTAATAGCTAGCAAGATCATTAAGGATAGTTTCTTATTCTTCTTATCAAATTCTGTTTGATCTGCTCCAGCTGATTGAGGTCTAGTTACACTTCCATCCACTATTGACCACAAATCCTCTACAGTTAAGATAGCTTTCATCTTAGTCTTCCAAGCTGAATAATTTGAACCTTTGAGCAGTTGGCTCTCAGTGAGATACTTGTGTATCATGGCCATGGTTAAGGTTTCAAATTGATAGGACTAAGATGGTTGTATCTTGCACTATACCCTCAAAAGAGTATATGGAAGATGTTTTCAATTTGCCTCTATAAGATATTTAATGGCACCTGCCTTAACACCCTTAACAAGGGATGAAAAAGTTGGAGGAAATTAAGCCAAACAAGATAGAGCAAATTAAAAAAGGAATTGGTTGACAGACTTCTGATTGTGCTCTCTAGGATATTTAATGGCACCTGCCTTAACACCCTTCAAGAAGGATGAGAAGTTGGAGGAAATTAAGCCAAACAAAGAGAGGTAATCAAGGTGTGTTTGAATTTTGACCTTTGGAGGGGGTAAAAAAATTGACTGTTGTTCAACCTGTGCAAAGTGTAGCACGTTTTGGAGTGAAATATGGGTTTTGTGAAATGCTTCTGCCAATGTTGTATCTGAATGTTTAAGTGCACATAAGAAACATGAGTGTTAGTGCAAATAATCAAAACATGAGAGCAACCCACATTATTGTCACTCTAGGTGTCGGGTTCAACCGAAAATGCACCTAGTATAAGTCAATTTTTGAGAAAGGTGTCGAGTACAATCGAGATTGCACCTTTCGTACTTTTGGAAAATCCCCCTTGTTCTTTACAATTTTGCAAATAATAGAATCAACAAAATGATTTCTATCCCCCCTTAATGTTTTACAAAATTGAAAAAAAATTTGAGCACTCCTTTCAAGACAAGTCGACACACGACCCGCGTTTGAAAGGCTTCCAGACCAGTCGACACACGACTTTGGTTTTGTCTTCAACAATTTATCATGAAGGAGCAAAAAAAATGGTTTTGATCTCAAGTTTTGACAACAAAAAGAAGGTTGCTATTTTATGTTTTTATGTCCCCTTTCTTGAAGGAGAGAACAAAAGCAATAATTTGTTGTTTTGAGAAAAATGAGATGACTTTTGATGCTCCCTAAATCATGGCATGATATGTATTTTGCAATAGAAAGTTTGAGTTCTATGTCTTATATCTCCAAAAAAAATTAAGAAAACTGAAGAACTTCTGATGAATTTATTGCAACAAAAAAATTGTTGAAGCAGGTTTTGTGTTAAAATTTGCCAAAAAGAGGTTCCTATTTGCCTTGTGTTTTCAGTTTTGAGAAAAAGACATCAATGGTTTTAGGAACTTTTAGGGCTAAATTATATGCGAATTTTCAGGTTTCTAGGTTTGAGAAAGCAAAAAAATACTAGTTTTGGATGAAAATTCTATAATTTTAGAAACAATTGGGAAAAAAATCATCCAATTTGGTTAAAAATTGAACGTTTTAGGCCAATTTAAAGAAAAATTATAAAAATAATCAAAAAAATATTTTAAATATGCTTTAAACCATAGAAAATTTGAAAAAATAAAGTTTTTATTCACAAAAACCTGTTTGAGGCACGCACGGGGTTCGATCCATGGTCTCGGCTATGCTAGCTGGCCGCCCGAGCCAACCGCGCTACCGGGCTATTTGAAATAGCTCCGCCTCCACTCAATCTTATCTCCTCCATGGTGATCCACTCGAAAAAAATGAAGAAAAAAATCCTTTCCTTCGTGCGCCGTGGGGACTCGATCGTGGATCTCCGCTGTGCTAAGGCGCCCGCCCTAGCCAACAAACCCATTGGCGGCTTTGGGTTTGAACTTGCACGATCCGCCTATTGAAGAAGTCGTCTGGCTTCTTTGAGGATGCAGTGGGAATTATCCCACATGCATCCGAAAGTGGATGCAAAAGGCCTTTAAAGGCCTCAACGAGCAAACTTGCTCGTGATTGCCTTCGAGAAATCGGGTCCGGGCCCTCCTTTTGTCATCGTCCATGTGGCATGGCAAGGGGGGTCCACGTGTCCTCTACGTCCACGTCAGCATCCAGTGGTTGTCCGCCATGTGTCCGGTCCAGTCAGGTCCAGGTGGCACGTGGCCTGTCTGCCATGTGTCCACGTCTGTCCGGTCTAGTCTGCATCTAGTTGGGGTCTAGGTGGCACGTGGCCTGAGTGCCACGTGTCGCCTAGTCAGTGCTGAGGTGGCACTACCATGCGGTTGGTCCAGGTGGCACCTCGGGGTGCATGCAGTCTAGAGGTCTAGGGCACCAGATCATGCCACGTGTCACCAAGCGAGCGGTTGTTGTCGGATCATGGATCGGAGGGCCTCCTGCCCTCGTAGATCTCGATGTGGGGTCCAGCTAGGAGGGGAGGGCGCGCCTGCCCTCTCTGCTCTCCCAGCCTTGGGGGGCCATGTGTCTCCCTGGCCCTAGGCCGAGTGAGCGGGAGCTGAGACGTCAGCTCGTGCGCTCCTCGATCGTCGAGGGGGCGGTCGACCACGATGGTCGATCGCACGGCCCTTGAGGTCGTTCGCATGGGATCACGCGGCCCGGTCGACCATGTGGTCGGTAGATCACACGGCCGATGTGGTCGATCCATGCACCTTCATGGGCTAGGGTCTCATGGGCCCTAGGTAATGCAGGGCCTGCTCCAGCCTGTGAGCTCGCCTGTTGAGGTGGGCTGAGTGTCACCAAATGGCACCAGCTCGTCCTCCGGGCGAGCCAAAAAAAATGGCTCTGATGCCAATAATGTCAAATAAATCACAAGACAAATGAAATGTGAATAAAATAATAATTGATCATTACCTTAGACTTTCGAGAGTCTAGGATTAAATAGGGCATAAAATAGAATAATAACAACATAGTCGTAATTGACGCTAACTGCCCTCTAACAATAGAATAGGGAGTTGCGTGAGACTAACTACTAACCTAGGTAGTGAGTTCTAACTCAACCACTAACCTAAAATATCTAACCTAGGATATTTTAGGTACTAACCTAGATTAACCAGTAGACAAAATATCTCATGGTAACTAGTAGAAAAGTAAATGTAATAATCCTATGTAGTGTAATGCAATACACTACCTTATTTTACCCTAACATGACTACCTTCCTTTTATCTCCTCTTTCCAATATTCTAAAATAGTTTGTTCTGACCCTTACAATTGGTATTCTAGAAAAATGTAATAACCTTTTACCTTGCTACTTTGGTGCCCTCTTATGACTCTCTACATGTAGTGGAAATAATACTTCTTCTGGCCTACTCAAATTGGACTGATATGTGGCAACATACAATATGATTTGAGCATTTCACTATGTCAGTGGCCTATCACCAACTATGACTCAACATCTCCTCTTCATGCCCCCTTGGTATTGTCGACTGTTTTATTTTTGCACAAGTTTGAAACATTCGCCTATCTACCATTTCACTTACCAATAATATGACATTAAAAAATGGAGTTATTCTTGGGTAATGATGGCATTTTGATTTAGATATGCAAATATTGATTTAATTTGTCCTTTCAATAGCTTTGTAAAACTATGGTGCTTCACTATATAAGTGTACTACTAACATTTTACATCTCTTCGAGTGATGCTTCACTATCCAGGTACTTGTTTGGATGGTGTTCCACTTATTCATATGCTTCACTATCTAGGCATTTGCTTTGATGGCGTTCCACTATCCAGATAAACTTTTTGAACATTGCTTCACCATCTAGATTCTTTTTACACTTCGAAAGGTGATATGACACTAGTTTTGATGTTGGGTGCCCCTTACTTTGGCTTTGTCTTTGTGGTCAAATCACTGTCTTATTTTCTTACAACTTGATTTATCTTCACCTTACTCCTTGCTTATTATGAATGACACTGATTTATTTATTGCCATTGCTATTATCTTGTTATGGTGTTGCTTTGGTGCTTGTTATGGCGCTTCTACCTTGCAATGTTGCCTTACTATGGTGCTTCTTCACTATGGTATTGCCTTGCTTATCGAATGACATTGACTAAATCCTTTTTAAAACTTATTAATATTTTATTTCTTCTATATATATGTATGTGTCTTCTTGGTTTTGATTTATACACTCATGGATCCTTGATTATTGTACTAAAAAAATATAGCATAATAATATCTCTTCTTTGTTGCAGCTACAACTTTTCTTATTCTTTCTAACAATGTCAAATTCTTCTTCTTTTTTAGACTTGTTGCTATATTCATGTGTTGTTCTTGTAGCTCTATCCTTGATTGGAATTACTCTTGTATTAAGATTATTCAATCTCTATCTATGATTATATTCTATCTTGCAAATATTTAGACTTGTTGCCTTTAACTCTGTAATATGCAGCTCTAACTCTTCTTCAAATGCTGCCCAAAAACAGCTCTTTCTCCTTCCAATCTGCTGTCCAAAATATCTGTCTTCTCTCCTTCCAAAAATTTTAGTCTTCAAATCCTTTTTGGGCTTGTCATCAAAAGGTGATGATTGTCCTAAACTTAATGTAGGTACCCTTCTTTTGGAGCTCTTCTTTCTTACAATATTCTACCTCAAAATTTCTTTAAATTATTCTCCAATGGCCACTTCTTTCTTCTCTCTTAAATCTCCCCCTTGTGGCTCTAATACCACTATTAGCTTTATAAATATATTAACTCACAGAAAGCTCTATCTAAGATTTAAAGATAAATCAAATGAATACAACTAACAATGAAACTCAATAATGAAAGCACAACAATATTTTATAAATAATATCTCACAGAAAGATGCACAATATATGAAAATTACATTAGTGATACATATTGGTTATATTGCATGGAGCTTTACCTCCAATATATATTTTTTCATGAATTTTAAGTTCTCTAACTATTGCTCTCATATTTCATCTGGGAGATGCATCCTTTCATATTCCTCTAATAAATACAAAGCTCTCAACTTGCCACATATCATGTGACTCTTCATACTCTCTTGAAACTTTACACTCTTTCTCATATTGCCACATATATTATATAAAATATAAATCATTTATCAAACTAATATTTCAAGGGGGCCAAATAATATAATATCTCCAACATTGGACCTTCATCTTCTTTTCTTTTTCCATTCTGATCAATACTTTCATCTTCATCAATCTCTTCAATCTTCTCACATTGCTCAAAGTAAGACTTATCATCTATAAGTTTATCTTGTTGTGAAGGATTTGTAGAGCAAAGAATAACCTCAAAAGCACATTCTTCTTTATATGGCCCTAGAAACCCTAAAGTGCAAGGACACTCTTTCAAAGCAATTACCTTCTTATTTTGCCCTGAAACCCTAAATTGTTACAAACTTCCTCTATCTTAATTTCTTTATTATGCTTATTTTGAAACCCTAAAGTCCAAGGAATAACCTCTATACCACTTTCACTTTTATTACCAAGAGAGGATTCTATACTACTTGAGGAAAATGAAGATGATTTACCTAGAAATATCTTGATCTCTTCTGTTGTCTTTGTGTTAGGATTTTCCTCCACATCTTCCTTTACACCTTTAATTCCTTTTGAACTCGAACTTATATATTGTACTTGTTTATCCCTTATGTACTTCTTTGTTTCTTCTAATGGCTGATCCAAGTGAGTTATGGTGGTCTTTACCATAAGATGTTGTAGATAGTATTTATTTACCCCTTCTTTAGGAGTAGAATATTTTTGATCTGATCTACTTTCTAATAATGTATGATTTCCTTGCATTACCTTGAAATTTATCTTATGACCAAAGGTTTTTGTCTCTTTCTTCATAGTTTTTACTTTGCAAATTGTTGCCAAATGGCTAGCTTCATAATAATTATAACAACAACATGCAATATTTTTATAATCTACTTGTTGATCCCATTATCTTAATTTAGATTTGATCTTAATAGATTGTGACAAAGGTTTTAAAATATCCATAGCAACACATATTATAGTATAAATAGCATGCCCCTGCTCGTTAATAGTTAGTCCTTACTTGTTGAATTATTGTGGGGTGTTTCTAATATTCTTCAAAGCATTCTTATTGATAAGATGATATGGAAGTTCAAAAATCCTAACCCAAATCGAAAGATTCTTAACTTTTTTATCTCAAGAAGAAAAATCATTCCATGGTCTTAAATAAAGGGTATCTCTCCTTGTAAACCATGGGTCACCACTCAATATTTCATCCCTATTTTTGGAATTAGAAAATATGACAAGAAAAAATCTTTAGGAAGAAAATCCATAGTGTAATTTGAATTCAATTCCCACTTCTACTTGATCCAATCTTAAAATCCAAAAAACCTGAGTAATGTTTATGAAACTAATCCGTTGCTTTTAAAAACTGTTATATCATGCTCAATCATCTCATCCTTGATAGTCACTTCTAGTGTAACATCTTCTACCTAAATTAAACTTACCATATATTTGAGGTTTTGGTTATATTCAGCTTGGGCATCCATACTTTCAACTAGGGAATCCTTACTTTCCAATAGGGTTTTCAAATTTAACTTTCCTTCCAAACTAGCTACTGGGGCTCACTCTTAACATGCACTTCCTCCTAGCTCACACTCCCTCCTAGCTTACACTTGCTCTCAATTCATACTTTCTCCCAGCTCGCACTCCCTCCTGACTCGCACTCGCTTCTATATCTTTTTTCTATCAACATTCCTTTGCTTCGATTTTTTTTAGAAATAATATTCGTCACATTCATGGTAAGGTTTTGAAGCATCGATACACTTTGGATGAACCCATTGGTTTTATCCCATATTTGAAGATCTCAAGATTGCTAAAAGAACTAAATCCTCCTACACTCGAAGTAGCACAAAATTCTTCCATCATACTCTACAACTCCTAGGGTTTACTATTTATAAAGTATTCTTTACTTTTGGATCTTTGCATGATAGTTTAACTTTCTAGGTGACCTTAATATGACCAAGCTCTCTAGTTTGCACACCCGCTGCATGCCATGTCTCTAGCTTCACCTATAGTCCTCTTGTAAAAACAACATAACTTTAGTGTTTTGATTTTTTACATCAATTAGAACACTTCTTCCACCGCTAGGATTTCATGGTGAATACTGGCAAATGCTATTACAAAAATTAAAACATGGGTTTCTCAAACTCTACCCCAGATGACCAAGCTCTAGCTTCACCTGTAGTTCCTCACCCTCCAACTTCTCCCACAGTTTGCACCTAATAGTTCCTCGTGTTTCAACTTCACCTGTCTATCTATCTATATTACATCAAACCATAAAATGGTATTATAACAACTTAGAAATTATGCAAGTACCAATTTACAAGAAAGTGGATCTTCTCCTTGAAAGTTAAGGATTTAAGCTAGTTGATCTCATGTCATTTGATTATATTCAAGTATTATGATATAATTTAAGATTATAGAATAAATAACGCATATGGAAATAATAATAATAATAATAGTGATAAAAAAAAATTTGTTGGAGAAATAGGGATTGTACTTGAGTTTCCCACCCTTGACAAATCACAACACTTTCCTTTAGAGATTGAGAGTTTATAAGTAAATTCAATTCTCATCTCAATTGAATCGGTATACCTAGATACTTCATATTTTTCATAAAATGTCTAAATTCTTGATTTTCATTATTTGTATATTCTTCAATTTTCTTTGTAAAAACAAATATTCCAAAATTCAACATCCTTCTTCTTGACATTAAACTCCATCTCTATTGTCTACACGTTGCATATTAGTAGAGTAATATTTCACAACCTTCATGCTCTCATAGTTTTCTTTACCAAATATAGACTATTGGTTTCCTTATTGAAGCATAAGTGCAACCACAATAATTATAATAAATAGTTTATATGAAAACACATTAATGTTATAAAGTACAAATATTACCAATGGAAAACATTAAAGTAAAACTTAATCATTATTTGATTCAAGCAATCAACATTTTCTTGTCAACTTTAGCTAAACATACTACTTCCTCTAACCATGGAAAAGAGAATTTAACTTCACAATCATCTATTAAAACCCCTCTATTGGCTAGCCTATTTGCAAATTTATTCCCTTCCCTTAACACATGTGTAAACATGATTTCTTCAAACTCTATAGCAAAGTCTTGTATTTCTACAATGATCTCTTGTATGTTCTAGGGAGCCTTTGCTTTCCTCAAACTTATATTTATTACTATTAGTGAATCACATTCCATCCATACTCTATTTAATTTTATTTTTCTACATATTTTTAACCCTTCCAAAGTTACCCAAGCTTCAACTTCATTATTTGTCTTAAAACCACTATTGTAATAATAGTGATAATTAATGAGATAATAAATTAAATATTTAAGTCATATATGTAAGAACCAAAAATACTTAGGGGATTGGATAGTCCCATGAAAATAACTACATAAGTCCATTAATAGCCCAAAAAAATCCAATTGTTATCTACATTCAAGAAACTAAATTGTCCAAGCAATTAGCAATAATAGAATGGAAAAATTGTTGGACATTTTGAGTCATTAAGTCGAGTTGTCATTGATGTCAAGGAATTTGTCAAGAAATAAAGTTGTCATTAATATCCAGGAAGAAGCTTCTAATAATTTCAAAGGTCAAGAGGAACAATGCAAAGGTTAAAGGCAAGGTTAAAGGCAAAAGGGCTCCATAATACAATGCAGAGGTTAAAGGCAAGGTTAAAGGCAAAAG
The DNA here is from genome assembly GCA_028583015.1 of Wollemia nobilis. NCBI lineage: Eukaryota > Viridiplantae > Streptophyta > Pinopsida > Araucariales > Araucariaceae > Wollemia > Wollemia nobilis. Next base: position 616,814 of record JAQPPZ010000104.1, on the reverse strand, counting down.
GGCTCCATAATATTTTTAATATTATGTGGAAGCATAAGTTAAAAGGTTTTTCATAAAAACCCAAGAAATTTTATTGCAAAGCTAAAGGAAGGTTAAATATTTATTTGATAAAATATTTAAATTCAAAATGAATGTAAATTTTATAAATAAATATTATTTATACCAAGTTGCAAAATGAAAGGTGGCCAAAATAAAACCAAGGGTTTTTAAGAAGTAATTTATAAAATTTAAATTCAAATGAATTTAAATATTTTATAAATTAATAAGGTCAAAGGGATAAAAAAGCGTCGACATCTAATACATTGGAGGAAATTTGAGCATCGACATTTTGTATAAAGGAGGAAAAACATTATAAATACCAATGCCTAAAAGGCATTAAACCTTATCCTTTTGCTTGATTAATGTATGCATGCAATTGTGTTGACTCGTGTGGAATATGCAAAGTGGTTAATGTGTTTAGCACCAGCGAATAACGTTTAAGAGGAGCAGCGTGAATTGACTAAGCACCAATTGAGTAGTGTGACCTAGTGGCAAAGAGGACAGCGTTAGAGTGTTGGGAACCAAGAGACCTACGTTTGAAACACGACAACAGTTTTTTGGTGGTTGCATTGGTGTTGGAGAGCACCAAAGGAAAGGCGCATGTTTTGTGCTAAGCAAGGCAGGGAGTCTTTGGAGCACGTGGTGCCCTCTTCTCCCCAAGCGAGCACCTAGCTCACACGATGGTTGGAGTCGTGGCTAGGGTGCTGGTTGAGGAAGCACCGTGAGTTCGAATCCTTCCAAGGTAAGGCAAAGGTATTAATTTTTGTGTGTAATATTTTTGTATAAAGGAGGAAAACCATTATAAATACCAATGCCTAAAAGGCATTAAACCTTATATTTTTGCTCGATTAATGTATGCGTGCAATCATGTTGACTCGTGTGGAATATGCGAAATGGTTAATGTGTTTAGCACCAGCGAATAACGTTTAAGAGGAGCAGCGTGAATTGACTAAGCACCAATTGAGTAGTGTGACCTAGTGGCAAAGAGGACAACATTAGAGTGTTGGGTGCCAGGAGACCTACGTTTGAAATGCAGCAGCAGTGTTTTGGTGGTTGCATTGGTGTTGGAGAGCACCAAAGGAAATGCGCATGTTTTACACTAAGTAAGGCAGGGAGTCTTTGGAGCACGTGGTGCCCTCTTCTCCCCAAGCGAGCACCTAGCTCACACGATGGTTGGAGTCATGGCTAAGGTGTTGTTTGAGGAAGCACCGTGAGTTCGAATCCTTCCAAGGTAAGGCAAAGGTATTAATTTTTGTGTGTAATATTTTATGTGCCTAAGGTTTGACATGAGGTCTTAGGGAGATAAAAGGGTTGCTTGAGGTTTTTATATTGATTATTATTTTTGGCATATTGGAGGAATATGGAGTTAGCTTTATTTTGAATAAAGTGTTTGTCACATTTATTTATTGAGGACTTAAAGGATAAAAAGGGATTCCTTTCATAGAGTTATTTTTGAGAAAGAATATTGCATTAACATTATTCTTGTCATTGATTATTATTATCATTGGGAGTTTATAAGGTGTATTTGGTGAATTAATTTTTGTAAAGGTTGAAAACCTTTTCCTTAAAGATGGAATGATAAGGTGTATATGTTTTGATATTTACATTGTAATTTTTGAAGGAGTTTATCATCTTAGAACTTCTTGAGCTTTGCAAAAGAGTGTTTGTTGTTGTGGCAGATTTATGAGATCCCTTCATCATAAAGAAAAAGGTATGAGCACATTCTTCCATAGTTGAGTTGATTGATTGGTTTTCTAGAAAATAAGTTTGGAGTGAAAAGGATTTTATTAGGATTTCCTATTAAGAATGTTGAGATAATGCTTCAAGGTTTTCTAGAATAAAGGATTGTTTTATAAGCATTGTTGTTGAAGCTATTGGTTGTGTAAAGAACTTGAACTATGGTTTGAGTATCATTGATATGTGAAGAATATTTTATAAGCATTGTTGTTGAAGTGAGTTGTTGAGTGGAGAACTTGAACTAGGGTTTGCAAAGAACATGAGTATCATTGTTATGTGAGAGTTGTTTCATAAGCATTGTTGTTGAAGTGAGTTTTTGAGTGAAGAACTTGAACTAGGGTTTGAAGAGAACATGAGTATCATTGTTATGTAATATTTGTTGTTGAGCATTTTTGGAAACATTTTGAGTTGATGTTTACATGCTTGGACTAGGGTTTGTGAACAAGGGTTGTTTCATTGAGTGATTGGTTGAGTAGAGTTGGTTGAGCCTAGTCAAGTGGATGTGTGAAGTGATTGTTCAAGTTTCATAAAACAAACTATTCTATATTATGATTTGAATTGAGAAAGTAATTGAGCATTGTGATTAGTATAGAACATATTGAGTCTCTAACAATTCTCTTTAGGTTTCTATGAGATTGGACAAGTTCTATGTGAACTTGTTGAGCAGTTTTAAGGTAAGCCTTTGAGGAGACTTGTGGACTGATTTTTGTGTGAGCTTTTATGGAAGCTTACAATATAGATTTGGATAATTTCTTGAGAGGAATTATTGAGCAGATTTGAACAAGTTCTAGAGAGGACTTGTAGAGCAAATTTGAGCAAGTTCTAGAGTGGACTTGTTGAGCAAATTTGAGCAAGTTCTATGTGGACTTGTTGAGCATATTGGATAAGTTTTGTGTGGACTTGTTGAGCAGATTTGAGCAACTTCTGTGTGGAATTATTGAGAAGATTGGACAAGTTTTGTATGAACTTATTGAGCAAATTTGAGCAAGTTCTGTGTGGACTTGTTGAGCATATTTGAGCAAGTTCTGTGTGGATTTGTTGAGTAGATTTAAGAAAGTTCTATGTGGACTTGTTGAGCAATATTTGAGGATAGAGTTTGGTGTATATTTGAGGACATATTTGTACCAGACCAGAGATAGAGATTGAGCATATTTGTGATAGACCGAAGGACTATGTTTAGTGCAAATTTAAGACAAAGCTTTGGAGGTGACAAAGTAGATAGGATAGTATTCTCTAGTGGATAGATATCCATTAGCTAGGGCAGTGAGGACAGGTCTTCTGAGTGGGAATAAGAGTCTTCAATGGGGATTTATCCACAAGCCAGTTTAGTGTAGGCAGTAGTCTTCTAGAGGATCACTAGCCATAGCAGAGGAGAAGGAGTTCTCCTATGGATAGATATCCATGAACCTGATTTATGGGATTGGTGTCTGCTTTGTACAGAGGTCCATAGACATTGTAATAGGGAAAGGATTCTCAAAATATTGATTGAGAATATTTAAGTGAAATATTTTCTTCGTGGAATAGACCACATTGGGTGAACCACGTAAATTATGGTGTCTCTATTTTGTGTGGTGATTTATGTATTGCTTTTATTACTGCTATTGATATTGCTATCTATACATTGCATAATATTGATTGGGAAAGAAAAGTAAAAAGTGACCTTATAGTGTTCACCCCCCCTCTTAGTATAAGCTTGTATTCTTCAAAAATATATGGAGATCATCAAACCTAGAAGCAATAGATTCATCAAGTTTCTTTATGGGGCTTCTCCTTGCATGGGATCTATCGACCCTAATATGTATTACTAAAACAAGTCACTCAAATTGGATAGTAACTTATTTCTCCTCTCCACAGGTACAAACTTGGACCATAGTCAATTTTTATGGATCAAATAACTGAGTGTTAAAAAAATAGGTTTGGAAACGTCTTCAACACTGTATTCATAAAGAAAGACCCTCAAATTTAATTATATTAGGGGACTTGAATATGAATTTAGCCCAATGGGAGAAAAAAGGAGAAATTCCCTCAAAAGAACCTTCTAAGGACTTGGTTATGCAAATTATAACTGAGAAAAAACTTTAGGACATAATCCCTAAAATAAAATAAAAAAATTTACATGGAAAAATAGAAGAGTTGGGCTTAAATTAATTACAAAAATATTAGATATATTCTTGATACAAGAATATATACTATTTAGGTATCCACTTGTATCAAGTGGCATAATTCAAAGTTCGATCTGAGATCATAAGTCTATCTATTTGGATATGGGTTATAGTGCTCTTGGAAAAGGAATATTTCTTTAAATACAATCTAGAATGGATGGAGCATGATGAGTTTGCACCTTTAGTAGAAAGTATCTAGAAGCAACATGTCTATACAAACAGTCCCCAAGAGGTATGGAAAATAAAAATTTCCAATCTCAAGAAAGCCATTAGGGCAATAAGATTAAATTTCAAAATAGGTCAATCATATTGCTACAACAGATGGAGGAAGTAGAGCAAGAGATAGGTGATCAACCTCCAACCCCTCAACAGGAAGAGATAAGACTTTGGTTGAACCATGAATTAGATCAATATTTCAAAGAATAAGAGGCACATTAGAGACTTCAATCAAGAATGATTTGGCTCAGGAAAGGAGACGAAAACATAGATTACTTTCATATAAAAACAATGTAGCTCTACCAAAAAAATACAATCAAAGAAATTCATAAAACTAAATAAATTTATTCTAATCAGGCAGTCAAAGGAACTAGCAAGAGATCATTACTCAATATTTCTCACAAAGATAATGGTAAATTAGTAGGCTCTAGGCACTCTCCTAAACAACATTCCTCCTTTGTTAAAAAATAGATATAGAGAAGATCTCTCTTCAGTAGTAACCAAAGAAGAGTTGGAAGAAGTTATATGTTCACTACCCAAGGACAAAGCTCTAGGACTAGATGGCTTCACCAACAATTTTTATTAGCAATTTTATGAAATTATAGGAGATGACCTATTGGTAATGATAGAAGAGACAAGGATAAGAGGTAAGCTATCTGGGAAATCAACTCCACTTTCTTAGCTTTACTTTTATATTTAGACCTGTATCTTTATGCAATTGTTCTTATAAGATAATGACTAAAATAATAGCAAATACAATTAAAAGGAATATTAATGGTTTGATAGATCTAAAACAAGGGGGTTTTATTCCAGGGAAACAAATATATGATAATATTATAATGTTTCACGAATCCCTTAACTCAAGTTCCAAGTCCAAAAAGAAAAGAATAGCCATTAAACTTGATATGGCTAATGCCTTTGACAAAGTAGACATTGGCTTTTTAACATAGGTGTTAGCCAAATTTGGATTTCCAACTCAAATGATAGACTAGATAAGAGCTTGCATAGAGGGACCTTGGATAGCCCCTCTAATCAATGGAGAATTTGCTAATTTCTTTAAAGCCACTAGAGGATTAAGGCAAGAGTGTCATCTCTAGCCCCTTTATCTTTATATCCTTCTAGCCAAAACTTTAGGGAGGATCCTAACCAAATTGAGAAGGAAAGAAATCTTGGGAATTAGAGCAGTTACAAGATATATAACAATCACTCATGCTCAATTTATAGATGACACTATTTTACTTGGGAATCCCATAAAACGAAATGTCAAGTTATTCAAATAAGTTTTAGATTGTTTCTCTTCAACCACAGGGGCAAAGATAAACACCCCAAAGAGAATATTTTACACTATAAATACTTCAACAGCAGAAGATAGAGGTTTCTCTTATATTTTAGGGTTTCATTAAGATAGTGATACCTTTAACTACCTAGGTGTTCCTATGGGTTTCCATAAAAAATATAGGAAACTTGGAATGTAATTCTAGAAAAGATGTCAAGGAGAATACAACAATATAACAATGGTTGGTTGAGTTTGGCTAGAAGAGTTATTTTAATCAAATTAGTATTAGCAAGTCTTCCCATATATCAATTTTTGGTGTATCATGCACATTTCTATATCTTGTAGAAGTTAGATATAATGTTAAGAACTATCCAATGGCAAGGTGGAAGTCAATCAAATAGGAAAAAGTTCCATTTGGTCAATTGGGAGACTATTACCAAACCAAAGGAGCAAGCAGACGTAGGAATCGAAAAAAAAAAAATTAGCAAGGCACTAAGTGCTAAGATGCTTTGAAACTTGCTCACTCCACCAAACTCTCCATGTAAGCAAATCTTAAAATGTAAATATATGAACAACTCTAATGGAATCCAACTCCTTTGGACAAAGGTAATCTTACTTGCTACGGCCACCCTCCTAGATGGTGGGCTTCGCAAATAAGGGAAGCTCTTATTTCTATCATTTCTTTGGATGGCTCTAGTTCTTGAGTATTTTGGTCTAGAAAGGTCATTGTTGTGTTCAATTTTTTTCTTTTTTCTTTTTGTTTAGTTTTTTGAGGTGTGTGTTTTTTTGTTTTGTTTTATTTTTGTGTTTTTGTGTTGTTTTTTGTTGTTCTTGTGTTTTTGTTGTTTTGTATTTTTTTTGTGTTTTTGTGTTATTGTTCTTGTGTTTTTGTTGTTATTGTTCTTGTTTTTCTATATGTTTGTGTTAATTGGTGTTTTTGTATTTTGGTGTGTGAGTGTTTTCTATGTTTATGTTTTTGTTTGTTGTCTATTGTTAGTTTTTTTTTTTTTTTTTTAGGCTTTAGTTGTTTTTTTTTTCATATTTTTATTGGTTGTGTCTTTGTAGCGTTCTATTATTTTTGTCATGTTTGTGTTTTGTTATGTTGTTCTTGTGTTTTTCTGTGTGGTTTGTGTTATATTTTTTTTATCTTATTGTGTGTGTGTTTGGTTATGCTTTATCTTTTCAACACACTTAAGGAGCATGTTGTTTTTATCTTATTGTGTGTTTGTATTTGTGTGCTCTTGTTTTTTGTTGTTTCAGGTTTGCTCCTTAAGTATGTCAAAGGTGGTAGGCTAGGTGCGAGCCCTAGGCAATTTTGGTGTAAAAAATACCCTTGCCTCCTTGGGTCTTACCCGAAAGTGGTATCCCTTTTGGGATGTTTTCCACAAAAAAATGGAATCCAACTCATAAAAAATGTGAAAAGTATAGCAAGCTCCTCCTCAATTTGGAAACATGTTGTAGAGGCTAAAGATACTATATTAAATCATATCTCTTGGATTCCAGGGTATGGTAAATAAATTAATATATGAGATGATGCAGTCTTGGGAGGACCTCCAATCATTAGGAACTATTTCCCAGAAATAAAAGTAGGCCTACAATAGTTGGGAGTTAACTCTCTTGCAAGCTTAATTGAATGGGTGAGAGATCCACCCCTGCAACATATATACCAAGACTCATTGATACAATTTTAGATCCAAAGTAAAGGGATTAAAATTCCTCCTCAAATTCCAAATAAGCTTATATGGGATTCTATTAGTCGATCAGGTGTGTTTACACAGTCAGAAAAGGGGTGTTATTTAGCAACATGGTAAAAAAAACTCAATAAAAGCTAAGGTATAGAATTACAAGGCTAATCCTAAACTTCAAGCCTTTCTTTGATTGATGCTCCAAAACAAGATTCTTATTGGAGATAACCTCATTAAGAGGAATATCATAGAGCCTCATATTTTCCATAGGTGTCTTAAAAACAATGAAACAATATCACATCTATTCTTTCAGTGTATATAAGTAGTTAAAATCTAGATTGAAATAACCCAACAACTAGGATCAACACTATCAGGAACCTTCAACTCAAAAAATTGCCTAATCAATTGGGGCCAAATGTACAAATGGGGATTGAAGGACAAGCACCTTATCAGGAAGATATGGTATTTAGTACCAGTATTCATCATTTGGTACATATGGAAGGATGGAAACAGGATAATATTTGATGATAAAAGAACCAATTTTCAAGTGTTAACCAATAGAATGTTAAGGGAGATAGTCTTGAACACAATATATATATATATATATATATATATATATATATATATATATATATATATATATATATATATATATCATAAATAACAAGATATTAGGAAATTAAGAAATAAGGAGATACAAGTGGTATGCATAGGCTTGAAAATGATAACCTTCTATATTATGAATAATATTGTAGATATAATTCCATCATTTGTAATATCCGCGTGATGTGGTCTACCAGTAAGGATACCACTTTTATCAATGATGTGAGTCGGGTTCAATCCCAACGGTGGATATGTATATGTATAAGAAGTATTTACTCAATAAAAATATTAGTGTATTTTGCTTGTATGGTTGGATGTCCATCATGGGAAGATGTGTATTATAAATTTAAGTTAAGACTCTTTACAAATATAAATTTAAATAAAAAATGATTTTTAGCAAATTATTATCATTAGATACATCCACGCTAGAGGTAGATTAGGTACCCATTAATTTATTACTTACATTTTTTGAGAGGTAATACACATGCATAAATAAAACAAGTTTGTTAGTTTGTGAGAAATCATACATTGTTTTTGTCATATGGGGATTCATATGCATGCTTAAGCAAGACATGTTCAATGTTTATGGATTTTTTTATGTTTTGATGACTTATACTTTACATGAGTAGAAAGAAGTTGTAGGCTTGTGGAAATTACATTTTATTGGGGTGATATATATATATATATATATATATATATATATATATATATATATATATATATATATATATATATATATATATATATAATCAACTTTGTTGGTTCATTGAACCAAGATTGCTCTTGCACTTTAAGAATTGGCATTTATAAATAAGTAATTTTATTGTTTTTATAACTTGGTCATTTATGTGGCTTATATTAGAGATTGTTTCCACAAAAATATCAAAAAATTACATTTTGTATTAGGTCAACTACCATATCAAGCCTACTTTCTATCAAATATATTTTTTTTCCTCAAATTGCTATGTTTCTTCTATCCACTCCTTGATATCATTTTTATTAGAGATAAAATCTACCTCGATCAATTATTTTCTAAATTTTAAATTTTGCTAACATGAATATCAACATCATGATTGACTAAAATATCTACTATTCTATTTCCTTCACTATAGATATGTTATCATTTCCAAGATAATGTTTACTATAATAGTTGATGAAGATAAAAAATAATGCTATTGTTGATTTAATTGTCACATCTCTTTTTCTTGATAACATCAATAATAATTTATGAATCCTCTCAATTGGTATCTCTCTCTAATCACTTGATCTTAAGTCCATGCATTGTCATAATTTTGATTGTAACTTTATATGTGATCATTATTCTACAAGGTTTCCATCCATAAAATTAAAACCCTTTTATAATGTAAAATTTCTTACTCTCCACCAGTCATCACAATCAAACTAAGACCAAATAATTATATCCTCCAATTTAATTTAATTCAAATAAAAAATATTCACACATTTTCCCTCCCCACTTATAAAGCTTTCCACCTTATTGTATCGTAAATAGTTTAAGTTATGAATGCCTATTATGGTTGTATGCTTATGAATCAAAATAAAATGGTTGATCTTGAAATAAATTAAAATATAATATTGTTTGATTAAATTTAACGTACATGTACGATTATTAAAGGCCATAGGTTCATTTGACTAAATACCTTCACTTTCAAGGAGGAGACAGATTCAAATCTTGCATTTTACATGTAAACTGTTGAAATGTTGTTAACATCATAGTAATATGGTTATGATGTAATACAAGTGGTCCATTTCAATATCATATAACAAATTTTAAAAATATATACATGTATAATTTTAAAATATTAAATTAAAAATTAAAAGTCAAACTTACTTTTTTATCTTGTATTGAAAATAAAAATATATACATACATAATTTTAAAATATTAAATTAAAAATTAAAAGTCAAACTTACTTTTTTATCTTGTATTGAAGATAAGTTTAAATTATTTAGTTACATATTTGTAATTATACCACATGTAGTTATTTATTTAAATGGTAAACAAAGAACTATATTTGTAAGACTAGTAGTATTTATGAGTTTTATAAATTATTTTATTTTATTATGAGGTTCATAGCTTAATGGGTTTTTTAAGTCAAATATTTATGTTTATCAAACTTCAACACATGGATGAGTATTATAAATTAATTTTAACTGGTTATATGTGATTGTAAAAGGCTACATTTGAACCATTTATATTTCATTAGATTTATATTATAGTGTGACCATATTTTTTCCACTAGTATTATATTATGACTGCATTATTGTCCTATTTTAAGAAACCACATTTGATGATTATATATAATTATGAGATTATAATGACATAACAAGGAGTATTATATAGTATTCATAGAAATTGAACCTTGATGGGTTCTTTGTAAATCAAATATTTTTACTGGTCTAATTTTAATACATGGATTAGTTTTATAAATTAATTTTAATTGGTTATATGGGATTCTAAAAGACTTTATTCTCTTACATCATGACCACAGTAGTATCATGGTATTTCAACAAATCATATTTAAACCACCCATATTCCATTTAGATTTGTATTATCATTGGGTTTCAACAAACCTTATTTAGTGTGAATGGTAAACCTTATTTCTCGTGAATGCATTATTGTTGTAATTTAGCATGCCATGTTTGACAATTATGTATATATTATCTCACAAAATTTCAACTTGGATATTATTTGGTAAATTCAAACCTTACTTTTCTACTTAAAATTTGAAGAATATAACCATTTAAACTTATGTCATTTGATAAAATATTAGTTAGTAATTTTATTTTTTATAGTTATATGTGGTTTCTATTGGGAGCCACTTCCATCAAAATACCAAAACATTACATCTGCTACATGTCTTTTTATTACAATTTTTTCATTTCTTTTTTCTTCTAAATATATTCTTTAGCTTCCTCGAAGTGCTATGTTTCCACAATCAGCTCCTTGACATCATTTTGACTAAGACATAAAATATCACTTGGTCAGTTGCCTTCTAAAATTTGAATTTCATCAGGATAAAGATCAACACCATAATTTGCTATTTATTTACTATCTGATTTCATTTTCTATAAATATGCTCATATTACTAGGAGATTGCCTCCAGTAATAAATAATTAACATCGACCATAATATTATTTTTTATCCAATCTCCACATTCATTTTTGTTAATAGCATTGATGATAATTTATGAGTCCCCCTCAATTGAAATATATTTCCATCATTTTTCTATTGTAATCTTAATCCCTATAAGAAGTGCCCTATAGTTGTTAGTTGAAGTTCCATATTGACGGGGACCGGTTAATCAACACTTGGCTAAATTCTAATTTCTCATTAAAATCTTCCGAAAATATTTACATGCATCAAAGTTCAATTTACATGCATTCAGAATTAAAAACAGCCCGCAGGCATACAATGACCGAGCTCGGCTCGGTTCTTCCACTCTGTAACTACTTTCCCTGTTCTCCGGTCCACCACCTCCACCCCCTCTCCACTATTTCAAAATTTTGGGTTTTTTTAACGAGGTCCCCGGTCCTCTAAAAATTAATGCCCCGCCTAAAACAAAATTCAAACTTCAATTTTCCCCCTCTCCGAGTTTTCAAATCTTTTTGTCATAAATGGGCAACTGCCCGATCTGCACTGCTGCTTGCATTCATGGTCTCCCTCGACCTGCAACCGCCGCTTTGCTCAGACCGTACTCTGCACTGCCGTCTCCTCCATACTGGCCATGCCCTGCAATAGTTGTTTTTCGAAATACTTCCATAAGGTGGTTGTCCCCGTTTAATGCACGCGGCTGTCAATTTCCTTTTATGATACGTGGCCTTCATCTTTACTTTGATACACGTATGCTTCCGCGTACCTATTTCAACCCTTCCTCCAAATGTCACGCCACTCTTAACACACGTGGCAGCCATGTGTCCATTTCTGCCTTGCCCGGCCACCCACGTGTAAACTTGGTTTTCTTTCGGCTATGCTTTTACCTGGTCGCGATATCGCGACAGGTCGCGAAATCGTGACATGTCGCGATATCGCAACCCACAGTGTCTCCACCATGCCAAAGTCCTTTGGGGTCGTGATTTCGTGACCCTCGCCCTCCATCTGCGCCTTAACCTGACTATCGTCACGATATTGCGACGTCACCTTTCCCTCCACCTTTGCTTTAAAGAACTGTCGCGATATCGCGATGCAACTCGCCCTCTGCCCTTTCTCTGAAGAACTGTCGCGATATCGCGACGCAACTCGCCTTCACCAACATTGCAACCTTTGAGGTCACGATTTCGCGACATGTCACGATTTCGCGACCCCCTTCCTCCATGCTTTGCAAACACTTCCCCCTTGGGAAAAACTGAAGAAATGTACTCAAAAAAATGAGGAAAATTTTGAAGATGCAAGATTGCCCATACTGTTACCGGATGCTCCTGCATCAGACACCCGAGGTAACAAGAGAAGTGACCACTTCTTTGTTGTTCGGTCTGCGTCCTTTGCAATATCTTCGAACACTTATCTATTCTTGCAACCTGCTCAAATCCTGTCTCCTGGCAAAAATTTCTGCCCTCTACCAGAAAAATTCTGGCATTACTGCACACTTTCTCATCTTCGGTCTGCAATGGCTTCAACTTGTGCCGCACTCCATCTTTCTTCAAGGTGTAAGTATTTGCACGACCATCATGCATCGCACTCCGATCAAACTGCCATGGCCTTCCCAACAGCAAATGGCAAGCATCCATGGGGAATACATCACACAGGACTTCATCCTGGTATCTCCCAATCTGGAACATGACTAAACACTGTTCCCGGACCCATGCTCTGTGGTCCTTCCGCAACCACGCAATTCGATATGGATGCGGGTGCCTCCTCCTCTCCAACTGCAACTTAGAAACCATCTCCTCGGAAACTAAGTTGTCTGTACTCCCATTGTCTATAATAACATTACAGACTTTGCCTGCACTTTTGCATCGAGTGTGGAACAGGCTTCTCCTTTGTTCATATTTGTCTTCCTTCACCAGCATGGTCCTCCTCACAATCATTACTTCTCCTTTCTTAGCTTCTTCAGAATGTTCTGAATCAACATCTTCAACTGCCACAACTGCTCTGGCAGGACCCACTTGTTTCTTGTTTACTCTCTCGGGGTGCTGGGGACACTCATATGCCCGATGCCCCTCTTCTCCGTAGTGGAAACATGTTCCTCGAAACACTCCCCTTCCATACCCGCGTCCAGATCTACCTCTTCCTCTCGGGTAGCCATCATTATGAACTTGCGGTTTGGGTTCTTCGTCTTCTTTCTGATCTCGGCTGGCTGCTCTCTTCTTCTTTCTTCTCTTCCTTTCCTTCTTTCTTTCCACCGGTCTTTCCTCCCGGTCCTTTTACTCTTTGCTTGCCCTCAAACTTTCGGTTCAGTTTTTCTTCCACCTTTAAAGCAAATTGGTAAGCATCTTCAATGGTGCTTACCCGAACCAAGCTCAACTCCTCCTGAACACTGGGTCTCAACCCATTAATGTAACGGGCCACTTTTTCCTTACTTGCTTCTAAATGCCCGGTTCTGATGGAGATTTTGTAAAACTCCTCCGTGTATTCTTGAACCGTTTTGTTCATCTACCTCAAACTCTGCATTTTACGTAGCAGGTCCAGTTCATAATCTACGGGGATAAACTGCCTTTTCAATTTCTCCACCATTCTGTCCCATCTTGTTATTTGCTCTTTTCCTCTTCGGTTCTGCTCCAGCTGTACCCCCTTCCACCATATGCTAGCATGACCCTTCAGTCGGGTCTTAGCAAATCTGACCCTCTCGGGATCTTCAACTTCTTCGTATTCAAAATACTCCTCTAAGTCATTTATCCAATCTATTAATTCTTTCGGATTCAAGTTCCCGAAATATGTAGAAACTTCTAACTTCGGCCTCTTCCCAATCTGAGATATAGCCTTGTATATTCTGGCTTGTGCCGGATCTACATCTTCTTCCTCTTCTTCAAACTGATTCTCCTCTTCATCAATTTCATCTTCACTGTCTGCATCTCTTCTCGGCTCATGCCCTCTGTGCAGTTCTTCTTGCAAGGCCTAAACTTGCCGCTGCAAAGCCCGGAAATATTTCGATGCCATGCCTCTACCACCCACGGGGTTTCTTCTCGGAGGCATCTTCACCTGAACTCAAGCCCTCCCACAAGTCCTGGTACAACTGCCTCCCCTTCGGCGGTCTGCTGTATGCTCAGGAACAACGGGCTCTGATACCACTGACGGGGACCGGTTAATCAACACTTGGCTAAATTCTAATTTCTCATTAAAATCTGCCAAAAATATTTACATGCATCAAAGTTCAATTTACATGCATTCAGAATTAAAAACAGCCCGCAGGCATACAATGACCGAGCCCCCGGCTTGGTTCTTCCACTCTGTAAATACTTTCCCTGTTCTCCGGTCCACCACCTCCACCCCCTCTCCACTAGTCCAAAATTTCGGGTTTTTTTAACGAGGTCCCCGGTCCTCCAACAATTAATGCCCCGCCTAAAACAAAATTCAAACTTCAATTTTCCCCCTCTCCGAGTTTTCAAATATTTTTGTCATAAATGGGCCACTGTCCGATCTGCACTGCTGCTTGCATTCATGGTCTCCCTCTACCTGCAACCACCGCTTTGCTCAGACCGTACTCTGCATTGCCGTCTCCTCCATACTGGCCATGCCCTACAACAGTTGTTTTTTGAAATACTTCCATAAGGTGGTTGTCCTCGTTTAATGTACATGGCTGTCAATTTCCTTTTATGATACGTGGCCTTCATCTTTACTTTGATACACGTATGCTTTCGTGTACCTATTTCAACCCTTCCTCCAAGTGTCATGCCACTCTTAACACACGTGGTAGCCATGTGTCCATTTTCGCCTTGCCCGGCCACCCACGTGTAAACTTGGTTTTCTTTTGGCTGTGCTTTTACCTGGTTGCGATATCGCGACCCACAGCGTCCCCACCATGCCAAAGTCCTTTGGGGTCACGATTTCGTGACCCCCACCCTCCATCTGCACCTTAACCTGACTATCGTCGCGATATCGCAACGTCGCGATATCGCGACGTCACCTTTCCCTCCACCTTTGCTTTAAATAACTGTCGCGATATCGTGATGTCGTAATATCGTGACACAACTCGCCCTCTGCCCTTTCTTCAAAGAACTGTCATGATATTGCGACGTCGCGATATCGCGACGCAACTCGCCTTCACCAACATTGCAACCTTTGAGGTCGCGATTTCGCGACCCCCTTCCTCCATGCTTTGCAAACACTTCCCCCTTGGGAAAAACTGAAGAAATGTACTCAGAAAAATGAGGAAAATTCTGAAGATGCAAGATTGCCCATACTGTTACCGGATGCTCTTGCATCACATATGATTCTGAATAAGTGATGAGAAATTTGCCTTTGCTATTTCTAAAAACACCACCTCCACCAGTTTTTCTTAGATTTTCTTTAGAAGCGCCATCAAAATTAATTTTGATAAACCTAATTTCTGGATATTTGTATTTTAATATAAATTGAAGTAGATCCTTTATTTTAATTCCATTGTTGTAGATGACTCTTCCATGTATGTTCAAATCTTGTAGCCAAGTTATTAGCACCTCTTTTTTGCAATTGAGACTTCCCATGATGAGCACCATATTTATAGACATTTTGCAAGAGAGGCAATAATACGGTTCCAAAATTGGGCATGATTTTGAGATTTTTTTTTTATTCCTTTCAAGCCATAAATTCCAACAAATAATGACAAGGTCAATCCTCCAAAGAATACATAATGCTTTAGCTTTGAAATAATTTATCCAACATTTTATCAACTCTTTCAATGTTGATAGAGCTATCCAATAAAATTTCATATTTTTTTTAAATAATCCCAAATGATGTGATCAAACAGACAATACAGAAGTAAATGGTTCGATGTTTCAAAATCCTTCTCACACAAGGCACATCTAAAAGGTCCATAATATCCTCTTATTCGTAGACTCTCTCATAAGAATCTTACTTTGAACTACTAACCAAAGAAATATTGAAGCCTTAGGGATAGCCTCTAATGACCAAACATTCTCCCAAGGAAAATCTTTGGGAGAAGAAAATTTTAATTGTTCTAAATCCTCATATCCCAACTTGACTAAGTATCCACCATCCTTTGATAAATTCCAAATCAACTCATCCTTTCATGTAAAAATCAACAATTAAAACTCTTGAAGCATCTTGTGAAGTTCATCTGCAAGTTGCTTGAGTTCCTCTCCTTTGATCAGGTTATTAAAAGAAATCCATGAACTAGATTTTTTTCTCATACTAATATAATCTTTGACCTTTGGACATTTGCATGCTAGGCACACTTGAGCCAATGTTTTCCACTTTTAGTCAAATATAAGATGATAAGGCTTTAACCAAGCATCAAACCAAAAATTTGCATAACTCCCCTCATTTAATGACCATATAATATGTTTCTTTATCAATTGCAAACTCTCTGATATGAAGTTCCACATTGACGATCCATTGGGTAGAGTTCTTTCCCTAAATAATTTCATTGCATCAAGAGAACCTATATATTTTTGCCCGATTTTTTCCTTGATCTTCAAATAATCTCCATCCAATATTTGCTCCTAATTCCAAATTCATAAGTTTACAATTATGCAAGCCTACTCCTCCAATATTCTTTCCTTTGCAAACCCTATCTCACTTACAAAGAGGAAACCTAAATTTCTCCTCGTAACCTCTCCATAGAAAGTCTCTTTGAATTTTATCTATTTTTGATGCAATACCTATTGGCAGTCTTGAAAGTGACATCATATAAATAGGAATGGATTGCAATGTAGTCTTTATGAGTTGTAGCCTTCCTACGATGGAAGAACTTACCTTTCCAACCTGCCAAGCAAGCTTTAATTCTATCCAAAAAGAGATCCAAAGCTCCTTTTTATTTTTATTTTTAAAAATATCAGCTAACATTTTTTAATGGATTATATGGGATTGAAATGACTCTCACTCGTATTCCATCATGACCATATAGTGGTATTACAACAACCTGACAATTATGTATGTATCACTTGGCAATATTCAAACCTTGGTTTCTTCATTGAAAGTCAAAAAATTTAACCGTTTGATCTCATGTTATTTGATAAAAGATTAGTTAGTATTATTATGATGTAATTGACTTTTTATCAAATATCATTATATCAATCAATTACATTCCTCAACTTCCAAGAAGAGACCTTCAAATCTTGTCAAGTGATACAAGTATACTTGTCTACTTGTCGAGTTTTTATAATACCACATTGTGCTCTTGATGTAATATGGGTGAGGCCCATTTCAATCCCATATAACCAATTATAAAAAAGTAATTAGTTTTCAAATAAATATAAAAATTATTTATTTAAAAAAAAATGGACAACATTTAAGCGTATGTTTTAATTATAATTTTTTTATATAAATTATTTTTTCAATGAATTTACATAGGTTTTTATGAGGGGTCCTGGTCCCCTCATATTGAGTGGGGTTTGAACCTTGGACCTCTCAAAGAGAGGCCAAAATCCTTACCACTGTGATAAGCTAAAATTTAAGTTTACACGGGTTTTTATAAGAGGTCCCAGTCCCCTCATACCGAGTGGGATTTGAACTTAGGTCTCCTTAATGAAAACCCAAGAACTATTACCATTGCGGTAAGCTTGCAACTCAATTTATTTTAATTATTATCTAAATATTATTCATTTTTTTAAATTAAAAAATAACACGCAAGAAATACAACACACTCAAAGGATGACAAAATCAAACTCTAGTTGCATATGGATTACTTAGTATTTTGTATTACTAGAGAGCTAATAAAGATGTGTATGGAAGTAAGGTAACCTTTATATATCTAAAATATAAATATCATTATTTACAAGAAGTTATTTCAATATATTATTCAATAATTATATTTTTTTTTCTTGCATATAAGTATCTTGTTCCATTCTGTTGATTTTATCTTCTTTTATAAATTATTGAACTTCGATTCAATTTTACTTTTTTTTTTTTAAATATGTTACCAAAATATTTAGCTTTTCAAATTTTCATGTCTTTTTAAATGTTTTATTTTTTTTATTAAACTTTTACATGCATGATACTTCAAACCTTATTTCATCTCATCATAACATAATCATCTAGAATAAATCAGAGTCTTAGAGCCACATAAATTGAAATTAAAATATCTTTGGATGACCATAATTGAGTAAATCAGATCTCAAGATAATGGGTTTTTTATCTCATCCTTCTTGTAATAAAATGTTTTAAGAGAGTATGTACTCTATTAATAACCATCTATCAAATAATAAAAAATTATCCAGTCTTTTTATTATATGGCGTTCCCCAATGTATATATTATCCCCTACATATTTAAAGTTTGATGAAATAGTATCATAAAGGTCATTTGAATTGACAAAGGAACCGCAAGTCCTCTATTAGTTTAGATCATTTAGGAGTACCGTACTTTTCTCAAAATAGATAGAAGTATGTTGAAACTCCTCTAAGAACCCATAGATCACAATTATGAATCATCATTAAAATTTACAAATAAAATGAGGTCCTTCCAACAAACCCAACTATATTTTGCTTTAAACAATTGTCCTACTTGTTTTTGTTTGCTCTATTATGTTGCAATACCTTCTAAATCTCTTACAATAGAAACTACTAGACAGTCCCCTATCTTTCATTTTTTTTTAATGCATCCTTACATTCCTCGATACTTATTTTTGTTTCTTGTATCAAAATAAACTTGAGACTATAACAACTTATTAATTAATTGATAAATCCTTTTTTAGGGGTCTTATTCATACCCAAAATATGCCAAGATACCATTTTTATCATCTTATTTATGGGCTTAGACCCACTTATTCATAAAACTTGCGAAAATGATTTTTTATCTCCTATATTAATATATCTTTGAGTTTATTTTTCTTCTTAATTTTGCTTTGAAGGTCTTCCTGTCCTTTTTCCATTCTAACTAACACTTTGATATTCATTAATATCTTCAATTTTCCATTTTATTCTTAATGAAACTTATCATCTATAGAATTATGTTACCCTAGAGAACATGAATTGCAAGCAATAACCTCATAAATACCTTTTTCTTTAAATTTTCTTGAAAATGCTTTAATGCAAGGATCATCCTCCATAGTACTTAACTTTTTTATATTACCTCAAAAATATTAAGTTTTCATGGATATATTCCATATTTCTTTCTTTCTAATGCTACTTTTGAAACTCTAGAGTAGAAGGGATAAACTTTATACACTACTTTCAATTGTATTGCAAAAGGATGATTTTATACTAGAAGAAAATAAATATGATTAACTTGGAATATGCTTGACCTCTTTTGCCTTCTTTGTTTTAAAATTTGCCTTCATACCTTTATTTCCTTTTGAATTTGAACTTGCACAATGTACTTGCTCATCCCTAATATCCTTTATTTTTTTAACGGTTGATTTGAGTGAACTATGATGACCTTCACCATTTGATATATGGAGCGATTTTCTTTACCACTTTTTTGGGAGTGGAAAATCCTTGATATTTTTCAACTTATTTCAACTTGAAAATTGTTTCATCTCCTTGAAATACCTTTTTTTATAGTATGATCTCCTCGTTTCATCTTAAAAGTTATCTCATGATCAAATTTTTCATCTTTTCATAATTTTCACTTTGCAAGCTCTTGTCATGTGTCCAATCTCATAATATTTTTGTGATATTCGAATGCAATATATTTATAATCCGGTCCAAGGTGTAGACCAATTGGTTCATCCAAACCCCATAAGGGGGCGAAGGTCCAAGGTTCAAATATCGGGCCTCATCGGACTGAACGCTTGTCCCTTTCTTGGTGATTTCAGCGACGTAAAAGGTTTTAAATGATTATGGCATGGAGGTTATAGGGACGGACTATGCGAAGATCTGTGTGGCGTTTTTGGGGCAGACAGCATGAGAATACTGTGGCGGCCATAAAAAAGTTGGAAAGCCTGCCCATTCGTGGCGGCTACCGATTCCACCATGTAAATTCAAAAAAAAAAAAAATTATATATATATATATATATATAATCTACTTGTTGATGCAAATCTCTTGATTCAGATTTAAACTTAATGAATTGCAACAAAAGTTTTCAAATATTCATGTTGACAATATTCGACTATATAAAACATGTTTTTGCTTCTTAGTATTTCGAGCCTCCCAAATGAAGTTCCCTAGAGTATTGCCAAAAAGTTTATCTAGAAATCCAAAAAGCCTAACCCACAATGGAAACCTCTTCTAATTTTTTGTCTTCATAAAAAATTTCTCTCTTCATGATCCTATATATATAAAATCTCTCTCCCCTAAACAATGGACCACCATTAATTATTTTATTATTGATTTTTGAACTAGAGAAGATGATGAGAAAAAAACTCCTATCAAAAGAAAAGTCATTGATAATTTGAATCCAACCATCACTTCCACTTTATCAAATTTTGAATCTTTGAAAAACTTGTATAGTATCTATGGGACTTATATGTTAACCCCCTACTTTTATGATCCATTATATCATGCTTGATCATCTCATCCTTGATAATCACTTTTTGTGTAACATTTTCTACTTACATAAGTAATATCCTAAACTTGTTCTTACTCTTATCCCCAACTAAGGCACCCTTAATTCCCATATAGGCTTTCAAAAATGACCTCCCTTCCATTTTACCTAGTTTTTCCTTTTGTCCATGAAGATTTACAAGAAGAAAAGATAACACTCTCCTTGCTTGCACTCACTTCCTACTCACACTTTATCTTTTCTCTTCCTAGGAGGTCTAAAACAAGAAAAGGTGATTGTAATGGCTCCAACATAGTCATGTTAGATATCTTCAATATGGTTATCTTAGGCCCTAGGATTAGGTTAATTGACCCTTAAGCATTAGTGTAAATTACTAGTTGTTTTAGTCTATAAATAAAATTGTCATGTTGTCGTTGAGATATCATTCACACTTGTTAAGTTACCTTTGGTGTGCATATGAGACTTCATCCTCTCCAAGTGGCTATGAGACTTGGCCCTCTCTAAGTGGTTGAGATTATTTATTTGGAATTTGAAATCCATTATTTTTTATAATTGATTTCCTACTATTGAATCTAATTTATTATTCCCATGAATAATTTTTTTGGTGCATTTTTGAGTTTGTTACTATTTATTACTCTTTTTGGTAGTTGTTTTATTACATATGGTATTAGATATTTGATCTTGGCTCCCTATGATGGTGTAAAAAAGGTATAAAGCTATATAATCCAAATTAGAACCTCATCTAGCTAAATCTATGTCTTGTTTTTTGATTAATTTTTGTTATAAAATTTAGATCAAATCTTTTAGCATATTTTTCTTCTGTAATGTTGTGATTTAGACATCATTGTTTAATTTTTCTAAACTTGAAAGTATTGAGAGCACTAGGACCCTTATAGAATACCCATATCATTGTGACCATATTTATGAGCCAATAAAAATAAGGAGTGTCTCTAGCAACTTTTTTCAAAGTGATCAAAGGGTCTTTAGGGTTTTTATTTTGGTCCTTAGTGTATGAGTAGATCCTTGGATTTTGCTAGTTGGATGTGAATCAATGGGTGATTATACCACAAAGGGTCGTCAAAGGATGATAGCATGAGAAAAAATAAAATCCAACCCATAAATCCTAAAAAACATCATAATATCCCCTCCAAAATCAATATCTTTAACCTATGTGTCTTTTCTTCTTGAGGTACCATAAGTATTGCTCCCACTCCTCTAGCTAGTTTTCTTCCCCTTCCCAACAAAATTTTCCTCGATATGTCTGTCTATATTTCTTCACAAGAAAATGAGCATTTCTAGATGGTACAAATTCTACCCTCCATTGATAAAATATAGGCATAAATAAAGGTGACACTTGATTTAGTCTAACACTAGTTATCCAAATAACAATACTTTATCTTCCCTTCTCATACTAAGCACACTTAAACATTGAGTTCCAACAAGTCTCTAAATAATAACAGGGAAAGTAGAAGGACCTATAAACTTTGATGTATGACCTTTCTTCAATTAGAACTATTTAATATCAATACCTCTAGAATCCTCAATGATTTTCATGCATGCAACATCCAAGGTGTTATCGATATCTTAACATAGACATCTACTAGTATCCACCTTGAAGGCATAGACCTTCAGGCTTCCATTTGGGTCACATGGATCCCTATGATACCAAGGTAAATCTTCTAGGTATGGGTGAACTTAACTTATTTTATGTTACTAATATTGATACCTCTATAGGTATTGCTTATTTATTCTTAACCTCATGATATTTTGATACCATGCATCGACATTCTGACCTTTGAGGGTATAGATACAAATGGTTGGATATCTAATATGGATAACATTATTCATGTACACTATTTATTTGAAATTTATATCATATTAGCTAATACTAAGTTGGGTGCCCATGCTCATCAATGGTTTTTATGGAAACTTTGTCGACACAAACACTTTCTATTGTAGTTAGAGTTCAAAGTGATGCTTCACTAAAATTTTGAAAAAGGCTCTTCTACCTTGTATATGGTTTTTTGATGCAAAAAAATAAATGGGTTCAGATGAGGACTATTATGCATAATTTATAGGACTTATCACATATACCTTCTTATCATAATAATGATTATCATACAATAGCTTTAGAATGAATACACATGGGCAGGTGATAGAAATCAAGCAAGTAGACCAACGATGTCCTTACTTCTCATAAATGCTTCAATCCCACTCCAAACTTCTAATCTACATGACTGATTTGTAGGTCCATACACATTGATAAGGATGAAGCAGATATCAACAAAGTAGAAAGTGACTAAAGAGGTTATCCAATTTCTAGTTTTATGAATGGTTACATAAGAGGTTCTAGAAGGATTCCAACAAGTTAGAATTCCCCTTGCTGCTCCTCCAAAATTCATAGCATCCCATTCACATTTTCACCAAACTACTTTCATAGTTTTTGAAACTTATTTTGTCATTTTAGTTTCTTGGATACATAGAATATTAGGTTTATTACTTAAACATAGGTCCCTAATACACCTATGCTTTGAGGGGGCATTAGCACCCCTTATATTCCATGAGATGATAATAATGTCTCATTAGGGGCTTTTGGCCCCTCTTACGTATTACCAATATAATTTTGTTTTTTGGTAAAGAGAAGTTCAACCAACTTAGTTTTTGTTCCTTTCTCTATGTTAGCTCTTGCTTCCCTGGATCTTGCTTCATAATTTGAGGGTTTTCCTCTTTTTGCCTTGCCTATATCAAGAGTAGGTCTTATTATCCTATTCCTCAATATTCTTTCACAATTTTGCTTTTCAACATATTTATCCTCTCCTGGGTCTATTATAGAAGCTTTTGACTTATCTTGCTCATTTTTTGGCATTTCCTTATTAATGGTAGAGGTATTAACTTCTAAAACTGCATTTTTTTTACCAATTATATTCTCCTAAATAGTGCATGGAACTTGAAGAGAGTCTTCAAAATATGATGAGACACGTTCCTTATGTTTATCGAGAATGTTCTTCCTTAAATTATGATCATATTGAATAGATTATTCCTTGCTAATATGTTGAATTTATTGTACCGTGTCCTCTAAGTTTTAATCTACTTTTTCTTTATATGCTAA
Organism: Wollemia nobilis; assembly: GCA_028583015.1. Lineage (NCBI taxonomy): Eukaryota > Viridiplantae > Streptophyta > Pinopsida > Araucariales > Araucariaceae > Wollemia > Wollemia nobilis. Next base: position 593,431 of record JAQPPZ010000104.1, on the reverse strand, counting down.
AGGCTCAAAAGAATTGGAATTTTTTCCAATATCCTTCCTTATTGGTCTCCACTGTTCATTTTCTTTTATTTTTCTAGATCTATTTTTTGGAAGTTGAAAACCATCTTTATCCATAACCATTTGTAAATTTCTCTTACAATTTTCTACAAATGATTCTATTGGGCTCTTCTTAGGGCATGATCTCTCAATATGCCCCACCTCATAACATATTCTACATCTAAAAGATATGTTTTCATAATCTATAGTTTGGGTCCACATCTTATCCCCATACTTAAAAATGATTGATTCTGCTAAAGCTTTACTTATATCAATCATGACCAATATTCGAGCATAAATAGCTAAAACCCCATATTTTGTTGTATCTAAAATCTCAAGGAATTCTCCTAGAGTGTTTCCTATTGTCTTGAAGGTATCTATTTCCCAAAATTCAATGGGTAACCCAAAAATCCTAACCCAAACTGGTACTAGGGATAGATTTACATTTTCAAGTGAAAATCCTTCATACCAGCGGGTAAGGAAGAGCCCTGCTCTTCCCATAAACCAAGGACCCCCTTTTAGGATTTTTTCTCTTTCTTCCCTAGAACAAAAAATGGCTAGGAAGAAACCTTTGGGAAGAAATGATAGAATCACTCCTGGAGACTTTCAACTCCTATCAATCCATTTTCTCAAGGTTGAATCCCCTGGCCAATACCCATTAAATTTACCAAAAACTGCCCTATCTTGGAGCAATGAGGATCTCTCTGAGGTGTGCTCACTAACCTCTACCACTAGGGATGATTCTAAGGATTTAAATATAAATCGATTTATGGAAAGGAAACTAAAACTCAAAATCTAATCAAATTTATATGAAAGTTCTATAGCAAATATAATATTTGATAAAAACTTTATAAAGTTTTCATGCACAATTTCTAAGATAAAGAAAGGAAAAAATAACTTAGCTAAAAACTTCTTTGTCCAAATAGAATGTCTTACCTTGTTGAAGTCCTAGCCCTTCATTGCTCTTCCCATCGTTCGAACCCTAGTTGGAAAATATTTGCAATTTTGTTTTTCACGACTTAAAAAATCGTTAGTGCCCTTGTTTCGAATGGTTGATTTCACAGGGTCATATCTCCCTCAATATTGCTTAGATTTTTACATATGACCACTCATTTTAAATATATTCAAATTATACACATGTTGGTCTAAGAATCAGCTGAATCGGATAACTCTTCGCGAGGATATGGCACCTAAAAGATGAGATACTTTTTCAAAAAAAACCCTAATCCTTCGCACGTTGCAATTTCGTTTTTTCATGACTTGAAAATTTGGCACTGCCCTTCTTTTGAATGGTTGAATTCATAAAGTCATATCTCCATCAATATTGCTCGGATGTTTGTATATGACCACTCATTTTAAAGCTATTCAAATTCTCCACAAGTTGGTCCAAAAATCAGTTGAATAGGATAACTCTTCGCGAAGATATGACTCCTAAAAGATGAGATGTTTTTCAGGAAAAAATCCTAATCCTTTGCACTTTGCAATTTTATTTTTCGTGACTTGAAAAATCATGCTCTCCTACTTTAATTCAACCTTGTTGATATTATTAGTGAAGTAGATCAAGGAGAATTTCTAATGCTTCAAGAATGTATGCAATATGTTCTTAATGATGATAATGATTATTGTGAAAATAGTGTTACTGTACCTGTTAGTCTATGGAAAATAATCTACAAAGGAATTATCACTCTAAATGTTTCTAAGATGAGAAAACAAGAAAAGGTTGAAGAAGTAGAGAACAAATCAGTGATGAAAGATGCTTCTTGTGATACAAATGACTTAAGGCCCATGATGATAGATTCATGTTGTGATACTATAGAATTAAAACCATTGATGATAGATGCATGTTGTGACACTAGTGATCTTCATCAAAAAGAAAAAGATGCAAATTATGATTCTTGTCAAAATGAAAAGAAATATTGTGATGCAAGCAATGACACTAGTGATTTAGAATTCATGACAAAGATAGAAGAACATGTTACAAAAATAGATGTTATATGTGATACAAGTTATTTAAATATAGTTTGTGATTGTTCAGAAAAGGTTAATGCTATCAGAATTGATGTTGATATGGATTCAAATTATGATAGAGATAGTGATGCTCATAGTTGTATTGATATTGATAGAGATCAGTCTAATGATTGTATTGGTCATTTTGAAAAATATACTAAAGGAATTGGTTCAAAGTTGTTAAGTAAAATAGGATATAAAGGTATATGTTTAGGAAAATATAGACAAGGAATGAAAGAGCCAATTATATCAGAAATAAGACCAAAATATAAAGATCTTGAGTATACAAGTGTAGTGACCCTTCCTTGTCAAACTTTTTCGTATGATGGACTCTTAAACTGATATGCTATCATAACTATGCATAGAGTAAAAAATGATAGATTTTGGATGAAACTTCTTTACTTTAATTTTTTTCTAAATGCAATTTCTTTTGATATAATCCTTTTTATTTAATATAAGAGTGAATTTGATTTTGTTTCAAAATAATACTTATAAAGGTTTTTGTTCACACTCATCTTGGAAAGGAAAATACTTCGTGAAGGATGAACTCACTAAGAAAAAGTAAAAAATGTAATGACTTTAAGGGTTGAATGAGTTGTCACTTTACTATAAGTTGAAACTTATTATTAATCAAACTATCAAACAAATAAAATGCTTACTTCCAAATAAGCTTTTGGAGAGGACTTCGAAATAGATTCATTAACTAATCATTAAAATAAGCTTTTGAAGAGGACTTTTAATAACTAAGATAATTTTTTTTCTTTTTCAAAGGAGAGTTGGTTACAACTATTATTTTTAGTAACTGGTCACAGTAGGGTTCAAATCACTAGGATTGCTCCCAACAAATTTATCTATCTCGTTTTTGTTGACTTGATCATCGGTCGTACGAATCTTGGCGTGAGATGGGAACCATCGATCGCTCGGGATTCATACGTCATCATCGATCTGGCGCACACTTAGAAGATTCGGAGCATACTACTACCTTTGCAAAGGGTTGGCTTCCCCCCGAAGTTTGGACTTAGGTCTCTTTTTGGTAATTACCCAGCTACACCTACACTTACCAATATACCTAATCCTTGAGATTAATTGTTGGGTGTTAGAGAGGAAGTTGGTAATGGAGGTGCGAAGATGACTTATACCCTCCATATTCCCAGAAATTTGGATGGGGATTGCATGGTTAATCAGGAGGAAGACGGAGATAGGTTGGAGATGAAGAGAGCGAGTTGCTAATGCAACGAAGGAAGTCTGGCAGTGAGTTCTCCAGGTAGATATGGTCTTAGACCGAGATGGGTGGTTGGAAAACTTCTTTTAAAATAAAAAGAGATCTTTTAGCTTGCTGGAAACTGTTGCATGTTTTATGTTGCATGTTGCGTTGGTCTACGATGTTAGTTTGCTTTAATCTTTAAATGACAAGTGAGTTAAATTGCTTTCATCCCTTTAAACGGTTGTGTCACAAAACAATTATTTATATTCGACCAAAATTCGTAATTTTCGAGTTCAAAGTTGAATAGTAGATTGTCTAAGCTCAGTTTGTTTCCTGAAACTTTTGTTTTACCTTCATTAAACTCCCGAAAACCTTAGCTTCAAGTTTTCATGAGCATCTTGGATCAGTAAGGAAGTGAACGTATCTATTGTTTTTCTCGTACAAACCACAAGCCTGAGGAGAACTGGTTTCTGCTAGATTCACGGTATTAAGATTGCATGTCTCTTGAATGAAAAAAAAAAACGTTGTGCATGGGTGCTATTTTGGGGTGGTTATAACAGCTAGAACATTTTGGTGGATATTGGTTGTTATTTTGGGTGGTTATAACAGCTAGAATATTTTGTAGGATATTGGTTGAAATCTGATCAAAACAGGGATATTATAGATTGGATGGAGGTGAACAAATAAGTTTTATTACTAATCAACAACGATTTAAAAAATAAGTGTATAGGATTAGGATATATGTTTATGATGATTAGTCTTTGGTCTGTCATCAAGTTGTTGCTTGTAGTGCTCTTAGTCCCAATTTGAAATAGTCTCCTAAGTCATGGCAAGGGAGAGAAACAAATGCGGGTTCTTTGGAGTAGTATTAATGAAAATTATAATCAGGATAAGATTTTTTGCTTTTTGAATTGCACTAAAAAAATTTGTGATTTAAAAAGATATTAGAGTTATTTTTTTTGGTACACAAACTCACATGCGCACACACCACGTCCCATGAAAGAAAGCCCTAACCATATGGGTGTCCCACAAGGACGTTAAAATTAGTTTTATTAGAATCTTATTAAGATCTTGGGACTGATAAAAAATGATTGATCAATTATTGTAATTTTAAATCTGTTTTTTTTTAAACATTTTGGCTTTTAAAAAATATATAAAATCTCAAATAAATACAATTAAATAAATTAAAAATAATTTAATGAAGATTAAAAATAATTTTACGAAGATCTCACAAATTTTCATATGTGCCACATATTTCTTAGCGATTAGATATTATTTAGCCAACTTTATTGCTGACGGATGTTATACCTGATTGTCCAAACATGAGGAATATTTCTAAAAGATGTTATAACTTATTTTTCATGAACTTAGAACAAAAGGTGAATGTACGGTGTATGTTTTAAATACCTAAAAAATTTCAAAGCTTGTGTTAAAAAGTTAAACTTGTACAGATAGTTACAAGTTTTAAACTTCCTAGGATTCGTCCAAGTTTTCCTACAATCTCGCATTGAACAGTTGGAAGGATCATGCGTTAGCAAAGTACTTTATCCTTTAGTGGGATCCAATCACACCATTTTGGTATCGTAGCCACATGGACATCCACAATAAAAGTCTGACTTTTAGTTGTCAGCCACCATTGGGTGCAATCATTTATAAATTGTGCCAAGTGGATGACAAGAGGGTATCTATCCATTATTCTAAGTGTTTATGTTTGAGTCTTGCTATCGTTTAGAGTATTGTTACATTATTATTTTATTTTGAGAAATTTTTATGTCCTTGGGTATTTTTATTCAACTATGACTTTTAATAAGGGAGAGTTGAACTTATTAACAGGAGATTTTAACACATAGCCATACACATATGTCATGACCTTTCATAAGGGAAGAGTTGAGCTTATTAATAGGGGATTTAACTAACACACATGCCATGACCTTTCAGAAGGGGAGAGTTGAGTTTATTAATAGGGGATTTAACTAACACACATGCCATGACCTTTCATAAGAGAGGAGCTGAGCTTAATAATAGGAGATTTAACACACACATGTCATGACCTTTATGTCATGATCTTTCATAAGAGGAGAGTGGAGCTTATTTATAGGGGATTTAACACATAACCACACACACACATGCCAGGGTTTGAACTTTAGATCTCTCAAAGAATGATCAAACCCCGAACCGTTGCGTTGTCCACATGCCATGGTTTGAACCTTGGATCTCTCAAAGAAGAATCAAACCCCATACTGTTAGGAGATTTACCACACACATGCCATGACCTTTCATAACGGGAGAGCTGAGCTTAATAATAGGGAATTTAACACACACATGCCATGACCTTCTGTAATGTCCCCTCTCTAGTAAGCTAGCTTTATTTGTTGGGATTAGCCTACTCACGGGTTCCCGTAGGCTAAGTTTGATGTGTGGGAGCTCATTGGAGGTTGTGGAGTCTTCTTCAGGTCGTCAAGAGTCTTCAGTTGCCATTTTTATGGAGTCTTTTGGAGCATTGGAGAGCATACTTACTATTTATAATAAGTCATTTTTTAGGATTTTTGTTAGAACGGATGGTATAGTGTGATTTATCTCCGAAATGAGTATCCGTTTCTATCTTCAATTGCCAGGTTGTTCGATCGAGGTCCAATATTTTAATGTGCAACGGTTTAATTATATAAAGTTAAATTAATTATTTAATTTTATATAGTTATAACCTTATGTTATAAAAAGGGGACATAAGGGGTTAAGATGTCACTTAGGAAAAATAACTTATTTTATAAAAGTGACTTATGAGGACCTCAATTTGGGACGTCGCATTTTAAAAGTGACATTTTGATTATTTTATAATGTTTTAAAATGTTATTGAGCAACCGTAAAAGGGGTCGAACCTCTTGGAGGAGAATAAAAGGCTTTTTGAGGAGCTCATTTGTTATGCTTGGTTTATTATTTCTTCTGGCAATTTGAAGAGAAGACTTGCAGGTGAACTTGCAGGGTTGCCAGAGCTTATTGGGGGTGAAAACCTCCAGTAAGAACATCATCTTCGGGTGTGAAAGAACACCCCTGGCTTATCATTTCCATTTCCATCTTAGGGAATGCATTGGAGCTTCATTGTGGAGATTTATTGCAGATATTTAGAGTAATATTCAAGGGTTTTAAGAGTATTTCATTGCTGGTTCGAATTGCTAATCATCTTCAACATGCCATACCATTTTGGCTTGTTTCTGGGTGATTTAGAGTGAATACTAGAGCTAGGGATTGTACAAAAGTTGGTGACATCATTTTGCAAGCCTAACAATTGGTCTTTGGTGATTTTGAAGTGTTTTCAGACATATTTTGTGGGGTTTCATTTGGAAGATCGTACACATGTACCTGATCGTACAATCTCCATCTTGGCGTGAGGACATGAGGCTTGGGCGATTGGGATTCAGACCTTATTCTTCCTTCTCCTTGGGTGTCTAGGGTCTAAGGACATCTTGTAATCATTTGCACTTTGAAGGAGCATCAATTTGTGGATTTGTAATTGAAAATAAGTCTTCCTGGTTGCTGATCAATGTATTAAGTTTCAAATTCCATATTTTCATAACTCTCTGGTACTTTCATTTTTGGTGAATTTATTTAATGGGTTTGTAGTTTAAAATCATTATTATCTATTTCCAAATTTTTGTGCATTTATTTTAAGTAGAATAGAAGTTATGCATGATGCAATATTGTTGCACTATATTTTTTTAGCATTCAAAAAATAAAAAACACCAAAAAAATTAGATATTTAAAAAAACCAAAAACACAAATTTGGGTAGAACATTACATGGTATCAGATCTAGGTTCAACACTGCCATATTGTGGTTAAGTTGAATATTTCATGAGTGAAAGAGACAAAAGAGCAGCAGAAAGGGAAAGAAAGAAAACAGAGCAACAATCACAAAGGGAGATAGCTGGAATTTTGAGGAAGGTGTCCATTTCATTACAAAGTATCAACATGGGTAGTAACAATGGGGATGATAGCACTTCCAACTGTCTGAATTTTACCAGGTGTAGCAATAATACTCCTAGGCCTACACAACCTACTTTCATTCCTAAAGAGGAGCCACTTGTTCAGGAGGAGACACAGGCCCCACCCACAGATAATGTAGTCAAAATATGGGTTGAATATCGAGCACTTCCAGATGATCTCAAGGATGTTTGATTATTTGAAAATTTCATGAAGCAGAAGAGGACTGATATGAATATGGGAGGACATCAACATGAGCAGAGGAGATAGTTAGCACAGCAAGATATTCAACATGTAGTGAGCAAGATAACCATTCCTCATTTTGATGGTAGTGGAAAAAGCACAACTAGATCTTGGGTGGAAAAGTTGGATAACTACTTGGATCTTAGACCTATGTCGGAGGATGAGGCAATTAAATTTTCCACACTTCACCTAGATGGCATTGCTCATGATTGGTGGTTTCATGGTATCATCACTTTGGGACATGGGCTGATTACTTCCTATGATGAGTTCACAAACAAACTCATTGATCGTTTTGATAAGAAGGACCCGCAGTTATATTTTAGAGATATGGCGCAATTGAGGCAGACAGGTTCCGTAGACTCATACATTTCAGAATTTTAGAGGCTTTCAGTCATGGTGTGTGACATTTCAGAGAGGAGACTTACAATTTTATTCATTGAAGGATTAATAGAGCCACTCCATGGATGGATCAAGGCCTTTGAACCACCCTCACTTTAGGAGGCTATGAAAAAAGATCAAAACATGGAGTTTGTTGCTCCAAAAAGCAAATCAGCTTTTAAACCATTCCAGGGAAGCAAAGACAAAGATAAAAAGAATTTTCAAAAGAGTTATCCTCAGCAGAAATCAGAGTCAAAGAAGTTAGGGGATGATGAGCTCAATGAGCTAAGGAAGAAGAAACTGTGTTTTCAATGCAGGGAACCTTGGGATTTATCTCATAAGTGTCCACTCAAGACTCAAATGAAGCAAATGGAGCAGAAAGAATACTTTGAATTTGAGGATACAGGGTCTAAAAAATTAGAGCAACAATCTGATTCAAAGAAAAGTGAAGAAGAAAAAGTAGGAGAGCCCGAACATGATTCCAAACATGGTGATATAGTAGCCCAACTCTACAGTTTCTAGAAGGGAGGTTCATTCAAAGTTTGGGGATCATTAATGGACAGCGAGTAGTGACTCTCATAGACATTGGCGCTACACATAACTTCATAGATGAGGGGTTGGTCGCTAAGTGGGGAATCAAAACTAAGGAGTTTGAGGGATTTCGGGTGATGGTTGCAGATGGTTCTTCCATTCATTGTACCCGTAGGATTCCTAAATTACACATCCAATTGGGAGAGTATGAGCTTAATGATGAATTTTATGTGGTAAATATAGGTAACACACATGTGGTTCTTGGTATGCAGTGGATGCGTACTCTAGGTGAATTCACAATGAATTTACGTAATATGGAGATGAAATTTGAGGCAACAGGAAAGAGGATTGTTTTGAGAGGTATGTCTGATGGAGGGGCTAGAGTTGTTTCCCTTAGGAGAATGGAAATATTGTTTTGGCATGATGAAGTGGAATGGGCAAAAAAATAACTCATCATGCCTACAGTTACAGAGCAGCAAAAGCTTGATTATCATCCAGAGATTCAAAAACTTTTGACTAAGCATTCTAGAGTATTCAGTGATATACCTCTTGGAAGTCCTCTAGAGCTGAGTATTGAGAATATTATAGAGTTAGAGGATGGTGCCAATATTGTCATCTCCACTCTCTACAAACACCACAAACGGTACAAGGATGAAATTGAGAAGGTGATTAAGGAGTTATTAGATATGGGTCACATACATCCCAGTAAGAGTCATTTTGCCTCTGTAGTGGTATTGGTGAAGAAAAAATATGGAACTTGGAGGATGTGTGTTGACTACCGAGAGTTGAATAAGAAAACCATCAAAAATAGGTACCCTATTCCTCGCATTGATGAACTCATTTATGAGTTGCATGGCACCTGTTATTTCTCCAAAATTGACTTAAGGTCTAGGTACCATCAGATCAGGATGAGAGAGCAAGACATTGAGAAGACTGCATTCAAATGTCATTTTGGTCATTTTGAGTTTTTGGTTATGCCCTTCGGGTTAACCAATGCCCCTGCCACTTTCCAGTCCTGCATGAATAGGACATTCAACAGACAGCTCAGGAGATTCATCCTGATATTTTTTTATGACATTCTGGTATACATCCGATCATGGGAGGAGCACCTGCAGCATCTAGAGGAGGTATTGAGTATATTGGAGCAAGAGTCATTTTATGCTAAGGAGTCCAAGTGTGATTTTATGGATGACAGAATTACTTTACTTGGGACACATCATCAACGTAGAGGGAGTGCGCGTTGATCCAAAGAAAATTAAGGCTATTATGGAATGGCCTACTCCTACAAACCTCATGCAACTTAAGGGGTTCTTCAGCTTATGTGGGTTCTACAGGAGGTTTGTTAAGGGGTTCTCTCAAACCATTGCCCCACTTACAGATTTGACAAAGAAAGGGGTGTTTGCTTGGTCCGATACTGCTCAGAGGTGTTTTGATCACTTCAAACAGGTTATGTGTTCTTGTCTAGTGCTTGTTATACCTGATTTCTCTTAACCGTTTGAATTGCAGTGTGATGCTTCTGGTGAGGGAATAGGAGCAGTATTGATGAAAAATAAGCATCCTATAGCATTTGAGAGCAGGAAGCTTAAGGGTGCAAAGCGCAGCTACTCGATATATGATAAGGAGATGTTGGCCATCATGCATGCTTTGGCCAAATTTAGGCAGTATTTGGTTGGGGGTAAGTTCACGATGAAGACTGATCATAATAGCCTCTGATATTTCCTCAATCAGAGAGACCTCAATGAGAGGCAACAGAAGTGGGTGAGTAAGCTGCAAGCTTATGATTTTGACATCATTTATGTCAAGGGGAAGAAGAATGTTGTAGCTGATGCATTATCTAGAAGACCATATCTATGTGCTATGATAGGTGTTTCTACAGATTGGAGGGATGAGATTATATCTGAGTATGCTAAGGATTCATGGGCTTCTAGTTTGATTGATGGTACTTTGCAGGATGACAGGTATTCAATAGTGCATGGGCTGATTTTGTATAAGGATCGCATCCTCTTGCTTCCAAATTTTGAATTCAATAAGAAAGTCCTCTGGTGTTTTCATGATGATCCCACAACTGGTCATTCAAGATTTTTCAAAACTTACAGGAGCACCAGAGAGTGGTTTACTTGGAAGGGTCTTAAGAATGAGGTCCTTCAATATATCCGAGAGTGCATCATATGTCAGCAGAACAAGGATGAACACACCTACCCAGCTGGCTTATTGCAGCCCTTGCCAATTCCTAACCAGAAATGGGAAGGAATCTCAATGGACTTCATTATTGGATTGCCTATGACTCAAGGTAAAGATTGCATATATGTGGTGGTGGACAGGCTCACTAAATTTGCTCACTTTTTTGCTATTTCATCAACTTCTACAATAGCTCAAGTGGCAGATTTATTTTTCAAGGAGGTTTTCAGGTTACATGGGATGCCCAAGACCATCATCAGTGATAGGGACAACAGGTTCATGAGTATGTTTTGGTAGGAGCTCTTCAGACTAGGAGGAACCGAGCTTACTCCCAGCACCAGTTACCACCCACAAACAATATGGGCAAACAGAGATAGTTAATAAATGGGTGGAAGGGTATCTTCAAAATTATGTTTTAGGGTAGCAGAAGGTATGGATTAGATGGTTACACCTAAGTGAGTTCTGCTACAACACTACGCATCACATGTCTATTGGGATGACTCCTTTCATGGCATTGTATGGGTATGAAGCTCCCAACTTCGTTGATTTGTTGCTTGGTGATAGCAGAGTGCCTAGAGCCAAGGATTTACTATAGGATAGTTAGGATATCATGAGAGATTTGAAGGATAACATTCAACAGGCTCAGAATCGACAGAAGATGTATGTTGATCATCACAGGGTGGAGCGTAGTTTTGAGGTTGGTGACTTGGTTTACCTCAGATTGCAGCCTTACAGACAATCCACTCTCAAGAAGAGTGGAAAGGAGAAACTTAAGCCATGATTTTATGGACCCTTCAGGGTAGTCAGGAGAGTTGGAGAGGTGGCTTATGAGTTGGAGTTACCTACTGACAATAGAGTTCACAATGTCTTCCACGTCTCTCACCTTAAAAAGGTATTTGGCCATAATGTAGTACCTTCTTCAGAGTTACCACCATTGGATGAGGAGGGAAAACTTATTCTTATTTCGAAAGCCATCATTGATTCCAGGGAGAAGACTCTTAGGAAGAGGGTGATCAGAGAATATCTGATTAAGTGGAAGAATCTGCCAGTGAAGGATGCTACTTGGGAGAATGAGCAGATATTATAGCATCTAGAGTTGAAATTTCTTGGGGACAAGCAATTTTGGGGAGGGCGGACTGTAATGTCCCCTCTCTAGTCAGCTAGCTTTATTTGTTGGGATTAGCCTACTCACGGATTCTCATAGGCTAATTTTGATGTGTGGGAGCCCATTGGAGGTTGTGGAGTCTTCTTCAGGTCGTCGAGAGCCTTCAGTTGCCATTTTTTTAAAGTCTTTTGGAGCATTGGAGAGCATACTTACTATTTATAGTAAGTTTTTAGGGTTTCTATCAGAACGGACGGTATGGTGTGATTCATCTCCAAAATGGGTGTCCATTTCTATCTTCAATTGCCAGGTTGTTCAATCGAGGTCCAATATTTTAATGTGCAATGGTTTAATTATATAAAGTTAAATTAATTATTTAATTTTATATAGTTATAACCTTATGTTATAAAAAGGGGACATAAGGGGTTAAGATGTCACTTAGGAAAAATAACTTATTTTATAAAAGTGACTTATGAGGACCTCAATTTGGGACTTCACATTTTAAAAGTGACATTTTTATTATTTTATAATGTTTTAAAATGTTATTGAGCAACCCTAAAAGGGGTCGAACCTCTTGGAGGAGAATAAAAGGCTTTTTAAGGAGCTCATTTGTTATGCTTGGTTTATTATTTCTTCTGGCAATTTGGAGAGAAGACTTGCAGGTGAACTTGCAGGGTTTCTAGAGCTTATTGGGGGTGAAAACCTCCAGTAAGAACATCATCTTCGGGTGTGAAAGATCACCCTTGGCTGATCATTGGCATTTCCATATTAGGGAATGCATTGGAGCTTCATTGTGGAGATTTATTGCAGAGATTCAGAGTAATATTCAAGGGTTTTCAAAGTATTTCATTGTTGGGTCGAATTGTTGATCATCTTCAATAGGCCATACCATTTTGGCTTGTTTCTGGGCGATTTAGAGTGAATATTGGAGTTGGGGTTTGTACCAAAGTTGGCACCATCATTTTGCAAGCCTAGCAATTGGTCTTTGGTGATTTTGAAGTGTTTCCAGGAAAATTTCGTGGGGTTTCATCTGGCAGGTCGTACACCTATACCTGGTCGTACAGTCTCCAGCTTGGCGTGAGGACCTGAGGCTTGGGTGATTGGGCTTCAGAGCTTATTCTTCCTTCTCCTTGGGCACCTAGGGTCTAAGGACATCTTGTATTCATTTGCACTTTGAAGGAGCATCAATTTGTGGAGTTGTAATTGAAAATCAGTCTTCCTAGTTGCTGATCAATGTATTAAGTTGCAAATTCTAGATTTTCATAACTCTCTGGTACTTTCATTTTTGGCGAATTCCTTTAATGGGTTTGTAGTTTAAAATCATTATTATCTATTTCCAAAGTTTCATGCATTTCTATTAAGTAGAATAGAAGTTATGCATGATGCAATATTGCTACACTGTATATTCTGAGCATTCAAAAACCAAAAAAACAAAACATAAAATTAGATATTTCAAAAAACCAAAAACACAGATCTGGGTAGAACATTACACCTTTATGTCATGACCTTTTATAAGGGGAGATCTGAGCTTATTTATAGGGGATTTAACACATAACCACACACACATTCCATGGTTTAAACCTTGGATCTCTCAAAGAAGGATCAAACTCCGAACCGTTGCATTGTCCACATGCCATGGTTTGAACCTTGGATCTCTCAAAGAAGGATCAAAACCCAAACCATTGCATTGTCCCTCGAGACTAAAAGATGTTTTTTTTAGATTTAGTTAGTGTGAGAAATTCCTACCACGATTTGAACCTTGGACCTCTCGAAGAAGAGTCAAACCCCGAACCGTTACACTTATATGCCCGATACATGATCATTCCATTTTTAGTTTGTGTATAACATATGTGATTGAATTTTAAAATGGGTTTTATGTGTATTACATTATAACTATATAATGGTATTGCAATAGCTTGATAATTATGTATGTATCACTTAAGATTTTTCAAAGTCTTTTTAAAGAATTTAAACTAATTGAACCCATGTCATTTAATATGAATGACCCAAAGTGTTATGAAAAAGCAATTATCAAATATTAGTTGCAAATCAACATCCTTGATAAGTATTATGAACTCTAATACCCAAAACACTCAATTGAATAGAGAAAATCTCATTTATAATAAACTAAGAAAGAAATCAGTCTTTGTATAAGTATGATATTCTTTCTTTTAAGAAGATATTTTTTTTGATACATAGGGGATTTGGTTACATCCACACTATTTTTAGTAACTGCCAAGTGCAGGGTTCAAACCACATGGGCTGCCCCCAAAAAAGCTATACACCTCGTATTTTATAGCCCAACATGAATAGGACCATCAATCGTTTAGGATTCGTACTATTGTCGTCATTCTGGCACTTATTCAAAGGATTCAAATCAGATTACTACCTTTGCAATAGGCATACCCCCAAGGTTTGAACCTAGGCCTCTTCTAGGTGAGTGCTTATCCAGACAGACAATTATCAATCCACCTAGCCCTTGGGGACTTTTAGGAAGACATATTGCTAAGAAGCTTTTACATTAACTTGATCACATTATTAATTTATATAAATATTGAGGTTAATACAAACTTCATGTTCTTTTTGTATGCTAACCTATTCTAATGATAGTGTTGAAATGTGTTAATTTTTCACTTATGAATTGATGGATTGTGGATATTATGTGATATAATGTATTTCATTTGCTTACAAGTAGATATTATATAATTTTTTCAAGGGCTGATTTTATATTATATATGATCTTATAGTATGTCAATTTTTTACTTACTATAACTTTGTATTGGTGAAGTATTTATACTCCATCCAACAAAGAATTTCCACATCAATTGATGATTATTTTTTATTGTTAGTGAAGATATTTGGTGCTCAAAGAAACTATAATCATATTTCATGGTTATTTTTTTTCCTTTACATTATATATTTTTTAAATAAGTTATATACGGTTTGGTTTTAGGAAATTCAGGCAAATGAATAGAGCCCTAATGGCTAAGCAAGGATGGAAACTCCTAAAGCAAGATAACTTAGGATGGGGGAAAATTATTTTAGCCAAATATCTTTGGCAAGGCAGAAACCTCCTTGAAGAATCCTCTCCTCCCAAAGGATCAACCTTCTAGAACTCCTTCCTCAAAACAAATAACTCATCCAAAAATATGTTATATAGAAATTGGGCTTTGACAGGTTGATAGATTTCTAGAAATATCCTTGGATTCATGACTCCCCTCTTATCTCCTTCTGAGAGTTATCAATCCTAGAACCATTGAAAACCAATCTTTTTGGTAATAAAGTCAATGAATTTATAGAATTTATTATTTGGAGTAAACTCTCCAGGTATATTCCTATTAGGAATCTAAATGTCAGGGAAGAAAATACAAGAAAATCCTCAAGTTGTTGAGAACCTACTTCATTCAAAACTCTTAGATAATAGATTTCATAATTTGGAAAGCTAGTGATAACGAACTCTTCTCTATTAGAACTACATATTTTTTGGAAGAACAAGCGAGAGAAGCTTGGTTTCTAGTCAAGCAGGTTTAGATCCAAAATAAAAGTCTCACTCTAGATAATCTCCAATCTAGAGTAATGGTGTTTCCCAATAGATGCTACTTATGCAAGGCCAGTTTTGAATCCACTCATCACCTTTTTCTCTTTAGTCCCTTATCTCATGACACCCTTTACTTCTTGCTTAAATTATTTGGTTTCTCTTGGGCTTAACCAACTAATATTATGGATATTTTCTTGTAGTGGACCCCCTCTTTTTGGGTATAGAATTCAATCCCTTTGGTCCTTTTTCCTTCTCCACTTTCTTTAGGGAATTTGTAAGGAGAGAAATAATTGTGCCTTTAGGGATTTTAACAACAATCCTCTCTTTGTTGGGTTTAAAATTTTGGAATCTTCTAAGGAAAGTTTATCTCAAATCCCAACCCAATATGGAAATGAGAGTGTCCTAGAACCTGTTTATTTGTCTTCCTTGATCTTCCCACTATAACCCTTAATTCCCCAAGGCCCATCAAGCAGATAAATAAGATGTTAAATGGACTCTCCCCCCTCGTGGATGGTTAAAATTAAACTTTATTGGGATTGCCAAGGGCAATACTGATATTTTTGGAGTGGGAGGAGTTATCAAAGATGATAATGGGTACATTATTCTTACCTCTATAGAAAACCTGAGCTTTTAGACTAGTCATTTCGCTAAGGCAAGAGTTTTTTTACCAAATTTTAAAGCTGCTAGAAAACCTCCCTATCCAAAATATTATCATCGAAGGAGAGTCCATTAACATTATCAATACATTGAAAGGATCACAATTCCCAACTTGGAGCATTGAAAACATCATGGAGGAGGCTAAAAGAATTATTTTACACTTTGAAAATAACCAAATCCATCATGTCTACTGCAAAGGCAATAAATTTCTAGACTCCCTAGCCAACCTAGGCATTTCTTAGGAGGACCTCTCCATTTGTAGAAGCAACTTTCCTCCAATCTTGCAGTAGGTTTGCAACCATGATGATCTGTACCAATATGATTAATGTTATTTTGTCCCTTCTTGTTTGGGTGAATGGTCCCTCTCAATATAGACTCTGGTTTGGTCTACCTCTTCTTTTGCTATTCCTAGTTTTATGTATCTTTGGAGGACGTCCCCGAGGTTTTCCTGGATTGAGTGCTTCAAACCCCCCTTCGCTAGGATGGATTTGAAGTGGATGATGATTCTCACTAGACTCTCCTCCCTTGTCTTACCATGTGTCATCTCTTATTTTTTTATCCACTCATGATCACATGGCTCACAAGATCCTTTTGTCAAGAAATTTTGTTGATTGAGTAGAAAACTTGTTACCCCCTCTCTTTTACCACCTATCAAGCTGCTCTTGAGCCTCACTTTGGAGAGCCACATTGACCTACGATCCAGTGCCAATCATGTAGGCTCCCAACCTGCTTCATCTCAAAATTGTAATTTGGAGCCTTTTCCTCACAATGATTACTTTGGATTTTTCAAATCATCCAGAGGTATGCAATTCAAAGTTTTTTTCATTCAATTTCAAGGAGATTGCAAGTCCAAGTATGGATATGAGGATCCTAAAGGCTTGGAAGACCCCCTGATGTTGTTGGTATCGATTAGATTCCCTTTTGTGGATCCTTTATCTCCTATCTTGCCTCCCTCTACTTCTATTTAGGTTGTTTTTCTTTTTTTTAGCTATCCTGGATCTTGTCTCTGTTTTGTTTTGGATTTAGGACTTCTTTGTTGTTATTGGGTGGTTACCCTTCAGACCATCTTGGAGGGTCTTCTCTAGTTGTAAACGGTTTGGGAATCCTTTCAAAACCCATTCCTTCTATCAATAAAATATATATATACAAATTTTATTAGGGGCCACTTCCATAAAAATACCAAAGTATTACATTTGTTGTTAGGTCAATTAAACCATATTTAAAATTTATTTTTATCAAAGATATTGTTCATTTATTTTTCTATCAAATATATTCTTCATCTTCCTCAAAGTGTTATTTCCATAATCAACTTGTTAACATCATTTTTTATGGATTTTGAAGCCTTATACTTAAAACGAAACTCACAAGATCAAATTTAATAAAGTTATAATATCATAAAACAAACATAATAACTCAGAATATAATATAAAACAAAATAACTCATAATACTCACAGAATAAAGGTCTACTAATGCATAGAATAAGCTATACAATTTTGATCAATATTACAATGTTTTTTCACAAATATATAATTGTATGTGACTCCTCATATGTTGCACTCTTGACCTTCACTCTTCTTTGCAACTCTTCATTTTCCTATTCTAAGGACACATGTGCACACTTATATATTGGACACTTGCACATGTAATTACATGACACTTGTGCATTTCCTGCACATTATTACATTACATAAAATATTTACTCACACCCTAAATCTAATATTTACAATGATGTACCAAGGTGGTACATTGGCATGTACCAAATAATGTAATATTCTCTAACACCTCATGTATTACATTATTTGGTTATTGAAGACTTTAGTCTTCAATATGGTCTTCATCGTTCAATTGATCCTAGAACTTGTGCTTTCTCTGCTTTCCTTTTGCTTTCTTCAGTTTTTTGCCCTTTTGTATTTTGATCAAATGAATGATTAGTGTACTCTAGTCTTTGTGGCTTCAAGATTACAAGTCTCTTGAATTCTTTCATATTCATCAAATTTTTGCATAATAATATTTCTTTTTTCTTTGTCCTTAGAATCATATGACCCTTTATTTTTCTATATGAAGACTTTTGCTCTGAGTTCTTCATCATATTCATTCTTTGGTTCTTCATTATTTGGTTCACAAACTACTTGAGCTTCTTCTTTGATTTTTGGTTCATGATTACTTTGGAAGATAAATTTGGATCATAATTGATCCATTTTTTTATAAACATTTTATGATAAAAAAATTTCCCTTTCTATATTTCATAAATTGAACACTTCACTCTATCGTCAGAAGATGCTATTATAGATTTTATTCTTGTCAAACTATCGGTTTGTGATTTTGAGTTCTCAAATGTATCTTTTTAAGCCATTTTAGTTTTTTATTCTCTTCATCTATTACATTCTAAGAATAAAACTTAAGTACATGAAATAATTCTTCACTATCTTTATTGAATGCAATCTTAATAATTTCATCCATTTATCTCAGTTTCTTGTGATGTGGACTACCTTATGACTCCCTAGGTTTTGAATGATAAACTTCAAGTTCCTTTATTTTTCAAAAAACTTTGATGTTAAATTGCTTATGGCTACCTAATTAATTAGAAACTAGAAAATAAGAATTTTATAAAATTAATATTTCTAAGTTTGAAATAGACTTCCTTATCTCTCCAAAATAATTTTACAAATATTCTATTAGATATACCTGTCAAAAATATAAAAATTCAAATATTAAATAGCTTTGAAAAAACTTAATAAAACAAATTCTATTTCTTCTTACCACTCCAAAAACTTAGAAAAGCAATTATGATAACTTTTACTTAATACTTTAAAAATGCATCTAAAATATTAATATTCAATTAGTATCCTTATCTCTCCTATTAAACTTAATAAACCTTAAAAAAAATCAAAATATTAAACTATAATCACCTTATCTCTCCACCAACCTTAACAAAAAAAAAAAAAAAAAATTTAAATTAAATTTATAAACCCTTATCCCTCCTCAATTCAAAAATTCAAAAATTTATTTAATAGACCCTATCACTGCTTATCACTCCAAATACTCTATGAATAATATAAACCTAATTATAAAATTAATAACTTATCCTTCCACTTAATAACTTAAATCATAATACACGACCACTTTCTGTACTTTGAAATTCACTTGGCGCGTAAGGATTTCACTCTTCTCTGACTTCCGAATTTCAAATTTAATTTTTGCAAACCTTTAATTTTTTTTTGGTTATATAGGAGAGTTGTTACAGCCACTATTTTTAGTAATTGGCAGGGCAGGGTTCAAACCACAAGGACAGGTTCAAACCACAAGGATTGCAACCACCAAACCTATCTGTCTCATTAATTGTTGATCCGACATGAGATGGGAACCGCCGCTGGGAGTTCGTACGTCTTCGTCAGTCTGGCGCCCACTCAATGTTCGTACGTCTTCGTCAGTCTGGCGCCCACTCAATGGATTCACCATCAAGATTTGAACCCAGGTTTCTTTTCAACAAATGCCCATCCAAACTAGCACTTACCAATCCACTAGCCCTTGGGACTTGCAAACCCTTAAATTAACTCATGTAGGTTTTGGTGAGTAATTCCTTGCTTGGTGTTTCACTATTTCACTGTGCAAACTTTGTGAGCATCGTCTTGATAGTTTTTGGGTGTTTCAATAATCATTATTTGATTTACGTTAATGTGGTTTACCTATCATACAGATGTCATTTACATTATTAATAATGTGATGAGTTCCGAGTTCAATCTCCATAATAAATATGTATAAAAAAGATTTTATTTTTATTTTATTTTCTTTTGTTAACCATGCAAGGCGCTTCATTCCTCAATTAACTATTGTTTCCAATGCTCTAACCTTTTACTTTTCGCCTAGTGCTCAATCTGCGTATTTGGTTTGATTCGCTTGACCTTTGTTTTTTTGTTTTGCCCATTTGCAAAATTTTCTGCAAAATTCCATGTATAGCATTGCCGTCTAGTACAATTTTTTTTTTTAATAATTTGTATATACATCTTTGATGAGGTTAAATTTTAGTTTTATTATTAATAATTTAAGTTGTTTGTTTGTCTATGCTTATATTTTTATAAATTTTTAATAGATAAAGATAAAGTTAATAGGATTTTAGGACTCCCAACCAATTTCAAAATAGAATTTAAGTAACTCGAACAACTACCAACCAACCTATTTTTTTGGAGGTAAATATTTAAAATAAATTATAAGTTTTTGCAAAGGCCTAACTTGACATCGATTGGCTTCTCTCTATTCAGCTTGGCATCAGTTGATTTCTTCTTGCTTGGCTATGGTGCCTCTATTAATTTTAGGCATTTCAAGATCTGTTACAACTGAGAACTTTTTGAATTCCTTACATAGTTTTGAATGGCGTTTCAATTTCTCTTTCACTTTTGGCATTCTCGAATGGTGCTATGACAGTCTGCAATTCTATATTTCTTAGCCTTTTGGTGCTTCAACAGTCTACATACTCAAGTATCTTGCATTCACATATTGCTGCATCAATCTAGCTCATATTGCTACATTCTTTTAACTCATCATTCGTTGCCTTTCCTTATAGTTACATAGCAGGCATTCTTATACTATTTTATCCTTGATACAGGTGCAGATGTAGGGGCTTACGAACTTGCCCACTGCATTACAAATCATAAACTTGCTCTTCCCTTAATACTAAGCTTTGTTGCCTTTAGTATTTAAACTTGTTATTATTAAATTTACCTCCGAGATCACAGTCTAATTCATTGTCTTCAATCTTGCTAACTCCAATTTTGTTGTCTTCTTAAACGTCTCCATAATGGACTGCGTAGCACTCCTTTCTCTGTTCTCTTCTTCATAATCTATTTCTTCAATAACTTGGCTGAATCTTTGTATGTTGTCCTTCTTTCAGGTATAGGTGCACGCTACTCATTGGTGCTAGGTGCTCTCCAACATTAAACTCGAACTATAATGTCCTCTTAAATAGATGCAATCATTAATTATTTAAAATTGCACTTCATCACCTTTAATATGCAACGTTCTCTGCCTTGTACATTGCTATCTTTAACTCTTCAATTTTTTTGCCTTTGATATCTTGTCTTCCTACATTAATATTGTTGCTTTTTTTTCCTCTATCCTAGCGCTTCTTCAATGCTAGACGTGGGCTTTTGTGGCAGTCCTATATCAGACTCTGTCTTGGCACTTGTTGTATCTTTCAGTATACTCCTTTTCTAGAGGAGTTTATCAAACTCGATTGCTCTTATATCGAGACTTTGGTCTTCCTTTCCTTAATATTGCAGGTGCAGATGCAACAACGATTTCTTCTTTGGTGCAAGAGACTTAAAAATTTCTTTAAAATACCTTTTTCTCCCTGCAAGAATAGTGTTCAAATCACTGACTTCTTATTGTTGCACTTAGACGTAACTTTAATACTTAGATTTCACCTTGCTTTCTTGATGATGCCTTCAATACCGTAGTTTTCTTTTTAGCCAAATTTATGCAAGCATAAAGATATTCTATCTCTATTTCTCCTCATTGCTAGTCTTCACAAACTTGTTGTTTTGAATACTTGATCTTGTTATCCAATGTGGACTTCTATGAATCTACCTTTAAATCTTCTCGAGGTCTTCTTGTTGCATCAAAATCCTCTGCTTGCTTTCAATCTTCATTGGGACCTCCTTCAATGGGTCTCCTTATGGGTTTGTCATAGAATGGCGACGATTATCCCAAACTTGGTGTAAGCACTCTTTTTGGAACTCTTCTTTCTCTGTCTATTATTCCCTTTAGAACAACCTTGATTAATGGTCTTTTTTTGTAAGGACCAATCTTCAAAAGTAAATAGGACCTCTTTGCTTGGGTTTCTTCTTTGTCTCTGACTTCTATGGGATCACTTTCCTCAGGTCTCCTATCTCTGTCAACTATGGGATATTTTCCTTGGGTCTCCTATCTTTGACTCTGATTTCTATGGGACTACTCTCCTTGGGTCTCCTATATTTGTCAACTATGGGACCTCTTTCTTCAGGTCTCCTATCTCTTCCTTCTATGGGATCTCTTTTCTTAGATCTCCTATCTCTACTAGTTATAGGAACTCTTTTCCTTAGGTCTCCTCTTTCTATTTGCTCTCTTTAGTGAGACCTCTTCTCACGGGTCTCCTTTTGTCTTCAATAGGATCTATTCTCGCAGGTCTTCTTTTTACTACAACTCAAATCAATCCCTGCATGAAGAACGCTCTTGACCTCCAAGCAAACAAAGATGAAAGTCTTCTCTATCTATTGTAGGAAGCTTCTCAACTTTTGAAGATCAATTTTTCACTGCAACAATATCTTAGATAACTTTTTTTTAGCATTACTTAAGAATCCACTATTGATGTCAAGGGATTTCTATTCCTAAAACTTTCTACTAATGTCAAGATTGGCTATGCCCTGAATAATCAACTGTCTTCAAGTTGATTTGTCCAAATAGGGATCCTAGTCTTCACAAGTTATCCTTCAACCTTGTGGAAAGATCCTTGTTGAGTCCTAGTCTTCACAGGTTATCCTTCAACCTTGTGGAAAGACTCTAGCCTTCTGCAACTTTCAAATCTTATGCAAGTAATCTTGTTGTAGCTATGATACCATTGGTGACTTTTGAAGCCTTATACTTAAAATAAAACTCACAGGAATATAATCACATGATCAAATATAATAAAGTTGCAATATCATGAAACAAATATAATAACTCATAATATAATATAAAATAGAATAACACAAGAATAACTCAAAATGCTCATAGAATAAAGGTCTACTAATGCATACAATAAGTTATGCACTTTTGATAAATATTACAAAGTTTTGTCATTTATATATAATTGTATGTGACTCCTTATATGTTGCACTTTGACCTTCACTCTTCTTTACAACTCTTCACTTTTCTATTCTAAGAACACGTGCACACTTACATATTGTATATTTGCACACATAATTACATGACACTTATGCATTTCCTTCACATTATTACATTACATAAAATATTTATTCACACCCTAATCTAATATTTACAATGATGTACCAAGGTGGTACATTGGCATTTACCAAATAATGTAATATTCTCTAACAATTTTCATTAAGAGATAAAATCTCACTTGGCTAATTACCTTCTAAATTTTGAATTTCACCAAGATGAAGATCAATACCACCATTGGTTAAATTATCTACTACCTTTTTTTATTATTTATAAATTTGCTTACATTTCCAATAGATTTCCTCAAATAAGAGATGATGGACATTGATCAACTAATCAGGAGATTATGAAACAAGAATCTATGGCTAAAATTACAAATGGTACCCAAACTACCTTATCCTGGGGTAGGGAGAAAATATTATCTAGAAGAATTAAGAAATGAAACTACTCTCTTGGTACACAAGGGGACTCAATACCCCTACCAAACAAATATTGGTTAACAAGCTCTTCGAGACCATTGTGAAGCATTGCAGCCTGATGCAGGCCTTACACAAGGAGATCATGTAGTTTATGGATGAAGCAAAAAATAAGCTCAAGGAAATTATTGAAGCTTCAAAGCTTATGTTTTTTGTTCTATAAAATATAATTTACTTAATCGATTTAGTATGATACTACTTATTCTTTGATGGTTTGTTTCTAAACCCTGGTAATAGTTGTTTTGTATGTATGTTGTTTCGTTGTGAAGTAGAATGTGAAAGGAGTGTTTGTATTACAACCTTCTTTGTTTAGCATAGATGTATTGTGGAGAAGTTATATTTTTGAGCATATTATTAAATCTCTAAATAATGTGTAAAAGGTTTGGGGACCTTTCAACACCCCTTCTTCAACCTTAATAAAAAAGAGATGATGGACATCAACAATAATATTATTTTTATCCAACTTCCACATCTATTTTTGTTGATAGCATTAATTCTAATTTATGAATCCCCTTAATTAAAATATATTTCTATTCTATCAAATGACATTAGTTCAATCGATTAGATTTCTCAACTTTCAAGGAGGAGAGCAAGTTTCAAATCTTGCCAAGAAATTCATGCATAATAGCCAAGCTTGTTGTAACACCACCATGTGGTCATGATGTGATATGGGTGAGTCTCGTTTTAATCCCATATAACTGAATATACATACATACTTATATCTATGTATGTATACATATAATGTAGAGGCTAGGGCACTTCTTATAGGGATTAAAAACACAATTGAAAAAGGACATATATATATATATATATATATATATATATATATATATATATATAAGATATATGTCCTTTTTCAATTGTGTTTTTAATCCCTATAAGAAGTGCCCTAGCCTCTACATAGTTAGTTGAAGTTCCATATGATTCTAAGTGAGGAGAATTTTGCCTTCATTAGTTTGAAAAACACCACCTCCACCGACTTTTCCATATTTCCAATAGAAGAACCATCAAAATTAATTTAATGAGATAACCTGTCAACATAGTTTTTCATGGAATGAAGAAAATGTATGACCTCTTATGTAATAATTGTACCATCAAGAATTTGTTTCCCATGAATAAAACCACTTTGTTCCTCTGAGATAACACAATCTAGAATGTCTTTTAACTTGTTTGCCATAATTTTTGAAATGATCCTATATATCATAGTACAAAGGTTCACTAGACAAAATTTATCAAAATATTTGGTCTTGTGTTTCTTGGGAACCAATGTAATAAAAGTAGAATTAACCTCACTTATTGTAGCCTTGATTTTTGGGGCCTCTTCAACCACAACCAACATATCACTATTCAATAAATCTGATTTTTTTAAATAATATTATAGGAAGTCCTTTAGGGCCAAGTGCCTTGTTAGGATGGAAAGAGAAAATTGCTTCATGTAGCTCCTCCATAGATATCTTCTTCATTAATATTTTACTTTATCTCTATGTGAAAATTTATGAAATAATTTATATAGTCTTATTTTATGCCTCTTTATCTTGCCCAATATGTGATAAAATATTTTTGAAATAACTATTTGCTTCCTTCCCTATATCTTCTTCTTTCATATTTCTTCCATCTAGAGTTAAAATACTTTTGATGCAACAAACAAAAAAAATTGTTTTTTCTTGTAGCGTATTTATTTTTGTATTAAATAGTCCTCTTGCATTACAGTGTTTGGATGGAGCACGCCAACATTACCACTACTACATGATTGTCGGTGTTGTGCTATCCGATTGATGGAGGAGTCATAGAGCTACAATAAAAATTTGAAGAAAAAGGAGAGGACTTTTATGGATGGCAATAGTAAAAATTTAGCAAAGAAGAGCTATTCCTTGTAAATATTTAAGCTCTTCGAAACTTGACTACTCTTATTCTACAATAGATTAAAATCAAAGGGTTTCCTCCAAGCCAAAAGGGTTTATCACTAGATAAGTTGATGTTTATGAGAAAATATTGATGAGCTCATCAAATCAAATTCAGTGGTCCATCAAATCCTTGGTATTTCTTTCGATGAGCTCATCGAAAGAAATACCAAGGATTTGATGGACCACTAAATTAGATTTGTTGTTATTTGAAATTTCCAAGTTGTTTTATTACTTAATTTCATGCATTATGGTAGTATTAAGGGAGTTACGACCCTGTGAAGTCAGTCGTCCAAGATAGGGACAGTGAAGATTTTTCCAAATCGTAAAAATTAAATTTACAGATATCTCAGTTAATCAGGGCAAGCAAATCAATTGCAGATTAATTTGTTTTTAAGAAAATCTATAGACATATTTGTTGATAGTAAGGAATAGAGGAGATTTTTTTTTTTTTTAAACCCTAGTTTTTTCCCAAATCCTATTTGCTTTAAAAAAAATTGGGTTAAAGATCATGGAGTTACTAGTTTTCACTAGAAATGATGACATGGATGCTCGAGAATGGTGGAAGAAGTTTAGATCTTTATATTTTGGTGATCATTTTTGGCAAATCCAACTTATAAAAATTTTAAGAGAGGAAGCTTATGTTTGGTGGGAAAGTGTTTTTAAGGAAAGGAATTATAATTACACTTGGGACAAATAGAGCATGTATTCTTGAGTCAATGGGATCCATATAAAAATATAACTAATTCAAAGGTCACCATCAAAGGATATGAAGAAGAAACATTAATTATTCATAGGGAACTAAAATAAATGAATAAATAGGATATAATAGAAGGAAAAAATACAAGTTCATAGATGCATTTAGAAATAAAGCTTAGGAGCAAGGATCCAAGGAGAAGTAAGAAAATAATATGGCAAGGGAACAAGTTGAATAACCAACAGAAGACTCAAAAGTTGAATTTACAGTAGCAGTAGATATAGAGTCCATGGAAGAAGCAACAACAAAGTCCAAGGAAGCCCTCTCAGAAGTGTACAAGGATGCACCAAAATAAGGGCATAAGAGAGAATATTGTGAAGAAGAATTTAAAATAAAGAAACAATTTATTGAAGAATCAAAGGAAACAAAATGTTAGGTTAAGGTTGTAGCATATCGACACCCACACCACCCTAAGAGACAAAAATATTGGAGGTATGGATTAAGGCATAAATATTATATATCTACATGGGTGTAAAAAAGGCATTACGTATGGCAATGTTTGGAAAAAAAGCATGGTGGTTATGAATTTCAAAGGGGTGCAACAACATCAGGGAAAAACAAGACCAATCGTTTGAAATATCAAATTAGAGTAGCAAAATAATGGAACCAACAGAGCAATTATGGATAGTCAAGTGGCACAATGGCAGTTTGGCATAATGAAAGATCACCACTATTCAGTATTTCACTTGGATGGATGGATGGACAAGATTGAAAAATATCAAGAAGAAATATGCTAAATATTTGTATATACAAAGAAAATTGAAGAAGACGTAGAAAATGAATATCAAGACATCATAATTATTTTTGAAAAAACAATGTAGATATCTACCTATAACATCTCAATTGAGATGAAAATTGAATATGTTTGTAAAATCTCAAGGAGATATTTGTAATTTATTAAGGGTGGGAGACTTGAGTACAACCTCTTTTTCTCAAGAAAAAATATAATTCTTTTTGTATTTATATCTCCTTCCTTGAGCCATTTCTCCATATATTTTTGGAACCAATATGACTCCACCTACATTATGATAATCATAAAGTAATTAGTTTCTTTCACATAAGAATCAGGGTCCATTCCAATGATTTCTACTATCTATTGTAATTTTTTAAGCCTGGATTCAATTTCTTTCTTTTGTTCAAAAATATTACCAAGATATTTGGAAATTGAAATCTTCATTTGCTCATTTAAATATTTCATATTTTGAACAAACCAATACATATGACTCTTCAAAATGTTCTTCATCTCACCATAACAAAACCATTTGGAAGAAATCAGGGTCTTAAAGCCACATAGACTAGTAGTGAAATGGATTTAAATGACCATTATTGGATAAATCACAAGTTAAAAAATGGGTTTATGAATTGATACTACTTTCTATAAATTATCTAAAGAGATTGTATATTTTATTTGCAACCATGCATTGGATACTAGAATATATTCTATCTTTATGTTATATGATTTTGTCCAATACGTCTAATATCCCATGTATATTGAAAACTTCAAGGATTAACATACCAAAGGCTATTTGTATAAATTAATGAAGCAAAATACTGCATTGATTTAGACCATCCAAAACTACCACCCTTATTTTCTAAAAGATATAGAACTATGTTGACATCATCCCAAAGAATCTATAGATTACAATTATGAATCATCATTGTGTTTGACAAAACTATGCTAAGGTCCTTCCAACATATTTCATGAGGAGTAACTATAGTTAGAGTATACACATTTATAATACTAACTTTAATGTTTTCCTCCCTTCTGTAAAATACTCTAGCAACCATCTCGTTAGCATTTATCACATATTGTTGCAATACCACCTAAAGCTGTTGGACACCGAATTGACATCAAGTTTTATTTAACACTGTAATTATCTATCTTCCAATTTTATGTCCAGGCATACACCTGATAGTCTCAACTCGACAAGCATTGGATAGACCAAATACAACTTCAATCCAACCTCCAGAGTAGGTTGGTTCCTTGTCAACTTAAAATGGTGTTGACTCAATTAAAGCTCAAATGGGATTTTGAGATAAGGGTTAGAAAAGGTTTAGGGTTAGAAATGTTATGAAAGTGGTCGAAGAGGCTAACAACATAGGCAACTACAACAAAAGGCTCCCACAAGCTATTTCTAGTGTCCCATCACTCAAGATCAACATTACCCAAATTAATGAAACCTTCACACATTAAAGCATAAACAAAGATATATTGCAGAAAGCAATTCCAACATCCAATATTGATAATCCAAATAGCAAAATAGACCAATAGTTATATTTTACAAAAATAAACTTCCTAAAAATATAGATCTAATCAAGAACAAATTTCAACTACTCTCACAACTAGTAATCCAAAAGTTGGAATGAACTAACCATTAAAGTGTTAATAGAAATGCAGCTCAATACTTCAAACCTCTTGCACAATATTATGAAGATGATAAATTTAATTTGAACAATCAGAGTAATGCTCCTTATATTAGATCACAAGAATATTTATAGTAGGGCAAGCAAACACACTAGAGTTGACCCTAAAAAATATGGTTTTGACCTCTATTTATAGTTTGTAAATGAAATATTATTAACGAACATTACAAATATTTGTTATTTACAGCTCAGTAGAGAGTCCTTGTTGGCATTTTCTTACTGGTTCGGCCTCTGGGAAATCCGCTACAAGTAGACCGCCATGGCAGCTCAGTGCCTCTGCAACTTGCTAGTTGGTTGGTGTTAGTTGGTGTTCAGGTTGTTAGAGACCGCATCTGCTCTGCAAACTCTTCTTGTAAGCTCGCATTGCCATAGATCTGCAACCACCTCTGGTTCTTGTTCTTGAAACCCATTGATGCTTCGGATTCCTATCTCCCATATGACTATGTTTGAATCTTGTGAGAAAAAGCTTTTAAATACTTCAAACTTATCAGTAGAATCTTGATCATTGATCTTCCTTGTGCACAACTTTGATTATATCTTGGAATATACTTTGTACAATGGCAAGGAAAAACCAAAGCACCATTCCGCTCTTTTAAGTCGATGACATCACCTTCCATGGCTTTGATTATGTGAAACACCAATCCGGTGTGAAATGCATTAAGAGTTAAGAGGGATGAAATCTGCTCGTCAACCTTCCTCTTTCTTCTTTGAATTTGAAACAATCAAAAATTCGCACTATAAAAGATGTTGATGTCATATTTAATTTATAAACCTATGAAACGCCAATCCGCACTCAAGCAAGTATAAATCTCCTTTATCACCAATATGTACTTTCCATAGTGTAAAATAGCTTTACCTCCATTCCACACTAGAGTTAGTGTAAAATGCATCCTTGTCGCCAATCCAGGAAGAAGTCGGTTCAAAATGCTATATCGCTAATCCACACTTCTTATATGATTTTATGCCTCTTCATCACCATTCTGAACCAAAATACTCTATAGACTCGCTGTAATTGGTCTCATCAACACTTAGTCGCTGGAGAATGTCAAAAAATATAAGCGATCACCATTCCACACTTTTCCTTGCGCTGACATCATCTTCACCCAAAACTTTTGTGTAATTGGAACACGTCGCCAGTGTGCTACCAAATACGTTATAAACTATGCATAATTGCTCCAAGTGAAAAATATACTAATTTTTGGGTGGATTAGAAAACTCTTGTTGCAGATCCGCTCCAAAATCCACTAAAAAGTGTGTGGAATAGAGCTTTCATACCTTAGAATAAATTTGCAATGTTTTCTAAGGATGTGGCCATTTTGGACCTACATTCTAGTGCCTCCTGGGTGGATTTGCTTGCAAAGCCATCAAACTCAGAGTCTTATGTATTGGGCATCAGGAGTCAAAAATCTTATCTTCAAAAACTATTTTAAAGAATAACTCTCATATGAACACTACCCTCTAAAAACTGAACACCTTAGAGGATAAATGTTCATATCGAGACTACGCTCCATGCATCTTAGAGGATAATGGTTCATATAGAGACTATGCCATAAGCATAAATGTCTGTGCCATTTCGATAAAACTGCATCACTGCTCCATCAAAAACACAGTTGTGTTCTCCTTATAAAGCTCTTCTACAATACATTATAAAAATGCCTTCACATAAAACTCGTTGTATTCTATATCTCTTTGAACTCACGCTTTTATTGTTTATTTCTGACTATGTCAAAGTAAAAATGAATAAAACAAAAAATAAAAAACTTATGACTATATATGTACATAACAAAAATTGCTAAGATTGTACCCCTTCAGAGTCCACAACATCTCTATTCGGCTCTTCTTCTTACTGAGTCTATTATTTAGGTTGCTCTTCAACTTCTTCCTCAGCTTCTTCCTCAAGAGAAGATTGCTCTTGATTTTTCTCTCCAACATCATCACCAAACAATTGTACCATTAATTTCAAAGTTTGTGGGGCTTGTTTTCAGGTTGCTTCTAAGGGATTAGAAGTCTCTGTTAGCTACTTGTAAATATACTTGATTTCACCAATGTCTTCATAATAAGCAACACTTCCTCTATTTACCAAGTCTTCCATGAGGTCTCTGAGCCTAGTAAACCAATGATCATTTGTGAAGCCCGCTCTTGGTCAATTGGTTCCTTAAGAGCATCAATTTCAGATTCATCTTGTAAGCTCTCTCTAGTACTTTTCTTGATTGTTGTGATCTTTCATCCATAACCCTCTGAAACCAATTTGTATAATTTCCTTGTTAACATCCACTACATTCTTGATTACTCCTTCAATTTTGTCATACAATAGCCAAGCCTTTTGAAGTGCTTTGTGCTTCTTCACTACAATCCTGGTAGCAAATCTAGCAACGTTCCATTCTTTATTAGGGATTGGTTTGGTAGAATCACTAAGTCTACTATCCACCAGCTTGTAGATTTTTTCTGCTGGGATTACCATAGGCTGTAGCTCTCTAGTGATTTTATCTAAATATTTTTTGGACACTCTAGAGTGAGAGGTTGGCATCATCTAGATAATAAATAATAAGTTGAAGCCCTGAGCATTTCTCTTGAACTTCAGAGAGCAGTTCTTTTCTTACTTTCTTGAGCCCAACTTTGGAAAACCCAAAATATTTAGCCTTTTCAATCTGGAGTTGTTGCTTCAGATTTTGTATCTCCTTAGCCTATTATTCATTCATATTTTTTTGCTCTCATAGCTGCTCGTTGAGCTTATTAGCTTCTTGAAACTTCTCTTGCCAACTTTTAGTTTCCTTTTTTAGAGCTTTCTCCACTTCCTTCTGATTCCTGACAATCTTATAAATTTTTTCAATTTGTTTTTCCAACTTGCCCACCTTTTCTTTAAATATATCATTATTCACATAAAAATTATCCAAGTGGGCTTTGGCTATTACCAATTCATCTTCTTCAGGCAACTTCTCAATATCTTCTGTGAAATCTTCTATACGATAATCTTGAACTGTCATCTCAGTTGCAAGCTTGCTCACCAGGGGAATCATGGACCTAGAAGTCATCCTATTGGAAGGCTTAGATAGCTTTTCTATCCAGAAATAATTGATTTTCTATGTAGCATCGTGCTCTTTCTATAAAATTTCTTGGGTAGGGTAACTTGTAGCAAGAGGATAATAAAACACAAAGAATGTAAGGACAAAATCAACAGTTGATACTAGCAGCGTAGAAGTAGTTATGGTAGAATCTATGACCACAGTGGAATCTGTGACCACTGCCATTGTTGCAATTGGCAAACTCATGAATAATGAAATGAGACTCACAGATGGGTGAGGGGGTGAACTTGAAGCAACTTGCTTCTCAGATGATGGTGGTGATGGCGAATTTGAAACTATGGGAGATGATGAGAGAATAATCTCAACTGATGAATGTGGAACTTCGGATGATGAAGGTAGAATCTTAGATGATGAAACAGGGACTTGGGGTGATGAAGAAGGAATTTGTGATGACCTTGGGGGAGATGGATTGGTTTGTACCTCAATAGTAACTGATGAAATAGAAGGTGAACTATGAGGTGGATAAGGTACCTTCGTTACAACTTCTTTCTTAGAAAGAGAGGGATATTTCCTTGGGGAATCTGGAGGAGGAAGAGGAGAAGAGGGATTAGAGACCATACCTTCACCTACTAATGTAGGGTTTTCTGGAGTCATCTTTGTTATCTGTTGTTGTTCTTTTTGTATCAATTCTTTAGCAGTTGGTTTAGTTGTTTTCTCAACTATATCCTCCTTATCTAGCCTCTACTTCTTTGAAATGTCTTTATTAGATCTTTATGGGGCCCTTTTGGCCTTTATCTGAAAAACTTGAAAGGTACTTTTCTCACTTTCCATATATTCTTCAGATAACCCTTCCTATACTGTTTCCTCCAACAATACTTGCGTAGAAATAGGATTCAATTCCACTGTCGCTGTAGTGGAGAAACTCATAGGTGTAAACCTAAAGCTCTCATCCTTTTCTTTCTATTTTATATCTATATTTGGATGCCGAGCACCCAGGGCTAGGCATTTAGACCTATTTGTTGTCTCTATGACTGGTGCATTGACAACCTTCTTCTCAGAATAGTATATTTTACTCATTAATCATGCTCCCTTTAGAAATTGTTCCATCTGCTCAGTTGAAGGCTGAAAAGGCTTCAGGACTTCGATAGTGGTTAATGGAGTATCAGGTTCCTCTTCTTTTGAATGTGGGGATGGAGAATTAGGCCCAGATTGTGACTTGCCATATATGAGTACTATATTCCTTGTGTCTTTGGGCCTCCAAGTTTGGAGATTATTGTCATACTTTTTAGAGAATTCAACATCCATTTTAATCCTAAACTTAGACTTTGTTTTACTAGTCTTGACTCTCATCCTCCACCAATCTAATATCTTGACCTCATTCAATTTCCCTTTATGCTCTATCTTTTCATCATCAGGTTCTTAATACTGGGAGTCTTTTTTCTTTTCTATCTTTCCCTCAATATCCGTAATGGTATACTCTTTCAACTGATGTTTTACATTATTGTCTGGATCAAAATCCACACTTTGCTCATAAAATTCCAACCATGGAGGGATTTGATCCATTTTAGAAACAGTCCACTCTAAAATATCATTCTCTTTGTTATTTCTACCTTGTTCAAAATGGGGCCTAGACCTCTTTTCAAATTTGTACATATTTTCTCCATTTAAGGCTATATTTATTTTATAAAATATGTCATTTGGATCGTAACTCCATCTCTGAGGAATATAGAACAGACCCAACCTATTTAGGTATTGGTCAATGTGTTCATCCTACCATTTATTTGTAATATTTATATCACTAACATTTCGGTAGGTCAACATAGACTTCCTCTTTATCCCAGAGCCATAGTTCAAATCAATATATTCTGCTTGCCTCAAATATTCTAAGGAAAATAGCCTCTCTGTGACAAAGTGAGGTAGAAGAAAAGGCTTGCCTTGGAATCCATATAGTCTAATTACTGTGCCCTATGTTAGGAGATACCAATCTCCTTCCTCTACACCTACGACTCTCAATATTTTCTCAACTAAGAGTGGTATCCTAGGGTAAACTCCATACATTATTTTCAATGCTGGCCCTAAGAATTCTAATTTGAATCTATAAAAAGACTCGGTACTTTTGAGATGCTTAGTCTAGTAATAAACTAGCATGGGTTCTCCTTCATTGGTCTTGTCCTTGATTGGAATCCAGGGCATCACATCTCTTACAACAGCAAAAAAAAACCAGACCAGTCTTGAACAATATCGAAAACAAAGTGCATCAGAGATCCTTTTCAATGCTACTAACTGCTCATGTATTCTCTAGGTAAGGAAAGTCAGCCAATAAAAATAGATAACCCTAATACTCTTTTCAGCTACGTCTTCCTCATACATCCTCTCATTGAAAATACTATATGCAGTGGTTATTTTCCAACCCTGCATCGTTTTATCATAATCCAAACCATCCATATAGGCCAACATGGAGTAAAGCTCTAGGTGTTCAAAGCGTTCAATGGAAATTGGGACCTGAGGTAATCCTTTTCTAGGCCTAATGCCCTTGAGTTGCTTATATACCCACTTTACGAAAGACTCATCGTCATTAGCTCTCTTCTCTAGGGAGTAATACTTAGCCTGGGTAATTTTTTTTAACTCCTTTTATTTTATAGGTGGTTCTACTTCTATGGCAAAAAACTTCTTACAGTTCGCAGTCGTGATGCTAAACAAGGTCTTACCTTTAGCATTCTTTACTACTTTTACCATTGGGTTATAGAACTTAACGATGGTCGCTATTAATTCAGGGCAAGGATGGATGGAATCACAAACGTAAAAATATAAAATGAGATCACAACACATCTACCTTCTACTAACAGGGCCGCTCCTGCCTTGTATCTGTTGCTGATGTTTTTCCTGAGATTTGATCTCTCTGTGAGGACCAACTCAGTATATGCTACAACTTTTACTTTTTCAATATAATGGTCCACTATCATTTTTGCCATTTTTCCAGGTGATTGAGAATCTTCAAAAGCCATCTTCATCAGCAATGACTTAGATGTTCTTTGTAGAATTTGCAGGTAATTCTTCTACTATCGCTCTGCTCTTCTCTGCTCTGTGAATTCTACTCTTGTCAAATGAACCGAATTTTGTGTTTTTCTCTTTTAATTAATGATGCATGCACCTCTTCTACCATTAATGCGGCTACTGCATGACTTGCCCATTGGCACGCTTCTCAACTAGCACTCTTTCCCTTTTGGCAGCTTAGAGGTGGTGTTCTAGCTTCTGATTGGTCAAAATTCAAACGTACTTCGTGTCACTTTATCCTTTCTCTTTTGAGTATGGGAAAATACTTATTTATTACAGACCTTTTTCCCCTTTTCCAAGTGATATGATGCATAATTGTTGTCCCGCTCAAATGCAGACCTAAAATCGACGAATTGATGACACTTTTTCTATCTTGCACAACTTAACTCTGAATTGCAACAAATTAGGACCCTCCTCATTTCACACCTCATAAGTCTAGAAACCTGACGTATTGGAACCCGCTCGTTACTATGTTGGCATTGTGGTCCATCCGAGTGCGGAAAATAGAGAATGTTATATTCCGTTGTGAATGTAGTTTATTTAGGTGCAGATTGGAACCCGCTCGCCATTCTGCTAGTGTGATGGTTCTTTTGAATGCGAATTGGAGTTCGACAATATTCCACTTTGCACTTAGTGTATTTGAGTGCATAATAGGAACTGTTGCATCCTGTGGGAACACTTAGATAATTTTACAAAATTTTCTCTTTTTTATATATTTTGTACAATAAGCTATTGAAACAAAACTTGATACAAAGTGCAGAAAGAAAATAAATATATACAATGTATATACATATATTATAATGACCTTATATTTCAATCAAAGTAGAGTTTGATATGAAAACCATTAATCAAAATTGGTTGTATGTTTCCCTCTAGATCTTTAAGTTGAAAAACATTGGTCTCCTTGGCCTCTACTATCTTGAAAGGGCCATCCCAAAAGGAATCAAACTTCTTATGGTGACCTGGTTTTGCTCTCTCAACATTCCACCTGAGAACTGAATCTCCAACCTGGAATTTTCTAAACCTTACATTTTTATCGAACCATACCTTGATGTCTACATAGTGTTTTTGAAAGTCTTCTCATAGGCCTGAGTTCTCTTTTCTTCCAATTGCAGTAGGTGTGTCAGCCTTGTATCCGCTGGATTTTCCTTAAATCCTTATTCTAAATTTATTAGTTTGAGTGCTAGAATTTCCAAATGGACAAGTAGAATTGCCTCCTTTCCATATACCAGAGCATAAGGGGAAGTCTTGATGGACTTCTTGATAGTGATCCTATCTACCCATAAGGCTTGTTCTAGCAGTAGGTGCTAGCTTCTTTTATTCCCTTCCAGTGACCTCCTCAAAATTCTTAACAGATTTTTGTTGGTAGACTCTGCAAGTCCATTCCCTTAAGGGTAATAGTTTGAAGTAGTCTTAATGGTTATGACATACCTGCTGGAAAACTCAATATATTTGGATCCAATAAAGGTTGGTCCATTGTCACTCACCAAGGCTTCTGAAACTCCAAATATTGAAATCAAACTTTTCATAAAATTGATCACAACCTCCTGATCTGATTTCTTGGTAGGGATAGCCTCTACCCATTAGGTGAGGTAGTTTGTGGTAGTTAAAATATAATTGTGCTCATCTGATGAATTTGGGCTGATGACACCTATGAAATCCAACCCCCATTGCTGAAATGGTTCTTCAACTTGTATTGGCCTGAGAGGGAATGATGTAATCCTTGTTCTCCCTACATGTCGCTGACACTTGTCACAAGATCTAGTGATTTTGAATGTATCATCAAATATAGTAGGCTAGTAATAGCCTACTATTATGATCTTCAAAATTTTAACTATGCCCGAGAAATGTCCTCCAGAGGGCCCTCCATGGAACTCCTTAATGACCTTTTTTTTTATCTTCTTTCAAGCACTTAAAGAGGACTCCATCAAGGTTTCTTTTGTATAGCCCTTTCGACAATAAGATGTAATTCAAAGCTTTAAGTTTGTATATCCTCCTATGTGAAGCATTAATATCATGAGGGCATACTCTAGTTTGAAAATATTTTGTCATCTGGTCTAGCCAGTTAGAATCATCTGGTTGTACTCCTTTAATCTAATCCTCATCTGTTGCCTGGCAAGCTGTTATTTTTGCTAATGTTGCTACCTCTTTTAGACCTTGGCATAGGGCCCTGCCTCTTACCAACTTGGGGTGTATCTCCACATAATATTCCTAGATTTTAGTTATCCAACTAGATCTCTTATCTCCTAGTTCACCTACAAAATAAAACTTCTTACATCTGGGTGAACAACATATACCAGGGTCTTAATTTGAACCAAATACTACCTGAACTTCTTCAATGACTTCATCACAACAAATACTTGTTTTTCAATAAAATTATACTTAACTGGGTAATCATGGAGATTTTGGCTCCAAAATAATATGGGATGTTCTTCACCTTGATCATCCTTTTGAGTGAGTACTGGGGCATAACTCTCTTCAGCTCCATAAGCATAAAGGATAAAATCCTTACTGAAATCTAGTTTTACTAGTACTAGGGCTATTGCAATGGACTGCTTGATTATCTCAAAATATTATTTCCTCACCTCAGTCAATTGGAACTCGGCATAATTCTTTAGCTTTTCAGATATGGACCTCACCTTCTGTGTAAAGACAGGAATGAATTTCTTGACAAAATTTATTTGATCCAAAAAAGACTGCAAGTATTTCTTGTTTACAGGTAATGGGAGTGCAAGAATGGATTTGATTTTGTCTGGATCTATATGCTGGATCTATGGCCATACCTTCTTTTGAAACCACATGACCCAACAAATTTCCCTCATGTACTACAAAGAATGATTTTTTTGGATTAAGGGAAATGTCAAATTCTCTACATTTCTGAAAGACTTGCTCAAGGTATGCTAAGTGATCATGCTTGTTATGGTAAAACATTGTCATGTCATCCAAATAAATTAGAATGACCTTATTAATAAGTTCCCCAAAGGCATATTCCATGGATCTCTAAAATGTAGCTCCCGCATTGGACAGCCCAAAGGGCATTCTCTGGTAGGCAAATGTGCTTCATTTTTTGGTGATTGTTGTCTTATACTGGTCTTCATTTTTCACCTAAATCTGATTGTATCTAGAGAATCCATCCAACAGTGAGAACCTTTATGCCTCTGCCACTATCTGTAATATTTTATCAATCTGTATAAGGGGGTAGTGATCCTTAAGAGATGTTTGGTTAATATTTTTGAAATCTACACACAAGAAAATATTGTCGTTCTTTTTTCTCATAGGTACCAAGTTGGCTACCCAGGTTGAATGTTTTATTGGATAGATAATCTTAGCCTTTAGAAAATTTAAGAGCTCTTCTCTCATAATGTCTTCGATCCTTGGATTTATCGTATTTGCTTCTGCCTAAAAGGCTTGGCATTAGGCTCTAGCTCAATAGTGTGTTGGATAATCCTTTTTTCATATACCTTGAGGTCTTCATATAACCAAGCTATGATATCTGGGTACTTTAGGTATAAAGCCTT
Organism: Wollemia nobilis; assembly: GCA_028583015.1. Classification (NCBI taxonomy): domain Eukaryota; kingdom Viridiplantae; phylum Streptophyta; class Pinopsida; order Araucariales; family Araucariaceae; genus Wollemia; species Wollemia nobilis. Next base: position 555,512 of record JAQPPZ010000104.1, on the reverse strand, counting down.
GATATCATCTTCTTCCTCTAGTGAACATTGAATTCCAAAATTGAGCTTCTTTTCAGTACCGACTTCAACTTCTTTATAAATTTTTTCATTGACTTCCATGGCTCTGGTCCTTTGTCTTCATTATCAAACAGACTTTCTAAGGTGACCAATAATCTAGGTATGTGATTGTTCCTAAGTTGAATAACATCCTATTGATCAATTTCCTCTAGATTTTATTCTTGGATAGTAGAGAGATAGGCTTATCTCACCAAAAAATCAATTATTTGTTCATCATTTTTAGAGACCTGCCAAAAAATCTTCTTATTTGGCACAACAGGCCTAAAACTTATTTTGATTCCCTTGTCTTTCTTGACTCCAATGTCCGCAATAGGGTTGAAGTTAGCTCCCCTTACTGCTAAGGAGTGTGCCAAACTATTCTTTTCTCTGGGAATAAAATTTATATTTAGGGCATAAAAGGATTCCATCATATCCCATGCCCTATTTATGTATGCTTTTAGGTAATTGTGCTTATTGTTGCACCTTTATCTTACTTGATGGACGATTAACTCAGAGTTGCCATATATGTTTAGGACCTTAATATCCATGTTTTTTGCTTGCATCAATATGAGGCACAAAGCCTCATATTATGCGACATTATTGGTACATGACCATGTTAATCTGTAGGTAAAACTCTTTGTCCCTTTTGATTGGGACTGTAGTACCACTCCAGCACCAACTCCATTTCTGCATCTAACACCGTCAAAGTGCATTGTCCATACCTCTATCTCCCTCAGAGACTGATTAGATATAGCAAGAATTTTCCTCTCTAATTTTTTATAAATATTATATGTGCCCATGTCTGTCCCAAACTGATTGTAATCCTCTCTAAAAGGTAATTCATCTTCCAATTCCAGTTCCTCAAATTTATCCACAATGTCAAATTCTTCAAGGGGAGTGAGGTTGCACATGTCTTATTCAATTTTTTCCATGTGATAAGACACAGGCTTTTCAGGTGTTATCCTTATCCTCTTCCCTTTTAACGGAATGACCATGTTGGAATAATCCATGTGCATGCATCCACCTAATTTTGTGGTGAACTCCCTTGAGAGGCATAGACCAAGGTAGGGTTCTAGGTCAACCACCACTATTTCTTGTACTGTTGTCACCTTAGGGGCTCTATGTAACCTCATTAAAACATCCTTTATTACTCCCACTATTTTTACAGGTGTTCTATCCAATTACAGTACCCGAGAGCAAGATCAAGTATACTCCATGCCCATATCTTCACAGACTGCTTTAGGCATAACTATAGTTGAGGCTCCTGAATCTATCATACAATTTTGAACTATCCAACCTTCCATACTCAACAAAATATAGAAAGGAGGGGGTTTATTCTTAAAAATAGTTGGGGATATTTCATTCTTTTTTGAGGGCATACTAAGGATTGTGGTGGCCTATTTATCCTGTGGATACTTGTTGAGAGAAGCCTTAAGCAATTCTATATGGCCAAGAATGAAAAGAGTATCATACAAACTAGATTTTGAGGGTATCCTCTTCATCTCCTCCATAATTTTGTATTCAGACTTAGCCCAGGTGGTCCTCTCAGGCCTTATTTCTGGCTCACCATATTTTCTTTTATATTTTTGAGTAGATTTTATTCTTTATCTTTTGGTAATAGAAGGGAATCTAAGCCTCTCTTGAGCCTCATCCTTAGACTTCATTTTGTCTCCCTTGGTTTCCTTTTCCAATATTTTAGGGATGTTGTTTGTCCTCTCCTTCCCTTTAGCCTGGGGAATAAGAAAAATATCACTGCTTTGAGGAGGTGGGTCATTCCTTTTCTAAGAGGGAACTTGGAATTGTCCCATTTTTTGTGGGTCTACTTGCAAGGTTTTCTTTCCATGATTTGTCATAACAGTAATTGGGCCATCTTCATCCAGCTCTTTTCCAACTATGATTTGGTCAGGTTGCTATAACATATTTACTCTTCCCTTTTGATTTCTCTCAACTTGATCCATAGCTTGTTGAACATGATGTTGGTACATAACACAAGACTATGAATCATGGGGATCATTACACACCAAACACTAGATATTAACCAGACCTATTTCTGAAGAACACTTAGGCTCTTCATATGTTGCATTTACTCTGACCCTAGTATTGTTACTAGGACCAGGTCTCTGACTTTTGTTCATATGGGAATCTCCTCTGTTGTGACCTTTCCTTATTTCTCTTTTCCATTGAATTCATTATGTTACTCAAATTTATCAAAGTATTATGTATATCAATAATGACAAAAACTCTTGAGGGTTCTAAGAAGGAATGGGAGAGAAAGGTACAATAGTAGAAGGTGTTTTTGGTTGAGGAATGGGATTCATTTGTGGATATGGAGATGATAAGGAAAGGGGGTCCATATAATATGAAGTAGTAGCTTGGCTTTGGCCATTAGTGGTTTCTGAATTATAAGGTAGCACAACTTTGGGAGAAAACCTCCCCACATTAGTTAGGATATTTTCTGCATGAATTGCTACATTATAAACTTTGGGGAAGCTTTCTACTCCATATTGTTGTGTCTTCAAGCCTAGCTATGATCCAAGAGCTCTGATATAATACATATAATACAAGCATGCAGCTAGTCTAGTTGTAGGGGGAATTATTTTCCATGTTCTGCTAAACCTCAAATTGAAATATAATACAGTCTCTTGCTGAGATTTCTGCATGGACGTAAACTGATTGAGCAAGGGGAAAGGCTTAGCAGATTCATTAAATTCTTCCACAAAAGGCTCAGCCAATGCTTACCATGAAGTAATGGTGTTATCTTCCATAGTCCTAAACCAATGTAAAATATTCCCTCTGAAGGACAGGGCTAGGATCCTCACAATAATTTCCTCCTCCTTTATGTTGTGGATTGCTGCTAGATTCAAGATATCCTTAAAGTGCTCATATGCTATTTTTCCAGATCCATCATAAGTGGGAATGGCTTTGGATACAGCCTAAGGGATGGAATTCATATGGGTTAATATAAGGGGGCCAACTATGTTCCAGCTGGGATATTTCTATAATGGCTGATTTGGGGGTACATTTCCCTAATTAGGGCTGCATTTCCTACCATATTTTTAGGTTTGGATCCTCTTGTAAGAGTTGTGAAAAAGGAAAAAATAGTGCACCAAATGATGATAAACAATATGCGTATCTATGTCCTATTTCTTATGAGCATCAGACGAAAACATGCAAGTAATATGTAAAATATTGCAAGTAACAAGAAATAATGCAAAATAAACCGACTTCATATTAATTGGGTAGATCAAATCCTTCAAGTAACTCGAGTGCATATCCAATGTCTTTCCTCGTACCCACAATCGAAGTGGGCGGGCCAACGTTGCCATCGCTTGTGTCTTTAATTTTTGTGTTTCACGATGCTTCCCAATGCATTCTCTGACCTGAACCTACACACAGAGAAACAAAGGATGTCAAGTAGCAAGTGTGTATGATGTAAAACATGCAATCCCCACAGGCACTAAAAGACTAGTAGTGAGCATATGCATAGATATTGTATCAAATCAATCCCAAATGACATGAAATTATAGAGGGATGTAGAAAAAAATATTTTGGGAAGATATCACCAAAAATTGTGCCAATATTGATTCCGATGGTGCCTCGTAATTGCAATGACCGTTCGCAACCAAAAAACACAAATTAAGCAATTTCTAGCTCTAAACATATCCAAAACACATGAAAAATGGATAGAATAAATAAAATACTATTTTAAAGAAACCCATTTTATCATATTTGCAAAATAAGTAACATTTTAGATGTTTCCGAATATGACCTTCGAAGACCTACATGAGAGCCTACAAAACACTAAAATTGCAATATCTCGACCAATATAGCTCAGAATGACCTGAAATTTGAAATGCAACATAATAATAACATGTAGAAAATAACCAATAAAAAATAATTAGAAAATTGTGCACATATTTCTATTCTTCACAGGGTGGGATGAATAGGATTGTCATAAATTGGGGGGCACCCAGGGGTGGGACGCCCACCATTTACGCCTAAATTTTACCACCAATTCCACTGAGGATTGATGTAAAAAACTATGGGGGGTATTATCATCAAATTTTGTGATGGAATTCACTTAGATGGTTCGGTTATGTGATAAATTGTGCCTCCTAGTTCACTCGCGAACCTCCTTTGCTAGGTAGAGATTCTGAGGGAAAAATGGGCACAAAGGTGAGAGTAAATCTTAGCAGCACTCCGTTGCATAAACCTAAAACTCCTCTATATATTTTGTGTGGAAAAATACATCCACTTTATAGCCCAAGGAGGCTTCATGGATCAAAAGGCATGCGATGGCATGCAGGGCAAGAGGCGCCACTTGGCCACCGAGGTGGCATGCATTCAAGGGGGAAGACAATCTCCCAAATTGGCCTCATTCATTGAGCATGTCATAATATCTACTGTGTGCCCTAAATAGGAGGTAATAATAGCCAAGAATATGATCGGTAATGGGTGCCATTGGCCCAGATTTGACTTTTTGTTGGTCAAACCTGCTATTTGCCCCATCCTGGGATGAATTTTGCTATTCGCTCCAGGGTGGGACGAATAGAATATGTATTCATCCCAGGGTGGGACAAATAGAAACAGGGTGTTCAAAAGGTCCCAAAAGTTGCCTGAACCCTTCCAAAACCTTGGACTAAGTGGTTAGAACCACTGTATACCTGTTGAGGGCTGCCCTAGGGGTCTTGGTGTGTCATTTAGATGTTGTTCACAATAGCATAATCAGATTGACTACATTTTAGTGTCTACAAATGCCCCTTTTTAGTATGTGTTGTGTGCAATACAGCGCCAAGCAAAAATAGATGACTAAAACATTCAATGATTAGGGTTACTCAATAACCTAACCAAATTTAGATGCCCCAATCCTAAAAAGAGCATGTGTTCTCAAATCCTCACTTCTGAGGAGCTAAGGAACTTGCTTCAAGTACAACCTCTCCAGTGAGGTTGACTTGATCTTGGAAATTTGTCAGTAATAAAGATGATTCTATAATGTCAAGCATTTGTTTAATTTATGCTTTTTTGTTGTCCCAAGCAGGAGCGTGATTGTCTTTGTCGAAGATTCGTTGAACGAACACACTTTTCCTAATTGAGTGTATGCTTGTTGATTTTGACTTAAGTATGACTACCCCCTAAAGCAACGAGTCGATGAGGGAATGACTCATGATAAAAGCGATGAGTCGCTTGACCCAGATGACTTTTTTTTAGGTTACCTTCAGTTTTATTCATTGAAAAATGGTATAGTTTTGAAAGGATTTTGATGATGCTAGGGGGGTTTCCTGCGGGCACAAAGTTGAAAACTTCATTCCCGTGGGGCGGTCCAGCCATAATGGCCTTCTTGGAGAGTGAAATAGTAACTTGCCTATGCATTAATGAGACATTGGCATTCCACATTGACTCTGAATTAATTCCATCAGATTTGACTTATTTTTGGTGGGTTGTTGGACCCTTTTCTTTGATGCCTCCTAAAGGAAAAACCTCATTATCGTGGGGCGGTCTAGTCATACTAGCCTTATTAGAGATTGAAGTAAGGTTATTTCCAAGCATCCAAGAGTGCTATTATTTGTCTTTTGGATGAGACAAAATTTTTGACCAAAATAGAGTTGTTTTGGTGCATTTTAAGTTGTTTTACCTTATAGATTATGTATTCATCCCAGGGTGGAACGAATACAAATTTTGTATTCGTCCAAGGGTGGGATGAATGGCCAAAAATGTGTTTGTCTCACCTGGGATGAATATAACTCTAGTAGGCCTATATAAACCTCAAATGCAAGTTTGGGTTCATTATTTCATGTTTTCTTTGGTGATTTGAGAGATGAGGAAGAAGATGGTTATTTTTTTGAAGCGAAGCGCTATCAAAATCACCCTACTGCCACCATGAGTCAGCAAACTAAGACGTCCAGTGGAGGAGCCGATGCAAGATGGGTATGAGGTGACTCACCTTCCTCATTATTTTGCTCTTGAAATTGCAATGTTGCTTTGTTGTTTATTGGCTTCGATTAAAATAAGTAATTAAACCTAAATTTAACCGAAATGTACCATATTTTTACCTCATTTGACCTTTGGCAATTAAACCTAATGTAGATGAAATATACCAAAATATTTCGAGTTTTGCATTTTTTTTTAAACATATCACATCACAGGATAGGGAATAAAACCCTAGGGTAGATGTAACATGTTAAATTTTGATTTTTTTTTTTTTGTTTTTAAAACATATCACATCACGTGGTAGGGAATGAAACCCTAGTGTAACTGTAATATGTTAAATTTTTTATTTTTGTTTTTTTTTGTATTTTATTTTAGGGAATTAAATTGTTGTGATAAATTAGTTGGGAACTTGTTTTTGGGCCTTTTGGAGGCCTTTGTGAGGCATAATGAATGTCTTTTTATTGTTGTTCTTATTAATTTTATTGCTCTACCAGGTGGTGAAGAGTCGATATCGCACACTAAAGCTCTTATAGACCACCCGAGATGCCTTGACCGAGGTTGATTGGGAGTGGCTTGATGCCATGGGGCTCAAGCAGGTTACTCGGTTGGAGCCTATGATAGGTTATCAATCCTACTTGACTTCTCTGATTAGCCTGTGGAACTCATGCACCAATACCTTCCACCTACACACAGAGGATATGATGATGACGCTCGATGATATCTATCAGATTCTATGAATTCTGATAGAGGAGTGACTTATTCGCTCGACATATCATGACCATAGAGGTGCAGTGCTGACAAGGTACTTTGGGGAGGATGTGGATGCAACAGATCTAGACTATCAAAATGGAGGGATACTGGTGGGGTTTTGGTATGAGGAGAAGGTATTGGGGGTGATGCATGTGCTACTGATGACTCTCATCTCCAATATGCTTCTCATAAACTCTTTAGGAGCCAGGTTCCCTTGGAACCTATTGGAGCTGGTGTACATCCTGGTGGGGTGCACTAAGGAGGAGCCTCTTGTGATGGCTTAAGGGATGACCCTACTGGCACAGTTGTATGATGAGTTGTACAATATCCGTTGCCATAAACGAAAGGGCTTGGGGTGCAGCTTCTTATTGTAGTGTTGGGGATGGCAGCACATAGCTATGTAGCGGCCACATAGACTGCCATGGATGACTCAAGTACATCTAGCTAATAGGAATATAGGATACGCTATCCTATGGTAGAGGATAAAGGAGGTAGGGAAGATCTGACACCATGCAGGCAATGTGGACCATTATGTTGATGCATTCTCATGACTGGTGCCATGGCAGGTAGTATGGTGATCATACAGGGATTGTCTAAACTGGGCGGATGTTGGAGAGCAACTCCAATGGGTGAGGCAAGGCAGATGGCTAATTTTTTGGTATGGTACCAAGCAGGAGTACTTCTCAGTTTCTAGGGTTACACGATAGTTTGGACTATGATAGGGGTTTCCTAGGGAGCCAATAGTATATCGATGCCATGGGGATGAGAGGACACTAGGATGGCCAATGGTGGAGGAGGTGGGAGAGGAGGAAGACCCAGTAGTGGATGTTCCTGACATGGATGACACTGGGACTATAGTAGAGTATGACTCATGGTGGGTGATGCACCAGTGGTAAGGCGTAGGAGCTCTCAAAGGTGAGGTAGCTACGATCATAGATGAGGTGATGGAAGATGCTCTAGAGGCATGCCATGTAGAGGTGGAAGAGCCACACAGATAGCACCAATAGGCAGATGATTAGGTTGACCTGTTAGACATGGGGGATCAGGGTGATGAGGGGGAGGCTAAGGGCTAAGGGGTACAGGGACAGTAGGGTACCTAGGATGACAGATACCTAGAGCTACAGACTGATCTGGTCAGTGTTAGACAGGAGAAGGATCTCCTTCGAGCATAGGTGCAGGAGGATCAGGCCAAGATATCATCCCTACAGGTACAGTTGAGAGCATAGGGTCCTTGTTTGGAGGGGTATAGCATTGGGGAGGTAGAGGTGCTTCAGCTACAGTCAGTAGTGGATACCTACCAGTCATGGGGGTAGTAGATACAGGCTTATGTTGATAGACTAGAGATGGAGGTGGTGTGCCTTAGAGGGCATCTTCCTAATGATAAGGATACTAGTGGCTTACATCAGACTCGATAGAGCGAGACGATGCAGTAATCATATAGGCAGAGGACTGATAGGGCTGGTGGTAGTAGGCCTGGGGGATCATAATGAACCCAGACTACAGGAGGTAGTGCGAGTCAGAACACCGGTCCTACATGACCATGGTGATGGGTACTGTTGAGGCTCTTTTTTAATGGCTATTTTTTGACACGTATGAGCAACCCTAAAATGCAAAATGCAATTATGAGTATGCCTAATGCAGATGACTTTGATAATGCGATGAGATGTGATGTAATGAAATGCAATATGATATTTTTTGTATTTTTTATGGATATATTTGATTTTTTTTTTTTTGATGATGTTTGAAGATGCAATGTGATGCAGTATTTTTGTATTTTTGATGTTTTGATGATGTTTTTGATTTTTGATTGATATATGTACATGTATGTGACCAACGGGCTTATTGTGGGCCATTGGGGCATTTGGGGTGACCAAAGGGCTTATGGATGCCTTTGGGGCTTTTGTGGTGACCTAGATGGTCATAGACCACCTAGGAGCATTTGGGGTTGACCAAGCAGGTTAAAGGCACCATTAGAGCATTTTGGGATGACCTAGATGGGCATAGACCACCTAGGAGCATTTTAGGTTGACCAAGCAGGTTAAAAGCATCCTTGGAGCATTTTGGGGTGACCTAGATGGTCATAGACCGCCTAGGAGCATTTTAGGTTGACCAAGTGGGTTAAAAGCACCCTTGGAGAATTTTGGGGTGACCTAGATGGGCATAGACTACCTAGGAGCATTTTAGGTTGACCAAGCAGGTTAAAATCACCCTTTGAGAATTTTGGGGTGACCTAGACGAGCATAGACCGCCTAGGAGCATTTTAGGTTGACCAAGCGGGTTAAAAGCACCCTTGGAGCATTTTAGGGTGACCTAGATGGGAATAGACCCCCTAGGAGCATTTTAGGTTGACCAAGCGGGTTAAAAACACCCTTGGAGCATTTTGGGGTGACCTAGATGGGCATAGACTGCCTAGGAGCATTTTAGGTTGAGTCATAGTACTCTAGGCATGGAAATACAAGTGAAGGATGTTCAAGGGTTCGGGATCATTAATGCCTTCAAGGGAGGCTAGGAAATAATTTTTGGGTCCAATCTGATTGGTAATGACATAAGTACCTAACCAGTTTGTCGCAAAATTGTCCCTTAGATGGGGCAAAAAATTAGAATTATGTTGGTTATCTTTCAAAACAAGGTCACCAACCTGAAAGTCTCTAATATGGACTTTCATATTGTAGGATCTTTCAAGTCACTCTTGATAAACGCGTAGGTACTCAAGAGCATTAACACGATGTTTTTCAAGCAGCGTAAGCTGATCTAGGCAAGTCTATCTTATGGTGTCATCGTCGATGAACTCCCATATGGATATGCATAGTGATGGGATCTCCAGCTCTAAAGGTATGACTACCTCGATACCATACACTAGTGAAAATGGGGTGGCCCCAGTGGGCATATGAATGCTAGTGTGGTAGGCCCATAGAGCAAGGGGTATTTGCATGTGCCAATCAACATGATTCTCTTTGAAATTTTTCTTGAGAATGGCAATCAATGTCTTGTTGGAAGCCTTTGCTTGCCCATTTTCTTGCGGATATTAGGGTGTTGAAAAGCTATGCTATATATTATACTTTGTTGTTAAAGCAAGCACATATTTATTCTTAAACGATGTCCCATTATCTGAGATGATCTTGGATGGAATACCAAAACGACAAATGATATTATGCAAAATGAACTCCACGATGCGGGGTCCTGTCATAGTGGTAAGGGGAATCACTTCCACCCACTTTGTAAAATACTCAGTAGTCATAATGATAAACGTGTGATGGCCCAAGGATGCAAGGGATATTTTACCGATTAAATCCAACCCCCATTGCAAAAATGACCAATCCGATTGGATCGACTGTAAGGCTTGGGAAGGTACGTGTGTCAAGTTAGTGTGGTGTTGACACTTCACGCACTTCCTCACGTATGCACAACAATCTTGCTCTAACATTGGACAATAGTAGCCCATACGAATAATGTGCATTATGATGGCCATACCACTGAAATGGCCACAACACGTACCATCGTGCGCTTGGGTGATTTCCCAAGTCGAATCTTAATGCTCTACGTAGCGAAGGAGGATACCTTCGTAGCTCTGATGATATAGAATGTCTCCTAGCAAGACATATTTTCTCACCTTCCATTTGAAAGTTTGTTTGGCAATGTGCGACAATCCAGGAGGGAGATTACCAAGCTTTAGATATTCCTTGATTTGTGTGGACCATACCTATTGAGAAGAAGCCTCGATTGCATGAATTATCTGTCCCTCTTGAAATTCATCCTAAACAAATACTGAGTGGAAAATAACTTGTAATAATAGTGTTGTACTACTATCAAAAGGGGCTTGAGGGAACAGAGTCCCCCAATCGACAAATTCAAGTGTTCGTGAAGGTACAAGAATCTCTCTTGATGAGGTTCAATTTGAATCAAGTGGACTTCTGGTGTGGCCTGAGTATCCTCACGCTCAATCACAAACTGCAAGAGTGTCTTGACCTAAATGGTTGTCATCTCATCAGTTGGGTTCTGCAGGATTAAATACCCTAAGTAGACCATCGTATCTGCAAAACAATTAGATGATCGAGGGAGTGCCTCGATGTCATACCATTCAAACTTTATCAAGAATTTATCCACAAGGGCTTTGTAGGCTTGCAAAACTAGGAACTTGAATTGGTAGATCCCTTTGACCTGGTTAACAATGAGCAAGGAGTCACCAAAGATGTTAAGCTTGGTGATTTTCATGGTGATAGTCGTTGGAAGACCTATGAGCAAGGTTTCGTACTCGACATTGTTGTTGGTGCACAGGAATTGAGTTTAAATGATAGGGGTATGGGAGCCCCATGCGGTGTGAAAAACATGATCCCTGCACCACCTCCTTGCTCGCATTTGGAGCCATCGAAGAACAGAGTCATATCTTCCTGTGACTCAGGCTCATCAGAATCAGGTGATTTCAATATTTGTAAGACTCCATCATCAGGAAGATCCATGCTCAAAGGTTGATCATCCTAGAGATGAGCCTCTGTGATTTGATCAGCAATGACTTGACCGTTGATGGATTTTTTTCCAATGAATTCTAGGTCGAACTCCGTTAACAACATGATCCATTTAATCGTGTGACTATTATGGTAAGTGTGACTCACCATTTATCGTAATAGATTCTCTTTAGACACAACATACAATGTATGGCTAAGCATGTAATGTCATAGCTTCTTGGTGGCAAAAACCACCGCTAGACACAACTTCTCAATGTATGTGTACTTGATCTCATAGCTGACCAAGGTGCGGCTTAGATAGTAAGTAGCCTGCTCCTTATGCAGTTCATTGTTCTAGGCTAACATGGAACCCAATGTAATCTTAGTGGATAAGATATACAAGCGCAATGGCACTCCTGGTCAAGTCAGAGCCAACACTGGCGGTGAATCCAAGTACTATTTTATGGCATCAAAGGCCTCCTGGCACTCGTCATCACAATGGAATGTGACCCCCTTGTGCAAAAACTTGTTCATGGTTCGACACTTGTCCAATAGTTGTGCTATGAAGCGTTTGATGGATGCTATCTTGCCCTACAGACTTCAAAGCTGCTTGATGGTAGTTGGAGGAGGCATCTCGAGGATGGCCTTGACCTTGTTAGGGTCTACTTCGACACATCATTTAGAAACTATGAATCCCAAGAGATTTGTAGATGTGACGCTTAAGGTGCACTTCTTGGGGTTCAGTCTCACATTATGCTCGATAAAGCGATCGAGGACTTTACACAAAACATCCAGATGTTCATGGCATAACAAATATTTAGCTAGTAATTCATCCATGTAATCTTCCAAAATCTTATGCATGTAGTCATGGAATATGTATATCATAGCATGCTGGTAGGTGGCGCTGGTATTTTTAAGGCCAAAGGGCATGACCTTATAGCAAAATATCCCCTACGACGTTGTGAACACTATTTTGAGCTGGTCCTCCGAGTTGATACGAATCTGATTATACCCAGAGAAGTCATCCATAAGGGATAACATTTCATGGCCCATTATGGCATCTACCAGGGTTTCAATGCTCGATAACATAAAATCATCCTTAGGACTCGCTTTGTTTAGGTCTTGAAAATCGATGCAAATGCAAATCCTCCCATTCAGCTTCTTGATGGGAACCATATTAGATAACCATGGTGGATAGTCTATATAAATAATGAACTTGGCATCCAATAGCTTATGTAGCTCATATTTAACCATTAATGCCACTGTGGGATGCATATTTCTTAGCTTTGGCTTGACAGGCTTGGCCTTGAGGTCAAGCGTTAGATTGTGGGTGACTAGATTTGGTTCCAATCCATGCATGTCTTTGTAATACCATGCAAAATATGCCTTATTATCTGTAAGAAGGGCTATGTAATCGGCTTGCTCTATAGGGGATAGACTTTCCCCCAGCTTTATACATTGTGGTTTCTCTAGGTCTGAGTTGATATCTTTGTCAATCGTAGGCTCGATTAACATATGTGACCCCTCCTCCAACTGGTGGGGGTAGGGATCAAATGGATGTCATCAGCTAGATTTAGATCATAAATGGTAACTTTAGGTTCCTCCTCAACATGGAAGACATCATGATTTGGCCCTGGAGAGAAATAAAATAGTTGTAACATCTCATCGCAATGCCAATACTCAAAGGGCGAGGGCGGTGAATCTCCTCGATCAAAGTCGATTACCCCCATGTCAAGGTGCAATAGCTCCAACAAGTTATTCGGATCTTGCAAGGGCTCGAACAGGTCTATGGAAATCATATTTATGGATGGATGATTTCTCCTATGTGGTTTATGGTGCCCACAGACCTTCGGATGTCACAAGATCTGAGGAGGTGGTTGTGGGGGTGGTGGAATGACCGGTGGTGATCAGTGCGGCTACGAGCAATCTTGCTCTTCTAAAGGTAGAATTTTTTGCTAGATGGGATGATGCAATGATAACATGTGCAGATAGAACTCATACTCATCATCTATGGTGATGACCTGAGGGCCTTCTCCATCTAAGCTACCAAAATCAATGGGTGTGACTCCATAATCCAACTCATCATCCAACGTCCACTCATAAGGGGACCTTGGATCCTCTTCCTCATTGTCGTGGGTAAGAGTATGCAAATATTCACCTCTCTCATAAGAGTGAATATCATCATGAGGTGGTTCATCATCTCCCAAGGGCATAGGGAAGTAGTCCCCCAGTGAGAATACGTGATTTGTATTGGCGAAAGGATCTCGTGCGATATCATCTCTACAATCTAGAGTCATGCGTTCTAAGCTGTCTGTGAGGATGTCTAAGGACACATGCTTGTTGAGTCCTAAGCCGGACTTGTCATACGAAATTTGATACTGTGGTTGTTAGGAAACTCGAGTGCCTTGCTCATACAGGCCCAACCCATAACCATGCCAATTGCATAGGTCACAGTACTTCAAAGTGAAGTTAGGGTTGGACAAGTAATTAATGTCTTCTCCAAATGGATCTTCATCCTCTTCCTAATATTGATAATATTCGATGCCATAGTCAAGGTCCCCATAGACAAAATTTGTTTGATTAGGGGGGAAGCCAAGAGGCACGATGGTGCCTCTGGAAAGATGGGGTCGACCCATGTCTTGCACTGACTCTATAGCAGGGGTGGTTGTAACATTCATAACCATGTACTCTCCCAATCCGATGGAAGCCAAGTGCACAGTGACCTGAGGCTACAAATAGAATAGGGATGAGAGTGAGATCTGATCTGATTCATCATTCGTCTCATGTGATAGTTCCTCAACTACTAGGTTAGGAACCTCCTTTATGGAGATGGTGGATATGGTCGGCTGGGCCTCCTCAATAGGTCAATTTCCTAGGTTCCTAGGCAAAAAATCCACAGGCACACTAGACATCTGTGGGGGTGCCGACGATATGGATGGTATGGCTTGTGATGGCGGTAGAGTCAAACCTTGGCTAGATTTATTCGATTGAAAATATAGATGGGTTGATGGTAAGGTTGACTGGGGGAGTTGCTGCACCATATTGCAATACTTGAAGGGCTCTAGGTCTGTAGGGATTATGTGAACTTACCCTTCATGAGTGTACTTAAGGTACTGGTGAGCGATGAAAGGGACACACTTCATGTCCCTGATCCATGATCTTCTTAATAGGATATTGTATGCCATCTCACCCTCCAATATGTGGCACAGCATCAGGATGGTATTTTCCCCTACCTAAATAGGTAGGATGATCGTACCAACCATTGAGCATATGGCATCATTGAATGCTTGGAGTGTGTAGGTAGATGCGACAATGTCGGATGTTGGAAGCTTTAAATGCTTGAGAGTTGTTGTCATGATGATATTTCTAGAGGACCCAGTGTCTATCAATACTCTCTTGTATGGCATCTCTTTCACACATGCGACGATGTGCAAAGGGGGAACTACCATATCATTTTGAACTAATTTAAGCTCATCTTCTCGAAAGGTAATTACTGATTTCGTGCATTATCGCACATGCCCCATGAAATTGTTGAAGGAGTCAAACTCCCGGGGCTGAAGCTCAATTGCTTTAAGGATCTCCATCAAGGCCTCTCTATGAGGTGTTGATTGTTGAATGAGCTCATAGATGGAGATTTGGGCGGACATTGTTCTTAAGCTCTAAGCAAGCTTGCTCTTGATGGTGACAATAGGCCTAAGTGGGAGGCTTGGCATAGGAGTTTGTGCAGGCTATGACATCAATGGGACATCATTCTAAGCCGCAAGTGGCATGACTAGACTTGGGTACCACCTATTCCTCATTACAATGCTGACCATGCCGACATACCCTTACTTAGGAGGGGCATGATGAACCTCATTCACCTGGGGTGCTGTCTTGGCCTACTCCGTATGGGCAGGCAAGGGGTCTTTGAAGACCTTCATTTATTGTTTTTTGGTGAAACAAGGTTGTCCACCTGAATGGTGATCCTATCGATCATGACTTGCAACAAATGCTTGAACTTGTAACACATTTGCACATTGTACCCGTTTTGCCTATGAAACTTGTAATATAGGTCTTCTCTGTATCCTTTGTGCTTTGGTGCATTTGGGTCAATAGGTCAACTCTCGAGTGGGTGACTCACATTAGCCACTAAGAGGTGATCAAATAACGAGTCCATGGACTCTGCAATAGGCATGAACTATCACTTGGGGTGATGTTGTTGATTTTACCCTTGACTATTTTGGTTATCCTTGGCATAGTTCCTAGGTGTGGCCTGATAATTAGGATTTTGTGGTAACACAACTTGCGCTGGCCTCAAGACACTAATGACAACTTGATTTACTGCTACTGGCTTAGAATGCACCGGGGTGCTTTTGGCACTCTTGTTCTACTCCTTGCGAGGCTTTGCAATTTCACCCTCTTGAATTTTGATTTCTTTGATGGTCCTAGCCTATGCTAGGGCATCTTCAAGAGTCAAATATTGTTGCAGCTGCAATAGCAAGGAGATTGGCTTTAGGTAGCCTTTGGAAAACATTTGAGTCAACTTCAACATGGGGAGGATATAAGGCAGCTTGGAAAGCAAGGTTCACCATCTATTGCCATAGTTTTTTATTGACTCATCGTCATATTGTTTCAACCCAGCTAAGTCATCCAGCATCGCCTTCCTCTTGGTATTGAAGGCGAAGTGTTCTAGGAATGCATCTACAAGTTGGTACAAAGTGTGGATGCTATGCTTAGGGTGTTGGTAAAACCACTTCGAAGTAGGGCCTGAGAGGGTAGTCACGAATGTCCTCAAAAGTAAAGCATCATCGTCATGAATGTTGAAGCACTGGCACAAGAATCTGGTGACATGTTCTTGCACATCTTCCTCTCCTTTAAATGTAGCCAACTGAGGCAACTTAAATTTCTCTAGATAAGGAGGTGCAGGAACCAAAGTATGGATGGGTTGACTACACAGCTAGTGCATAGTGGGCTTTTGAGATCCATACCCAGAGGTCTTGTGCTCTACTTACTCTAGGCACTCTAGCATCTCTTTATACGGGTCTGAGGATTTGATCTCCTCATCCTTGTTTACATCCTACGATGGATGTTTAGGATCCTCCAACCTATTGTGAGGTGGTGGTATGTCACCCCCTACCTTGGTAAAGTGTCTCTAAGTACTCTACTTCTGGCGCATGCTCATCATAGGCTCCATAGGGTGTCTCTCGATCCGATCTATAAAGAGGGGTATCTGCCCATCGTGGGAACCCTATGTTTGGCCTGGGATGCATATCACAATTTGGCCTAGGAGGTCATGGAGGCAACGTTGGATAAGGTCTGGTAGACCTATCTCGAATGAGTGTGCGTTGTCTCAGGTGGACTTTCTACCTATGTGTCTTAGGGGTAGGAACCCTCTCTCATAGAGTCTTCTAGAACAACTCATTGGTCTACCGTTCGATTATCTCTTTCTCAAGTTGATGCAAGTGGTCCAATTGCTCTTTGTCTCATCGAAGCTACTTGAACTAAGCTTGGTGTTCTGCATATCTTGCAACTTCTTGATTAATTTATTCCATTGTACGAGGCTTGAGAGGCCTAGGAGTCTCACCCTGAGGCCGACCTCATTCAATATAATATGTGATATCCATCGCATGCTTCCCTCGATCGAGGGTCATCGCATTAACTTGAGGTTTGAGCTGGTGCATATGCTCATTATACTTAGTGGGCACATAGGCACATCGTGCATGCACAAAATACTACTCCTAAGGAGAATCTAGCATTTCCTCATACCTTCCTTCCTGTATGATGAAGGGCAGGGTGGAGTTAGCTCACTCTGAGCGACGAGTATCATACCCATCAGTCTGCCTAATCTGTTGTACCCTATCAAGATGATGCATAGGCAAGGTCATACCAACCTGCCCTACCCAGTGTGTGAAGTCATGCCCAGGCCTATTAATAGGTATGTCAGCCCTAACAGGTACGTGAATGTGTGGCACCACTCTTTCTACTAGCGCCTCAATGCATTGTTGTCTTTCTTCAAGAAGGCGTGTGGCGTGTCTAAGTACCAGGAACACTCTCCCAAGTAAATTCCATAATCCCTGGGGGTGTCCCACATAGGGTTCCCTCATAGGTGTGGCTCATGCCCCACTGTCTTGGGGCTAGGATGAGTAGAAGCTCACCAAGGAGGTATTACCAGGTCCCTGGGGCTAAAGCGAAGATGACCCATGTCTCCTAGTCCAATCTCTGTAGCTTCTACCCATGATTGGTCTTGGTTGTGGGTGCACACCATCGTAGCTCTCTACCAAACCCTAGATTATCTTCTTTACAAATTCTTAATGAAATGGTAAACAGAAAAGGAAACACTCAATAATATAGATGATTATCTCTTTTAAGTTTTATGTGTGAATCTCTAAACTATTTTGTGTGTTTTATATGTGTTGTTTGTAAAGAATGACCTTGTGTCGTGTGTTTGAAATATTTTTGAATGATATTATTGTGTTAAATTAGATTTCACCTATATACTCACAGCTCGACAACCTAGCTATCAACTCCAGGTCCCGTTATCCCACCTATAATGTGTGGTGATGAGGTCCACACATGGCCAGGGAGCACAGGTCCTACCAGTTCCTCATCCAGTTCACCCATAGTCTATGATATACCTCTCTAAATAGAGATACGTGCTATAACCCATGGGCTATGATAGATCTTGGAACTGGCCTTGGCAAAGAACAAGTTTTGTGGGATTCTAGACAACAGGTGGAGATGAAAGTTGCCTCGTTGAAATTTACTAGTGTATGGTGATGAAATCCACCTCACTAGCGTTTAATTGGATCGTGGTATGTGTGGTTTTTTTTAATCCAAAGAAAGTAAACCAATAATTATTTGATGATCATTCACTAGATGCATGCAAAAGGTGCATTTTACTTTCAAAAAAATAGTGTAAAAATAACTCACAAATGTATCTAGAAATGCAAAAACCCTAAATGCTAGCCTACCCATTGGGTAGGCTACAAGCAAGCAGTCCAAAGAGATGCATTACTACTTCCAATTTCTTTTGATTTTTATCCTTTTATATGTTTTTGTTATTTTGTGTTTTAAAAAAGGAAAACTAGCTTTTAACCTTTCTAAACAAGCAAAAGACATCGAAAAAACCAAATAAAAATAGTTTTTGAAAATAAAAACAGAGATAGAAGGTTCATATGCCTACCTCATAACTTCCAAAACTTGTTATTTCTAGAATTATGCTCTAAAAATTTTTTGGTTTCCATTCGCTCCAGGGTGGGACAAATAGCAGGTTTTTATTCATCCCATGGTGGGACGAACTCACGTTCATTCTAGGGTGATGTGAATAGCAGGTTAAGGTTCGTTTTAGCCCAGAACTAATAGCACCTACAACATAAAAAGATGAAATATGAGCTCCAAAAATCACCTAAATCAAAAGGGACTAGGTCCCACCATAATCGCCATTGAATTAGGGAAAAAATATGCACCAGATTATGATAAAAAATATGTGTATCTATGTCCTATTGCTTATGAGCATCAGACGAAAACATGCAAGTAAGATGGAAAAGATGGCAAGTAACAAAAAATAATGTAAAATAAATCGACTTCTTATTAATTGGGCAAATCAAATCCAAGTTACAAAATTTCCCCTTTAAGGGCTCAAATGGATGATAGAAATGTTTACAAATCGGGTGCCCAAGGATCGAAATCCTTCAAGTAACTCAGGTGCACATCCAATGTCATTCCTCGTATCCACAATTGAAGTGGGCGGGCCAACGTTTTCGCTGCTTGTATCTTTTATCTTTTTGTCTCACACTGCTTACCAATGCATTCTTTTACCTGAACCTACACATAAAGAAACAAGCGATGTCAAGTAGCAAGTGCGTATGATGTCGCAATCCCCATAGGCACTAAAAGACTAGTAGTGAGCATATGCATGGATATTGTTTCAAATCAATCCCAAATGATATGAAAATATATAGGGATGTATAAAATAATATTTTGGGAAGATATCACCATAAATTGTACCAATATTGAGTCTGATGGTGCCTCGTAATTGCAATGACCATGCGCAACCTATAAAACACAAAGTAATAAATTTCTGGCCCTACACATATCCAAAACATATGAAAATTGGAAATAACACATAAAATACTATTTTAAAGAAACCCATTTGATCATATTTGCAAAATAAGTAACATTTTAGACATTTCCTTAGATGACCATCGGAGACCTGCATGAGAGCCTGCAAAACACTAAAATAGCAATATCTCGACAAATATAGCTCATAATGGCCTAAATTTTGAACGGAAAAATAATAATAACATGTATAAAATAAAAAATCCAAAAAATTCAGAAAATTGTGCACATATTTCTATTCATAACAGGGTGGGACGAATAGGACTGTCACAAATTGGGGGGCGCCCGGGGTGGGACGCCCACCATTTTTGCCTAAATTTTGCCACCAATTCCACTGAGTATTGATGCAAAACACTATGGAGGGTATTTTGGTCAAATTTTATGAGGTAATTCACTCATATGGTTCATTTATGTGATAAATTACGCCTCCTATTTCACTCGCGAACCTCCTTCTCTAGGTAGATATTCTGAGGGAAAAATGGGCACAAAGGTGAGAGGAAATATTAGAAGCACTCTGTTGCATAAAACTAAAACTCTTTTGTATATTTTGTGTGGAAAAATGCATCCACTTTATAGCCCAAGGAGGCTTCATGGGTCAAAGGGCATGCGAGGGCATGTAGGGCAAGAGGCACCACTTGGCCACCGAGGTGACATGCATTGGAGGGGGAAGAAAATATTCCAAATTAACCTCATTCATTAAGCATGTCATAATATATGTTGCGTGCCCTGACTTTTGGGCAATAATAGCCAAGAATCTGACCATTATTGGGTGTCATTGGCCCAAATTTAACTTTTTACTGGTCAAACCTGCTATTTGCCCCACCTTGGGATGAATGCTACTATTTTCTCCAGGGTGGGATGAATAGAATCTGTATTCATCCCAGGGTGGGATGAATAGAAATAGGGCATTCAAAAGGTCCCAAAAGTGTCCTGAAACCTTCCAAAACCTTGCATTAAGTGGTTAGAACCACTGTATACCTGTTTAGGGCTGCCCTAGGGGTCTTGGTGTGTCATTTAGTCGTTATTTGCGATAGCATAATCGTATTGACTAGATTTTAGTGTCTACAAGTTGTTGAATTAATTGTAGGTTTTTCCTCAGGAAGTTCTTCTGAGAGGAATCTTAATTCAAACTTCTGATAACAGTAGACCCTCTGTAAGGTAACTCACAATAGAAAAAGGAGTCAGTGTTATTTTTTTGAAAGACCTGGTATACATGAAAGGATACTGGTATACAAGGGTAATTATTTCTTGGGTTCAAATACCAGGGAGTCACCAGGTGAAGTTGTTATTCTTCGCTTAGCAAGTTCAATATAACTCACCAAATATTGATTCCTCCGGGTAGAGATAAAACAATAACTCATATGATGGATTTTCATGTTCCTTTTGAATTTGTCCCACCGGGAGTGCCAAAAATTGTTGGGCACTGAATTGACATCAATTTTTACTTAACACCGCAACTTTCTATCTTTCAATTTTCTGTCTAGGCATGCACCCGATAGTCGTAGCTCAGAACTCAAGCATTGGATGGACCAAAGACAACTTCAATCCAACCTCTAGATTAGGTTGATTCCTTATCAACTTAAAATGGTGTTTAATCAATTAAAGCTCAAATAGGGTTTTGAGATAAGGGTTAGAAAAGGTTTAGGGTTAGAATGTTATGAAAAATAGTTTTCGGATAGGCTAAAAACATAGGCAACTACAATAAATGCTCCCATAATCTATTTCCAGTGTCCCATCACTCAATATCAACATTACCTAAATTAATGAAACCTTCTCGCATTAAATCATAAATAGAGATATATTGCAAAAAGCATTTCCAACATCCAATATTGATAATCCAAATAGCATAATAGACCAATAGTTATATTTTATAGAAATAAAATTCCTAACAATACAGATCTAATCAAGAACAGATTTCAACTACTCTCACAACTAGTAATCCAAAAGTTGGAATGAACTAACCATTCAAGTATTAATAGAAATGTAGCTCAAGACTTCAAACCTCTTACACAAGATAATGAAGATGACAAATTTGAGTCTAACAATCAGAGTAATGCTCCTTCCATTAGCTCACAAGAATATTTACAATAGGGTAAGAAAACGCACTAGAGACAACCCTCAAAATATGGGTTTGGCCTTTATTTATAGTTTGTAAATAAAATATGATTAAGGAACATTACAAATATTTACTATTTACATCTCAACAGAGAGTCCTTGCTGGAATTTTCTTACTGGTTCAACCTTCGAGAAATCCATCACAAGTAGACCGCCATGGTAGCTCAGTGCCTCTACAACTTGGTGGTTGGTTGGTTTTCGTTGGTGTTCAGGCCGTTAGAGATCGCATCTGCTCTGCAAAATCTTCTTGGAAGCTTGCATCGTTGTTGATCTACAACCACCTCTGGTTCTTGTTCTTGAAACCCTTCGACGCTTCAGCTTCTTGTCTTCCAACTGACTATGTTTGAATTTGATGAGAAAATGCTTTTAAATACTTCGAACTTGTCAACAGAATCTCGATCGTTGATCTTCCTCGTGCACGGCTTCAATTATATCTTGGAATATACTCTATACAATGGTGGGGAAAAACCAAAGAACCATTCTGCTTTTTTAAGTTAATGATGTCACCTTCCATGGCTTTGATTATGAAAAACACCAATCCAATGTGAAATGCATTAAGAGTTAAGCACGATGAAATCCGCTCGTCAACCTTCCTCTTTCTTCTTTGACTTTGAAAAAATTAAAAATCCACACTATAAAAGATGCTGACATCATATGTACTTTATAAATCTATAGAACACCAATCCGTATTCAAGCAAGTATAAATCTCCTTTGTCATCAATCTGTACTTTCCATAGTGTAAAATAGCTTTACCTCCATTCCACACTGGAGTTAGTGTAAAATGCATCCTTATCGCCAATCCAAGAAAAAGTCAGTTCAAAATGCTCTTTATCACCAATCCACATTTCTTCTATGATTTTTTGCCTCTTCGTCGCCATTCCAGACCAAAATACTGTATAGAATCGCTCAAATTGGTCTCATCAACACTTAGCCACTCAGAGCATGTCAAAAAATACAAGTGGTCGCCATTTCGCACTTTTCCTTGTGTTAACGTCATCTTCGCCTAAAACTTTTGCAGAATCAGAACACGTCGCCAGTTTGCTGCCAAATGCATTATAAACTATGCAGAATTGCTCCAAATGAAAAATTTACTAATTGTTGGGTGGATTAGAAAACTCTTGTTGCGGGTCCGCTCTAAAATACACTAAAAAGTGTGTGGAATAGAACTTTCATACCTTAGAATAAATTTACAATATTTTCTAAGGATGTGGCCATTTTGTGCCTATAGCTCCTATAGAATAAATTGCTATACAATCATCCATCTTCCAAATATTTTTAAATGTTGGCTTTTAAGCCAAACTATCTCAAGTCCCAATATAATCAAGCCACAATATCTTAGGTCCCAAGAGTAGAATTAAATATAAGAGCAATCAAAGTATATATTGGACAATATAAATTATAATAACATTTACAATAACATCAAATATGAATGTAAATGGATAAAATCATTCATGTAATAACATGAAAAACACTAACAACTCAAAATTCATAGAGAAGCTTCAATATTATAAATGCTTGCTATGGTTATCATTTACACATCGTTTTCACAATCCAATGCATGGAGATATATCTCTATAATATAGACATAGAAAGGTGAATATTTAATACTTGACTATTGCACTATTCACATATCTGAGAGTTGTAACCTTTCCTATTCTTTACATAAGACAAGACTCTCATGTCCTTTGGCTTCTCATCTTGCCACTTGTATACAAGACTCTTCACTCTCTACCTACATGCACACTTAACTCTATGACACTTATGCACATCCTCACATTACATATTTGCACACTTACATATATGAAACTTGTGCACTTTCTCTCATTACACATTTGCATACTAACATACATGACACTTGTGCATATCCTGCACATAGACACTTACATAAAGGGAAATATAAATCACTCACCTAAACTATAGACTCTCACCATAATCTATTATATATTTACATTTGTACCATAAATGTGCCATGGGGGTACATATTCATATACAAAATAATGTAATATTCTCCAATATCCCCTTGTATTACATTATTTGGTTATTGAAGACATCTTGATTAGGTAACTTTACATTGTGCATGATCTTCTACTTGAGATCCTTCGTTAGCTTCCTTCTTTGGTTCTTCAGTATTTGTTTCTCCGCTATCTTGTTCATGAACTGCTTGAGCTTTTCCTTATCCTTAACTTCTGATTCATCTGGTTTTGCTTCTTTTATTTTTTCTTTCCTACAATCTTGATGTTGTCTTGTAATCTCAAAATATTTGCTTAGAGCATCATAATAATTTCCTGAATTTTATGATCTTGGAATGTCAATATTACATACAGAGTGAAACAATATTTTTTGAGATGATTCACTTGACTCGTATGATCAATCATTATTTTTATTTTTAGAGTTTCAATCAACTCTTTTTAATTTTGAATTTCATATTTATGAATGTCAAGTGAAATCAATGCCATATACATTATGCTACATATATCAATAGGTATTATAATTACACCCTTCAAATTATCAATTGCTTCAATAAGCTTTGAATGTGAATAATATTCAAATGTTTCAAATATTTCATTCATTGCTTCTCTATAGATGAATTGCATTGCCATATCTAGCTTACCATCATACTTTTCAATCATTTTGCTTATGTTGAATTTTATAATTTCCAATATTTTCTTTCTTATTATGAACTTCAAATTTTCTTCCATGATAATCAAATTTTGCAATTCAATGATTCAATTACTTTGAAGTTGAAATACTTTTTACTCCAAAGTTTAATATTTTTCAATTTCAAATAACCTAAATAAATTTGCAAATTTAAAATTTTCAAATTTTCCAAATCCTTTGTAGTAAACCTTTTAATTTGCAAATCAAAAATTCTTCTAATTTCAAATTTTCCCTAAATTTCAAATCTTCAAAACTTCTAAAACATCAAATTTTCAAACCTTCAAATTTTCTAAAACTCAAATCTACTAACTCTTCAAATTTTGAATATATTTTTTTCTAATTCATATATGAAGTAGAAAACCTTATCACTAAAAAAATTTAATAACTATTAAAGAAACAAAAATCAAAACTTGAAATATCAATTTCAATATACAGTAGAAGCCTTATAACTCTCACCTAAATTTTTTTCTTCTAAAAATTTGTATTCCTTTTATCTCCTTAATTATTAAAGTTTCTAAGATTCAAAACTTTAAATAATCCCTCAATTAGGACTTTAATAAATCAATCAATAAAGGTAAAGTTACTTACCATAATATCCACCTGGCATAATATTTCCAATGCATAAATAATGAACGTTGCTAGATATGGACATTATGACTGTAGTGTTATGTTCCCAAATACGTTATTATAATGGAAGATGGGCAGGGAAGACTCTTCCCTTTACTCTCAAAGCTTTCCCATGCTCGTTCAAATCATAATAACTCTCATGAGACATTGCTTTATTTTTGGGAAGCATGCTATCAAACCATTTGTATTCAGACTCCTTTACTAGGTCCAAACAGACGCATTCTTTCACACCAAATTGCTCTTTGCTAGTTGCGATGACTACTCAATTTTGATGCTAGTTTTGTTGGCTTCTCTAGTTAGATGCTAGTATTTTTTGGTTTAACATTGGCTCCTCTAGTAGATGTTGGCTTCTTTGTTTAGTTGTTGGCTATGTTGGTTCCTATGATTAAATGTTGACTATGTTGGTTGCACTGGGTCCTCTTTTTTAGATGCACTTTGTTGTTGTTATCTTTATATGTGGTTAATCTTTGTCCTCTTAGATGCACATAACCATTATCTTCTTAGATACACTTAGCCACTATCTTCTTAGATATACTTGTCTTCTTTAGATGTACTTAGACATTATCCTATTTAGACTCTTAGTACCTAGTCTCTTCTTAATTGTTGTTCTCTGAAGTTTACTTGATTGTAACTCCTTCAAGATCACTTAGCTATTTCAACCAGCTTCAATCTACTTCTAATGGATCTTCTATTGAAATGTCTATGCTCTCTGATCCGCTATAGATTGCTTAGGCTATTGCTTTACTTTTGCTTGCCTAGCTACACTTTGCTTAAACATTTACTTCCTACCTTAAACAGAATTGTTGCTCAATATAATATATAATATTCCAATATATTTTGTAGAAAGCTTCAATACTTTTCTTTCTCCTTTCTACTATACTCTAGATTTTATTTGAGTTCTCTTTTATCTTCTACACTCTCTCTTTCTCATATTCTAAATTGAGTGCATTCAATATTCTTATATGGTTCTCCTCCTTTATAAATAATCCAAATCAATATTAGGGTGACTTTGAATTTTCCCTCATGTCCAATTTTCTTCTGAGTTGGCTCTTAATCTATTCTATTTGAGTTATTGTCTTAAATGGTTTTCCTTGAACCAAATGGATAGACCCTAGCATCCAAATTAAAATGAATTTTATTTTCCCCCTCAATATCTGCTCCTTCAAACCTTTAAAATAGATTCTAAGTCTTCACTACTTTTAAAGATGACAAACTCTAAATATGAGGGTGGCTCTGAATACAACGCTATAAAATTGGATAGATTTTAATAGTAGCTCTAATACCACTATTGGCTTTTAAGCTAAACTGTCTTAAGTCCCAATATAATCAAGCCATAATATCTCAAATCCCAATATAATTAATCAATAGTAGAATTAAATATAAGAGCAATAAAAGTATATACTAGCCAATATAATTCACAATAACATCAAATATGAATGTAAATGGCCAAAATCATTCATGTAATAACATGAAAAATACTTACAATAAAATTGCTCAAAATTTGTATACAAGCTTCAATATTATAAATGCTTGCTATGGTGATCATTTATAGACCGTTTTCCCAATACAATGTATGGAGCTTTGTCTCCATAATATAGACATAGAAAGGTGACTCTTTAATACTTGACTATTGCACTTCTCACATATCTAGGAGTTGCAACCTTTCCTATTCTTTACATAAGACAAGACTCTCATGTCCTTTGGCTTCTCATCTTGCCACTTGTATACAAGACTCTTCACTTTCTACTTACATGCACACTTAACTCTATGACACTTGCACATTTCTACATGATACTTAATCTCCTACATGCACTCCTAATACATGACACTTGTGCACATCCTCACATTACATATTTGCACACTTACATACATGGAACTCGTGCACTTTCTCTCATTATGCACTTTTATACTAACATACATGAAACTTGTGCATATCCTGCACATTACACACTTACATGACACTTGTGCTTATCCTACACATAAACACTTACATAAAGGAAAATATAAATAACTCGCCTAAACTATACTCACTCTAAAATATTACATATTTACATTTATACCATAAAGGTACCATGGGGGCACATTTGCATTTACCAAATAACGTAATATTCTCCAACATTAAAAGCATCCTTACATTCCTCACCTTTTTAATTTAGTTTATTATATTAAAATAAATTTAGGACCATTACAACCTATTAATTCCTTGATAATTCTTTATTTTGGTGTCTTTTTCATACCCCTAATATTCTATGATATTATTTTCATAATCATTTTTTTAATTAGTGGGCTTAGCCCTACTTCTTTCATTGAAGAATAAGGAGTTGTACTCGAGTCCCCCACCCTTGAAAAATTACAACTCTCTTCTTTAGATCTTGAGAGTTTACAAATAGATACACTTCTCATCTCAATTGAGATGTTATAGCTAGAAACCTACATCATTTTACATAAAATGTTTGAATTCTTGATTTTCATTTTTTGGATCTTTTCAAATTTTTGTATGAATACAAATATTCTAGAATTCAGCATCCTTCTTGATATTTTTCTATAGCAGCCTTCACAATACCAAATCTTCACATATATTATCTATGCATTGCATGTTAGTAGAGTAATATTTCAAAAACATCACACTATCATAGTTCACTTTACTAAATCTGGATTGCTAGTTTCCTTCCTGAAACACAAGTGCAATCATAAAATTTATAATAAATAGTTTATATGAAAACACACTATTGTTATAATATAAATTAGATATTACTAATGTAAAATATTAAAGTAAATCTTAATCATTATTTAATTTAGGCAGTCAACTTTTTCTTGTCAACTTTAGCTAAAATTACAACTTCCTCTAACCATGGAAAGGAGAATTTAACCTCACGGTCCTCAATCAAACCCCCTCTATTGGCTGGCCTATCTATACATTTGTTTCTTTCCTTAATGTATGTGTAAACCTGATATCCTCAAACTCTTTAGCAAGATCTTGAATTTCAATAATTATCTCTTGTATGTTCCATGGAGCCTTTGCTTTCCTTAAAATTGCATTTATTACTATGAGAGAACCACATTTCATTCATACTCTATTTCATTTTATGTTTTTGCATATTTTTAATCCTTCTAAAGTCGCCCAAGCTTCAACTTCATTATTTGTCTTAAATCCACTATTGAAAGTGTAATGAGATAAATCTCTCCTCTATTATTTCTAATTATTCCTCCTACTGGTCTTGGATTTCCTTTAGATGCTCTATCAATATTAAATTTAACCAACTCCACATCTGGTGGTTTCCACCTTATATTCTTTACCTTCCTTTTGCTTCTTGTTGTGACTCCTTCACAACGACCCCAAATTTGGGGACCCACTTAAAATTTGAAAACTTGTTTCAAATTGTTGCTTGCACTTATTGTTCACCGTTGTCACTATTGAAATATCAAAAATGCTCATCTTCTTTAGAATGGGCTTATAGCATGTTCTATTGTCAAAAATTCACCTCATGCTTTGAAGATCTTGGAATTATGGTTGTATGATCATTTTGATTATGGTCTTTGAGTTTTATTATGTTGATTATGTTGTATGATGTACAATGTGATGTTAAAGTTGTTTTTGTTGTTTTTTTAAGTAGATATTTTGTTTATTGTCATGTTGTCATTATTTTATTTTGTTATTTTATGTTGTTGTTCTGTTACCTTTGCATTGTGTTTAGTTTTATTTTTTGGTTAGTTTATTTTGTTATTGTTATGATTGTGTAGGTTATCCTTATCGTGGTGTTCTCTTTTATTTTCGTCATTTTGTGTGTTTCCTATAAGTTATTTTAATCTTTATGTCCGTAGTTAATAAAGCTAGTGTGTTATGATGTATAAATAGTTGGATTTTTATATTTTATTTTTTTGTTATTTTTAGTATAGTTAATTTTGTTTGATTGTTATGTCATGATATCGCAGGTCTTGTATATGATGGTGTCGTTGATTTCGGTCTCCAAGGTGGTGTCGAGATGGAAGTTGAAATAACCATTGCCGACATGTTTAAAATATTGAAGGGGACACGTGGTTGCGGGATCATGAGGACTAGTGTGTATTCAATGGAATTCAATAAAGATGTCCAAATTTTATATGGCACGTCTACCTGCATGTTTGAGAGTGGAATATATAATGTCACCTGATTTACGAGGAGTTTGGGAGAGTGGATGATTATGGCAACATGCATATGCACATATGGATACATGACAATGACGACGATAAGGATAGCATATGTATAGTGATAGCGATTACGAGGTGTTCGTTTGAGGACAGCGTAGTGAGGTTTGTGATAGGTTAAGATAAAGTAGAGGTATTCTGAAGGAGAATGTTCAACGATAAGAGAAATTCGTTCACAAAAATAAAGCTATGATGAGTATATTGGGATGATACTTTATTTGATAATGGTTATCAGATCAAACGAACTAGTTTGGTCATCCAAATATTTGACGAAGCGCTACAAGAGAAACGCATAGGTGATTGGCTCTGGTGTTGATCAGTATGATAGCTTTGGGGATGATAGGGAATAACCCGATATGGAAGTTTTTATTTTCACAGGTGGTAGTCAAAGTGTGTCAAGGCCTGTGGGATTTGACCTCTCATGGATTTGGAAAATGATACGATGCCACCACACAGATCAAACGAAATTATTTGGAGTGTGCAGAGTTTGTTCAAAAAGACAGTTTAGTAGCCGAAGATAGATTGAAAGGATGAACTGTGGTCTCATTTGGCAATAACAATCTAGGGAAGTTGTGTGAAATCGCCAGGTTGTCACGAAAATTCAGTGATAGCATAAGGATTGAACTCGCAATTTGTGATAGAAGCCATGGAAGCTATTATCTTATGTTCCAGACACAAATTTTAGGGTAGGCGCTCAATAAATATACTCGACAAGGTACTATATTCTTTCGAAAGGTTCGATTTGGGTGTTAATTCAAGAGAGGACTCGTTTATTACAACATTTGGGGTCACATGGAGTAGAAGGGATATAATTCAAAAATGGTTTATAAAAATAGCACATATATGGATGATGTAGGGAGTTCAAAAGGTATTGGTTATTGAATACATTTATGCAGATGTGTTGATTTTTAAGTAAGCTAAGGAGCGATAGTGTCACATGAAAATGGTAAAAGATATTATGCAATGAGGAATTCTATTAAGAGGTGTTGTTGGATCAGTTTACGTGCACTAAATAAAGCATGGTTATTTGTATCACTACGATGTATGAACTTTCAGAAATAGTACCAGTACTAGGGCATTGGATTTAAAAAAATATATGGATTTCATGAAAAGTTGTTGATATGAGAAGTTAGGAAGAATATTTATACACGATAATAATATATTTGTTTTATAGGACTTGATAAGGTCATAAAACTCATATATTATTAAGACACTGGCTTCTATTAAGAGATATTAGGGTTTCAAATTCGTTTTAAAATGGTGGGAGAACGGAAAGAGAACCGATCAAACCAATCCAAATAACGAATTTGTAATCTATAAAAGGAGGAAGAAAATCCATAGAGATGGTGGGACAGGTTGAGAGAAGATCAATATATTGAAGGAGCATTTGCAAAGGAAATACAAAGACTTTGGATTTATTGTAAGATTCATTATATTATATCAAATTTAATTTTTATTAAAAGCAAGCACAACAGTGGTGTTTTTAATGTATAAGTTGATTGATATGATGTTTTAATTTCAAGTTCCACAGAAGATTGCATCAGCTTTGTGTAAGATTGTGTGAAATCTGATCTGCACAAGTTTGGTTTTAAAAGTTTGTGTTTTTGTGTTGTAACAAGTTTATCCAAGGGTTTTCTTTTAAATTTATTACTTTACCTGAGTCTTTTCAAATTTATTTGAAATATTTATATTTAATTAAAGCCTAGTTATTTTATGAAGGATTTAAAATTCATAATTAGGTTAGACTGGAATTATATCACCTAAATATTTATTTCTATAAATAATTCGGGTGAATTAAAAATCATAGTGAACTTTGATTTTTAAATATCATAAATTTAAAAGTTTATTGTTGGCTTTATAAAGTTACAAAACGATTACAAAATTTATTGCAATCAAATATTTAAGTTTATAAATATTTGATAAATAAATTTTAGAGAAAAGAAGGATTGTCATGGATAATTGATTTTAATAATATAAAGTTGAAAATCTATAGTTTGAGATTTATTTATGATATTAAAAGTTTGATGTATTGAAACTTTTAAATCTCAAATCATAAATCCAAAGCTTACTATTGAAGGAATTAAATTTATTTAATTCAAATATTTAATCTCATAAATATTTGAATAAATAAATATTGGATTTAAAGATTATATGAATTCTAAATTTCACATTATAAAGTGCAATCTTTATAATTAGAATTCAAATAGTTTGAGTTCTTTATCTTGTGAAAAGAAGCAAAAAAATAATCAAGTTTAGAATATTCAAAGGTCATTGAATAAAGTTTTCACATTTTCTAATAGGGGTTTTGTTTATCTTTCATTTAAAGTTTAATTTTAAAAGCTTTATTCATAAGATTAATGTTAATGCTTTGAAATGTATTTAAATTATTTTAATATAAGTTTAAAGCATTAAAGTTCATACTTTCAAGCAAATTTGCATTCTCAAAATATTAATTTTCAAAGGATAAATTTATTCATTTTGAGGAAGTAAAAGGTTATTTATGCAAATGATAATTTCAAAGTCAATATACTTGTTATACTAGGCCCCTTGTTAATAGTTGAATGTTAATCGTTGAGATGTTCTATGTACTTAATCGTCATGTTAGCATAAACACATAACGTGTTACGTAAAGAACCTTGGAGAAACATAATATTCTTTACAAGAGAGGATTTTTATCCTACCGTTATTAAAAAATATAGCAAAATTTTATGCAAGTAGAAAAACACAATAACACAGGAAAAATAGTAACACATATTTTATGTGAAAAACTTGTAATGTGCAGGAAAAACCATGGGGCAATGGCAGCTTGATATTTTATTGATTTCGGCAGAATTGCATTCAATCAAAATTTACATGCAAGAGGTCATTCCCCTTTTATAGAAAAACAAATTGTTTGTTTCCTCTTCCAAAAGAAGAGTCCAAAAAATTATTTGTTTCCTCTTCCAAAGGAAGAGTCCAAAAAACTGTTTGTTTCCTCTTCCAAAGGAAGAATCCAAAAAAATGTTTGTTTCCTCTCCCAAAGGAAGACTCCATAATATTATTTGTTTCCTCTTTATAAGATGCACCACCATGCACCTCTCTACTGAAGAACATTAGATATTTGGATATTGACTTTACCTCCTAACATTCTCCCACTTGAAGTCGATATACAGGAATTCTTTGCCTATGTTTTTCCATCCAAGTGCCAATTTCTCAATGTTACCCTTATCACATTTTCAGCAAGCCCAGAGAAGTTCTGCACCACTCAAAATTTTCTATCTTAATCGGCTTAGTAATCATATTTGCAAGATTAACTTTAGTGTTGATTTTCTGCAACAGGATCCTACCTTCTTCCACCATATTTCTTATAAAGTGGTACTTGACATCAATGTGTTTCGTGTGATCATGGAATGTTGGGTTCTTCACTAGTTGAATAGAACTTTGGGTATCACAATGCAACATAATTTTCCCTTACATTACCTTGAAGTCATCCAACATTCGCTCTAGCCAAATTGCCTCTTTTCTGACATGAGTCACTATAATATATTCTACTTTAGTGGTTGATAAAGCCACCACAGACTGCAACTTAGAAGCTCAACTCACAACTCCACCAACAAGAGTGAAAGTATATCTTGTAGTGGACTTTCTCCCATCTCTATATCCACCATAATCAAAATCCACAAAACCTTTAACTTGCAAACTATCTAATCCTTAGTAAATAGCAGCATCTGAAGTGCCTCTTAAATATCTAAATATCCACTTCACCGCATTCCAATGCTCCTTACCAAGATTTGCCATGTACCGGCTAACTACTCCCACTGCTTGGGCAATATCCGATCTGGTGCTCACCATGGCATACATGAGGCTTCCTACTACTGATGAAAACGGTACACGAGACATGCTTGTCTTCTCTGCTTCTATTCTAGGAAACTGGTTGGAAGATAATTTTAAGTGTGAAATAAGTGGGGTACTAATCGATTTTGCATTCTTCATATTGAAGCGCTGCGAAATATTTTCTATATATGACTTTTGACTTAACCAGATATTTCTTCCTTTTCTATCCCTATGTATATTCATCCCTAAAATTTGGTTTTCTTCTCCTAAATACTTCATTTCAAATGTCCTAGCCAAGTGAGCCTTAATATCAATAATTTTCTTCATGCTACGTCCTACAACCAGCATATCATCAACATACAACAACAAAAGTATAAAAATACCATCATTAAACCTCTTATAGTATGCACAATGGTCAGCTTCACTCCTGCTGAAACCTTGGCTCTTCACGAATGTTTCAAATTTTATGTACCACATCCTTGGTGCCTGTTTCAACCCATACAAAGATTTCTTCAATCTACAAACCAAATGCTCTTTGTCTCTTTCTTCATAGCCCTTAGGTTGATCCATATAAATCTCCTCCTCAAGCTCACCATGCAGAAAATTAGTCTTTGTATCAAGCTACTCCAGTTCTAAATCCTGTGTTGCTACAAGTGCAAGTAAAACTCTAACATTAGTCATCTTCACAATTGAATAAAAAATTTCATTAAAGTCTAAACCTGACTTTTGCACATAGCCTTTAGCAACCAAGTGAGCTTTATAGCGTTCCAACAACCCATTGGTATTTTTCTTTACTTGGTAAACCCGCTTGTTTCCAAAAGCATTTCTTCCAGGTGGGAGATCCACAAGTTCCCACATTTTATTCTTATGAAGTGCCTCGATTTCCTCCTCCATGGATTTCCTCCACTTTTTTGCATTCTCAGACTCTCTAGCTTCCTGAAATGAACTAGGCTCACCATAATCAGTTAACAAAGCAAAAGAGGACTAATAAACATGATAATACCTTTCCAAACACTTTTGTGAACGTGTAGATCTTCTAACCCAATGATCTGTTGATTGTGGCTCTCAATCTTGTGACTGTTGTGGCTGCTCTACTTGCTATTCTACTTGTTGGTTTGCATGTTGTTCAAAAATTTTAGCATGTTGATTTTCATTTTCATATTCGTTCATGTCTACTTCAATTGGTACAACATTATGTGTTTGTTGTACCTCCTTCCTTTGCATGGACTTTTCATAAAAAAAAACATCTCGGCTAATAATTACCTTGTGGGAAGTAGGATCCCACAGTCTATACCCCTTTACTGCATCTTCATAGCCAATAAAAACACATTTGCTTGACGTCAGGTTAAGTTTGGACCTTTTTTCTTTAGGCACATGGGAAAATGCATCATAGCCAAAGGTACACAAGTGAGAGTAATCAAACGACTTACCACATCAAACCTCCTCTAGAATTTGTCCATCCAAAACAGCTGTAGGTGACCTTTTCATGAGGTAAACAATTGTATTAACAGCCTCTGCCTAGAATATTTTATCCAACATGGATCTGTTGAGCATGCTTCTTACACGTTTCATGATTGTGTGATTCATCCGCTCAGCCACACCATTTTGTTGTGGAGTATATGGTACAGTATTCTGGTTCTTAATTCCTTCCTACATACAAAATTTATCAAATTCCTTGGATCAATATTCACCCCCATTATCTGACCTAAGACATAAAACAGGCTTGCCAAACTTTTCTCTACTCGAGTTTTGAACTCTTTAAATTTTTGCAAAGCTTTTGACTTCTTCTTCAAAAAATAAACCCACACTCTCCTAGAATAATCATCTATAAAAGTCAAAAAATAGATGGCACCATTTAAGGACTGAGTGGGGACTGGTCCAAATATATCTGAATGTATAAGTTGTAGAAAATCATAACTCTTACCAGGGCTTGTAGTAAACTGAACCCTCTTTTGTTTACCAAAAATATAGTGCTCACACAAGTCTAAATTGCAAGACTTAATCCCAAAAATCATACCTCTGTCATGTAGAATTTTCAAACCTTTTTCACTCATATGGCCTAGGTGTTGATGCCATAGCATTACTGCATCTTGAAGTTATTGTTGTTGCATGGTTCGTCACTGTATCACCGCATAAATGATATAGGGTCCCATAAGATTCTCTCTTTGCTACTACAATAGAACCTCTAGTAATTTTGTAATAGTTTTTACCGAAAGTGACAAAATAACCTAGGTATATAAAATATATCTGATGTTGTTGATACAGAAAGCCTCACATGTTGTCATCTCTCCAGAATTTATTGTACTGGCCTCAGCTGAAGGCTAAAATTACTTTTCACCATTTTTCCTTTCTTAACTACCAATAGTCCTTTGAGTGCTCTGGCTTCCCACAATGCTAGAACTTTCCTTTCAGCTTGCGTCCTTTATACTCATATCTAGACTGTGATCTACTTTGTTGACTCTTCTTGAAAGATTGACCTCTCATAGCTAGGGCTTAATTGGTTGAGGGTTTCAAAGACATTTTTCACCTTAATCCTTTTGCCAACAAAGCAACTACCACATCATCAAAAGTTAGAGCTCCTGATGATGAATTGTTTATGGTCATCACCAAATGATCCCAAGTCTTTGGGAGGGAACAAAGTAGGGTGATAGCTCTGTCCTCATCCTCCATATTCACATTAACTAAAACTAGTTTACTGATAAGGGTATTAAACTCATTCAAGTGATCTACCATAGATGAACCCTCCTTCATCCTTAGGTTGTAAAGTTATTTTTTCATAAAAACCTTATTTGTTGTAGATTTCATCTCATACAACTTTTCAAGCTTCTTCCAAAGGGCTTTCGCGATTTTTTATTCAAAAAAATTGAACAATACGAAGTCCGATAGGCATAGACGGATTGTAGAAACCACCTTCCTATCCAGCGTTGCCCACTCCTCATATTTCATGCTACTTGGTTTACTTGTGATCCCTTTCAAGGCTAGGGCTTGGTCATTTTGAACCAACAAATCCTCCACCTTCATCTTCCATAGGGTGAAGTTCCTGCCATCAAAATTTTCAATCTCAAACTTGGTTACACTTCTAGTCATTATTGTAGCTCTCACTCGTACAAAACCCTAGGCTCTGATACCAGATATTAGAAAATATAGAAAAAAAATTATGCAAGTAGATAAACACAATAACACAAGAAAAAACAGTAACACAGATTTTACGTGGAAAACCTGCAATGTGCAAGAAAAACCACATGGCAATAGCAGCTTGATCTTTTATTGATTTCGGTAGAATTACATTCAATCAACACTTAGATGCAAGGGGTCATTCCCCTTTTATATAAAAAAAAAACTATTTGTTTCCTCTTCCAAAGGAAGAGTCCAAAAATTGTTTGTTTCCTCTTCCAAAGGAAGAGTCCAAAAAACTGTTTGTTTCCTCTTCCAAAGTAAGAATCCAAAAAACTGTTTGTTTCCTCTCCCAAAGGAAGACTACAGAATATTTTATATTTCCTCTTTATAAGCTGCACCACCATGCACATCTCTGCTAAAGAACATTGGAGATCTGGATATTGACTTCACCTCCTAAAAATTGTCGGGTGATTTTGTATTTGGACAATATCACACCTCAACACTTTTCTTGTACCCAACATCATAATTCCATTTAATGACTTGAATCCTTCTATCAAGATTCTCTACTTCTAGATTAGAGATTGGTTGAGTTGATAGGGTTGTTTTAGAATCCTCTATGGCTAAACAAATCTTCTTTTCATTACCTCAAAACTATTATTATTTTCTTTAAATATTCTTCTATTCCTTTTTAGCCATACATTCTAAAGTATTGTATCTTTTGATATATCCCATATTATATATAAAGCCTCACTTTTATAAGTACTTTTCCATTGCTTTAACCAATCTTCAATTTATCGTTCATCACCATACATTTACCAAACATATTAATAATCCATTGCCATAGTTTCTAGAATATTGAGGAATGTTCCAAGAGATGGTCTATACTCTCCTCCTCCTTTTTACAAAGAACAAGTTGAGAGGGGCCATGAAAATTCCTTTTCATAAGGTTATGCCAAGATACATTCTTCTATGACCTACTAGCCAAACAAACATTTTAACTTTAGGAATGCTTGTGCTATACCAAATATCTCTCCATATTCTAGTGATATTACTATTTTATTGGTGCTTTACATTATATACACTTCTTGTTCTGTATTCTCTTGAGCTATTTAACTCACAAATCAATTTATCCTTGGCTCACCTTGAAATATTCACATTTGTCATCTTTCTACTCAATTGCCTCCTAGCATCAATGTCTTGTGTGCTTGTAAAAATATCTTCTTAATTTTTATTTGCATATTCCTTCCTGATCCTTATACAAAATGTTTGAAACCCTATCACTATATTTATCTTGAAGCAATCTCATCCAAGGTTTCAAAACTAGATCTAAATTGAGTGGTTTTTTATCACACTAAGTATCCATCCAAATAGAATTTTTTTCTCCAGTTCCCACCACCCATATTAAACATTTAATCATTAGATCAATAGATTTTTTTAAACCATTCCAAAGAGTAGAACCATTTGGTAGAGAGAATGTAGTAAATATTAAACTTAGGTTATTGGGCTCAATATACTTAGAAGAATTCTTGTATGTTTTCTTTGACTCTCTTTGTACAATCTCCAAATTAATTTTTCCTAAGAGTTAAGTTTACATCGGTAAGAACTCTTAAACCAAGATATCCCATAGTTTTATCATCACATACCTTGCTCTATTTCACCAAAGGAAATTTACATTTATCATGTAAACCTAACCATAAAAATGAATGCATAACATAGATTAAACTTTTTTCAACTAATTTGGCATAGTATCCAATGACATATAATATGTTGGAATGGCTTGTAAGACTGACTTAATTAACTACACTCTTTCTGTTAACAATAACCATATACCCTTTCAAGCTGGTAGTTTATTTTGAACTTTACTAATAACTGGATTCCATAATTCTATCCTCATTCTTCCCTCAAATAAAGGCATCCCTAGATAAGTTGCTGATAAATTTACCTCCTCAATTCGAAGTAAATTTATCGCCCAAATTTTTTGCACCCTTACCTTCAGGCTAAAGGATCCATACCCGAAATGGGGGGTGAGAAAAGGATGGAACAATACCTCGGACGGAGAGGCCCTTTGAAGGTCGCGCCTCTCGGGGGAGGGGTATAAAGGTGAATTTTTTATGGATGGTGGGGTTCACTAGGAAACTTTGAGTGGCGGTTCCATGCCTAGGTTGAGAATGGGTTTGATTTGTTCATTTTATGTTCAATCATTCAGATTTCTAGGTTGGAAAAAATGAAGCTAAGCTATTCTATATGAAGATTCTGATTTATATGAATACAGAAGACATAAATTAATCTTAATGTGATTGAATACAGAGAATATATAAAATGGAGAAGAGTACACCTGATTTCTGATGTTTTATGAAAATTTTAAATATTGTAGGAGTCCAGATCGTCTTGGATATGATAGGATCATCTGTAATTGTACAGAAACATCACAAATCATATGAGATCATCCGAGATCACCCAAGATCGTTAGCGACCTAACGAATTCATCAGGAAAATTCGTCAAAAACCTGCAATCAAGAAAACAGACATCAAAAACCAAAAATACAATTGCAAGAATGATGCAAAATGATAGAAATAAGAGTATAGATATTTGAATGATAAATCTAGATATCAAATTAAATGAGATGCACTATTTTGGAAACTTATTGTGAATTTTATTATGCAATTACGCTAAATGAGGTGAACTCCAAGATGCAAAATAGAAGTAAATTAATCTAATGCACCAATAAATAAGGAAAATGAGATAGAGAATGCAAACTCAGGGCTCTGATTGCCCCCAAGCTGAATTGCAGACCGGATCGTCTATAATCGTACAAGATCATCGTCGATCTTGATAGGATCATCTAAAATTGTAGTTGAATCACCTGCGACGATCCGAGCTACCTTCGGTTGAAACACAGTGAAATCTTACAAAAAATCTTGAAAACACAAGTACAAATGATGGGATATCACAACAAAAAAACTAAAATTACAGGGAAATAATCAGCCAGGCAGCCAGGTAGGGAGTCAAGAAGGGAGTCAGGGGGATAAACTAGGAAAATCCCAATTTATATAGAATTAGGGGGAGGTTAGGAGGTTGGGGATCATCCCAATCTGGGAGATCCCCAACATGGGAATCTCCAACCGCGTAGACACGCTTCTGCCCAAGTTGGAGAGGTCATTGAAACAGAAGCTAATTATGAAATTTTGGTTTTGGGACGAAATCGTCTGGACGTTCTGTTCCAAACGAATTCATCCAATTTAGGACGATATCGTCAGATCGACGACGATATCATCCAATGGTCACAACAACCTCTAAAAATGGTGCAAAAAATGAGGTAAGCAGTTAACGGGCGGTTTCAAGGTTAAAATTCAAATTTCTACTTTTTACTGATGGTTTAACTATGCCAATTTTAGGGTGCTATATTTTACCCCCTCTTTAGCACATTTTTCAAAAAAAATGCGTTAAAGACGAGTTCTTCATGCTTTACGAGAAAGCAAAAATTTATTCCATTTTTTAGATGACGATTCTAGGTCAAATCGTATGACTGTTTGCTATGGTGCCCCCTCCGAGTTTTTACCCAAATCGAACGTTTGAGGTAAAAGCACAGAAAAGCAAAAATTAAAAAAAATGTCATTTTGAATAAAAATAAGAAAAATAGGGTAAAACCCTAATTCATTTTTACTGTTCACTTTCGTTGTTTCAAAGCCCTACAGGCAAAATGGTGGAGATGGCACACAGATTGACAGAGATCCGACGTGGTTTGCGGGTAAGGATCTAAACCTAGTTTACTATGTTTTTAACTTGATTTACTTGATTTTTGACTTGAATTTTAATTATTTTTGGCATCGCGACCATTTTTAGGCCGACGATGAAATCGTATCTATATTGCCGATTTCATCTAGGGACGAAATCGGAGAAATAGGGGCGATCCCCAAATTGAAGAACGGAGATGATTTCGTCCCTTATTGGGCGATCTCGTCGAATAAGGGGTGATCCTATTAAGGATGATTTTATCTAAATTTGGTACCATATCGTCCAATAATGGGCAATATCAACTTTGATTTTAATTGATTTTTTTTAATTATTATGTACTAATGATTTTTGTTTTTTTATTGCTTATTTTGTAGAGGGGATTGCTAAAGAGTCGAAAGTGGAAATACGAAGGTCTAAGAGACGATTTGGCCACGCTCGATCAGGCCAAGCGAGATAGATTGGCAGAGGTAGGACTGTAGCATGTGGCAGAGATGCCACAAATTCCTATAGACATGGGGCTACTGACAGCCCTAGCAGAGATATGGTATCCAGAGTCGTCCTGCTTCCAACTACCGACAAGGTAGATGACTCCCACTCTAGAGGATGTATGGAGGATCTTGAGGATCCCCATACATGATCGATTCATGACCCCTTCGGCCAATCAGGGCCATCCCATGATGAGATTGTGCGAGGACCCGAGGTTCATCCTGGAGAAGGGCAGAGTGAACATCGAGGCATTGAGACAGATGCCTAGGGCATATCAGTTGACTCGAGTTTTGGCAGGGGTGGTGGGTGGCCTTCTTGTATGCCACCAGAGCGGATGCAGATTACCATGGCTACTTTCAAATGTGGTCTATGACATGAGAGACCATAGATACAGGTTTGCTTGGGGTAGCTTTGTATTGTGTCGCTTGTATAGGATCCTTTATGTGGTCGTATACAAGGGGGGTCGATGTCTGGTGTTGACATCACTTCTACAAGTTTGGTGCTGGGAGCACATTACGATGCAGAGTTCGATAGGGCTTCCACTGACATGAGTTGATCAGGAGAGACCCCGAGTTTTCTACTGGTGGTTCTAGAGAGGGTCACAACGATGGATAGATCTGTCGATGTCCCAAAGATTTTTGGATGACCTCACCTCAGATTGGATCACCTGGAGACCATATAGAGAGCATCCAGGGTGGGTATAATATTGACAGGAGTTGGCTCGCATCACGCGAGTCATATTTTTGAGGACAGATCGAGGAGAGGTAGAGCTTCATCGCTATGATTGAGTTTTGAGACAGTTTGGTCTACAGCAAGGGATCCCTACTCTTAGGAATTATGAGTACTCCCGGACTATGCAGGATAGTACCACACTAAGTGGGGCTCCATACATGCAATGGTTTTGGAGTTAGGATGTTGATGATGTCCCCATTCAACTAGTGTATGGGGATGATGCGAGGATAGTAGATGGATATGATGCCTGGTATGCAAGAATTTGCCCTCCTCGGATGACAAGGGCACAGGGTCTGATGCATGCTGTAGTGCAACGGATGGAGAGACGATGCCAGGCTACCATCGATGTAGCGAGGGGTCGTAGAGGGAGGTATCAGCGATGGCCTCCTCAAGAAAGACGCTAGAGAGTACCATAGGCTTCGAAGAGACAGTAGCAACCGGAGAGGAGGGAGGAGAGGAGAGAAAGACTCCCTCCTTAGCAGAGGGATAGGCCACCATCGCCTGATAGGGGCAAGGGTGTCAATGTGGGGGAGAGCAGCGAGATGGCAGCTCTTCGGGCAGAGAATGCCTGCCTATGAGCTCAGGTGCAGACTCTGCAGGATGAGGCTACACGGCTCAGGGCTCAGAGTGAAGGGGTGAGCATTCTAGATCTAGTGCAGTCAGTTGCTCAGATCGTGTTCTATCATGGAGTGTACTACCAGCTGGTTCCAGAGGGCCAAAGGATACAATTGCCAGCTGGTATTGTAGAGTCGATCAGGATGGGGTCGTTGAGGACATCATCACGATCGACATCGAGGACCCACGATACAAGATGGGCTTCGATGGGACCACCTCCTCCACCTCAGGGTCGGAGAGGAGATGAGGCTGAGAGCTTGAGGTCTTCTCGAGACTAGATGCACATTGTACATAGACTATTTTTGAGATGATTGAGTATGCCAAGGTATAGATTATGGCATACCAATCTATTTTGATATGATGTATATACTTCTTGATATATATATGATGTTATTTTTGTGATATGACTTGTGCATATGTTTTATGATTCTTTAATATTTTAATTGTTGATTGACTATTCATGTAATTATGTCGTTGAAAATAGTATAATTTTAAGTCATGCTATAAAATTAAATGAAATAATTTGATGTAAACAAACTGGTTGTTGTGGTGTGTTTTGATGAAAATAAAGTGACTTCTAACAATAATTTCAAAGGACATTGTCGTTGTTATATAACCATTTCATGGAGTCACCACTCACTAGGTCATCAAGCTAATACCAGTATGAGAGAAATATTGCTAAAAGTAAAAGGGTGCTTAAGAGACTTTCTTAAGACTTTGTTGTGATGATGAAAAATGATGATAGTGATGATTTGTTTTCAGATTTCCATGAAAATATTATGCATGAAATATTAAAAATATGATTTTTTCTAGGCATAAAATTCCTAAGTATGATAGAAATTTGAACAATTCCCTAAGAATTATACCATCGTCGCAAAAAAAAATGAATGTTGACATAATGAAATGAAAGAGAAAATTTTTCGTTCTTTTTAAAGCACAATTGTGTAACATAATTATTTAAGCCATATGCTTTTATGGATTAAATAAATGGGAAATAAAATTAAAATGATGGTTTGCGCTAGGCATAGAATTTTAGGTAGAGACTTATACCATCATTGCGAAATCCAAAGAAGAAATTGATATAATAGTTTTATTGCATAGTTGATTTTTGATTTTGAGATCAACAGAAAATATACAAATGAGGACTTGCACTAGGCATAAAATTCCAATTTAAGTTTAGGAACTATACCATCGTCGTGAAAGTCGAAAAAATATAAATGTGACTTTATTGCTAGATTTTTTAACATGTTTTGTAAGAAAATTTTGGATTTTTGAAAAAAATGTATTTAATTGATTTTACGCTAAGCAGATATTCTCAAGTAAGAAAATCAAATTATTCCAAAATATTTGAATAAATATTTTAAATTATCTCAAAGACAAAATTTAGATTTATAAGGAACCCCGTGTGCATACGTGAGTTCATTGCCGATCTTGATCTATCATAATGATACAAAATCTCTCAAACACAAATGTGTGTGCAATTGTAATGTTCATTTACCAATTTTGAGCAAGATAATTTGATACAAGTAATTTGAATTAACCAAATGAGTGTTTGTTGACCATGATTTATATGCATGTAACTGTACTGCGACTACTATGTAAGTCGGGTCATCAAGAGCTAGTTGATCCATAAGCGAACATAGGTCTGTACAAAAGAAGGTCGCTAATGTGATAGACATATCACCAAGCTAGGAGTTACCCAATGTCAAGCAAGTTGGGCACAAATCACCTGTTATGGGGTTTACCTCACGGTTTTCGAATAATTGAGAATTCCAGGGATTCAAGCTTCACACTTCCTTCTTTCAAAGGGGGGGATTTATTGCTTTTTGCTTTTTCTTTTCTTTTCTTGTTCTATATTTTTTTTTGTATTTTGTATTTTGCTTGACACTGAGATAATGCTGAAATATTGTTGAGATGGTACAAAATGATACTGCAATAATGCTTCTGAATAATTTCTTTTTTTCTCATGATTTTTCTTGATTTTCTTTTTCTTTTTCTTCCTATACTAGGGATACTTGCTCGGATTGGCTGTAGAGCAAGGGATTT
The DNA here is from genome assembly GCA_028583015.1 of Wollemia nobilis. Taxonomy (NCBI): domain Eukaryota; kingdom Viridiplantae; phylum Streptophyta; class Pinopsida; order Araucariales; family Araucariaceae; genus Wollemia; species Wollemia nobilis. The sequence goes on along the minus strand of JAQPPZ010000104.1, from coordinate 512,129 downwards.
TTATTCTGGGCAGGGATGAGCTTGTCCTTTTGTCAATTCTCAAAGATTCTAGACCATGTGCATGATAGGATAGCAGGGGAAACTTTTTGCTCAAGAGACCACTTCTACTATGTAGCATCGTTTTGAATTTGCAATGAAATCATTTTAATGTGAAAAGGTGTACTTGGTTCAAGTAAATAACAAGATCAGTTCTCTATGCTCAAAACTTTATTTAATTCAACTATGGACTTCGATATAAGAGAGATTAATAATCATACCAAATAAGATCAAGATATTTATTCATGTGAGTGTGAAAGTGAGGGATTCTAGATAAATGCTAATTTATCCAAAATAATTGAAAATATAACTGCAATACTTCAAGAATTGACGAGGTTCAAAATAGAAGATGTTTTTGAGGATTTTGATGATTTTGATTTTTTTATATTTTGATTTTAATTTATGAATTGAGAGAATACATAATATTACTGTTTTTGAAATTTTTATATGAATTACTAATATGAGACAATATGTATAATATATACAGTGATGAAATTACCAGATTTATGCATAATAGCGCTTAAGATGCATAATTATCATAGGTTCTTTAAGATTTTTACCATCTTAGGTAGCTAATTTGTATGCTCTCGATCTAAATTTAGCAGTGATAATATATGGCCCAAGCCAGTTAGGCTCAAATTGGCCTTTAAGGTCTTTAGTTGCATTAGTATTTTTTTTATTTTCTTTTAAGACGAGGTCGTTGATCTCAAAGGATCGATTATGAACTTTCTTGAGATATGCTCGTTTGAGCTTGTTCTGGTAGGCACGAAGATGCTTCAAAGCATTAATGCGCTTCTCATCTTCCAGCTGACTAAATCTGCTAGCATGATATTCATCTCCTACTTCAGTATCTTGAAGTAGCAGAGCCAAAGAAGGAACTTCTAGTTCAAAGGGAAAAACAACTTCAGTGCCATAAACCAAAACAAAAGGTGAAGTGCCCGTGGGAGTACGAATGCTAGTTCGATAATCCCACAAAGTAGGATATAATTGAATGTGCCAATCACGACCAGATTTATTGACCAGTCTCTTGAGGATTTTAATTAATGTTTTATTAGATGCTTCTGCTTGGCCATTACCCTGAGGATAATAAGGAGTGGACCAACGATGTTTATATTTTTGACATAGTTTCTTTACATATTTGTTTTTGAAACAAGTTCCATTATCCGAGATGAGATTTGCAGGAATTTTGAACCTACAAATAATTTGATTAAGAATAAACTTGGAAACTTGTGTTCCAGTGCAATAAGCTAAGGGCATAGCTTTGACCCACTTTGTAAAATACTCGGTGGCGATTATGATGAATTTGTGTCCATTGAATGACACAGGATTGATTTTTTTGATGATGTCTAAGCCCCATTTTGAAAAAGGCCAAGGAGATGAAATAGCTTGTAGTTCTTGTGTAGGCGCATGGACAAGGTTAGCGTGTTTCTAGAACTTTTCGCAATGGCACACGTAATCATGTGCATCATTCTCCATGGTAGGCCAAAAATATCCTATCCTAAGGAGCTTCTTAGCAATGGCGCTACCACTAAAGTGTCCCCCACAAGATCCATCGTGGGCTTCACTCAAAGTTGATCTAGACTCTTCTAGATTCAAACATCTTAATAGGATACCTTCAAAATATCTCCTATATAACGTATTGTCAATTATTACGAAGTGACTTGTTCATCTACGTAATAACCGGTGCTGGTTTCTATTAAAACCTTCAAGGAAAGTCTCATTTTGAATAAAATTGAGGATGTTAGTGTACCAAAGTTCAGGAAAAGTTTCATTGATTAGAAACACGTCCAAAGGTTTCGAGCATGATTTAGTTAAAGCAAGTTCCTGGAGTCGACGAATAATGATGGTAGCATATTCGTCATCTAACTCTAAGGGTAAAAGAGATGCAGCTGCGGCCATAGCGTCAGTCGCACGATTGCTAGTTCTAGGAATAGCTTCCAAGGTAACTTGATCAAATAAATATATTAATTGTAATACATATGCTTTATATGGATGCAATTTATCATCTCTAGTCTGATAAACATCATTAATTTGATTTATAACAAGTTGAGAATCATCGAAAACTAATATATTTTTAATTTTTAGTGCCAGGGCAGCTCGTAATCCAACGATTAGAGCCTCATAGTCAATAGTGTTATTAGTACAGGCAAATGCTAATTTAAGGGATAGAGGTATGAGATGTTTCTATGGAGATATCAAAATAATACCTGCACCAGCCCCACTCATGTATCGTGCTCCGTCAAAGTATAGGGACCATTGCTCTGAATGATCCACCTCTAGGTTAAGGTATTCGTCAAGAAACTCAATGATGAGGGGATGGATGGACTCTAAAGGTGCAGCAGCTAATTGATCTGCTATGATTTGACCCTTAACAAACTTTTGTCCTATAAACATGAGTTCAAACTCACTTAGAGAAAGAACCCACTTCACTGTGCGACTAGATAAATAAGGTCGACTCATGAGATACCGTAAGGGATCGAATTTAGCAATAACGTTTGTTTTCTGACTGAGCATATAATGGCATAATTTTTGTGTAGAAAATATGACTGCTATACATAACTTCTCTAATGTTGTGTAGCGGGTTTCATAACTAATTAATGTTCTACTAATGTAATAATTAGCACGCTCTCTTTTCTCATCATCAAGTTGAGCTAACATAGCTCCTAAAGCAAAATCTGAAGCAGAAATATACAAGATAAATGGGCGATCAGGTTTAGGTGGTGAAAGTACAAGTGGGTTAAGAAGATATTGTTTGAGGAGTTCAAATGCTTCCTTATATTCGTCGTCCCAATGGAAAGAGACATCCTTCTTAAGAAGCTTAAGAAAGGGTCCAGTTTTATTCGCCAGCTTATCGATGAAGCGACGGATAGCTTGAAGCTTACCTTGTAGACTGTGTAATTTAGATATATTTGTAGGTGCGAGCATATCAGTGATAGTCATAATCTTGAGAGGGTCAATTTCGATGCCACGTAAAGAAACTATAACCCCCAATAATTTACCTGACTTAACTCCAAATATACATTTGGCTGGATTCAATTGGATAAGATATTCCCTTAACCGATCAAATACTTTTCTCAAGTCATCTAAATGGTCATCTTCTTTAGTAGAACGAGCTATAATTTTGTCTACAAAATCATGTAGTATATCATGCATCATATCATGAAAGATATAAGACATGCCTCGTTGATAGGTTGCACCTACATTCTTCAAACCAAATGGCATCACTTTCCAACAAAAATTCCCCCAAGGGGTAATAAAGGTTGTTTTAGCCTGATCTTCAAGAGCTATCTTGATCTGATTATAACCATAAAATTCATCCATTAAGGATATCATTCCACTCCCAGCAATAAAATCAATGATCTGATCCATATTGGAAAGACGAAAATCATCTTTAGGGCATGCAATCTCTAAAGTCTGTACAAACCCTAATCTTAGTAGCTTCTTTCTTAGTTACTAGAACTACATTCGAGATCCATTCAGCATAATCAATGGCTTGTATAAAAATAACATTCAGGGGTTTTTCTAACTCCCTTTTGACTAGTAAGGCCACTTTAGGATGCATTTTTCTAAGCTTCTACTTAACAGGTTTAGCATTCGGATGCACTACTAGGTGATGCATAACTACAGAAGGGTCTAAACCTAGCATATATTCTATGTCCAAGCAAAAACATCTTCATATTCTTTAATAAATGCAATATATTTATCCTATTTTTCTTGACTTAATTTTGATCCAATGTTGATTATGTGAGGGTTATTGTTGGTTCCAATGTTAATTTTTATGACATTTTCGACTTCCATTTGTAGATCTCTCTCAAAATTAGGTGGGGTGGGTGAAATGCCCAATTCTTGTAATTCTTCCAATTTTAGCTTGGATAATTCGTCTTGAGGAGTCGTGGCCTCAAGCTGGGCTATACTAGGTATAAAGCCATCAAAATAAAATCCATTATGTAATAATTCCTCAACGGAGACATCGTGAAAGATATCTCCCTCCAACTCATCGTCGTATTCAGTGATCATCTCAGGATAAGCTATAGATAGCATATTACATGTGAATGTCTTATTCATTAAATGCAAAGCATCGTGTTCATCTAAATAATCTTGGTAACATATAAGATGGTCATCATCCTCAAATGGGAATGGTTGACCCTTACTAGAAAATAGACCCACACCACATCGGGCGGGCCACGCTTCTACCTCAAAATGTTCTTTCATACCATTCTAGAAAGGTCCCAAACCTTTCCCTTTATATCCCAATTTAAGCATTATAGTTTTGGCTTTAATATACTCATTAGTAAAATATCATCGAGCATATCCATCATAATGAGTTCTGATGTTTCTGGGTATTCTACCCCAGTCATATCCCTTATAAATAAAGGCATAGCTCCTGACTTAGTAAATACTTCCCATAGGCTGTGGGAGGCCCAAGGTATGAGGAGATGGTGGCAATTTAAAATAAGGGAATATTGCATAGAAGCATTCGTTTCTTCTGATATAAGAATTTTAGATAGATCGGGTAAGAGCTCATCAGTAAGAGCATAAGAGGTAGAAGGAACATTCCCTACGTCTTTCGATGCAAAAAATATTAATTTAGTGGATGTATACGGTGTAGAAGTTTCGATAGATGGGTCTATTAAAGGTATGGAAGTTATAGGAGTAGAACAAGAGACATTGGTTGTGGGATTAGGATATTTTTTAGGTCCTAATGCGGTTTGTTCATAAGATTGTTGAGCTATATGTGGAGGTGTAATTGATGGAGAAGAAGTAGATGACGTTGTGGGTGTGAGTTTCACACGTTTAGATGGATAATGAGAATTAGGATGTGTGGATGACAGAGAGGGGTAAATTTGAACTCCAATAGGTTCTACCAAAGCACACATATCAAAGGTTCTTGGATCACCATGAATGGTAACCAACTGATTCTTAAATTTGAACTTAACACATTGATGTAAAGTTGAGGGAACAACTTGCATCGTGTTGATCCAAGGACGACCCAAGAGTATATTGTACGATGCAGGGTAATGTACAATAAAGACAGTCGTATCCAAGGTTCTTGGACCAACCTGCAATGGAATGGTACTAACTCCACACGTTTCTTGTGTTTCGTCATTGAAATCTTTTATGATCATATCAGTTATTTTCATTTCATCACTTCTAAACCCAAATATTTGGTAGAAGTCAAAAGTGCAGATATTTAAATATGAACCATTATCAATAAAAACTCATTTGACTACTACATCTCCAATTAAGGTAGTAATATACAAGGGGTTATCTTTATGTAAACTATGTTGTGGTATGTGTCTATCTCGAAATTCAATACAATCAACTTCACGAGTTATTATAGTATCGGCGATGGCTTCAGGTTGAATTTCTTGTGGTACCATCATCTGACTTAATGAGAGCATTAATTCATCTCTATGTGTAGGAGAAGATCTTAAAAGGTCCAAGAGAGAAATTCTAGCTATAATATTTCATAATTGTTCATTAATATTATAAGGAGGTTTAGGTTGAACATTAGGTGAATGATTCCCTTTATTAGGAACCTTCAAAACAAATGGAGCTGATCCACCATTCTGAATTTGATCTTGTTGAGAATTTTGAGCCTGTTTTCTAGTAATAGCTCCGATGGTACCCATAATATTATTCTACGGATGATGAATGGGTCTTGGTCTAACGTTTATAGATAGCTCATTAGAAATTAATCGGTGATATGATGGTCTAGTAGTGACTCTTCTTGGAAATGGCTCTTCTGGAACCATATAACTTGTGATAGGGTGAATAGGATCTGATTCATCTTTAGAACTATTCAATTGATTTGATGTGATTTCCATATCACTCTTAGTCTCGTATTCTATATCACTAAGATCAGGTATCCGAATATTATATAGAGGTCTGGTTGTAACCATGGATAAATTTGTGTCAAATATTTCCAGATCATGAATAGGTAAACGCACACTAATAGTTCCTACATATCTGGCAGGAGGAGGGACATTATGATGTTCAAATTTATTAGCCACCTCCTTACCATATTTTGGTAAGGGATGTTGAAAGATGTCCAATGACTGATTGGCATTCTGATTCTGGTTTTGTGGGGTGTTCTTTTGAACATTATTAGGAGGATTTTTCTTAGGTTGAAAGGCTTGCACCTCCATCTCATTGTTATCAATCAAGTCCTGTATTTTATGTTTTAATATTTTAAAAGAGTTGGTAGTGTGTCCAGGTCCTCTATGGAAGTCACAGTGTAAATCTGCTCTGTATCGGAGTATAGTTGGATCAGGTTCCCGAATATTTGGTAATTTAATCAAACCTCGTTCTAATAATTATGGTAGAATAGTTGATAAATGTTGATTTAACCTAGTAAATTCTCGAGGAGGTCTATTAGGAGGTTTCAGTACAAACTTCTTCGCTGCCTTCGCAGCATTAACATTAGCAGTATTTCTGCTATCGGTGACTCCATCACCCATAACTTGTTTATTCTTATATTGATTTTTGGATGTTTTCTCATCGTCTCTCTTTTTAAGTTGGCCTCTTCTAATGAGAGCATCTTCCACTCTTTGGGATAAGTCTATAGCCTGATCGAAGGTGGTCAAGGTACCAGTTAATAATTCGTAAGATAGTTGCTCTTGCAAATTATTAATAAAGATGTCCAAAATCTCCCTATAAGGTAACACAAAGTGCAATTTTCCTATCAACTATCTCCACCTAGCTAGGAAATCAGCAAAGCATTCCTCTTTGCCCTATTTTAAGTTATACAAATCTTTAATGGTCACATTTCTTTTGATGTATGCACTAAATTGATGAACAAAAGACTCGGCAGTTTCTTTGAAATTCCTCAAAGAATTAGTGGGTAATTGATAATACCACTCTAATGCCATTCCTCCCAAGATTTTTGGGAACATTTTTAGTAATAACAAGTCATTATGTGATATATCATGACATGATATCCTAAACATATGAAGATGCTCTATGGGATCTTCGGTTCCTTTATATATGGGAAGAACAGACATAGGAAAATGTTTAGGATACGGTTGTGCTATGCCTATAGGATCTAAAGGCTGACTTCACATCTCTCGATAATTGTACGAGGGATGGTAAGGATCTATTTGGTCCATGCGGCAAACTAACTATTTCACCACGACTTTCGGATTGCTAGTTTGTCCACCATATTGGTTCGATGGCACATAGGTATGGGATCTATGAGCATATGATGGTGTGACACAAGGATTAGATGTTATATTGCTATTATGCAAAGTGTTGGTAGGAAGAGTATTATGAAGGGGATTTGTAATAGTATTATGTTGTACCTTAGATTTTTGGTAATTGGTGTTCGGTTTTGTTTTGGGTTTTTGTTTATTTGAGGTATGTTGATCAAGAGCTTGGCAAAATAGAGCAATAAATGATGGTTTCTTTTGTGCGGGAATGACTCTAGGCTTGTTAAAAGGTACTTTAGATTGTTGGGTAACCTATTGTTGTTGCATGCTCTAGATCGCAGCTACTATATCCAAATTGGATGGTCCAGCTTGATCACTCTCTTGTTCAATAAAGGAAAAGAGATTAGTGTGTGTTTGAAATACTTCTTCTAGAGTTTCTTGAGTGTCACTAATTCGATCCTTGTCCATATGGGTTGCTCTATTAAAAACACCAATATTAGTGTTAATGAACTTCTAGAATTGTTCCATGTTCTCAAAAGTGATAGCTCCTCCCGGAGACATTTTAGGGGATGAGGATCCTTCCTCTCTAATAGTTTCTTCTTGTTCATTTCCTACAACAAGCTCTTCTTCTTGCTAGTCTAGGGTTTCTTCTTCCTGAACTTGGTCCTCGGGAGGGACATTTTGGTCAGTTAATGGTCTTCCTAACCAATCTTCATCTTCTTCGGTTTGTATTCCATTCCTAAGTCTAGGCATTGTGCTAAACTTAGGTTTTAGCAAATATATATACTTATATATATATATATATATATATATATATATATATATATATATATATATATATATTGCGATAGGGTTGAGAGGTATATATTTTAACTATATACCTACTATAATATTTTAAAGGAAATTTTTTGTTGTTTTTTTTTTGTGTGTGCTTTTATTATATTATTATTTTGCGAGAGTAAAAATAACAAACATGCTAGTTGTAAGAAAAAATAGTAGAAAGAATCACTTAGCTTTCTATGAATAGTTTATGGATATCATTGATAGGGTCAAGTTCATCAAGAGTCATGAAATGCTCCTCTTCAAATTGGAAGTTATTTTTCAAGAACTTGACAAAGTGTGCTATGGTAATATGATCTATTTCAGACTCTGACATGTAAAAATAAAGTTTATGGAAATACTCTCGATACAACATAGCTCTAGGAACTCTATTCCATATATTTCTATCCGTAATAACGACTTCTTGATCCTCTACACGAGATAGAAATTTATGTACTACAACTGCGTTCTCAAAGTATTCTTCAAAGGTGTATAATTCAGAAGACACAAGTGCTCTTTTATCGGCTAACCACATATGGCAAGCTCTTTGAAGTTCATGATACAAAGTCACCTGATTAGGATCCAGGATTCTATCTAAGACAAACCTCTTAATTTGCCTAAGTTCTACAGATCTGGATTCAATAATACTCAATCTCCTATCAAGTTTGTCCCACAAAGGTTGGGCTCTATATGTTTGAGGTACTCTAAGCACAGAAGTAATCTCTATGGCCGTTAATTTATTTTCAACATTTATGGAGATAGATCGTCTTCTATTATAATCTACCATCTAAGTATGATATGCAAATTTAACAGATTTCTAATGATTCTAGATGTTCTTAATAATGTGTTTTTTTTTTAATTGTTTTCAAAAGGTGTTTTTAGTTTCATGTCGAGTTCACCAAAATGTATCCCCAAATTTTTCGCACCCTTACCTTCAGGCTAAAGGATTCGTACCTGGAAGGAGGGGTGATAAAAGGATGGGACAATACCTTGGACGGAGAGGCCCTTTGAAGGTCGCACCTCTCGGGGGAGGGGTATAAAGGTGAATTTTCAACGGATGGTGGGGTTCACCAGGAAACTTTGAGTGTCAGTTTCCACGCCTAGGTTGAGAATGGGTTTGATTTGTTCATTTTATGTTCAATCATTAAGATTCCTAGGTTGGCCAAAATGAATCTAAGTTATTTTATATGAAGATTCTGATTTATATGAAGACAGAAGACATAAATAAATCCCAATGTGATTGAATACAGAGAATATATAAAATGGAGAAGAGTACACCTAATTTCTGATGTCTGATGAAGATTCTAAAACTTGTAGGAGTCCAGATCATCCTGGATATGATAAGATCATCTATAATTGCACAAAATCATCCCAAATCATAGGAGATTGTCTGAGATCACCCAAGATCATCAGTGACCTAACGAATTCGTCAGGCGAATTTGTCAGAAACCTGCAATCAAGAAAATAGACACCAAAAACCAAAAATACAATTGCAAGAATGATGCAAAATGATAGAAATAAGAGTATAGATGTTTGAATGATAAATCCAAATATCAAATTAAATGAGATGCACTATTTTGGAAACTTATTTTGAATTTTATCATGCAATTACGCTAAATGAGGTGAACTCCAAGATGCAAAATAGAAGTAAATTAATCTAATGCACCAATAAATAAGGAAAATGAGATAGACAATGCAAACTCAAGGCTTTGATTGCCCCCAAGCTAAATTGTAGGCCGAATCGTCTATAATCGTACAACATCGTCGTCGATCTTGACAAGATCGTCTAAAATTTTTGTTGAATCGTCTGCGATGATCCGAGCTACCTCCGACTGAAACACAGTGAAATCCGACAACAAAAATTAAAAACACAAGTACAAATGATGGGAGATCACAGCAAAAAAACTAAAATTGTAGGGAAATAATCAGCTAGGCAACCAAGTAGGGAGTCAAGGGGATAAACTGGGAAAATCCTAGTTTATATAGGATTAGGGGGAGGTTAGGAGGTTGAGGATCATCCCAATCTGGGAGATACCCAACATGGGAATCTCCAACCACACAGACATGCTTCTACCCAAGTTGGAGAGGTCATTGGAATAGAAGCTAATTGCAAAAATTTGGTTTTGGGACGAAATCGTCTAGACATTCTGTTCCAAAAGAATTCGTCCAATTTGGGACGATATCGTCCAACAATCAAAACAACCTATAAAAATGGTGTGAAAAATGAGGTAAGCGGTTAACGAGCGGTTTCGGGGTTAAAATTCAAATTTCTACTTTTTACTGATGGTTTAACTGCGCCAATTTTAGGGTGCTACACTTTGATATTAGCTGGAGTGTTAAGGAAGTAAATTTTATATTTCATCCTATTAACTTCTTTCCCTTATGCTCTTTCGTATTCCTTTAAAAATTCATTCAAAGCTCTCGCCTCATTTATCCTTGCCCTTCCAAAAAGGGTTGTATCATCTACAAACTCTTTATGGGTGATGTTTTCGATGTTATTACTAACCTTAAGTCCACTTATAAGCCCATATTTGTAAGCCTTCTTTAATATCCTACTCAAAACCTTTGCCATAATAATAAAAAAATAAGGATATAGAGGATCTCCTTGTCTAAGCCCTTTCTTGGATTTAAAATATTCTATTACTAACCCATTGACCAACACTGAATAAGAAATTGTAGAGACACAAGCTTTAATCCATCTAACCCATTTCTTCCCAAATCCAAACTTTCTAAAACTTCAAAAATAAAATCCTAATTAACCCTATCATAGGATTTACTCATATCAAGTTTTAAGATCATTGCTTTCTCTTTTCATGAAATCGTTGAATATGACTTCATGAGCTACTATGTTCCCATCCATAATTTGTCCCTCTTTCACAAATCCTCCTTGCTCTTCTAAAATAATTTTGTCTAACAATGGCCTTAATTGATTTACCATCACTTTGGAGATAATCTTATATACCATATTACATAGGCTTATGGGTCTAAAAGAATCAAACAATTCAACATCCTTATTTTTTGGAATTAGGGTAAGATATGTTGCATTTATTTTATAAGGTATGTATTGTTTTACCCTAGATTGTTCCACTGCCACCAATAAAGAATCCTTCACTATATCCCAACTATGTTGGTAAAATTCTGGAAAGATCCCATCCGGACCTAGGGATTTATCCTTATTAAAAGAGAAAAGAGCTAAATTAACTTCTTCTAGAGTAATAGGCTCCATTAGTTTCCTATTGTCTTCATTTGTTATAACTAAAGGTACATATTGAAGAAGTTTATCATTAAGAATTTTAGTCTCCTCTAATCCTAGAATATTCTAATAAAAAGACTTTACCTCTTTTCTAATTTCACTCTAATCTTCAATCCAAACCCCTTCTATTGATTTAATTCTACTAATTTTGGATGTTGATCTTTGTACTATAGTCATCCTATGAAAAAAAAATTATATTTTTATCTCCTTTTAACCAAGTATGTCTTGATTTTAATCTCCAGAATTTCTCTTCCTTACTCAAAATATTATGATATTCACTAAGCAACTTCCTTTCCTTTGATCTTGGCTTATTATGATCACCTATTTGGAACTTTGAAAGTTTATTTTTTAGTTCTTTCTTAAAAATATTTCCAAAAATATTATTGTTCCATTCTTTTAATCTAGATGTCGTAGATTTAATTTGTTTTGGAAGAGCATACAACCCACCATTTCCTGAAGAATTTTATGTTTACACTCGTATCAACAAATTGAGGTTGGTCTCTCTACATCTGCTCATATTTAAAATATGATATTTTTTCATTCACTTACCATCATTTTAACTCTTTTTGGCTAGTGAACTAAACCAAACCTTGTTAAGGTATTAATTTTAGCACAAGTTCCTTCATCTAGACAATGATCTCACAACATGCATTTGTCTAATTTTTTTGTTATTAGGTTTTGGCCACTCTTATTGTTGGTTCATGTATAGTTTTCTTCTTCAAACTCAACCTTCCATAGATTATTATTTTGAATAAAAGTTGATAAATCTCTCATACTTTGGGTTAGTTTCCTAATTCCCCTAATTTTTTCATCCAACTTGGTTATGGCATTAAAATATCCTATGATCATGAATTGGGTTTCTTGGTATTTACTTCTCATAAAGGCTTCAATACCACTCCAAACTTCTAATCTACATGACTAATTTTACTTTCTAATTATAAAGAAAATATTGAATTTGGAGTAACATACCTTTTCAAATTGAGATTGCACAACTATGCTCAAATTGAATCTAAAAATAGAGAAAACTCTCTTTAAGAAATTAGTACAACTATTTGGAAATTGAAGTCCAAATACATAAACATAGAAGATCAAAACATGAATTTTAGTGTCCAAAGTTTAGAGACCAAGTGGGATGTTTGTTTGAATTATACCCAAGTTCAAGATAAGTATAAAATTTAACCAAAACCCCCAAATCTCATCTCTAACATTATTAACATTTCAAATTTCGAAGGTGGATAGGATCCTATACTTCATCTTTTCCAAGCTTCACTTGTTAACATTTTGATAAGAGAAAGTTCAATTTCTCACAAGAAGAAAGTTCGACAAAGAGATATTAATGGTTGTGAACAAATTTTCTAAAGGTTGTGTTTTATGCATTTGGAGTATGAATTGGCAAGGAGTACGTAACTTGTTCTAAGAAGATAAATAGGCTTGATATGCGTATTATCTAAATGGAATGCACAATTTCTCACAAGAAGAAATTTTGACAAAGAGATAATAATGGTTGTGAATAAATTTTCTAAAGATTGTGGTTTATGCTTTTGGAGTAAATTGGTAAGGAGTCCCTAACTTGTTCTACGAAGATAAATAGGCTTGATATGGGCATTATCTAAATGGAATGCACAACTTCATATATGATTTAGAAACACAAAATATATTCTTTTTTAAAAGGAAAATATTTATTTACTTAACAATAAGATACAAAACTCTTTAGTCAGAGAGATCAAAGTGAACAAAGCATTCTAGAAAACAGATAATAAAGACAAAAAAAGGACCTCATTATTGGAGTCCTTGTCATCCTCACATACCACCCCTACCATTATGCTTCTTGATGATTTGGCAACAATAACTAGGGGCTATATTTATAGCCTGATTTTCTAGTGTGTCGACCTCTTTGTTGAATTCTCACCTTACATGTTGATAGGATATTTTTCCAATTATCTTGCCTAGTTGTCTAATCCTATCTTGAATAATCTTCAATTGTAAAGATCTAAAATGTTTATTTTTTGCAAGAGCTATTATTAATAGTTTAGAATCCCTGTAAACTATGACCTAAGTGATTCCTTGCTTTACCACCAATTTTAAGCCAATTTCACATCCAATAGCCTCTACCACATTGTTAGATGTTGTTCCCAAGTTGATCATGTATTTGAATAGGATGTCATGAGGTTTTGTAAGAATTAGTCCCCTGTCGCTGCTTGATTGGGGTTGGAATTGGAGGTACCATCAAAGAAGAGTGCCAAAAAATAGATGTTACGCAAGGAATTATTTTCTTTGTGGCCTCCCTATGTCAATAAAGCTTGGATATTAAGTTGGGAGATCATTCTTTTTTCTATGGGTGACAGGTCTTCTTCAAACTGTTGTTGATAAAAACTAGATTTAACATTTAAGACTAATTCTTCTTTTATCCTTTGTATTAGAGTTTTATTGTCCTTACCTTTGCCTTAAAAAATCCTCTAGTTTCTATCCAACCAGATGTGCTAGATGATAAAATATGGTATAGAGCTCCACATATATTTTAGGAGGGGCTTACCTGCTAGTTTACCTTTATATTCTTTGTTCCACTTGGTAAAACATGTGTCTATGGTTAACCTTCCAAAGTATGAAGTGCCAAGAATTTTGGTTATTCCTAACCAGATTGAAATTACCTTCGGACATTCAAAAAAAAGATGAAAAAATTTTCATTGTTATGCATGCACCTGTAACAAACATGAGGTCCTGTTATACTCCTCTTTTGCAGATTATCACCTATTAATATTTTATTTTGAGAGACTAGCTAGTTGAATACTTGCATTTTAGGTGGTGCTCTATTTTTCCATACTATCGATAGTTTTTTTGTTGGAAGGCCCAATCTATTGATGTTGGACTTCTAAATGCATTGTGTATTCTCCATTATTGTTGATGCTACCCCAAAAATTTTGTTTGGCATCATGATATGAAGAGGTCTAATTCTCACCACATGGGACTTAAAATAATCCCAAACTCCTTGAAGCTAATATGGAATGGTAGGTGAGATCCAACTTAGATTTTTTGAGGTCCAATAAAACAAGTCACCTAATTCGAGTATTCTTTGGATTTCCAGGTGATTTTACAATTCAATTTGAGTTCTCTCTTAATGGTGAATTTCCTAGGATTGGATCCTCCCATATATTAATTGACTTACCATGTCTTGGTAGCCAATAAATTCTATCCTCTATTATGCTCTTTTTTGCCACTATATGTTTCCAAACCAACGAGGCTTTAGGAAGCTTGTCTATGTATTTGAGCATTTGAATACCGATTTGATTATTTACATACTTGTTGACTAGTATGCATTGACATGCTTGATTGTGCTTAAGCATGTTTTAGAGAAGTTTTGCTCCCAGTGCTTTTGAAACTATCTCTATTTTTCTGATTACTTGTCCTTCTTGAATTTTACTTTTGGTGACCATCTTCAAATTGACCAATTGGAATTTTTTCTTTTTGATTGCCTACCTCCCTGCCATAGGAAATTATCTATGATTCCATCTGCCTTTTGCAAAATAAAATTGGGAGCATCATATACTAATCGTTGGTAGATTGTAAGAGAAGCTAACACTAATTTGATTAATAGTACCCTTCCTGCAAGACTGAGCCAACTATTACTGTAACTCTGTATCCTCCTAACCATCTTGTCCAATGTTGGGGTCTAGCAGTCTAAGGCTTTGAGGTGGAATCTCATGGGAACTCCTAGGTATCTGAAGTATTTTTTTGTGCTAGACCAAAATCCTAGGATAGTGCAAAAAAGTTTGACTCTTATTGCTACAACATTTTATGTATAGAACTGACTCTTTTGAGTGTTTATATGAGCCTCGATAGCTTGTGTGAACTAATCCAGGCATTGCTTGAATTGTATAACATTTTTTGGTGGATTCGCCAAGACGAATGGTATCATATATAAATTTGGTATGTTTTACAGCTCTGTATCCTATTGTAGCCTTACCTCTATTATTTTTATTTCTCTTCAAATATAGTTAATTAATCTTCCAATAGTCTCTTCTAAAATGATGTAAAGGTATAGTGATAATGGACACCCTTGTCTAATTCCCCTTGTATCCTGAAAGAAATTTGTTGGTTCTCCATTTATTAAGGGGGCTATCCATGGGTTTTTTATGCATGCTCCGATCCACTTGATGACCTGATGTGGGAATCCAAACTTTTGTAGGACCTATTCTACAAATTGTATATTAACTTGATCAAAGGCATTTTCCATATCAAGTTTTATAATAATTTGTTTCTTTTTTTATTTTCTACTATTGTGGAGGGCTTCATGCACCATTATGATATTATCATATATTTTTTTCCAGGCATGAACCCCCCTTACTCTTTTGATATTATTTTTTCAAGTTTCTTCTTTATTCTATTGGCCAACAGTTTGGTAATAATTTTATAGGAAGAGTTACATAGAGAAATAGGTTTGAATATAGATAAAGTAGTGGTATTTTTTTCTTTAGGAATCAATGTTAGAAAGGTGGATTTTATGGCTCCAAGAAGCTTACCTTTCACCCTAACATCCTCAATCATGCATAGCAAATCTTCTCCGATGATGTGTAAGTATTTTTGGTAAAATTTTGTGAATCCATCAGGTTCAGGAGCTTTATCCTTTGGTAGACATGCTATAATCTCCTCAAGTTCCTCCATAGTGATTGGATAACTAAGATCCTATTTATCTTCCAAACTTAATATTATCGGTATATGTTACAACAATATTCCCTAGGAATGTGGGTCACTATTTTCTATGGAGAGCAGAGCTGAGTAATGTTGATTGGCAAGTTCCTTAATTTTCTCTTTATCTGTATAAGTGGTTCCTTCATGCTCTATCTCCTTAATTATGTTTCTTCTATAGTGTTGCATGGTTTTTAGATGAAAATATTTTGTGTTTATATCCCTCTTGCTTAGCCAAACCATTAAGGATCTAAGCCTCCAATGTGTTTTTTCTTCAGTACTTAATTTATTGAGCTTCTGAATCGGGTCAATTCTTGCATCTTCTTATAATTTTTGAGGAGGATGATCCTCAATTTCTATTTCTAGTTGCTCTAGTTGTTGCATCAACTACTTCTTATCCGGTTTGACTCTCACTTTTTCTGCCATCCATTTTTTTTATCACATGCTTAAATTTTTTAATTTTGCTTTTCCACTTTTCTTGGGGGTTGGTAGATTGGACCTATTGGTTCCAAGTGCTTTCCACAAGTTCACTGAAATCTTCTTCTATTGCCCATATAAATTTATACTTGAAAGGAATTTTTTGGGGTTGTAGGCTTTAATCGCTATCCAAGAGAATTGACTTATGATCTGAGATAGAGTTCTAAATGATGTGACTAGAAGTGAGGGGAAAGTATGTTAGGAGATTTTCACTAATCAAAAATCTATCCAATATTTCTGCAATATAGTTTACCCTTGCTCTTCTATTGCTCCAAGTGTACTTCCCTTTGGTTGATCGAATATCTTGTAAGATTTCACCCACCATAATTTGAATTAGCATATCTCTATTTGGATCCCTTGCTAAACTTCCCCCAGCCTTCTCCCAGTGGTCGAGAATCATGTTGGGATCTCCTCCTAGTATTATGTTGTCAAACTTCTTAGTGTCTATCCATTGTGCTAATTTTTTCCATGCTTCTATTTTTTGGATAGGACGATTTGGACCATAAAAATTTATTACTACAACACTAGTTCCATTTGATAAGAGGAATTTCGTGTCTATCTAGTTATTATTCTTATGTTGTAAGCTACAAACTAATTATTGTGGGTCCCAAGCCAAAGCTAGTCCCCTTGAAGCCCCCATAGAATCAACAGTTATCAATTTTTATTGTGCCTATATCTTCTGCCATTCTGTAGTCAATGTTGCCTAAATTGTTTTTATTTCCTGAATACAAACTATTGTTGGCTTTTGCTCTATATTAGAACTTTGAGATAGTTTTTTCAAAGGACTTCCCAGTCCCCTGCAGTTCCATGATATAATCTTTATTGGACATTTTGAGTCCATGAAGTTGTCATTGATGTCAAGGAATGAAATTGTCATTGATTTCAAGGAATGAGCTATCGTTGATGTCAAAAGGTCAAAAGGAGCAATGCAAAAGGTTGATGGCAAAAGAACTTCATAATATTTATTTTTAATATTATGTAAAGCATAAATAAAAGGTTTTATTAAAAACCATAATGGGCAAAGTAAAAGGTTTTTATTAAAACCTAAGGAGGCTTTAATCCTTAATAAAGCCAAAATATTTAAATATTAATTTATAATATTTAAATTCTAATGAATTTAAATAAATTATAAATTAAATATTTGAAGCCAAAATATTAGCGCCAACCCCCAACGAATTCATCTTTGTCGATGTGCATGAATTCAAGGGCAAAAGTATTTATACCTTAAGCCAAACCTTATGTTTGGCATTCAAAAAATATCCACGATATTCAATGAGAAAGAGCTTATGTGAAATTGAACGAAAGGTGTCTCTAAAGTGCGTGTGGAATAGGCACCGTGTTGGAAGAAGATCCAAAGGCTCTAGGGGAGATTGAAGAGGATAAAGCACACATTGCGCTTTAGAGCAGCAAAGTGAGCACGTGGCTCACATGGCGTGGAAGTCGCAACCAAGGCGCTGCCGAAGCATTTGGTGCAAGTTCGAATCCCGTCGATTGTGGAGCGGGTGATAAATATTTTATTTTGATTTTTATTATTGCATATGCTAAGGTTGTTGGAGGTATAAGGTGTAAGTAATTTCTGATTTTCACATAAGTGGTGAAAGGTTATTTTGGCTAGGGTAATTATTGTTTTTACCTTAGGAAAATGGAAATTGATTTATTGCATTAAGTTATAAAGAGAGTTATTTAAATTAAATGCAATATTAAGTAGGGAGTTATAAGTAGAAGTTGAGCTATATTTTTATAGGGGATTTTGATGAAATTTATGATGTTGAATGTTATTACTGAGATGGAGCAATAAGGTGTATTTGAGATTTAATTTATCTTTGTGATTAAGGTAAATTGTGAAAAGTGTTAGAGTGAAAAGGACTTGATTAGATTTCCTTATTGATTTTTTGAGCTATTGTGAAGTGAATTCTATGCACATTTTTTAATAAGTATTGTTCTTGAAGTGAATGATTGAGTGAAAAACTTGAACTAGGGTTTGCAAATATCATGAGTATCATTGTTATGTGAGATTGGTTGATAGCATTGTTGGAAACATTTTGAGTGAGTTTTCATATGCTTGGACTAGGGTTTGTGAGCAAGGATTATTTTATTGAGTAATTGGTTGAGTAGAGTTGGTTGAGCCTAGTCAAGTGGATGTGTGAAGTGATAGCTCAAGTTCTATGAAACAAATTATTCTATATTCTGAATTGAGTTGAGAAGGTGATTGAAAGTGATTGAGTATTGAGGTGAATGTGAAGCATATTGAGTCTCTAATAATTCTTTGTATGTTTCTAAAAGAGTGATTGAAAATAATTTAGTATTGTGATGAATAAGAAGCATATTGAGTCTCTAACAATTCTCTTTATGTTTCTATGATATTGGACAAGTTCTAGTGTGGACTTGTTGAGCAGATTTGAGGTAAGTCTTTGAGAAGACTTGTGGACAGATTTGTGTGAGCTTTTGTGGAATCTTACAATACAAATTTGAGGATAGAGTTTGGTACAAAGTTGAAGACAGGTTTGTGCTAGATCTAAAACAGAGATTGAGGACAGAATTGAGGATAAATTTTGGTACAAATTTGATGACAGATTTATGCCAGATCAGAGACAAATATTGAGCATATTTGTTCTAGAACAAAGGACTATGTTTAGTGCAGCTTTGAGATAGAGCTTTGAAGGTGACAGAGTATAGAGGACAATATTCTCCAGTGTATAGATATCCATTAGCTAGGGCAATGAGGAGAGGTTTCTTCAATGGATAGAGATCTATTAGCCAGAGTAGTGGGGGAAACAATTCCTCTAGAATATCACCAGTCAAAGATTAGGAGAAAGGTGTTCTCTTGTGGATAGATATCCACGAACTTGATTAGGGGATTGATGTCTCCTATGGACAGAGATCCATAAACATTGTAGGGAAAGGATTTTGAAGAGAATTTATTTGAGAAAAAATTATAAGGAATATTTTCTCCGTGGAGTAGCCCACATTGTGTGAACCACGTTAAATCATGTCTCTCATATGTGTGATGCTTTGTGTGATGTTTATTGCTTTAATATTGCTGATGGTATCATTTGGATTAAAAAGCATAAAGTTTTATCTTATATTGTTCACCCCCCTCTCAGTATAAGCACATATTCTTCAATCTTCATTTTTTGGATTGCTTCTTATTTTTTACAAAGCTTTACTCAATTCTGACTTGCAGTTTTGGATTGCAAGTCTTTCTGTGCTTGCTCATTTTGGAGTTGTTGATTCGATTTTCTTCTCTTAGATACAAATTGTGTGGTCAATAAGCCCTTGAGAATCACTATTTCCTCCACTTGTGTTTCTTCTACCTCTTCCTCTAAGTTCCCATCAATTTCTTCTCTAGTTGTTGTGTTCTCTAGTGTATCTCCTAAGATCTCTAATGAGTTGTCAGCTTCAATTGTAGGTATCTTCTCTTTATATTTAGGAGCCATCACATCTAGAGAGGTAATTTCCTTTTCTCCTTCATTAATACTTGCAAATTTATTTTTATGCTAGAATATTTTTTGATCCTGTGGTTGAGGTTGTCACTTCTTGCTTCTTAATCTACATGGTCTCCTTCTTACTTCTAAAATTCTAGTTCTTCCTTTTTTGTTTCTTGTGCTTGTTTAATTGGGTAGTTTTGGGATAAGTATCCATAGTCATGGCAGTTTATACACTTGAATGGTATATTCTTATAGTCTAGGGGTTGGTTATGTATCCAATTAAACACATTTATTCTAATATGCTCAAGCAAACCCTTTTTCAAATTGATTTGCATACAAATGTGTGCGCATATAGCATTATTGGCCTTTGGAGGAGCCCAATTAATGAACGTTCCAATAGAATTCCCTATTAATTCCATTGAATATTTGTTTCATAAGTGTAGTGGTAGAAATGACAACCTCACCCAGACAAAAACTTCTTCAGGCTCCTCCTCTTGAGGATCAAATTTTGTGCTCCACAGAGTCATGTAGAGTGGGATGGATCCCAGAAACTAGGGACCTCCATGAAAGATAGTGCTCTTTTCCTCCATAGAGGCAAATGTAATGATAAAGTATCCCCTGCCTATCATCATAAATTCATAAGAGGAGACTTTACCCCCTCAATGTGTGTTAATCCATTTCTAGATTGCGATTGGACTAGGTCATATATCCCCAAATTTGCATGCAAGGGCTTGGGTGGAAAGCATGAGCAAAGACTGTTGGATGAGGGTTGGAGGCACCTCAATCATAGGAGACTCATCTAACTTGGATAAAAAGGTACCATTGTTAGAGCGAGCATGTGGTTTTGGATGGGGTGCTTTCCTCGCTTTAAGCACTTGATGCATATGATCCAGATTCTCCTCATCAAAGGGAAACTATTGTGAAAACACAAAGAAGGCCTCCTAGCCTGCTTGTCTAAAAAGTGAGTTGTTGTTGTCATTGCAACCAACAAATTACCATAAATCACTTCTCAAAGAAGAGGTCCTTGTTTTCAAAGCCCAAACCAATGAAACATTTTCAAAGCTAAAGCCAAAGGAGTACCATACTTGAATTGATACTCGTGATCTCTCCTGGAAAAATAAATCGATGCTAGGGTTTTTTGTCTTCCCCTAAATTCATTCCTCCTCCAACCAATGAAATATTTTTCTAGAAAAATAAATTACTCACTTGTGTTTTTTTTTCTCTATGCTTCACTTTGCAAACCCTAGCTTTGTTGTGTGCACTCCACAATTCTAGCCAAACAAACTTCTTCAAACTAGCCGATCTACTTGAAAAATGTGAGCATGAAGCGTTTCTCGCTAGTGGATGAAACTTTGTCCAACCCTACCACATACATCTAAGGGTTCCAAAAAACCCAACCTCTTCAGCTGCTAAAATAGTGGATCCATTTCATAAAACTCAAGCTTACACAAAATATATTCTACTCACTAGCTTAACATTCATTCTTAGGACACTATCACTATTTCAATGCATTTAGGCATATGACCATTACCACTCATACATAAGAGGAAATTTTTAGGTCTGACCATTCCTTCCAATAGTATATTAGGAATTGTGATGAAAATATTAACTTAAACTCCAACATATCTGTCAATTTTGGGCCTAAACTCATAGTGAGATAACAAATTTAAATACAACTCCTAGATCAAACTTATGCTTCACCATGATATTGTAACTACTCAATTGTTATTTGATCTCATATATGAATTCTTCCAACATCCATTCCCAATAAGATTGAAATATTTTAAACAAGTGATTATGAATCCATTTATTCATTCAAGAATTTGACCTTCAAATTAGAATATGCACAAGTTTTAATGTCAAGCCATAGGAAAAATACTTCTCACATTCTATCAATTAAATAATAAGAACTTCAAAGTTTGAATTGGAATCCTAGTCCACAACTCATCTACCTAAGGATCTTATTTATACATATTTTATGCTTAATTATGTAAACAATAAGCCTTACAATTGGATAATTAACACTAGAAATGTACACAATCTTACAACCTTTAATCATATTTTGTACATGAGCAATCAAAGACATAACTTTGCCCATACATAGTTGGAACTTTTATAGATTTTTACAACAATATAAAATTCCTCTAATAGTTGTAAATATTTTGGACAACCACAATTAAGGAGAAATATTTACTACTTTTACTCCCTCTAAGCACCACAAGCATTCCAAAAAAAAAAATTAATAAGATCTCATAATTTTAAAAGCATGGACTTATGAAGAACTCTTAGCAATGCCATAGACACATGCAAAACATATGAACCTACATTTAAGCTCCTAACATACTCATAGATCAAGTTCTCCTATATGGATCACATCCATCTTCATAGTAGCCTAGCTTACTTTGACAATTCTAAATCTAGGGATTGCATCCCTCTTCGAAGAAGTTGCACTTGTTCTAGCATAATTTCATTCATCCAGCCTTGGAGAAGACTTGCTTGCTCCTAGCACAATTTGATCAATTTAACAATAGGCTACCCTTATCTCCTCTCCTATAATGTTTAATATGGAGAAGCTACCTCTTCACTTCATGCTTAAAATTTTGGTAGTCATACCATCCTTCAACCTAACTATTTGTTTGAAATTTAAATGCATAAATTTACAATTGCAAATTCATAGGACACCTCAGGCTAGCTTATAGATAGAAAATTATTTCAAACAAAAAATACTTGTCCACACATGCATACATTACTAAGTCCTGATAACAAAATATAAACTACTTTAAGAAACTCTTGGTCCCGTGAGAGATACCTTAGTGATAAGTCTTTGGGTTTTCATCTAGGAGACCCAAGTTCAAGCCTTGGTATGGGGGACCGAGACCCCTCATAAAACTCATGCTTTACCCTAATTTTTTTGTCCTATGAGGGATGCCATAATGGTATGTCTTTGGATTATCATTTAGGAGGCCCGAGTTCAAACCCCAATACAAGGGGATCGGAACCCTAATAAAAACACGTGATCTACCCTAACATTTTAGCTTAGAAAGGAATAGACTAGTTGGTAGTGGTTGAGTGCTTTTTAATGGGCTACCATGGTTTGATTCCCTAGAGGGTTGAGGGTCTCGTTGACTTCATCTTTACCTAGAAAGCTAGGGATTATAGAGGTTTCCTATGCAACAAAAAACAAAAAAAAAGAACAAAACAAAACATAAACTACTTTAAGCAACTCATCCACACACTGCAGAGAGTCTTGGTCAAGAATAGGGTTATTGTTGGACAATTTATTTCTACTTGTATTATCATCGACCTAAAAACTATGAAGGCTTAACTTTTTCTTTAGCTTTGTATATGTAGGTTTTCCTTTTTCAATATAGAATTTAATTCTTTCCTTTATTGTGTTTCCTTGTTCCTTCCCTTTATCCACTACTCCCATGTGGATCTAATTTTATGCATCAAAATTAGAATTTAGTTAAATTAAAATTAAGTGAATAATGTATTGGTTAAAAATAATTTCAAATTATTTTATTTAATGATTTTAGGACTTTGAGTCCATAATTATTAAAATAATTCAAATTTTAAAATAATAATTTGCAATAACCTTATTTCATTTCTTAACTTGAGAATATCCTGATATTCTTTGGTATCTAAGTTTATAATATATATATATATATAAATTTAAAGATAATGGAACGGTTTTAAAGACTCGTAACATCAAAACCTATTTTTATGACGACCCACAAATCTCAAAACAATCACTAGAACATAGTTTAGAAATTTGAGTGGCTTGGTGATGGAGATTTTAAAATTTTAGATTGAAGTTTATTTTTAAGATGATTTGTAAATCTTAAAACGAGTTCGGTAGAATATAGTTTAAAAATTTGAGTGACTAAGTGTTGGAGACTTTAAAACTTTGAATAAAAATTTAAGGTTCAAATTATCTAAGGAAGGTCATGGTTGAAAGGAGACTACTCAATATTATGTATTGGTTATTGATTGTAAGGGTTTTCGCACTAACCAAATAAAAAAAATTATACATTATATTAAAATATATATAAATTAAAGTATATTCATATATTAAATAAACAAAGAATCGTTTTATATAATTTATTAACGAAATTATAATTAAATCATTATATAAATATTATGAATTTTAAAAACTAATATATATATATATATATATATATATATAAGAAGCAAAGGTTACAATCACGATTTTTAGTAATTACCAACACAACTGGTAGGGTTCAAACTATCTACGAAGGCTCCCAGGACTTCCACCGTCTCGGTACATGATAACCCGGCGTGAGATGGGGACCGTCGGACGCACAAGGGTTGCACCGTCGTCATCAATCTGGCGCACCACTCAAAGGAATCGGATCTGGGCTATTGTTTGTGCATAGACAAGCCCATGGGATTGGAACCTAGGTCTCCTCTCGGTAAGCGCCCCAACTTACCAATCCCCCTAAACCCACGGACAATTTTAAAAACTACTTTAACCCCACCTCACCTCACCTCACCCCACCCCACCCCACCCCACCCCACCCCACCTCACCTCACCGTGATCCAATCACGATTTATTTTTGTATCTTAACAACATAGACATTGATAATAAAAGTCCACTTTTGGTTATCGCCCATAAAGGAAGTCCAGCATTAGGTGAAATGATTTATAAATTGTGCCAATTGGATGTCAAGAGTGGTGTTCATCCATTACCTAAGCACTTGAACAATGATGCTAATGTTAGGTCACCACAAGTATAATGGAGTTGAAATCTTTAGTGCGAGGTTGTCCCTAACATGGGGAATATCATCCCACCTTTTATTTTAATGTTATTTTTAGTATATTTTTTTAAATGTTACTTGGAAATAATAAATTTAGGATGAGATTGTTATGTTGTGTCTAAGTTCACACTGTCTTAGGAAGAGGAGATGGGAGGTTATTTTAAGTTATTTATGACACCAATGTCAACGAGTTAAAGGTAGCCGACCATTTTATTTTTATTATTATTTATTATACAAGAATGACAATAAGATTAAGACTTCGTGTATCATTTTCAAACAAAAGATATTTTGATGTTTAAAAACCATGAGTTATTTTTTAATAGAAATTAAAACTGATTTTATTTATATTAGATTTTTATTACATAGTGGTATTATAATAAGGCTTGTATATTATTTTTGTATTATAATAAGACTTGGGTTTTCATAGGTCTCCTCTTTGAAATGTTGAGAACCCTAACTAATTGACTAATGCCACTTCATAAATTAACCAGTTATAATTATATATAAATATAAGATTTATGTTTGAGCCTTGTGATTACCTAAAATATTTGAATGTGCAAGCTTAAATGACTGTTTTTATTAAATAAAATTTTATATAAGATTAATGTGCATTACATTATAACTACATAAGTAATACTATAGTAGTTTGATAATTAGTCTCTTCAAACAAACTTAAACTGATTGAATTTATGATAAATATAAAATATTATCATTTTTTTTATTACATATTAATTGCAAATCAACATTCTCGATAAGTATTTTAGAGAACTCTAATATCCAAAAACACTCGAAAATATAATTTATAATAAATTAATTTTAAAAATAAAAAATATTAATATAAGTATGAGATTGGCTCTTTTAAGAAAATCTATTGTTAACAAATTGTGATAGTAACCTTTCTCTAAATATTGAGGTTGTTAACCTATTCTAACTATAGTGTTGAAATGTGTTAAATTTTCACTTATGGAATATGGACATTATGAGATATAATATATTGCATTTGCTTACAAGTAGAGATTCTATGATTTTATTTTTTTAAGGGATAAGTTTGCATTAAATATGATCTTATAGTATGTTGGCTTTTTACTTAGTATTTTATGGTATGTTGGTTTTTTATTTAGGGTAGTTTTGAATTTTATAGTATGTTGGTTTTTTACTTAGTTTAACTTTGTATTTTATAGTATGTTGGTTTTTTTACTTAGTGTAATTTTGTATTGATACCCCTGCCTCCTTGGGTCTTACCCGAAAGTGGCATCCCTTTTGGGATATTTTCCATTAAAAAAAAAAAAAAAGTGTAATTTTGTATTGGTGAAGTATTTATACTCCACTCAACAAAGTATTTTTATATTAATTTAATTGATGATGATTTTTTATTGTGAGTGAGGATATTTGGTGTTACAGAAACTATAATCATTTTTTAATGTTTATATTTCTTTTTTTTTATGTTATATATTTTTTTAATAAGTTATATGTAGCTTTTATTAGGGGTTAATTGATAATTGTTGTTAAGTCAATTAAACCATGCCTAAAATGCCTTTTCATCATAGATATTTTTCATTTCTTTTTCTATCAAATATATTGGTCATCTTCCTCAAAGTGCTATTTTTCCACAATCAACTCCTTAACATCATTTTCATTAAGAGATAATATCTCACTTGGCTAATTTTCTTCTAAAATTTAATTTTCACCAAGATGAAGATCAACACCACAATTAGCTAATTTATTTGCTACCTTAATTATTATTTTTTTATAGACATGCTCACATTTTCAAGAGATTACCTCCAATAAGAGATGATGAGCATCAACAATAACATTATTTTTTATCCAATTTTTACATCCATTTTTATTAATAACATCAATGATAGTTTGTGAACCCCTTTAATTAAACTATATTTCCATCCTTTTCCAATTGCAATTTTAATCCCTATAAGAAGTGTCCTAGCCTCTGCATAGTTGTTAGGTGAAGTTCCATATGATTCTAAGTGAGGAGAACTTTACCTTTAATATTTTGAAAAATACCACTCCACGAGTTTTTCCCAGATTTTCAATAAAAGCTCCATCAAAATTATTTTTGATAAATCCAATTTATGGATATTTTTATTTTACCTTAGATCAAAGTAGACTTTTTTCTTTAATGTCATTATCATAGATGACTTTTCCATGTATATTCAAATCATGTAACCAAGTTCTTACCACTTATTTTTCCACATTTAAGACTTCCCATGATGAGCACCATATCTGTAAACTTTCTACAAGAGAGGCAATAATACGATCCCAAACTTAGGCATGATTTTGAGATTTATTTTTAAAAAATCTATTATTCCTTTCAAGCAATATATTTCAACAAATAATGACAAGACCAATCCTCCATAGAATACATAATGCTTTTCCTTTGAAATATTTTATCCAACATTTCATCAACTCTTTCAATGTTGGTGGAGGTTCATATTTTTTAAAAAGTAAACCGAAATGGTGTGAGAAAAGGGATAATGAAGAAGTGATAGATTTTTTTAGATCCTTCTCACACAAGTCACATTTGAAAGTTCCATAATATCCTCTTATTTGTAGGCTCTTTTCTATAAGAATATTACTTTGAACTGCTAACAAAAGGAGTGTTGTGGCCTTAAGGAGAGCCTCTAGTGACCAAACATTCTTCCAAGGAAAATCTTTAGGATTAGAAAATTTTGATTGTTTTAAACCCTTATATTCCAACTTGGCGAAGTATCCACCATATTTTGATAGATTCCAAACCAACTCATCCTTTCATGTAAAAATCAACAAATAAAACTCTTCAAACATATTTTGAAATTTATTTAGCAATTTGTTTGAGTTCCTATCCTTCAACCAAGTTAGTAATATAAATCCATGATCTCGATTATTGCTTAAATTAATATAATCTTTGGCCTTTGGACCTTTACAAGCTAGGTATGCTCGAGCCAATGGTTACCATTTTGATTCAAATATAAGAGGATAAGGCTTCATCTAAGCATAAAAACAAAAATTTGCATATTTTCCCTCATTAACTAACCATCTAATATGTTTCTTGATCAATTGCAAACTATCTAGTAGGAAGTTTCATGTCTATAATCCTTTGGGTAGGGTTATTTTCTTATAAAAATCCATTGCATCAAGAGAACCTATATACTTTTGAAGTAACATTTTTGCCCAATTATTTCCTTGATCTATGAATAATGTCCACCCAAGTTTTGTCCCTAAGGCAAAACTCACAAACATGCTCCTCCAATATTCTTTCCTTTGCAAACCCTATCCCACTTACAAAAAGAAAGCCTAATTTTTTCTCACATCCTTTCCAAATAAAGTCTCTTTGAATTTTATTATTTGTGTATGCTATACATGTTGGCAATCTTTAAAGTGACATCATATAAATAGGTATGGATTGCAATGTAGTTCTTATGAGTTGTAAACTTTTTGCCATGGTTAAGAACTTACCTTTCTAACTTGCCAAAACAAAATTTCATTCTATCCAAACAAGATATCCAAATATCCTTTTTCTTTCCTTTATGAGACAAAGGAATACCCAAGTAGGTTGATCGATTTATTTTAACTTTAAACCCTAAAATATCTATAATAATTCGTTGTAAATCTAGGGCAATATTAATGAAAAATCCTTGATTTTCTAGTATTAACCAATTTTCCAATAGCCTTCTCATAGCATGATAATATTGATTTAAACTCCATGGTTCACTGAGTGAGGGATGTCCCAAAATAAAAGTATCATTAACAAATTGGAGATGAGATTTGAAGGGACCATTTTTTGTAACCTAAATACCTTTGATTTTTTGTTTCAATTTTTCCTTTGAGAAAGCTCTCCCTAATGTCTCCACAATAATAATAAATAGATACGAAGATAGTGGATCACATTGGTGGAGTCCAAAAGATAAATTAAAGTAACTGACAAGAGAACCATTGATCAAAATAGAACATTTTGAAATGTTATAACAACATTTAATAAATTCAAACCAATTATGATCAAAACCAAACTTTTTGATAATATCATGTAGAAACTTCCAATAAACTCTATCATATGCTTTGTTCATATATAATTTCATAAGCATGCCTAGTTTTTCATGGAATGAAGATAATGTATGGCCTCATATGCAATGAATACATCATTAAGAGTTTGTTTTCCATAAATAAAACCACCTTGCTCCTATGAGATAGCATAACCTAGAATATATTTTAACTTGTTTCCATAGGTTTTAAAATGATCTTATAAATCATATTACAAAGGCTTATTGGATATTTGGTCGTTTTTATTGGGAACTAATATCATAAAACTGGTATTGATCTCACTTATTGTAGCCTTCCTTTTTGGGGCCTCTTCAACCACAACCAACATATCGCTCTTTAATAAATCCAAAAAAAAATTAAAAAATGACAGGAAATCTTTTGGGACCAAGTGTCTTGTTAGGATGGAAATAGAAATACTTCATGTAGCTCCCCCATAGATATCTTTTTCATCAAGACTTCACTTTGTCTCTATGTGGTAATTGATGGAATATTTTATAAAATCTTATATTGTGCCTCCTTATCTTGCCCAATATTTGACAAAATATTTTAGAAATAATTAATTGCTTCCTTCCTTATATTTTCTTCTTCCTCAAAATTTCTTCCATCTAGAGTTAAAATATTTTTAATGCGATGTGTTGGAAATTTGAGCATGTTTTGTTGTCATTGATTTCAAGATGTTTGATGTCCTAATATGATGGAATTAATATCAAGAGGTTGATTAATGTCAAAAGGTTTAATGTCCTAAACTGATGGAAATATTTGTGAGAATATTTCTCTTGGTGGCACATGAGGTATAAGGCAGCAAGAAGAAAGGAATACCTCTCCATAATATTTGATAAAGGATTTATAAATCACCTTGGTGGTAATTTCGCAAAGGTTAAAACATTCATTAATGGTGGCAATGTTATCCCTAAAAAGAAAAGGCCCAAAAGGTTTTTAAATATTTAAATTATAATATTTAAATCCTTTGGATTTAAATTATTATAATTAAATATAATAATTAAAATTCGAATTGCAAAAATAATCTGACGTCAAATATAGAGGAGAGAATGTGTATTAATAGGCTAATATTTAGCCTAAGCCTATGGTGTATTCGAATCATTAAACCCCCGAAGTATTTTCCTTGCACGTTCGATGTGGCGGAGAATGTTAGAATAACAAATTATATCCTAAGTTGTTACTAGGATAAGTTGTATGGTTGAGATCAGTCAGTTAGTTATGATCCAATGGATCAGATTGTAAGCACTTGTTATTTAAGCAAGGTCATTTCAAGTTAATAATATCAAGTATTCTATTTTCCAACATGGTATCAGAGCAGGCTTTCCCTACCCTATGAGCCTGAGGAGTTTTTCCTCATGGAGGGATTTCCTTCATTGAAAAGGAAATCCCCCCTCATTTTTTTCTCTTCAAAGGGAGTGTGTTATCCATCATTGATGGATCAAAAACCAAAAGCTTGATAAAGATTAATGGCAGAAAAATATATATTTTTTAGTGATTTATTTTATTGTTGGTTGCGGATTAGTGGGAGCGAATGATTTTTTGGGAGGTCTTTCATATTGTTGGTGCAGTACGTGTTCCATCCCATTTCTGTTGGGAGTTTGGTAGATTGGAAGGTATTGAGGGTGATTTCATATTTTTTTTTTTTGTAAAACCCTAATTTTTGTTATCCAAAGAACCATTTGAAAGGCCCTTTGCAGTTCATTGAAGGTCGCGTCTCACAGTTTGAGGTTGCACTCAGCTATCAATATACCCAACGGAATTTATGGCGACAGATGTTTGTTCTATTTTTTTCTTTATTCTTGAGGATGTTGTGGAGGACGTTGGCTTCGAGGGCGAAGAAAAGATGTTTCTTGGCTTCGTGGGTGGATTTTTTTGGCGAAAGTTGGTTCTGCTTGCATTAAACATGGAAGTTGGTTTTGCTTTATAGACATGCGTGTATGGCACAGATCTTCGTTCAAGTGATGTCAGTTTTGAGCAATGAAATTTTACGGTCGGAGTTGAACGCCAGAGTTTCTCAAAGATCTTCCAGATCATTATGATGGTGCAACCGATTAAGAAGGATATGGATGACGCTGGTCTACAAAGAATCAGATCCAAGACTCTATTCCTCATGGGCAATTCTGCAATATTTTCCAGATCTGACTGCTCCAAACAAATAAAAATGAGGAGCATGTTGTTAAAAGATCTTAGTGTAACGTCTTTACCACTCTACAAGTCTTAACACGAAGGACCACCTATAGATTTCTTTTTGCCATACCTTGCGCGCAGAGGAGGACCCATTCAAATTGATGTTGTCCCACTCTAATTCCATTCATGTGTTGTAATGGGAGCGGATCTCTAATTGCATGGGTCATGGGTCGTCAACGAAGTAGCACCCCATACCGTTTAACAGATTCTACTGCGGTTTTATGGATCATTCACTAAGATTGCACATATTGAGTAGATTTACGACGATGGGTGCAGATAACTACAATCATGGCGGACTAGCTTGCACAGACTAAGGTCTGTTCAACTACTGGTTCTCATCAGATTGTATGGATGAGTTGTCGTTTATGGTACGCATCACACAACACCAATGCATATGAAAATGTTGCATTGATGGTGACTACAGTGAAGAAGCATGGGCTCACTGTTATCGACATCATCGATCTTAGTGACAGAATATTTACATACTCCTTCCTGAGAGACGTATAATATCGTTGATGAACGACTAAACAACTGCAGTGGAGCGCGGGATGAGTTGTTGCAATTTTGATCGATGGTCGAGGATTTTTCAAATTTTCCCCGCTCCTATCCTGATGGTAAAGACAAAAAATATCAACCACATTGGGCCTGTTTCAGCGAGTCTGGAAAGCGACAATAAATGACATTGCTTAAGGGACCTTTGTTCATATCTGATTTTCTGTTTTAGCCCATTTTTTTATCTTTCATGGATCAAAGACTGCATTATTTTGCTCGTGAAATCTTCTGCCGCCATCGGAGCCTACAATTTTTATTGCATGGACCCAACTACTGGTTTAATCTTTAACTGGCGTTTTCCACATTTGGCATCTGCAAAAAATGTTGCGATTTACTGGTAGCTAAACTACGTGAGGAGAATTCAAGGGCCGCGATGAAGGTCACGATGGTCTGTTTAAATTTGCATATGTGGGGCGCGCTTTGAAGACCACCGACAGAGTGAGCAATCAAAATGATGGTGTGATGTTTGCCTCCAAACGTGCATCGGAGATGATCATGAGGCCCCTGTACCAAATCTACAGAATGGCAAATGGTAAATTTACAGCACGTTTTCCTATTAGCAGCGATATACGCAAATCGATCTATGGAACTGCATTGCGGGAATTGCTGCCATTCATGTTTGGATGTCCATTTATGCTATGTTTTTAGCCTCACAGCGTTCGCGACGATGAGTTCTCCATTTGAATCCACAAAGGGAACCGTGAATGGGCCCGTTGAAGAGAAGGATGATGATGCATTTCTAAAAGTTTGACAGTAAGGGCAATATGTTTTTTTTCGTCGTCAGCATGTTCGTTCGAAGAATTTTAGGAGCCTGGGGCCCATTTCTGTAGCTGCATATAAGTAAAAAGGTGATGTTTTTTTTTCTTAAGGTAAGCATGTTTTCTGCCTGATGAACGCAGAAACCCTCACATCTTCAGTAGCACAAGTTATCGCATTCAACCATCGACTGTTTGAGGTGTTTTACCGATATGTTGTGTGAGCTTGATCTGCTGGCGGAGCGACAGATCAGGTTGTGAACGGGAGAAATTTTTTTGGCATGATGGAGGATTAATTTTTCCAGACTTTAGTCATTGGAGTGAGCACCCATATGCACTGTTGGATTGTATGTGGTTGCGACGCTCTTCAGCCTGACGATGTACAAACTGAGCGTATGGCCCATATATTTTAATATTTTTTACCATGTGGTAAGGAGGGCTACAATTTTTCACAGTTAATCGTCAAGAAAAACGGAACCAGTGCGGCTTCGACCTGTTCATGGGGGAGAATCGTAGCCGTCAAAAATGTGGCGTGAGCATGCCATTTTTTTGCCACTGCGAGAGTTTGATGGTGGTTCCAAATGGTTTTCCTAGCACTACCATGGAGAGGACTTATCTGAGATTTTTTTTAAGATATGGAGGCTTGTTGTTTCTTATGCCTGAGCACTTGAGTGTTGTTGTTTGTCTATGGTGTGCAGTGGCTACTTTGGAGCTGTGTGGGCGGTGGCTACTTTGGAGGATGTCCACATGGCCGGAGGATTTGGTGTCGACGGAGAGTCTCTTGCGACCGCCATGTGATTCAATACCAGATGCATAAGAAGAAAGCACTGCTAGCCACAAGATTTTTGAATTTGCATTTTATTGAAGGGGCAATTGGTTGGTTTTATGAATGGGGGGAGAATTTTTTATGTTTGATCCACTTTTAAAAGTTTTTTTCAACTTTAAAATATAAGGGCCACATTTATTATTTTTCCCCACATTTTAATTTTGCCATGTAAAAAAGATATTTCGGAAAGATTTTTTTGTAAAAGAAGAAGACTGTTATTTTTCCTACAGATGAAGGCCAAATTCGACACCCAAGCATAGGGGTGTTTATAGTCATCGGAAAGGTTTTTTTGAGACGGACACAATGTTGGTGTCTTTTTTTAGTTTTGGAACTATTTTCCATACTTTTTTATGACTCGAAATATATTGTATCATGGAGTGCATTATCGGTTGAACCCGACACTCCTACACATTTGTTAATGTGATCCTAGTATCTAGTCATATCCTCTATATCACCTAGCGAATGCAGTGGCTGGTTACCCATGCATTCCGGTAGGATGAGGAGGTCACCATAAGGACGCGTTCAAACACTACATTGGTGCCCTTTTATTTCTAGATTCCCTTGAAGTAAGTTGTTTGTCCACTCATTTTGGACCTTGTTATCAATCCATTGTGTTCGTATAGGTGGAAACCACTACTTATGCTTGTGGAGTCAATTTGGACATCCCTTGCAATTCTTGTGGTTCCTTCCACACTATCTTCACACTCTTCTTTTTGTGAGACACTTTGGTTTCAAGGTATTTTTCTTTAGTGACCTTTTTTCATGGTTCACAGCCTTGATATGTGTCACAAGCACCAGTTTAGGAGTATAATTTCATTCTCTTTGATGACGAGGCTTCTCTACTTTTTTAAGACATCTTATGGATCCTTTGCAGGCTTCTTGATGGAAGTTGTCCTTAAGGGGGTTGATAATATTCCTTCATCCTCCATGCACATCTTCCTCCTTCTTCTTTCTATTCTGGCAGGTGGTTTTCTCCCTTGTGGTTTTTCATCATCTCTCTAGCAGGTTTGTTTTATGGATATATTCTACATGAGTACCTTATCAAGACTTATTGCCGACACTCATACTTGTGGATATGCCCCTTATTTTATTTTTGTTGTTTTTCTCTTCCTCGTAGTATCACTTAAGGGGGGTGTTAGTATATCCTAGTACCACTTAAGTGGGGGTGTTAGAATAATAAATTATATCCTAAGTTGTTACTATGATAAGTTGTATGGCTGAGATCAGTCAGTTAGTTATGATCCAATGGATCATATTGTAAGCACTTGCTATTTAAGCAAGGTCATTTCAAGTTAATAATATCAAGTATAATATTTTCCAACAGAGGAAACAGGAAGGAGATAGCATGAATTTCGATGCAAAATATTTGGTCAAAGCGTGGACGGGGTGTGTTCCCACTTGTGTGAGGTGGCAACCGAGCTGGTAAGCAAGGCTTGCAAGTGGTGTAGGAGGCATAAGGTGCGGGTTTGATTCGTGTGAAGGTCCTTTTGGCTATGTGGTCAATTTAAGTAAGGACAAGAGGGAGGTCTTGCATTGTGGTTATGTGTGGGTTGGCTAGCCCACACGATAGCCTAGAGGTGGCTAGGGCATGGGGCCAATAGGCAACGTGGATTCGACTCCCGATAGTAGGCAGCAGACGGCAGCAAAGAGGGATTAATTTTTATTAAAAATTAATTATGCCCTAAGGTCTAAAGTGGCTAAGGTATGTGCTAGGGAGATATAAGGTGTTTTAAATGGTTTTTATTTTTGCAATAAAAGGGTTATAAAAATAATTTTTGGTTGAGCAAAAATTAAGGTAGCTTGTTTTGTTAATGCATTGGGATAAAAAGTGAAGTGATATTTTATTTATCTTTTGGAAATGCATTAACGACAAGTAGGAGATATAAGGTGTAAATGAAAAATTTTCTTGTGTAATTGGTAACTCTTGTTGATGAATTTTATTGGCAAAGTAAGGAGTAATAAGGTATATAAGTGGTTTGGCATATTATTAATATTTGTATGGTGAAATATTTGTTGAGGTGAAATATTCATGTAGATATTTTGAGATAGATTGTTGTTATCTAGCCCTAAATTGGCACAAAAGGATTTGATTGTGAGACAGGTTTTGAAGACATATCTCCATCAAAGCAAAGAGGTATGGACACATCATATTTTGTTTGAAGTGTTTTTTGGAATAAATATTATGAAACATAATGTGGAATTAAAATGATTTTTTGATAAGCATTGTTGGAAATATTTGAGTGAGGCTTATATGCCTCATTGTTGAATGTTTAGAGAACATTTGAGATAGAGACAGAGAATTATTTGAGTTAAGGTTTGAGACCTACATTGTGCTCTTTGTTTGAATAAGTATGAAAACACTTGTTTAGGGTTTGTGAGCAAGTTGTGTTTCATTGGTTGAATGATCGAGTAAAACTTCTTGAGCATTGGTTTTGAGTGATATTAAAAATTGAATGTGCAAACATTAGAAATCAGATTTGTGAAAGCAATAGTGTAGATCAAAAAGATAGGTGTCATGTGCTATATTGAATATATATTTAAAAGAGCAATAAAAGTAAGACATGTGGAAGTGACAGACTTAATGATTGAGTAGAACATATTGATTTTTGATAGAGTACATCATTCTCTATATGTTCTAGAGGTTAAACGAATTCTGGATAGAATATGTCTAAACTGCTTCAAGTTAAAGGAATTACTTTGAAGATTAGATAAAGCATTTGATAGCATTGTGTGCAAGATTTGAGATTGATTGAGCATATTTTGTGAGTTGTTTTAAGCATGTGTTAGAACAGGTTTGAGCATATGCTAGAGCAGATTTGAGCAAGTCTTGGTGAAGACTTGAGAGTATATTGAGCAAGTTTTTGAGAGGACTTGAAGGTAGATTTGAGTAAGTATTGGTGAAGACTTGAGAGTAGATTGAGTAAGTTCTTGAGAAGACTTGAAGGCAGATTTGAGCAAGTCTTGGTGAGGACTTGAATGTAGAATTGAGTAAGTTCTTGAGAGGACTTAAAAGAATATTTGAGCAAGTCTTGTGAAGACTTGAAAAAACATTAAGAGTAGGGTTGATTTGTTCAAGCTTCATGTTAAGGCTTGGGGTAGATCTAAGCAGAGTTGATTGGTTGATTTGTTCAAGCTTTGTGTTAAGGCTTGGGACGTATCTAAGCATAGTTGATTGGTGATTATATCAAGCTTTATGTTAAGGCTTGATGACATATTTGAGACAGAGGTTACTGTAGATTTGTGAGAAAATTTATGAGCATATTTGTGAAGAGTTAGAGCAGATTTGTACTAGACTTAGAACAGATTTTGGTACAGATTTGAGATAGAGTTGAGAGCAAGCTTTGAAGGTGATAGAGTAAAGAGAACAGTAGTCTCTAGTGGATAGAGATCCATTAGCCAGTGTAGTGGGGACAAAGGTCTCCTATGGAGAGATATTCACAAAGCCAGAGTAGTGGGGGTAGAAGTCTTATAGAAGATCATCAACTAGAGAGAGGAGAAAGAGTTCTCCTATGGATAGAGATCCACAAACCAGAGCAGAGGGGAAAGATTTCTCCTGTGGAGTGTGATCTATGAACCAACTGGGAAGATATAGTTCTTCTATGGAGAGAGATCCACAAACCAATTGAGGAGATAGAGTTATCTTGGATCAAGTTCCACGAACCAGAGAAAATGGGAAAGAGTTCTCCTGTGGAGAGAGATCTACAAATCAGAGCATATGGGATTGGTGTCTACTTTGTATAGAGGTCCATAAACATTGTAATAGGGAATTGATTCCCAAGAAGATTTTTTGATAAAATTTAGTAGAAATATTTTCTCTGGAGTAGCCCACATTAGGTGAACCACATTAAATTGGTGTCTCTATTGTGTATGATGATTTGTGCATTGCTTTGATTACTTCTAATGATATTGCCATTGACAATATTTTCAATAAAGGGGTTTTAATTGAATAAAAAAGTGGAATTAGAAAAGAGGTAAAATATTTTTATCATAATATTCTAGGATCAGAGAAGACTGAAGTTCTTAATGATAAACTTCTTCAAGATGTACCTTCAGTTATAACAAATGAAGACAATAGGAAATTTATGGAGCCTATTACTCTAGAAGAAGTTCATTTAGGTATTTAATCTTTTAATAAGGATAAATCCCCAGGTCTATATGGGCTCTCTACAGCTTTTTACCAACATAATTAGGATATAGTGAAGGATTCTTTATTGGTGGTAGTGGAACGGTCTAGGGTAATACAATACATACCTTATAAAATAAATGCAACATATCTTACCCTAATTCCTAAAACGAAGGATTCTTAACTATTTGATTCTTTTAGACCCATAATCCTATGTAATACAACATATAAGATTATCTCCAAAGTGATGGTGAATCGATTAAGGTCATTATTAAACAAAAATATTTTAGAAGAGCAAGGAGGATTTATGAAACAGAGACAAATTCTAAATGGTATCATAGTAGCTCATGAACTTATACATTCATTAGCTTCAAGAAAAGATAAATTGATAATCTTAAAACTTGATATGAGTAAAGCCTATGATAGGGTTAAATGGAATTTTCTTTTTGCATTTTTAGAAAAGTTTGAATTTGGTAAGAAATGGGTTATATGGATTAAAGCTTGTGTCTCTATAGATTCTTATTCGATTTTGGTCAATGGGTTAGTAACAAAATCTTTTAAATCCAAGAGATGCCTTAGACAAGGATATCCTCTATCTCCTTATTTTTTCATTATTATGGTAGAGGTTTCAAGTAGGAACTTAAAGAAGACTTAAAAATATGGGCTTCTAAATGGACTTAACGTTAGTAATAACATAAACAACATCACCCATCAATAATTTGTAGATGATACAACCCTTTTTGGAAGGGCAATGATAAATGAAGTCAGATCTTTGAATAACATTTTAAAGGAATACAAAAGAGCATCAGGGCAACAAGTTAATAAGACAAAATGTAAAATTTACTTTCTTAACACTCCAGCTAATATCAAAGCAATAATTTATAGGTCATTTAAAATGGAGCAGGTAAATTTACCAACAAATTATCTAGGGATATCTATATTTGAGAGGAGAATGAGAATAGAATTATGGAATTCAATTATTATTAAAGTTTAAAATAAAGTACCACCTTGGAAAGGTAGATGGTTATCATTAGCAAGAAGAGTGTAGTTAATTAAGTCAGTATTATAGACCATTCTACTATATTTTATATCATTGTATACTATAACAAAATTAGTTGAAAAAATATTAATCTATATTATGCGATTATTTTTATGGTTAGGTTTACATGATAAAAGAAAATTTCTTTTGGTGAAATGGAGCAAGGTGTGTGATGGTAAAACTAGGGGATGTCTATTTTTAAGAGATATTACAGATGTAAACTTAGATCTTAGGAAAAAAGTAATTTGGATATTGTACAAAGAGAGTCAAATACAATGGGCAAGAATTATTCTAAGTATGTTGAGCCCAATGATCCAAGCTTAATATTTACTGCATTCTCTCTACCAAAAGGTTCTGCTCTTTGGAATGGTATAAAAAAACTATTGATCCAATGATTAAAGGTTTAATATGGGTGGTGGAAAATAGAGATAAATTTTCTATTTGGATGGATACTTGGTGTGATAAAGAACCACTCAATTTAGATCCAATTTTGAAACCTTGGATGAAATTGCTTCAAGATAAATATGGTTATAGGGTATTATTTTGTACAAGGATCAAGAAGGAAGATACAAATAGAAAGAAAACAAATTTACAAGTATACAAGACATTGATGCTAGGAGGCAATTGA
This sequence comes from Wollemia nobilis, assembly GCA_028583015.1. NCBI lineage: Eukaryota > Viridiplantae > Streptophyta > Pinopsida > Araucariales > Araucariaceae > Wollemia > Wollemia nobilis. Next base: position 473,365 of record JAQPPZ010000104.1, on the reverse strand, counting down.
GTAGAAAGATAACAAATTTGATTATTCCAAGGGGAGCCAAGGATAAATTGATTTGAAAGTTGAATAGCTCAGGAGAATATACAATAAAAAGTGGATATAATGTAAAGCACCAACAAAACGATAATATCACTAGAATATGGCGAGATATTTGGGATAGCCCAAGAATTCCTAAAGTCAAATTGTTTGTTTGGCTAGTAGGTCATAGAAGAATTTTATCCTGGGATAACCTTATGAAAAGGGGTTTTCATGGCCCCTCTCAATGTGTTCTTTGTAAAAAGGAGGAGAGTATAGACTATCTCTTGGGACATTGCTCAATAGTTTGGAAACTATGGCAATGGATTCTTAATATGTTTGGTAAATGCATGGTGATGAATAGCAGAATTGAAGAATGATTAAAGCAATGGCAGAGCACTTAAAAAAGTGATACTTTACATACTATATGGGATATATCAAAAGATACAATACTTTGTACTGTATGGCTAGAAAGGAATAGAAGAATATTTAAATGAAAGGAAAATAGTGTAGAGGTAATGAAAAGGAAGATATTTTTAGCCATAGAGGAGTATAAACCAACCCTATCAACTCAACCAGTCCCTATTGTGGAAGCAGAGAGCATTGATAGATGGAGTCAAGTCATTAAATGGAATTATGATGTTGTGTATAAGAGAAGCAAAAATAAGGCAAAGAATATAAAGTGGTAACCACCATATGTGGAGTTGTTTAAATTAAATTTGGATGGAGCATCTAAAGGTAATCCAAGACCAACAACAAGAGGAGGAATAATTAGAAATAATATAGGAGATATTTTGTATCAATATGCTTTTAATAGTGGATTTAAGACAAATAATGAAGTTGAAGCTTGGGTAACTTTAGCAGGTTTAAAATATGTAAATAAATGAAATGGAACAGAGTATGGATGGAAGGTGATTTTTTCATAGTAATAAATACAATTTTGAGGAAAGCAAAGGCTCCATGGTACATACAAGAGATAATTGTGGAAATTCAAGATCTTTCTAGAGTTTGAAGAAATCAGGTTTACACATACTTTAAGGGAAGGAAAAAAATGTGTAGATAGGCTAGCCAATAGAGGGGTTTTGATTGATGATCATGAAGTTAAATTCTCCTTTCCATGGTTAGAGGAAGTAGTAAGTTTAGTTGAAGCTGACAAAAAATGTTGATTGCCTAAATCAAATAATGATTAAGAATTATTTATTTTATAACATTAATGTGTTTTCATATAAACTATTTATTATAATTTTTGTGGTTGCACTTGTGTTTCAGGAAGGAAACTAGCAATCCAAATTTGGTAAAGCGGACTATGATAGTGTGATTTTTTGGAAATATTACTCTACTAAGATGCAATGCATAGATATTAGAGGTGAAGTTTTGGTATTGTGAAGGTTGCTATAGAAAAATGTCAAGAAGGATGCTAAATTCTGGAATATTTGTATTCATACAAAAATTTGAAAATATCCAAAAAGTGAGAATCAAGAATTCAAATATTTTATGTAAATGGTGTAGGTTTTTAGCTATAGCATCTCAATTGAGATGAGAAGTGTATCTATTTGCAAACTCTCAAGCTCTAAAGAACAGAGTTGTAATTTTTCAAGGGTGGGGGACCTAAGTACAACTCCTTATTATCCAACAAAATAAACATACTCTAAGGAATCTATTTTGTAGAAAAACCCTAAAAAAAATTATAATACATTTGTATACTAATGTTACCATTGGGTAGAGCTCAAAAAATCATGTAATCTTGATAAAAAAATAGGCTTCAAATTCTTCCTTATGCAAAAGTTATGCCCTACAAAATATTTGGTATATTAGCACTCAAATAAAAAATAAATAAACGCTAAACCTTAGAAAAATATTCACCAAATCAATAACTACCACTTGGTGCCATTGGATTGGATATTGCATAATCAATCGGTGAATCTGAGCATGACAAGTGATTTGATATGAATGATTGGAATTCTCACCATATATATTAAAAAAAAAAGGTTTTGGAGCCGACAAGGCTTGAACCGAAGACCATCCACTTTGAAGCAAGAGAACATACCACTACACCATGCTCACAACTAATATGAAAGGAGATCAAATACCATATGATGATGTAGATAGGATGTTATTGCTCAGAGCAAGGAAAAATACCAATGTTAAATTTTGAACTTGGCACCTTTCATCCACAAGTAAACTACCCAACCATTATGTCATGTAGTCGGTTGAGGCATAAGGATACCAACCTCCACCTAGCCCATAGTCATCCATTTGTTGAAAGAAGACCTTCAAAAGAATTACCTATGGAATTTGACCTATTGAAAATAATATGCCTAACCTATGGAATTTGACCTATTGCAAATAATATGCCTAACTACTAAACCATAAAGGTAGATTTGATTGAAATGAAGAAGATAGATGTTCTTATATTGTTCATGTTGAGAAGACTCAAAAAAATCATTTTGTCAGGTTTTGAACCAGAGACCTCTAAACAAAGAGAAGGCCACACCACTATTCCATTAGCACTTATCAAATGTAGATTTATACTATCTTCTTTAGCACATATGCATTCCTTATTCAAAAAAATTGCAACTTGGTGATTCAATCCTACGATGGCCTACCAACCAACATGCCACTCCCTTGTCAATGGATGGAAAAGAAAGGACTCCATAGAAGATACCTTATGTGATTGTAGATAGATAAAAAAAGGCATTGGCATTTGAACCCCCCCAGCTCAAGACACATGACGTAATTATCATGTCATTTGTGTCAGTGTACTAATTCTACATCAAAATTCATGAATATGATATGGTAGGTTGCATGAAAGATAAAGCATGCAAATGCACCAAATACAATGACTTGAATTTTAAAATTTTAAATTTCAAGTTCAAATGACAAGCAATTAATGTAACCTAAAATCATCAATGAATGGATTTCTCTTCTATTGATGAGTGATATTGCTTAGGATCTTTGCTCTAATACCATTTTTTAATTTGCAATATTTTCAAAAACATTTTAAAAAATGCATTCACCACAATCATATGCCAAAAATAAGAAAATGTAATTAAAAAATAGAAATAGTAAACGAAGTAAAGAAGTGAAGGGAGACAACAAGAAGTACAAGGTGGGTGCCCATAAGCACCCTAATATATCACATTTTATTCACACTTGATTCAAATGGATCCTCATTGAGGGGTATTTATAATAAATTACCCTTTTAAGCAAGGTTATCCATAAATATGGATTAACTAATACCACTAAGGGTGAAATATGAAAGGGGCCCATAGGCTTACATGAACATGCTTGTAGGTTTACATAATCACATGCAAATAGGCTACATTGAAAGTGCTTATAAGCACATTTTCACACTTATGGCCTTGGCCTAAACAAGAACAAAATACACAAATTTCAATAAAAGAGGCTAGGAAAAAGAAAGTTATATTAAGTGATATCAATGCAAACATTATTGCATTGGTTTAAAAGAAAAATGGAATTTTTCAATATTTTTTGTCCAAAAAGCCTTTGTAATATGATTTACTAGATAATTTTAAAAATTATGGAAAATATACTAAAAAACACTCTAGATTGTATTATCTTGGATAAACAAAATGGTTTTGTTCGTGACAAGCAAACCCTTGATGGTATAATCGTCGCACAAGAGGCTATATATTCTCTTCCTTCCATGAAAAAATTAGGTATGCTTGTAAAAATAGATATGAACAAAACATAGGATAGGGTCACTAGAGTTTTCTACATAATATTCTTAGAAAATTTAGTTTTTATTAAGGTTAGAGTGGATGGAATAGATGTTGCAGCACTCTAAAATATTCTATTTTGATTAATGGAATCCTTGTTGATTACTTTAACTCATCTATTAGACTTTACCAAGGTAACCCATTATCTACTTATCTATTCATTACTCTTGTTGAGGCATTAGGAAGAGTTTTATTAAAAGCAAAAATAAAAGAAATTCAAGTTGCAATAAATGGTCCCTTACAATCTCATCTCGAGTTTGTTGATGATACTTTTCTTTTGATTCATCCCTTGCTCAAAGAGGTGATGGAAATTAAATCAATACTATCATATTGAAGGTTGTTAAATAGTTATTACTCCAAAATCTAAAATTTATTTTTTAATAACATTGTCTTATATTTACAATGAATTATTATGGATATTTTAGATTTAAAAGTTGAAAACTTGACATCAGTATGTTTAGGTATTCCTTTTTTTGATAAAATAAAGAAGAGCATTGGGACTCAAATATAAATATAATGAAATTTATTTTGGCAAGGTGGAAAGATAAACTCTTAAACATGAATGGAAGGCCAAAACTCATAAAGACTACATTGTAATCTATCTCCATATATATGATACCACTTTCACAATTGCGAGTAAGGACAACACCTATATTTGAAAAAAATCAAAGATATTTTGTATGGAAATGATGTGAGGAGAAATTTAGATTTCCTCTTTGTAAGTGAGATTTGGTTTGCAAAGAAAAAAATATTGGAGGGACAGGCTTGCAAATTGTAGAACTTTAATTTTGGGATTACTAACAAAATTTCATTGGATATTTTTGGAAGATCGAGGAAAAGGTTGGGCAAAAATGTTGCTTTAAAATACATAGGTTCTATGGATGCAACAAAATTATTGAAAAAATGAACCCTACCTAAGGGTTTGACAACACAAAACTTCATATCAAAGAGTTTACAATTGACCAAGAAACATATTAGGTATTCTATAAATTGTGGGGACTGATAAATTTCTAGTCTAATGCTTGGTAAAAGTCTTAAAATGTTATTTCTTAATCCAAAATGACAGCAACTATCTACAAAAATTATATTCATGTGAGCAATAATTTTAGATTATGGTTTAAATTCACAACTTGATTGAGGGAAAGAACCTCAAGCAAATAGCAACTAATCTTCAAAAGTTGCTTCAAGGGTTCTATCCACCCATTTTTATATGAAAGCATTATTTTGTTTAGAATATATCAGAATATGGTGGGTACTTGGACAAGTTAGGATGTAAAGCTTTTAATAGTCAAAATTTCATACTCCCATCAATTTCTTTTAGAGAAGTATTTTGTCACCTAAGGCCTCAACATTTCTTTGGTTAGTAGTCAAAAGAAAAATTCTTACAACTAACAATTTGCAAATGATAGGATATATTAAGTGTGCCTTGTGTAAGAAGGATCTAAAAACATTAGATCCTTCACTTTGTCATTATTTATTTGCTTACAACATTTAGGGCTACTTAAAAATTGAGAATATATTTGATTAGCTAAAGCATTATGCATTCTTGGAGGATTGGTCCTGCCATTATTCATTGAAATCTGACTTGAAACAAATAATAACATTTACAAAAGCAAATGATTTAAATGAGAGTGAGAGGGAAATCAAGAGATAGTGGGTAAAACTCTGGAAGCAAGAACAACCCTAGAAATGATATTTCTGGTGGGAAGGAGACAACTAGATTCTAGGTGGTCTTGCAACCCCCTAGGAATCACAGACCCTAGAAAGCTCTTGCAAGATAACCCTTCCTTACCATTCGATTTGAGAGCTAAGTCTTTTGTAGAGGTCATATAGAAGGATTCAGGATTTTGGAATGGTTGGATCAGTGACTTTGACCTGCATCCTACTCAAAAAAAACTTCATGTATCGATTGAGCTTTTGAATATGGTTATAGCCTTGGAATCCAATAATCTAGTGGGGAAGTTCTTGGGCTCTTGCCCTGACATTGACTCCATCCATATATGGGCCTTCTCAAAATGGAAATTACAAGGCCATATGGAGATCGTTGTCCTTCCCAAGGGCTTATTTATCATCAAGTTGAATTGTGTTGAGCACTCGATCCAAATCCTTGAAGGAGGCCCCTAGTTCTTTGATAGGCATACCCTCTTCCTACAAAGGGACCTAGATTTCAACTTGAACTCTCAAACCATCAATTCAGTATTATTATGGGTAAGACTCCTTGGCCTTCCTATCTAATTTTAGCATGAGGCTATCCTTCTTGGAATAGCAAAATCCATGGGTGAGATAGTCTCGATTGACCCTGTTATTAAGGCTAAATCGAGAATGGTGTTCACCAGAATGTGTATCAACATAATTGTGGAAGCTGAGCTTCCCAAATCCATAGAGCTAGTTTCAAAAGATATCACCTGGATCCAAGAAATAGAATATGAAAATAGGCCTTCTTTTTTTGCCTCCTACAAAAGGCAAGGACACCCTTTTGCCCAGTGCCCATTAAAAAATAATCACCCTGGGCCCAAGAAATTTGGGCCTCAAATGGAAAAAGTTGAACCCTTTTTTTGTCAAGGGAATAAAGTAGGATATCCAAGGGATTCCATCCCACATGAGATCCAAGAAGCCTCACTAAATCTGAAAGTCCACCAAGTGAAATAAGAGGGGAAGATTTTGGAACCGTCAACTCAGATAAGCCCTTTGATTCATATTCAGATTGTTCTTTCTTTATCCTTCCACAAAAAACTCTTTTGAATGTTTAGGAGAAGATATTTCTTATCCTAAGGAATAAAATAGGGCTTCTCATGATGTGGTCTCTTTTTTGGAAATCCATCTAGATTCTTCTTTCGAAGGAAGAAAAAGTCCAATCCCTCAGAAGAAAACAAGGTTTTAAATCCTTTGGTCAAGGACTCAAAAGAAGGAAAAGGGCAATTACTTGGGGCTCTATCACCAAAAATCAAAATAAAGGAGCAAATGATGGAAGTGACAAGAAGGTGGGAAAACCCTTGAACTAAAAAATTAGGAAAAGAGAAACTGAAGCGAAAATAGTCAATGGCTCGTAGTCAATCCTTTCCTTAGAATGAAAAGAAAACCTTCAGTCTAATTTTACTTTTGCATCTGCCCTCAAATCCTATTTTTCCCTTACCCTAGATGAAGGGAATAAATAGCATGCCAAACATAAATGAAGTTCCTTTCCTGGCTTGTAAGGGGCCTCAATGACCCAGCTATTCTCAAACTATTAGCTTCTTTGAGAAAAGAATTAAATTCTTAGTTAATGTTGCGTCAAGATAAAATTGGGAGACTTTTATGGAAGACCTTTTCAGCTCTCTACATAGGGTTAGTAATATGAGCTTTACCTTGGCAGAGGAAGTAGCCCTCCTCCTAGAGGACTACAAGAAAAAACTTGGAGATTTAGGATTTAGAGACTTGATGGGCGTCCCTATAGCCAATGTCAACCAGTACTAATTTTGGGAGGATCTCTCTCTCTCTTTTGATGCCTTTTTCCTTTTCTACTTTTAGGATCCTCCTCTTGCAGCTCAATCCTGACTGTTCCTTTCTCTGTAGTTTTTTTTTAGGTTCTCTTGGAGTCCTCTTTTTAAGGCTCTTTTTCAATTGTAAAAGGTTTGGGGATCCTTTCAAAACTCCTTTCAACCAATCACAAAAATACAAAAGCAAATCTTTGAATCATGCCCAAGTTTAGAATCATATTATTGCTTCTCTTTGAAAATTTTTATAGGCATGGTGATCATCATGGGAAGCCTCAAGTGTGAAAAAGATGTGCTATGCTCTTGATTATAGGATTTGAATATACATACAAGGATCATCTACAACAATGGATCTAACATAAAAGATTCACATTGATATATGGTAAATTGGAAATGTTAAAAAGTTACGTTCATCAAAATTAATTTGGATGGTGCTTCCAAGGGAAATTTAGCAAAGGTGATGCTTTTCAAAATATTGAAGGCAAAATTCTCCTAGCTTACTAAGAATCATGCATAACTTCAACTAAAATCTATGTAAATGTTGTGACACTTCCTATGGTGATCAGGTTTATCATTGAAAATGATGGAGATATACTTAAATTGAGAATCACTCATAGATTATTATTAATGCTATGGACAAAAATGGATTAGAGATTGTATCATCAACATTATTTTTTAAAGTCCATCAATTACTATTGGAGGCAGTATCTTGGAAAATTCTACACACTTATAGAGAAGGAAATAGGGTAGCAAATAATTTAGCTAATCATGATGTTGATCTTCACCTTGGAGAAATTCAAATTTTAGAAGACAACTGTTTGAGGGAGATTCTATCTCTTAATGAAAATGATATCAAGGAGTTGATAGAGAAAAGATAACAATGTGCAAAATATGAAACATATAATTCATAATAAGGCAAGATGGATGTAGTCTAACTGACCCAACAACAGATTTAAGATTTTGATTTTTTTATGGAAGTCGCCCTCAATGTAAACCACATACACAAATTAGGCTCTTAATATGGAGATCGAGTTTCAAATCTTGCTTAGCAATATGTGGTTTCATGATGATATGGTTTGTTGTGATACTACCATGTCGTTCACTAAAATACCATGGTAGCTTGATCATGATGTAATACAAATGAGACTCATTTCAATCTTGTATAATCATTTCAAAAAGGAATATTATAATAATTAGGCATGTGCATTTTCTAATATTTTATTACTAATTATTTACATTTTATTTTTATGTTAAAATACAAATATATTTGTTACTTAAAAAAACTAAATATAGGGGGTGCATTAAATATTTTGATCCCAGAGCATGCCTTGATCCATGATAAGCTTACTTAATTAAACCCAAGGGTTGTGATCTCATTATTGTAAGTAGAAACTAGCCATGCTTATCCATTATCAAGCCTTTACTAGACACATGTTATTTCAATTATAAAATGGGTAGTAAATATAAATTCTTAATGTAATTAAAAACTAAATTTATACCATTCAATAAATTGTCAAGCAAAATAATTATTTAGCTTTTTATTACATTTATAACTTTACTCTTGATCCCATAATTTTGTGGCCTTATTTTTTAATTGGTTATATGGGATTGAAATGGGCGCACTTGTATTTTATAATGACCATATAGTAGTATTACAATATTTTTGCAATTATGCATGCATATCTTGGCATGAATCAGCTCTTCTCCTTGATTGAGAAATTTAAGCGATTGAGCTCCTACAATTTAATCATGTGACATTATTATTATTTAATTGAAAGATAAAAAAAATTCAATAATTTTTTCATGTTAGATCTATCTAGTCCTACAAGTAATTAAACTTTAAATAAAAATTCCCATGCAACTAATTCCAACTATCCATGATCTCTAAAGTATTAATATTGTTGTTATTAATAGTGCGAACCGAGAGCAAGTGTAACACACAAGCGAATGTGAGAAGGGAGTGAGTCCCAATAGGTAGCATGGAAGGAAAATCATATTTGAAACCCCTAATGGGAATTCATGATGCCCTAGCTAGAAGTATGGATGCCCAAGTTGGAAAAAAGAGGAAGAAAAAATATATGGTAAAGTTCAATACAAGAAGTAGATTTTATACCAAAAGTGATTATCAAGGATGATATAATCAAGTATGATATAATGTTTCTTAAAAATAGAGGTTTAATATGTAAGTTCCATGGATAGTGGCCAAGGTTTTTGGGGATTCAAAATTGGATCAAGTGGAAGTGGGGATTGAAGTCAAATTACTCTATAAATTTTCTTCCTAAAGGTTTTTTCCTCATATTTTCTAGTTCCAAATTCAGGGATAAAATAATGGTTTAGGGGAGAGATGCCATTTATTTAAGACCATGGAGTGAGAATTTTCTTTCAAGAAAAAAACTATTAAAAAGCTTCCAATGTGGGTTAGGCTTTCTGGACTTCCATATCATCTCATCAACAAGGATGTTTTAATATTATTGGATATTCCCTAGGGGAATTCATCAAGGAGGGACCAACTGCTAAGGAGAGAAAGCATGCTACATATACCTAGATATGTGTCGCTATGGATATTTCAAATATTTTTCCACAATGCATTAAATATTAAATCTAAATTAAGAGAATGGGATCAATATGTGGATTATGAAAACATTGTTCTGATGTCTCAATTGTTATGAGATTGGAAACATGAAAAGAGATTACAAAGTGAAAATGAAGAAGAAAGAGAAAATTGTGTTCATGAGACAAACTTCAATATGAAGAAATAAAATCATACTATAATAAAAGCTAGATCAAATCAAGGATATTCCATTCCAAATGAAGCAAAGAAAACCTATCTACAACATCATATATAAAGGGCCACCATAGTTCATTTAGATCAACCGTTAGAAGAAACAAAGAAGGATACAATGGATGAGAAAGTGCAAGGTGCAAGTTCAAGTTATTAAAAGGTGTAAAGGATGATGTGGAAGCAGATCAAGTTTATTCCAAGTAAATTATCTTCATTTTCATCAAGTAGTATGGAATCCTCTCCTAACAATAGAAATAAAAGTAGTGTAGAGGTTATCCCTTGCACTTTAGGGTTTCAAGAGCATCATAATAGGGAAACAAGGATGGAGGAAATCCATAGCAATTTAGGTTTTTTAAGGCAACATAAGAAGTTAATTGCTATGGAGGAGCATACTTGTACTTTAGGGTTTCTAGGGCAACATGAAGAAGAAAGTGCTTTTGAGGCAGTTCCTTGCACTTTGAATCCTTCTGATAAAGATAAACATATACATGATAAATCTCACTATGAGAAGTGTGAAAAAAATGAAGAGATTGATGAATATGAAAGTGTTTGTGGGAATGAAAAAAGGGAGGGAGACCCAAGAAGCAAAAACAAAGAGAAAAATAAACTCATAGGGATATTGATATGGGAAAACAAAAGCAAATATCACAAGTTCTAACAAAATATGGGGTTAGAACCCACAAATAAAAAGTGGTGATGAAAATGATATATTGGAATATTAGGGCCATGAATATGACCTCTAAAAATAGGGACGTTAGGGAATTGACAAGTTATAGACAACATATTTTTAGATATAAAAACCACAGCAAATATTTTAGCCATTCATGGTGTTGATTCGCATCCTGAATAAATTCATATTTTAGAAGGCAAATGGATGAGAGTTTTTATCTATTAATAAATATTATATCAAGCAGATAGTTATGGAAATAGACCAGTGTGAGGAAGATGAATATATTTGATAAAAAAAGGTAAATGAAGAACATATTTGATAAATGCCCGAATCCAACACACCTTCAGAGAAGGGAACCAGGCGGCGGATATAATGGCAAATATTGCAGTTTCTGTTGGGGAGATGCAAATTTGGAAGGATAACTTCCCTCAAGAACTATTGGTGTTGGCTTCTAGAGAAGAGCTAAGATCAAACCTGTTAGAGCATCAGGAGATCAGAGGGGTTGATGATGAGTATAGCAACCTAAGAGGTGACAAGTGTACAGTACAGACAACCTAGTGGTATTAGTAAGTGCTAGGTGTTGTTTGGTTTTTGTTTTATCCTGAATAGTCAAGCGACAAGTATAGGACTGTGGACTCTAAGTATGGCTTAATGTGGGTCTTAGAAAGATCCATTTTGTATTTTGATTATATGGGCTTGATGCTAGAACCAGCCCATTTTGACTATGTAAAAGGTTTGTGGACCTTATAACCACCTCTACCTTATACCAAAAAAGAACATATTTGATAAAAAGGCAAGTTGAATATGGGTTAATTAACCTGATAGAAATATAGTTGCAAGATTATTGTAGTGGTAAGGGCTTTGGCCTCTTTTTGAGAGGTCCAAGGTTCAAACCCCACTCAGTATGAGGGGATCAGGACCCCTCATAAAAACTTGTGTAAACTCATTGAAAAAAATCAAGTGGCATTAGCTCAACCTGTTAGATTCCTCAATATTTAAAAGAGGAGATCAAGGTTCAAATATTTCCAAGTGATACATAGATAATATCCAAGCTTTATTGTAATACCACTATGTGGTGATGATGTAATACGGGTGGGGCCCATTTCAATCCCATATAACCAATTGAAAAAAAATAACCTGATAGCAATCTAAAAAGAACAACATAATATTTTGTTTTATAAATGGGAGTAGCTCCCAATAGAAGCCATGCATAGCTTATTAAATATATATATATATATATATATATATACACGAATAAAAAAAGTAATTATCAAATATGAGTAATTAATCGCAACTTCCCCCTCATCAAAATGTCGACCGCATTTCACTTCATGTCCTTCAAATATTCTAACAAAAAAAATGATGGGCAACTCATTGCACCCTTAAATGTGGGATTAAAAGTTAATCAAAAATGACATACTACATGTTTGAACACAATAAACAATATTTAAATTACCCTTGTACCTCTTATCTTGCTATAAAGTATGTCATATGTTGATATGAACACAATTGTTTTATGTAGATCATAAGAATTGCCAAAGAAATGAAATAAAAAGGCATGTTTCCTTTTAAACCTAGGGTCTAATGCACAAAGTTTCAATTAAGTTGTGATATTGAGTGAGATAATTGGACCTTAAGTTGTAGATGATATCATTACGATGCATGTAATATTTTATTAATAAGTCATATAACGAAACAACTTACAATTCTAGCAATTCAACAATAACAATTCCATTATCCATAACAAAACAAAATCAAATATATTTGCAATAGCAACTCCAAAATGAAATCAACAATTTCTAATCCAAATACAAAATGCATGTCTAATCCAATTAGATTTTGAAATTCACAATATTTGTTGAAACAAACAAAAATAAGGCATTACTTCAATCGTATAGCAATAAAGGAAATAGAATGAAAAAGATATGCAAAGATGAGAGGATGTATTTAGGCACCCAACACTAATGATAATCAAATGATCACTTGCCACTATAATGGATTGGAAGAAGAGGTGTATAAACACCTCTAATAATTACATAGATACTTAATCAACATAAGGTCAAGGTGTAGATTTAAGTTTACGATGTGAACTATGGGTTCGCAAGATTTTAATAAACCTTATATCATATTATACAATGTAATCCCATAGGAGTGAACAATAAACTACAACATAAAATGTCGGCCTTGGCCAATAAGGAAATATTATAAAATTCAAGATAGGGTAAAGTCTCATAGGTCACTTAAAGAGGGCAAAGTATTAAATGCACGCACGTAGATGGTGATAGAAGTAGGATTATATGAATGATGAGCAACTAGAATATATATCTTCCTATTTATGGACTTTTAAAATAACAAAACCTAACGCTAAAGGTTAAGGACCAACTCATTCTAACTTATAGGCCCGGTCCAATCAATTAAATATAGACAATGTTGCTATATCAAGACCATTGCATGCCCTCTCCCTTAAAAAAACTTTATCCTCAAAGCTATAAATATTTAGAAAATGTTTGCCAGCTCCCAAACCATGTCCTCATCTAATATGGTATACCATTTATTAAGCATATGCACTTCTTACTTTCATAAAATTTTGTACTTGTGATTATAATACTACTTCAAGTTCCAACTCCATGCATCCTACCTCATCTAACTCAAAAAGTTTGACATGACTGCACATTCTTCCCTAGAACCTATTTGAGACATGAAAAACAAGGTGGATAGTGGATGTAGGAGGAAGCTCCAATTGGTATGTTATTTCACAAATTTTGCAACACTTTATATAGACCACAAAATTTGGGTGTCAACTGCTTGTTAGTGTAGACACCTAAAACGCGTCATGTCTATGGTGACTACTCATATGGGACATGCTACAAGACCATATGGAAGATATTGGATAGATTCCAAGATAGAGTTGTGGTTTTAACCACTCAATTTGGGCTCCTTGGCCTAATCAATTTGAACCGCAGCTAAGACCTGCGGTCTACAATATGAACCGCACTTGACACCCACAGTTCGTAGTCTAGGCCGCAGTTGTCACTCGCGGTCTAGAACTGAAGTTCAGTTGGCTTTCATCCGAGCCAAATCGGTTTGAATGGCCATTTGTTCTAGAAGGCAGTGGTTGAAGGACGGAATATTCCAGAGGCTTCCAAACCAACTATCCTAACCACCTCTTCTTGATATTTGTTTCTCCATGAAGCCACCTCTAGCCCTTAAGTAATCCTATAAGTACCCCTTCGAATTAGGGCAAATATAGGATATTTTGATAGAGAAGCGTTGTCGAAATAGAGGGAGAGAGTATATTGGAGATTAGAGAAGTGAAGCCCTGTCGGATTGTAGATTTATGTGAGTACATTGAGAGAGCTTAGTTGCCATTCACTTGCCAATTCATCAAGCATCATGTCAATTTGTACCATGGATGCCTTAAGGAGCTAGAACGCCAAGAAATGCTAATTTAGGCAAATGGAGGCCCAATTGTGTAATTCAATCGCCAACCCAGTCAGAGGACATCAATGCGACCCTTGATCATCAATTGGACAAGGAGGATCAAGCCCACAGCCTTAAATTTGGAGGGCAAAGCTATTCAGTTGCTTGTTGCAGTTGACAATCGCGGTGTACAGTGCAAACCATTCATTTGAGCTACGGTTTGCAAACGGTGATAGATCTCCTTATTGTTTCTTTTGTAGTATGTTTCATTAGACTAGATTAAGCATTTTAGTAGTTTGTTTAGTATTTTAGAGACTCTTACTAACCGAATTACGGATTTCATTAGGTTTACTTCATTATGGTAAGTAGGACATAATTAGCTTAATTTCATGATATAATGCTTCATTTCATGCAATTAATCCACTAGATTGATAGTTGTACTTATTGTTTATATATTTTAAGCAATCTTTATGATTTTTGTATAAGTTTAACATGATTTGTTCATTTTCTTGATTTCATTAGTGTTATTTCATGTTTATATCATTTAAAGGGCCTCATCATGAGAGGTTGCCTATGCTATTAATTCTCTGTGTTGTTTCTTGACCGCAAGAAAGCATATTCGAAAGAGATTCAATCATCTAATTCCTTCCTCAACACGAAGAAGATGGTCAAATGCATAAAGTGCATTTCATGCATATATTGAAATATTCGATACATTGCAATTCATCTTGTGTATAAACCAAATATGACCAGATTCATCGATGCACCGAGAGGAACTGTAACTAGGGGTAACTAACTAATTTCATGAGGAATTGTAACTAGGGGTAACTAACTAATTTCATGTTGATTCGAATGAGAGATGGGCAAATCCGAAGCTCGTTCGGAGTTGGGTAACTAACTAATTTCATGTTGATTCGAGTGAGAGATTGGCAAATCCGAAGCTCGTTCAGAGTCGCTACAGTTGGACGAGGTTGCTTGGACTGATATAAGCTTTATCGGTGAGCAAGTACATAAATGATCTCTTAAGATAGGACTCGACCTATATGATAGGTAAGTATATTTAGACAAACATTGGTTGTGATTAATGAAATTAGCAAATATAAAATCAATAATTCCTAGTTTTTGTTATTAACAAATTTAAAAATTATAACATTTATAATCCTACATTTTCCTTAAATACAAGACATAGTGGTACAAGAGATACCCCTGCCTCCTTGGATCTTACCCGAAAGTGGCATCCCTTCTAGGATGTTTTCCACATTAAAAAAACATAGTGGTACAAGCCCTTTGCCTTATCCATGTGGGCTTCCTCACTCCTATATTTAATATCTAATAACATCAAGTTATGTCATTTGAACAAGTTCATATCTGAGTCAAATTGATCATTATTAATAAACTTTAAAATTGCAAAATGTATAATCTCATATGTATCTCAAATGTGAGACTTAAAGGTGCAAGGTACTGTGACACACTTCGACTTCCATTAACATCAAGTTTTAGTTCAAGCAAAAATGACACTATATAATTACTATCCCGTTGAATTTAAAAGAAACAAATTTCCTTTCAATAGTAGCAGACTCTATTGATCATTTATACTAGGTTTTATTTTAAAGTACAATATATTAAAAAATATCAATAATGTAGAAATTCATAATAATATAAAAAAAAAAAAATGGACCAGACATTATTCAAACTAAAAAGCAAAAGAGTAAAGAAACTAAAAGAATAAGAATAAACTTGAAAGGTTTGTTATGTCTTTTGGACATAAAATATCTTTAGTAAAAATTAATACATATTCAACTAATATACACAATAGATACATTCTAGTAAATGAATCACCTATCAACACAGGAAAAAGAGCCCATAGGCCAAATAAAAATACACCATAAATACAAAGCAGACTCACGAAAAGAAAAAAAAGGAAAAATTTAACACTGTTAAAACAGAAATTACAAAGAAATGACATTGTTTAACCTCCCCTTAAGAGCAGCTCTCCCATGCCAATACATTCCTGGAAAGGGATAAAGATGATCTCTGGTTGTAATACCATTGATTCGCTGTCCTCAAAGTACCCACTATTTTACAATCTTGTATGCATTATCAAAACCATGCATATTTGTAGATC
The DNA here is from genome assembly GCA_028583015.1 of Wollemia nobilis. Taxonomy (NCBI): domain Eukaryota; kingdom Viridiplantae; phylum Streptophyta; class Pinopsida; order Araucariales; family Araucariaceae; genus Wollemia; species Wollemia nobilis. The sequence continues at coordinate 457,143 of JAQPPZ010000104.1, read as the reverse complement.
CTACAGGAGTCTAATCAGGTATAAAGATCTCCCTGATTACATTTCCTCAGGTACACTATGACAAACAAAAGTATGAATGTTTCCAATGGCCTCTTCGAAGGATGTGTGAATTTCCTGAAAGTTGCAGTGACACCAACAATCATGACTAGAAATAGTAATTATTTGCTACAAACTCCAAGAGAATTCACCCGACCTCTCGACACCCTGGCAGTCCTGGAACTTGGACGCACTGATGATATTCTACTTATAGTTTGCTCCCGATCAACCAGAGGGCTAAAGACGGAATTTATAGGTGATAACTTCCCTTTTACTTGAGGTTTCTAGCTTTCTATATCTTCAAATCATTCTTGATATCCTATTAATCATTTGCTCATGATTTATCAGTTTTCTTCATCCACCTTGCTTATAACTACATGAACGTCAAAACAGTTGCCAGGTTGGAAAATTGCATTTTCCGCTTTAAGTGGCCACATTTTGGACTTAACCTTTGTGGGACACTATAATAAGAATAACCTCATTGCTTTTTTCCAGATTTAATTCTTAGAAAGTGGGACGCTATAACAAGAATAACAAGCCTCTTTGGACAATATTCCTACCAGGTGACCATTTGCTTAGCATTCATAATTCACCCATAATTCCCATGGAATGTAATTCTCAAAAGTAATCTTAATATAAGATAAATGGAGCATTATCCAAAGCTTTATTCAAACATTACCTGGATTGAAACTTGCACTTGAGAATTTTTTATAAAGCTCCTTTCAAGCTAATTTCTCATTTGATTATTATGAATCTGATCCCACAATACAAACCATGGGCGAGGTCAAGAGGGATCTTCCCTTGGCAATACCAGCAAAACAAAAATCCTGACCAAACCTGACTTTAAGCAATCATAACCAACAGTATCATAAAGCTAATTGTCCCAAACACTGGGTCTACAATGTAGTGTACCAAGCTGGACTCACTACGCTTTTCCAAACTATTAGTTGTTTAAACATGCTCCTTATGCAGTTTAATTTTGAAATATCATCTCGAAGGTTTACATATACCGTTAACTCGGAAAAACAATCATACCGTTAACTCGGAAAAACAATCATACATGGGATTTCACAAAAAAATAAATTTGAAGAACCTCCAAAAGAACGTCACAATAATGTAATTCAATCATTTTATTTCATGATTTCAAAGGGAGAGCAAATGACAATCTGTCGCAAGATGACAGGGAGGGGTATCAATCAGGTTGGGACAAAAGCCAAAGTGGGAATTTTGCAAAAAAAAAAAGAGGCTATGAAATAAAACGCCGATCGCTTCAGCTTTTACAAAAATTGAAGACATTTCCTACAAACAAGGCAAATCTCAAAACAGCAAAGCCCAAAAGTATAGCTAGACTTCAATTTTTCTACATTATGATGAAGAAAATTTTTAAGAGAACTGCAAAAGAAACAAAGCCATCAAATCTGGAATTTTAGGACGAGGAATGGATAATAACTAAAAGAAAAAGCATTTGATCTACTAGGTTTGAAAAGAAAATTTATAGGCCCATTTACCACCACCTTTGGATATTTTTTTGGGGAAACCTCAAACACAATTAGTTTTACACTCACCAAAACACGACAAAATAAGCCATAAATGTCACAAATCAAAAAGTCAATGCAGAATTTCAATTCTGGGGCGTTTTTGTCCTTTCCTAGTAGTAGCTGATCTCTTTACCCAAGACTTTCGACGTTGAATTGAGTTATCAGCAACACTATCATTACTTCCACAGTTATTACCTGTCCTATCACCTGTCTCACAACTGATATCGCAGTCATGATTACCTTCTGTCTCATGACTGCTATTACTGTCATCATAACCTTCGTTCTCAGAAGTGCTATCACCATCATCAGTAACTTCTGTCCCACAATCGCTATCGCTATCATCACTAGCTGTAGGCACAGAAATCGGTATTTGACCAGCCACAGCTAACTCGGCTGCAGCTAAAGCTTCTGGAGTCTGAAGATCGGCAACACCCAAGGCCATGTCCTGGAGAAAACAAAGTCCACAGGCTAATTGCAAAAGGCCAAAAACCACCACATAACTTCAAAATTTTGTATTCTTAGAACAGGTTACAATAAAAGCAGATACAAAATAACCTACCATCTCAATGTAATGCTCTTCCTCCCCTGTTAGCACCTCAATGTCATAGTCCTCACAACATTTCTCCTGCCTCAAAGATCAACTCATCAGTGTCCATAGTGAAAACAAAGAATATTCGAAGTTCAATATGCAATGTCAAACTCATGATACTAGATACCTGAATATCAGTCTGAAGTTTGCGATTTGCTTCATCAATAGTTTGTAAAAAGCCTTTAAGCCTTCCCAGTACTGCAAATCATGATTTTATTGATTCATCAGTGCAACAAAACTTTATTCTTAGTCAATAATGAGGCATTGTTCCAAAACTTACGACCAAGATTTTCCCAATAGTATTCATTATAGTAGTGAGAGTAGGACTCTGCAGAGGTTCAGCAAGGCCATTTTTACTTGAAATCAGTGACTCAAGAAATACTCAACCAAAGACTTAGCAAAAAATTGGTTAATAAATAATATATATAAAAAAAAAAAATGCCTTCTGCTAATGCACTCTGTGTTAGATTATTGCAAAGTAAGTCTTCACTTTTGGAAGGCCTTCTTGAAAACTCATCAATTTCTTTAAAAGAATTCAAGACTCGTGAATCAAGCAGGAAAACTTATTTTCCCTGACTCAATTCATGACTCAAACTTGCCAAGTTTTGTAACTATAACTAAATTATTCATATTATCCAAAAATGCATTATAAACCTTTAAACATAAGAACAATAAACAAGAAAAAATTGCATGTAACAAGATACACGAAGGAAGGCACAATAAACAAAAAAAATTGCATGTAACAAGATACACGAAGGAAGGCACAATAAACAAAAGATAAATTGATGCATGGTTCCACAATTTTTAGCTCATAAGTTTTTTGAGGGATCTCAAACAATTTCACTCCTTATCTTCATTTTGTTCTCTTTAAGAGCCATTTAGTATCTCTTTTAGCAACAAATGCATGACAATTCTTGCATTTTGAATCCCCCAAATCCTTGTGTGAATTTGAATACCATAAGCCACTTATGATCAAAGACACTATTGTCCACACCGCATGTTCGAAGTAAACATTTCACATATCATGTTAAGATTGCATAACATTACTGTCTGTCTCATGTCTCTGTACATACACCATATGAATAACTCCATAGGGTAGATAAATTCATGCTCTCAATTTTATCATACTGATCTCTAGCCACCTTTTTAACATTGAATCAAAACCGTATGGAAGGTCTGCATCTAAATGTGCTGCCATAGGTCATTTGTTTTTTAAGTTATCACCAAAGATAAGTTATAACAGTATCTCTCAAAACAAAGCCTGTACACCAAGGCCCAAAATGCTGTCACTACATCTAAAATCTGCATCCTCAACTCATCCAATGTGTGTATATCACTAGAACAAAGAAAACTTAAGAAATTGAAACGAACCTCATATAGATACTGTGAAAAGCAATAGAAGATAGCAAACCAAATTATGTTGACAAGACAAGAGAGGGAAATCATACTCACCCTCTTGTTAAAAACAACTCCATGCTTCCTCATAAGATACCTCAAGAAGAGAACCCCTCCTCATTGAATTTCAAAATGTTCAGAATATGGATCGAAAGTAACTCTAAAGCAAAGAAGGAAAGGTGAAAGAACATGAGTATAAGGGAGTGTTGAGAGAACAATGTGATAGTCTCCAACAAAAAAGCACAAATGCTCGAGTGTCGAGAAAAGGGCATACTAGTGCATTTATGCACCCCAGATCATTAAATCATCGATCTCATGACACCACAAACCCTTAATCCATGAGTCATCATCTAAGGTCATGAGTAACATGATTAAACAAAGTAAACCCTAAGGGGCCCCAAAACATTTATTTAGAATAACACATACTCTAACATAAACCCTTAAACCAGATTGGAGAAGCTGGGAAGGCAACATTATCTTTAGCCCCCCTTAATGTCAGCTTCATGTCGTCTAAGCTTTGATCTAAGCTTCACAAACGTGGCTTTTGATATTAGCGTGATCAAGATATTAGAAATCTAGTCATGTGTTTTGTAGAAGTCCATAGCAATAATGCCCTTTTCAATCAACTCATTTATGTAATGGCAATGGATCTCAATATGCTTTGTTCAGTTGTGGACAATTGGATTGTATGCCAAGTTGATAGTATTCTAATTATCAAAGAGAATGGTTATTGGTTTTTGTTGTGCAAATCCAAGCTCTTGAAGAAGGTTTCAGATCCATTAACTTCTATAGATCATTAAGCATGTTCTAATACAAGGTTTTTGTAGTCAAAATGGAACTATATTTTGTTTCTTGCAAGAGCACACTATGGTTGATTTAAATTTGCGACCATGCACATCTCCAACAGAATTTGATTCAATGTAGCTTCTTAGCTCCACAATGCCCCCAAGCCTTGGGAATGTGACACCTCGGTCCTCGGTTCCTTTGATATATTGCACACTTCTCTTTGCAACTTGCATGTAAACCTCTCTTCATTCCTGCATGAATCTTCAAACTATGAATATAGCAAAAGGGATATCAGGTCAGCTATAAGACAAATACGACTGCTAACAAGATGCCCATATAAGGTGGTATCAACTTTGAGAGAATAAAGTCTTTGACACTGCATAATTGGTATAAGTTTTGCATGGTTTGGAATCTTCCATCTTAAACCTATGAAGAGATCAAGGTCGTATTCTGGCTAAGATGAATATACAGCCTTGCTTTGGAGCACTTGAGTGTCCAAGGAAAAGTGTATGTTTTATGTCAATCATCTCAAAAGTATTTCATCTTTGCATTGAGCTCATGAATCAAGTTGGTGTCACTTCCAATGACAATCAGGTCATCCACATACAAGACAAGTATTAAAATTTGATCTCACTCCCTCTAAATGTAAACATTATGACCACATTCAGATCATATTCAGCCTTGTTGCTGAAAGAGGTATCATTGTTCTCTTTCTACGCTCCTAAAGCCTATTTGAGCCCATAGAAAGACTTTTCGATTTGCAAACTAGTGGTGTGTCACTTCTTTTGACAAGTCCAAGTGGTTGCTCCACATACACTTCTTTGTGTGAATCATCATGCAAGAAGGCACTCCTGATGTCCATCTTATGTATTTCTCAACTGTGTTTGGAAGCTGCTAATAAGACAGTTTTTATAGTGTTCATCTTACACAATGGTGCAAAGATTTGTGTAGTCAATTCCTTCTTGTGAAGAGAATCCCTCGGCCACCAATCTATATTTGCACTAGTCCAATAATCCTTTAAAGTTGTATTTGATCTTATAGACCTATTTACACTTGATGGCGAATTTGCCTTTGAAATAAGTATTTCTTAAGACTAGTTCTCCTTTAAGGAATTATATTCCTCATTCTTGGCATCCTCCCATTCATTCATCCCCTTACCTGTTTGGATTTTTGGAGTTGAGTCTCCATATTTGGCTAGATTTGATTCTTGGTCCCAACAACCAGCTCCTTCTAATGGCTTTGCCTTTTTGCCCTCCAACAAGCATTCCACCAAGGCAACCTTTTGCCCTTGGTAACTTGGATAGTCCTCTATGTTGATGATTCTCTCCTGTGGCATCTATCTAGCTGCTCTCTTCGATGTTCGTATATATGTTCAGTTGGTCTTCCTCCAAGTGTTCCTTCTTAACAACTAATGTATATGCACCTTATTAAAGATGATTCTCCGACGGTCTTGAGAAAAGGGTAGATCCACTCTTTGATTCATCTAAGACAGTGTCTCTAACAACGACCAACTCCTTTTTCTATGTTCCATGGGGACTTGTCCTAGGACTTGGGGGTCATCTCAAAGACGCGTCCTACCAACCCAAAATTCTTCTCGTCAACCCCATCTTGAAACTTCATGGAACACAGCTTTTTAGTTGTTTGAGAGCCTACAAGCTTCAAACACTTCTAAATATCCTATAATGATGCAAAAATGGCTTTGAGAACTTATTTATAATGGTTTTGATCAAAAATTTGGGCCTGCTGCACTTTGCAAATACCCTTAGATTTGTAACCCCCCTCCCCACCCTTCATTTCAGGTGTTGTTTTCCTCACAACACTGGAAATATCATTTGCATAGAGAGCTGCCTTCCCCAAAATTTATCATCTGATCCTAATAATTGAAGCACACACCAAGATTTAACCATAAGTGTCATGTTTTCACTTTATACGATACAATACTTTTGAGAAATAAATGAAGTATTATTAATGTCCACGGTGGGCCAAAGATGACCCAAGGGACTGTGAAAAGGACACAGCATAGTTGAGAAAATCGGAATCGGAAAAGAATCGACATTTTTAAAAATCAGGAATCGGCAAAAAAATCGGGGAAAGAATCGGCAAAAAAAAATCCGAAGAAAATGAAATTTTCATTGAAAAAAAAAATCATTGCATATTACAATGACTTAACGTTATGCAAATCATATATTGCAATAAAATCAATTATTCATGTCAAGACATCATACAAGGCTCAAGCTTTAAGTACACATGAAAGTGACAAAACGCATCTTGTTTTACTTATAATATGAAAAGGTACAAAGTTACAAGTAACAAGGGAAAAAAGGTTTTATTTTTTATATGCCTGCACATGGAAACAAGTTAAAACAAATTTACAATCACTTGAAAAAAGGAAAAAAAAAAAAAAACCTAAACCTTAAACCAAAAGGCTAGGGTTTAGGGTTTAAAATTGAAACATTGACAGCTGAAAAATGGGCTTGCAATATTTACTTAAAAAGAGGAGGAAAAAAACCCTAAACCCTAAACCCTAAACCCTAGGGCCTAGACTAGGGTTTAGGGTTTAAACTTCAAGTTCAAAGTTCAAAGTTCAAAGTTTCAAATTCAAATATTAATAGCTGAAAAATGGGCTTGCATACATAGTTACCAGGCAGCAATATTTACTTAAAAAGAGGAGGAAATAAAAAAACAAAACCCTAAACCCAAAACCCTAGGGCCTAGCCTAGGGTTTAGGGTTTAAACTTCAAAGTTTCAAAATATCTTTGCATCGCGAGAGTTTGCCGATTGCATCGCCATTTTAAAAAATCGGTAAAAAATCAGACATTTTGCAAATTTTCTCAACTATGGGACACAGCAATAACGACAAGCAAATGGGCCAAAGCGCCCAACATAAGAAAGAAACAAAGATAAATACAGTGTCACGACCCGAGAAGCGGGCCAAAGAGAATAGGAAGGGAGAAGAGAGGAGAGAGATGGGCTGCAATCCATTAAAAACAAGCTATGTGTAGTGTTCTCCAAGAGGAGAAAGAGAGGGGGGGCCTGCTCTAAAGCACACTCACCCTTGGCCCCGTGTACTAGTCTCCTAACATTTGAGGCCGAAGAATCTCCGCTGAAGAAATCGATGATCTGACTCTGTCCATCACTAATCCAAGGCCCCAACAATCCATGAATGTGTTGTCTAGTGGCCCTGCCTCTGTCTAAACGGTCTGATATGTGACATTTCCATCCGATATCCTCCCTCAATCCATCTGAGCTAGTGAAGTACGTTGTGATGGGTCGAGAGTGTGGGGGGCAAGAGCCGACTGAAGGAGAGCTCCTTTGTCGACAAAACTGAGTCACCTCCCTAATGTAGAGTGCGAGACATTGTTGGTCCGGGTATCTGAAGAAGGTGGATAGAGATCGTGAGTTATCCCTTAAATAGCAATGGAATCTGCCTCGGATCTCATAGTAGATGGGGCATCGAAAAATAAAGTGATGCAAGGTTTCTACTTCTCCCAAGGATATTTGTCATGTTATTCTATTGTTGAACAAAAAATCTTCAAAAGTATTGCCTATGTACTCCCCACCTTATCAATACAAAGATATTTAATAGTACATACTTTCATTGTCGACTAAAGCCTTAAATTCATCAAACTTTTAAAACGTCATTTTCTTTTTTTGATTACATAAATCCATTTTCTTCTTGAAAAATCACTAACAATGTTCTTCTTGAAAAATCACTAACAAGGGTCATGATGTACCTGTCATTTGATAGAGAAAACTATTCGTTGTTCAGATATGAACAAGCTCCAATTGCTTTCTTGCCCTCAATGCTCTCCCTTTTTAACACTTCTCACAATAGTGCTTTCCAAGCACGTAACCTTAACATACTTCAATGAACAAGAAGTATAAGTCTTGCTAGCATTCCTAGCATTCCCAATGGGTTCAGAGTTCTATAATTTTAATGTCCAAGTCTACCATGCCATAGTCTACTAATATCATCAACTCTCACTACAAGTGCAACGGTTATTTTCTTCTCTTCAAACCCTACAAGTTATCCATCTTGTCCATCAGATCAAGTATACCAAAAATAAGAACATAATTGTTACAAATATCCTTGATCACAAGTTTGTCCAACTAAAACGCTTCCTTTTTATTAAAGTAAGTGAATTGACTTACAAATAGCAAATTATGAATTGAGGAACATGATAGACATCCTTAATAACCCCACTCTCACATTTGGAATCATCTAAACCTTTACCCATAATTATCTGCCAAAAAAATCCTATCCTAGTGGCATTTATCAAATGGAGAAAGATTTACCCATCTTTAGCAATATGATGCCCTCAACCAAAGTCAACCACCCATTACTTTCTAAAGTTATGTGCATTGAAAACAACAACTTTCTAAAGTTATGTGCATTAAAAACAACTTTCTAAAGTTATGTGCATTAAAAACAACAATAATAGAAAGGGCTTGGTCATTATTAGCAATGCCATTGTTCTCATTGCTTTAATGTTGTAAATTGTTCTGCTACAAGTCAATGTTCAACTCCTTCAGATTTCAGCCATTTTTCTATCTTTGGCATGACAATCTTGCAATGTGTCTAATTTTGCCACAATACCAATATCCTCCATTCTTCTTCTCATAAAATGACCTCTATATTCTAGATTGACCCTTATCATCAAATTGTCTCTCCTTGCAAGTGATTTTAGAGATATGCTCATCCTACTATAGATTCATTGGCCCTCCCATGATCATGAAAGTCCTTGTTCTTGGTAAGGTTCACATCTTCCCAATTTGTCATTTCTCTCTCATGCTTTTTGTTAAAGGATAAGAAACTTGCAAAACAGCTTTCTTGTCATTTGCTTGTTATCAACATACTTCTAAGTTGTGTATGTCCTATTCCTGGTCTAGAAGATCTCATAGAGTCCCTTCAATATCTTTTTGACCTTCTCAATGAGAAATGACTCCTTATTGACAAAGCCTTCCCCACACTCCTTCAATTTGCTTGTATCTCATTGATGGTGTTAGGACCTCACGTCCTAACCCTTTTTATTTTATTGTAATAGTTTAGTTAGTAATGAGTGGGCATCCCCCTTTTTTACAAATTGTCAAATATTTCGTATGGAAGTTTCCGCCTACAACTCAATGCCCTATTGAAAACCCTTGCAATCCCTACCTATTAAACCCTTGTAATCCCTATTTGTTAAATAAATAAATAAATAACTATAATCTCTATCCATAAAAACCCTTGTAATCCCTTTGTTGCTCAATTATGCAAACTTCTAAATATTCTCTAGAATGCACTCTCTGTATGCCCAAGGGTCCTCGTTTTTTTTTAAGCTCTACAAATTCCCTTGTAATCCCTTTGTTGCTCAATTATGCAAACTTCTAAATATTCTCTAGAATGCACTCTCTGTATGCCCAAGGGTCCTTGTTTTTTTTTAAGCTCTACAAATTCCTAAATATTCTCTAAGAACAAGATTTGCTTAATTCAGGATTCTAGCATATTCTGAATCATTCTCTTAGTATGCCCAACGAATCCTTGTGGATTTTTTTTTAATACTAGGTGTGCTAGGTTGGGGTTTGTTTCGTTTGTGGGCATGTAGATATATTATCTCATTCTTAGACAACGTTTAACCTAATATTTCAAGGCACTAGCTACAAAATATTCCATCGTTCCCATAGTCACACTACTCATCTCTGCAATACGATTCAAGTACATTCCCTATGCTAACCACTTATCGGTGCACCACAACTCAACGACCAATATCTTTCTATAGGTAAAAGGTTCTCCTATTCCTAGGGTGTCTCCCTATATACCTGAGAATATGTGAGAGTTCGCCGCTATATACGGGTGGTGTCTAAGGCCTGGGCATTGGATGTTAGGAGGGAAAAACTAATGGAATTTTTTATTGATAAAAATAGGTTACATATATAGGCATAAGGCCTATATGATAACCATGACACTTGTCAATGAAACTGACAAGTGTCAAACTGGCATAGTGCACATTACATTAACTCTAACATTCCCCCTTAATGTGCACTATCCTAACTAAAGAAAAAAAACAAGTCAACATTAGGTAACATTCCCCCTTAATGTTGACTTCTCTAAAAAATAACCTATCATCCTCTTTTATTTGGTCTAGGCTCGTGCTCTTTGTGCTTGGCTCTCCAAATATGAATAACGCTAGATCCACTGTGTATACATCTCGTTCTGTTGCCTCAGGGTCAGCCACTTCAACGGGTCTGTTGCCACTGGGTCAGCCGTCTAAGTGCCTCAGGGTCATCATGGGTGCCTCAGGGTCAGCCACATCTGGGTCTGTTGCCTCTGCAGGTCATCCTCAGAGGATGTTGCCACTCGTAGGTCACTAACTAGATTCACCATGAGTATGAAATCCCTCCTCATGGTGAACTCAATCTAGAAGGTGTCGGTCTCTACCGAAAATGCACCTAATGAAAGGAAAAACGAGCCATATAAGAGTGTCGGTCTCTGCCGAAAATGCACTCAATACAATAAAATGAGCCATAGATCAAAATAGGAGGAGAGAAGAAGAAAAGAAGAGAATCTTTTGAAGTGTCTTCGTTTGTAGTCTTCAGAAGTAGATCCGGAAAAAACCTCGGATAAAGTCTAGGGTGTCTTTGTCTGTAGTCCCTAGTATGAGTGTCCTTATGGTGACCATGTCATCCCACCGAAATGCATGGGTAACCAGCCGCTGCATTCGCCAAGTGTATAGAAAAGATCACTAGGTACAAGGATCACATATAAAATGACCTTGGGAGTGTCGGGTTCAACCGAAAGTGCACTCCAAGGTAGAAATACTTTGAGGCTTATAAACTGAAATGAAAAAGCCTCAAAATTACAATATGACACCTCCATTGTGTCCATCGCAGAAAACCGTTTCCAACGACTATAAATACCCCTATACTCCATTATCAAAGGGCCTTCATCATAATGAAAAACAATAGCATGCCTCTTTAAGCAGCAAAATAAACAACATCGCTCAATGGCGGCATCGCTCTCAAGCGGAAAAAAAATTTCATCAATTTCCCTCACAGGGGAATTACACTTTCCATCAGTCATTGCACTTCCACTCTCATGTGGAAAAAATAGGCCAATTAAGTTTTACTATCAACCACTTTCACCATGATTAAAATATTTCCCTCCAAAGGAAAATACTAATAATATTCTCCATACATGTTTTTTTAAAAAATAAAGTGGCCTTTCTCCACTTTATAAAAGATGATGCCCCATAAGATTTTACAATATATAAAAAAATGTAGCCCTAGTCAGCTACTTAAAAGTCTTCACGTGGGCTCCATTTCCTCCAAAGAAAACAACATGTCCACCTTTTAAAATATTATATGCCCCACTTAAAATATTCCCCTATATTTCTTGTTCACCAAACACGTGGCCCACCTAGCCATGCAATCTGTTGGCCCTATCCTCCCGCGCACAGGAGCATCTAACACAGGACAATCATCAGCAGCTGGCTTCTCTCCATCAAATCTTCAATCACGTCATGCGCCGCCGCTAAATCTGGCAAACATTATTGGGAATGACAGGAACTACAGAGCGGCGGTCCAGCATTGGCACTGCCATTACTCCCCTGCAGCAGATTTCGCCAACTCCCAGTAAGCCGACTCCGTCACCTGCCGAAACCCGCAGGACACCGTTGGGGAAGGTTAAGGGCTCGAGCGCGGGTTCGATCCCGAGACATAGCTACGCCAATGGTTATATGGTTCTTGTCACGCCCAAGCTGGTCGTCTGGCTAATTCGTAGAAATGGGGCGACAGAGTTCAACATTGACTGAAACTTCTCAGAAGAATGAGAAAAAACATAGATCGAAAAACAAAAATGCACAGCGTGATTTACTTCTCGATCATTACAGACATCAAAATTAGTTGTAAATAGAACCACTCAAAAAAAATGCAGATACAAAACAAGCTATAGGTGCAGGAGGGGACACTATTTCAGAAAATGAACTCGCAGCCTCAACGCCACAGACACCCTGTGTGCTCGAAAGACGTCGTATTCCGCTACAAAAATAAACTGCGCCAATCGAGCATAGGGAAATAGTATAAATCTCTCACTTGATCCAGAAGACTGTGCGGCACACCATGGTTTAAAATCACCATATTTTCTGAAATCGAATCATCGACCTTCTTGGGATCCAAGCAGTCATAACGTCTTGTTCATGCGCTAATCACTGCCATACAAGGAAGAAGCGGCAAGGCAATCATCCTGTATAGAGAACACCAAAAAAATGTACATAGAAGAGGTACTTTACCAAAATCTCTCAGGACATTCATCATCATGGGTATTCACGGATCGATTTTGTGTCCTCTAGAAATGTAACTGTTAAATTCTAAGACATCGTGGATTTGTCCTCCATGCGCCCCTCCAAAGGCTTCATACTTGACATCACCGTAGCAACAGAAAAATAAACCGTAGCAGTGGTACAAAAGTAGAATTCCACGTTGTTGTAGAATTCGGCCTGCGATGCCAGCGTGATGTCCACGTCGTAGTGGAAGATTTGCTGGTAGTGCACAGAACCGGCTTTGTCATGCGGAATTGTTTCTTGCGAGCGGAACCCTACAACGAGCGCTTATCCTTTGCGACGACGGTGATGGCTGATTATTGAAACCACACAGATGACCGTATCCTGATGGCTTCGGAGAAAAAACTAGAACCCATTCGAACCCATGATTGACGCAAGGCCGAGTGCTCGGTTCTCAACCTCCAGCAGCACCTCGTCTCCGTTGGCATAACACAAACCCTAATGCAAACCCTAGTAACCCTTGTTGAAGAACACACATAAAAAAATAATTTTTTTTTTGTTTTTCAACTTCTGGTTTCTGATCCATCCAGCAAGAGATGGAGAGCATACTCCCTGTTTTGAAAAAAAAATGGGGGGAAAAGATGAGGGGGAGGGAGGATTTCCATGAGGGAAATCCCCCCTCAAGCTCACAAGGCCAGAGAAAGCCTGGAGCTCTGATACCAAATGTTAGGAGTGAAACTGAAGGGATTATATTTTATTGATAAATGGTTACAATATATAGGCAGAAGGCCTATATGATAAACATGACACTTGTCAATGAAACTGACAAGTGTCAAACTGGCATAGTGCACATTACATTAACTCTAACATTGGAGTCAATGCACCCCTCACTTTACTAGACACTTTATGGGCAATCTAGCTTAGCCAATAACGACAGGTTCTCCATGATATTTTAAAACCCCCCGCACAAGGTTTCTAACCTAATAAATCTAGGGAAGAAAAAAAATTTTAAGTGATGGAACTGACTACAAAACAGATTGCCAAAAATAAAAAGATCAAGTGAAGGAAAATATGGAAAAGACAAATTACCAAAATGGATGCGCTATGGTCGCAGAAAAAGAAAAATGGAATAGAAGCCTCATTATCGCAATAGAATCGTCCCTAGATCAACCTCTAATAGTAGAGGTAATGATTCTACTTGCATAAATTAACTAGAACCAAAAATAAATTCAAACAGAAACACAATGTTGCAACTTGATCACAAAATAGCAATTATTTTATTGAATACAATGAAGAGTTGCAAGTATCATAGGTTGCCTCGAGGGGGCAACCTCCTTTATGAGCAACACTCCTTTCTTACATGTAATACATGAGGATAATTTTGCCTAAAATAACTGACAATGCAAAAATAGATCAAACCCAAAATAGCTATTTGAGTTATCTTATCCTAACCCTAATGATTGATGGTCACTCTTACATTCAAAAGGGGGTGCCCACTCATTACTAACTACACTATTACAATAAAATAAAAAGGGTTAGGATGTGAGGTCCTAACAACTTTCTAAAGTTATGTGCATTAAAAATAACAATAACAGAAAGGGCTTGGTCATTATTACCAATGCCATTGTTCTCATTGCTTCAATGTTGTAAATTGTTCTGCTACATGTCAATGTTCAACTCCTTCATATTTCAGCCATTTTTCTATCTTTGGCATGACAATCTTGCCATGTGTTTGATTTTGCCACAATACCAACATCCTCCATTCTTCTTCTTATAAAATGACCTCTCTATTCTAGAATGACCCTTATCATCAAATTGTCTCCATGCAAGTGATTTTGGATATATGCTCATCCTAGTGTAGATTCATTGGCCCTCCCATGATCATGAAAGTCCTTGTTCTTGGTAAGGTTCACGTTTTCCCAATTTGTCACTTCTCTCTAATGCTTTTTGTTAAAGGGTAAGAAACTTGCAAAACATCTTTCATGTCATTTGTGTGTTATCAACTTACTTCTAAGTTGTTTATGTCTTGACACTGGTCTAGAAGATCTCAAAGTCCCCTCGATATCTTTTTGACCTTCTCAATTAGATATGACTCCTTATTGGCAAAGCCTTTGCCATACTCCTTCAATTTGCTTGTATCTCATTGATGGTGTTAGGACCTCATGTCCTAACCCTTTTTATTTTATTGCAATAGTATAATTAGTAATGAGTGGACACCCCCCTTTTTTTCATATTGTTAAATATCCTATCTGGAAGTTTCCGCCTACAGCTCAATGCCCTATTGGAAACTCCTACAATCCTTGCCTATAAAACCTCTGTAATCTCTGCTTGTCAGAAAAACCCCTGTAATCCCTGCCTGTATTCTCTGCCTATAAAGAACCCTGTAATATTTGTCTATAAAAAGACCTATAATCTCTTTATCACTCAAGTCTACGATTCTAAATATTCTCTAGAAACAAACTCTCCATATGACCAAGAGCCCTTGCAGATTTTTTTTTCTTTTAGTTTTGTAAATTCATGAATATTCTCTAAGAACAAGCTCTACTTAGTTCAAGATTCTAGCGTATTCTGAATCATTCTCTTAGTATGCCCAAAAAGTCCTTGTGGCATTTTTTTTTTAATCGGGTGTGCTAGGCTGGAGTTCGTTTGGTTTGTGGGCTTGCAGATGTACTTATCTCATTCGTAGACAATGTTTGGCCTAATATTTCAAGGCACTAACTACGGAGGATTCCACCATTCCTGTAGTCGCACCGCTCATTTTCGAGGTAAAGCGAGTACCTTCCCCAAGCTAATCACTTACCAGTGTACCACAAAACTCAAACGGTTGATATCTTCCTATGGGTAAAAGCTTCTCCTAATCCTAGGGAGTTCCCCCTATATACCTGAGGGTACATGGGAGCTCGCAACCGTATAATGTTGTTGTCCAAGGCCTGAGTATTGGATTCTAAGCACCCCTCACTTCACTAGACGCTTTATGAGCAATCTAGCTTATCCAATAACAACAGCTCCTTCGTGATATTTTAAAACTCTCTGCATAGGGTTTCTAACCTACTAAAACTAAGGAAGAGAAAAAAAATGGAGTGATTCGGCTAACTGCAAAACAGTCGATGGAAAATAAAATGAGCGAAGGAAAATACGTAAAAGACAAATTAGCATGATGGATGTGTTGTGACCAAAGAAAAAATAATTTTTGAAATAGAAGCCTCACTGCCGCAATGGAGTCATCCCTGGATCAAGCTCTGATACCATATGTAATGATTCTATTTATATAAATTAACTGGAACCAAAAATAAATTCATATAGAAACACAATGTTTCAACTTGAACATAGAATAGCAATTATTTTATTGATTGCACTAAAGAGTTACAAGTATCACAGACCATTTCATGGGGTCAACCTCCTTTATCACAAGTTGCTTCGAGGGGGCAACCTCCTTTATGAACAATGCTCCTTTCCAATATACCTTCCATTTCTTACACTGCAATATATAAAAATAACTTTACACAAAATAGCTTACAATACAAAAATAGATTAAACCCAAAATAGCTATTTGAGCTATCTAACCCTAACCCTAATGATTGAGGGTCACCCTTACATTTAAAAGAGGGTGCCCACTCATTACTAACTAAACTATTACAATAAAATAAAAAGGGTTAGGACATGAGGTCCTAAAAAGTTTCTAAGTTATGTGCATTAGAAACAACAGCAGAAAGGGCTTGGTCGCTATTACCCATGCTATTGTTTTGATTGCTTCAATGTTGTAAATTTTTCTGCTACATGTCAATGTTCAACTCCTTCAAATTTCAACCATTTTTTCTCTACTTGGCATGACAATCTTGCCATGTGTTTGACTTTGCAACATTACAAATATCCTCCAATGTTCTTCTCATAAAATGGCCTCTATATTCTAGATCGGCCCTTTTATCAAAAAGTTGTCTCTCCATGCAAGTGATTTTGGAGATATGCTCATCCTACTGTAGATTCATTGGCCCTCCCACAATCATGAAAGTCCTTGTTCTTGGTAAGGTTCACATTTTCCCAATTTGTCATTTCTCTCTAATGCCATTTGTTAAAGGGTAAGAAACTTGCAAAACATATTTCATGTCATTTGCTTGTTATCAACTTACTTCTAAGTTGTGTATGTCCTGACACCGGTCTAGAAGATCTCATAGAGTCCTCTCAATATCTTTTTGACCTTCTCAATTAGATATGACTCCATATTGACAAAGCCTTCTCCACACTCCTTCAATTTGCTTGTATCTCGTTGATGCAAGCAAAAAAATCTTCCATCCAATCATGATTGATAGGATCTAGTGACATCAATACCTTCTATAAAGAGACAACCCTATTTTATTTTGCTTTGTTAAACAGATCTTGCAACTTGTTTCTAATCTCTTTTCTATAAACGAGATCATGGATGCCACATCTAAGAATACTTGTCCCTAATATAGCAAACTCGGGGTCATATTTTTCCTTTTCAATTTTATTTGTAGGAACTTCTACTCCTCTTGTGATTCTCCATAAGAAACTAACTATAATTCGATTTTAATGTCTTTTATCCAATTCCAATAATTATGTTGATGAAGCATTGGAAGTTCCCTAACCACTAACAATCCCTAATATGATGTCACACCACCATGTAGTTCTTAAAAATACCATGGTAATGCATTCATGATGTAGTGCACGTAGGGACTGTTTCAATCCCATGTAATCAATTTATATGTATAAAGGTTGTTTGGGTGCTCATACCTATGATTTTAGGCTCGCACTTGAGAAATGTAACCATGCCCGGTGCTTGGGTATACATACCACATCCTAATGACACATCAAATACACATTAGGTTCACCAATGAGACACATTTGAATTTACATTTAAAATTATTTTATTTGAAAATAAATATATATCATAAATAATGATCAAATATATGAAAATAATAAATTCTTTAATTGTATAAATAATATTTTAATATTACTCAACATAACATGAAGACTTACCCAAAGAATTTTGGGCAAGCAATGGGGGAAAGAGTATTACACCATTAACCAATGTTCCAATCCCTTGGGTGAAACCTTAACACTTTATCAAATGGCACAAGCTCAAGTGATTAAAAACATTGAGGAGAAACCTTGGCATTTTATCAAATGGCACAAGCTCAAGTGATTAAAAACATTGAGGAGAAACCTTGGCATTTTATCAAATGGCATAAGCTCAAAAATGTGGACTACCAATGCAAAAACCCAAGTTGACATTTTGTCAAGCAATACATGCATAGCTACCAAAATGTTATTGTAACGCCACTATGTGGATTGTAGAAATAACATGATAATGCAATCTCTCTCTCTCTCTCTCTCTCTCTCTCTATATATATATATATATATATATATGGGGTTGAAGTCTGACTAATGAGAATGTTTGCCTCACAAAGAGCCACCAAGGTCCAATTTCCATGGGCGTCATGATAATATGGTTTGTTGAAACACCACCGCCAGTTCTTGGTAATGCATTCCTAATGTAGTGCAAGTAGAGACCGTTTCAATCCCATGTAATCAATTTATATATATAAAGGTTGTTTAGGTGCACACACCCATGCTTTTAGGCACACACATGAGAAATGTACCCATGCCCAGTTATTGGGTATACATGCCACACCCCAATGACGCATCAAATACGCATTAGGTACAACATTGAGACACATTTAAATTAACATTTAAAAAATATATTATTAGAAAATAAATATATATCATATATAATGATCAAATATACGAAAATAATAAATTCTTTTATTGTATAAATTATATTTTAATATTAATCAACATAACATGAAGACTTACCCAAGGGATTTGGGCAAGCAATGGGAGCAAGTGTTTTACACCATTAACCAAAGTTCCGATCCCTTGGGTGAAACTTTAATATTTTATCAAATGGCATAAGCTCAAGCGGTCAAAAACATTGAGGTGAAACCTTAGCATTTTACCACATGGCATAAACTCAAGTGATTAAAAATGTGGACTTCCAATGCGAAAACCGAAGTTGACATTTTGTCAAGAAATATATACATAACTGCCAAAATGTTATTGTAATACGACCATGTGGATTGTAGAAATAACGTGATAATGCAATCGTCTATCTATATATCTATCTATCTATCTATATATATATATATATATGGTTGAAGTCTAACAGATGAGAATGTTTGGCTCACAAAGAGCCAAAGTTCAGTTTCCGTGGGTGTCATGATAATATGGTTTGTTGAAACACCACCCTGCAGTTCTTAGAAATACCATGGTAATGCATTCATGATGTAGTGCATGTAGGGACCTCTTCAATCCCGTGTAATCAATTTATTTGTATAAAGGTTGTTTACGTGCACGTACCCATGATTTTAGGCTCGCACTTGAGAAATGTACCCATGCCCGATGCTTGGGTATACATATCACACCCTAATGACGCATCAAATACGCATTAGCTACACCAATAAGACACATTTGAATTTATATTTAAAATTATTTTATTTGAAAATAAATATATATCATAAATAATGATCAAATATATGAAAATAATTTCTTTTATTGTAAATATTATATTTTAATATTAATCAACATAACATGAGGACTTACCCAAGGAAGTTTGGGTAAGCAATGGGGAGCAAGATTTTTACACCATTAACCAAAGTTCCAATCCCTTGGGTGAAACCTTAACATTTTATCAAATGGCATAAGCTCAAGTGATTAAAAAAATTGAGGTGAAACCTACCTTAGCATTTTATCAAATGACATAAGCTCAAGTGGTTAAAAACGTGGACTACCAATGCAAAAACCCAAGTTGACATTTTGTCAAGCAATATATGCATAACTGCCAAAATGTTATTGTAATACCACTATGTGGATTGTAGAAATAACATGATAATGCAGTCATTATATCTATATATATATATATATGGTTGAAGTCTGATTGATGAGAATGGTTGGCTCACAAAGATCCACCAAGGTTCAGTTTCTATGGGTGTCGTGATAATATGGTTTGTTGAAACACCACCATGCAGTTCTTAGAAATACCATGGTAACACAATCATGATGTAGTGCAAGTAGGGACCATTACAATCCCAAGTAATCAATTTCTATTTATAAAGGTTGTTTTGGTGCACGTACCCATGATCTTAGGCTCGCACTTGAGAAATCTACCCATGCCCAATGCTTGGGTATACATGCCACACCCTAATGACATCAAATACACATTAGGTACACCAATGAGACACAAAGACATTTTGACAATGCATAGGAATTTTTAACATGCAACCCATGTAACTTATATCCCTCATACCCCTTGAAACCCCCCACAACATTGCACCTGCATACCTGAACCTCCACCTTGTACACCAGACACGCACCTTGTGTACTAGTGCACCTGCGGACCCATATCCATTATATATAGATCATAGTAGTCAAACTCAGCCGAACTCCCAAGTACTTGGCCGAGTCCAAGTCCGAGTGGGCTCAACCACGCCGAGCCCACTCGGACTCGTTTTTTCCAAGACTCGTCCGAGTCCAGCCGAGTCCGAGTCTGACCTAGACTTGTGAGTCCGGAAGTCGGGACTCGGCTAGCCTAGAAAAATTGAAGTTAAAAAAAAAAAAAATCAATGCACATAATCGGTTGTGGGCCATTCCGCGTGGACATTGACGTGACATTGAGTTTTTCTACACAAATTCTTCAAAACGGGTAGAAAAAATTTATGACCCACAAATTTATTGTTGACATGAAATTGTCACATTTTTGAACTTGCCCTTATGTGATTGTGTCCTTCATTAAAGGCAATGCTTATCCTTCTCCTCGGCCCTCAAATTTGATGGCTAGTTACCAGTAAAAATTGCGTTCACCAGAGTAAGAGGTTGTCCAGTAACATCATTTAATATTAAATTCAATTCCGGGTTAGTAACGTCACTTACTATTAAATTCGATTCCAGGTTACTGAGTCCTCGGGCAATAAATTCGCAGTAAATTCAATTCCGGGTTAGCTCCATTCTCTGACCATGAACTGCAAGGTCGTCCTTACTCATTATATTAAATAGTTTCTTGGCCCAGGTTCGCGCCTTATATTTTATTTTGGTGCCCTTTATAGCTGTATAAAGCTGCAATCTAGCTCGAATTAATAGCTGCATTGATTGAGAGTTTGGAAAATTCGTTTCAGAGAAGGCTGAAGCTAAAGAGATTGCAAAAGAATCTGGGAGCATCAAGCGTCCATACTCAATCCATATACCAGGCGTCCATACTCAATCCATATACCAGGTATGTAACAAGACCTCTAATCGATTAGACGTGCACAAAATTGCAATGTATAAGTTTAATCGAAGGCCTTTCCTTCGTGAATATGCTTATTCCGAAAATGAAGTATTTAGGGCTCACATATGAACAAATCTTAGGATTACTTTATCTTACTTTAATTAAAACTCAACCCTGCTCATTTTTGCGCCACCTACCACCTCTTCCGTCCTTTATACAACATTTGAATTCGAAGGGGATCGAGCGTGTGACGTATTTGTCAATCGAGATCACCAAGTAATAACTTTTGTAAATAACTTATTAGTATTTAGCCTCAATTTAACTTTGGTGGAAGAAATAGCTGAATACATTAACCAAGCCTTCATGGTTGAAATTTATTTTATAAATGTACATCCGTATCTCACAAGGCAACATATTTGAATTTAGTTTATTTCCTAAGTTGATTTTTGATTGTCGGTTGATGTGTTCAATTTAATACCTTTACTGGAGTGGTAATTCTTACTATTATTTTAATAAATAAAATTATTTATAATATTATTTTAATTAATATTTATCTTATTATTAGTTATATTAAACTATTTTAAAAATTTAGTAAATATTATGTTTATTATGATGTTTATTAAATTATTTATATAGCTTATTATATAATTTTATAAATTAAATATGTATTGAGATTAAGATAATTTATTTGACATCAAACATATGTAATTTTCATATCCTAGGCTTTTATATTTGGTTTAATGAACTATAACATCATAATGTTCTTGTGATATGTTAATGAACTAAAAAAAAAATAGGTTTGTCTCAACACTCAAATTGACCCTTACATATGTTTATCATCAATTAAACTTTAAACTTATAAATATGTTTATCATGTCGTTATATTACATTTTTAAATTTTTTATTTTATTATTAATCAATATTATTTAATAATGTTTTGATAAATACAAGAAAGAATATGCCCCTTCCTCTTGTTAATTTCTTATTTGTATAATGTTGAATGTTGAGTAAGTGTGTTAGAATATACATTTTGTGAGCGAATCATTCTCATCAATTAAACTTTAAACTTGTAAATATGTTTATCATGTCGTTATATTACATTTTTTAATTTTTTATTTTATTATTAATCAATATTATTTAGTAATGTTTTGATAAATACAAGAAAGAATATGCCCCTTCCTCTTGTTAATTTCTTATTTGTATAATGTTGAATGTTGAGTAAGTGTGTTAGAATATACTAATAAGTAATATGCATGAAAAAACTTATATTTTCAATAAAAAATTGTTTTCTTTTCATTTCTTTTCCCGAGTTTTTCCGAGTCTTGTTGAGTTTTTTTGCCGAGTCCAAAGTCCAACTCCCAAGTAGACTTTTCGGAGTACGAGCCGAAACCGAGTTTTGCTACTATGATATAGATATAGATATATATTAAATCCTCAAACAGAATACGTGAATTTTAATATAACTGTGTGTAATGATATCTAAATCTTCAAAAAAAAAACCTAGAAATTCAATACACAAATTAAAATAAAACTGAGCATGATGGAAGAGAGGAAATACACAGGAAAAAGGTGGAATTTGCTTCTAAGTCAAGTTTTGATGGCCTCAGCTCCTCTAGCTGCCTGGATTGTTCAGTGTTAAGAACATATATTATGCATGCAATATCCTCCTTTCTTTTGTACTGATTTTTTTTTACGATGATTTTTATTACTTGTAGATTCAGACAATGGTATAGAATCTGTTTACAGTGCCTTTGTAAAGTCCTTAAATTGTATTTTTTTAAAGTAAAGATTTTAATGAAAAAAGGGGCTGGACTTGAACCAGACTGGTTTGGTCCATTCAAAATGTTAGAATAGGACTGAACACAGACTAGGTTCAGCCAAACCATGTAACTATGGTTGAAACAAACTTACCTCCACAATAGATACATCTTATTCATAAGCAAATCAGACAGATATAACTCACAAACTCCCAGCATTAATACCCCTGCATAACAGGATCAGGATATCATTGCTATTGTTATAAAATTAATCATATGACTTCAACAAACACAGTTGTCCCGTGATTATAGGGTTTGTTGAAATATTACAACAAAACAGTCATGAAGTAATAGGGGTAGGGCTGTTTCAACCCCATAAAACCAATTTAACAAGAAAATAAAAGGATACAGTTATCAATGTTTCTGAAGAGACAACTGTCTCTCTGTAAGCTTCCATATTTTTTCATTTTGTGTTGCCAGATTATAGTTGTGATAATGTTACAGGATTAATTATGTCCTCAATCATAGAACCAATACTGTTTTTAAAATTCAAACATATATTATTGTGGGAGGTGAAATATACAGCAGTTATCAGAAAGGCAAACAAGATTGCATCTGCAAATCATTAGCACCATGATAACATGAACGACACAGCATGGCCCTTGAAAAACAACCAGCATTAATCTCTCTCACAGTGCCACAGTCCTATCTTCTTACTGCTGCCATGTTGATTATATTATGATCACTCATTATCAATGGAATTATTGTGGCTTTCAGCCAAATCCAATTCAATGCTCAATAAAATATCTTGCTTCTATGAAACTCTTTTTCTCTCATCACTTCCAGACCTGAATAGCAACATGTTGACTGAGAAAGATAAGCACAAGTGCTAAATTGCTAACAAACTATGTTGTAATCTTCCAAGTTGTATCGCAGGTGATCTCTTCTTCAAACTCAAATCGAGGAATATTGTGTGATGCAGGCACTCGATCCTAATTTGCACACAGGTTATCATAGTTCCACAAGGTGAGACAATCAACAGTATCAAATTTAATTTCCCTAAAGTCTAAAAGTTAGAACTATAAGTCATAATGTGTAGTGAGGCACTCCCATCCTCACTCCCCTTATCATTAAACAAGTTGGACATGCATCGGTTTTGAGAAATTGATAAAAGGTTGCAATGCTTACTCTATAAAATGGAAGCACTTATTCCATATTGATCAAGGTGGAAACATCAGATCTTATTGTATATTCTCTTTTATAACTAATGCAAATTTATTTCTTCTATTATCTCACTTTCATGATGTGTGTTTCACAGATCCTTTATGGTGTGTGACATTCCGCATTTCCATGTCCTCGTTGCTGTACCACATCAATCAAATACAAGCAGTGGTAATCCTTCAGATCTCATGGCTTTAAAACTTCATTGTGTGGAATGAATGGGGTAACCATTTTATCAATCTCTGCTGTGAGGGGTTTTTTTGTTATTGTCCTTGGCATTTCTTGTTTACAGTTTGGTCCATCTTGGCATTGTTGGGTTCTATTTCTACAGACCTCTCATTCAACTTATTTCTCCCAGTGTATTTTCCTATTACACATTGTGCTTATGCTGCTCATAATCTCATATTGAGTTCAAACTCTATTCATCTTCCAAACACATGCCTTCTTAAGAAACTTGGCCTGCTTGTTGGTTCCCTTTTCCCTTCATAGCTGGTATTATCTCTAAAAAAATTCTATACATAAGAGCAATGCTGTAGTTGTGTTGAAGAACACAACATGACCAATGTGGAAAGCTATGACCACAAGCACTATAACATATCAATTACATAATCAGCTTTTATCATTCAGACAAGATAATAATTCAACATGCCAATGGGGTTTAAAGCAAGCAGTTGGGAGCAAAGAGTTTCACACCATAAGACCAAGGTTCCAACCCATGAGTGAAACTTAACATTTTAGGCCAAGCAATTTAGGGCAAGTGATATGATACAAGAAGTTTCACATCATAAACCAAGCTTCCAAGCCTGTGGGTGAACCTTAACATTTAATCAAATGGAAAGAGATCAAATGGTTAAAATCTTGAACACCCAAAGTGGAGACCCAGTTTCAAATCTTGTCAGGCAATATATACATAACTGTCAGTGCAGTTTGTTGTAATACCACCATGTGGTTTGTTGAAATACCATGATAACATGGTCATGATGTGGGTGACACAAGATATTCTAAGAGCAATAAGCACCACTAAAAATATAGCATGGTTTTTATTAATGAAATTCTAACTTCCAATACATCAACATGAAATACATAAATATAGGGAATAGCCACACCCAAGTACAATGAATCTAAAGAAGCCGCTGGAGTCTTTGCATGACTTATCTTTAAGTCTTTGTATGAAGAATTCAACTAATCTTCTCTTTTATTCTTTAAAGAACTAATCTTTGCACCATTCAGGCTATTGTAATCAAGTATACAATTTGAATCCCACTGACCTACTTTGGTCACCAATTTACATCAATAAAATTTCTTTCTTCCTTTCTCTTTAAGATAGGATTCTTGTAACTCTAAATTCTATCACATGTATGACTCTACACAAGACTAAAACCCATAACTCTTTTTTCTCACACTTGTCCTTCAAGTACACCACATAACAAACAAAAAATGATCACACAAATTATCATTAATGTTCTAACACTCCTCTTTAGTGATAACTTGGAGGTCACAAACTCATCAATAACCATATTAATGACCATAGTCATAAGAATCTTAGCATACTCACTAGAACTCACAAGTTCTAACCCTGCAGAGTAAATTGCCAAAAAACTCGGGGCTGAATTTTGGCAATCGGCTATAATGGCAAAGAACCTCATTTACATTTTGTCTTAACAGTTCAAAATTTCTCCATTGCAAGAGGGTCAAACGCAAATTCCAAAAACCCCATCGTAATGTCCACTATATAATAACTACATAGTGCGGCGTAGTGTTCATAACGTGACTATATTGAAACATGAGTATAGGCATATATATACTCATCAAACTCAGTGCAAGGTATAGTATTAGATAGTTAAAAATAAAATATATACGAGTTAGTCAATATTCTATTAAAAATGACCCATGGGATTGAAATTCGACTAGTGAGAATGTATAGTTCACTAAGAGTCGACTATAGATCAATTCCCATCAGTGCCATGATAATACAGTTTGTGGTAATTCCCGTATATGTGTGCATTACATTTTTAAAAAATTAAATTCTATTGTTTAATATTTTTTAAAAAGATTCTCTTTCAGTTCATAATTGGATATCAATTTTCTTTTATATTGGTAATCTACTTCGATAAACCATCTCTCAATTCAGGGATGAATTTTAATCTTTAAACTCTATAATTTCATTCTTAATGGTATTTAAGCAACTTATATGTCATTAAGTGATTTTTATTTTTATTTTTTTCACATTTTTTCTGGTCAAGTTATTGCCAGGTCCCAAGTCCAAACAAAATTTTGGGTTGCCAAGAAATTGCGGAGTCCAAGTTTTCCAACTATATTAATGACCATATAGGAAGGTGGTATTGTTCTAAACCTCCACCTAAATGACAACTCAAATCGACTTGTACAATAACTCCTACCTACATCGAGGCTGATCAAATACAAATTCATGTTGACATCAATCACAAATATTTTGTAGATTTTCAAATCTTTATACTTGTGCATCTTCATATGCCACGTTCAGTGTACTTATAAGAGAAATTCCCTGCTCCACTTGCATCTTCTTGCTGAAAGCCAACATCCCCCAAGCGTGTGCACCTTTTGTCGTACTTGTGGATCTTCATCTTCATATGTCTCATCCGATGTCCCTACAATAGAAATCCCCTACTCAACTTGCATCCTATCATTGGAAACCATTTCCGCCTGATGTATGCATGATTTTATCATTCAAGAATTTTCTATGGTTTACCATAACAATTTATCTAATTCCCTTATCCCTCTCTATAAGAATAACAATTTCTGGGCCCCCTTAGACCTAGCCATTCTCCTAAGAGCGCCCTTTTTGGCAATGTTGATGATGACGACAACTATGCTTCTACTTTACATCCCATTACAGATTAGTGGTGGTGCCTGAAGCCACTGGAGCTCCTTTCTATTTATCTCTTACCTTGACTGTTGGCTCTCTCTTCATGGTTACTTTTAGCATGTTAGGGTTTATCCGTTTTGTGTAACCCTTGGGGCTGTAATTTTATGTCATAATGTTGTTCCACTTCATTGTAGTTTACACTAGATTCTTTATTCTAGTTTAGCTTATTTTCATAGTACTTTTTGGTTACTATAGTGCATTGTAACAGCTCTTTTCAACGAGTCCCATTGGTCCACTTTGGCCAGTAATGGGCATGAACAATATTAGCTGATCTTATCTAATGTTTTTTCTTGGCTCAACTATAACCACCCTGATAGGAATTTTCATAGGTTTAACCACAGCCACAATCATAAGGGTTTTGATAAATTTATTGGCTTACCCAAAACCATATTATGAGAATTAAGTGCACACAACTGGCTCTCTATTTCAAGAAGCCATTTAATTAAAAAAAAAATCTTTTGTCATCCCTTTAAATAGTCAAAATCTTCTCTTATAAAAGCATCTCCATGTATTTGGAACTGTGTTCCATCCATACACATATAACCTTATATGCAATTATATTATTTTTTTCTTTTGTCAATTATATTATTTTTTGCTTTTGTCAATAGGTCCTATGCAAGGTTGTATGGGTGGATGGGTGTGAGGGTTCGCAGGGTACAGGTACACAGTACTGGGTGTGAACTTCCAAATTTAGGTTATGCAGGTGCAAGGGTCAGAGTTCACAGGGTGCGAAGATGCAAGGATATTGGTACATTGGAGTGCATGTGAGAAGTATCCATGCATTGCCAAAATATACTCATGTCTTGGTGCACCTGATGCATCATGGGTGCATTATTAGGGTGCAGCATACATACCCAAGCATCGGATATGGGCATGTGTCCCCGTTGCGAGCCCAAAATCATGGGTATGTATGCCCAGACAACATTGGTCCTACGTGTGGGTTCTCAGGATTTTTTTTTTTATTTTTTTTTAAATGTCACATTCATGTAAGATCCACCACTTTGCCCTCCATGTCTTGATTGCCACAATGAAAGCAATGGCACTCATGTTTTCTTTGTACTTGTACACATGAGGGCAATGTACACACATAACCTATATGCAATACTCTAATTTTTGCTTTTGTCAACACATCCTGTGAGTGGTTCTTTAAAAAATAAATATCACATGCCTGTAAGACCCAACACTGTGCTTTCACATATCTTGATCTGCAATAATGACCACAAAAATGTTCATGCTTTCCTTGTTCTTGTACTCATACTAGATGCCTCATAAATTGAAGATTTGCCCATTGTGTGTAACTTCTGTATGACAAATTTGAGCCCTCTACCTATTTTGCATCAAACCAAGGTCATTGTGTTGCAGCATTGTTTCTATTTGAACTTTATGCCTTACCCACGTTTTCTGAGTCCTTGTCTGTGATAACCCATTTTCATCATCAATTTTGACCCTAATTCGTTTTGTTTGTTTTTCAAACTTACCCATGCAAGTTATCCAAATTTTCAAACTTCAACCTCAACAACAGGACAATAAGTTTGAAAATTTGACAAGCTAGAACTGTGAATGAGATGTATTTAAAGTGGATAGTTTTGACTCAAACCTGTTTAATTTGTAAATACTATATACAAATCTAAGTGCCAAGGAAAAGTTACCACCCCCCCTCCGCAGCCCATAGGGCGTTCCCAACCCCAAAACCTCCCAAGGCAAAGTACAAGAGTACAAGCATCCTGTGTGAACCAAAAATGTAAAATTTAAGCATATCACTTGTAAATATAATCTCGAAAATCTCCTGGTTTACTTTCAGCCATTGAAACTCCTAAGGACTACACTCCCTTTGCAGCTATTCAGTAACGTGTTACCATTCATATCATTGGTTTGATCCTAAAATCATGCATATATATAATATGCCAATATAGAAACAAAACATTAACGAAAAAATAAACATACACCATGAACAAACCCTGAATTTATGTAAATATCCATTCTTGGAAGCTCTATTTGTTTGTCAAAGGGAATAATAATTTTTAAAGAAAAGGAGGGAACTGTACAAACAATTATAGACCAAAATTTGTACTATGCACAACACTAGGGGACATTTTACACTCTAGAGTATAAATACTTCTAAAAATTAAATGAAGACAGAGGGCATGGCAAAAGCATATAAAAGGAATAACATATGTTACCTTGGCTTTCTGGCACAGCAGTGGTTGTAAGAGTGCCCTTACTGCTGCTTAAGATAGTATTTTCTTTCTTGTTAGAATTATCTGTGGATTTTCCAACCACAAGTAAACTTTTCTCTGCAAAAGCAACAGATAAAAATGGTTTACAATGTGAAAAAATAAACTCCATAGAACTGTATAAAGATCTACAAAAGTACCTAAAGAAGAAATGTTGTGGTTTTCTTCCAAATGGAGTAGATCCTTGTTTGTTGGGCCCATGATCAGTAAAGCAGCAATGTCTGTCAATCTGAGAAAGACAAAAAAAATTGAATGATTTTAAATAACATATTGACTACAAGAAAGCTTGGATCCCACATGTTATTTTGGTTAAAAGAAATCATGCTATTTATTTTCAACTTCTAGTTACGTAAGAGCTTTTTTAAGCTTTAGGTCCAACCAAGGTATATCCAAATAACAACCTTAATAACCACAGAATATGATATATAATATTTAGTTGTGTTCTCTACAAGTTTCATTTTGCTGATGCAATCATATATTCAAAATACAGGACCTAAAATCCTGTAATGTTACCAATGGAATTCAAAATTATATACTCCATGCACCTATTGCAAATCATTTGAGAATTAAGCAAAAACAAATGCCCATTCATGATAATGATATCCATAAATGAATTGTGTCGCTAAAAATGAGATTTGGACAAATCCATTCTCGAAGTGCCTCCAAAGAGAATCCAGATCAAGCAGCTTCTAATAACTTTATAAAACTTAAAAACTAAGTTATAAGGTGTCCTCTAAGAGACACCAAAAATAATATAACAGAAGTCATTGTCATCAAAGATGGTCACTAGTCTACCCAGGTGTTGTAGGTGAGTTGGAGAGGAGAGGGCAATCCTCCAAGGGAGGTCCCAGGTTCAAATCTCCACCCTACCAAAAAGCTGAATTGGGTATCCATAATCCAATTGATAATGTTGGTGCGGGCAGGGTAGGGTGCGACTCCCGGGTGACTTTGACGGTGTAGAACCCCCTGTTCGTGGTCTCCAAGACCAAGGCGGATCCACAAGGGGTTTTTCGCTTTAAAAAAAAAAAAAAAAATGGTCACTAGTCAACTTCCGGCATACCTTCTAAGATCACAATATAAGCTGATTCTAGGCTTGTAAAGTTTTGGGCAGTGAGCCCATAAGGGGCCAAGGGCATTAAAAGCTCACTGCGATCCTGATGAACATTCAAGTTGTCACATATCACTTTGAGGCAATGGTTGAACTCAATGACAACTTGACTAGCCAGTATAGCTTTGAAACTTGGCAGGAGCAGTTGGCATTAGCCAACTTTGAGAAATTGGTTGGGTTAGTAAGCATTAAGGACCACATTCACATTTTCCCCTCATTAGTGAAGAAGATGATGTGAACAAATTTATCACAAACCAGATTTTAGGTGTAAGGGAACTTGCAAGAGATGATTAACCATCCTGCAGTGCAAGACGGTATAAGCCCCATTCCTCGGAACCTAGGAAAGCCCCATTCTTTGAAACCTAGGAAAGCCCTATTCCTCCCAGCAAGTGTGCGAGACAGCAATGAGGTCTCACATCCAAAACTCACATACCCAAAGTTTATTCTCATCAAGCTCTAGATTTATTCACACTCTTAGTCCACCAACTCTGCATATCAGCACGCCCTAAATCAATATAATCCTAACAGTCAGAGACGTGGAATATGACAGAAAACTCGGATACGTTATCATACAATGAAATATTACAAGCATGATGATCACAGGAATGGCGGATGCTACGCTCTAGAGACCCCAAAAAGGTGCTGCAGGCATGAGATATGCCCCTGAAAAAGTTAACCATTAATTAATTAGGTACATAACATCACCTCCCAACCTAATATGCTTTACCCTCAGCATAGTGAGAGAAGGATTTTTATCAATGAAAAAACAACTTTCCAAAATGCTTCTTACAGAATTTCATCCATTTAGATAAGTACTCCTTGATTTGTCTAGGACATAAGATCTTTATAAGCGTTTCCATAATTCCACCAAGATCTAACAAAAACAAAATTTCAATTTATCATTTTTGAAAATCATTTCTTCCCTTTCTCAACTATTCTTAGCAT
This sequence comes from Wollemia nobilis, assembly GCA_028583015.1. Taxonomy (NCBI): domain Eukaryota; kingdom Viridiplantae; phylum Streptophyta; class Pinopsida; order Araucariales; family Araucariaceae; genus Wollemia; species Wollemia nobilis. The sequence continues at coordinate 426,093 of JAQPPZ010000104.1, read as the reverse complement.
CCAACTTGGTTGCAACCTCCGTAGTGTAAGACCTGGCAATGAAGGCAAGTGCTCCTCTCTGAATCATTTTCTCCAATCTGTTTCATTTGAGCCTTAAATCAATTGGGTACAAGTTTCCAACCTATCAGTAAAAGCACACGAAATGTTCATTGATGTTTATGTTGATTGCGTCAACTTCTCCCAGCATCCCTTGTCAAGAATTTGTAGCACCATATGCTAACATCAAAGTCTTTTTTGCAGGATACATGAACAAATTAGGAGTTCCAGCCATAGACCTCTAATACTTCAACATATAAGGATAAGCAATCCTTATAATTGCTGCTGATAATATCCTTGATTTTTTTAGAACCAATTGTTTGTGCTCTGAATCAAAAGCATTGAAACCAATAGGTTCTTTGGTTTCCTCATTAAAATCACTTTCATACTGTGCATCTTTGTAGAACTACAACTTCCTTCAACCATCTGACTTTCAAAAAGATTTTTTATCTTTTCTAGTATAAATCTTGTAAGTAGACTGGAAGTTATATCCGTGTGCGTGTGGTCTACCAACAAGGACGCGACTTGCATTATCGGTGATGAGACCCAGGTTCAACCCCCATGGCGGATGTGTATAAGAAGTATTGCTCAAAAAAAAAAGTAGGCTGGAAGTTAACTAATTTTCTACAAGCCATCACCACATTGCATTTCCAAGCATGTCTGTTCAATAGTTAAAATGGCATATTTTCCTCTACATTGCCATATTGCTCTTCATTCAGGTCTTCAATTTCCTCTATATTGCCACAAGTTAATTTCTTTATAAATTTATAACAATGGCTAATAGAAGGGACAGGATCAATTTCTGAATAATGCATATCAGATCATGCTCTGGTACCACGTGTAGTACCATGCTGATGAAAACATTCTTAATCGGAAAGGGATTACACCTGATCACAGGAGGAAAAGAACCTCAGCATTGTAAGAGTATCAGTCCCATATAGGTCCATTGGGTTTTATGTGAATGTTTGCCTCGCAAAGAACCCAGCAAGGTTCACTCAATACAATTTGTTATAATACTGTAATAATGAGGTTCGCAAAAGTACAAGTGGATATGATGCAATATATGTGAATTATATATCAAATGGTATTAGCTCTCAACATTCAAGGAGAAGACCCAGGTTCAAATCTTGCCAAGTGATACATGGATAATATCCAAGCTTTGTTGTAATACCACTATGTGGTAGCAATGTAATCCCATATAACCAATTGAAAAAAATATATATGTGAATTATACTAAACTTTAAAAAAGGTCTGATATAGTCTCTCAACAGTGTGCCAGACAATGGAGTTCGGCCCGCCCAGGATGCCATCAGCTCAAAGCTCCCTGATAATGTTGCAGTCCAGCTGCCAATGACCTGAAAACTTCATTCTTTCAAGCGAAGCAAGGTCACAACTTTCTTACGAAGTTTTCCACTGGAAAAAATGGTTCACTAAACAACTATAAAAAAACAAAGAAAAATGTGATATATTATAAATAAAGATTAATAAATTATAAAAATAATATAGAAATGTTTAATATTATGTAAGTCAATATCTGTATCAAATGATATAAGTTCAACAGGTTAAATTTTTTTTAAGGAGGAGACGATTTAGGTTTTCAAGTTTGAATCTTGTGAAGCTATACATACATAACAGTCAAGTTGTTATAATGCTATTATGTAGTGATAATGTAATATGGATAAGACTATTTCAATTTCATATAACCAATTAAAAATATAGATATACTTGAACTAATATATATATGCTTGCAAAACTGTAGAGAGAAAAGTTGATCAGTACCCAAAGAAGACATTTTTCTGTTAGGTGTCATTTTGGAATAGGGTTCACATTTTTTAAGTTTGGCCGTGACATTGACCAATTCCACTGTTTTTTACCGTATCGAAACGGTATATATGGTAAAAATGCAGAGAATTTACCAATTACATATGTATTTGGCAAACATGCAGAGAAGACAATAAACACGATGAGAGTAATACTCGGGCTGGCAATGATGATTAAAGTTTTCAGCTTCATGCTGTATATTTCCACGTGTCTGCATATTTCTGGTTACTATGTTATATATTATGTTTCGAAGGATGCGACACCCATACAGCGTGGCATCTATGGGCACGTCTAGGTTTTAGATTTCCGAATAGAGGTTCAGATTTAGGGTTTAGGGTTTAAGCATTGGGGTTCACCGTCTGAGGCTTTAGGGTATAAAGATTGACAGCGATTGTTTTGCATTCTTTTCCCTTAACCTAAATACACAATGGGAAAGTAAATATAATTGAAGTGACGGGGAATCGAACCCTGTACCTGTGAGACCTCCTGAGCTCGAGACTTGGCCAAGCGCAGCGTAAATGCAGAAGGAAAGTCGAATGCCTTGGACCATTAATATCAAGAGGCTCCTCGATTGTAGCCGTTCATCCCTTTTCATCCGTTTTTTTATTATTAATATTTTTTATTTACATCCATTCTCAAAGTTGAATCGGAAAAAACCTAAACCGATAAATTTATAATTATTTTAATTATATATTAATATCATCGCATGCTAAAAATCTTGATATTTTAGATCGAGTATGTCATTGAAGCTATGTTAATTTTTTTTAAGATTTGATTAGTTTGAAAAAAAATTTAAGATAGATGTTTAAAGTTAGACATTTTTATCTCATCATGATTTTTTATAAAGGGAGAGTTGAGTTTATCAATAGGGAATTTAACACATACGTTGCGGTTTAAATTTTGAACCTCTCGTAGAAGAGCCAAAACCCAAACCATTGCCTTATGCATCGTGATCTTTTATAAAGGGAGAGTTGAGTTTATCAATAGGGAATTTAACACACACGTTGCGGTTTAAATTTTGAACGTCTGGTAGAAGAGCCAAAACCCAAACCATTGCCTTATGCCATGGAGTATGGTGTAGAACCTTATTCTCTTTTAAATTTAAACCTTAGACTTTCTATTTAAAGTTTTAAAAATTTAACAATATTAGAGAAAGAAAATTGTTCAACAATTGTCAAAAGCCTCAACATATTTTTATTGTCTTTTATAATGTATTGTTTTTTAATGAGAAGTTTTTCCTTTTTTTTTCTATTTTCAATTCTTTAAAAAGTTTCATGAGTAAGTTTACTTTTAAAGTGTCCTCGTTTGCAATCTTGATGTTCTTGTAAGTTTCACATTCTATGACAAAATGTTTTTTTTGTTTCCACTACTTCTGCTATGCAAAAGATACATATTCATTCTAAACATACCTCTTGAGAAATTATCCATCGCTTAGTTTCACATCTAAGATGGTGTGAGCTAGATCATAGTTGGGCTATAAGTATTTTTTTCTTCCATTTGATCTTTGTGTGTATGTACTTCTTTTCATAGTTTAGGTTGAACTTGTTGATGTATAACTATTTTTCCTTCTAAATTTTCAATCTATATGACAAGTCTAATTTATTTCCTTGCATACTCTTTAATTTCTTTGTTGGAATTTGGGATATTATGAAATTTAATGCTCCATTTGTCCATTCATTTATTATCTTGTTTCATCCATTTGTCTTTTCTTTTATCCAATGTTTCTTTGTTACCTGTTTTAGCAACATGTTATCTTTCATTCTTTGTATTTTATTTAGGTACCCCAATAGCCTTATCATAGTTTCTGCTGCTCGTGGAAAAGTCCTTGTTTTAGCAAGTAAAATCTCAATGGGACTGATGCTTTAATGTTGAAATTATTTATAATTAATTGCTTTTAAAATCTATTTTTTTTTTTTTTTTTTTGGTTTTGGCCACAAGGGGTAAACAGACAGTGACCACGAGGGAACCATTACATAACATATCCGCAACATGTGAGGCGAGAGATTTGAACCTGGGCCTCTCAGCAACTAGAGAGGTTTAACTACCCACTTGCTCTCCAACTCCTCTACATGGGCGGATGCTTTTAAAATCTATTTGACTCCAATTAAAATTTGATATATTACAAGCCCACACCTCATACTCATATAGCACCACTTAAATAACTAATAACCCAAAAAGGATCCTAATGGTTTTCCAATCCCACAACTCTACTTTTTTATCCCTATTTAGCAATGAGTAGATTGTCCTTCATCTTCCTTGTATTTGTTTCATCCTACATATTCCCCTTTTGAGTTTGCTTTGACCCAAGGTACTTGTATTTTATTACTACCTCTAAAGGATTTCCTTCAAATAAAATATATGGTTGTTTTTGCTCTCTCCGAGTAGAGAAGACCATAATTTTAGTCTTGTTAGTGTTTACCTGCATCACAACTTCTTTACAAAAATGCTTTAAAGCTTTTAGATGTGATTTTAAAGTTTAGGTGTCTTGCCAAAAGATGAGGTCATCGGCATATAGAAGTTTCACTACATAATTAACCAATTGTATTCCCTATCCTCACATCCTTTCTACCTATTCCTCTAATTTGTCTAAAGATCAATTGAAGTAGGTGACAATGGACAAACTTGTTTCACCTCAATATCACTCTTAAAACACTTTGATAGTTCATCTGGAGTTCTAATTATTGTCACCACCTGCTCATAAAATCTATGTATAGTTGCTCTATAGTTGGTTGGTACTCCAATTTCTTTCATTATTTTCTCTAATTTACCTCTACGTACTATGTCAAAAGTTTTTTTAAAACCCACAAAACAATAATAAACTTCTCTCTTTTCATTCCATATATTTTCTATTAGGTGCCTTAAATAATGCAATGATCTATTGTTGAGTAGTTTGGTCTAAATCCTACTTGCCCTATTACCCTCTTTCCTTATTTTTTCCACTAATTGATTTGGTTTTCTATCATGCTACCAAACAATTTTGCAAAAAGAGGAATAATTATGATGGTGTGGTAATTGGAAGGATTGTCAGTGTCTCCATTTTTATGTAATTGTGTGACTAGGTTGGTTATCCATTCCAGTGGAAAGCCTCTTTTAATGATGTCATTAAAATATTTGGGATGTGTGGTGCTAAGATGTCAACCCCACACTTGAGATATATAGTTTGCAAACCATATATATCTTGAGCTTTACCTATTATTATTTTCTTAATGTCCTTCCTCACATCTTTTAGAGAAAAAAGTTTCTTAGTTATGTCAATTATAGTAGGGGTATCTTTTTCTTGGATTATCTCATATAATTGCTTAGCAAACCACAACCATTATTCACTGGTGATAATATTTTTTGTGTGCATTTTGCTTTGTTGTAGATTTTTCCAAAATTGTCTTGGGCTATGTTTTATAAGATATGTCAATTATTTTTGCCTTGATCTTATGTATCCTTCTTTTTTTGTTTTCACTAGTTGTTTATATATCTTGTTATTTATTTTCTCTTTGTCTAGTTTTTCATGGTTATTGCTTTACATTATTCATCATACCATGGATTTATAGGGAGGATTTCATGTTTTCTCTTCCTAGATTTTAATTTTTTGCTTGGTATTAAGGTTTATCTGATTATATCCATTAGATTATTATGATCAAAAGTATAAGTTTGAAAAATAATTGTCCTCTTTCTTTCCTCTCTTTGCATATTTTGCTTGAGTGATGTTTTAAAAAAAAAAAAAAAATTCTTTGTCATAGAGATGTTTCCTATTGTTTTTCCTTCAATTTCTTGAAGATGTTCTTCTTACCCACTTTCTTGCATTTGGATATTTATGTACATTAGATTGTGATCAGATTTTAGCTTCATGGGAATTGTTTCAATTTCTAGATATTTTATTCTTAAAATAAAGTTTGGTGAGAAAATAGCATAATCAACTACACTATGTCCATTATGTGTTTGACAAGTATATTTTCTAGATTTTTCACATGTTTATGCCATTGCACATATCAATCTCTTTATGCTACCTAGTTTATGAAGTTTTTCTCCATAATGTGTGATGGATCCTTGACTGTCATCTAAGGGCCTTAACCAACGGTGATCCACCTCTTTTTCTAGCCATAATGGATTACCATCTACACCTTCATTGATCTTTAAATGGATTGCTTGTCCGTTTGTTGTCTTAAAATTAAAATTGCCCACTAAAACCACCTCTCCAAGCTTATTATATTTATGTGATGTCTTTTGGAAATGCCAAATATGAATCCTCATGATTTAAACCATATTTCTTATAAAATTTTGATTGTTGTGGAGCAAAATAACAAGTTGCAATGCTAATCAATTTATCATTATCTATGATTCTAATCCATATATATTGTTTATTTGGGTCTTCTTTCTCAACCTATATGAGTCTACCCCAAGACTCTTTTATTAGTATTGTTACTTCTCCACGACCTTTTCCATATTTTTTTGCTTCATTCCATATTAAAATATTTGTGTATCCTTTGTAATTAGTATCTTACATCCATCATGTTCATTTGTTTCTATTAATATAATTACATCATTTGCCTTCTCCATAGATATCCAATACAAATCCAACTCACAAATGTTAAGTGTCCTCAATAGGCCCCAATTTCCTATTTATTTTGGTTTGTTCCATTTATAATGCATGCTTTCCCATTTTTCAACCATACCTTTTTACTCTCACTCCTTGTTGTCTTTACCATTTCCCATTTTGTCCTTGTCCTTCTTGTTGAATAGGAGTAAGATCCTCATTCAAGTAAAAAGGTGACCCCTACAACAATCTTTTATTTCAAAGAACCTACCATTTATCTCTTATACTAAACATTGTGATCCATATTGGTCTAGCTCTCATGTATTCCTTTATTTTTCCCAGTTTAAATGCTTGATGAATTTTTCCACTACAATGAAATTTATCAAAAATAAAATCTCTTGTTAAGTTGATTGTGTTTTCTTGTTATCTATGCTCTTTTATTCCCTTAGTAATGATGTTTATTGATCCATTTTGTCTATTATTTTCTTCTGACAATTGCATTCTATTTTGTTTCTCTATTAAATATCTTTGCTCCTTTAGCTTGATTGTTGGATCTCTTACCATCTATGCCCATGATATAGTATCCTCTAATTTATTTTGTAGTTATTGTTTTGTCGTCATCATGTTTGTAATTGTTGACTAAATATTTTTTATTTGTAATAGTTTGTCTTCATTTTCTTTTCTTTTTTGTTGATCTGCAACTCAGTTTGAATATGGGATATATTCATAGAATTATCATTACTATATAAACCCATGGTAGTGGAGGATTTTAGTTCTACCAATGATGTCTCCAACAAATTAGTTTGAACAACTTGTTCCAAAATCATTTTATGTTGTTCCATGATGAGGCTTTATTGTTCCCTCATGATTGTGGTCAATTCCAACATCTCATGTTGCAAGGACCATATGCACTCTTCTAAAATTATCAGTTTATCATGAGATGGGCTAACCATGGTATCAATTGATACAATCATGTTGATCTCACCTATTTTCCCTTTGTCTCCTTTGTTTTGTAGGTTTGTCATTGTCTGATTCAACCTTTCTTAATAAGCATGCCCTAGAATATTTGGGATCTTAGTTTTTCAAATCTGATCCTTGGCCCCATCAAATATATTTATTCAACTTTCAGACTTTTGGACCATAAAATAAAAATAATAAGAGAAGAAAAATAAGGTATTTAAGTTTGAAGGCTTTTATGGTCTTATCTTTATCTTTTCTGTACATTTACCTTCATTTGCACTATGATATCGCGAGAAAGAACCTATGTCTATCAACTACAACAGAATGTACCTTCATTGTTTGAATCTACCTCTACCTTTGGAATCTATCTCCATCACTCAAATCTACCTTTGCCTTCCTAGTTTTGCCTTTGCCTCTACCTTTGAAATCTACATCGACCGCTTGGATCTACCTTTGTCTTCTTGTTTTTGTCATTGCCTCACTTCCTTTGCCTCTGCCTATATTTGCCTCAAATAGAAACATATTACTCTTTTATAGCAAAACCCTAAACATTTTAACATAATTTTATATATTAAAATATTTTGAAATCATATTTAAGGTATTTTTATAATTTTATATCGTAAATAAATTTTATTTGTGACAACTTTCAAAATTGTTCCTTTAATGTGTGGTTGAGACCAATGGTTTTAAGTATGATAAGTAGAGGCTTTTAATATATATAAGTAATGGTTATTTAATTTTGAAGTGGGTTGTTTTGACATGGTTTATTAAAAATAAATAATATTTTGTAATAATTTTATTACAAGGTTATTAAAAATACATATTTGAAATGTTAGGGTAAAAAGTAATATTTATTTTTACCACTAGGTTATTCCATTATTTACTTTGATTTACCATTGTAAATATCATTAACTATTACCTATGGTTAATGATATATATTTATATTTGATTATTCACATTGTAACGTGAATAATATTTGGTTAGTGGTTAGCATCAATCTCTAAAGGTTGTTAGCTACCTTAGGGTGGAAGGCTTCCTTACTACCTAAGGGGGAAACAGTTGCCATAGGCTATTCATAGCCTAAGGCATATGTTATTTAAACTATTGCTCTCAATATATTTTGTTAACTATTCTGGATAATAATTTTGCATTGTTCGCATTGTATTTGCCATCATTGGCATCAGAGCTACGGAGGAGGCAAGCAAGGAGGCAAGGCGCACTAGGCAAGGCGGTAGGAAGTCTCATTCCAAAATAGGCAAGGCGAGAGGAAGTATCTCGTTCCACACGTTTCAGGGCAACCAAGGTGGTTGTTAATTTTTTTTTGTTTAATTCATTTGTTTCTCTAAAGTTTCTTTGGACCAAAGGCCCATAGTAGATTCATCCACGTGAGTAGAGGCTCACGTGGACCAATCGGCTTGCAGTTCATCAACCTTAGGCACTACCTCTGATCGATGATCGAAGAGGAGCCTCCGATGACTGATTCGAGGCGACCAATCTTGACTAGAGGGTAGGAGTGTCCTTTGATCTAAGATGCACTAGAAGACACACCTAAGCCTACACAGCTATTGATGCAATAAATGACACACCTAAACCTACACAACTACTGACGTGACAAATGACACACCTAAGCCTACACAATTATCGATGCAACGACTAGACAAACCCTCAACCATAGCTACCGATGTGACCAATGGATACGCACATCGAGTCTACTAACCTGGCATGACACGGGGAGGTTGACATGGCAGACATGACCAATGGATACGCACATCGAGTCTACTAACCTGGCACGACACAGGGAGGTTGACGTGGTAGACAAACACATGGCAACAAGATCCTACGTGGTTGCGTTGACTGGTTAGAAGGTGACAAGTGGCAAGGTTAGAATGGTGACAAGTATCGAATTTTGGGGTGCCCACATGATGTCAAATTTTAGAGTGTCCACATGGCGGTTCGGTTGGGTAAAAGGTCGACGTGGGATTGCCCGAAGGCAATCACTTTCTAAGGGACGTGATTCAATTTTTAAGCTAGGCAAATTCATTTGTAGGGTGGATGTGGGACAAAAGTCCCCAAGTTTTTTCTTTTTTTCTTCGCCAAATCAGAGGACAGGAAGAAATAGAAGGCCCTCCACCTTCTATCCCACCGATAGGCCTAGCCTGACTGGTTGATCGAGTCAGGCTAAGGTTCAACCCGCACGGTCACGATTTCGAAGCCCGTTGGGGCTAAAAAAAAATCAAATTCTTTTTTATTAAAGTTGCTCCCACACACTCTTACGAAGAGCTAAAAAAAACCAAAGGTATTATTTTTTTTGTATTTTGTTTAAATTAATTTTTTAGTATCTTTTATTTAATAATTTAATGTTATTTTATATAAAATCATAATTTTTTTATAAAAAGTGATTTTTAACATAAAATAATATTTATTATTAAATGAAATTATACTTAAATTAATTAGAATAAATACAATAAAATTGATATATTTTTTTCTTTTTTGAATTTACATGGTGGAATCGGTAGCCGCCACGAATCCGGGCAGGCTGTCCAGCTTTTTATGGTCGCCACAGTATTTTGCATTGTCTGCCTTGGAAGCCGCCATAAATCTTCGCACAATCCACTCCTATAACCACCATGCCACAATCATTTAAAACCTTTTACGCCGCTAAAAGCACCAGGAAAGGGACAAGCGTTCAGTCCGACGAGGCCCAAGATTTGACATAAAATTGATAATTAAAAGAACCTTTTTTAAATTTTGCATTCAAAATTGAAAACTAAAGGTCTCTTTATCATTGTAAATTTGTAAAAATTATTCTTTTCTTTTTGTTTTCTCCAAATCCAAGTGGGGATAAGAGACAAAATTTGAAAGCCCAATTTCTTTTGCAACAAGTTGAAATTTGTAATCACTTTGCTCCAAATTCTTGTTTCTAATTATTTTTTGAGAGTACAAGTTTTATTTCATGGAGACAAAACCTTGGGTTCAAAAAGCTCTTTGTCGTCTAAGAGTGATAAGAAAGAGGAACAAACTTCGACGACAAATAACAAGTTCTCATTTTCGTCTTATTCTTCAAGAGCATAGAAGAAGTTTACCTCACTTCCTTACTTACATTGATCCTTGGAAGGGTTTGGATCGCAGTTATGATCCCATGAGGATTAGAGAACCCTTTAATCCTAATGCCCCTTCCATTTTTGAGTTTTGAAGCCTTAAGGGTCCACTAAAACCGAGTTGTAGGTCAACCGGTTCTGGATAGACTTCCAAACACTTGTCGTGTGTCGACATGTCTTGAAAGGTAAGCTACTATGTTATTTTGCAAATCAAAGGGGGGATAATTGATCTTTGATAAATTGTCTTTTTGCAAAAGTTGTAAAACAAAGGGAGGAGAATTTGAAACATCAATTTTTTTTTTTTTGCATATCACAAATACATCTTTTGTTGCAAAATTTTTAATAATTAGGTGTATTTTCGATTTTACTCGACACCTATCTTAAAAATTGGCATTCCTAAAAAAAAAGGTGCATTTTCGGTTGCATCCAACATCTTAGTGATCAAAATTTTGTAGGCACTCTCTTTTGATTGATTATTGCATTTTCCTTTCTTGTTTCTACAATTACAAGTCATAAAATCAAAGAGCACTCCAAACCCAAAAATTTCACAAGAATTTGTGTAAAACTCATTACACAGGTATAAGACCAATTTTTTTGAAATTCTCTTCTCAAAATCCCTAATTCACTCTTTACTTGTTTGGATTAATTCCCTCAAACTAACTATCCTTCTTTGGATAGTTAGGCAGGTGCCATTAAATACCAATAAAGAGTGAATTATCTCTAATTTCTACTTGTTTGGCTTAAATATCCTCAAACTGATTAAATCCTTAACAAAGATTTTTTTGAGGCAAGGGCCATTAAATGCCAAGTAGCAAGAAATAGAGACATTCTTGGATCCATTCTAGACCCTTCCTAATGAAAACTATCAATAAATATTTAAATCATACACAAATGCTTAAGGGCTCTAATTTTTCAGCATGGAAGACCAAGATGAAAGCAATCCTTACTATAGAGGAGATGTGGGATTTAGTGGATGGCACTGATTCAAGACCCACATCACCAGGAGTAGATCAAAAAGTATAGGATAAAAATAACAACCATCTTCTCATGTTGATACTCCTAGCAACTACTGATGAGATCCAGCCCCACATTAGTGAAGCAAAAAATGGTAAAGATGCATGGGACTCATTGTGTACCATTTTTGAAGGAAAGAATCAATCAACAATTCTAAACCTTCAAACCCAACTTCATACACTCCATATGAAGTCAGGCGAATCAGTAGAACTTTTCCTCTGCAGAGTGGCAAACTGAAGTTAAAGCTCAATGCTTTAGGAGCCAAAGTAGAAGACACCATTCTCACTTTAGTAATATTGAGGGCTCTCCTTGAATCCTTTAAGATGTTAATCACTTCCCTTAATGCATATCAAATAACAATCACCTTTGTGGAGTTGGTCAACTTACTTGAAATAGAAGAAGTAAATCGGCTCCAAAGTGATGAAGTGTCAAACAATGCACTTTATTCACACAATCAAAGTGGCACAAACAAATGTTACTATAAAAAGGGAGGATCATCTTCGGGATCATCCACAAAATATAAAGGGAAACAACCTCAGTCACAAGGGAAATATTGTTACAAAATGGACAACCATGACACCAATCGGTGTTTGTTTAAGAACAAACAAGAAAAGAAGGGCAAAAACAAGCCACAGTAGAAAAAGAGACAACAAGAAAATGTTGTTATTCTGATTCAAAAAGAGCACATAAAGTGCTCATGACCCATACAAATTCTACACAATAGGATTCTGTTTGGTACATTGATTCAGGCACCAGCAAACACATGACTGGCGACAAAAAGTGGTTTGAGATATTTGTGGCAAGAGAAGGCAAACAAGTAACAATTGTTGATAATAAGACCTATCGTGTCCAAGGAGAAGGTAGTATATCTGTTTCCCTTCTAGATGGAAAGTGTCACATTCAAAATATCCTTTATGTTCCAGGATTGATAAACAATTTGTTGTCAGTTCCACAATTCCTAGATAAAAATATGATTGTCAATTTCAAAGTGGAAAATGGACTGAAACGTTGTTATATCACCAATCATGGTAAACACATAGCAACTGGTTCTTACAAGAATGGCTTGTTCACACTAGATGTTGTTTCAACACTTCATGTTGCCATGGTAGTCAACACAAAGGAGATCAATTCTCTTTGGCATAAGATATTTGGGCATCTAAATACTGGGTATTTACTTGAGCTAAGTAAATCTTAAATGGTGAAAGGACTTCCTACCCTTTCATCTACATTGCCAATATCCTCAGATTTCTTACCAGGGAAGCAACGTCGAGAACCATTCGAAGCTAGCTCATCTCGATCTACCAAACCATTGGAGTTAGTGCACACTGATTTCTGCGGTCCCATGCGACCAAGCTTTGGAGGAAAGAGGTATTATCAGTTATTTGTGGACGATCACTCACAAAAAATGTGGGTCTTTTTCCTTCAACTAAAATTAGAAGCATTCTTTTACTTTCAACAGTTTAAGCAACTAGTTGAGAAATATTGTAGATGCTACCTAAAGATCCTCCACTCAGATCAAGGGGGAATATACCTCAAATGAATTCTCTTTATTTTTGACAAAGCATGGAATCAAAAGATAGCTCACCACAACCTATTCTCCATAGTAAACTGGAATTGTTGAAAGCGGAGATTGTTCCATCATGGAAATGGTTCATAGTATGCTTAAAGGTGTAAATATTGAGCAACGCTATTGGCAGAAGCTGTCACAATGACCATATATCTTTTGAATAGGGCACCCACAAAGGCCCTTAAATATATAACTCCACATGAATGATGGAGCGGTAGGAAGCCCTCCATCTCTCATCTAAGAGTTTTTGGATGTAAGGCATTTATGCATATACCTAAATAAAAGAGAAAGAAACTAGATGAGAAAACATTACAGTGCATTTTTCTTGGATATGATGAATATTCTAAAGGGTATTGATTGTACGACCGTAGAAATAAGAAAATACACATAAATAAAGATGTGGTGTTCGATGAGGCTTTCACACCTAACATTACATCCACTATATACCTGGAATATGAGGAGCCACAAAAATAAACTCCTCCACCTCAGCAAAAGGTACCAAAATGGTATACAAATATGGTGAGAGATTCAAAATTAACCTCACCTCCTGATCTTACTCTAAATCATCCTCAAACTCACAGCATGTCTTGGTAAAAGAGAGCAGAAGCATCACCAATAGTTGATGATCTTTGCCAACATTTCAAAGAGCTTTCTGTAGATAGAGAGATTGATAGTGGAGAAGACATGGAGATTGATGATGAGAGGGCTTATATGTCTTCATATGATTAACATGAACCCTCCACGGTCAAAGAAGAACTTAGTGAGCCACAATGGAGGGCAACTATGGATGCTGAAATCATCAAGAACAACGCATGGAAGTTGGTTAATTTACCTTTAGGTAAGAAACCCATTGGATGTAAATGGGTTTACAAAATAAAATACAAGGCATATGGAACCATTGACAAGCATAAGTATTGCCTTGTGGCAAAGGGCTATGCTCAAAAGGAAGGAATTGATTACGAAGATACCTTTATACCTATTGCAAGGATAACCACAATTCGTGTTCTTTGTGCTATGGAAGCACAATACGGATGGAAACTTCATCAAATGGATGTAAAGAGAACCTTCCTAAATGGTGATTTGAAAGAGGAAGTATACATGACTCAACCATAAGGATGTGTTGAATAAGGCCATGAGCAATAAGTTTGCAAACTAGTTAAATCCTTATATGGGTTGAAACAAGCCTCGAGAGCATGGTATACAAAGATAGATAATCACCTTATTCAACATGGATTTAAGAGAAGTCCTTCAGATGCAAATATCTATATTAAGAACATTGGTTGTGAGATAGTGATACTTGTACTCTATGTGGATGATTTGATCATAACCGACAACTTAGAGACATTGATAGATGTCGTGAAGAATGACTTGAGAGAGTCATTTGATATGATAGATTTGGGACTTCTCCACTATTGTCTTGGTCTAGAGATTGAACAAAAAAAGAATTACCTAAGGGTAACTCAAAATAAGTATGCCAAGACACTAATAGAAAAGTATTGAATGACTGATTGCAAGCCAAAAGCAACACCAATGGAACAAACACTTTAGTTGTCACGATACGATGATTCACCTCAGGTATATGGCACTTTTTATCGTCAGATGATTGGGAGCCTTATATACCTGACAAATACTAGATCTGATATCATATTTGCTATGAATTATCTTTCTAGGTTCATGCAAGAACCAAAAGTTACTCACTAGAAAGCAACAAAACATGTTCTCCACTATATCCATGGTAGTGTGGAGTATGGTTTAGAGTATAAGAAGAATGGAAAATTCTTCTTAAAGGGTTTTTCAGACTCTGACTATGCTAGATAAATAGATGATCGAAAGTCAACATCTGGATATGTTTTTCATCTAGGATCTGGACTTGTCTCATGGCACAACAAGAAGCAACAGGTGGTTGCTATATCTTCAACAGAGGTAGAATATCGCGCAGCATGAGATGTCGTGTGTGAAGCAATATGGTTGAGTCACGTCATAGCAAAGAATCTAGTTCACCATGAGTGCACTAAACATATTGACACACAATTTCATTTCATTCGTGACGAAGTTCCTAAGCACAACATTAAGCTCCACTACATTCCCACTAACGAACATGTTACATACATCTTCACAAAGGTACTTGGATGTGTCAAATTTGAGTTGTTCAAAAATACACTATGTATTTCAAAAATAATGTAATAAGGGGATGTTAGGGTAAAAATTAATATTTATTTTTACCACTAGGTTATTCCATTATTTACTATGATTTACCATTGTAAATATCATTAACTATTACCTATGGTTAATGATATATATTTTTTATGATTATTCACATTGTAACGTGAATAATATTTGGTTAGTTGTTAGCATCAATCTCTAGTTGTTAGCTACCTTAGGGGGGAAGGCTTCCTAAATCATGTTGTTTACTACCTAAGGGGGAAACAGTTGCCATAGGCTATTCATTTCCTAAGGTATATGTTATTTAAACTATTGCTCTCAATATATTTTTTAAACTATTCTGTCTAATTTGCATTGTTCGCATTGTATTTACCATCATAAAATTTGAAATTATATAAATTAAAATATAATCATTTCACTAAAATGGTAAGCTTACTAAAGTGGTAAGGGATTTGGACTCTCTTTGAGAGGTCCAAGTTTCAAACCCCACTTAGTATGAGGGGATCGAGACCCCTCATGAAAATTTGTGTAAACACATTGAAAAATGTAGTCATTTCACTTAGAGTCATGGGTGAGCGGATCCAGGACCCCTCATGAAAATTTGTGTAAACCCATTGAAAAATATGTAGTCATTTCACTTAGAGTCATGGGTGAGTGGAGTTGGGAGCAAGCCTCTTCTTTTTGTTGTTTTATAAAGTAAGCAAGTGTTGAAGGTATGATCAAGAAGTGTGAGCAAGAAGCAAAGTGTTAGTAAAGAGTGATTGCCACTTCTCCTTATTCAAAATCTTAGGAGAAACTTAAAAAGTAAAGGATTAATATGAATAAAATATAGGTAACATGGCATGAAAGTCATTGTTAAAAGTTTTTATTGGAAGTAAACATGCCCTAGTTGCAAATATGAATGTCCTAGTTAGCTATAAGAGGAAGAGTGAATCTATGGAAAATCCTATCCAGGTAGCAAATACTACACCATAAATGGTTATGAAGGATGAGATGATCAAGCGTGATAAAATAGTTCTTAAAACTAGAGGATTAATACATAAGTTCCATGTATACTGACTAGGTTTTTTTGAGATTCAAAATTGGATCAAGTGGAAGTGTGAATTGATTTCAAATTTCTCCATGATTTTTCTTTTAGAAGGATGTTCCCTCATTATCTTCTCTAGTTCATAAATTTGGGAAAATAATGGATGGTGGCCCTTGGTTTAGGGGTAAATATGAATTATATTTAATACGATGAAGTGAGAGTTTTTTTGTGGAGACAAAGACTATTAAAAATTTTATGACATGGATTAGGCTTTTTGGACTTCCTTTTTAGCTCATTAATAAGAAGGTTTTGAAGAATATCAATAATACTCTAGGGGAATTCATCCAGGAGAGACCAACTACTAAGGAGATAAGACATGTTGTATACACTCAAATATGTGTTGCCATGGATATTTCAAACCTTTACTACAATCCATTAGAATTAAATCTAAATCAAGAGAATGAGATCAATAAGTGGATTATAAAAACACTGCAATTTGATGTCACAAATATTATGAAGCGAATACATTCAAGAGATTGCAAAGTGAAAATGATAAGAATGAGATGGAAAATTTTGGGCATGACACAAGCTTCAACATGAAATAAAGAGATCATATTATAGTAGAATTTTGGTCAAATCAAGGATTTTCCACTTCTAAGAAAGTGATAAAAAATCCCTCTTTATTATCAAAAGGTAAAGGTCATTATAGTTCACTTGAATCAACCATTAGAAGAAAAAAGGATACAAAGGATGATAAGTACAATTGACAAGTTTAAATGTAGCATTTAAAGGTGCTACGAAAGATGGAGAGATAAATTTTAAAGTGAATGAGGTGAAGGAGCTCAAGGTTAATCTAGGTAAATCATCCTCATTTTTCTCAAGTAACATAAATATTATCTTTGCAATAAAAATAAAGGTAGTATAGAGTGAAGCTACAAGCTTACTATAGTGGTAAGGGCTTTGGCCTCTCTTTGAGAGGTCCAAGGTTCAAACCCCACTTAGTATGAGGGGACCAAGACCCCTCATAAAACCTGTGTAAACTCATTGAAAATAATTGTAAGTTGATTGTAGTGTTAAGGGCTTTGGCCTCTCTTAGAGAGGTCTACGACTCAAGCCCCACTCAGTATGAGGGGACTAATATCCCTCATAAAACTTGTGTAAACTCATTGAAAAAAAGGTAGTATAGAGTGTATTTATTGCACTTTAGGATTTTAAGAGTAACACAATAAAGAAATAAGATATCCATGGAAATTAGTGTTTCCATGGTGGCATAAGAAAGTAATTACTATGGAGGATCATCCTTGTACTTTAGGGTTTCAAGGGTAACATAAAGAAGAAAGTGTTTAGGAGGTTATTCATTGTATTTGTATTCCTAGAGGCAACATAAATCTTTAGAAGATAAGTCTCATTATGAACAATATGGAAAAATAGAAGATATTGATGAAGATGAAAGTGTTGGTGGAAATGGAAAAAGGAAAGGAATATTACCAAAGCATGAACAAAGAGAAAAAGAAACTCAAAATGATATCGATTTGGAAAGCCAAGTAAAAATATCATAGGTGTTAACATGAAGTGGGGCTAAACCCACTAATAAAAATAAAAAGAGATGATGAAAATGATATCATGGAATATTAGGGGTATGAAAAAGAACCCTAAAAAAGAAGTTATTAAGGAATTAATAGGTTGTTATAATCCTAAGTTTATTTTAATACAGGAAACAAAATTAAGTAGTGAGGATTGTAAGGATGCTTTTAAAAATATTTTGAAGATGGGGGTTGTTTGGCAAATTATTCCATAGGAGATTCAAGTGGTATTTCAACAATATGGGACAAACACAAATGGGATGGACAATTGTTAAAAGCAGAAAGTAACTGGGTTGTTGGACTATTTTGTAGGAAAGAGGAAAACATTAGAGTTGAAGTTATGAATGTATATGACCCACCTATAGTTATTCCTCGTGAAAGATGTTGAAAGAACCTTAGCATATTTTTGTGAAAACATAATAAAGATTCATAATTATGATTCTTAGGGGTGAATTCAACATAGTTCTATATCCTTTGAAAAATAAGGGTGGTACTCTAGGACAGTTTAAATCAATGCAAGATTTTACTTCATTTGTTAATTCAAATGAAATTTGGGATGTCATTCCTTCAATTTTTCAATATCCATAAGATAATAAATGCACTAGGAAAACTTACATAGAAGAAAGATTGGATAGATTGTTGCTATCCAAAATATGGTTGCAAATATAATATATAATCCCTTCAAATATTTTATTGTGAGCAGAATCATATCACAAACTCATTTTTTGACTTGTGGTTTACCAAAAAATGGTCATCTAAAGCCATTTTGCTTATAGTATATGTGGCTCCTAGACTTTGATTTCTTCTTGATGGTTATGTTATGGTAGGATGAAGCAAATTTTAAAGGATCATGTATGTATAAGTTTATTCAAAATATAAAATATCTAAAGGAGCAAATGAATATTTGGAATGACAAATATTTTGGTAATATTTTGAAAGAAAAGAAGAAAATTAATTCCAAACTAAAAAATATAGAAGAGATGGTAGAAATCAATGGAATGGACAAGGATTCTTATGTGAAAGAAAAATAATTACTTATTTATTATTATAATGCATTGAAAAAGGAGTCATATTAATTCCAAAAATATTGGGAGAAATGGATTAAGGAAGGAGATGGAAATGCCAAAATTTTCATGCTACAACAAAAACAAAATTTTCTTTTTGTTGCATCAAAAAGGAAAAAATATTGAAGAATAAGAAGATTCCAAGAAGGAAGCAATTAATTATTTTAAAAGTATTTTGTTAGATATTGGACAATATAAGGAGGCATAGGGTAATCTTTTACAAAATATTCCATCAGTTATTGCACAAGGAAAAATTAAAGCTTGATGAAAAAGATATCTATGGAGAAGCCATATAAAGCAATTTTCTCTCTCCATACTAACAAGGCACCTAGTCATGATGGATTTCTTACAATTTGTTTAAAAAATGTTGGGTTTTATTGAAGCATGATATATTGATTGTATTTGAAGTGGCCCAAAAAAGGAAGGCTACAATAAGTGAGATTAATACCTCTTTTATTACATTGGTTCCTAAGAAAGGAAAGACAAAAAAATAATACATTTCATCTACTACACCTTTGTAATATGATTTAAATATCATTTAAAAAATTACAACAAATAGATTGAAAAGTATTCTAGATTATGTTATCTCAAAGGAACAAGGTGGTTTTATTCATGGTAAACAAATTGTTGATGGTGTAATCATTGCATGGGAGGCCATGCATTCTCTTCATTCCATGAAAAACCAATTATGCTTATAAAACTAGATATAAACAAAGCATAGGATAAGGTTTGCTAGAGTTTTGTACAAGATATTCTCAAAAGATTTGGTTTTGATTAAGGTTGGTGTAAATGGACTAAATGTTGTTATAACACTATGAAATATTCTATTTTGATCTATGTTACTCTTGTCAATTACTTTAAGTCAACTTATGGACTCTACCAAAGTGATCTACTATCTCTTTATCTATTTATTATTCTTGCAAGGACATTAGGGAGAGATTTCTTAAAGGCAAAAATGGTAGGAAAAGTAAAAAAATATTCAAGGTTGCAAAAAATGATCCCTTTGAATCTCATCTCCAATTTTTTGATGATACTTTTATTTTGGATCATCCCTCAACTAGTGAGGCCATGGATTTTAAATTAAAATTATCATGTTATGAGAAGGCTATTGGACAATTGGTTTTTTGAATGAGTTTACATAGGTTTTTATGAGGGTTCTTGGTCCCCTCATAATGAGTGGGGTTTGAACCTTAGACCTTTCAAAGAGAGGCCAAAGCCCTTACAACTGTAATAAGCTTGCAACTCCTGTGTATAGTTGGTTAATATTACAAAATCTAAGATTTTTTCATTAACATTTCCCTAGAGTTACAACTTATTGTGGATATTTTAGGCTGAAAATTTAAAAAAAATCCAGTCAACCTAATTGGGTATTCCTTTGTATCATAAAGGAAATAAAAGGAGCTTTGGATCTCTTGTTTGGATAGAATGAAATCTTGTTTGGTAGGTTGGAAAGGTAAGTTCTTAACTATGGTGAGAAGGTTGCAACTCATAAAGACTACATTGTAATACATCCCTATTTATATGATGTCACTTTCAAGATTTCTAGTAGGTATAGCATTAGAAATTGATAGAATTCAAATAGACTTTCTTTGGAGAGGATGCGAGGAAATATTTAGGTTTTCTCTTTGTAAGTGTGATAGGGTTTGCAAAGGAAAAAATATTGGAGAAGTAGGATTGCAAAATTGTAGACTTATGAGTTTGGCATTAGGGTCAAAACTTGGGTGAAATTTATTTAGAGATCAAGGAAAGAGTTGGAAAAAATGTTACTTTAAAAACATATGGGCTCTCGTGATGCAACATAATTATTTAGGAAAATAACCCTATCCAAAAGATTGCCAACATGTTACTTCATCTCAAATAGTTTACAATTGATCAAGAAATATATTAAATAGTCCCTCAATAAGGAATTATACAAATTTTTGGTTTGATGCTTGGTTGATGTCTTATCCTCTTATCTCTGATTCAAAATTGCATCCATTGGCTTGGGCATGTGTAGGCTGTAAAGGTCCAAAGGTCAAACATTAGATTCATGTGAGTAGCAACTCTAGATCATGGATTTTTATTAGTAATGTGGTTGAATGAGAGGAACTCAAAAAAATTGCAGATGAGCTTGAAACGATGCTTCAAAGGCTTCATTTACCTATGTTTACATGAAAGGATGAGCTGGTTTAGAATGTATCAAAATATGGTGGATACTTGGTCAAGTTGGGATAGAGCAATAAAAATTCCTATTCCCAATGATTTTCCTTGGAAGAATTTTTGGTCACTAGAGGCTCTCCTTAAGGCCTCAACATTCCTTTGGTTAGAAATTCAAAGTAAGATTCTTACAGGAGAGAGTCTACAAATAAGAATATATCATGGACATTTCATATGTACCTTGTATAAGAAGAATTCAGAAACATCAAATCATTTACTTCTTCAGTATTCCTTTGCTCAACCATTTGGGGTTACTTTTTTAAAGACAAAAATATATTGGGTAGCTCCATCAACATCGAAAGAGTTGATGAAATGTTGGTTTAATTATTTTAAATTTAAAGAATTATATATTTTATGGAGGATTGGTCTTGCCAGTATTTATTGAAATTTATGGCTTAAAAGGAATAATAGAATTTAAAAAAAAATCTCAAAATCATACCCAAGTTAGAATTGTATTATTGCCTCTCTTGCAAAATATCTACATATATGGTGCTCATAATGAGAAGTTGCAAGTGCAGAATAAGAGGTGCTAACAACTTAGTTATAGGATTTGAACATACATGGAAGATCATTTATGACAATGACATCAAAAACAATGGATTTTCTTCAATCCAATGGAGGTGGTATTTTATCCTCACTCATAACCATATGGAACTTCAACTAACAATTATGTAGAGGCTAGGGTACTTGTTAGAGGGATTAAAATTGCAATTGAAAAATTATGGAAATTTCAATTGAGGGGGATTCACAAGGGCCTAGTCCCTGTTACATAAGGCATTTGACATGCTAGTAGTAAAAAATTTGGCACATCCCATCAACATAGTGATAGACATTAAGAGATTTACAGTCTGGAGACCCTACAAAAAACTAACTAAACAAACTAACACATAAATATAAACCAGTTTCGAGGGCTGAACCCCTAAAGAGGGGATATAAAACATTGAACCAAAGCCAAAAAACCAAAGGCAGGCCAACTACCAACTATTGCCACTTTAAAACTACTGGGACTCCTCCTCGTCCTCTTGCTTGACGACATATTTTTGATCTATTGCGAGTAGGACCCTGATCGTAGTCAGGAGCTCTTAGACCTCGTTGATGATGTTGGACAGAATGGCGCCCAACTCCTTGATCATGTTAGCAACATATTTGAGGTGCTCCACTGCTCCAATGATATGATTGACAGTGGTGGTACGTAACACTTCCTATGCGCTATTGTTGGCCTCTTCTTCATCGTCCAAAATGATTTCAGGCAAGGGACGCAAAACGTTCTTACTTTTCTTCTTCAACCGACATAATTTTTTGCTTTTTTGAGGGGGGTGAACGACTTTTCTTTTGCTCCTCAGGCTAGGACCAGTAGGGCGGGACTTCATAGCGGCTATGTCATTAGGGATGGGGGTAGGGCTATCCTTCCTATTACCGCTAGGTTGAGAAGGGTTGGTGGTTTTAGGGGGATCACCAGATGGGGAAGTCAACTGCAAAGGGATATCGGTAGAGGGTTTGTGGGAATCCGCCAGGGGGTTAGGGTCACGTGACTCAGCATTATAGGCAGTCTCGATGGAGGGTTATAAGATCAGGGGGAAAGGAAGGGTCGCTTATAGGTTGAGACATGAGGACATGCTTGTAAATAACTAGGAATAGATCCTGGTGCAAAGGGAATTTGGAGGACTTCTTGTCCCTAAAGTTCTCAATGGTGATGATGATGGATCTAATGAGAAAATCGAGGATGTTTATGGGCTTAATGTCATGGAGGTGGTTGATGAGGGCTAGGTTGTAGGAGCAAATGGGGCTAATGAGTTTATCAATAGTGATAAAATGGATGATGGGGACAATGGTAGAGTCCCACGGGTGAGGGAGAGAGGATTGAACCACTCCCCCCTTCTTCTAAGCTAGTTTCTTGCCTTTATCGAGAAAGTGCTCGAATTTATCTTTGAAATTATGTTTATCCCTTCGAACCGCCCTAACCTTTAGAGCCAAACCAGAAATCTCAGTAATCAAATGAACATTTAACTTGATGTGGAGCCCTCGGACCTGGACCGCACCGTTGTTCCACGAGATGACGAAGTCGCTGGTGACTCGCTCGTCCAAACTGTTTAAGAGTTTGAAAAAGGGTATGAACTCTTTGGCTTCAAGCATAGCTTCGACCACTGGTTCAAGCTGAAGCTTTGTTGGTTCAAGGATGGCCATCATTCCAGGATGACTATATGAGATCATGCAGTTGAAATGGAAACTGCCAACTTGATAACTGCACCACAAGTGAGTATGCACGAGATGGAGGAAAGGGAGTAAATAGGGGCTAGGGTTGAGGCACGAAAGAAAACGAGATGATGTTGATATGGGGAATCCCTTCATCCCTAAAGGAATGGTGTTGCAGGTATTTTCTTTTGATAATTGAGACCTATTCTAGGTTCTCATTAGTGAGCACCTTTCATGCCTGTTTAGCGAGAAGGGCATGATTCATCATATTGATCCTGCAAAATCCAAGCCCACCCTTGTATTTTGGAGTACATACTTTATCCCAGGCCACTAGATGGAATTTTTTTTTTATTTTCAACTCCAGCCCATAGGAAACGCTTTTGAATTTGATCAATCGTTGCTCTTATAGTTGTTGGAATTTTGAAAACTGATAAGAAATACACCGGGATGCTTTGAAGAAAAACATGACCAAGGTGGCCTTACCTGCCTGAGAAAGGAGAGCCCCTTTCCACACAGCCAAATTCTTATAAAATATCTTGGTGACATTATTCCACATTGACTTGGTTGGTCTCCCCTGAAACATTGGGAGGCCAATATAGGTGGCTAGGAGCATAACAATGGAACAACCCAAGATATTCATAATTTTGACTTGTCGGTTCAGCGGAGTATTGATAAAATAAATCTTGCTTTTGGTGAAGTTGATTTTTTTCCCTACGACTTCCTCGTAAAGGTTGAGGATAGATTTGATGACTCTTGATTCAGAGACAGAGGCAACAGTAGCCAATAGGGTGTCATCCACAAAATGTTGGCGAGTTGAGAGTTGGAGGTTGGACGTAGCTTTGATTCCAGAGATTAACCCTTTGGAGCAGGTGGTTTTAATCGCTCTTCCAAGGCTTTCAACCAGGATGATGAAGAGAATGGAAGAGAGGGGGTCCCCTTGCCTCAAACCTCTAATGTTGGGGAAGTATCCTACCATCGAACCATTAAACAACATAGAAGTCCAAGACGAGGAGATGCATTGTGAAATCAGATTAACCTAGTTATCATGAAACCCAAACTTCTAAAGGACCTTGATGATAAACTCTCGATCAACTCTGTCAAAGGCTTTGTTCATGTCAAGTTTTAGGAATAAAGTATATTTGTTAGATTTAAGGGTAAATTAAATGAGTTCATGAATGGTTTGGACTCCGTCCACTATATTTCGACCCTTAATAGAACTTCCTTAGCAGGGGTCAATCAAGGATGGAAGTACACCTTTAAGTTTGTTGACCATGGATTTGGACAGGATTTTATAGATAATATTACACAGACTTATTGGTCGATAGTCAGATAGGGATTTGGAACTGGGGCCTTTAGGAATGTGGGTGAGGAAGGTGGAGTTCACATCCCTAGGAATAACTTTGGTATGTTGCATTTCAAATATGACTTGGTAGAGATCGAGGCCAATGATGTCCTAGAAGGCTTGGAAAAATCTTGGGGAGAAATCGTCGGGGCCAGGGGCTTTGTCACGTTGCATGGAAAAGAGAGCCTGGTGGATCTCCTCAAGGTTTAAAGGGCTAAGTAGATAGGTGTTCATGCTATCAGAGATGGTTTTGAGGATGTGCTCGAGAAGGGAGTCCATAGCCTAGCCAAAGGGAGAGGGGTAGGAGCCAAGAAGGGAATTAAAGTGACATAACACTTCATCATGGATCTCATGGATGTATGAAGTGAAAGTGCCATCTTGCTTGATCAGGCCTTTGATCCTATTTGTTCCTCTGTGTCTGAGAGCGAAAATGTGAAAAAACTTGGAGTTGGAGTCTCCTTATTTAAGCCACAAATGCCTTGATTTTTGGCACCAAAAAATCTCTTCTTTCTGCAAAATGTTGTGATATTCTGATAGCAAAAGCTTTTATTTATCTCTCAGGCTATCATCCCCTTGGCCCTGCTAAAAATGGTTCTCAATCCTTTGGATCTTGTCCTTGATTTTCTTCTTATTTTCTAAGATGTTTCCAAAAGTTCCTTTGTTCCATACCTTTAGCTTGACTTTAATAGATTGTAATTTTTGAGTAACCTGGTTTGTGATAGTTCCATGGAAACTTTCTACCCACCATTCAACGATACGATCTTTGAGGTCAGGATGTTGGGTCCACATTGATTGGAAGTGAAAAGGGATTTTGAACTAGCGTCTGATGACTATTTCAAATATTAGGGGGCTATGGTCAGACCCAATCTTGGGCATAACCTGTAAGCTGGCATCTCCGAACAAGGGAAACACTTCATAAGATAGAAGGAAACAGTCAAGCCTTTATTGAATGAGGTCACCCCCACCCTTCTATTACTCCACATAAACTGAGACCCCCATAGATGAACATCCAATAATTTGTTTTTATTGATGAAATGACTGAAGTTCCTTGTGATTTTGGGAGTGATCACTTTCCTGTATCTCTTCTCTGAGGGGTGTAGTGGGGCATTGAAGTCCCCAACAAGTATCTAGGGGATATTGTTGAATGATTCTCTCATCTGAGTGAGATTTTTCCATAAGTCCCGTCTGTCCTATGAACTATTTGGGGCATATACATTTGTTAGGACCCAAGAGTGCTGGGTAATAGAGTCATGAAAGAAAATGTTGGAGATTCATCCTTCGCCTGAAATAAGTCTTCCTTCCACCCTGGTTAGGTCCTAGAGACAGAGGAGGCTGCTAGAGGTTCCAGAGGCAGGGGTAAAGGAGAACTCACATTTTCTCCAAATAAACTTGGCCACTTTAGGTGAGCAATGCGTGTCTAATTTGGTTTCTTGAATTAAAAAAATTATGGGATTTGAATCCTTTCGCATAGAAGCAACAAGTCTTTGTTTTGCTACCCCATTTAACCCTCTCACATTCTAGGAGAGGATTCTCATTTGGAACTTTTGGAAGGTTTTTTGCCTCCTTTGCCTTGCTACGCAAGAGGTTTGGATCTCTTTGACTCTTCCCTGTTGGACATTCCCAGTTCCTGGAAAAGAGTTCACTTGGTGCCATTGGATATGTCTTTTGTTGTGTCTCTGCTCCTCATGTCTACACCAGAGGGTCTGCCATTCTTTTATGACCTCCAACATCTATTTGGTATTTTTTAAAACTTTTGGTCTGTTTAGGGCTCCAAGCCTCTGGGGATTCATGGGAAGACTCATCACTATCAACCTCGTTGACATGGATTTTGGATGGGGAGTGGGATGAACTAGTCCTGAAGGGTGGGGGAAGCTTGGCAATGGGTTGAGTGATAGGGAGGATTGGAGGGTGGACCCAGAGGTTCGATAACATTGGCTTATGGGGAATTAGGACACAGGGATGGGGATGAAAATTGGGTTTTCTAGGGAAGGTTTGCCTTTAGATATCGTTGTATGGTTGGTTTGAAACATGAAATTCCTCTCGAGCATACTCCTCATCATAATTATTTGCATTAAGGCTGGTATTATTGAGTAAATTAAACTTATTGGAAGAGGTAAGCATAGTACTTACCTTAATCGTGTCACCAATTGGAGAAGAGGAGGCATGTTGCTTGACTTTGAGGTCTTGGTGTGGTCCTGCTTTAGCTTTCATCTTCTGGGTTTCTTTGTTGGGCAGGCATAGCGATTTTTTGTGATTGTTTTGCACAAGTTTTAGTGTCAAGTACTGACTTCGGAGATACCCCTAAGAGTGGCATTCGGTGTAGAAAGAGGGTTTATTCTCATACTCCAATTATTGACATTAGCAATAGAACCCATAGATTAGATTCACATGGTCTGGGAGCTGGATCTCCAAATTAACATTAACACAGATACGAGCCTGCATCAGTCGTGATCGGGTGCGTGTTGTAGGATCAATAGTAATAAGCTCTTTGATTGCTTAGGCTATCCCCTGAAGCATGTCCTTATGACAAAAGTGGGAGGGTAAGTTTGGGAGCCAGACCCAAATGGGAGCGTAATTTATACTCTGGGTCTCTGGATTGAAATCCACTCCCCACTTGCAAAGGAAAAGACTCCTTATTTCGAAGAACCATGGACCCTCGGATAGAATACGATTCACATATTCTTCAGTGTTAAGTCATATCATAAAGAAACCTCTGGACATGGCTATCAGTTCCAGGAAGCCCCTGGTTTTCCATTTTATCGCTGCCCATTGACGGAGAGCATCCATATCGGGTCTTCTGCCTACAAACTTCCCAACTAGGGAAAAGGAGTTGAGGGTAATGTACCCTTCCATAAATTCTTCTGGTAGAATGACATCGTAACCCTAAGGGATAAAGGTGCACGGTGCAATTGGAAAGGGTTTGGGCTTTCCCTTGAGTGCTTCTATGAAAGATGTTGAGTGAGTTTTGCTGCCTCTAGCCAATGCTTTATCCAGAGGGTCTTTCCTCCCATAAGCACTGTTCACATCTTTCGAAACCCCCGAATCAGTTTTAGCTGTTGATACATTCCCATTCTCTTGGATGGCCAATTCGTTGTTGGTGTCGTTTGCATGTGCTCGTGATCCACTCCCTGGTACCTTACTGTCGCCTCTCTACTTTTTGCTCGTCAAAAATTTGAATTTAGGAAATTCGCTCACCGTCACTCTTACTTCGGATATCAATCAGATACAAAAATAATATTATTGTTGATGTTCATCATCTATTATTGGAGGCAATCTCTTGGAAAGTGAAGATATCTATAGAGAAGAAAATCGGGTAGTAGATAATTTAGCCAATAGCAATGTTGATCTTCGACTTGGTGAAATTCAATATTTAGAAGGTAATTGGCAAGGTGAGATTTTATATCTTAATCAAACTGATGTCAAGGAGTTGATTGCAAAAACATAAAACTTTGAGGAAGATGAATAATATATTTGATAGAAAATAAAAATATATATATTTGATAAAAACACAAGCTAGATATAATTTAATTGAGCCAATGACAAATATAATATTTTGTATTTTGATGGGAGTGCCCCCAATATAAGCCACATATAGCTTATTAAAAATATAGGCACTTCAATCGTATTTTTGGAGTGTGCCTCACTAGGTAGCATGGAAGAAAAACCATATTTGAAACTCCTAATTGGAATTTAGGATGCTTGAGATAGAAGTATGGATGCCCAAGTTAGAGATAGGAGAAAGAGTGAGTAAATTACAAGTTCAATCTAAGAAGCAGATGTCACTTCAAAAGTGTTTATTAAGGATGAGATGATTGAGCATGTTATAATATTTTTTAAAATTAGAGGATTAATGTGCAAGTTCCATGGATATTGGCCAAGGTTTTCAAATATTCAAAATTGGATAAAAAGGAAATGGGGATTGAATTCAAATTTCTCCATGAATTTCCTTCCTAAACATTTTTTCCTTTTCATATTTTCAATATTATAAATTAGGGATAAAATAATGGATGATGGCCTATGGTTTTGGGGGAATTATGCCCTTTATTTAAGACCAGGAATAAGAATTTTTCTACTGAGACAAAAACTATTAATTTTTTTTTGGTGTGGGTTAGACTTTCTAGAATTCCATATCAACTTATCAATAGGGATGTTTTGAAGAATATTGGAAAATACCCTAGGGAATTCATCTAGGAGAGACCAACTACCAAGGAGTGAAAGCATGCTATATATGAATGGATATTTCAAAATCTTTGCCATAATCCATTAAGATTAAAATTGAACCAAGAAATGGGATTAACAAATGGATTATGAAAATATTGCACTTCGATGTCATTATTGTTATGAAACTGGACACGACAAAAGATTACAAAGTGAAAATAATGAATAAAGAGACAAAAAAAGTTGTAGTGAGACATAATTCAATATGAGGCAAGGGAAGCATATTGTAGTAGAAGTTGGATTATATCAAATATATTCCACTTCAAAAGAAGAGGCAAAAAAACCTATATGCAACACTAGATGGAAAAGGCCACCATAGTTCACTCAAGTCAATTATTAAAAGAAACAAAGAAGGATGCAAGGGATGTGAAAGTGTAATGTACAAGTTCAAGTTCAAATGGAATTAAAGGTGCAAAGGAAGACGTGGAAGAAAATAAAAAAATAAAATGAGGCAAAAGAGGTCAAGTTTACTATGGGTAAATCATCCTCATTTTCCTCAAGTAGTATAAAATCCTCTCTTGGCAATAGAAATGAAAGCAATGTAGAGGTTATCCAAATTCACTTTAGGTTTTCAAGAAAAACATAATAAATAAATAAGGACGGAGGAAATCCATAACAATTTAGGGTTTTTAGGATAATATAAGAAGGTAATTTGGAGGAGTGTCCTTGCAGTTTAGGATTTTTAGGGCAACATAAAGAAGAAAATGTTTTTGAGGTTTTTCCTCGCACTTTAAATCTTTTAGACCAATAAAAACCTATAGATGATAAGTCTCACTATGAATAATGTGAAAAAATCAAAGATACTGTTGAAGATAAAAGTGTTGGCAAAAACAAAAGAGAAAAATAAATTTAAAGGGATATTGATATGGTTGGAAAAATTAAAGTAGATATTGTAAGTATTAACCAAAAGTGGGGCTATGCCCACAAATAAAAAAAACAAATCATGATGAAAATAATATTTTGTAATATTAGGGACATAAATAAGATCCTTGAAAAGAGGTATTAGGAAATTGAAAATTATAGCTAGCATATTTATATACATGGAAGTTGGGTAGCAAATATTTTAACCATTCATGATGTTGATATCCAAATTTTAAATTTTAGAAAGCAACTAGACAAGTGAGATTTTATCTCTTCCTTAAAAACTATATAGACAAGTTGATTACAAATACATAATAGTTTGAGGGAGATGATTAATATATTTGATAAAAAGGCAAATGAAGAATATATTTGACAAAAAGACAAGTTGGATATGGTTTAATTAACTTGATAACAATAGCCACAAGATTACTGCAGTGGTAAGAGCTTTGAACTCTTTTGAGAGGTCCAACGTTCAAACCCCACTCAGTATGAGAGGACTAGGACCCCTCATAAAAATATGTGTAAAATCATTAAAGATCAAATGCCATTAGCTCAATCGGTTAGATTCCTCTACATTCAAGGAGGAGACCTAGGTTCAATCAAATGATATATGGATAATATCCAAGATTTGTTGAAATACTGATGATGTAATACGAGTGGGGCCTGTTTCAATCCCATATAACCCATTGAAAAAAATAACCTGATAATAATATAATGTGAGCAACGTAATATTTTGTTATTTTAATGAGAGTGCCCCCCAATAGAAGCCACACATACCTTATTAAATATATATACATGAAGGTAATTTTCAATGGCTGAGATGGATACTTTTTTTAGGAAAAGACTTGCATTTAAGTCCTAGAAGATAAAGAGGTCATATATATAGTGGGTTTTTGGCTTTTGATCCTCAAGTTAATGGTTTTGGTTTTACAATAAACAATTCCATGGCAATAAAACAAAAATCCATGGTAGGCCATAAAATATGTGTTGAGAAGCTTGTCCATAAAGTTAGGTTTAAATGGTTGAAATAGGTGGACGTCCTAGCCCCATTAAAAACTAAAATTCATGTTAAATATATTTTTAATTGCTTTATCTCTATTACTTACTAATACCATGGATAAGTGATAAGTTCCATCCATGGGATTAAAACATGGACTTGTAATGTAAAGTTCCTTACACTCCATAGCTTGTCCCAGAATGATTATGAACCTTCTTCGTGGAGGATAACTTGTCTTAATGTTGAACCTTGGTGAACATGTATACATATTAATAATAAAGTTGAAAATAAAATAAAAAAAGAGTAAAAGAGATTATATCAAATGGTAGGAGATCAATTGGTTAAATATGTCATCTTTTAAGACAAAGACTAAGGCTCAAATATTTTAGAGAAGGATATTTGTAATTTGTTGTGAATATTATGTCATATCAATGTATTCACCTTATGGTTATGAAGGTTATAGAAAGTTGGAAAGTACTTGTAACTCCTAACCTTGTACCTTCTTGATTACAAATGTATATAGACTTTTGTACCTTCTTGATTATATATGTATATATACTTCTATCACATAAATGCAAATGTTGATCATTGTTGATGAATCTACTTTATGAGCAGACTGATATTATAATAAAGCTTCGACTTGTGAAGATGATCTAGTTGCCAAGGAACAAGAGACACCTTTCGAAGTTTGTGATAACATGTTGTTACTAGAGAAACCAGTTGTAATAGAATGTTGCCACTAGATAAACTACAAAGGAGCATACATGAGTTTGAGCAAAGAGAAGACCTTACCAATTGGAGAAGAAAACAATATTCTTTTATTCTTGTTTGTGTTTATAGGTGTTATGAGCATTTATTTAATCTCGGAGGACTTATAGAGTCATTTGAGAAGAATTCAGATCATGTTGGAAGAGTTGTTGTCATGAAATTAATTGTTGTCATCTGGTGCTACAAGAAATATGTCATCTTCAAATAATGAGTCATCTGGAGCATTGCACTAGAGTTTGAATGAGTTGGGAATCAACTTGTTTGTATATTTTTGTCTTGGTTTATGCCAAATATGCACAAGTGTAGTGCAAGATAAAAATCACATGAATGATCCATCTAAAGTTGTTGCCTAGAAGAGTCATTTGATCATATCATCTAGAAAATATTTTCAACTAGAAGAGTCATGTAGAGCTACCATCCGTAGATGATATCATCTTGAGCTACCTTAGAAAAGGGGGTCTCTTGAAGTGAAGTTTGATCCTACTATCTAGCAACAAGATCCTCTGAATATGCATAAGGGCCATCTCTTGTGAAGTTGTCATTTAATCAATGTGTGGTCCATTTGAAAGTTAACATCCAATGAAGTGTTGTTGGATGAAGGCTTGTGCCACATATTTAAAAAATAAAAGAATAAAAATATATGTTACCTATAGTTTATTAGGAGGAAAGTGTTGATTTGTTGCATGAAAAGAATAGATAGTCCAAAAATATAAAGGAGTCATTAATATCTTTAATAAATAAATACAAAATAAAATCCCACATGCTTCATGGGATGTCTCCTTGAAGCTTTTAAAAACTTTTTTTAATTTTATTGTTATTGAATGTAGGTGACAAGATGGTGATTTGGAATTTTTTAATTACCCTAGAACATTGATGGAATATTCCAAGAATATTTCTTTAACATTCAAGTTGGAAGGAAAATATCTCAGACCCTCACACCTATTGTTTTGCGTGGCAAGACATTGTTTTTTTCTCGCAATTAGAGGTATTTATTGTTGCACAAGTATAAACTTAGATATACTCATTGGAAAGATATTTTTAAGACCATTCTAGTGGAAGCATATTTTAGGTTTGTGAAGATTTTCCATGTATATTAATGTCCCAAAGATGTTGTTGCATGATTCATAGTTGTTGAAAGGTGACAAATATTTTGCATGGAATATGAAGTTGAAGATTCACCTAGAGTTCAAAGACTTATGGGGAGTGATATCTACGCTATGTAAAGATATGTTGCTAACCCAGATGAACAAAAAAATTTAACATATGGGGAGTGGTATCAAAAAGCTAGATTAATAATAATGTTTAGTGTGTCTAATGAGAATCAACCAAATACTCATGATGTTGTAACTATGAAAGATGCATGGGATAAACTTAGTATGCTATTCAAGTCCAAGAACTATAATCAAATTTTACACCTACAAAGTCAATTACATTGCTTGAAGATGAAGAACAATAGAAGTTGGAAGGATTTTTGTAATAAATTGAAAAGTTGCTAGCCTCAATACAAGAATTAGGCGAAACCATTAGTGATGATGTACTTGTTCCCAACATTCAGTGTTTTCGTAACAACTCTATATATGACAAATTAGAGTTTTAATTTTGAGACTCTTGTGAATTTGCTTCAATAGGAGGAAGTTATTCAAGAGACAAAGACCAAATATGAATGTGCTTTGCTCACACATAAAAGGCAAGAAGTCGATGTAGTTGAATAAAGGTGGCAAACCCCCCAACAAGCACTAAAATCAACAAAAAATTAAATGGTAAAAATGACAACATAAATGACAAATAAGTATCACATGTTTGATCTATGGAAGACTAAACACATCCTTTAGGAGTGCTAGTACAACACATTCTCGTAAGGATCATCTAAGGATCCATCAAATAATTCATTAGGAGATATGCAAAAGAGTTCTCATTGGCAAAGGAGGAATGCATCTCAATGCTAACTTGGTAATGTAGTTGAGGGCATTGATTATTTTGCAGAAGGATAAGACTATGTCTATTCAGTTCAATCTTCTAATGCTATTTAAAATCAAGTCGAGTATGGTACATTGATTTAGGATCTACTAGACACATGATAGGCCAAAAGGAATGGCTCTTGAGCCTTGACCATTCATCTTATCATGGACAAGTAACACTTGGTAATAATTTGACATACATTATTTCTAGAATCAATGATGTTTGACTGCATATTGGAGAGTGCACCTATTTTCCAACTCAAGTTCCTTACATGCATGGCTTCATGAATAACTTGATTTATATGAATCAATTTTTTGATCACAATTTATATGTTGAATTTTTGAAAATAGGTGTAATAAAACTCTGTCTCATTCGAGAGAAATCGAGAAGTTAAATTATCATTGTTCATACTACTAGCATAGGTAAGATGTTTTAGTTTATAGTTGTAATGTGAGACAACCAATCATTTGTTTTGAATGCAGATGAAGTTGCATCATTATGGCATAGGTGATTTAAACATCTAAGCTTTGGCCGTCTAAAGTCACTCCTACATCATGATATGGTACATGGACTTCCATATTTGATGAAGCCTCATGACCTTTGTACAAGTTTTTTGGTTGAAAAGTAACATTGAGCCCCATTTGGCTCGAGTAATTGTAAGTTAGCTAGTTCACTCAACCTGGTGCATACCAATTTATGTAGATTTATGGATTTGAATTTTAGTGGTTAAATGTTTTCCAATATTCAATTATGATTATACAAGATGAATGTGGGTGTATATTTTAATACAAAGAGTGAATATTTTCACTATTTACAAGAGTTTAATATTGTGTGGAGAATATTATTGGTTGTCCTATTCATACACTCCATTCATATTAAGGGGGAAGTATACCAGTAACCAATTTTTTGCTTTTCTAAAGCAACATGATATCAAACTATAATTGATGAATGCCTACATGCCTCAATAAAATAGAGTTGTAGAGAGGTAAAATTATACTATTAAGGAGATGGTGTGATATATGTTGAGTGATGCTTATTTGGAGCCAATATTTTGGATAGAAACTATTCATACTATGGTCTACTTGCTAAACCATTCACCCACACTTCCATTGAATGGTCACACTTGAAGAGACATAAAAAAGAAACAAATAATCTATATCACATATCTACATGTTTGGACACACTTCACTCATGCACATTCCAAAGAAAAAGTGGATGAAGTTGAAAAAGAAATCCAAGTGACATATCTTCATTGGATATAACAATGATTCAAAGGGATAAAATCTCATAGATCCTAATACCAAGAAGTTGTGTATCAACATAGATGTTTTTGATGAGAAGAACAAGTGTACCTCTTCTTCTAACCCATGTGTCATTGACAAAGCACCTATTGATTTTTTATTTGATGATGATGATGAAGCCTTTGAGAGAGAGGATATTGATTTTAATGAAGATGGAGATGTTTCTAGTGAATTTATTGGGGCTAATGATGTAGGACCATCCACTTTGAGTACCACTCACAAATCCAAGTAGTATCTCAATACAATTTGTGATGCAAACCTGGATTGTGTTCTAGACACGTCTAACTCTGGACCAATAACTCAAAGCAAAGTTTAAAATGAGGTCAACCTAGTCTTGATGAGCATTGTGGTGCAGACACATGGACCTTCAATAGTTCATAAAACTCTTGCATTAAAGGAGTGAAAGGATGTCATGAACATCAAGTATCAAGCATTAACGAAGAACATAATGTACCAACTTGTTGATCTTCCATCTGGTAAGAAACCAATTAGTTACAATTGGGTATTCAAGACCAAATATAAAGATGATAGGAGAATTGCCAAATACAAAGAAAGACTTGTTATAAAGGGCTATGTATATAAGTAAGGAACTAAGTACTATGGAACTTTTACACTAGCAACAAAGGTCAAGACTATATGAATGGTTTTTGTAATGTCTACAAAGTTTGGATGAAAGTTGCATCAAATGGACGTGAAGAGTGTATTTATCAATGGCGACCTTAATGAAGAAGTTTAAATGAGACAACCAGAGGGATTCGTCATACCTGGTCAAGAAAACAAGGTATGAAGGCTTATCAAATATCTCAATGGACTAAAGTAATCACCCAAAGCCTAGTACATAAATATCGATGAACATCTTCTATGACATGGATTCCATTGCAATCCACATGATCCAAAGATTTACTTTAAGAGACAAAGAAGAGAGGTCATAATCATCATTGTGTATGTCAATGACTTGGTCATCATTGGGAGTTTGGTGAAGCTAATTGAAGAGATCAAGAAAGCATTGAAGAGTTTATTTGATATGATTGTTCTCAGGCTAATACATTATTATTTTGGGTTGAAGGTGTGGCAAACTAAGAACCATGTATTCATGTCACAAATAAAGTATACTAGTACATTGCTTTAGAAGTTTTAGATGATATATTGCAAGCCCATGGACACTCCAATGGAAGTAGGGTTACAACTATCATACTATAATCCATCTCCATAGGTGAATTGAACTCTCTATTGATAGTTTATTGAGAGTCTCATTTATCTAACATACACTAGACCTAACATCAAATATATTTGTTAGGGTACCTAGGAGTAGATATTTGGGGATATATTATTATATTGTATAAGGGTTGGCATGGGCCACATATAACCCAAGGTTGATTTTATTACAATATTATATTATATTATATTAGTAGTAGGCTCCCCAAAGTAGAATGAGAATATGGATATATAAAGAAGAGATATTTGTCATTGTAATAATCATGGAGATCAATCTTATGTAATCATATTTACCCACAAAGTGGCTTATGGGACTTTGCCCTCCTTAAGTGGCACTCTCATATTGGAAGATATTGTGGAGTTATTCCTTCCTTAAGGATTATTATTGGTGTTTCCCTACCTTAAGGGTATTATCTCTCTCTCTCTCTCTCATTTGTGGATTGTTATTGTGGATAATTATTTATGGATGAATGATTTGATATTTCTGCATATGGTGAATGTTTTTTGTTAATAATAAGAAAGTTCTGCAACAAGTAGTATCATAGCAACAATTTTGGCAAAGTGGGGATTTTTTTGGAATTGCATAATTAGGGTAATTTTTTTTAAGAAAAAAACATCTCATATTTTAGGAGCCATATCTCTATGAAATTTTATCCGATTCAAGCAATTTTTGGATCAGTTTGTGCAGAATTTGAAGAGATTTAAAATAAGTGGGCATATGAAGGAATCTAAGCAGTATTGAGGAATATATGACCTTTTTGTTGGAAAATTACCATTGGTAAAAGGTTAAAAAGAGTATTTTACCTTGAGTAAGTTTACTTACCTTTTACCTTACCTGG
The DNA here is from genome assembly GCA_028583015.1 of Wollemia nobilis. Classification (NCBI taxonomy): domain Eukaryota; kingdom Viridiplantae; phylum Streptophyta; class Pinopsida; order Araucariales; family Araucariaceae; genus Wollemia; species Wollemia nobilis. The sequence continues at coordinate 389,343 of JAQPPZ010000104.1, read as the reverse complement.
ACGACAGTTGGACGACAACATCTTTGGGCGGCAAGAGAGTTTTAATTTAATTTCTATTCCCTTCCCTTATCTTCTCCTATTCCCCCCTTTTCTCTAGTATGGTTATTTTGTGTTTATTTAAATCAATTGTAACCTAATTTCAAGTTAATGCATATTTTACCTTTGCATCGAATAACTCACCTCTCACATTTGGTATCAAAGCTAAGAGCCGAGATCGGTCCGAATCTCGAGGCGGTGGGGCCCGTAGTTTGAGGCGACGACATGGATCCTGAGGCAGCCCGTAGGACTCGAGGAGGCCCGTAGGAGCAGATCGACATGATTCCCGAGGCACTGGAGCAGATCGACATGATTCCCGAGGTGCTGGTAGATCTGGACGTGACAGGCGCAGGCGGACACGTGGCAACGACGGCGATTCGACAAGCGACAGCGGTTTGACACGTGGCGACAACGGGCACGTGCGCGAATTGAACCACGAGGCAAAAAGGGCATCGACGATCGTCGATTGCCCGAAGGCAATCAAAAACTTAGGCGCGTCAAACGCCTTATAAATCCCAAATTCATCCCTATGGGATGAATGTGGGACTAAAGTCCCACTTTTTTGCAAGGGTTTGAAGAGTGCCCACGTAGCGTGAGTGCCCTTCAAAGGGTTTTAAATATTTGAGGGCGCGTTGGGCTGTCGGATCAGCCACGCAGCCCGACTGGCAGGGGCGCCAGTCTTAAGTCGCTGCTCGCGAGGTCGCGAGTTCGACCTGCAGCACGGATAAATTTAAAAAAAAAAAAAAATCTCTAAAGTTTTTTTTTTAATTTTTTTTTTTTTTGTTTTTTAAATTTTTAAATCATTTTTATATAAATTTAAAAACTATATAGTATAAATTTAAAAACTATATAGTATATAATTTTTATATAAAAGTGTTATTTAAAATTTGAAAAATTTAAAATTTTTTGAAAGGTTTTATTTATCATTTGAGTTGATGATTGACATTTCCTAAGAGGAAATAGTTGTAAATTTTTTTTTTACGCTTTAAGAGGTAAAAAAAAAATTAGTAAAATTTCCTAAGAGGAAATCTTTGTAAAAGAAAATTTTTGGGAAATTTTCTTAAATGATAAGATCGGAAGGATGTTACCAAGCACTTTGTAGTTTTTTACTAAGAACAAACACTGAAAGCTTTGATGAGCACGTGAGAACACTAGGCTTAAATTCAGTCTTTTCACAGTTGCAAAACGCGGTTATTGCACAATAAAGAAATCTTGATCTAGGATACGAAGCAGATTCAGAAGATAACTCCTTTGGGAGCTGTTGGTCACGAATCTGCCACAGGAAAGGATTTTTACAAGTGCGCCCTAGACCCGGCCAACATTGAAAGGCTGGAAGCAAGAAATGGCTCCCTTTACTAATCTAAATTTCTGTTTGAAGATAAGGGTTGCTTGGAAAGAAATTAAAAGTTGCGTGAAAGAAATGGAAATATGGCCGCAGGCCGGAGTTATGGGATCGGAAGAACAACAACGAGAAAACTTAAAGTGCAGCAACAGCAAGCAACAAAAGATAATGACTCAACTCTCACACAACTGTATGCAGAAAATCTCTCCAAGATTACACTCCAGGAATCATATCCTTACAAGCAAGATTCAAATCCAATATGCAGAATTTGAATGTAACAGCACTTAAGGAATATAAATTCTATTAGAAATGCAAAAGGAACAGAAAAGACAATCACCCAAACAACTGCTTGAAAAATCTGAAGCCAATACTTTATTCTCGCAAATGCACTTCCAGTTTTTAGCAAAACTTCCAACCCTTTGCAATGAAGTTTACATTGGTTTTTATAGAGGGCCGTCCTCTTTGCAGCATTTAATGTTTGCCACCGACCTTCTTGAGATCTACAATTATGCCACCGAAAATAAGCACATGATCCCCTTAATCGCAGCCTTGAAGCACCATAAAATTGAATGCAATTAGACGTCAGCGGTCACCTTCATTAAATTTGCCTTTGAACATGTGCATGAAACCGTTGAAACAACCCACGAACAGTAACCTCGAACAAATAAAACCTTCAATTTTGGTGGCCTGGACGCTTCTTCAACCTTGACCGCATGGGAAATCCGCAAAACATTTAATTCGGGCTAGCATTTAATCATCGAAAACCCAAAAAAAACTTCTCGGCCGTTCATACTGTGTTTTGGCGGGAAACTACGCAGGTCGCGAAAACGAGACGGGTCACGAAAATGCGACACTTTTTTGATACCGTACACTTTGACTGTTCAAACCCGTGAAAATCCTCCCTGTCGCGATATCGCTGCATAATCGGCTTCATCTTTTCTATCGCTAGCTCATTCCACGAAAATGGCACATCGGGCGATCTCTCAACACCTTTTGTCTCTTTTGGTCCTCCCTTCGCTATGTCCCGTGAAAACGGAACATGTAGCGATATCGCTACATGTTTCAAGCACTTTGTACGGTCTTGCCGATGGGTCGCGAAAATGCGACACTTTTTGCTTCTTAAATGCCTTTGACTTTCCTTGTCGCCACTTCGCTGCATACTTGAATACTTAGTCATTTTTTGATCAATGCATCATGAAATCAATATTATCACCATGTCTCTTGCTCTTCTCATTCCCTGTCGCAGAATCGCTGCAAATTTATCTCGCTTGGCCCTCTTGTCAAAAGTGCAGCGAGTCGCTGCAACTTTTATGTCTTTGCTCTTCAGACCAAAATGGCCGCGATTCTGAGACAAGTAGCGATTTCGCTACATATGTCTCCTTCCGTACCAACTGCCACCCTTTTGTCGCGAAAATGCGACGTCTTTTGCTTTACGGGACCTTCTTCCAAAAGATGCAGCGAATCGCTGCAACTTCTACTTTAGACTCCCGTAGCGACCAACCCCCGCGATTTTGGAACGTTGCAGCGCATCGTTGCAACTTTTTGCCTTGTGTACTTTTTCCAAAACGTGCAGCGCATCGCTGCATTTTTAGCACTTAAGCATTTTTGCAACTAAGCCTTCCGCGCCTTTGAAATGTGCAGCGCATCGCTGCAACCTCCACCTTGAACTCCCTTTGCAACAACATGTAGCGAATCGCTGCAATTTTTGGACTTAGTCTTTTTTGCTCCTTTATTCTTCAAAACCGCATCAAAGCCAAAATCAAAGTTAGATTTGCAACAATTAACACATTAGTACTTCAATCAAAATCAATGTGGCAAAAATGCCAACATTCTTGGCGGCTCGCGGGGTATACAGCTCGCTGTATGCAAGAATCCAGGTCTGAATACATTGGGCACAGAGTCATATTGAAACAGAATCAGGGGACTGCTGCAATCATCTTCTACTGAAAAGCTGGAACTGGAAGAACCTGCATATAACCGGTTATGAAACGACAAATGGAAGGCAAAAATGGAGTGAGCTCCTGCGATTGCGCAAGCGGTGAATGCAATGGATGATGATAACAATGGGTTGATGTAATGACAAAGCGATGTGGAAGATATAACAACAGAATGCTGTCATATTACCAACTGTAATGAAGATGGAAGGAAAGTATGGAATGGAAATGGAACTAGGAAAGTTGTGAAATGAAATGAACTAAACTGTAACATAAATGCGCAAAAGACAGAATTGAGAGGAAAAGGATAGGAAGGAACGGGAACAATGAGAATGGGGAGAAGAAACAACAGCCGTGGCTCTCTTTTTTTTTATTTCTGTAGAAGAAAAAGAAGGAAGAAGAAGATGAAGAAAGGAAAGAGGAAACAGGGAAGGGAAAAGAAGAATTTTCTGAAAGCCACCAACTGCTGGGAAAGGGAAAAAAAACACAGAAAGACAAAAGGCACCTATGGCTCGCAAGCAACAAGAACCAAGGTGACAAAAATGAAAAGTAACACATGTATATATATATATATATATATATATATATTATTTTTTTTATTCTTCTATATACAAACTCATACTGAACTGATAATTCAAGAAGTGTAGGCTTTCAGATGAAAGCCATTGACTGAAATTGGAAGTGGACTGCCATCCAGGTCTTCTAAATAGAATGAATTTGTTGTACCTGTGCTGGTGATACGGAAGGGACCCTCCCATAAAGCATCAAATTTCTTGTGATTCCCAGGTTTAGCTTTATTCTCATTCCATTTCAACACCAAATCTCCTGTTTTGAGTGGACGATCTGCAGAATGTTTACAAAACCACTTCGAAATACCTTGTGTGTGTTTAAAAAATTGATCATATGCTTCAGAACGCTGCTCCTCCAAATGCAATAACTGAGCTATCCGCAAATCCAAGGAACTCAGGTCTGTCTCATTGTCCTGAAAATTTTGTAATTGCTGCAAAACAGGCAACTCAAGATGAACAGGCAACTTTGCTTCTTTCCCATAAACTAGGGCATAGGGTGAGGTCTTGATAGACTTCTTAACTGAAATTCTATCGGCCCATAAAGCTTGATTTAATAAAAGATGCCATGATCTCTTGTTCTCTCCCAAAGACCTCTTTAAAATCCGGAGCAAATTTTTATTTGTTGACTCCGCCAAGCCATTTCCCTGTGGATAATAATTGGAAGATGTTTTTAGGAAAATGCCATACTTATTAGCAAACTCAGCTAGTTCAGCTCCAATGAATGGGGTCCCATTATCAGTAATGATGGCATCAGGAATACCAAAGCGAGTAATCAAACCTTCAATAAAAGATATCACCACAGTTTGGTTGGCCACCTTTGTAGGAATAGCTTCTGACCACCTGGTGAAATAGTCTGTAGCTATCAAAATATATCTATGACCAGCTGAGGAATTAGGATCAATGATTCCAATGAAATCCAACCCCCACTCGCTGAAAGGGTGCTTCAACTCGAACCGGATGCAAAGGCGATGTCTGCATTTCTTACCCTTCCTGTGTATCTCTGACATTTGTCACAGGCTTGTGCAATCTTGAAAGCGTCTGAGAACAGGGTTGGCCAGTAATAACCAGCTCGGATTATCTTCAAAGCCATCGGCCTTCCTGCAAAGTGTCCTCCTGATAAACCAGAATGAAATTCTTCCAGGAGCCTAGCCTTGTCTGCTTCTTTAACACATCTCAGAAGAACACCATCAAGATTCTTAAAAAACAATCCTTCTGGCAACAAAACATACCGCAGAGCTTGCAGCCGAAATCTCCTCCTCTGAGAAGCATTCAACTGTGAAGGACATCTACCAGCTTGTGAAATAATCAATGAGGTCTTCTGTCCAGTCCTTTTCCGGAATTAAGAAATTCATTAAATTGTCATTACTAACAAGATTTTCTTCATGATCTTCACCTACACCAGATGTCGCCATCTTTGCCAAATGCTCGGCACAGAGCCTTACCACGCACTAGCTTAGTAGGGTGAATTTCTACATCAAATTCTTGGATCTTAGTGACCCAACCAACACGTTTTTCACCCAACTCTCCTTGAAGAATGAAATTTCTTACATCTGGATGTATCACATAAACAATGGTTCTGCTCTGAGATATAAAATGTTTAAACTTCTTAAGGGATTTCATAACAGCATATACCTATTTTTCAATAAAATTGTACTTTGCTTCATGAGGTAGAATGACCTGACTGAGAAAGGCAATGGGCCTTTCATTCCCATCATCTCCCTTCGTGTAAGCACCGCGACATAACCGTCATCTTCCCCAACTGCATATAAAATGAAATCCTTGGAGTAATCAGGATTAATCAGAACAGGAGCCTGTGCTATTCTTTCCTTGATTTCTCGGAATGCTTCTTTTCTTCGAGTCGTCCATTGAAAATCTGCATCCTTTTTTAACAACTCAGTCATAGGTTTTACAACCTGGGCAAAATCAGAAATAAACTTTCTGATGAAATTGATCTGTCCAAAGAAAGACTGAAGTTCCTTCTTGTTTGCAGGGAGTAACAATTTCTTCAATGCTTCAACTCGGGTTGGATCAATTGCTAATCCATCTTCTGAAATCACATGGCCCAGAAGCTTACCTTCTTTCACTGCAAACACAGACTTTTTTGGATTAATGGAAATTCCAAACTCTCCGCACTTTTCAAAAATCTGCCTCAGATGAGAGCAGTGATCTTCCCGTCTGTGTGAAAATACTGTCATGTCATCAAGATATATGACAATGATCTTGTTCAACAAATCCTTGAATGCAATGTCCATGGCTCTTTGGAAGGTAGCTCCAGCATTTGACAGTCCAAAAGGCATTCGCTGATAAGCAAAAGTGCCCCACTTTGTTGTGAATGTTGTCTTATATTGATCTTCATCTTTCACCCAAATCTGGTTGTATCCAGAAAATCCATCCAACAAAGAAAAACGCTGAGCTCCAGCCACAACATGCAGTATTTGATCTATACGCGGCAAAGGATAATGATCTTTTAATGATGCACGGTTTAAATTTCTGAAATCAACGCACAATCGAATATCTCCATTCTTCTTCCGAACTGGGACAAGATTGGCAACCCAAGTTGAGTGCTTAACTGGATAAATGATTTTAGCTTGCAGCATCTTTACAAGCTCAGCCCTCATCAACATCTCAATCTTTGGATTAACAGGTCTCTATTTTTGCCGAAAAGGTCTGACTCCTTCCTCCAATTCAATTGTATGCTGCACAATCTGTTTGTTGTAACCTTTCAAATCTTCATAGCTCCAAGCTACAATGTCAGAAAACTCCTCACACAGCTGCCTGATTTTTTGCAGTTCTTCTGGGGTAGAGTCAGTTCCAACCTTGATAGCTTTGTTAGGCTCTAACTCTAATTCCATGTACTCTTTTTTGTCAATCTCGATCCGATGTTTTGTGGACCGATCATGCTGGTCGAACAAGCTCTCCAGAGTTATGAGACCCTTCGAAATGTGGTTGTTCCTTAATTGAATGAGCCCTTCAGCTCCTTCATCCTCCAAAGTTCTTCCTTCGACAGTAGCAGCTTCATGGATCAAGAAATTAACAATCTGCTCATCATTTTCAAAGACCTGCTAGAAAGTTTCTTTGTCTGGCACACTGGGCCTGTATACCATTCTAACTGTCTTGGGTTTGTTCACAACTTGTTCAACAGGGGAAAAATTAGCTCCAAGAGATGCTAACAGGTCTGCATGTTTATTCATCTCTCGGGAAACAGCTTGAATATTAAGAGCAGTAAAAAACTCAAACAAATCCCAAACCTGATTTCGATATGCTTTAAGGTAATGCTGCTTTGAAATGCATCTATTTGTAATCTGATTTACAACAAGCTCGGAATCACCAAAAATCTTGAGCTGTTCAATTCCTAACTTCCTTGCTTTCTTCAAACCCAAACACAATGCTTCATATTCAGCAACATTATTAGTACAACTCCATGTAAGACGATATGAATAAGTTCTCTGTATACCAGAAGGTGAAATTAACACAATACCTGCCCCTGCTCCGTTCTTGCATCGAGCTCCATCGAAATATAGCTGCCATAATTGATCTGTAACATCATTCTGATCAGCTTGGTTAGACAATTCCTGCTTTGTGTCACTCTCAGGTTTTTGAATGGCATAACAGCCGATTTCTGTCTCCAACATGGCATTGAAGTTAAGCATAGAAAACTGGTCATCCAACTGAAGATTATTTAAAACTTCACTCATTAAAACAGAATCTTCAGACTCTTCAGTAAGCATGTGGACAGACTGCATGTCTTTTTTTGCATCTTCCAACTTCTCGATGTGAAAAGGGGAAGGCTTTTCATTTTGAATCCTGAGACGTCTACCCTTGAAAGGAATTTCTAGGTGTGAATAATCTAATGCCAGATAACCCCCTAGCTTTGCAGTAAATTCCCTGGATAAACACATACTAAAGTAGGGCTCTAAATCTACCACAACAATTTCTTGAATAACAGTAATTTGTGGCATTGTATGCAGGACAATGGGTACATCTTTGATTACACCTACTATTTTTACAGGCATACCATCCAATTGCAGAACTCCAGGACTACTCCGTGTATATTCCATTCCCATTGCCTCACAAACTCCCTTGGGCATTACAGTCGTGGCAGCTCCAGAATCGATCATGCAATTATGCACAATCCAACCCTCTATTTGCAATGACAAATAAAATGGAGGTGGTCTATTTTTCCCAGTAGCAGAGGTGGGTAAGGTTTGAGCATACACTGTCTGGGTAGGACCTTTTTCATTATCTTTGACAGATTTTAATGATTCCTGTAATAAGTCTACCTGACCGGGTAACTGCAAAGCATCATAGAGGCTTACCTTAGCTGGGGTCTTCTTAAGCTCTTCAACAATATTGTATGAAACTGCAGTAAGGTCTTTCTTCTCAGCAGGTTGTTCAAATCTGGTACGATACTGCTGTGTAGCTTCCACCCTTAGCCTCTTTGTCAGTGATGGATACTTCAACTTTTCACGAGCTTGCTCCTCTGCTTCTGATCTTACTGGTGCAGCTGCAGCCTTTTCTTGAACTCTGTAGGGAGCAGGATCTTTTGGTAAAATAGGTGCATCAGACTTTGGAACTGGCACAGGAGCCTTCACTGGCTTCTTCACCTCAGCAGGTACTTTCAAAGGCTCTAAATCAGCAGGATCAACAGTTACAGGCTTCTTTCCAGTTCTTGTCAGAACTGAAACTTGATCTTCCACTGCAGTCATCAAACTATGACCAGCTTCTGAGATCATGTTAACTTGTCCGCCTGAAGAGCTAGCAGCCAATGTCTGCACATAATTTAGATGGACCATACAACTATCTTCTCCATGAGGGTCATTGCAGGTTGAGCACCAATACATTCTCGTCCGCAAGAGCTGGATCTTCATTTACTAAAGCAGTTAAGCCTTTTTTAGGTGCTTTACTTGTGGAGGCAGCTTGATCTCTAGTGATTGCAGGAGGTTGAAATCTCCTTGGCTGGAAATCTCTCTCAGCCTGCTTCCTCTCAATGAGTGTGATCTTGTTTCCCATGGCTCTAATTGCCGAATTTGCAGACTTCACCTCCTGCAATAATGCTGTATATGGATCAGGGTTCACAGGTGTAGGAGGTGCTGGCAAGGGCAAAGGAGCTGGTGGTGCTGGCAAAGCTGGAAATGAAGTGGAAATGGGAGATGGCTGAGTGCTGGGTGCAGGAAGCGGTAAAGGAGCTAAAGTAGGCAACTGAGGAGCTGGGACAGGTGCAATCTGAGGTGCTTTGGAGCTCCATGATGGTGTAGGATACATTGATGGCATGGGCTGTGGTTGTGAACCAACATATAAATACTGAGGCAAATCAGGAATTATAGGCATAGTTACCTTTGGTGGAAGTCTCCCTACAAGCAACCAAATCAGCTTCTGCTTTGATGGCTTGCTCAAACAACTTTGGAAATGTTGTCACATTGGACTGCCGAACAGCCCAACCGATATCTGAGTTGAATGCTCTAAGATAGTACAGTGCAGACAATTCATCAGCAGGTCGAATACCTTCAAGAATTCTGTGCCAGGTTCTGGTAAATCGGACGTTGAAATCAGCTATTTCCTCCTGTGGATGCCTCTGTATTACAGTAAACTGATTCAACAATGAGAAGGGGTCAGCCTGTTCATGAAAATTTTTGACCAGCAGATCACCGAATTGATCCCACGATGTTATAGTGCCTGGTGGCAGCGTTCGGTACCAAAACAACAATTTGCCTCTCAAAGAGCATACCAACAACTTCACCATTACATCTTCATCAGTAATATCATGGATGGCTGCTAGAGAAGCCACATCATTTATGTGTTCATAAGCTGTCTTACCCGTACCGTCATAAGTGGGCAAAGCTTTCAGTGCAGCCTGAGGGATTGGATTCTGAGCCTGCAAGTTCAAGGCTCCCGAACTGTTCCATGCCAAGAACTTCCTGGGTGGAGGTGGAGGATATTGTGCCATTGGAACTAGTGGATATGGTTGGGAAAATGAAACACTAGCAACAACACCAGGGTTCTGTGTAGCAGAAGATGGAAGGGATGAGGAAACTAACCTAGAATGCTCACCACTTCTTGAACTGTCAAGTTCGAAAAATTCGACAAGATCGCCAAATTTCTTGGACTGTGATCTCGTGATCATGAATAATTTTTGAATTCAACAGAGTCACCAAATGCTCTAATTTTACAGTATAAAGGCGAACATTAGACCTTCGATACTATGGGATCTTTTAGAGACAGAAGAAATCTGTCCCACCGGGCGTGCCAAAAACTGTTGGTCACGAATCTGCCACAGGAAAGGATTTTTACAAGTGCGCCCTAGACCCGGCCAACATTGAAAGGCTGGAAGCAAGAAATGGCTCCCAGACCAATCTCCAGAGTGGGCTGGTTCCCTTTACTAATCTAAATTTCTGTTTGAAGATAAGGGTTGTTGGAAAGAAATTAAAAGTTGCGAGAAAGAAATGGAAATATGGCCGCAGGCCGGAGTTATGGGATCGGAAGAACAACAGCAGAAAACTTAAAGTGCAGCAACAACAAGCAACAAAAGATAATGACTCAACTCTCACACAACTGTATGCAGAAAATCTCTCCAAGATTACACTCCAGGAATCATATCCTTACAAGCAAGATTCAAATCCAATATGCAGAATTTGAATGTAACAACACTTAAGGAATATAAATTCTATTAGAAATGCAAAAGGAACAGAAAAGACAATCACCCAAACAACTGCTTGAAAAATCTGAAGCCAATACTTTATTCTCGCAAATGCACTTCCAGTTTTTAGCAAAACTTCCAACCCTTTGCAATGAAGTTTACATTGGTTTTTATAGAGGGCCGTCCTCTTTGCAGCATTTAATGTTTGCCACCAACCTTCTTGTGATCTACAATTATGCCTTGGAAATTATGCACATGATCCCCTTAATTGCAGCCTTGAGGCACCATAAAATTGAATGCAATTAGACGTCAGCGGTCACCTTCATTAAATTTGCCTTTGAACATGTGCATGAAACCGTTGAAACAACCCACGAACAGCAGCCTCGAACAAATAAAACCTTCAATTTTGGTGGCCTGGACGCTTCTTCAACCTTGACCGCATGGGAAATCCGCAAAACATTTAATTCGGGCTAGCATTTAATCATCGGAAACCCAAAAAAAACTTCTCGGCCGTTCATACTGTGTTTTGGCGGGAAACTGCGCAGGTCGCGAAAATGAGACGGGTCGCGAAAATGCGACACTTTTTTGATACCGTACACTTTGACTGTTCAAACCCGTGAAAATCCTCCCTGTCGCGATATCGCTGCATAATCGGCTTCATCTTTTCTATCGCTAGCTCATTCCGCGAAAATGGCACATCGGGCGATCTCTCAACACCTTTTGTCTCTTTTGGTCCTCCCTTCGCTATGTCCCGCGAAAAGGAACATGTAGCGATATCGCTACATGTTTCAAGCACTTTGTACGGTCTTGCCGATGGGTCGCGAAAATGCGACACTTTTTGCTTCTTAAATGCCTTTGACTTTCCTTGTCGCCACTTCGCTGCATACTTGAATACTTAGTCATTTTTCGATCAATGCGTCATGAAATCAATATTATCACCATGTCTCTTGCTCTTCTCATTCCCTGTCGTAGAATCGCTGCAAATTTATCTCGCTTGGCCCTCTTGTCAAAAGTGCAGCGAGTCGCTGCAACTTTTATGTCTTTGCTCTTCAGACCAAAATGGCCGCGATTCTGAGACAAGTAGCGATTTCGCTACATATGTCTCCTTCCGTACCAACTGCCACCCTTTTGTCGCGAAAATGCGACGTCTTTTGCTTTACGGGACCTTCTTCCAAAAGATGCAGCGAATCGCTGCAACTTCTACTTTAGACTCCCGTAGCGACCAACCCCCACGATTTTGGAACGTTGCAGCGCATCGCTGCAACTTTTCGCCTTGTGTACTTTTTCCAAAACGTGCAGCGCATCGCTGCAGTTTTAGCACTTAAGCCTTTTTGCAACTAAGCCTTCCGCGCCTTTGAAACGTGCAGCGCATCGCTGCAACCTCCACCTCGAACTCCCTTTGCAACCAACATGCAGCGAATCGCTGCAACTTCTGGACTTAGTCTTTTTTGCTCCTTTATTCTTCAAAACCGCATCAAAGCCAAAATCAAAGTTAGATTTGCAACAATTAACACATTAGTACTTCAATCAAAATCAATGTGGCAAAAATGCCAACAGGAGCATATTTGAACAATCCGACACAATGGAGATTGCTCCACAAGGATCTAAATATACTCATTATTGTAATTCAGTTGAAATCCTACAACCTCCTTCTCTTGAAATTATATTGATCAGTGACGACGACGAACAAGTCGTCGACAATTTTGCAATTAGGCTTGAATCACAACAACAAGAGTGAGTTGCATTTATGATTGGTAAATCAAGCAAGGCTTGACTAGTTTGTAAAGTCTTCTTTGAAATAAGACTATATAAGAAAGGTTTCTTGTTTTAAAAGATTGTAACATGGGCTCAAATAACAATCTACCAATCCTCGAATTTAGTGGGGATAATTATGAGTACTTGGTCCATCAAAATGAGGACATTACTCATAGGAAAAGGACTATGGGATAGTATTGAAGACGGTTACACTGCTCCAACAGATTGGACTACTTTGAGTGCAACCGAAAAGAAGATCTTCAAAGATGCATAGAAAAATAACTCTTTTTCCTTATACCATCTTCAAGCGGCATTAGATCCAAGTATCTTTCCTAGAACTGCATCTTACTTAACTGCCAAAGATGCATGGAATGCCTTGAAAGAAGGATTCCAAGGAAGTGATAAAGTGAAGCAAGTCAGACTTCAGACCTTAAAAAGAGATTTTGAAAATCTCATAATGAAGGAAAATGAAAGAGTCGGTGACTACCGTGTACGAGTCAAAGCAAGTAGTTGATATGATGCAAACTTTAGGTGATGACACAAAAGTTGAAACAATTGTGAAGAAAGTGTTGAGAACACTTCTTCCTAAGTGGAATCACATTGCCATCATAATTGAAGAATCAAAAGACTTTTCTACTCTTACATTTGATAGTTTGATTGGATCATTAACATCACATGAAGAGAGACTTCGAGGAGCACCTTCAACAAGCTATGGAGGTGATGACAAAGCCTTCACTTCGAACGAAGCTGCAAGACGAGGACAAGGAAGAGGCCGAGGCAGAGGACAACAACAAAGAGGCAAAGGCCAAAGCAACTCCTATAGAGGAGGAAATCAAAACAGAGGTGGAAATCAAAACAGAGGAGCCAATCAGAACCAAAGCGGCAATGCAGGCCGTGGAAATCAAGGACGAGGAAGTAACAAGACTAAAACAACTTGTTTCAATTATGGGAAACAAGGACACTTCGCTCGTGATTGCTGGTCAAAGACTTCAAAAGATCAAAGCAGTCAATATGGCTCATTCTACGGAGAAGAAGAAGGTCCATCAATTATTTTTCTCTCTTATGGACAACCAGATCAAAATCTTAAAGATACATGGATTTTGGATACTGGTTGCTCCAACCACATGAGTGGCAAAGAAAATCTCTTTGCTACATTAGATTCAAATTACAAATCCCATGTTAAGTTAGGGGATAATAAATCTTTGCAAGTTGAAGGCATTGGAGCTATGGAAGTTCCAACAAAAGAAGGCCTTAAAAAGGTGAATGACATATACTATACTCCACAGCTACAACACAATTTGTTAAGTGTTGGCCAAATGATGGAGAAGCATTACAAATTAGTTTTTGATGAAGGAAAATGTACAATCCTTGATAAAAACAATTGTAACCGAGTCATCACAGAAGTACCTATGACAAAGAATAGGTTATTCCCTCTAAAATTTGATGAGTCAGGGGGAGCTCAACTTGCAAACATTGCTATTACAAATCCAAGTGTATTGTGGCACTTGAGATATGGTCACCTCAATTCCACTAGCTTGAAAATGTTAACATCACAAGCTATGGTGACAGGACTACCAAAAATTCAAGAACATAAGAAGGTATGCGAAGCATGTGCTTTGGGAAAGCACTCCAGAACGAAGTTTCCAAGAGGCCAAGCATGGAGAGCAAGCTATCCTCTTCAGTTAGTACATTCGAACATCTCGTGGTCCAATGCAAACAAAAAGCCTTGGAAACAATTATTATTTCCTAACATTCATAGATGATTATTCTAGAATGTGCTGGATCTATTTTCTGAAACACAAAGATGAAGCATTTGATTGCTTCATAGATTTCAGAAATAATGTAGAAAAGCAATGTGACTACTATGTCAAATGTCTTCACACTGATAGAGGAGGAGAGTACTCCTCAAATGAATTTTTAAATTATTGTAAGCAAAATGGGATAAAAAGGCAGTTCACCACTGCCTATACCCCACAACAGAACGGTGTGGCCGAGAGAAAGAATCGCACCCTTGTTGAAATGGCATGAACGATGCTTCAGACAAAGCATCTAACATACAGCTATTGGGCAGATGCAGTGAGAACTAGTGCATATATTCTAAATAGAAGTCCGACTTCTAGTTTTGATGGTATCATTCCTTATGAAGGATGGTACGGTAAGAAACCAAATGTCAAACATTTCAGAGTATTTGGTTCTTTAGCTAATGCACACATTCCTGAGGAGAAGAGAAAGAAGCTTGATCCCAAGAGTCAAGCATGTATTTTTGTAGGGTATTGTGAATCGACCAAAGGGTATAGATTGTACAATCCCAAGACACATAAAATAATTATCTCCAGGGATGTAATTTTTGATAAAGGGGGAGAATGGGGTCATAAAAAAATTGTTGATATAGACTCTAATTCGAAAAGTTCCACATTTGTATAGCCCAAAAAAAGTAGTGGAAGTAGTTCCCCTCCATAAAGTCCACATCAGGAATCTTCATCAAGTACATCAAGTGGTACACCAAGTCCAAGAGGGACTCCTTTGTTGGCACCCCCAAACTCTCCGAAACGATTTCAGAGATCTGTAAGCGCTTCAAGTCCGATGGATATTGATCCAGTTTCTCAAAGGAAAGAGACAAATAAAGGAAAGCGCATACTACGAGTCATCCATCTTCTCAAATGTTGGATAGGAATTTCCAACAAAGATACACTAGGAGTCAAGCTAGTGATATGGACGACATTTTGTCAAGACTTGAAAATCTTCAAATGTCGGGAGATGATGAGTCTCATGAACCAAGGGGTGATGTAGTCAATTATGCTTTGTTGGCTGCCGCACGACTAGAACCATCTAGCTATGAAAAAGCATGTATCGAAAGTATATGACAAGATGCCATGGAAGAGGAAATATCCTCAATTAAAAAGAATGATACTTGGGAGCTTGTGAAGCTTCCCAAGGGAAAAAATGTGTTGGATGTAAATGGGTCTATAAGACCAAATTCAATGCTGATGGAAGCATTGAAAGGCACAAGGCAAGATTAGTAGCTAAGGGTTTTACTCAAAAATATGGCATAGATTATGAGGAAACCTTTGCTCCACTTGCTCGACAAGAAACAATCGGAATCTGTTCTTTCCTTGGCAGCCCATAAAGGATGGAACATTCAACACATGGATGTGAAAAGTGCATTTTTAAATGGACACCCGACGGAAGAGGTGTATGTTCAACAACCTCAAGGTTTCCAAGAACAAGGAAAAGAGAACCTTGTTTATAAATTGAAAAAAGCACTTTATGGCCTCAAGCAAGCACCACGAGCGTGGTACTCATGCATTGACGACTATTTTAGCGAGTATGGTTTCACAAAAAGCAAGAGTGAACCAACTCTATACTACCTTAAGAATGGAGTAGATATCCTCATAGTTTGTTTATATGTGGATGATCTAATATTTATGGGTAGTAATAATAAGATGAATATGGAGTTCAAAAACTCCATGATGAATCAATTTGAGATGAAGGATCTCGGATTAATGAGATACTTCCTAGGAATGGAAGTACATCAATCAAAGAATGGGATCTTCATATGTCAACAGAAATATGCTCATGACAATTTACTATGCAGTAGTGCAAATCAGTTGCAACACCAACAGGACATGGAATCCAGCTAAGCAAATATGATGGAGCACCAAAAGTTGACATGACCAATTTCAGAAGCATGGTTGGGAGTTTAATGTTTCTCACCAACACTAGGCCAGATATACAGTATGTTGTTTCTCTAGTATCAAGGTTTATGGCATGCCCATCCGAGCTGCATCTTCAAGCAACCAAATGAATTTTACGATATGTAAAAGGTACATTGGATTTTGGAATCCATTACCACAAGTCTAACTCTGTGAAGTTAGTTGGTTATAGTGACAACGATTGGGGCAGTAATATAGATGACAAAAAATCTACATCAAGGAACTGTTTTAGTCTAGGTTTAGGACTAATAACTTGGAGTTCCAAGAAGCAATCTGTTGTAGCATTATCATCTACGTAAGCTGACTATATAGCCATTACCCATGCTAGTACTCAAATCCTCCGGTTGAGGAAAATCCTTGAAGAGATTGGCAAAAAACAAATTGGTCCAACCAAACTCGAATTATGATAATATTAGTGCCATACAAGCTTGGCATATAATCCGATCCACCACAAAAGGTCAAAACATTTTGATATGAAGTATCACTTCATAAGAGATATGGTGGAACAACGGATAGTTGAGCTTCAATACTGCAACACTTTGTATAATCTAGCAGACATCTTCACCAAAGGCATGGCTAAAGCTCAATTTATAAAGCTAAGAGACTGTATAGTCGATCCTCTCAACTTTAAGGGGGAGAATGTTGGAAAATTACCATTGGTAAAAGGTTAAAAAGAGTATTTTACCTTGAGTAAGTTTACTTACCTTTTACCTTACCTGGACGACAGAATCTTTGGGCGGCAAGAGAGTTTTAATTTAATTTCTATTCCCTTCCCTTATCTTCTCCTATTCCCCTCTTTTCTCTAGTATGGTTATTTTGTGTTTATTTAAATCAATTGTAACCTAATTTCAAGTTAATGCATATTTTACCTTTGCATCGAATAGCTCACCTCTCACACTTTTGAAGTCAATCATCTGGAACAAGGATAGTGACGAATTTTACAGATTTTTTCTAGAAAAACATCTCATCTTCTATATCTCTACAAAATTTTATCCGATTTAGACGATTCTTGGATCAATTTATGTAAAATTTGGAAATATTTGAAATGAGTGGTCATATAAAGGAATCTGAGCAGTATTGAGGGAGATAAAACCTTCCAAAGTCAGTCGTCTGGAAAAAGGACAGTGATGAATTTTCAATTCATAATTTTTTCAAAAGATGAAATTTGTTTAGTTCAGGTAAGCTAATCAGTTGCAATTTATTTTGTTTGGAAGAAAAATTATAGATCTAATTGTCTCTATGCAATTTTTGCTACAACAACAATTTTTCTAGTAGAGAAATATATATTCTCATAAAACTCTAGTTGCATTAGAGCATAAACTATGACACTCCAAAAATTTTCTGGAGAAGATGATATTGATGTTAGGGATTGGTGGTAAAATTTTAAATCCTTGTTTCATCATAATCCTCTTTGGAAATGTATGCTTTCTTGTTCTCTTCAAGGTGAAGCTCTTTTTTGGTATTCTAGAATTCCTCACGCCCATAAAGATGAACTAACTTGGGAAACAATGGAGCATGCATTCTTGAGTAGATGGGACCCATATAAAAAGCTAGCTAGTTTGAAGGTCACCATCAAAGGATATGAAGAAAAAATAAACATGCTTCAAAACAAACAAACGAAAATTAAAAGAGAGCAGGAATTTCTCAAGAAATAGAATGAAGACTATGAAAATAAAATAAAATTACTCAAGGATGAAAAAGAGGAAAAGGTCAGGGAAGATAATGAGAGGAATGCAGAAGGCACATCTTTGGATCTACAAAAGCAAGAGCAGAATAAAAAAGGTTTAAATTCAGCTAAAAGTTCTATTTTGCAGGTTCATGAAAGCATTCAAAAGGAACAAGTTATTATTTCCATTGACCCTAGTAGTAGATATAATTTTATTAATATTGCGTTGGCTAAAAGGTTACAAGTTCAGGCAACACAAATTAAGGATATACAACTAGAGGGTGAGAATGTTCAGATTTTTGAAGATTTGAAGATCACCATGGATAAATATGTTTTACATTCAGATTTCTCTGCTATTGAGATGGATGATTAGGATATTGTTCTTGGTTATCCTTGGTTAGATTCTTTGGGTATTGTTAACATTAATGTGCAAAAGAAGTCTATGAAGCTATGGTATAGGAAAAAGAATATAACATTACAGGATATTTCTCAACTTAAGGAGCAAGGATCCAAGGAAAAACAAGAATTGGTTGTAAAGAAACAAATTGAAGAACAAAGAGAAGAACCTAAAATAGAATCCAAGAAGGAAGCAACAACAATAGAGTCTATGGAAGAAGCAGTAGCACCAAAGTCCATGGAAATAGCAGTAGTAGAGTCCAAGGAAACTTTGATAGAAGAGCACAAGGACACACCAAACAAACGGAACAGGAAAGCACAATGTGTAGAAGATTTTTAAACAATGGAGCCAAATATTGAGTAGTCAAAGAAGGTAGAACATCAAGTTAAGGTTGCACCATATTGCCATCCACACCACCTTGAGAGGTAAAAATCTTGGAGGTATGGCTCAAGGCAACAATATTATGGTTCTACATGGAATCATAAGGGCACCAACTATGGCAGTGTTTGGCAAAGAAAGCATAGTGATCTTGGTTTTTAGAGCAGTTCATCAACATCAAGGAACAAGTGGATCCATAATTCAAGTTATCAAAATATAGTAGTAGAAGTGTAGATCCAACAAAGTAGATTTGGATACTCAAGTAACAAAATGGCATACCAGCATCAACATGTTTCACTTGAATGGATGGATGATCGAGATTGGTACTAGTTGCTAATATTGCTTGGCAAATTATATTACCTTGTTTCTTCACATGTTTTGAGGATGAAACAATTGTAAGGAGGGAGGCATGTTAGGGTACCTAGGAATAGATATTTAGAGATATATTATTATATTGTATAAGGGTTGGCATGGGCCACACATAACCCAATATTGAGTGTATTATAATATTATATTATATTTGTAGTAGGCTCCCCAAATATAATATAAAATAACATTATAATATTATTATATAATAGTAGTAGGTGCCCCAAAGTAGAATAAGAATATGGATATATAATATATATTATATATTATAACAACGAATTGGGGCTTTGGTTTTTCTTTAGGAGGTCCAAGGTTCAAACTGCAGCATGGGCAAGTGTGTCAGGGGATGAGGGGATGAGTGTGTATGGTTGTCGTGTTTGGCCCCTATTGATAAGCTCAACTCTCACCCTTATCAAAGGTCATGGTTGAGATGAAGATGCCCAACTCATAGTGTGGTCATAAGGTTTCCCACATTAACCTCTATAAAAAAATGCATTATAAATAAATTATGCATTAAACACATGTAAATATTATAATTAATATATTTTTAAAACTACTTATTAAAATTATGTATAAATATTACATTGTATTTTTAGCTTAATATATAGTATATTAAATATTTTCAAAGTATATCATTTTTTAATTGGTTTTATGAGATTAAAATTTGTAACAATTATACTACATCATGGTAATGTTACCCTGATATTTCAACAAATCACATACTGGTATTTAAAAAATTATTCATATATTATTTAATAAGATTTGAACATTTGATCTTGGATCTCCACCTTCAAAGTTTATGTTCTTAACCACTTCTTTGAGTATATGTTAAAGTTTATCTATGGTATTATAACTTTGATCTATGATATAAAGTTGCAAACTCTACAATTATTTTTTATTGAGTAAATACTTCTTATACATATCGGCCGCGGATTGAACCCAGGTCACATCACCGATAATGCAAGTGGCCTCCATAAGATTGAAATGGGTTCCACCTCTATGTACAATCACACATACACACCCACCTCCCACACACTCACCCGCATCGTGGTTTGAACCTTGGACCTCCCAAAGAAGAGCCAAAGCACGAACCGTTGCACTATCCCCGGGATATAATTAATATATTTTTAAAACAACTTATTAAAATTATGTATAAATATTATCATTGCATTTTTAGCCTTAATATATGGTATATTAAATATTTTCAAATTATATTATTTTTTAATTGGTTATATGGAATTAAAATTAGTAACAATTATACTACATCATGGTAATGTTACACTGAGATTTCAACAAATCACATACTGATATTTTAAAAAATATTCATATATTATTTGATAAGATTTGAACATTTGACCACCTTCAAAGTTTATGTTCTTGGAGTAAATGTTAAGGTTCACCTATGGTATTGGAATTTTGATCTATGATATAAATTTGTAAACTTTACAATTATTTGATTGGTTACATAAGATTGAAATGGGTTCCACTTTTATTGTTTTATTGACTGCATAGGGGTGTTACAACAACTTGACAATTATGCATATATTAAACTTCAAAATATTTGAACTTAAAGTTCCTTCTTGAAAATGGAGAAATTTAACAAGATATGCTCATGCTATTTTATTTGAATATTAAAGTTTACCTATAAAATTGGTTAATGGTATAAAATTCTTCACTTTTAATCGATTGGTTCCAAATTTCATGGAAAAATATTAAATTTCATCCATGAAATTTGAACCTAAGTTTAAATCTCTTCACTCCCCAATATTGGCCTCAAGCCCCATGTCTTATATATTAAGATAAACCTTAGTTTGTAATATGACATTCTTCACTTCCAATCAATTGTCCTAATTCCATGGACATTTTTTTAAATCAAAATGAGCCCCATCCTTATTACATGTGCTCGTGTAGTGGTAATTTATAAACTCTATAATTATTAATTTGACTTTTAAAAATAAATTTTAATAATAACTAAATATTATGAAGCTGATCAAAATGAGTTAATCAAGGTCTTATGTTTTTTTCGGGGTTCATTATTGTTTTATTTTTTAGTAGTATGATAAACCCTTACGACTGTCGCATAAGGCTGAGCAGTCTGATCAAAACGAGTTAATCAAGGTCTCATGTTTTTTTTGGGTTTTCATTCTTGTTTTATTTTTTCGATAGTGTGATAAACTCTTATGACTAAGACATAACGCTGAAGAGTCCCCTCTAGCCACGACCCCTCGCAAGGCCTTGAGCTACGCTTATCAATAAGGGTTTCATTCTTGTTAAGTTTTTTTTTTATATGAATAATCAATTGTTTTCTTCCTTGTCACAACTAACTTTTATTAATAATATTATAAGTAATGCCTAGAAAGAGATTAATAATATTATAAGTAATGTTTAGAAAGAGATAGGTTAGTTGGTAACCGCAGAGTGCTTGTGGATGGGTTTCCTTAGTGTAATTCAAGGGAGGGTCACGGTCCCATTGACTTGATCTTTACCCAACAATTAGGAAGTATAGATGTTCTTTATGCAACAAAAATAAATAAATAATATAAGTAATATTTGCTCCCTTCATTATCAAGTGACATTAGTTCAACAGGTTAGATTCCTCAAAATTTAAAGAGGAGAGCCAAGCAAAACATGGATAATATTTAAGTTTTGTTGTAGTACCACAATATGATGATGATGTAATATGGGTGGGGCCGTTTCAATCCCATATAACCAATTGAAAAAATTTAGCTCCCTATACAGCCGTGACATTTCAACTGGTATCAAAAAAATCTCTTGTGGCTTTCCTCTAGATATAGATATACATAGATGGAACAATATTGCCAACCACCTAAAAGCGAATCTTGAGAGAGTACAACGTAATGGTTCAGGCTTTGGCTCTTCTTCAGGAGTTCCAAGGTTCAAACCGCAGCGTGGGCGAGTGTGTGAGGAGGTGGTTGTGTGGTGGTTGTTTGTTAAGTTCCCTATTGATAAGCATAGCTCTCGGCTTTACGAGAGAGGTCGGGCTTTGGCTTTTCTTCGGGAGGTCCAAGGTTCAAACCGTAGCTTGGGCGAGTGTGTGAGGGGGTGGGTGTGTGGTGGTTGTGTGTTAAATTTCCTATTGATAAGCATAGCTCTCGACTTTACGAGGGGTCATGGTTGGGAGGAGATTGGTTAGCCCTGTGCATTGGTGGTAGGGGTTTCTCACACTAACCAAATAAAAAAACATTGCCAACCACCTAAGAGCAGCTCTCAAGGTTTTTCTCTACCCAAAAGTTTTGTCTCGGGAGAACAATACAACAAACTTTGGCTCTTCTTCGGGAGGTCCAAGGTTCAAACCACGTTGTGTGTGGCTATGTTATAAATTTCCTATTGATAAGCTCAACTCTTCCCTTATGAGAGGTCATGGTGGGATGGGGATGCCTAACCCTAAGCGTCGTAGTAGGGGTTTCTCACACTAACCAAATCTATAAAAAAACATCTTCAATCAAAAAAGTATTATTAAATTTATATATTTTAAAAAACATTATTTTTTAATAACATCATTGGATGATGCCCCTATAAAATATTATAAAATTTATATATTTAAAAATCACTAGAAAACAACACCCGAGGGCTAGGTGGATTGGTAAGTGCTTGTTTGGCTAGACATTTACCAAGAAGACACCTAGGTTCAAACCTCGAGAGCAACCTATTTTAAAACCCAGGTGTTGTGGGTGAGTTGGAGAGGAGAGGGCAATCCTCCAAGGAAGGTCCTAGGTTCGAATCTCCACCCTACCAAAAAGTTGAATTAAGTGCCCAAAGTCTAATTGATAATGTTGATGCGAGCAGGGCTGGGCGCGACTCCCAAGTGACTTTGACGGTTTAGAATCCCCTGATCGTGGTCTCTTAAACCAAGGCGATCCCTCAAGGGATTTTTCATTTAAAAAAAAAAATCATTAAGAATGGTAACATCCCTCTAATGCAACCAAAAAGAAATAAATAAATAAAAAATATAAGCAACATCTTTTTTTAAAGAAATGCCCTTAGGACTGGGCACAACTCCCGGGTGACTTTGACGGTTTAGAACCCCTTAATCGTGGTCTCTTAAACCAAGGCGATCCCACAAGGGATTTTTCGTTTTTTTTTTTTAAATCATTAAGAAATGGTAACATCCCTCTAATGCAACCAAAAAGAAATAAATAAATAAAAAATATAAGCAACATCTTTTTTTAAAGAAATGCCCTTAAATTTATATATTTTTTGAATGAAAAAGTCAAAATTGTATTAATAAAGCTTAATCACACAAAACTGTGTGGGTGGGATTAACACACCCCAATCAACCAAGAGAAACTATTACAATTAGGAAGAAAAGTCACACTAACTGCAACAAACATATCACCTAACATATCTCTGTACATAATATCAAGAATCAGCTATCAGAAAACATAAGAGCAGCAATCATGTAGAAAGAGAATTGGTAACATCATTGGATGCTACCAAGAGATATGTTGATTGTTAGCAATAGAGTGATTGTTTGCTAGTGGGCTTCTTCAATTCAATTCTCTAGCGAGCTAAGGTCAGAGTATCATTGACTTGATATTTACCTAGCGAGCTAAGGATTATAGAGGTTCCTTATGTAATCAAAATAAACAAATAAAATAAAAATAAAATAAGCAACATCTTCGATTAAATAAATATTATAAAATTTATATACTTAAAAAAAATATTATTTTTTAATATGTAAAATAATCGATAACATCATTGGATACTATCACTATGAAATATTTTAAAAATTATATATTTAAAAACATTATTTTTTTAAATACACGAGGGAATAGGTAACATCCCTCTCCTCTCCAGCTCACCTACAACACCTGGGTCTGAAAAATAATGTTTTTAAAATATATAAATTTAATAGTATTTATTTGATTGAAGATGTTGCTTATATTATTGATTTATTTTGGTTGGAGAGGAGAGGGATGTTAGCAATAGAGTGATTGTTTGCTAATGGGCTTCTTCAGTTCAATTCTCTAGAAGATCAGAGTCTCATTGACTTGATATTTACCTAGCGAGCTAAGGATTATAGAGGTTCCTTATGCAATCAAAATAAACAAATAAAATAAAAATAAAATAAGCAACATATTTGATTAAATAAATATTATAAAATTTATATACTTAAAAAAACATTATTTTTTAATACGTAAGATAATCGATAACATCATTGGATACTATCACTATAAAATATTTTAAAAATTATATATTTAAAAACACTATTTTTTTAAATACATAAGGGAATAGGTAACATCCCTCTTAACACAACCAAAATAAATCAATAATATAAGCAACATCTTCAATCAAATAAATACTATTAAATTTATATATTTTAAAAACATTATTTTTCAGACCCAGGTGTTGTAGGTGAGTTGGAGAGGAGAGGGCAATCCTCCAACTGAGGTCCCGGGTTCGAATCTCCACCCTACCAAAAAGTTGAATTGGGCACCCAAAATCCAATTGATAATGTTGGTGCGAGTAGGGTCCTAGGGGCGACTTCCAGGTGACTTTGACGGTGTAGAACCCTTTGGTCGTGGTCTCTCAGACTAAGGTAGCTTGGCAAGAGGATTTTCGCTTTTAAAAAAATCATTATTTTCATCAGTGGATGTTGTCACTATAACATCAGTGGATGTTGTCACTATAAAATATTTTTAAATTTATATATTTAAAAAATACTATTTTTTTAAATACATAAAGGAATAGGTAACATCCTTTTTAACACAACCAAAATAAATAAATAATATAAGCAACATGTTCAATTAAATAAATACTATTCAATTTATATATTTAAAATATTAATTTTTTAATAAATAAGATTTTTCTTTAACATTATTGGTTGCTGCCACTATCAAATACTATTAGATTTATATATTTTGATGTTGCCACTATGAAATACTATTAAATTTATATGTTTAAAAGCTATTATTTTTTAATACACACTTTAACATCATTGGATGTTAAAGTATCCCCAAAGGATCTTCTTTTTGGTACCATAGTTTGAACCTTGGACCTCCCTAAAGAAAGACCAAAGCCTTAACCACTACATTGTTCTTGTTAAACTAAATATTAAGGTAAAGAGCAGGTTTTTATAAGGGGTTTTAAAATGTTAGTGCAAAACACGAGTTTTTACGAATGATCTTGGTCTCGGGGTTTGAACTTTGATGTTTTTCATAAAAATTCAAAAACTTACCACTATGATATTTCTCTTCAAAACTATATTTAAAAAATACTAGTATCACATTCACTCCCATGAAAAATAAAAACACATATTTTTTATAATATATATATATATATATATATTTTTTTTTTTCATTGTCAATTTTTTTTCTATAATTTGTTTTAGGTCTTTTATATCTAACATCACCTTACAATAAACAATGCCACAATGTAGCTTGCTATCTTCATAAAACTTCTTAAAACTAGCTATTAGAACCATTAAATTGTTTATCATTTTAATGTTTTAGATTTAATATATATATATATATATATATATTTTTTTTAAAGCGAAAACCTCTTGTGGGGCCGCCTTGGTCTGAGAGACCACAAATAGGGGTTCTACATCGTCAAAGTCACCCGGGAGTTGCACCCAGCCCTGCCCGCACCAACATTATCAATTGGATTTTGGGTATCTAATTCAGCTTTTTGGTAGGGTGAAGATTCGAACCTGGGACCTCCCTTGGAGGATTGCCCTCTCCTCTTCAACTCACCTACAACAACTGGGTATTTAATTAATATTTTTTATTATAAATAATAATCATTAATTTTTATTTTTTATTTTATATTAGAATAATCGATAATTTGTAATATTTTATTGTTGCTTGGGTTTGACTCTCCTTTTTGTTGCGTTGAGGTAAACTTTAATGTAGTCGATAACACTAAAATAATATGTCAGACTAACTCGAGTGAAGCTCGAACCTATACAATCATTACCATTATCTTTAAATACTATATATATAGTTTATTAGTCGCAAGCTTATGGTAAAGGCTTTGAATCTTTTTTTTTTTTGATAGGTTCAAGGTTCAAACCCCACTTAGTATTAGGGGATCAAAACTTCTCATAAAAACCAGTGTAAACGTATAAAACCTTCAAGAGCTAAATGAATTAATAATTATTAAAAGCAACCAAGTGATTTGTACTTACAATAAAAAGTTACTAAAAAATAATACATATGTAAGCAACTCTATATATAGTTTATTAATTTTGTCCACTAGAATGACTTTCATTAGTTGTGACAAGAAATATTTATAAAGTTTATTAATTTTGTTCATTAAACTAAGTTTGTTTAGTTGTGCCAAGAAATCTTTCACGGAAGTGATGGGTGCTTAGCTACAAATTGGTTATCTTGAATTTCTTATTAACTAAAGGTTACCTCATTAAATTTAAAATTTATTTAATTTAAAAAATAAATGGTTTGTGTGAGGGGCCGGTGTGGTGGTTGTGTGTTAAATTCTCTATTGATAAGTATAGCTCTTGGTTTTATGAGGGGTCATGGTTGGGAGGAGATTACTCGCCTTGTACGCCGGTTATAGGGGTTTCTCACAATAACCAAAAAAAAAAAAAATTATAATATAATTTTTTTATAACAAATATTTTAAAATAAAATTTGTATTAAATTATTTAAAATTGACAATTTTTTTAAGATAATAAAAGGTTATATTTGAGTTTCACACCATTGACAAATTACAAGTCTCTTTTTTAAAGTGTGAGAATTTACAAATAGATACACTTCTCATGTTAATTGAGATGCTATAGCTAGAAACCTACATCATTTTACATAAGATATTTGATTTTTTTTATTTTTATTTTCTAGATCTTTTCAATTTTTGTATGAATATATATTTCACAATTTAGCATCTTTAACATTTTTTTATAGCAACCTTCACAATACCAAAAGTTCACCTCTACTATCTATGCCTCACATCTTAGTAGAGTAATATTTTCAAAACATCACTCTATTATAGTCCACTTTACCAAATATGGATTGCTAGTTTCCTTCCTGAAACACAAGTGCAATCACAAATTTTTTAATAAATAGTTTAATATGAATTGTTAAAATATAAAACAAATATTACCAATGGAAAACATTAAAGTAAATCTTTATCATTAATTGATTCTGTTAATCAACATTTTCTTCTTAGCTTCGATTAAACTTACTACTTTCTCTAACCATGGAAAGGAGAAATTTAACTTCACGATCCTCAATCAAAACCCCTCTATTGGCTAAGCTATCTGCACATTGTTTTCTTCCCTTAATGTATGTGTGTGAAAGGTGAGCAATTTGATTAAACAGTAAATTTGCATTAACAATAATCATAAGGTTACAAAGTTTAAATAAACGTTAAAGTAACCATTTGAGAGAAAAGAGGGGAAAGGAGAAATTAGGGGAGAAGAAAATAAACTTGAATTCTCTTGCCGCCCAAATGCTTTGCCATCCACTGCCGTCCAGGTAAGGTAAAAGGTAAGTTACCTTTACCCAAGGTAAAATCAAATTTTTAACCTTTTTACTAATGGTAATTTTCCAACATTCTCCCCCTTAAAGTTGAGAGGACTGACTATATAGTCTCTCAGCTTTATAAATTGAGCTTTAGCCATGCCTTTGGTGAAGATGTCTGCTAGATTATCCAAAGTGCTACAATATTCAAGCTCAAGCTGTATCTGTTGTTCCACCATATCTCTTATGAAGTGATACTTCATATCAAAATGTTTTGACCTTTTGTGGTGGATCGGATTATATGCCAACTGTATGGCACTGATATTATCACAATTCAGTTTGGTTGGACCAATTTGTTTTTCACCAATCTCTTCAAGGATTTTCCTCAACCGGAGGATTTGAGTACTAGCATGAGTAATGGCTATATACTCAGCTTATGTAGATGATAATGCTACAACAGATTGCTTCTTGGAACTCCAAGTTATTAGTCCCGAACCTAGACTAAAACAGGTTCCCTGATGTAGATTTTCTGTCATCTATATTCTTGCCCCAATCGCTTTCACTATAACCAATTAACTTCACGAGTTAGACTTGTGGTAATGGATTCCAAAATCCAATGTACCTTTTACATATCGTAAAATTCATTTGGTTGCTTGAAGATGCAGCTCGGATGGGCATGCCATAAACCGTGATACAAGAGAAACAACATACTGTATATCTGGCCTAGTGTTGGTGAGAAACATTAAACTCCCAACCATGCTTCTGAAATTGGTCAAGTCAACTTTTGGTGCTCCATCTTCTTTGCTTAGCTGGATTCCATGTCCGGTTGGTGTTGCAGCTGATTTGCAATTGCTTGCATAGCAAATTTCTTGATCATGTCATGAGCATATTTACGTTGACATATGAAGATCCCATTCTTTGATTGATGTACTTCCATTCCTAGGAAGTATCTCATTAATCCGAGATCCTTCATCTCAAACTGATTCATCATGGAGTTTTTGAACTCCATATTCATTTTATTATTACTACCCATGAATATTAGATCATCCACATATAAACAAACTATGAGGATATCTACTCCATTCTTCAGGTAGTATAGTGTTGGTTCACTCTTGCTTTTTGTGAAACCATATTTGCTGAAATAGCCATCAATTCGTGAGTACCACGCTCGTGGTGCTTGCTTGAGGCCATAAAGTGCTTTTTTCAATTTATAAACAAGGTTCTCTTTTCCTGGTTCTTGGAAACCTTGAGGTTGTTGAACATACACCTCTTATGTCAGGTATCCATTTAAAAATGCACTTTTCACATCCATGTGTTGAATGTTCCATCCTTTATGGGCTGCCAAGGAAAGAACAGATCTGATTGTTTCTTGTTGAGCAACTGAAGCAAAGGTTTCCTCATAATCTATTCCATATTTCTGAGTAAAACCTTTAGCTACTAATCTTGCCTTGTGCCTTTCAATGCTTCCATCGGCATTGAATTTGGTCTTATAGACCCATTTACATCCAACACATTTTTTTCCCTTGGGAAGCTTCACAAGCTCCCAAGTATCATTCTTTTTAATTGAGGATATTTCCTCTTCCATGGCATCTTGCCATATACTTTCAGTGCATGCTTTTTCATAGCTAGATGGTTCTAGGCGTACGGCGACCAACAAAGCATAATTGACTACATCACCCCTTGGTTCATGAGACTCATCATCTCCCGACATTTGAAGATTTTCAAGTCTTGACAAAATGTCGTCCATCTCACTAGCTTGACTCCTAGTGTATCTTTGTTGGAAATTCCTATCCAACATTTGAGAAGATGGATGACTCCGTAGTATGCGCTTTCCTTTATTTGTCTCTTTCCTTTGAGAAACTGGATCTATATCCATCGGACTTGGAGCGCTTACAGATCTATGAAATCGTTTTGGAGAATTTGGGGGTGCCAACAAAGAAGTCCCTCTTGGACTTGGTGTACCACTTGATGTACTTGATGAAGATTCTTGATGTGGAATTTGTGGAGGAGGACTTTTTCCACTGCTTTTCTTGGGTTGTACAAATGTGGGAGGTACTAATGTGGAACTGTCCGAATTAGAGTCAAAATCAACAAATTTTTTATGACCCCATTCTCCCCCTTCATCAAAAATTACATCCCTGGAGATAATGATTTTATGTGTCTTGGGATTGTACAATCTATACCCTTTGGTTGAATCACAATACCCTACAAAAACACATGCTTGACTCTTTGGATCAAGCTTCTTTCTCTTCTCCTCGGGAATGTGTGCATAAGCTAAAGAACCAAATACTCGGAAATGTTTGACATTTGGTTTCTTACCGTACCATCCTTCATAAGGAGTGATACCATCTAAACTAGAAGTCGGACTTCTATTTAGAATATATGCACTTGTTCTCACTGCATCTGCCCAATAGTTGTTTGTGAGATGCTTTGCCTGAAGCATTGTTCGTGCCATTTCAACAAGGGTGCGGTTCTTTCTCTCGGCCACACCGTTCTGTTGTGGGGTATAGGCAGTGGTGAACTGCCTTTTTATCCCATTTTGCTTACAATAATGTAAAAATTCATTTGAGGAGTACTCTCCTCCTTTATCAGTGCTTGAAGACATTTGACATAGTAGTCACTTTGCTTTTCTACATTATTTTTGAAGTCTATGAAGCAATCAAATGCTTCATCTTTGTGTTTCAGAAAATAGAGCCAACACATTCTAGAATAATCATCTATGAATGTTAGAAAATAAGAATTGTTTCCAAGGCTTTTTGTTTGCATTGGACCACAGATGTCCGAATGTACTAGCTGAAGAGGATAGCTTGCTCTCCACGCTCGGCCTCTTGGAAACTTTGTTCTGGAGTGCTTTCCCAAAGCACATGCTTCGCATACCTTCTTATGTTCTGGAATTTTTGGTAGTCCTGTCACCATAGCTTGTGATGTTAACATTTTCAAGCTAGCGGAATTGAGGTGACCATATCTCAAGTGCCACAATTCACTTGGATTTGTAATAGCAATGTTTGCAAGTTGAGCTCCCCCTGGCTCACCAAATTTTAGAGGGAATAACCTATTCTTTGTCATAGGTACTTATGTGATGACTCGGTTACAATTGTTTTTATCAAAGATTGTACATTTTCTTTCATCAAAAACTAATTTGTAATGCTTCTCCATCATTTGGCCAACACTCAACAAATTGTGTTGTAGCTGTGGAGTATAGTATATGTCATTCACATTTTTAAGGCCTTCTTTTGTTGGAACTTCCATAGCTCCTATGCCTTCAACTTGCAAAGATTTATTATCCCCTAACTTAACATGGGATTTGTAATTTGAATCTAATGTAGCAAAGAGATTTTCTTTGCCACTCATGTGGTTGGAGCAACCAGTATCTAAAATCCATGTATCATTAAGATTTTGATCTGGCTGTCCATAAGAGAGAAAAAGGTTTGGTGGACCTTCTTCTTCTCCGTAGAATGAGCCATATTGATTGCTTTGATCTTTTGAAGTCTTTGACCAGCGATTCACGAGCGAAGTGGCCTTGTTTCCCACAATTGAAACAAGTTGTTTTAGTCTTGTTACTTCCTCGTCCTTGATTTCCACGGCCTGCATTGCCGCTTTGGTTTTGATTGGCTCCTCTGTTTTGATTTCCACCTCTGTTTTGATTTCCTCCTCTGTAGGAGTTGCTTTGGCCTTTGCCTCTTTGTTGTTGTCCTCTGCCTCGGCCTCTTCCTTGTCCTCGTCTTGCAGTTTCATTTGAAGTGAAGGCTTTGTCATCACCTCCATAGCTTGTTGAAGGTGCTCCTTGAAGTCTCTCTTCATGTGATGTTAATGATCCAATCAAACTATCAAATGTAAGAGTAGAAAGGTCTTTGGATTCTTCAATTATGATGGCAATGTGATTCCACTTAGGAAGAAGTGTTCTCAACACTTTCTTCACAATTGTTTCATTTTTTGTGTCTTCACCTAAAGTTTGCATCATATCAACTACTGCTTTGACTCGAACACAGTAGTCTCCGACTCTTTCATTTTCCTTCATTATGAGATTTTCAAAATCTCTTTTTAAGGTCTGAAGCCTGACTTGCTTTACTTTATCACTTCCTTGGAATCCTTCTTTCAAGGCATTCCATGCATCTGTAGCAGTTAAGTAAGATGCAATTCTAGGAAAGATACTTGGATCTAATGTTGATTGAAGATGGTATAAGGCAAAAGAATTATTTTTCTGTGCATCTTTGTAGATCTTCTTATCATTTGCACTTAAAGTAGTCCAATCTGTTGGAGCAGTGTATCCGTCTTCAATAATATCCCATAGTCCTTTTTCGATGAGTAATGTCCTCATTTTGATGGACCAGTACTCATAATTATCCCCACTGAATTCGGGAATTGGTAGATTATTATGTGATCCCATTATTATCTACTAAAACAAGAAACCTCTCTTTTATAGTCTTATTGCAAAAAAGACTTTACAAACTATCAAGCCTTGCTTGATTTACAATCATAAACAACTCACTCTTGTTGTTCAGCAATTACAAAATTGTCAACGACTTGTTCATCATCGTCACTGATCAATATTATTTCAGGAGGAGTTTGTAGGATTTCAACTGAATTACTATAATGAGAATATTCGGATCCTTGTGAAGCAATTGCCACTGTGTCGGATTGTTCAAATCTGCTGCCAAAGGATTTATCTTACGAATACGCTCGTATCCTAGATCGGGATTTCTCCGGTTTGCAATAACCGCGTTTTGCAACTATGAAAAAACTGTATTAATTCCTAGTGTTTTCACGTGCCTATCAAAGTTTTCAGCGTTTGTTCTCAGTAACAACTTGCAGAGGGCTTGATAACATCCTTCCGATCTTATCATTTAAGAAAATTTCCCAGAAATTTTCTTTTACAAAGATTTCCTCTTAGGAAATTTAAAAAAAAAATTTAACTTTCAAAGTTTTTTTTTTAAAAAAACTTTACAATTATTTCCTCTTAGGAAATGTCTATTATCAACTTTAAATGATAAATAAAACTTTGAAATTTTTTTTTAAAATTGTACAGTTATTTCCTCTCAGGAAATTACAATAAATAATTTATTTTTAAATTTAAAAATTTCCTTATAGTTTTTCTGAATTTTTTTTTTAAAAACTATTGACCCCATCGAGGATCGATCGTGCGACCTCGCGGGCGTCAAGGCAAAGGGTAGCCGCTGTGCTACCGGGCAGATCCGGGAGCTAAAGCGAGCTCCCTGCCCTTGTTGCTTTCGCTAGATCACGCGAAGCTAAAAAAAATGACCCCGTCGAGGATCGATCGTTCGACCTCGCGGGAGTCAAGGCAAAGGGTAGCCGCTGTGCTATCGGGCAGATCCGGGAGCTAAGCGGGCTCCCTGCCTTATAGCTTTCGCGTCGAGCGCGAAGCTATTATTGGCTTCGCGCTTCGGCGCGAAGCTTTGTCTTTTTTCTGGGACTTTAGTCCCACATCGCCACTACGGCGATGTTTTAGCTCTTTAAAAAGAGCGAAGCACACGTAGTGCTTTGATTGCCTGCGGGCAGTCACTAACAATGCAGAACTCCTTTTGCCTCGGGCCGCGCGTGGGTCGCCACGTCAACGAGCCTCGGGCCGCGCGTAGGTCGCACCACGCCACGTCGCCATGCCACGTCAACGAGCCTCGGGATGCGTGCAGGTCGCCACGCCACGTCAACGAACCTCGGGCTGCGTGCAGGTCGCCACGTCACGCCACGTCAACGAGCCTCTCCACTCCAATGCCTCGAGAATCGCGTCGATCTGCTCCTGCGGGCCGCCTCGTCCAGCGCCTCGGGAATCATGTCGATCTGCTCCTGCGGGCCGCCTCGGGATCCGTGCCGCCTCGGCTCCTGCGGGCTGCCTCGGGATCCGTGTCGCTACCTCGGGATTCGGGCCGGTCTCGGCTCTCGGCTCTGATACCAAATGTGAAAGGTAAGCAATTTGATAAAACAGTAAATTTGCATTAACAATAATCATAAGGTTACAAAGTTTAAATAAACGTTAAAGTAACCATTTGAGAGAAAAGGGGGGAAAGGAGAAATTAGGGGAGAAGAAAATAAACTCGAATTCTCTTGCCGCCCAAATGCTGCCGTCCACTGCCGTCCAGGTAAGGTAAAAGGTAAGTTACCTTTACCCAAGGTAAAATCAAATTTTTAACCTTTTTACTAATGGTAATTTTCCAACAATGTGTAAATCTAATTTCTTCAAACTCTTTAACAATATTTTGAATTTCTAAAATTATCTCTTGTATGTTCCATGGAGCCTTTGCTTTCCTCAAAATTGCATTTATTACTATGAGAGAATCACATTCCATCCATACAATGTTTCTTTTGATATGTTTACATATTTTTAACCCTTCTAAAGCTGCCTAAGATTTAGCTTCATTATTTGTCTTAACTCCACTATTGAAAGTGTAATGAGACAAAATCTCTCCTCTTTTATTTCTAATTATTCCTCCTCTTGCTGGTTCTAGATTTCCTTTAGATGCTCCATCAAAATTCAATTTAACCCACTCCACATTTGGTGGTTTCCACTTTATATTCTTTGCCTTCTTTTTGCTTCTCTTGTAACCAACATCATAATTCCATTTAATGACTTGACTCCATCTATCAAGGCTCTCTGCTTCTATATTAGGGATTGGATGAGTTGATAGGGTTGGTTTAGACTCCTCTATGGCTAAACATATCTTCCTTTTTTTTACCTCTAAATTGCTTTCCTTTCCTTTAAATATTCTTTTATTCTTTTTCTAGCCATACAATCCAAAGTATTGTATCTTTTGATATATCCCATATTGTCTATAAAACCTCACTTTTATAAGTGCTTTGTCATTGCTTTAACCAATATTCAATTCTACTATTCATCACCATGCATTTACCAAACATATTAAGAATCCATTGCCATAGATTACATACTATTGAGCAATATCCCAAGAGATGGTCTATATTCTCCTTCTTTTTACAAAAAACACATTGAGAGGAGCCATGAAAACCCCTTTTCATAAGGTTATCCCAAGATAAAATTCTTCTATTACCTACTAGCCAAACAAATATTTTGACTTTAGGAATGCTTGGGCTATCCCAAATATCTCTCCATATTCTAGTGATATTATTATTTTGTTGGTGTTGTACATTATATCCACTTCTTGTTGTGTATTCTCCTAAGCTATTCAACTTCCAAATCAATTTATGCTTGGCTCCCCTCAAAATAATCACAGTTGTTATATTTCTACTCAATTGCCTCTTAGCATAAATGTCTTGTATACCTGTAAAAAAATCTTCTTTCTATTTGTATCTTCCTTCCTGATACTTGTACAAAATGTTTGAAACCCTATGACCATATTTGTCTTGAAGCAATCTCATCCAAGGTTTCAAAATTGGATCTAAATTGAGTGGTTTTTTATCACACCAAGTATCCATCCAAATAGAAATGTTTTCTCTAGTTCATAGAACCCATCTTAAACCTTTAATCATAAGATCAATAGATTTTTTAAACCATTCCAAAGAGCAGAACCATTTGGTAGAGAGAATGCGATAAATATTAAACTTGGGTCATTGGGATCAACATACTTAGAAGAATTTTTACTCATTGTCTTTGACTCTCTTTGTACAATCTCCAAATTACTTTTCCCCTAAGAGCTAAGTTTGCATCTTTAAGAACTTTTAAACCAAGACCTTCCCTAGTTTTATCATCATACACCTTGCTCCATTTCACCAAAGGAAATTTCCTTTTATCATGTAAACCTGACCATAAAAAAGATTGCATAATATAGATTAAAAAAATTTCAACTGATTTTAGCATAGAATACAATGACATATAGTATGTTGGAATGGTCTGTAAGACTAAATTAATTAATTACACTCTTCCTGCTAATAATAACCATCTACCTTTCCAAACTGAAATTTTATTCTGAACTTTACTAATAACTGGATTCTATAATTCTATCCTCATTCTCCCCTCAAATATGAAGAGAATTTACAAAAACATATTCTAGAAATAATGCAGAAATAATAACTAAGGAAATAATGACACCATTCAATGCACATATAACACACAAGATTTACCTTGGTTCACCCAATTTGGGCTAGTCCAACAAACAAGAGTCTATCCTCCTTGATATATTATTCTCTCTCTTGTCCCTAAAACGGGACATTACAATAATTATATAAGGAAACTCATACAACCCTAAACCACCAAGTGGTATTAGGGTACCGTGGATACAACACCGTGGGATAAACCACCCACACCCACTAACCACCCACCAACCATGGGAATCCCGAGGGCCGCTCCAAAAGTAGCGATAAAAGTAGGTGAAAATTTTTGACGTCGGCTTCACCGGCTTCGATCGCTTTCACCATATCCGAGGGCGTCCCCCTATGCACCCCGAGCCATCACCTATTACGTAATCACATTTACCATAGTCGGGGGTCCTTGGGGGCCTCCGGCCCCCCCGGACCCCCCCTACCCATCGTATTTTGCGCTGTAGTGCTTGTCGTACAATTATTTTCCGGCAAAGAATGAGACACATCCAACATTCTCCCACTTGTTGAATACTTTGCCAGACCCATTTCAATTGTACAGAATCTAAACTTTTCAGTGCTTATAGCCTTGGTTAAAGCATCTACAACATTTTCCTTGGTGTCTACCTTTTCCAGGAACACATTCTTTTGTTCAAGCATGTCCCTGTAGAAATGGAACTTTGTATCAATGTGCTTTGTTCTTGAATGGTAAGCATGGTTCTTTGCCAAAAATATGGCACTCGATCGTCACGGTTTATCTTCACGACTCTTTGAAAGAACCCAATTTCAGAACATAGTCTTTGCAGCCATACAACTTCCTTACTTGCATCAGTGGCTGCCATATACTCATCTTCAGTAGTTGAAAGAGCAACAACAGTCTGCCTCTTGCTCATCCAACTAATGGCCCCTCCGAAAAAATTGAATACATAAGCACTAGTAGATATTCTCCTATCCAGATCTCCAGCCAAATATGCATCAACAAACCCTTCTATATCCAATTGTCTGTTTTCTTTACCTGTACCCTCATAGCATATTGTAAAATCAGAGGTGCCACGCAAATATCTGAAAACCCTTTTCACAACGAGTCCAATGCTCTTTACCGAGTTTAGACATATATCTACTCAAGACTCCCACCGCATGGGCAATGTCTGCTCTAGTACAAACCATGGCATACATTAAACTACCTACAACATTTGCATAAGGAATATGTGACATTTCCTCTACCTCTTCTTCTATTTTTGGACATTGTTCAGCAGACAAATTATCATCTAAAGAAATAGGTACCTTCACCGGTTTGCAATCCTGCATATCGAACCTTTTCAACACTGTCTCAACATACTTTTTCTGATCCAGCCACAACTTTCTATTAGAGCGATCTCTTTTTATTTGCATACCCAATATAAAATTTGTAGGGCCAAGATCCTTCATGTCAAACTACGATGCCAACTGAGACTTTACTTCCCTGACCAGTTTCTTGCTATTTCCAATTAGTAACATGTCATCAACATAAAGAACTATAATGACAATTACATTACCAATTTTCTTTGAATACACACAGTGATCAGCATTGCTACGAACAAAACCAATTCCTAAAACATAAGTATCAAATTTTTGGTACCACATTCTAGGTGATTGTTTCAGTCCATATAATGATTTCTTTAACTTACATACCAGATCCTCCTTTCTCCGCAATGGTGAAACCTTCGAGTTGCCTCATATAGATTTCTTCCTCCAAATCTCCATGAAGGAATGCAGTTTTCACATCCATCCTGTTCTATTTCAAGATCAAATGTAGCAACCACAGCTAACATAAATCTAATTGATGTTAGCTTTGCAACGGGAGAAAAAACTTCACCATAATCAATTCCTTCAACCTGGGAAAAACCTTTAGCAACCAAAGCGAGCTTTATATTTCTCCACTTTACCTTCAACATTCTGCTTCTTCTTAAAGATCCACTTGCAACCTATTGCTTTCCTACCACTTGGTAATTTCACTAAATCCCATGTTCTGTTCTTTTTAGGGACATCATTTCCTCATCCATGGCCTCTTCCCAACGGTTTGCCTCTCCAGAATTAATAGCTTCTCTAACTGTTCCAGGATCTTCATCAGTAACAGATAGTACAAAAGAAATAGGAAAAGTAGATGGACTGTACCTTTCAGATTGCTTCCTTTCTCATGTTGATCTCCTTACCACAAGTGTATGAACCTCTTCTTCATCCTCTTCCAGATCCTCACCTGTATGCTCCTCTTCCATATCCTCATCCGTATGCTCCTCTTCCAGATCCTCTACTGTCTAATAGTTTTCCATGAGATCAAATTGGACCGTTCCAGGGTTCCTCTTCCTGTAACTACCTTCCTGAAATCACTGATCATCTCCCTAAACACCACATCTCTACTATACACTGTACTTTTAATTTTTGGATTCCAAATCTTATATCCTTTAACACCATCTTTATAACCAATAAAGATACATTTAACAGCCTTATTATCTAGCTTACTTCTTTTCTCCTTTGGAATATGCATGTATGCATCACATGCCAAAAACTCTGAGATGTGAAATAGATGGTTTCTTACCAAATAGAGCTTCAAATGGAGTTTGATCCGGCAATGCTGATGTAGGTGACCGATTTCGCAAGTAGCATGCTGCACTCACCGCTTCCGCCTGCAATTCCTATGCCAAACTCTGCACCACCGAGCATACTTCTAGCCTTTTACATCAGTGATATGTTCAACCTCTCAACAACTCCATTTTGTTGAGGTGTATATGGAGTAGTCTTCTATCTTGCAATACCACATTGCTTACAAAATTTCTCAAATATATTAGAACAATATTCCCCTCCATTATCAGACCTCAACACCTTAATCCTTTTATCAGTTTGATTCTCAACAAGTGCTTTAAATTTCTTAAAATTTTCAAACACTTCATCTTTGCTCTTAAGAAAGTAAATCCATGCATATCTTGAAAAATCATCAACAAAGGAAGCATAATACCATGATTTTCCAAGAGACGACATAGGAACAGGACCAAAAATATCATCGTGGATCAAATCTAGTACCCCACTAGATCTTGTGGCACCAGATGGAAAACTAACTCGATTCTGTTTACCATAAATACAATGTTCACATAACTCGAAAGACATTGAGTAATTAGGGATACCATGAACCATACCTTTTGTGTCAAGGGTACGCAATCCCTTTTCTCCAATATGTCCCATCCTTTGATGCCAGAGTGTTGAGCTTTTATCAGAATCAACCTCAAGAACAGTTGAGCTATTGCACTCATTTGTCATAGTGCTTCCCAATAGCTTATACAATGTTCCAATCCGAACTCCCCTTGCCAACACCATTGATCCACGAACCATTTTGCATGAATCCCTGCAAAACCGACATTCACTGTTGCATCGGCCATTTTGCTTACCGAAATCAAATTTCTAGCAAGTCTCGAAATATGCATCACACCTGGTAGGGTCTTAACCCTACCATCTTGCAGCAAAATTTTCACTCTTCCACGACCCATGATTTTGAGTGGTGAATCATCTCCCAATAGTACCTCCCCTCCATCATGTCTTTCATATTCACTGAACCACCCTCTATGAGGAGTCATATGAAAAGAGGCACCAGTATCAATCAACCAATCATTTTTATCTGATCATGTGGAGCACGATGAGCAGGGTGCCAGATATACATCCCCTGCTTCATCAATGGATTTATTCATCTCTGTGGAAGTCGATTCATCAGACTTTTTTCCAGACTCAGCTTTCTTTGATCTGCAATCCTTCTTCATATGACCAGGCTTGCCACAATTCCAACATTTTCTCTCAAACTTCCCCCGAGACTTGGATCTACCTTTAGACTTAGACCTATCACCATATCTAGATTTGTCCTTCTCCTTGGCATGCCCTCTCACTGTTAGGGCTTCCTTAGATGTGCCCTCCATGGCTTTTCTCCTCATATCCTCAGATAATAGAGATGCCACTATATCTTCAAACTTCAATGTGGATGAAGTTGTACTACCAATTGCTACTACTAAGTTATCCCATGAATATGGTAAAGAGCATAACAAAGTAATGCATTTATCTTCCTCACTCAACTTAATTTCTACAGATGTTAGTTGACTTACCACTGTATTCAATGCATTCAGATGATCTGCAATCGAATCCCCGTCATGCATCCTAAGATTGTACAATTTCTTTTTGAGGAATAATTTGTTCACTAGGGACTTCGATTGATACAAAGCCCCTAACCTCTCCTAGAGATCCTTTGCTGTAGCTTCTCCCGAAACATTGATGAGCATCGAATTTGCAAGACAGTCAAATCAGACTCCTTGCTTTTCGATTCATCTTCTCCCAATCTTCATCGAAAGTACCCGTAGGTTTTGTTGTTTCTGAAATAGCAGCCCATTGATCTCTGTCCATGAGCATATCTTCCATCTTTAACTTCCATAGCTCAAAACTTTTGTCATCAAATTTCTCGATCTCTATCCTTGAATGATTTATTGACATTTTTCCTTCAAACTCCTACGTAACTCCCACTCCAGAATAGGTTTCCTCTCACTCTTAAAAACCCTATATCTTCTTCAAACGGATTTAAACCCTAGCAATAAAGGCGTCCCCCTAAGGCTAATGACTTGGCTCTGATACCAAATGAAGAGAATTTACAGAAACATATTCTAGAAATAATGCAAAAATAATAACTAAGGAAATAATGACACCATTCAATGCACATATAACACACAAGATTTACCCTGGTTCACCCAATTTGGGCTAGTCCAGCAAACAAGAGTCTATCCTTCTTGATATATTATTCTCTCTCTTGTCCCTAAAATGGGACATTACAATAATTATATAAGGAAACTCATACAACCCTAAACCACCAAGTGGTATTAGGGTATCGTGGATACAACACTATGGGCTAAACCATCCACACCCACTAACCACCCACCAACCGTGGGAATCCCGGGGGCCGCTCCAAAAGTAGCGATAAAAGTAGGTGAAAAGTAGCGATAAAAGTAGGTGAAAATTTTTGACGTCGGCTTCGATCGCTTTCACCGTATCCGAGGGCGTCCCCCTACGCACCCCGAGCCATCACCTATTACGTAAGCACCTTTACCGTAGCCGGGGGTCCTTGGGGGCCTCCGGCCCCCCCTGGACCCCCCCTACCCGTTGTCTTTTGCGTTGTAGTGCCTGTCGTACAATTATTTTTCAGCAAAGAATGAGACACATCCAACAAAATAAAGACATCCCTAGATAATTTGTTGGTAAATTTACCTCCATTTGAAGCAACCTAGAAATTCTTGCTTTGATATTAGCAGGAGTGTTAAGGAAGTAAATTTTGGATTTTGTCCTATTAACTTTTTGCCTTGAAGCTCTTTCGTAATCCTTTAAAAAGTTATTCAAATATTCAGTCTCATTTATCCTTGCACTTCCAAAAAAGGTGTATCATCTACAAATTGTTGATGGGTGATGTTGTCAATGCTATTACTAACCTTAAGTCCACTTATAAGCCCATATTTGTAAGCCTTCTTTAAGTTCCTACACAAAACCTCTACCATAATAATGAAAAAATAAGGAGATAGAGGATCTCTTTGTCTAAGGCCTCTCTTGACTTAAAAGATCCTGTTACCAACCCATTGACCAACACTGAATAAAAAATTGTAGAGACACAAGCTTTAATCCATCTAACCCAGTTCTTCCTGAATGTAATTTTTTCTAAAACTACAAAAAGAAAATCCCATTTAACCCTATCATAGGCTTTACTCATATCAAGTTTTAAGATCATTGCTTTCTCTTTTCTTGAAGCTACTAAATGTATAACTTCATGAGCTACTATGATCCCATCTAGAATTTGTCTCCCTTTCACAAATCCTCCTTGCTCTTCTAAAATGATTTTGTCTAACAATGACCTTAATCGATTCACCATCACTTTGGAGATAATCTTATATGCCATATTACATAGGCTTATGGGTCTAAAAGAATCAAACAATTCAACATCCTTCTTTTTTGAAATAAGGAATAGATATGTTGCATTTATTTTATAAGGTATGTATTGTTTTACCCTATATTGTTCCACCACCACCAATAAATAATCCTTCACTATATCCCAATTATGTTGGTAAAAAGTTGTAGAGAGCCCATATGGACTTACGAATTTATCCTTATTAAGAGAGAAAATAGCTAAATGAACTTCTTCTAGAGTAATAGGCTCCATCAGTTTCCTATTATATTCATTCCT
This sequence comes from Wollemia nobilis, assembly GCA_028583015.1. Taxonomy (NCBI): domain Eukaryota; kingdom Viridiplantae; phylum Streptophyta; class Pinopsida; order Araucariales; family Araucariaceae; genus Wollemia; species Wollemia nobilis. The sequence goes on along the minus strand of JAQPPZ010000104.1, from coordinate 347,876 downwards.
TATAACTAAAGGAATATCTTGAAGAAGTTTATCATTAAGAACTTCAATCTCCTCTGATACTAGAATATTTTGATAAAAATACTTTACCTCTTTTATAATTACACTCTGATCTTCAATCCAAATGTCTTCTATTGATTTAATTCTATTAATTCTGGATGTTGATCAATGTACTATAGCCATCCTATGAAAAAACTTTATATTTTTATCTTCTTTTAACCAAGTTTGTCTTGATTTTAATCTCCAAAATTTCTCTTCCTTACTCAAAATATTATGATATTCACTAAAAAACTCCCTTTCCTTTAAGCTTGGATTATTATGATCACCTTTTTGGAATTTTGAAAGTTTATATTTTAGTTCTTATTTCTTCTCAAAAATGTTTCCAAAAGTGTTCTTGTTCCATTATTTTAATATAGATGTCATATATTTAATTTGATTTGGAAGAGCATACAACCCACCATTACTTGAAGAATTTCATGTTTGAGCTATCGTATCAACAAATTTAGGATAGTCTTCCAACATCTGCTCATATTTAAAATATGATATTTTTTGAATTCACTTACCACCATTTTAACTCCTATTGGCCAGTGATTTGAACCAATCCTTGTTATGATATTAATATTAGCACAAGTTCCTTCATCTAGCCAATGATATGAGAGTATGCATTTATTTAAGTTTTTTGCTATTAGGTTATGGTCTCTCATATTGTTGGTCCAAGTATAGTTGTCTTCAAAATCAACCTTCCATAGATTATTGTTTTGAATAAAATCTAAGAAATCTCTCATACTTTGGGTTAATTTCCTTATTTCCCCAAATTTTTCATCCAGCTTGGTTATGGTATTAAAGTCTCCTACGATCATGAATCAAGTTTCTTGGTCTTTACTTCTCATAAAGGCTTCAATTTCACTCCAAAATGCTAATCTACCTAACTGAGTTGTAGGTCCATAGATATTGATAAGTATGAAATGAATATTTGCAAAGTAGCAATTGACTAAAGAGGCTATCCAATGACTAGTTTTATGAATGGTTACACATGAGGTTATAGAAGGATTATAACAAGTTAGAATTCCCTCTATCGCTCCTTCAGTTTCCATAGCATCCCATTCACATATTTCCCATACTACTTTCATAGTTTTTAAAACTTCTTCTTTTATCATTTTAGTTTCCTAGATACAAAGAATATCAGACTTATTACTTAAACATAGGTCCCTAATACACCTCTGCTTTGAGGGGGTATTAGCACCCTTATATTCCATGAGATGATAATCATATCTCATTAGGGGCTTTTGGCCCTGCCTACATATTACCAATATCATTTTGTTGTTTGGTAAAGAGAAGTTCAACCAACTTAGTTTGTGTTTCTTTCTGTATGTTTGCTCTTGCTTGATAATTTGAGGGTTTTCCTCTTTTTTACCTTGCCTATATTAGAAGTAGGTCTTATTATTATATTCCTCAATATTCTTTCACAATTTTATTTTTTATCATATTTATCCTCTCCTGGCTCTATTATAGAAGCTTTTGACTTGTCTTGCTCATTTTATGGTATTTCCTTATTAATGACAGAGGTATTAACTTCTAAAAATGCATTTTCTTTACCATTTTTTTCTTTTGAATGATGCATGGTACTTCAAGAGAGTCTTCAAAATATTATGAGACACATTTCTTAGGTTCATCGAGAATGTTCTTTCTTAAATCAAGATCATACTGAACAGACGATTCCTTGTTAATATATTAAAATTGTTGTATTGTCTCCTCTAATTTTTGATCTAATTTTTCTTCACAGGCAAAAGCCTCAAAAGAGTTGGTATTTCTTCCAATATCCTTACTTACTGGTCTTCACTATTTATTTTCTTTCATTTTTCTAGATCTATTTTTTTGGAAGTTGAAAACCATCTTCATCCATAACCATTTGTCAGTTTCTCTTGCGGTTTTCTACATATGATTATTTTGGACTCTTCTCAGGGCATGATCTGTCAATATGTCCCACCTCATGACATCTTATACATCTAAAAGACAAGTTTTCATAATATATGGTTTATATCCACTTCTTATCCCCATACTTAAGAATGATTGATTCTCGTAAAGTTTTACTTATATCAATCATGACCTATATCTGAGCATAAATAGCCAAGAATCCATCTTTCGTCATATCTGAAATCTCAAGAAGTTCTCCTAGAGTGTTGCCTATTGCCTTAAAGGTATCTATTTCTCAAAATTCAATGGTTAACCTAAACATCCTACTCCAAACTGGTACTAGGGATAGATTTACATTTTTAGGTAGAAGCCTTCATACCAATGGGTAAGGAAGAGTCCCGCTCTTCCCATAAACCAAGGATCCCCTTTTAGGATTTTTTTCTCTTTCTTCCCTAGAATAAAAATGGCTAGGAAGAAAACTTTGGGAATAAATGATAGAATCACTCCTGGAGACTTCCAACTCCTATCAATCCATTTTCTCAAGGCTGAAGCCCTTGGCCAATACCAATTAAATTTACCAAAAACTGTCCTATCTTGGAACAACGAGGATCTCTTTGAGGTGCGTTCACTAACCTCTACCACTAGAGATGATTCTAATAATTTAACTATAAATTAGTCCATGGAAAGGAACTAAAATTCAAAATCTATTGAATTTTATTTGAATGTCCTATAACAAATATAATATTTGATAAAAACTTTATAAAATTTGCATTCACAATTTCTAAGATAAAAAAAGAAAAAAAACTTAGCTGAAAAATTCTTTGTCCAGATAGAATGTCTTGCCTTATTTAAGTCCTAGCCCTTCATTGCTCTTCCCATCATCCAAACCCTAGATGACAAATATTTGCAATTTTGTTTTTCACAACTTGAAAAATCATCATTGCCCTTGTTTCAGATGGTTGGATTCACAAGGTTGTATCTCCCTCAATATTGCTTAGATTATTTTATACGATCACTCATTTTAAAGCTATTCAAATTCCACACAAGTTGTTCTAAGATATGTCTTCTAAAAGATGAGACATTTTAAAAAAAACCTAATCCTTCGTGAAGCTCTTCAATCAATAAAATTGATGGTCTTTATTTCACTTTTAATTTCATTTTTCATATCAATTTGAGTAGCTTTATCTATGAAAACTTTAAAACTAGGACCGGAACTTACTAAGAAGCTCACTTGTTAAAGGGAAATTTTCGATGGGTTTAACTTTTTCACAACCTGCCACCTTTAAGATAATTAACAAAATCAAAAGCTATTTAATTGGATTTTTACTATTATTTAATGTATTTGATTAAAAATATTTTATTTTAAAATATATAATGTATAATATTGACAAGTTTGTATTTTCTAAGAACATCAATGACTATGTGTATGGTAAAATTTAAATCATCAAATATGATTAAAATCATAATAATATTTAAATAAGTGTAAAATTATAGGGCTTTTTAGAACTCTAAATAGGAAGTGCAAGGTTCAAATCTTACAAAAGGTAGGGTTGTACTGGTACACCACTTTTCAACTTTCTAAATTTTATCAATATGTTATCTTATGCATAAACATGAGAAATATAAAAGTAATTTTTATAACATAATTACTCAATAAAATTAAATGTCAATTCTTCAATTATAAAAGGTGTTTAATAAATAGTAATAATTAATTAAAATTGATTAATTTTTTTTTTGAAAAAATGAAAACTTGTATTAATACAAGAACCAGATACAAGCGGGAGAGAACACATCCCGAGCCAGAGCCACAAGCAAAACAGCAAGGAAGGCGCACAAAGGCAACGCTAGGAACCGCAAGGCACAGAGAACGGAAGGCACGAAACAGCGACATGTCGCGAAAACGCGACATGTCGCGAAATCGCGACAGGAAAACCCGTCACGGCCACTTTGGCACCAACAGGCGCGATAACGCGACATGTCGCGAAATCACGCGACAGGAAGGGCCCTCGACAACCACCCGCAGAAAGCGTCGCGACAGCGCGACAGAAAGCAGAAAACAACAGTCAAGCCTCATGAAGGTCGCGATATCGCGACGGAAAACCACCCAATCGCAAAGGAGCCAAACATGCCGCGAAATCGCGCAAGAAATACGCCGAGAGACCGGGAGGGCACAACTTTGTCGCAAAATCGCGACAAAAACCAGCTCGTTGTCGCGACATCGCTACAGGTCGCGATATCGCGACAATTTTCCACCCAGTCGCCTAAGTGCCAAAAGTGTCGCGAAATCGCGACAGAAGAACCATGCAGCTTCCAAAACTCAAACTTGTCACGAAAACACGACGAAATATTTACATTGCTATTCAACTTCAAGAAGGGAATGAGAGCGCGGTAAAAACACCAATCGAACCTGGAAAGCGGGACCTGTCGCGATATCGCAACGTGTCGCGGAATCGCGAGGCGCGAAAACGCGACATGTCGCGATATCGCGACATGTCGCGATATCGCGACAAGACGCGGGATCGCGTCACGCGATAACGCGACATGTCGCGATATCGCAACATGTCGCGGAATCGCGACCCGCGATAACGCGACATGTCGCGATATCGCGACAAAAACCAACCGGAGACTGCGGGAGGCTCAACCTTGTCGCGATATCGCGACAGTAACCGACCAACGGCCGCGACAGGACAACATGTCGCGAAATCGCGACAAAAAGGACCCTTAGCAAAAAAAACTTTGCACATTATTTCAGAAATTGTTCAAGGCCTTGTACGATCTCGGCATTCTCCACAGACAAATTGCTATGCAGATGAATCCCAACCTCTCTCTCAGCACCCAACTTAGCAAGGAAATCGGCCGCTTTATTGAGAGATCTACTAGCATAAACAGGAATCACATCCTCAATTTCCTTCCAAAGCTCTAAAATTTGGGAAACCAAAATCCGGAGCCTCCAAGCTTTTAAGGCAAAGTTCCTCAGGGCAATCAAGAGCACCAACCAAGATTTGGGAATCAGACTCAATGATTATCTTTTTGTGACCATGTTTGACGGCCCAGATGGAGGCAGATTTAATAGCAAAGGCCTCAGCTTCATTGTTTGTGGCATATCCCAGACCTTGCAATTCCCAATATAGCACAGTCCCAGCATGATCACGGCAGATAACACCACTTGCCCAGCATTGCCCGGATTACCTTTAGCAGCTCCATCAGTATTGATTTTGACCCAACCTTAGGGGGAGGTTTCCAACAACTTCTTACCTGTCTCTCAAGATCAGCACCTCTCCCACTCAAAGGCTTAGAAGCTGACTGGTTTTCCTTCTCAGCATAGATGGCAACGGTTTCCACAACTTTGCTCCAGATGACCTGCCAAATCCCCTCCACCGAAGAGAAGGTTTCACGAAAAATACGAGCATTTCTTTCCAACCAAACTTGCCACCAAATAAAAAGGAAACCGAGCTCCCAGCCCGTACGAAGAGCTTTAGAAATAAATCTACCTCTCTTCCAGCTTTCCCATAAATTGGTCAGGGACAAATCTCCAAGCACCCGAAGTTTAAAGTGGGAGAACCAACGGTGCCAAATCTGCTGTGTGAAAGAGCAATCAAACAGAAGATGATCCACAGTTTCCTCATTCCTATAACATAAAACACATTGGGAAGGGCCAATGATGCCTCTAATTCTGAGGTTGTCAAAGGTCAAGATACCATTATGCATCAGTTGCCAAGCAAAGAAGTTCACTTTCGGCCGGCCCTTGGGATGCCATATCTTCCTCCATTCATGAACAGGGAAAAGAGTGTGGGGGGGCTCGGGTAGGATCGAAGCATAGCCCTCCTTCCACGAGAATAAACCCCAAGGTTCCCAAAGCCCCAAGCAAGCTCATCCTCCTCATCTCTCCCAGATAGAAACCTTTCAGCCAAAAGTTTTCCAGAGTTGGGGCCTGCTCCGGAGGGATTGGAATAGGCCATTCACCCAGCCGCTTAAATTTTTTAACCTTATACTCCCCCAAATGGCTGGTAGTGAAGTAGCTCTGAATATTAATCCAACCTTTATCTTCAAGAGCTATTTTTAGCGGAAGCAGATCAGGAAACACTGCAAGGATAGGAGGATGCTGATCCCAAGAGTCAGTCCAGAACCGGGCCTTCTCCCCTCTCCCAACTTTCCAGAACAATTGATCTTTGATAATGCAAGATCCAAGCTTGAGCGCCTGCCACACAAGAGAACCATTACCTTCCAGAGGATAGCGGCCCAAGTCGTTGGGAGGAACAAGACCCAAGTATTTGCTAGAAAGGATTCTGCTGCAGAGGGACGAAGGCTGGGAAATCCACCTCCAATACAGTTTCCCAGCCAGGGCCCGATTGTTAAACTTGGAACTTCTCAAGCCCGACCCACCTTTTTCCTTGGGCTGGGTGACCTTATCCCAACCAACCAAGGCCCATTTCCTCTCTCCATTGGCACCTTCCCGGAGAAAACTTCTAGCCGCTTTGTCCAACTCTTTCCAGATTGAGGGAGGGGCGGCCAGAATTGAGAATTTGTAAATAGGCATGGCCTGAATAACAGACTTCAAAAAAGTTAGTCGGCCCCCATAGCTTAACCATCTATGAGACCAGTGATTCATTCTCTCTTTGATGCCATCTAGCGGGGTCCTTCCAGAAATCAGTTGTCGAGTTTTTGTAATGCAGAGGAACCCCCAAATAAACAACAGGAAGGGAGGTCAGAGTGAAACCCAGAATCTCCATAACTCTCTCTTGCGACCTTTGATCAAGGTTGAAGAAGACCACTTTTGATTTTGAATCATTGATGGCTTGATTAGAAGCCCGAAGGTAGACGTTAAGAGTATCTTTGATTCCTCTTGCTTCTATGAGGCTGGCAACCCCCACCAAGCCCGTATCATCCACAAGCTGTAAATGAGTCAAAACTTCGGCTCCGATTTTAATTCTCGTGATCTGTCCTTGACGTCTTCTTCTCGGGGAGGAGTCCGCCTAGACCTTCGACCAAGATAAGAAAGAGATATGGAGAGCGGGGATCTCCTTGACGGAGACCCCGAGAGGCTCCAAAAGGTGGCGAGGGAAGCCCCTTAATTAAAACAGAGTATGAAGGCGTAGAGATACGGCTCATGACCCGGGCAATCCGATCTGAGAAAAACCAAAGGCTGCCAACATCTTGACCAAGAAACCCCACTCTACTCTGTCATAAGCCTTAGACATATCCAATTTGATGAACATTCCCTTGTTACCTGAATTATGCATAGAATGGATAGCCTCCTGAGCCAAGATCACTCCATCCAAGATCTGTCTTCCTTCAACAAAACCCCCTTGCTCAGGGGAAATTAAATTTTGAAGAAGGGGTTTTAGTCTTTCAGCCATAAGTTTAGTGATAATTTTGTAGATCACATTACATAAAGCAATAGGTCTGAAATCAGAAATGTGAGCCCCCCCCTCTCCTTTAGGAATTAAAGTGATAAAGGTGTGATTTAGAGCCTTGAGCATTCTTTTGTTAATTCGGGATTCCTCAATGACAGCCAACACGTCCTCCTCCAAGATATCCCAGAAGGCTCGAAAGAACTCAATAGGGAAACCGTCCGGACCGAGGCGACTTTCCTGTGCACATCCCAAAGACCACCTTCTTGAGTTCATCACGATCAATGGGCTTAAGAAGGGACTGATTCTCTTCATGAGAAATAATAGAGGGAATTCCCTCAATGACTTCATTTTGAGCTTCCACATCATGTTGCATACTTTCCTTGAAGAGGTTTGAGAAGTACTCCATAGATAGGGAATGCATATCAGGAAGAGTGTCAAAAGAGTTTCCAAACTCATCTTGGAGGAACTCCATGTTATTCAATTGCCTTCTAGCACAGGCGGAGCGATGGAAAAATTTAGTATTTCTGTCTCCTTCTAATAGCCAAGTATTTCTGGCTCTTTGTCTCCAGTAGATCTCTTCTTGATTATCAATGTCCTCAACTGCTTTGCGTAAGGCGTCATCCTCAAATTTAAGATGCTCAGAAATAATTCCTTCTCCGAATTGTTTTTGCACCTCATTCCATCTATCCAGCAAGGGGGCCCGTTGGAGCTGGAAATCAGATTTGTTAGTTTGCTTCCACTGTTTCAGTTTACTCTTAACATAGAGAAGCTGTTTGTGAATTTTGAACATAGCTGTTCCAAAAGGGGGACGGCCTTCTTCCCACCACTGTGGAATTTTCCTTCGTAGGTCCTCTTTTTGCAACCAAAAATTTTCAAATTTAAAAGGTTTGTAATACTTTCCTGACATAGTCCCTCCCTCCGACCAAAATGGGAGAGTGATCGAAAGCTGGGCCCTCCAAGATGCGGAATTTGATATTCCATCTAACATAAGCTTCCTCCGAGACCAAAAACCTGTCAAGCTTAACCCTCCTCTTTGTATGGCTCTCTTCTCTTATTAGTCCAGGTAAAGTTTGTACCGGGGCCTTTGATGTCAACAAGGTTAAAGGCACGGACGTGGGCAATAAACGACCGATCCCTGTATCCGGAACAGGGGATGCCACCTTCCCGATCTCTAGCGGATAATTTAGCATTGAAATCCCCGGCTAAAATCCAATCAAGATCTTCCGGGAGGACCTCATGTTTTGAACGACTTTCCATTGAAACCCGCTGACCTTCGGTGTTCTGAGCCCCATAGAAATTTGTAATTAAGACTTGTTCAGCTGTAACTATATTCTTGAAAAGAGATGTTAGGACCCCTCTCCGAGGCTATATGATCTATTGCTATCCACGCCAAAGGATTCCAAAGAGTAGCAATCCCTCCAGAGGCACCAAGAGCGACCAACGCCATATGGCCGACACCCCTCCAGTTCGGTCGACAGTTTTACTCATGAGGTCTAATGACATTTTTGTTTCTGAATGAGCGAGAAAGTCTGTTTTACTTCTTTCTAAAAGTCTTTGAGCAGCAGATTGATGGGTTCTCTTGTTTAAACCCCTCACATTCCAAGATTGTATAATCATTGGAAACCTTGGGAGCAATACGAATCAATTGTTCTTGCCAATCCTCCATTGATTAGCTTATCCCCTTGCATTGCAATTAGATCCTTATTGGATTTCCTGCCCACCCCTTGGGAATTACTATTTTTCGACCTCTTCTCCACCTAGGAAATTCCAAGAGCTGGTCTTTCTCTGAGCTTTTCTGCAATTCCCATGGAAACATCTTCAATAACGGGTTGGGCTGGGGAGTGGATAACCAGAGTCCCAGGGTTTTCATGATGCAAAGTCTCAGAGGAGTCAATCGCCTGTTCAAGGACAGGGGTTGAGGAAGGAGGAGCATGAGTAAGGATGATATTATCCTCAAGGATCCCATCTGCTCCTTCCATAGGTTGGTCTTCTTGATCCACAAGAGATTTGAAGATTTCATACCGATTTGTTGGCTTGGGGAGAGCTTGCTCCTTACCATTTCTCTTTTTGTTTCTTCTCCTCTTCTGCTGTTCAAAGCCATCATTCTGGCCCTCAGACCCAGTGGGAATGACGGGTGGTTCCTTGGCCGAAGTGGACTTACCTCCTCGGGAGCGATTTGACATTCCCTGTGTAGCATCCGCATTGGTGCTCAAGATATTTGGACAGAACCTTGCCAAATGGCCATGCAAATGACAGACTCTACAACGGAAAGGTAGGGCTTCATAGTCTAGCTGTTGTACCCAAGATTGTCCTGCTAGCTCCAATTCCATCTCAGTTGGTAGCGGTTGACTAATATCCAATTCTACACGGATTCTTGCATAAACGGCAGTATTTCCTTCAATGGTATCCTTAGAAACTCCCAAAAATCTACCTAGAGAGTTGCCTATCAATTCAAGAATCCGCTCACCCCAAAACTCCATCGGGAGAGCATACAGTCGGATCCAAACCGGGACAGCCGTGGGTTCAATGCGAGGGTCGAAACCCGCTCTCCACGGGCTGGACAAATAACCTGCTCGGGCCATGGCTCCTCTTCTACGATTCAAATGCTCTGTTTCTATCCATTAGGGAAGAAAAACTAATAATGAAATACCCATTGCTAATGGGCCATAAGGAGTACTCACCGATTGGCTCCCGGTTTTGTCTCACCCGGGGAATGCAAAAAGTGCGGGGGTGGGTCGAATGCCCATGAACTTGCAAATCAGATCATGAGTGGTCCGGTAGTTTATCGTGTCTTCAACCGGCTACTGGTTCGATGACTATTTTCGGTCTTGATGCGGTTGCGGGAGACATCCATTGATTACGTGCCCGGGAGAGCCCTTGCCCGCATTCTTGGCTAGCGAGATGGAAGGCCACTGCGTTGAGCATCGGCGAGAGGAAGACGCAGGATTTTCTCATAGAATCTCCGCATAAGATGTCTTTTTTCCCTCGCGAGAACTAGGAAGAGACCCCATTGGGCCCTCCCGGGACACCGAAAGATCCTAGACCAGAGGCCTGCAACAGACCCCAAACACGCTGGAGGAGGTTTCTGACCTGAAACCCTAGAGCCACGGCCGTCGACAGTGCAGAAGGATTCTCGCCAAATCGCCAGAGCCCCCTAAAACTTCCCAAAACTTATAAATCAATGATTTCACACCAAAATTGATTAATTATTATCTATAGTGTTTAATGTGTTATTATTAACGATCATAGTTTTCATTTAGTTGAAGGGAGAACACTTGACCTTTTAAAGCTCTCTCTATAATCCTAAATTGAAAGAGAGAGAACAAGTCATGAGAGAGGTTAGAGACTCCTCATTTGTAACAACCCACCAAAACCAACTATATATATATATAACACTTGACATTTTAAAGCTCTCTAATCCTAAATTGAAAGAGAGAGAACAAGTCATGAGAGAGACTAGAGACTTCTCATTTGTAACAACCCACCAAAACCAACTATATATATATATATATATATATATTTTTTTTTTTTCACAAGTAAGATTCACAACGGAGTACTAATATTATTTCGAGCATCCAAGGCTTCACCACATTTTAAGTTTAATGTCATTGCAAATGACACTCAAGTGGATAGGAGTGGTCAACATCTCGTATTTCTAGGGTTCACCTTACTAAACCTCACCATTTAGAAGAACGTCAAAGTGGTCCCTCCACCTTTCCCATACCCTCACCATTATAAGACAATTCGACCATAGCATAGAGATTATTATTTAAGGCCCATAACACTTAAAGGGGGACGCATATTTTCTAAACCTCCCATAAGTTTATCTATGTAGGTTTTTTTGGCATAAAGCCTTGGTGCCTAGTTACCACACCTTCATGGGTTAACTACGGTTGTTACCATTTACCTAACAATGAGCATGGCTACCTAAGCATCATCATTCAAAGTACCACCACTGCTACCTCATGAATGATTGTTTTAACCTCAGTTATCAATCATGAGAATCTGTCTATTGTATCATTGTTATTCCTTCCAGATTCATTAGTACCTAGTTATTGCATCATCGCAACTCCTTCTAGGACTCACATCTACTTGGTTATTGCATCACTGCAATTCCTCTCAGAATTGGGTTATTTCTTTGACTCTAGGGTTCTAATAAGGTTCTAGATCCTTGTCCAAGAACCTCTTCCCAAGATTTATGCTTAATTACAATGATATAACATCTCTCTTAATAAATAAATTAAAGTGCTATAATAGAAATAACTTGCTTATTTATAACACAATGCTAGATCTATGATTTAAATAGAACATTACTCAACATAAAACCCATTATAATGCTAACATAAAATAAACCTCTTTCTAGATTGAATTAAGCATGATGAAATTATTTAGGCATAATGCTAACTAAATCCATCTCTTTAAAGATAGAAATACAAGTTTAAATAGATTATTAATGTTAACACAAATATTTCTTTTCCTTCCACAATAAAAAACATCTTCAAAAGAACTCATAACCAACTCATTCTTTATTTGCTCAAAAGACCAAATATTCCATACATTTACATAAAGACTTCCAAGCCTTAAAAGTAACCAAGTGCTACATCACAAAGTTTTCATTTACATAACAACTTTTCTTTCCCAAATACATTAGAGCAAGTCCACCCAAGTGGCCTCTACACCATCCTCTTTTCACAATCCTCTTCATGAAATGAATCTCCCCGAACTTTAGGAAAAACTTAAGGATCAGGACAACTCTTAATGCAATGCAACTTAACATACTCTATGTATAAATGCAAGCAACCATGCAAAAATCCTTTTTAGCAAACAAGGATAGAATCCCATACTTATCTCTATAATGGTTTTCCTACCTACTCAAGTCTCAAGAAACTATTATAATTATTTAGCAACCCAAAAATTTTATTTACAAAATTCATACCAAGTCATTCAAACTAAAGAGTTCTCTAAAAGAATTAACATATATACAAGATTAACTTTTCCATTCAAGATTAAATCTTCTAAAGACTAAATATTATTCATCATCCATTAAATAACCTTCTCTAATTCTAGATTTTTATTTTCCAAAGGTTGTTAAAAAAACATCATAATACAATATAACACAACAACTACTACCCACATGCATAAATCTAATGAGGAATCGTATTTAAAATAAAAATTTACCTTTAAAACCAAAAACCTAAATCCGCTATAACATGAATCTCATTTCTTAATAACATATATGTTTAAAATGCCAACCAGTGCACAGGTGCATCCAAAGACAAACATAGATCAACCAAAAACTAACCTTCACTGAAGATGAGCATAAGCAAATGACAAAAAAACAAAGCAACGTAATGAAATATGCCATAGCTCATAGTCTAAAATAAGGAACATGTAGGAGAAACTAAGGAAACCTAAGGTGCTAACCACCATGCTCTACAATAACTTACCGGGCCACGATTCCCCCTTGTAGTTACTCTCTTTGGATCAATGATTCATTGCCTTTTAAAAAGGCTCGAGAAGATAAACCTTATTACATATGTAATCATACGTAGGAGCACGTCCTGGATTGATTAAATACAAGCGATAACATGGAAAAAATATCAGACAAAGACAACAACTGCACACTAGTCTAATCAAATAAAACGATAAAAAAAAAAAAGACGAGCAAAAGAAAGCTAAAAAATCAAAGCTCTACCAACAACAACCAAGTAGCTAACTAAGCAAAAATCTAAAGCATGGAATTTAAAGCCATGGTTACTAACATATTAAACAACCAACAATGGTGGAATACAACAAAGAAGAATAACTAAGTAGGAAGACAACCATAACATTATTGAAACCATCAAAAGATCACATAGATGAATGCCTTAATTCTAGAACCGAAGTGTAGTTACCTCTACAACCAAAAGCTTCGACCAATATCTCCACTTCAATGTTTGACTACCTTGCTCCTCTTATTTGTTCGTACTTCTTCTCGTAGCCTTCTCCTCCTTCTACTCAAAGCTAATATTCTATACTATGAAAGGAACGCCACCCTGGAATAATGCTTATCCAATCAGGTGCATTTTTCTTGCTAACATCCATATTGTGCTTCGACTTCCACTCTGAGAGTGCAATGAACATTTTACTTATGATTATGGAACTAAATCTTAGTTAACTTATTTGTAATAAAGTAACTTTATCAAAACATTGATAATATGCATTAATACCCAAAAAGCAAGTGTTTTAATCAACGTATTTCCTTAAACCTTGCTTAAGGCTATTATCATTTCTTAATTCCAATAACCTAATTAACATCCCATTAATACCAAGTGTTAATATTGGTTATTAACCTCGATATTAGATAAGTATTAATATTGCTAATACTTTATTCATTGATTTTATAGCCAAACAATTTAACAATTCTTATATCGATAGCCAAATTGATCATCGATGTTAATATTGATTATTAACAATGATGTCCAATTATTCTTAGGTATTAATTGACTCACTTATTAATACCATTTATGCTTAAAATACGAGCACATATGCAACTCAAAACAAATAATACTGCACATCATTGTTTTATCCTTCAGTAGGTGGCTTTTTAAGATAACTAACATGTTATCCCCTACCTACTAGGATGACTCCTTTGCCAATAACAATATCATGGCTCAATTATGTATTCAAACAACAAGAAAATGCAATGCATCTATATTAAGGGTACACTTTTACCCTTGAGTTGTCGATGAACAAGTCATCCATCATTTCCCATATTTCTCTCAAATCTGGTGGTTGTCCCATGCCAATCCACCGATGAGAGTACTTGGTCTTGCAACCATAAATTCATTAATAGTACCATATTCTCAAGTGTAAAGTGTAAAATACTAACTCTTCTTGATAACATAGAAATAAGAACATGCATTAGATACCCACACATCAATACATAATTTAGTATCAAGATCAAGTTCTGCCAATGAGGGTCATTACATCATTAAACCAAATGTATCCTCTTTCACAAATTTCTACAAGGAAGAAAATATGGTTGTGACTAAACTAGCAAATAATGTTATTTCTCTTTTAATTGGCAAATTAAAATTATGAAAAATGAGTGGTCATGGTAGATTCTCCCTCATTAAAAGTGATATTAAGGAATAAAAAATAAATTACTTCCAACAATGATTAAAATTGTGGTTTGGGTGTTTGATTAGCAAAGAATAGTGGTAACAATAGATTGGTGCTACTACAAATACATTGATGGTGATTTTCATATGTGGAAAACATTATTCATTCTGATGACCATGCACTAGTCAAGGATGATGGTAGTGGATCCTTCGATAGTTTCAAGAATGGTGTTGAAGTTTATTACTTATTTTGGCACCTTGGATGTACTTTGTAAATATTCTGTAAATATTATGTAAAGGAGTCTAGTAAATATTTTTCTTTAATTATCATTAGAAGTTTACCATTATTAAGGAATCAATAAATATATTTCTCCTATGTAAAATATAAAGAGTCATATCTCCTACGAGTTTGAGGAGATGAAAAGTTAGGAGATGATAATGTAATAAAATTCTAGACCTTTATTGGTACTGGAATACTTAGTTTGTGCTCCATGAGAATACAATAAATTTGTTTGAATACTTGTGTATATCATTGTGTGTGAGCTTTAATCTTGATATTGTTGTGCATAAGTAAATTATATGCTAACTAGTGGTAGGTAAGGTTTAGTGATCATGGTTGGATAATAGATTCTCCTTCATTTTCATCTCCTTGGATTTTGCTTATTTTAAGGCTTAGGTGGTTATGTGGATGTATGACTTGCAAGTGGTCCTCCTTAGGCCCACCAATGAATGCAATTCTTTTATTATTATGTTGGAAGTGACATCCTATCGATGCCATATGCAATTTATTTAAAAAATAATTTAAGATCACCAAATGTTGCTTAATCAATGCTTCTCATCTTGATTGACAATATCTCCAATCTCATTGACTTCTTTAATCTTCTTGATATATTGGTCATAGGATTATTCCTAATTCGATAACTAATCTAGAAACTTTTCTATCCCTAGAGCTCATTTGGTGCAACTGCCTTTAAAATATCTAATAACATAAAAGTAAAGAAGTCAAGCTCAAAGTTAGTTAAATAGGAAAAATAAACCATGTTTCCCATATTCTAGTTAAAACTACACATTTTTTGGTGAAATTTCCATATGACAATCATAATCATCAACTATAGTTTGCAAGATACAATTTTGTATAACATCTCAAAATCAATAATTTCACTGGAGTTGCCTCCTAGAATGGTTAAATTCCTAATCGAAAAGGGACCTACTTAATTTTCACCCATCAATAATTTGTAATGGACTAAAATTTGAATATATTGGCTTAGATTGAATTAATTTTCTTGAAATTTTAATTTCAATTAAAAAAGGTAAAATTATTTTATAGAGTTTACCTACATATATTGAGTTTATTACCTCTTGCATATTCCTTTCATTTTCCTCATGGGTTTCAAAAGCACCTTAGTAAACCAAAGCTTGATTTTCAAATTCAATCTTGTGAAAATGACTCGTAAAAAAATATTTATTGATTTAACCAAATTCTTTATGATGCAACAAAATCATCATCAAAGAAGATCTTAAAGTTTTCAATCATTTGCAACCTAATGATAATGTTGCATGTTGATTTTGTAGCCTATTAATAAGATTTTACATATCTCTTCATTGTCTTCAAAAAAATTATTTTTAAATTCTAATTTTTTTTAATAATTAAATACTAATTTCTATCTTTTCTTTCTTAAAGATGCAAGCATCCCAAGTTTCAACTAATCTAGCAATAATTTTCATTATATGGTTGATTGGATTTTAGTATATTTCTTGATGGTAAATTCTCTAAAATAACATAATTCTAGTAATTGCTAACCTCGAGGGGACAATATGTACATACTTAAATATGTAGATTTAAAATACACTTATGTCAATGATGATTCCTAATGAGTCCTTATTAATATAAGTCCTTTTGATGTCAAAAATAAAAAAGTTAGCTCTATCTTCTCCTTTCATTCTTCTAAATCCACTTTAACCAACTCTACAAACTTCCCAACTAATCCCACTTGAGCCAATTAGTCATTTTTTAATCCTTTTTCCCATAAGCACTCCAAAATGATTAATTTGCTTACTCTTTTCCCCATGAAAAATAGATTACCCAAACAATTATAATTATGAGATAACAATTTGCTCACCGTTCCATATAAGATGAAACTCCCCTAGACAAATATATTTGTGAGGTAGCATATATTATTCAGGGTTAGATCCCATTACAAAATAGTGATCTCACTTGTTAATGGCTCTTTTGCATGTTGGAAATTTTTCCATGGTGAATATTTATCTCCTTTGACTCTCTCATTCTTCTTACACTATATAAACCTCTTGTTTTGCTATAAAAAGGGTCCCTCTCCACTTGAATTGATGTATCAACATGCTTTTGAAATGCCAGTGCATATTAGAATCCATTTATCTCTCTTATCCTATTATCACTCTATTAATTTTTTTGTTTGTTTTAATTTCCTTTTTTCTCTTTTTCTTCCTAAGTTTTGTATTCACATAAGGGACTAGATAGGTGATCTTTCCCACTATCCAACTCTTAGCCTTACTATCCTCACTCTCCTTGCTTGGTCTCCACTCACATAGCATAGATAATTTTTTCCATCAACTTTGGTTGAACAATAATGATCGCAACATAATTTGATCTACTATTCTTCACTATTTAGAGTGCACCATAATCATCATATAGGATCTCTTGATGAAGAATGGGTGTTGGCTTGCTTGTATTTTTATTTTTGGTTTATCTTCCCATTTACATGCATACTTTTGCAGTTGCGTCCATTTTTAGGTACAATTGAACATGGAACTTGGTTGCTTGTTTTAACCCCATAGTGGAGGATGGGTGCATACCTTTGGGGGGTCTCCTACTTCAAGCCAAGAGTGTTGGACTAAGCCTGTAATCTAAATTTTTTTTAATAAGTTATGTGTGGCTTCTATTGGGGCCACTCCCATTACGACAACAAAACATTACATTGCTTGCATTAAATTTCTTAAAATTTAATTAAAGCATATCCAACTCTGTCTTTCTATCAAAGATATTTTTTGTTTACCCTTCTATCAAATATATTCTTCATCTTTCTCAAACTGCTAAGTATCCACAATCAACTCCTATATCAAATACCTTCAAAAATTTAAATTTTGTCAAGATGAAATTCAACACTACGAATGGTTAAAATATTTTCTGCCCAACTTCTATATCCAAAAATATTTGTCTATAACCACCTCACTATTTATTAATACCTTTTTTTAGGGTTATTCATTCCCCTAATATTCCAAGATAGTATTTTCATTGTTATTTTTTTATTTTATTTGAGGGTTTAGCCCCACTTATTTTTAACACTTATGATATTTGCTTTTATTTTCCCATATCAATATCCCTTTGTGTTTCTTTTTCTCTTTGTTTTTGCTTCTTGGGTCTTCTTTATTTTTTTTCATTCCCATCAATACTTTCATCTTCATCAATATCTTCAATATTCTCACACTGCTCATAGTAAGACTTATCATCTTTAGGTTCTCTTTTTTTCATTCTCAAGAATACTTTCATCTTCATAAATCTCTTCAATCTTCTCACATTGTTCATAGTAAGATTTATCATCTTTAGGTTTGCCTTGTTCTGAAGGATCTGAAGTGCAAGGAATAACCTCAAAAGCACAATCTTCTTTATATTTCCTTGGAGACCCTAAAGTGCAAGGATGCTCTTCTATAGCAATTACCTTCTTATTTTACCCTAAAAACCCTATATTATTCTGCTTTTGAAACCTTAAAGTGCAAGGGATAACATCTTCACCACTTTCACTTTTATTACCTGAAGAGGATTCTAAACTACTAGAGGAAAATGAAGATGATTTACTTGGAATAAACTTGACCTTTTTTGTTGTCTTTGTTTTGGGTTTTATCTCCACATCTTCTTTTGCATCTTTAATTCCTTCTAAACTTGCCAATTGATATTGTCTATAGGATTTATTTGCCTCTTATTTTGGAGTGGAATATCCTTGATCTGATCTAGCTTCTATTATTGTATGATTTCCTTGCTTCATCTTGAAGTTTATCTCATGGCTAGAATTTTTTGTCTCTTTCTTCATAGTTTTTACTTTGCAAACTCTTGCCATGTGTGCAATCTCAAAACAATTGTGGCAACAAAATGCAATATTTTCATAATCTATTTGTTGATCCCATTCTCTTGATTCAGATTTAATCTTAATGGATTGTGGCAAAGGTTTCAAAATATACATAGCAACACATATTTGAGTATATATAGCATGCTTTCGCTCCTTAGTTGTTGGTCCTTCCTTGATGAATTCCCCTAGGGTATTTCCAATATTTTTTAAAACATCCTTATTTATAAGCTAATATGGAAGTCCAAAAAGCCTAACCCACACTGGAAGCTTCTTAATAGTTTCTGTCTCAACAAAAAAATTTCATTCCATGGTCTCAAATAAAGTGCATCTCTTCCCCTAAACCATGGGCCACCAACCATTATTTTATCCCTAATTACTGAAAAGATGATGAGGAAAAAACCTTTAGGAATAAAAGTCACAAAATAATTTGAATTCAATCCCCACTTCCACTTGATCCAATTTTGAATCTCTAAAAACCTTGGCCATGATCTATGGAACTTACATATTAGCCCTCTAATTTTAATAACCATTATATCATTCTCAATCATCTCATCCTTGATACTTACTTTTGGTGTACCATCTGCTACCTGGATTGAACTTGCTATGTATACACTCTTTCGCTTATCTCCAGCTTGGACCCTCATACTTCCAACTCAAGCATTTTGATTTCTAGCTAGGGCATCCTAAATTCCCATTAGGGCTTTCAAAAATGACTTTCCTTCCACAATAGCTAATGGGGCTTGCTCTTGGCTTGCACTCCCTCTTGGTTTGCACTCCCTTTCTGCTTGCACTCGCTCTTGCTTCCAAATTGCACTCTCTCTTGCCTCACACTTGCTCCAGGCTTGGGCTCCCTCCTGGCTCACAATTGCCCATGTCTCTTCTTTTTCTTGGTATTTCTTCATTTCAACATTTTTTTGGAAATAATGTTCCACGTATTCGTGGTAAGGGTTTGAAGCATTAATGCACTTTGGATGAACTTGTCACTCTTTTGCCATGATTGAATCTCGACTTGCACTCCCTCTTAGTTTACACTCCCTTTTGGTTCGCACTCTCTCCTGCCTTGCACTCTCTCCTACCTCACACTCACTCCCAGCTTGCACTCCCTCTTGGCTCACAATTTTCCTTGTCTCTTCTTTTTCTCGGCGTTCCTTGGCTTCAACATTTTTTGAAAATAATGTTCCACACATTCGTGGTAAGGGTTTGAAGCATTAATGCACTCCGGATGAACCTGTCGCTCTTCTGCCATGACTAAATCTTAGCTCTCACTCCCTCTTGGTTCACACTCCCTCTTTGATCTCATTCGCTCTCGGCTTGCACACTAACTCCTAGCTCGCACTTGCACTTACTCCTAGCTTACGCTTGTACTCACTTTTGTTGCACTCACTTGCACTAACTTTTGGTTGCACTTACTCACACTTATTGCTATACATACTACCAGATCACACTCCAACTCGCTGTTGCACTTACTCTCGGATCACGCTCCAACTAGCTGCTGCACTTACTCTCGGATCACGCTCACACTCGTTGCTACACTTACTCCTGGCTTGTGCTCACACTCGCTGCTACACTTACTCCTGGCTTGTGCTCACACTTGCAACTCTCCTGTAACCTAAACTTTACCTTAGTCTTTATATTAGATTTTCATTTCATTAACTTGTATATCATGATTAGGCAGATTTTCTAGTTTATATGCAAGTTTTTTACTGACTTATAAATACATTAACACCTTGTCTTTCATTTTTCTTTCTATGGTATTGTTGATTACCTTATTGTTAACTTGACAAATCTTCTTAAATCAACATTGGCATTTCTTTCATATCCACTTGTTTTAAGCTATTTTAAAATGATTTGAGGAATCTATTTTGTTAATATTTTACTCTAAATTTCACTAACATGCATTAACATATGATCTTTGATTTAGTGCAGATTTTATTTACAAAGTCACTTAATAATTAATTAATAGTTAGCATCCAACTTGCACTAATTCTATAATTAAATTCTAGTTCTTAACATTTGTAACATTCTTTTTTTTAATAATTCATTGTAAATAGCATAAATATTTCTTTTTGCTTGACTATTTGTCCCTATTCATCCTTCTCAATTGATCTTATTTTGGATAGCCTTTTTCATAATTATTTTCCCATTATGCTAAATAATACATAAAAGAACAAAGACTAATATGATTAGTATTGTGCAAAGGGATGTGCCATGTGGAATTTACCTCTTTTTAATCACATGCCAAAAACGAAGATAGAAAGCTTCCCACCTTAAATATTATGTCATCTTTTTAAGTTGATGTACATTACATAAGATGCTAAAGGCAAACACACATGAGTTTTTTTTAAAAGTGATGTAATTTTCCAGAGACAGAACTAGAAAAATTTGTGATTTTTTTTTTTCATTCAAGGCGATAACAGTCCATACCACACTCTTATAATGCTATGGAAAACACATCCCCAAAGAGCAGTTTTTTTTCCACTTAAAGCCAACCATTTCCACCTACCGAACAAAAACATTAAATGCTCGTGGAAAACATTAAACACCTAAATAATTTAATGTCTATGGAAAACATTAAATATTTTTTATTACATCATTCTCCTCTGGTTGAAGGAACACAACTCTTCAACTGTTTAAGCTCCTGCAACTATTGACCAATGATTCCATCTTCTCCAACAATTTTTTCTTCTAGATCTGCAGTAACCTTGTCTATTACCTTCTTCGCTGTCAAGACATAACAAAACCCTGTTTCCTCTATTTTTACCACAAACTCTTTTGTGGCCAACAAAATCTCACCCTGTCCTTCCTCTTTAAGAGGTAATAAAACAACCTTAACACCATATTTTAGAAAGGTATAGGTGTTCTTTTCTCCATCATGTATTACCTTCCTATCATACTACCATGGCCTCCCTAACAATATATGGTAGGCATCCATGGGTATAACATCACACCAGATCTCATCCTTATAAGTATTACCAATAGAAAATTTAATCAAACACCTCTTGTCTACAACCACTTCATTACCCTTTTTAAACCAGGCTATACGATATGGATATGGATGCTTCTCACATTTCAGACTTAGTTTATCTACCATAACATTTGAGACCATATTCTCACAACTTCCACCATCAATAATAAGTTTGCATACCTTTCCTCCAGATGTGCATCGTGTCTTGAAAATGTTCATACGCAGCCACGAGGTACTATCGTTCCTCTCTGGAATCTGATCTTTGCTTGGCATGATCATTGTCCTTCTCATCATCAAATTTTCACCCACATCTGCAGCAACTTCTACATCTTGTCGCACCTCCTCTGCTTTCACTAAATTAACTCGAGGTTGTTCAGTATACCTCCATTCTTGTCCTTGATTTTGAGGACACTCATAGGCTCTATGCCCTTCTTCACCACACTTATAACACACATATGGTCTACGGGGAGCATTCCAAGTCCTCCCTCTTCCTCTCTTATAAATTCCTCCTCTATTGGGGGTATAGGAACCTTGTCTGGGGACCTCAACCTTTTCTGTCGTCTTTAAGGATTCCCCATGGACAAGATTAAACTCTCCACGCTTTCCCCCATTCTTCCTGAAATTGTTCTTGTTATGTTTTTCCTCTACTTTCAGGACTAACTGATAAGCATGTCAAGCTCATTTTGAATGCTAAATTTTAGACCATTAACATACCTTAAATAAAAGGTTTACAATGATTGTGGCATGGTGGTTATAAGGACAAACTACACAAAAAAACTGTGTAACGACTTTCGAAGCAGACAACACAAAATACTATAACGACCATAAAAGACAAATAACCTACTCAGATTCACGATGATTACCAATTCCACCATGTAAATTAAAAAAAAAACATACCTTAAACACCTAAACAATTTAATATCTATACAAAACATTAAATATTTTTTATTACATCAAAAAAATTACGCTTATGCGAGTTTCTTCTCTATCTACCCAAGCCATTCTTCCACTCATCCCTTTTTCTTCATTGATTTTGCCTTTGCTAAGATACCTAAACCTAAGATTAAATGTATGTCAAATATCCAAACTTATGTCATTTTATAATAAATATTGGTAAATGAAAATTCGTGCCTTCATGTCAAATATTGGTAAATGAAAATTCGTGCCTTCTCAAAGAAAAAGTGTTTTAAGCTTTCCCTTTTACTCGCCTGTTGAGGAGGGCAATAGCCTCAATCAATATTAAAAAAAAAAAAACAAAAACAAATAGGGCAAGCATTGTGTACCCATATTAAACTTTACAAATCTCAACAACCCATTAGTCTTACCGATATTAAACTTAACAAATCTCAACAATCTATTAAAATAAAAATTCAAGAATATGTATCGCAATGGTTTAAGATTTGGCTCTTTTTGGAAGGTCTAAGGTTCAAATCGTGGCGTGGGTGAGTATGTTCATTATTATTAAAAAAAAAAAAAAAAAAAATTGTCTTAGGGATAGTGCAACGGTTTGGGCTTTGGCTTTTTTTTCGGAAGGTTCAAGGTTCAAACCGTGGCGTGGGTGAGTGTGTGAGAGGTGGGTGTGTGTTTATAAAAAAAGTTAAAAGTATAATGATTTTTTTGGCGCGGGTGAGTGTGTGAGGGGTAAGTGTCCACCATGGGGATTGCATTGTGAGGGGTGGGTGTATGTTCATAAACAAAATCCAAAAATATATTGATTTTTTTTTGAGTAATATTTCTTATATACATCCACTATGAAGATTGAACCAGGGTCACACCACCCATAATGCAAGTGGTGTTAATAAATGAGCTCAATATAATTTTAATGATTAATACAATTACTAATGTGATTGTAAATGATATTTATTTATCTAAAAACAATGGAAAGATTTTGATTTAATGGGATTAACATAATTTTTCATTATATTAAATGTTTAATTTTTAATTAATATTTATAAAAATCAACTTTTCTATGTTCCAACTACCTAAGCTACTTTCCGATTTTTTTTTTTTTGATGAGGAACCTTTTATATACAACATATCCGCAACATGTGAGAGGAGAGATTTGAACCTGGGCCTCTCGATAACTGGAGAGTTTTAACTACCCACTTGCTCTCCAACTCCTCTACATGAGCGGATACTTTCCGATTTTTAACCAGCAATTTTTTTTAAATCACTCTATTTTTTCTCTTCTCCATTTTTAAATGTTTTTCTTAAAAATTAGAGATTTACTCGTTTATATTTTCTCATAAAACCATTCTTTTCTAAAAATATGCATGATGTTTCCAATAACAAATGTATCACATGCATGCATTTTATATTGCTATATTTTTTAATACCATAGGACAAGCAAGTATGATTCTTATATAATTAACTAAATAAAAAATATAACAATTTTATGAACAACTTTTTTTAATGACTTTTTATAGAGTTATTTATGAAAACAATTTAAATTTAAGGATGTATATCTAAAGTAAAGGACTTCTACAAAGTACATCCTTAAAGTAAAGGACTTCTACAAAGTTGATTTTCATATTATTCTTATGTATTCTATAAAGTACATCCTTAAAGTAAAGGACTTCTACAAAGTTGATTTTCATATTATTCTTATGCATCCCTCTTAAAAGTGTATTTTTATCTTTCCACATATTAGAGGTTTTTTATTAATAAGTTATATGTGGTTTCTATTGGGCTACTCCTATCAAAATGTTAAAATATTATATTTGTTGTTAGATCAATTAAACCAAATTCAACATGTTTTTCTTTGTTGTAGATATTTTTCATTTCTTTTTCTATTAAATATATTCTTTATCTTTCTTAGAGTGCTATGTTTCCGCAATCAACTCCTCGACATTATTTTCATTAAGAGACAAAATCACACTTGACCAATTACCTTTTAAAATTCGAATTTCACTAAAATGAAGACCAACACCATAATTGGTTAAATTATATGCTACTCAATTTCCTTCTCTATAGGTATGTTGATAGATGATGAACATTAACAATAATATTATTATTTTTATCCAATCTCCACATCCATTTTTGTTGATAGCATTAATGGTAATTTGTGAATCGCCCTCAATTGAAATATATTCTCATCCTTTTTCAATTGTAATTTTAATATGATAAAAAATGTCCTAGCCTCTACATACTTGTGAGTTGAAATCTTATATGATTATGAGTGAAGAGAATTTTGCCCAAAATATTAAAAAAAAACACCATCTAAACTTTCTACAAGAGATACAATAATAAGGTTTCAAACATGAGTGTGATTTTGAGATTTATTTTTAAAAATTATATTATTATTTTCAAGCCATAAATTCCAACAAATAATGACAAGATCAATCCTCCACATAATACATAATGCTTTAGCTTTGAAATAATTAATTCAACATTTCATCAACTCTTTCAATGTTGATGGAGCTACCCAATATAATTTCATATTTAAAAAAAAAGTAACCCCAATGATGTGAATAAAGGAATAATGAAGTAATTGGTTTGATATTTCTAAATCCTTCTCGCACAAGGTGCATCTGAAAGATCCATGGTATCCTCTTCTTTGTAGACTTTCTTGTAAGAATCTTACGTTAAACCAAATAATCAAAGGAAGTTGAGGTTTTAGGGAGAGCCTCTGGTGACCAAACATTATTCCAAGGAAAATATTTAGGAGTATGAAATTTTGATTGCTCTAAATCCTCATATCCCAATTTGATCGAGCATCCATCATTTTTTGATAGATTCCAAACCAACTCATCATTTCCTATAAAAAGTAGCAAATAAAACTCTTGAAGCATCTTTTGAAGTTCACCTGCAATTTGTTTGAGTTCCTCTCCTTTAACCAGGTTACTAATAGAAATTCATATTCTAGAGTTGGTATTCATATCAATATAATATTTTTTGGACTTTTACAAGCTAGGCATGTTTGAGACAATGGTTACCATTTTGATTTAAAGATAAAAGGATAAGGCTTCAACCAACATTAGACCAAATATTTAAATAATTCTCCTCATTGAGTGACCATCTAATATGTTTCTTGACCAATTGCAAACTATCTTATATGAAATTCCATGTTGATGATCCTTTAGGTGGGGTTATTTTCCTAAATAATTTCATTACATCAAGAGAACCTATTTATTTTTTAAGTAATATTTTCTCCCATATATTTCTTTGATCTCTAAATGATCTCCATCCAACCTTTACCCCTAAGGCCAAACTCATAAGTCTACAATTATCCCACTTACAAAGAGGAAACCTAATTTTTTCCTCGCATCCTTTCTAACGGAAGTCTCTTGGAATTTTATCAATTTTTGATGTTATACTTACTAACAATATTGAAAGTGATATCATATAAATACAGATGAATTGCAATGTATTATTTATAAGTTGTAGTCTTCTTGCCATGGTTAAGAACTTACCTTTCCAACCTACCAAAAAAGCTTTCATTCTATCCAAATAAGAGACCCAAAGCTCCTTTTTATTTCCTTTATGAGAGAAAGGAATAACCAAGTAGGTTGATGGATTTTTTTTTAATTTTAAACCTTAAAATATCCATAATAATTTATTGTAAATCTAGGATAATGTTAATGAAAAAACCTAGATTTTGTAGTATTAACCAATTGTTCAATAGCATTTTCATAGCATGATAATATTGATTTGAACTCCATGACCTCACTAGTTGAGGAATGACCCAAAACAAAAGCATTTTCAACAAACTAGAGATGAGATTCAAAGGCACAATTTTTTGCAATTTTGAATACCTTTGATTTTTCCTTCCATTTTTGCCCTTGAGAAATATCTCTCTAATTCCTCTGCAATAATAATGAATAGACAAGGAAATAATAGGTCACCTTGACGAAGTCCACAAGATGACTTAAAGTAACCAATTGGAGAACCATTGATCAAAATAGAATATTTTACAGTGTTATAACAACATTTAATCCATTCATACCAATTGTAATCAAAATCAAAATTCACAAAACCTTGTCATGTGCTTTTTTCATATCTAATTTCATAAGCATACTTAGTTTTCTCATGGAATGAAGAGAATCTATGACCTCCTATACAATGATTACACCATCAAGAATTTGTTTACCATGAACAAAACCACCTTGTTCCTTTGAGATAACATAATCTAGAATACCTTTCAACCTATTTGCCATAATTTTTAAAATGATATTATAAATCATATTACAAAGGCTTATTGGACGAAAATTATCAAAATATTTTGTCTCACCTTTCTTAGGAACCAATGTAATAAAAGTGTCATCGATCTGGTTTACTGTAGTTGTCCTTTTCTAAGCCTATTGAACCACAACCAACATATCACTCTTTAATAAATTCTAAAATTTGAAAGAAAATTGCAGGAAATCCACAGGGCCTACTCCTAGTGCCTTGATAGGATGGAAAGAGAAATTTGTTTCAAGTAGCTCTCCATATATATCTTTTTTATCAAGCTTTTATTTTGTCCCTATGTGATATTTGATTGAATATTTTGTAAAAGCTTATCTTGTGATTCCTTATCTTGCCCAATATTTCACAAAATATTATTGAGATAAGTAATTGCTTCCTTCCTTATATCTTCTTCTTTCTCAATATTTTTTCCATTTGGAGTTAAAATGTTTTTGATGTGACATAGCATGCAATTTTTTATAACTCAATTGAGATGAAAAAAAATATAGGGTTGCTCAGTGGGTAGTTAAAACTCTCCAGTTATCAAGAGGCCCAGGTTCAAATCTCTCCCCTCACATGTTGCGGATATGTTGTATATAAAAGGTTCCTCATCAAAAAAAAAAAAAAAAATATAGGGTTGCTCTGATTTTTTGCACAAATTAGGGTTTACTTTTTTTCTCTTCTCCCATTCTCCCCATTTGCCACCCTTATTTCCACGACAAAATCATGGATTCGTCATAGCCAACTGTAGTTTAGGAACACTAGTATTGAGGATGGATTATTAATTGTACACCATAGCAAATATTAGAGATGGACACTTTAGCCCTTATTGGGCTTTTGTGGTTGGATACGATATAGCAAAAAATGTGTCGCAATTTAATCTCGAGCCATGCTTGAATCAAGCTTTCAGTCTAGCAAATATTTCTATACCCAAAGAGCTAATTGAGTAGAAAGCATGCATGAGGAAGAATTTTTTGGGGTCTATACCAACATTGACTTAATTCGTAGATGGGCTCATGAAAAATGGAGAATAAATGATCAATTGGAGATTGTTGCACTTCCAAAATATTTCTTACTCTTCAATTTCACTCATGAATCTAATGCACAAAAGGTTCTGTAGTTCAAACCATGGTTTTTTGGTAGTAAATATTTTTTCTTAAAAAATGGTACAAAGGCTTTAATTCAGAGATCAAAAACATTCATCTCGCTCCCATATGGGTCCTACTACTGAACCTCCCAATCGAGTTCTAGAATTTGGATGTAATAGCTAGGATCACTAAGGCAATTGGTCTACTTGTTGCAATATACTTGGGTACAAGAGAAAAAAGTAGGATAATAGCAACGAGGTTTTGCATAAATGTAATTCTCTCCAAAAATATTCCACAAAAAAAATTGCTTGGATTTGATGAGGGTGCATGGGAACAAAGGATTGAGTATGAGAACCTGCCGACAAGGTGTAATGTTTGCAAGGTAGTTGGGCATGCAACAAGAGAATGTCCAAAAAGGAGGCCCAACCCTCTACCAAAAAATAAGAATGATAACCAAGACTAGAGAAAGAAAGCTAAGATCCCTACAAAAAATAATGACATTAACAATAGAAAAAAAACACCATTGGCACATTAGATACAATGGTTGACAATGAGCTTGAAGAAGGTAAGTTCAGCACAAATGAAGTTCATGATGAGACAGTCACATCAGAGTCCTAGCCTATGGAAAAAGTTCCAAAAAGTGCCAATCCAAAATTGATAGCATCAACAGACATATTGACCAGGACAAAATTAAAGGAACTAGAGAAAAGTATTACCATTGTCTCACAAGAGAAGACCAAGCCTCCCCTCAAGACAACTAGGAGCTTGAAGAAAATGGTAGACCTTGGAAATGACCTCATTGGAAGGCCTACTGACTCATCAACTAGAACTAGGGAAACGACAAAGGATATTGCGAATGACACATAGCACACCTTGGAGAAGAGTGGGGGTGTTATCACCCCAAGAGAAAGTAAATGAAGATCCAAAGTTGGAATATCAAGGAGTGCAACTCCCATACTACGCAAAGGATTCTAAAAATATTTGCTTAGATAACAAACCAAATATCCTCTTTGTGCAAGAAACTAAAACCAATCAAGAAAAAGATCAAGCCATCAAAAAAAGTATGCGAATATAGGCTGAGATGGAGGTAAAAGAAGTAAAAGGTACAACAAGGGGATTGTGGATCATCTGGAACCCAACAGTCCTTAATGACCAACTATTGTTCATATGTTGTCTAGACTAGTTGTACTCCTTTTGTTTTTGTTATATCCTTGCTATGTCTATGCTATGACTTTGTTGTAACTCAACTGTAACTATGCATATGTAAAGTTATAGGTAGCTACAACTGCAATTTTACAATATCTTTGTAGCAAATTTGTAAGAACTTTTGTAAATACAAGTTTTGGGACCCTGTTTAAAAAACCCCTTATATTTAACCTTACCAATATATATATATATATATATATATATATATATATATATATATATATATATATATATATATATCCTTCCTTGGACCATTTCTCCCTATATATTTGGAACCAATATGACTCCTTTTTCAATGCATTATGATAATAAAAAAGTAATTGTTTTTCTTTCACATAAGAATTGTGATCCATTCCATTGATTTCTACTATCTCTTGTAAAATTTTGAGCTTAGATTTAATTTCCTTCTTTTCTTTAATATTTTTATCAAAATATTTGGCATTTCAAATCTTCATTTGCTTCTTTAAATATTTCATCTGTTGAACAAATTTGTACATATATGATCCTTCAATTTTGCTTCATCCCACCATAACATAACCATCTTGAAGAAATTTGGGCCTTAGAGCCACATATACTAGAAGAAAAATGGCTTTGGATGACCATTATTGGGTAAATCACAACTAAAAAAATGGGCTTGTGATTCAATCCTACTAGCAAAAAAATATCTAAAGTGATTGTATACTTTATTTGTAACCATGTGTTAGATAACAAGAATTTATCCAATATTTATACTATATGATTTTACCCAATGTATCTATTATACCGTGTATATTCAAAACTTGAAAGACTAATATCCCTAGACTTAACAAATGAAGCAAAATCTTACATTGATTTCGATCATCCAAGAGTACCACCCTTCTTTTACAAAGGAGATAGAACTGTGTTGAAATGATCCCAAGAATCCATGGATCACAATTATGAATCATTATTGTGTTTTATAAAAATATGTTAAGGTCCTTCCAACATCTTTCACGAGGAGTAACTATAGTTGGAGCATATATATTTATAACACCATGATGTTTTCCTCTTTCTTGCAAAATAGTCTAGCAACCCAATTATTTTTTGCTTCCAACAATTGTCCATCCCATTTGCATTGTCCCATATTGTTGCAATATTACCTGAAGCTCCTATAGAAGAAACTACTAGACAATCACCTATCTTCCAAATCTTTTTAAAAGCAAACTTGTATTCCTTACTACTTAATTTTGTTTATTATTTTAAAATAAACTCAAGACTATAACAAACTAGTAATTCCTTTTTAACTCTTTTTTATGGGTCTTATTCATACCCATAATATTCCATGATATCATTTTCATCATAATCACTTTTTAAGTTTACTAGTGGGCTTAGCTCCAGTTTTTGTTAGCACTTGTGATGTTTTTATTTGGCTTTCCAAATCAATATCCCTTTTAGTTTCTTTTTCTCTTTGTTCATGCTTCAATGGCCTTCCTCTCTTTTTTAATTCCCACAAACACTTTCATATTGATCAATCTCTTTTAGTTGTCCATATTGTTCATAATGAGACTTACATTTTAAAGATTTATGTTGCCCTAAAGAATATGAAATGCAAGGAATAACCTCATAAACACTTTCTTCTTTGTGTTACCTTAAAAATCCTAAAGTGCACGAATGATCCTCCTTAGTTATTACTTTATTACGCTTCCTTAGAAACATTAAATTTCCCTAGATATCCTCCACATACATTTCTTTATTGTGTTGCTCTTGAAACCCTAAAGTGCAATGAATACACTCTATACTACTTTCATTTTTATTACAAGGAGAAGATTTTATGCTACTTGAGGAAAATGAAGATGATTTACCTGGATTAACCTTGACCTCCTTCACCTTATTCACTTTAAAATTTGCCTCTCTATCTTCCTTTGCACCTTTAACTCCTGTATTTGAACTTGTGCACTGTACTTCCTCATCTATTGTGCCATTTTTTCTTCTAATGGTTGATTTGAATGAACTATAATAGTCTTTGTTATTTGATGATGTAGACATTTTCTTAGGAGTGGAAAATCCGTGGTTTGATCTAGCTTCTCCTATGATATGATCTCCTTGTTTCATATTCAAGTTTGCCTCATGTCCAAAAATTTCTCTCTCTTTCTCCATCATTTTCACTTTGCAATCTCTTGCCATGTGTCCAATCTCATGACATTTATTTTATTGGAATGCAAGGTTTTTATAATCTATTTATTGATCCTATTCTCTTGATTCAAATTTAACCCTAGTGGACTATAGTAAAAGTTTTGAAATATTCATAACAACATATATTTGAGTGTATACAATATGTCTTCTCTCCTTAGTAGACGACCCCTCCTAGATGAACTCCCCTAGAGTATTGTCAATATTCTCCAAAACCTTCTTATTGGTGAGTTGATAAGGAAGTCCAAAAATCCTAATTCACATCGAAAGCCTTTGAATAGTCATCTCCATAAAAAAATTCTTACTTCATGGTATTAAATATAATGCATCTTTGCCCCTAAACCAAAGGCCACTATCTATTGTTTTATCCCTTATTTTTGAACTAGAATAAATAACGAGGAAAAATCCTTTTGGAAGAGAAGTCATGGAGTAATTTGAATTCAATCCCCACTTCTAATTGATCTAATTTTGAGTCTTAGAAAAACTTGGCCAGTATCCATAGAACTTACATATTAACCCTTTAGTTTTAAGAACCATTATATCATATTTGATCATCTCATCCTTGATAACCACTTTTCATGTAGTATCTTCTACTAGATAGGGTTTTCCATAGATTCACTCTTCCTTTTATCGCGAACTAGGGCATCCATACTTTCAACTAGGGGATCTTTACTTCTGACTAGGGCATCCTTACTTCTAGTAAGGACTTTAAAAAATGACTTTCCTACCATGTTACCTAAATTTCCTTCACATGATCCTTTAGTTTTTAAGTTTCTCTTAAGATCTAGAACAAAAAGTGGCAATCACTCCTTGGTCGCACTCTGCTTCCTACTTCCTGCTTATGATTTCTGCTTTTGCTTCTTTGACATATTAGAAGTTAACTCCACAAGTTCATTTTTTTAAATTGGTTGATGGGTCTGAAAAAGGGCGTACCCTTATTACATTATGGCCACATGATGGTATTACAACAACTTGACTATTATGGGTGTATCACTTGCAAGATTCGAACCCGGATCTCCTCCTTGAAAGTCAAGGAATCCAACTGACTAAGGTAATGCCACTTGATGACACCACAGGTTCCTTGATGCTTTGATATTCCCTAATTTTATTGAAGAAATATATGGTTGACCTCCACCTAAAGCTACTTTCTCTTATGTATGTGGCACAATAGAAAAGTGCTCCTTTGAAGCGCCCTTCCATTAAGTAGATTTTTGCTTTCCTTTTTACTACACCTAGAAATCCTTAACAATGGAGACATTATGATCTTCTGACTTCTGGTGGACTTGAATCTCTATCCTTGGAAAGGTGTTGGTTCGGTGACAATATTCAGAGCAAGGTCTGCATCTAAAAGCAATATGCTTATAATCCACCTTCTAGGTTCTAGGTGAACTCCCTTAGTCTAAAATAAATTTTGCATGAATGTTTTTGCTTAAATCAACCTCCACACAAGTACATGTGGTCTTGTATTTTTCTCTTTTTGAATCATCTAGGGAAATAAATTTTTCAATGACATCACTAATTTGTTCAAGGGTTAAAGGTGTTTAAAAATACAAAAACAAATTTGTTAACCTAATCCATATTGGAGTTGAAAGATTTTTCACTAAGGGATCAAAATATGAAAACTAAGGTTTCTTAAAAAAACTTAGTTTCATTACAAAAACAAGGGCCACCACTATAAATAGTTTTCCAATCTTTTTATTATGTAAAAAACAAAATTGAAATCCCTTTAGTACAACAATAAATTTGATTCTTAAGAGGTGATTGATTTTGATGTATTAACTCACTCAAAGTAAGAAGAGTAGGCCAAAAACCATTAAGTCTACAAATCAAGCCTCTTCCAAGGAGCTTAAATGCAAATAAAAAGATCTCATTTTTTTAGATAAACAAAAAGAGGAGAAGATGCTTCTCGATAATAAATCCTTGTCTATAAGAAGGAAGGGAAGCATTACTTCACCTAGAGAAATTTTTTGATCTTTTCAATCGACTTTTAATATGCTAACAAATACTTTTTTTGGAACCATCGCCCAATGATTTTAGGGTTACTATCTTGAATGAAGCTTTACCCAAAAGCTCTAAAGCTTATGGTTCAACTTTTCTTGAAACACGGTCACCATGTAAGACATTGAGCCCACATAAGGTTCATTCAAAGCTTTTGCATGCAACATCAAAGCTCTTACATGCAACATCAATGGCCTTCTATGTTACCTCAAAAACTAGTTTTGGAGTATTTTCCTTAGAAGAGATCAGATCTCCACCATAGCTCTTGCATGCAAACTTAGTGTTTTTTATCTCAATTATTTACCCATTTTGAACAAGATAACAAGATCCAAGAGCTCTAAAGGATGTAATTAGAGTTATATTTTCTTATTTTTCCATATTAAATGTTTGATAATAGTTATATATAAATTTATGATTTGACATTCGTTACAACTATTTAAAAAATAATAATCAGTTACTTATGATTAAAATTGATCCCACTTGTATAACATTATGACCACACAATGGTATTACAAATTGACAAGTATGCATGTCTCACTTAGCAATATTTGAACCTAGGTTTCCTCCTTGAAAATTGAGGAATGTAATCAATTGAGCTAATGTCATTTGATTAGTTACAACAACATTTATCAACATGATATGTTGAAATTAAAATGCACTTAAGATGCCTTATCCTGATTCTTGTTCAACATAATCATTGTGGTTTCGAAAAGAAAATACTTAAAGCATAGTTTTACAAGTGCAAATGATTTGAAAAATAAAAAAATGTTAAAAAGAGTTAAAAAGAAACACATTAGGAATTTTTTTTGTTACTTATAAAAAAAATTTCAAGTAATAAATACAATTTTAAGAAAACTCAAGATTTGGGTTTATATGTTAGAACTTTGTTCTAACCATTATTGATATATAAATCATTACAATTACTATTTTCCATGTGATCATAGAATAGTTAATTAGCTTAAGTGTCTATTTTGTATGTGGCCAATCATGAGCATTAGAGTTAGAGTTAGAGTTAGCGAGCATCTATATAATGGAAATGTATAGTAGAAAAAAACATCTTGTATAATTGAATTGTGAGCATTAGTCTAGGAGGTTGCCCCCATGGAGTGGCATTGTGATACTTGTTTCTATTAATGTAGTTTCTCTTTTTACTAAGTACATTTTTGCTCTTTGCAAAAATCTCTCTTTTATTTTGATTTATATAAATTGCATTCAAAGAACATCACACTGTAGTTTTGAATAACATCTATATTGAACTTAATCTATAAGAATCATAGAATCCTTTTGAAAAACATTAAGAATACGAAAGCATTTATGTTTCACATGTTGATTGATATAGTGCACGAACCCACACACTCTCGCACAAAATTGTGTTTGTTATTGTTGTCTTTAAAATGCAAATTTCACAATGGATCAATCGCTTTTGCTATTACAGATCAAACATGATCAATTTTATATGCATGACTCTTTTTGATGCAAAAGTTAAAAAAATCAATCTTCAATAATTTATCTTAAATAGTGCAAAATCATTTCAAAATATGATCCCCTTATCATGAATTACACTAAATTGCCTATTAAGTTGTAGTAGATAGATAACGTGAACAATTTACAAGTCCTATTTTTTAATTGACTATATGGAATTGAAACAGACCCACCCTTATTACATCATGACCACATCACCACAGAATTTTAACAAACTACATAGATTTGAACCTGGGTCTCCACCTTGAAAGTCCATGCTTTTAACTACTTGAGCTTATACCATTTGATTATAAATTTTATTTTTACTATTTTTTAATCTCTTTATACATAGAATTTATATCCAAATACCAACACTACCCCATTTCTAACCTTATTTCAACATCAAGAAAAGCTATCAGTTCTTGCTTATTTCCAAAAGAGTAAACATCCCATTGAAAGCTATATCTTGGTTGGTTCGCAAAACATGGAAACTAGCCATTTTAAACAGACTTTAAATAAAGAATTTCTTTTGAAGAAGAGATGTCAGATCACAATATGAATAAATAAAGGTGAAAAATCCCACCAGAATAGTTAAGATTTCCAATATGCTAAGATAATGAATTAAATGATAACTAGTGAACTACATGTTTACGTATGCTCATTGGTTGTCCTTGTCAAGCTGTTTCAAAATATAGGGCATTTGAGGTTTAAATAAGAACCAACTTCAATTTACTTTGCAACATCAATCTGTTAAATCAGTTTTTTACAGATGTTGATTTCCAATCTCGTATATTCTCACTTTGACTCTAGACATCATTGTTAAGACTTCACACTTTCTTATGACTGTAACACCCATTAGATCACCTGCTCACATCTCCATTTAAATAACACTTTTGCAATCTAGCAGTATCACACATCATTGTGATGATCATGCCTAAGTAGGACTCCAAGTCCTATTTCTATTGTTTTGTATTGCCTCCATTCACTTTGCCAATATATTTGGTTGTTTAGAGTGGAGGTAAAGGCCCTAAGTTGGACATCCCCTGTATAGATGTGTGGCATAAACTAAACATCCTCCACTACTATAAACTTATGTAAATAAAACTCACAAATTAAGTTTTTCTATTCTTCAAGGTTGTGTAAATATGCATCAATAAAAATTTGTTCAAAAGATAGGTCATAAGAAAGGTCAAAACATATTCTCATTACCTGGAACCTATAATATTTTTCTTTAAGGACCAAGCCATAAATTCTAGTAGGTCTCCTACACTGTACCTTCTATTTTGCTATGTGAAATAGGTCTCTCACCTTGTTCTACAGGACTATAATTTCTTTTATTTATCTTTTGTTTTGCTCTTTCAATGGCTATAGTGCTACAAGATGTTCCTATAAAGCATGACATCTGACCATCCATCTTCCTAATGTTGCATTGTGCTCTATCAATGAAACTATATTTTGTTGTGGTAAAATTATTGGTGGAGCATTAGGGATTGGAGGTATTTCATGTTGTACCCCAATTCCTATAGTCTGGGTTATAATTACAGACTCTATAATCACTTGTTTAACTTCCTCTTCAATTGGTATATGAGATTGCCCTACCCCATTCTAGAATACTAGAGTTACATGTATTGTAGTGTTATGCTTTGAAGTTGTTGTTTGTATGCCCTATTGTGTTGAAGCATATGTCTATGGCTATTATTCTAATTCATCTCCTTGTTTTTGATGTCCCAAAGAAATCTCCTATATTGGATGTTCTAGAGCCCACCTCTATGCCAATGATGGGTCTCTTGAAACCTATTGTTACTCATGTTTTGGAGCATCTTCATGTTACCTAAAGCATTCTCCTTCACCCATGGGCTCTTTTCCTACCCTTCTAACAAATACCACTTCCTCTTCTATCCTTCCTCTATAGAAATAGTCTCCATAAAATGAGTAGAGGGGGTTGGATCATATTCTACAATAGTGAACTCAATTTTGTCAGGGTGGTGTTTTCACTTGTTGGGCTTGTTCTACCAGATTAAGTAGAAATTTGGTTGCTTCATTACCTTAAATAGATTTAGGTGTACTTTCTTATCCTCCCATTTTTTCTTTAACTCACAAAGTTCTTATAGCAGTTGACAAATGTATTTGTCCTTCTCCTTGATCTTCTATTTTGCCTCCTTTATCTATTTTTGCTATGTTTTGATGATTACTCTTGCAACCTTCATGGGGTCCTCTGGCTCCATTGGTGCAGTTGCTTCCTATTCTAAGGACTCTGAGGAATAGGTAGGTAGTGACATTGGTGGAGAATCCACCTCCATTGGTATTTCTATTTTTGTAGGACTTTCATCATCCTCCTCATCCACCTAAACTAGTTCTTTTCCTCTTTGTTTTGAGGGCTCAAGGGGTGTTTCCTGTGTTTCCTAAGCAACTGCATGTTGTCTCTACCTTAAAATCCTTCTAAGAGGGAGTGATGTTGATGTAGTCTATTGTGTCCTCTATTTTTGTGTGTTATTTTGTTACACAATTTTCTCAACCTATTTCCTAGCAACAAATCTAGTCCTTCCTTTTTGAGTTTGTTGATGCTAGTGCTCTTCCTCTATGGAAGAAGAGTCCTTCTAAACAAAGACCTCCTTTGTAGAGGATGATTCTACTTGAGCAATATTTTTCTCTGTGTCTGATTTAGAGGGTTCCTGCTAAGCAGAGATATCTACCTAAGTAGATACTTTTATTTCACTTATTTTGATGACAACCCTCCTAGTCTTCCTCTCTGTTGTAGGGGTTGTTTCAATTTTTCTTTTTTAATTCTTATTGACCTTGTTGTATTAGGTGTTTGTTTACTAGATGAGGAAGGATTCTCTTTATTTTTAGATATGGCCCTACTTCCAAAAAAATTAGCAGAGGCTTCTTCCCTACTGCTAGTCCCTTCATTCTTCTTTTTTTGAGCACTCTTACCAGGGGTATGATTTGTCCAAGGCTCAAAGAACCTAGAAAAACTCCTAGGGTTCCTTTTGAAGTGGTGTTTATAAATCAATTTTATTAGGCGATGGTGCCAAAATGATCCCTACACTACTTGATAATATTTTTCCATATCATGCAGAGTCTAATGCAAATACAGAGGGATGTTTATCCAAAATTTAGGTTTTCTTACACCATTCCTTAAGTGGATTAATATTTTTATATGTTGCCTGAATAGGATGACAAACTGACCTTCATAGGTTAGGTATCAAACCACCCATATGATGACCTCATACTAGGACTTTAAGGTTAGTTTATATTACTCCCTTGCATATTCGATTGTTAATATGTATTTGGGGCTTAGGATCCCCATCTTCTTTGAAAAGTTTTACTACCTCAAGTATGGTTGTTTTAAATGATTTAACCAATTCTATTCCTTCAAGAGGTAATTTAGAAATCTGATTGAGAATGGTAGGAGTTACCTCTATACGCATTCCTTTGATAGATACCTTGTATTTCTAAAGAGTATGGAGAATTATGCTACCAATATCTCTAAATAACTATCAAATTTCTATAGAAATGCCATCCGTCCTACTTGCTAGAAAATCTTGATGATTTTTGGATGGTGTTGCAGCTCTTCTATATTATCTGGCTTGGCCTTCCACTTTTGACCATCCATATTGCTTGCTATACATTCATATTTGAGCTCTATAGCTTAAATTTACCATTTTTTACAACTTTTGTTTGACACCCCTATTTTTTCTCTTTCCTACAATTTATGTTTGATGCTTCCTATGTATTTGTAGGGTAAGGTTTTTTTGAAGCATGTGTTGTGATGATTACAAAGTACTTGTGGCTATTATGCCTAAGCATGGTGACATGCTCTAAAAGATAGCACAAATCCACTAACTAGTATACTAATTTTGCATCTCCCCATGTACTGATTGGATGTGTGGCACATGGTAATTCATCTTCTAAAAATTTCAAAATTTGGCATGAACGAGGGGTGGTGGTTGGAAAATTCTTTTGCATCATGGTGATAAGGCCATTTTCCATACAAAAATACATATTATTGATTTTTAAGCCAACAACTCAAATAACTTGGTTTATTTCCCATGCTTCAGAAGTTTTTGCCACATTCACCTCATTTTTTATTGCCATATTTTTATTGAAATTCTGCGATTATAGGGCTTCAGGGTGGTGGCTGATTGTAAAATATGATAGGATGTCATAGACCATGAGATCATTACAAGATCCACCACATGTGGATCATCAACTTTTGCATGATGTGGTTGCAGACTATTGGATTAGAAATAAGTACCGTAATAGATAGAGGTGGTAGGCAACATCATGCTCTACTCATGGCATCACACATTTGATTTTTGTTTTCTAGGACACATGGCATGCCAATTTTTGAATGGTTATTTTTTCCCGTGCATGTCCAAATTCAAATCTGACCTGCTTATTTTGTGGCCTTTTCATTTCAAAGCCCTGATCATTCTGGAGGATGGTCCTTCTAAAGCATCTAAAATATCAGAGTACTTGTTTTGTTTACTTTTCAATATGTTAGATTTGAATCTCTCATGACTGAAGGTAGGATAGGATATCTTTTGGGGTGACTAGTAGGGTATTTCATGTTTTTACCAATTTTGTACATAGTTATGCCAAGCATTTTAATTACTATTCATGCAATGTCAAGGCTAACTATTAGTAAAATTAAAGAAATGCATACCTTACTATCTTGAAGGATTCTTCTGCATTCTTTGGATTATGTTGCTAATTGTGTAGGCTTCTAAAATTTGAAAACATTACATAAGTGTAGTAAGTGAAATTTCTACAATGATGAATATTCAAAAATGCAAACAAGTTAGAAAATGATTTTCATGTAAGCCTTAACTCAATAGCACCTTAGAAAGGTTTTTACTATTGAATTTTTCTTTCATTATTTAGAAGTAGTTGCCTTTCTAGTTTTCAACCTTCTTCTATAAATCATTCTTTTTGAAGGATTTTTATCATTTAGAATTTGTGCCAAAAGAGGAAACCTCTTCTACCACACATAGGTTAGATTGTGAAAAGTGTAGAGCAAACTCCTCCTTTGTCAATGGTTTATGGTACACTCGTAAACAATGCCCATTTACCACTAATTTCCTCCTTGAATCATCAATAGGATAAAGGTGGACAAATCTATTGTCGAACACTTCTTCAATTTGATATCGATTGAGCCATCAAGTTTATAACTTCCTAGGAAAATCAACATACCGAGAATTGAACAATAGTGTCGAGTCTCTTGGTTCATATCTGATACTCTTAATGTGAATATCATACCTCATTTTTTGCTATTATTGAATGATCTCTATCTGGTGAAGTGCCTCTAAGATAAGTTCATCTAATGCATTCAACTATGTAATTCTCTCTTGTTGTACCTACGACAACTCAATGCCAACTTCTAAAGATGTACAAAGTGTTAGTAACTCAAATTCAATTGGAAAAAGAGGTTTCTTACCATAGACCAATTTGTAAGGTGTAAATCCTATGGTGGATTTCCATGTAGTGTTGTAAGCCCAAATGACCTTGGGTAACCTGTTCATCCAATATTTCCTGTGATAAACCACTATCTTTGTTAGAATATTCTCTAATTCTATATT
Organism: Wollemia nobilis; assembly: GCA_028583015.1. Lineage (NCBI taxonomy): Eukaryota > Viridiplantae > Streptophyta > Pinopsida > Araucariales > Araucariaceae > Wollemia > Wollemia nobilis. Next base: position 307,794 of record JAQPPZ010000104.1, on the reverse strand, counting down.
TGTAACTTCAACCTGACCATGTGCTTGAGGGTGATAGGGTGATGATTTATTATGTTTAATTTCATACATTTTAGTAAATGCCTCTATAAATTTAGATGCAAATTGGAGTCCATGATCTATAACAATAGATCGTGGAGCACCAAATCTTTGAAATATTTGAATGTATAGAAAATCAATGACCTTCTCTTCTTGAGCATGTTTGAAAGCACGTACTTTGGCTCACTTTGTTACATAATTGGTACACACAAGAATGTGTTGTTTTACTTGAGAAGGTGGGCCAATGGATCCAACAAAATATAATGCCCATCTCTCGAATGGTTCTACAACCACTTGAGGTTATAAAGGTATTTCATTCATGGCAACTGGTTTACCCATTCTTTAACATGAATCACAATGTCGTACATACTTCTTTACATCTTTATGAAGTGAGGGTCAATAATAACCTATTCCTAAAAAATTTCTAATAGTGGTTTTATTGAATAATGTCCTCCAGATGGTTCATCATGACATGCCCAAAGAATTTCATACACCTCATCTCATTGAATATATCGATGTAAAATATAGTCAAGTCCACATTTAAATAGTAGACCATTAATCCACTAAAATGATGAGCTTTGATTCACCAATCATCATTTTTCCTAAGGAGTAAAGTGAGAGGGAACTTTTCCTATTGCTAGGTAGTTGGCAATGTCAGCAAACCATGGTGATTGTGATAAAATTACAAATAACCTCTCATCAAGAAAAGAGTCCTCTACTGGTTTATCCTCTCTTATGATATTTAGTCTAGACAAAAAATCAGCTACTACATTAGTTTTTTTTGGTTTATCTACTATAGTGATGTCAAATTCTTGTAATAGTAGCAATAATTTTATTATTTGACCACTAACTAAAGGTTTTTTCATAAGGTATTTGATTGCAGAATGATCTGTATGAACAAATACTTGATATCCTGTGATATAGTGACAAAATTTGTTAATGGCATATACTACTACTAAGAATTATTTTTCGATAATAGTATAATTATCATTAGCTTCTATTAAGTTTTGGCTAATGTAATAGATGACATAATGTTCTCCATTTTCAACTTGGTCTAGAGCTGCTTTGATTGCAATGTTAGATGCATCAACTTGAATGTGAAATGGAAGTTTTTAATTTGGACCGTGTAACGCAGGTGTAGTGATCAATTTTTCTTTTAAAGTATCAAATGCAATTTGATACTTTTATATCAATATGAATTATGAATATTTAGTTAACAAGGCAAACATAGGGTTCACAATGGTACTAAAGTTTTGAATGAATCAATGATAGAAGCCAATATGTTCTAAAAGACTTCTAACATTTGTTTTTGTTTGGGGTGCAACTTTTTGATAATCTCAATCTTCTTAGGATCAACTTGTATCCCTCTAGATGAGATGTGATGTCCAAGAAAAATACCTTCATCCATCATCATAAAAAAATTGTTAGGGTTTAGGGACAGATTGTAAGTTTCACATCATGTCAAAACCTTGTCAAGATTTTCAAGAGTTTCATCAAAAGTTTTTCCACATATTGTGAAATCATCCATGTAAATCTTGACACAATAATTGGTCAAGTCAAAGAAAATAGTAAGCACTTCTCATTGGAAAGTTTTTAGGGCATTGCAAAGTCAAAAGGGTAAAACCCTATAAGCAAATGTTCCCCATGGGTAAGGTAAGGTTATTTTCTTCTGATCTTCAGGTGCTACCTATATCTAATTATAACCACTAAATTCATTGAGAAAACAAAATACTTATTTCTAGTAAGCATGTTTAACACTTGATCTATAAATGGTAATGGAAAATGGTCTTTATGTGTAGCTTTATTTAATTCTCTATAGTCAACACACACTCACAGTTTTCCATTTTTCTTTGGAACAATAACCAATGGTGAAACCCATCGACTATTAGAAACAAGGTAGATGAATCCTACTTCTAGCATTATTTTATTTCATATTTCAAAATATCATGTAAAGTAGGGGTCAATATCCACTATGGTTCTCTTACAAGCTTAACATCCTCTATATAAATCTTATGAGTACATATGTCTAGATGAATTCTTGTCATGTCTTTGTATTCCCATGCAAAAAGCATTGGGATGTCAACTCAATATATTAAACAATTTTTCTTCTTGGTCATTTGTCAACCAACTATTGATATTTAAAAATTTTTTGGTTGTATTTCAATTTGTTTTGTACTAGGTTGTATCAAATTGATTCCTTCAAAATTTCTTATAAATGAGTTGAGTGGGAAATGGTGTGGTAAAAGAGAATGGAAGATCCGAGTATCTTTATCAAAGGCAATTCTTGATGGTATTAAATATGATATAGGATAATGAAAAGATGAGAGAATATGATGATGCCAACCATGTGGTAAATTAAAAGAACTATCTTATATTGGAATTGATGGTAGTGGTTCAAGTTCTTGTTCTTAATCCTTCTATAGTAAATGATTAATAGTGACTAGTTCATCTTTCAATCTTGAATCATACAAATTATTCATCAGGATAGTTTCTTCTTTGAAGATAACTCTCTCAAACAGATCCAATTATTTAGTGTGATCTTTCACAATTATTGTCTAAAGAAATCTGTTATGCTGCCTTCTCTATGCAAGGTGGGAAAGCCCTCGATCCTGATGGCTTCCCTCCTATTTTCTTCCAAAGGTTATGGGATATTGTGGGTGAGGATGTTGTTTTTGCAATCTAGTATATGCATCAGAGAAAAGATATTACCAAAGATGTCAAGTCTACCTTTCTGGCCCTCATTCCTAAGGTTAACAATGTTCATACCCTCACTGATTTTTGCCCTATCAGCCTCTGTAATGTCCTTTACAAAATCCTCACCAAAGCCCTTACCAACAGGCTCAAAATCATTCTACCCCACATAATTGCCCCTAATCAAGGAAGCTTTGTATAAGGGAGGATTATAATGAACAACGTTATCACCATCCATGAAATCATTCATTCTATATCCAAGAGTGGCAAGGTTGGATTCCTCCTTAAGATTGATATGAATAAGGCTTTTGACAGAGTCTCTAGGAGATTCATTTTCTCTATCCTATCTAGTTTTGGTTTTCATCTTGAGTGGATTACTCTCATTAAGGAATGTATCTCTACTGCCAATTTTTCTATTCTGTTCAATGGGTCTCTTGTAGGGTATTTCAAGAGCTTCAAAGGGCTGAGATAGGGTGACCCTCTCTCACCCTTCCTCTTCATCATCATTGCTAAAGCCTTAGGTAGAACCCTCACTTATGCTTGTTCCAAAGGTGACATATTGGATTTAAACCTGCTTCCATACTTCAACCCATTTCCCATTAGCAGTTTGTTGATGATACTATTTTGGCCACCATTGCCTCTATTCCCCAAGCCCAATCCATTAAATTGATCCTCCTCTCGTTCGAGGCTATTGCTGGTCAAAAATTCAATTTTAGCAAAAGCAAGATTTACTTCATTAATACCCCTACTAGACACAAAGCATGCATTACTGCCATCCTGGATTGTACCATCATTGAGCTCCCAACCACTTATTTAGGTTTACCTCTTTTCGTTGGCCCTTCAAAAAAGTCTCTATGGAATTCTATCATTGATCGTATTCAAAAGAAATTGGCCAGTTGGAAAGGAAGCCTTCTAATCCAAGCTGGTAAGGCCACTCTTGTTAAAGCCACCCTCCAAAGTATACCTATTTTTTTCCTCTCCATATTTTGTATTTCGGTGGAAATTTACAATAAAATTGAGCAACTTCAAAGAAATTTCATGTGGTCTGGGTCAGAACTGAAGCATCGTATTCACTTGGTCGCTTGGGATCAGGTCTTCTCCCGAAAGGATCATGGAGGAATTGGGCTCTAGAAGGTCCCCAATATGAACATGGCTCTCATAGCCAAGCAAGGATGGAGAGTCCTTACCAGTGAGAATTCCTTGTGGGTCTCCATCATGAAAGAAAAATATCAATGGCATGATAGCAATTTCTTGGAGGACCCTTTTCCTATTTCTGGTTCAAAAGCTTGGAATTCTATCCTCAAGTCTAAGGAGATTCTCAGGAAAGGCATACACTAGAAATTGGGTAACGATGCTAAAATTAAATTCTAGAAAGACCTTTGGATTGGAGACCAGCCCCTAAAGGATCGTGTAAATCTCATCTGCTTGAAACCTATCATAGACGTCCTCTTTAGATCCAAGGTATGCCATTTTATTCAAAGTAATAGGAATTCCTGGAAAGTTTTCTCTATCGATGGTCTATCCAGTGATCAATGTCATGCTCATTTCATGTTATCCAATTTGCTACATCTCTATGTCATTCCTCATATTCCCTCTAAGGATGCTATCCTGTGGGCTCCTACTTCCTCTGGTCTATTCACTGTCAAGTTTTCCTACTCTCTCACTGAAGATCAGTCCCCCCTTGGTTTCCCTCCTCGCTCATCTAGAAGAAGCATCTCACTCCCAAAGTGAGTTTCTTCTTCTAGTTGGTCGTCCAGGATAATATCCTTACCCTCCTAAATCTCCATCGTCAAGGCTTTTTATTCTCTAATCACTGTTACCTATGCCTCTAGATTGAGTTTATGGTCACCCAAAAAATACTTGTAAAAGACTAAAATATTTATTGCAAGACCTAATTGACAATGGTAATTTAGAAGTGGAAAGTACTCCTCAAAACCCTAATCCTCTAACAAATATGCAAACACAAAGCAAGCACAAAATGCCAATCAAAATCTAGATATCTTCCAAAATCCATTACCCAACCATGGTAAGGAAGCAATGAATCAACTGGATTACAAAAGTGTACCCCATCCAATGTGTTATATGGGAATGATTGGTAATCTCCTACCACCACAACCTTCACAAAATGTACTTGTGCCTACACAATCTATGATTACAATCAAGAATTTTCAAGAGAAAGAACCTCAACCTTTATCTCTTGAACATATAGAAAGTGAATCAGAATCAGAGGTAGATATTAGTTCCTTTCACTCTAATAGCTTGGAAGATGAGTCAGGACCAATCTTACCTATTACAAATTTGTTAGTTCTTGAGGAACCATTTCCAAGAATGCTAACAACTCACCCATCTTCACGTCAATTACTTCCTATAGAGCAAGCAACAAATCATAGACCTACATCCCATTTGATTCAACTCATCCACTTCACCTATTACTACACAACCACTTCATCAACCAAATAATATAGTAGGTACGATTGGAGCCATAACTAGACAACAAGCTCAAGCTCAGGCATCTCAACCCCAACTACCTATAGCTCAACCAAATGATATCGCTCAACCACCTTTTGTCTTGAAGGTGCCTCATAAAGGTAATAATCTAGCCAAACCTTAGCAAAAGACACCCTTTGATATCAATGAACAACTAGCTAACACAACAACTAGAATTTCCCTTCTCGACCTACTCAGATCTTCCCCCATTCATAGGGAAGAATTGATGAATACCTTAAGTCAAATGATGGTACCTCAGGATATAGATCCAACCACTGTGGTTAATGTTGTAGCCTCTCATGGAGTAGACTATATTGATTTTCATGATAAAGATATTCCTCCTCAAAGTTTGCACAGGGATAATCCTTTGTATATAACAACATTAATTGGGGATGTTTGTGTTAAAAGAGTGTTGATCGATAATGGATCATCTTTGAATATTTGTACTTATGAATTTTTTAAGAGGTTTGGATTTAGAAATGAGGATTTAAGGAGAACCGATATGATCATCAAAGCCTTTAATGATGAAACCCAAGAATCTTGTGGTGTGATGTCTATCCCACTACAAGTTGGTCCTAGAATTTTGGACACTTCCATTTATGTTGTATCTTGCCCAACATCATACAACATTCTTCTAGGATATCCTTGGATTAATGCAATGAGGGCAGTCCCCTCTACCTTGCATCAATGCATGAAATTTGAATTTAAAAATCAATTGGTCACTATTCATGGTGATCCTAGACCTTTTGAAATGTGTGCTATGGTTGAACCTGTTGATGTTCCCTTTTGTCCTACTCTATCATCATTAGCACCTACTTCTTCTAACTCATCCTTACCAACACCTGATCAACCACATTCTTCTGACACATCTCCACCTTCTAGCACCAATGATCCCTCTACATCATATCCTCTTAAAAGATGAGATACTACATGATTTATCCACCATACTAGCCCTAGTTGAACATGCTAATTTTATTGTACAAGATTCTATCATCTTGTCTCGATTACCACCATCTCCACATACAATAGGGTTACCTCGCAAGAAAGAAAACATATACCATGTTGGAAATTGTACCTTAATTTTTGTAGGGTATTCTACAAATGACATTATCATTGATAGAACGGGCTTAATATTTGATGAAAATAGTTTTTCCCACTGTTATTTTTTAGATAGGTATAATATTTCCAAGAAAATCATGTGTGACATGGGTTATAGGGGTAAAGGCCTAGGTCACCTAGAAAATGGTATACATGAACCCCTTGATGCCGAAGAGTGGCCCGCACGATGTGGTATTGGTTATATTTCCACAAAATACCAACCCTTCCCCTTCGATGATGATGATCACCTTATCACATATGAAGAATATTTAGAAAATCAGAAACACCTAAAAGATATCAAAAGGGATGAGAAACTCCCTTTTCCCTCCCATTTTTATTGCAACATGCTTTCAATGGTTCATCCTAAAATCATTGCCACTCTAGATGAATGTGTGGAAGAAGATGTATTTTATGACATCACACCTGATGAAGTCATGCAGAATGGTTTCTTCTTTGATGGATCCATCCCATGCATAGCCCATGTTCAAACATTGACTACACAAGATGAATTGGTAAAACTATCCCTAGAAGAACTTCAAGAAATGGGTGTTTCACCTACTCCTCCGAATTTTGAAAGGGATTTGAGCATTGTAGTAGAAGATATTTTGAAAATTAATATTGGCACTAAAGCCAATCCCCACATGGTTAATATAGGAGCCACTCTAAGTGAAGGATAACAAGCTTGATATCTGAAACTCCTTACCAAATATCCTAATATCTTCGCATGGGCCTATGCATATATGCCTAGTTTAGATCCCTCTGTAATCATGCACCATTTAGTGGTCCATCCTAATGCTAAACCTGTAAAACAAAAGCTTAGGAAGATGCATCCTAAAATAGCATTGCTAGTTAAAGAAGAATTACAAAAGCTCTTAGATGTGGATTTTATCCAAGCCATCGACTATTCTGATTGGATATCCAACATCGTTCTAGTATCTAAAAAAGAGGCTAAGAAAATTAGAGTATGTACTGATTTTAGGGACATCAATGCCGCATGTCCCAAGGATGATTTTCCCCTCCCTAATATGGATCAAATTGTTGATTTTATAACTGGGAGTGGGATGTTGTCCCTTATGGATGGATTTTTAGGATATAACCAAATTCGTATAGCACTAGAAGACCAACCCAAGACTACTTTCATTACACCATGGGGAACTTTTTGTTGGAAAGTAATGCCCTTTGGTCTAAATAATGTAGGTGCAACTTATCAATGAGCCATGACATATGTGTTTCATGACATGATGTATGACATCTTGCATGATTATGTCGATGATATTATTGCTCACTCTATTAAAGAGGAAGGTCACATCCTTGACCTACGATGAGTGTTTGATAGGCTTCATGAATACAAAGTTCATCTAAACCTAGATAAATGCATTTTTGGGGTTAAATCTGGTAAATTATTGGGATTTATCATTTCTATGCGAGGAATAGAAATAGATCCAATTAAAATTGAGGCTATCATAAACATGCCACCATCGAAGAATTTGATAGAGCTTCAAAGTTTACAAGGTAAACTTCAATCCATTCATCATTTTATTGACAAATTAGCAGATAAATATCAACCTTTTCTTAAGCTCCTTAAGAAAGGTACTCCTTTTAATTGGGATGATGAATGTCAAGAAGCCTTTGAAGCTCTCAAAAAGTACTTACTTACACCACCAGTGCTTGTCCCTCCTAAACCAGAACACCCCTTCATCTTGTATATTTCTGCTTTAGAGCTTGCATTAGGGGCAATGCTTGCCCAACATGATGAGGAAAAGAAAGAACGAGCCATTTACTACATTAGCAGAACCTTAGTAAGTTATGAAACTCATTACACCCCCTAGAGAATATTTTCTTAGCTATTGTATTCTCTACACAAAAATTGCATCACTATATGCTTAGTCAAAGAATATTCATCATAGCAAAATTTGATCCATTACGATACTTGATGAGTAGACCTTACTTATCAAGATGAGCAACAAAATGGATTCTCACCTTGAGTGAATTTGACCTAACATTTATTGGTCAAAAGTCCATTAAAGGGTAAGTTATAGCAGATCAACTTGTTGTCGCTCCTCTTGAATCGACTCATCCCTTAACCATAGAATTTCCAGATGAATGTCTTAATTTAGAGGATGATCAATCAAACTCTTGGTCTCTATTCTTTGATGGCACCCATTGCATGAGTGGCGTAGGTGCAAGCATTATATTGGTGTCTCCATAGAAAAAACTTATTCCATTATCTTTTAAACTCCAATTTTCTTGTACAAATAATACAACAAAGTATGAGGCCCTAATCCTTGGCTTACGAGCGACTTTAGCTTTAAATATTAAAATCCTATCAATTTTTGGAGACTCACAACTCGTGGTAAATCAAATTAATAATGTATACCAAACCCGAGATGAGAAACTTTGTCCTTATAAAGAATTTATCCAGAAGATTATGTCCTTTTTTAGAAAGTCACTATTGAAGCTATCCCTCACACTAGTAATCATTCTATGGATGCTATGGCAGCAATTGCTTCTCTCATTCCTTTGGAGTTGGATGATGATCATGCTACTATCATTATTCATCAACTCTAAGAACCTACCTCGCTAGAATATTTCTTAGCACCCTTGGATGTCTTTGCAATTGAAGAAATATCATCAAAACCATGGTATGCAGATATCCTTAATTTTCTCCAGAATGGCTCACTTCCAGATGGTCTAGATAGGAACCAACATAGACTTCTACGTAAATGAGTTGTTCACTTTGTTATCATAGGAAATACACTTTATAAAAGGTCTTTTGAAGGTATCCTTCTAATATGCCTCAACCTAGAAGAATCCCAAAAGGCACTAAGAGAAGTGCATGATGGATCTTGTGGAGGCCATTTTAGTGGTAGTGCCATAGCCAAAAAGCTCCTACAAATGGGTTATTTTTGGCCCTCCATGGAGAAGGATGCCAATGATTATGTGCATCGATGTGACAAGTTTCAATGACATACAAATCTTGTTCACGCTCCTGCTCAAGATCTTCAAGCCATCTCTTCCCCTTGGCCCTTTTCTAAATGGGACCTCGACATCATTGGGAAGATTAATCCGATTTCATCTGATGGCCATAAGTTTATCATAACAACAACTAAATATTTTACCAAATGGGTAGAAGCCATGCCATTGGCTTCTTGCATAGGGACCCAAGTCTCTAAATTTATCTTTAATCAAATCATCTATAGATTTGGGATCCCCTCTACGCTTATCTTCGATAATGGAACTTGCTTTAAAAATAAAGACATTAAGAAGCTTTGCATAAAATATAAAATCCAGCATAGATGGTCTACTCCTTATTATCCATAAGGAAATGGCCAAGTTGAAGCATCTAATAAAACTTTAATCAAAATCTTAAAAAGGTTGGTTAATAAGTCGGGTCGAGACTGGCACATACAATTATATCCAACCTTATGGGCTTATCGGACCAGTGTTCGAACCCCTACAGGTGCTTCCCCTTTTGTCTTGGTCTATGGCATTAAAGTCATTTTTCCCTTTGAACTTGAAGTACCTTCTTTAGGAATTTTACTTCAAGATGCTGAAGTAGGAGATGAATATCATGTTGGATGATTAAGTCAACTAGAATTACTAGATGAAAAGTGCATAAATGCCTTAGAGCATCTTTGCGCCTATCAAGAAAAACTTAAAAGATCATACTCAAAGAAATTTCATACTAGATATTTTGAGGTTGGTGACTTAGTTCTCAAAGAAAATTATAAAAACACCAATGCTCGAACAGATCTCAAAGGTAAATTTCAACCAAATTGGTTAGGACCATTTATCATAACCACTAAATTTGGATCAGGTGCATATCATTTGGCCACATTAGATGGAAAATATCTTAAGGAGCCAATGAACATAATGCACCTTAAAAGATACTATGCATAAATTCATGTCTCACCATTGTACATAATCATCTTACATTTTGTACATAAAGTATTTGTTGCATGTAGTTCATTCTATAATTTCAATCATCTCACATAAATCATCTATCATATAGCTACATTTATTGCATGTCCATAATTGGTTTTGGTCCAATTGCATATGGCATATAGTCACATCCAATTATTATGTTGTTTAAATATTAGATAGATGCTATCAAATTCATAGTCAATCTTGGTCCTTTTTTTGAAGAAATTAAGAGTTTACCTTGAACCACTCACAAGATTCATATTTTAATAAAATCTTGATTCTAGATATTGATTAAAAATCTCTCTTGAATCAAAATCACACCTCTCCCATTAAGAAAATTTTGAGTCTTGGGAATTGATTCTACCACTTTTGAACCAAAACACATTTACACGTTTTAATATAATTTTGCACAAGGAAATATGATGCTACATAGTAGTCCTTACCCCTTAAGCAGAAGGTTTCCCTTGCTATCCTGTTATACCCATGGTCTATAATACTGAGAATTGATAGAAGGACAAGCCCCCCCCTAGAAAAATCAATAAAATCCCTTACTCTTCCACTAAAATGAGCAAGTATCCCCCCCCAAAAAAGTAAATAAATCCTCTTGTTCAAAAATGAGCAAGAATCCCCAATCAAAGGAATCAAAAGAAAATAAGGTGGTAATGAGCTTGAATCCCTGGAATTACTTAGTTATTCAAAATCCTTGAGATGATACCCATTACAACAATAGTTTGAATGAAACCCACCTAGAAATAGGGTATTCTTATGTGTGGCGACATGCCTATCATTAGTCAAGTCTAATCGTATATAAAATCAAGGTAAATGAATCCATTATTTGCACACACAATGATTCTTAAGTTGGTTTGCATCATTACCTCACTCAAAATTGGTAAATGAACTTCATAAGCACACACATTTGATCCTTGAGATATTTGCATCATAATTAAGATCAATATGGGAAAAGAATGCATAAATCACACACATTGGTTCTTGATAAACTTGATTTCATCTCAGAAATGACCAAGATCCTCTTTGAGTTTTGATTAGCTGAAGTCACTATATCTTCATGGATTTGTATGACTATTAGCATAAGCAATTGACCCTAAAATTAATTAGTCTTGCATCTCATATCTACCACCTTAGTACAATGCATTTTTGCTTGTTTCATCATATTGCATGATTGCTTGCCATATACAAAAAAATTACGTCAATCATACATAAATGCTTGGTCATGTAGTTGCATAAAGACTTTGCGATGATGGCATGAGATAACCCTAGTAAGTTTTTCTTCATTTTACTTCGCACTAGGAATCTTATGCCTAGCGCAAGTCCTCTATCCTTTTTTCATGCTCAATCATTCATACTATGTCTTACTTCCCTTAAGTTTTAATCAAAATTAATCTTAAGGTCACACATTACTTATCACCAATCATATCACTTTCAATCAACAATTTCAAACTACTTTTGGATCATAACCCTTCAATGTCAGCATAACAACAAAACCTCACACAAGATTCGCTTCATGACCAACGCGAGGGGTAGCCTCCATTTATGGTCATATACAAGCATACATCCTCGAGGTCTATTGTTGACTGATCAAAATTGTAAGGGTATATTTCCCAACACACTTTCTTCTACAAACAATTACATTATACTGCATTACAAATATCAATTATATCAAATCACACTCCACTCTTCTACAATGGTATCTTGATTAAGCATGATAAAAAGTACATTAAAAATCAAACATGACCATAAGCATCATTCATCATTCATTCATATAAAACAATTTACATATGCATATCATAAAGAATAAAAAAAATAACATGATAGTGGATATATATATAGATATAAATATAAATATAAAGCTCGTATGCCATAATAAAAAAATTGGTATACTCAGCTATCAGAGAAGACACTACAAAACAAAAACTCAGTGCCTCATCTCAAGGGGCTCTTGACCCTCTAGAACTATTGCCCTCTTTAGGTGGTGGCCTGGGTGGATGCATCCTCACAGGTTGATTCACTATCTGAGACTCTGATGGGGCATAGCTCACAGGCCTCATATGTGGTGGTGGCTCCACCCGTTGCTCCATGAGCACTAGCTAAAAATAGGGAGTCTGGTAAAAACCCTCTCACAATGAAGCTCCCTTCAGCTCTATCTTGAGGAAGTGAACCATGATACTACTAGAAGAGTGCATTGATCCACATATTGAGGACATAGTCCTCATCTATCAGGACTGAGACTGCATATGCTGTGGTTGAGCCTTAGCTTGTGCAAGTTGTTCTCATATTTGCACAAGCTCAGCCTACACCCATGTAAGATGATCCTATGTCTAGGTAAGTAGTCTATTATTGTGCAAGTTGAGCCTCTAATGACTACATACAACTTGCTTATATCGATATCTAGTCTAGCTATCTCTATCTATAAAGCAACAACCTCTCCTATGCTGCTTATCTCCCCAATATCCATATTAATGCCCTTCCTAGGTGAGTCCTATCACTGTGGTGGTGACACCTATTGCTATGGTGGTGACACCTTCGGTTGTGGTGATGAAACCTGCTGCTGTGATGGTAAACATTATTGTTGATGGATACCCTATGATGATTGTGGGACATGATAATTTCAAAATCTATGTCTCATCCCCTGCCTACCTCCAAGTGCACATCCTCCCCTTACTCAAGTTTGTCCTATCCATCCACACTAGGGAACCTCACCTAATCTCAGTCTAGGACCACCTTATTGTACCTCTCTAATGAGTCATCATCCTAACTACCTATATTAGCCTAGGGTTTCCCATTGGGAAAATATCAGTGATCCTCGAAGGATAGATCCCAGTATACCACTGGTCATAACTAGTCGTAACTCTTATATTATCCACCCTAGGATCTGCATAGAGGAAGTCATTCACCTCTAGCCCTCTAAAGCGAACTATGTCTGCTTCTCCTCCCATAGTGGTTGGATCCTTGGTCACTCATCTATATGAGATATCCCTTACCTCTAGAATATTTTGAATCAACTCAAACTATCACTACACGATCAAAATAGTATAGCTCCATATCTCCCTTCTTTTACTGTAGTCATTGGATATGTCACACATGAGCCAAATCTATATGATCCTCATCCTAGTATGGCACCATCCTCCATGGTTTCTAGGTGATATTATAAGGCATAAGCTCATATATCACCCACCTCACAAAATTTAAATTGCCTACCCATGCACTGCACTTTCCCCTCATAGGTGCCCATCACTGGTCGTTGTTGGGGATAAAACACTGGTTAATTTTGTCCTATATATGTCACAACCCTCACATTTATCTGTCAAACTAGGGAGCTCGTAGACTTTTGAAGTGCCACAGTTAATGTTAGGGTAAAATAAGGTAGTGTATTGCATTAAACTACGTGGGGTTATTACATTTACTTTTCTATGTAATTATGTAATTACCATGAGATATTTTCCTCATGGTTAAACTAGGTAAGTACCCAAATATCCTATGTTAGATATTTAGGTTAGTGTTATGGTTAGAACTCTCTACCTAGGTTAGTAGTTAGCTACACGTCTCTCCTACCATGTTGGTTAGCGAGATAGATGTTAGATTAGTTAATTATTATTGTTATTAATACTTTAGGCAATCTATTGTCTAAGCTAATGTTCAATTTTATTTTGTGAACTTACCTTCGGACCTACATTGGTATCATTCACTAAGGAGGAGAATACGAGCTCATGCTCTTTCCCCATCAATGCAGACTCCCACGGAGCAGATGAGGTTCTCGACGTAGGGAGTCCCTCATGGAGCAGCCGCGGTGCTCGACGTGGACTCTCCCTCACGAAGTAGCCACAATGCTTCAACCCTAGCTGTCATAGTCGACACAGCCAGAGGGCCCGTGTGTTGGTCCGTAGACCTGGCCATCACAGTTGATGTAGGCCAAGGGCCCACGTGTTGGCCCACCGACCTGGTCGACGCAGGCCAAGGGCCCGTGCTCCCCTAGATCGAACGCGATCGACGTCCCGAGGCCATTCAACCTTGACTCACGTAGGCCAAGCAGGCCACGTGGCCCACTCATGGGAGAGCAGAGAGGATAGGAGCACCCTCCCCTCCCTGAGGACATAGAACCAAAATTTGAGATCTAAGAGGGAAGGTGACCCTCCAATACCTGACCAACATGTGGACTGGATCGAAGTAGATTGGACCCTGGCACGTACCCCGAAGGACACGTGGATTGGATCGAAGCAGACTGGACCCTGGCATGCACCCGAGGTGCTAACTAGATAGGACAGAGACCAGACACATGGTAGAAAGCCACTGGAGGACACATGGTAGACAACCACTGGACAACGTCGATAGGACCGAGACCGAACAAGTGGCAGATAACCACTAGACGCTGATTGGACTCGACTCGACACGTGTCACATCGCCACAGGACTGACCCGAAAAAAATTGCCTCCCCCTGGCACCACGTGGTAGTGACCAAAATGGTAGGCAACTTTGGTCGATTGCCCAAAGGCAATCGACAAATAAGGGGAGCCCTCCGCCTTATCAACCACATTGCATCCCACTGCGGGATGCATGTGGGATATAAATCCTGCAATTAAAAAAAAAAAAATCGTCGCCCACAGAGATTAAAAGGCACATTGTGTGCCTTAGTTCCCATCGGGCGCTTTAGCCCGACCGGTTGATCGGGTCGAGCTAAGGCCCTAGGCGGGGAGTCCAGGGTTCGACTCCCACCGGGAACAGAAGGCATTTTTTTTGCCTTCGACGATTCCAAGGTAACTTCAATTTTTTTTTTCATTTTTTTTTGCATTTTTAATTAAAGTTTTTTTCTTTTATTATTTTTTTAATAATTTAAACTTGAATTTTTTTTTTTTGTTAAATAAATTTTCATTTAAAATATTTAAGTTGATTTATTTAAAAGATATATATTTTTCATTTTTCATTATTAATTAAAATGATTTATTAAAACTTTTCTTAAACTATTGCAAATTAAAAATTAAAGAAATATTTTTGCAACTTTGATATTTAAAGGTGCTAGTGTTTTCTCACAAGATGGAGATATAAGACATAGCAAGAGCACATTTTTTTTTTGTTGCAAATTAGACAACTCTTCTCAAACCTTGTTCATTTAGCATACAAGAAAGGATCACACTTGATTTTTTTTTGCAAATTAGACAACAAGGAGCCTGAAATTTTTTGTAAAGATCAAAAGTACAAAGAGTGCATTTGTTTTCTCCAAGGAGACATAATACATAAAATTGCACATCTATTTTTTTTTGCAAAATTGAGAAGACTTTGTAACCTTGGGTCCATAAAAACTAAGTCGTGTGTTGACTAGTTCTGGAAGCCTTTCAAACGCGGGTCGTGTGTCGACTTGTCTTGAAAGGAGTGCTCTAAATTCTACATTTTGTAAACATTAAGGGGGGATAGAAGTCATTTTTTTTATTCTATAGTTTGCAAAATTTTAACGAAAAAGAGGGGATATTTTAGAGTAAGAAAGGTGCATTCTCGATTTTACTCGACACCTTCTCTTAAAAATTGCTTGTACTAGGTGCATTTTCGGTTGCATCCGACACCTAGAGTGATACAAATTTGGGTTGCTCTCATGTTTTTATTATTGCACTAACACTCATGTTTTTGTGTGCAATTAAAAAGTCAAATACAACATTAAAAGCAACATTTCACAAAACCCAAACTTCACTCAACAACCATGCTAAACTTTGCATAGGTTAAAACAAGTATTTTTTTTACTCCCCATCAAAAGGTCAAAAATTTAAATCACCTTGATTCACTCTCTTTGTTTGGCTTAATAACCTCAAATTTTTCATCCTTCTTTAAGGGTGTTAAAGCAGGTGCCATTAAATATCCTAAAGGGAAAAATCAAAAGTTTTTTAACAAACCTACCCCTGTTTCATTTGCTCTATTTTGTTTGGCTTAAAATTCCTCCAACTTTTCATCCCTTGGTAAGGGTGTTAAGGCAGGTGCCATTAAATATCTTATAGAGGAAAATTGAAAACAACTTCCATATACTCTTTTGAGGGTATAGTGCAAGATATCACCATCTTAGTCCTATCAAATTTAAAACCTAAACCATGGCCATGATACACAAGTATCTCACCGAGAGCCAACTGCTCAAAGGTTCAAATTATTTAGCTTGGAAGACTAAGATGAAAGCTATCTTAACTGTAGAGGAATTGTGGTCAATAGTGGATGGAAGTGTCACTAGACCTCAATCACTTGGAGCAGATCAAAGAGACTTTGATAAAAAGGATAAAAAACTATCTTAATGATCTTGCTTGCTATCACTGATGATATCCAACCTCATATCAGTGAAGCTACGACTGGTAAGGCAACATGGGATGCCTTAAATACCATATTTGAGGGGAAGAATTAATCAATGATTCTTAACCTTCAAATACAACTTCATACTTTACATATGAAATCAAGAGAAACAATAGAGCTATTCCTCTGCAGAGTTGCAGAATTGAAAACAAAACTGCAATCCTTAGAAGAGAAAGTGGAAGACCAAGTCTTGAACTCAATAATTTTAAGAGCTCTTCCAGACTCCTACCGAACGTTGATCACCTCACTACAAGTTTTTGGTAGGACAGTAACTTTTGTCGAGTTGGTAAACATGCTTCAAATAGAAGAAGCTAATCAACTTCAAAGAGATTAGGCATCCAACAATGCTCTTTTCTCAAAAAGACAAGGTGGTAATAAAAAGTGGAATCAACAGAAAGGTTCTTCTTCTAATCAAGAAAAGGGTAAAGACAAAGAGATTCCGAAGAAGAAGCAGTATTGTAAGATTTGCAACAAAGACACTCATGAAACCAAAAGATGTTGGTTTAAGAACAAATCACCCAATGAATAAGGAAACAAAAAGGGCCAAGGCAAACCTAAGAACAAGAACAAACAACAAAAGGGACACATTGCAGCTGAAGATTCTAGTTCAGATTCTGAGAGAGCACACAAAGTGCTCATGGCACATATAGATTCCTCCCACAAGGACTCTATGTGGTACATATACTATGGTGTTAGTAAACATATGACTACGATAAATCTTGGTTTGTAAAATTTGAGGCTCGAGAAGGTAGACCGATCACCATTGCTGATGATCAGACCTATTGAGTTCAGGGAGAAGGAAGTGTTTTTGTCTCCATTCTAGATGGAGAATGTAATATTCAAAAAGTTCTTTATGTACCAGGATTGAAAAATAATCTCTTGTCAGTTCCACAAATCCTGGACAATAACATGACTGTCAATTTTACAGTGGACAAAGAAAAGAAATGTTGCTTTATCACTCAAAATAGAAAAAAGATAGCAACAGGTTCATACAAACATGGTTTGTGTGTCTTAGATGCAATTACCTCTACCCATACTACAATGGCAGTATCCACAAAATAGGCCACTTCTCTTTGGCATAAGAGATTTGGGCATTTGAGTTCAGGATATTTACTAGAGTTGAGTAAATATCAAATGGTGAAAGGACTGCCTACTCTTTCATCTACTTTGCTAGTGTGCTCTGATTGCTTGTCAGGAAAGCAACATAGAGTACCTTTTGAACCTAGCTCTTTTTGAGCTAAGGTACCTTTGGAGTTGGTTCACACAGATTTGTGTGGTCCCATGTCTACCAGTTGTGGAGGAAAACGATATTTTCAATTGTTTGTCGACGATCACTCACGAAAAATGTGGGTCTTCTTCTTGCAGTTGAAGTCTGAAGCATTTTCCTATTTTCAACAGTTTAAAACTCTTGTTGAGAAGGAATCAGGATGCTTTATTAAGATCCTCCATTTAGATCGAGGGGGGGAATACACATCTAAAGAATTTTCCTCATTTTTATAGACACATGTGTTAGTCTTACAATGACACTGAGAGGGGGGGTGAATCAGTGTAGCTCTTTAAACTTAAATTCACAGCTCTTAAAACAGAAATAATGAAACCTTAAAACCAGATAAAGCAAGTATCACAAGAGAACATCACACAACACAAGATTTAACGAGGTTCACCAATGTGGCTACTCCTCAAAAATTGACTGCTTGGACTACCATCCAAATCCAGCCTTTGCAAAGCAACAACTTTACAAACAATTTACCAGCACCCACTGGAAGGAGCACCAACCCCTGATTTATCTGCACCAATAGAAAGGAGCACCAACCCCTGATTTACCAGCACCAACCCTTGATGCCAAGCACCAACTTGGACTTCAATTCTGAAACTAGAAGATTGATAGTAAGATACCTTTGCTTTTGCAAGACCCACGGTCTTCTTCACCTTTGCTTTCTCTGTGCACTCTGCTTTCTCTGCGCAATCACTTCGCACACTCTGCTTCGCTACAGTCGAACTTCACGATCGTCTTCTCCCTTTTGCGCACTCTACTTTCTTTGCAAATTTTGCACTTAGCATGATTCGACACGACTTGCTCTCTGCACATAGTGACCGTATTTCACACTTCAACATATCTCAAATCTCCAAACAACCCTCCTTTTATAACAAAATTTTTGTGATGAAAACCCTAATCTTAGTCGGCTATAAACCCTAATCTTAGTCGGCTTTCATGACAATTGTAAACCCTAATTTTAGTCGGTTGTCATCGGTCTTCGTTGGCTTCAACTCAACCATGAAAATACAACATGTCACGATATCGTGACACTTTACTTTCTCTCTCTTTCTCCTTGCTTTGGCCAAAATACATGCGTTCCCTTTTAAATACATGTCGCGATATCGCGACACTTTTTCTCCTTGCTCTTTCTCTTAGCTTTGGCCCATGAAAATACATGTCGTGATATCGTGACACTTTCACCTCTCCTTTCTCTATTCCTTTGTATAAAATGAATTCACGATATCGCGACACTTTTGTTATTCTTCTTCTTGAGTCACGAAAAATGCGACATGTCGCGATATCGTGACACTTTTGCTTCTTTCTTCCTATCCTTTTGAGTCAAAATGCGACATGTCATGAAATCGTGACACTTTCTCAAGATCTTGCTTTCTCTTTTGTCATGAAATCATGACACTTCGACCTTCAAGTCTTCTTCTCGCTTTTGTCATGAAATCGTGACACTTCCTTTCGTACTTCACTTCTTTGCTTTTGTCATGAAATCGTGACACTTCTGACCTTCGAAGTCTTCTTCTCTGATTTTGTCATGAAATCGTGACACTTCCTTTCGTACTTTACTTCTTTGCTTTTGTCATGAAATCATGACACTTCCTAAGTCTTCTTTTCTTTTGTCGTGAAATCATGACATTTCTTCCGTACGCTTCCTCTCTTTCTTTTAGTCATGAAAATGTGACATGTCACGAAATCGTGACACTTTTCCAACTTACTTTCTCTCTCCTATTTTAGTCGTGAAAATGCGACATGTCACGAAATCGTGACACTTTTCTTACTTGTTCTCTTTCTTCGAACTTGTCGTGAAATCGTGACACTTCTTCCTGCTTTCTTTTTCTTCCAACATGTCATGAAATCATGACAGTTTTTCCACTTGCCTTTTTCTCTTCCAACATGTCGTGAAATCGTGACAGTTTTTCTACTTTCTTTCTCTTCCAACATGTCATGAAATCGTGATAGTTTTTCCACTTGCCTTTTTCTCTTCCAACATGTCATGAAATCGTGATAGTTTTTCCACTTTCTCTTTCTCTTCCAACATGTCATGAAATCGTGATAGTTTTTCCACTTGCCTTTTTCTCTTCCAACATGTCACGAAATCGTGATAGTTTTTCCACTTTTTCTCTCTCTTCCAACATGTCACGAAATCGTGATAGTTTTTCTTTCTTTTTCTCTCTTCCAACATGTCGTGAAATCATGATAGTTTTTTCTTGCCTGTCGTATATGTCGCGATATCGTGACACTTTTCTTACTTGTCTTTTTCTTTGATATTTTGCATATGGGCCACTTCGGTCTTCTTGGAAAATCACTGTACATACTCTGAGTAACCTTTGAACTCTTTTCTTCTACATCTGAATAGCTTTTGAACTTCCTGTCCACTGCATCAACAGATCTATCCGACCGTGTTGACAACAATGACAATATCGTTGTCGCACCTTGCTCAACAATCTCCCCTTTGGAATTGTTGGCAACACATGTGCAATTTCCTGTAACTCTTCTCCCCCTTTGACAATAATACCAAAGGGCTACCGCAGACTCCCCCGAGTCCATGCACAACATTCTCAGGCACAATTTATTACACTTAGCAAAAATCATGAACATGAGCAAAAAGATAATCAAATACTTAAATGCTCCCCCCGAGAATGTGATCCCCGTAGCTAGTCAATTCTTGGGAAGTGTGACCACTCCCAATTTATTGCGAAGGTACTCAAAAACTTCCTTGGGCAATGGTTTTGTGAAGATATCTGCTACTTGCTCTGTAGTTGGAACAAAATCCAACTTAACCTCACCTTCCGCAACTTTCTCCTTCAAAAAGTGATACCCGATAGCAATGTGTTTTGTGCATGAATGCATAACCAGATTCTTGGAGATGTTAATGGCACTGGTGTTATCACACTTAACTGATATTGGCTCACCGAAGCTAATACCAAGATCTTTCAGGGTTTGTTTCATCCACAATACCTGCGTACAACATGTTGTCGCCGCAATATATTCTGCCTCTGCTGTCGATAAAGAAACCGACTCTTGTTTCTTACCGTGCCACGCGACCAATCTGTCTCCAAGATAGAATGCACCTCCACCGGTACTCTTTCTGTCATCTACACATCCTCGCCCAATCTGCATCTGAATACGAAATAAGGGTGAAGTCTTTACCTTTTGGATACCATAACCCATACTCCATAGTACCCTTGAGGTACCGAAGAATCCTCTTCACTGTTGTCACATGAGTCTCCTTGGGATTAGCCTAAAATCGTGCTACCATGCATACTACCTACAAAATATCTGGTCTGGTAGCTGTCAGGTATAGTAAGCTTCCAATCATAGATCTGTACATGGTTTGATCAACAGTGGAGATTTTTCATCCTTGCTCAACTTGCAACCTGTCATCATGGGAGTGCTAACCGGCTTACAATCCTCCATTGTGAACTTTTTAACATCTCTTTCACATATTTAACTTGAGAAATAAATATGCCCTTCTTATTTTGATTAACTTGCAACCCGAGGAAATACGAAAGTTCACCAATCATTGACATTTCAAATTCTTTCTGCATCTTATTTGCTAAATCTTTACATGACTCATCTTTGTTGCTGCCAAATATGATATCATCTACGTATACAACAAGAACAATAAGATGCCCATTTTCTGTTTTGACATACAAATTACTATCCACCATACCTTTCTTAAACCTTTGTTGAGTGAGATAGTTGTCTAGCCTTGCATACCATGCTCGGGGTGCCTGTTTTAAGCCATATAATGCTTTCTTCAACTTGCAAACCAAGTTGGGATCATCACCAAGTTGGAAACCATCTAGGTTGCTCAATATAAACCTCTTCTTCAAGTTTCCCATTCAAAAACGCTGATTTCACATCCATTTGATAAACTTTGAAATTCTTGTAGACCGCTAAAGCCAGAAACATTCTAATTGCCTCTAGTCTAGCTACTGGTGCAAAAGTTTCCTCAAAGTCAATGCCTTCAACTTGTGCATAACCCTTACATACCAATCTTGCTTTATTTCTGACTACCTGTCCGTCTTCATTCAATTTGTTTCAAAAAATCCATTTAGTCCCGATTATATTTTTATTTGCAGTTCTAGGTACTAACTCCCAAGTTTCATTTTTCTCGATCTGATCTAATTCTTCATTTATTGCCTTCATCCAACTTTCATCTTTGCTTGCGTCGACAACATTTTTGGGCTCAATGTTGGATAATAGAGAGTAGTTACTTACTACTCTTCTTCTTGTCTGAACACCAACTTTGGGGTCTCCAATTATTTGCTCTCTAGGATGATTTTTCTGCTAACTTGCCTGTTTTGAATTTCTTATTTTCTTCCACTTCTGAATCACAACTTAAATCATCTCGAGTCAATTTTTTGTATCTTTTCCATTTCGTTTTCCTCATCTCCTTCAATAACCTCTTCATAAATTGGGTAGTTCGTTTCATAGCTAATTACTCGTTCTCTACCTTCATCAAATTTAACATCGACACTCGTCCACAATTTTCTTTAGCCTCTTGTTGTAGCATTTGTAAGCTTTGCTTTTTGATGAATAACCAACAAAAATACCTTCATCCACTCTATCTTCAAACTTACCAAGATTATCTTCAGTTCTTTTGATGTAGCACTTGCTGCCAAAAACTTTGAGGTATTTTGTTGTTGCCCTTTTACCGAACCACAACTCATAAGGAGTTTTGCTTTCATGTGTTCTCAGCATGTACCTATTTTGGATATACACCGTAGTATGGACTGCTTCTTTCCAAAATCTGTCTGCTACTCTGCTTTCAACCAACATAGTCCATGCCATTTCCTGCACTGTCCTGTTCTTTCTTTCTACCACTCCATTCTACTGAGGTGTCCTGGTTGCTAAAAACTGTCTCCTAATACCGTATTTTTCATAGTACTCTATAAACTCCTCTGAAATGAATTCTCCTCCTCTATCTGATCTTAAACATTTGATCCTCTTTCCTGTTTCATTCTCAACCTGGTTTTTGAAAATCTTGAACATATCAAAAGCTTCTGATTTATGCTTCAAGAAAAATATCCATGTCATTCTGGAATAGTCATCAATGCACAACATAAAATATTTGTCACCATTTATGCTTTGTGTTCTCATGGGTCCACATAAATCAGTGTGTATTAGTTCCAAAGGTTTGCTTGTGTAGTACTCTTTTGTTTTGAATGTGACTCTAGTTTGCTTCCCCTTTTGGCATGAAGCACAAATGTTGTTTGCAGTGTTTGTTGATGGTGGGAATATCTCTCACTGCCCTTTTTGAGGTGATTTTTACTAGATTATCAAAACTGATATGACCGAGTCTCTTGTGCCACAACCAATTTTCTTCTTCCTATCCAATAAAACAAGCTCCTTTTGAAGTCTCTGAGAGCGTGTACAGGTTACCAGATGTCCTTGATCCAGTTGCTATCAATTTTCCACTATTTGTTTTTCTGACTTCACAACCCTGCTTCATAAAAACTACTTCATGACCTTTATCACAAATCTGACTTACGCTCAACAAGTTATGTTTCAAACCATCCACAAACAAGACTTCTTCTGACTTAATTTTTCCATCACTAATTTTAACTGAACCTTTGCCAACTATCTTAGCTCCATCATTATTTCCAAACTTTATCGAACCACCTTCATATTTCTGTAACTTCTCAAATTTTTGTTTGTCACCTGTCATATGACTGGAGCATCCACTATCAAGTATCCATGGTACATATTTATTCTGTGCTTTAAATGTTGTTTGTACGATTAAGGATTCCTTTTCTTCCTTAAGTCACTCTTTTCCTTTCCACTCCATTTTGATAGTAGTTTTGGGCTCTTGTTTTGCCTTTCCCTTATCAGTAGCTTGTGCATGTTTTTCGAGAAGTTTTCTATTTTGTCTCATCCTATTTGGTTGAAATTTTCTTCCCTGAAACTGATTTGATGCAAATGTACTTCTACAGTTTCTTGCAATGTGCCCAAAATTATGACAGTTATAACATTCTACCGTATAATTCATCAGAGGAGAAAAAGCATTTCTACTGGTGAAATTCCTTGGTCTTACATTATATTTGCAGTCTGAGATTTTATGTCCATAGCCATTGCATTTAAAACAGAAACCAGAAAAGGGATAATTGAACCTGGGTGATGGTCTTTGCCATGTTGCCGTAGGAGCCATAGGTCTTCTTCTTCTTTGATGTGTGACATTGGTGAATCCATCATTGTCAATTCTCCTTTCGTGCCTGGCATTATTGCTTTCTTTTGCATGAGACATTTTTCCTTGATCAACCTGTTTCTTATCTTCATTCTTTATGGATTCTACATTTCTGGCCTTTGATCCATTTGATGATTCTCCTTCGATGAAACCCAGACCAAATTTGATGCCTGCAGGCCTTTGGTCATTTATGATCTTATCCAACTTCATAGAACTTTCTTCACGTTTGTGATAACAACTAATTTTCTTATTCATCTCTTCTAGCTGCATTCTTAAACCAACAATCTCTTCTTCTAGCTTGCTGCAATAATCTATTTTCATGGTTATTTGCACTTCGAGATCTTCGAAGATTTTCTTGGATTCTTCTATCTATACTTTCAAACTGGTTATGATTTCATTTGCATCCTCAAGCTTTCTTGAAATTTTCTTATTCTTTTTCTTTTCTATCTTCCACTCTTCAAGTGCAGAGATCAACTCACCTTCTAGATCTACTTCAGCCTCATGGTTTTCACCACATACTTCAGAGTTCACTCCTTCTTCCTTTTCTGATTTTACTTCTTCAAATGCCA
The DNA here is from genome assembly GCA_028583015.1 of Wollemia nobilis. Lineage (NCBI taxonomy): Eukaryota > Viridiplantae > Streptophyta > Pinopsida > Araucariales > Araucariaceae > Wollemia > Wollemia nobilis. The sequence continues at coordinate 283,196 of JAQPPZ010000104.1, read as the reverse complement.
TGAAAAGAGCTTCACCTGTTTCCTCTTCAGAATCCTCACCGGAGCTGTCTTCTGATGAACTGGCATTCTTGGAGATGAAACTTTTCTTCTTGAAGTTGCCTTTTCTGAAATTCATTTTCTTCTTCCAGTCACTTCTTTCTTGGTGCGATCCTTCATCATTTTTGTTCTTCTCTTTAAGTGGACATTTAGTCACAAAATGCCCAATGCCTCCACAGTTGAAACATTTAAATGGTAGCTTCCCTCTGTATTTTCCTTTTCCCTTTTTTAGTTTTCTAACAAAGTTTGCTTCCATTTCATCTGATGTCTCTTCTTCCTCGGACTCTTGTTTTGTGTTTTTATTTTTAAGGGCTTTAAAAGCCGCTTCTCTGTCTGTGGGTTTAGATCTTCCTATCCTCATCTCATATGCAGTCAAAGAACCATACATCTCATCTATACTAAAATAATTTAGATTTTTAGCTTCTTCTATCACTGAGACTTTAGAATCAAACCTTTGAGGAAGAGATCTTAATACCTTTTTCATGATGGTAGAGTCTTCAATATCCTCGTCGAGTCCTCTGATCGCATTAATGATTCCATTAACTCTCAGCATATATGCCTCAATGTTTTCATCATCATTCATTTTTAATGCTTCGAACTGAGCTCGATGTGTCTATAACTTGGCCTCCTTGATCTTATCATCTCCTTCATGAATACTCCTCAGTTTGTCCCATATCTCTTTTGCCATATTATAACTCATGATCTTTACTAGTTCACTGTCTGCTAATCCGCACATGAGAGCATTTTTTGCTTTTGAGTTATTTTCAAATAGTTTCTTTTCGTCAGCCTCTTTTGGAGGAGTGATGGGTATTGTGTATCCACTAACTATTGAATCCCAGATGTCGTATCCCAAAGCATAGAGATATGTCTACATCTTGATTCTCTAGAATGCGTAATTAGATCCATCAAACAATGGTGCTTTGTTTGATGAGAAGCCTTCACCACCTGCCATTGTGTTACTTCCAAGATCACCCTAGCCGGTTAAGCTTGTACAGGAACTTAGCTCTGATACCAATTGTTAGTCTTACAATGACACTGAGAGGGGGGGTGAATCAGTGTAGCTCTTTAAACTTAAATTCATAGCTCTTAAAATTAAAATAATGAAACCTTAAAACTAGATAAAGCAAGTATCACAAGAGAACATCACACAACACAAGATTTAATGAGGTTCACCAATGTGGCTACTCCTCAAAAATGACTGCTTGGACTACCATCCAAATCTAGCCTTTGCAAAGCAACAACTTTACAAACAATTTACCAAAGACCCACTGGAAGGAGCACCAACCCCTGATTTATCTACACCAATAAAAAGGAGCACCAACCCTCGATTTATAGCACCATCTGGAAGGAGCACCAACCCCGATGCCAAGCACCAACTTGGACTTCAATTCTGAAACTAGAAGATTGATAGTAAGATACCTTTGCTTTTGCTAGACCTCGACTGGTCTTCTTCACCTTTGCTTCTCTCTGCACTCTGACTTTCTCTCGCAATCACTTCGCACACTGCTTCGCTACAGTCAAACTTCATGATCATCTTCTCCCTTTTGTGCACTCTGCTTTCTTTGCAAATTTTGCACTTAGCATGATTCGATATGACTTGCTCTCTACATAATGATCGTATTTCACTCTTCAACATCTCAAATCTCCAAACAACCCTCCTTTTATAACAAAATTTTTGTGATGAAAACCCTAATCTTAGTCGGTTGTAAATCCTAATCTTAGTCGGCTTTCATGACAATTGTAAACCCTAATTTTAGTCGGTTGTCATCGGTCTTCGTTGGCTTCAACTCAACCATGAAAATACAACATGTCGCGATATCGTGACACTTTTTCTCTCTTTCTCTTCTTGGCCTTTTGCCAAAATACAACATGTCGCGATATCGTGACACTTTTTCTCCTTGCTCTTTCTCTTAGCTTTGGCCCATGTAAAATACAAATGTCACGATATCGTGACACTTTCCCTTCGTCCTTTCTCTATTCCTTTGTCGTGAAAATGCAACATTGCACGATATCGTGACACTTTTGTTATTCCTCCCTTCTTGAGTCAAAAATGTGACATGTCATGATATCATGACACTTTTGCTTCTCCTTCCTGTCCTTTTCGAATCAAAATGTGACATGTCATGAAATCATGACACTTCCTCAAAGTCTTGCTTTCTACTTTTGTCATGAAATCATGACACTTCTGCCTTCAAGTCTTCTTCTCTACTTTTGTCATGAAATCGTGACACTTCTACTTTCGTACTTCACTTCTTTGCTTTTGTCATGAAATCGTGACACTTCGACCTTCGAAGTCTTCTTCTCTGCTTTTGTCATGAAATCGTGACACTTCTCTTCGTACTTTACTTCTTTGCTTGTGTCATGAAATCGTGACACTTCTTAAGTCTTCTTTTCTTTGTCGTGAAATCATGACACTTTTCTTCGTACGCTTCCTCTCTTTCTTTTGTCGTGAAAATGTGACATGTCACGAAATCGTGACACTTTTCCAACTTACTTTCTCTCTCCTATTTTAGTCGCAAAAATGTGACATGTCACGAAATCGTGACACTTTTCTTACTTGTTCTCTTTCTTCGAACTTGTCACGAAATCGTGACACTTCTTCCTCTTTCTTTTTTCTTCCAACATGTCATGAAATCATGATAGTTTTTCCACTTGCCTTTTTCTCTTCCAACATGTCACGAAATCGTGACAGTTTTTCCACTTGCCTTTTTCTCTTCCAACATGTCACGAAATCGTGACAGTTTTTCCACTTGCCTTTTTCTCTTCCAACATGTCATGAAATCGTGATAGTTTTTCCTCTTGCTTTCTCTTCCAACATGTCATGAAAGTTTTTCCACTTGCCTTTTCTCTTCCAACATGTCACGAAATCGTGATAGTTTTTCCTAATTTTTCTCTCTCTTCCAACATGTCACGAAATCGTGACAGCTTTTCCTGCTTTTTCTCTCTCTTCCAACATGTCGCGAAATCGCGACAGTTTTTCTTGCCTGCTGTATATGTCGCGATATCGCGACACTTTTCTTACTTGTCTTTTTCTTTGATCTTTTGCATATGGGCCACTTCGGTCTTCTTGGAAAATCACTGTACATACTCTGAGTAACCTTTGAACTCCTGTCTTCTGCATCTGAATAGCTTTTGAACTTCCTGTCCACTGCATCAACAGATCTATCTGACCGTGTTGACAACAATGACAATACTGTTGCTGCACCTGGCTCAACAACATGGGATAAAGAGACAATTAACAATAGCCTACACTCCTCAATCCAATGGGGTTGTTGAGAGAAGAAATAGGTCCATAATGGAAATGGTTCAATGTATGCTTAAGGAGGCCAACCTTGAGCAAACTTACTGGGCTGAAGCTGTTCAAACTACAGTATATCTTCTGAATAGGGCTCCCACAAGGGCTCTTGAAGGTATGACTCCTCAGGAATCATGGAGTGGTAGGAAACCCTCCATAACTCATCTAAGGGTATTTGGGTGTAAGGCATTTATGTATATACCTAAGGAGAAAAGAAAGAAATTAGATGAGAAATCCCTACCTTGTATATTTCTTGGATATGATGAATTTTCAAAAGGCTATCGGTTGATAGACCCATTTACTAAGAAGATACATGTAAGTAGAGATGTAGTGTTTGATGAAGCTTTCACATCCAACACTACATCAATATACCTAGATGATGAGGAGGAACATCAACTTCCTTCTTCACAATAGAAAAAGCCACCCAAATGGTATACAAGCATAGTGAAAGACTCTAAACTCACTTCCCCACCTGATCTTACTCTCAATCATCCAAAGACAAGAAGCATGACACAAAAAGAAAAGAATGAAGCATCCACTTCAGTTGATGATATTTGTGCAGATTTTCAAGATCTTTCTGTTGATAGAGAGTTACCAAGGGAAGATGAGATGGAAATAGATGAGGAGAGGGTTTACTTATTAGCATGTGATGAGAATGAACCTTCTACAGTTGATGAAGCACTCAGACTGCCTCAGTGGAAGGCAGCCATGGATGCAGAATATAACTCCCTCATAAAGAATAAAACATGGAAGCTAGTGGATTTACCTAAAGGAAAGAAACCCATAGGTTGCAAATGGGTTTACAAAATAAAATATAAGATAGATGGCACTATAGATAAGCATAAATCCTGTCTTGTGGCAAAGGGCTATGCTCAAAAGGAAGGACTTGACTATGAGGAAACCTTTGCTCCTACAACAAGGATGACCACCATTCGAGTACTTTGTGCTATGGCATCATAGTTCGGATGGAAATTACATCAGATGGATGTAAAAAGCGCATTTATTAATGGTGACTTAAAAGAAGAAGTATACATGACTCAACCTCCTGGATTTGCAGAGGTAGGCCATGAGCAACATGTTTGCAAATTGGTCAAATCATTATACGGGCTAAAATAAGCCCCAAGAGCATGGTACATAAAAATGGATAGTCACCTATTGCAACATGGATTTAAGAGAAGTCCATCTGACACAAATATCTATATCAAGAACACAGGTTCTGAGATAGTGATTCTTGTGTTATATGTAGATGATCTGATCATCACTGGCAATTTAGAGAACTTGATTAACGTCGTGAAAGATGACTTGAAAGAGTAATTTGATATGACAGATCTAGGATTTCTCCACTACTGTCTTGGCCTTGAGATAGAATAGAAAAAGAATCATCTAAGGGTGACACATACAAAGTATGTTAATACTTTAGTAGAAAAATATCATATGACAGATTGTAAACCCAAAGCAACACCAATGGAATAAGGGCTAAAGTTATCACGATATGAAGACTCACCATAGGTAGATGGAACACTTTATAGACAAATGATTGGAAGCCTCATCTATCTGACTAATACTAGACCAGATATTACTTATGCTGTAAACTATCTCTCATGGTTCATGCAAGAACCAAAGGTCTCCCATTGGAAAGTAGTTAAGAGAGTCTTACACTACATTCAGAGTAGTGCCGATTATGGTCTAGAGTATAAGAAGAATAACTCATTCTTCTTACAAAGTTACACTGACTTTGATTATGCTGGATCCATAGATGACAAAAAATCAACCTCAGGCTATGTTTTTCATCTTGGATCTGGTCCTGTCTCATGGCATAGTAAAAAGCAATAAGTGGTTGCTTTATCTTCAACTGAGGCAAAATATCGCGCCGCACGTGGAGTTGTGTGTGAAGCCATATGGCTAAGTCGCATCTTGGCTACCATGGGCCTACCAAAGAAACTTCCCATTCACATGTTTTGTGACAACTCAGGTGTTTTGAACTTGGTCAAGAATAGTGCATCATGAATGAACTAAGCATATTGATACAGATTGTCATTTTATTCGTGATGAAGTTCCTAAGCACATAATCAAGCTCCAACACATTCCCACCGACGAACAGGTTGCAGACATTTTTACAAAGGCACTTGGACGTGTCAAATTTCAACTGTTTCGGAGCAAACTTTGTATATCAAAGTAATGTAATAAAGGGGTGATGTTAGGGTAAAATAAGGTAGTGTATTGCATTACACTACGTGGGGTTATTACATTTACTTTTCTATGTAATTATGTAATTACCATGAGATATTTTCCTCATGGTTAAACTAGGTAAGTACCTAAATATCCTATGTTAGATATTTAGGTTAGTGTTATGGTTAGAACTCTCTACCTAGGTTAGTAGTTAGCTACACGTCTCTCCTACCATGTTGGTTAGCGAGATAGACGTTAGATTAGTTAATTATTATTGTTATTAATACTTTAGGCAATCTATTGTCTAAGCTAATGTTCAATTTTATTTTGTGAACTTAGCTTCGGACCTACAGTTAAGACTGCTCACAGTACCACTTATGAGACTAGTCTACTAGACTATCATTGAGGGGTTTATAAAATAGCAATTGATTCATCCGCACCAATAAAACTTATGCATAAATAAAATACGTGAAAGTAAACACACCACACTAGAAGCGGTAAACACACTTGCATAATTAAAAGGTACACCACGCTAAAGCAAGGAAATTAATCTAGGAAATAAACACACCATATTGCATAATTAAATCTAAGAAAGCAATGAGAAAAGCAGGGGAGGAATACTGGCTTTGAGTGGGCCCAGGATCCAGTGGATCTTTCCTGGTTAATAACGAAGATAATGCACTGATGAAGGAACTCTAAATATTTTATTAATAATACAATGCGATGTTACATATGATAATGTTCTCAAAAAAATTACCTCTTCCATTTCAGAGAATTTCGTGTGTTTATATAATACACACAGGACTTCCTGTTATAGTTATGTTACAACAGGTGACCTAGTTATAGTCTAAAATGGGATAATTTAGTTATTGTAATAGGCACACAATAAACAAATTTTCATCATTTCTTGGCGATTGAATGATCTCTACATTGTTCAAGTTCTACTTCATTGAGTGGTTACATGTTTCATCCACTCTGGTTGGGATAACTCATCCGTTTGATGATCTCCCAAAGATAGCTTGTGTGACATGGGATTATGGTCAATGGGGTCCTCTAAAAATATTTGATCAAAGCACTTATCATTGAGCAATCCTCCTGCTTGGTGCCTACTTGAGTAAGTTTCTCTCTTTGTGCCTACTTCAATAAGGCACCTGCTTGGTGCCTACTTGAGTAAGGTGCCTTCTTGGTGCCAGAGTAAGGCACCAGAGTAAGGTGTCTTGTTGAGTAATATGCCTACTCAATATACCTTTCATTCATGCAGCAGAAGCATGTCAGGTCCACGTAGGACCTTTATTGAACAAAATATGATAAAATCAACAATTATCTACACAAAACACACTTCACACACAAATTAGATAACACACATGATTTCATTAAATAGATACAAAATGATTCATAAAATATACAACTCGTATTATATTGCCATGCAAAAACTATTGGAACTCATATAAAAATATGAGAATATCTGATGCTCATCATCCCCCCATGCCTAATATGTGCCAAGCCCTTGTGGCACCTAAAATCGATAGTTACCTCCTTTTCGTAGGCCACATTTTCCTATTTTATTTTCTTACTGATAGCCTTGGATTTCCATTCACTCTAGGGCTTCCATTTTTGCTAAGGGGCATTTTTGGGTTGCGCTGACCTCTAGCTACGGTGGCTTTCAGCTATGTTGGGTCGGCCTTCATCCTTTGGCTATGCTAGATTCCTATTGCATTGGCTATGCCTCCCTGCCCTGCTCATTCCAAAACCTACGCTGGGTACCATAGCCACAATTGTTTCTCCTCTCTTAAATGCCGCCTCTGCTTCTTGCCATAGGTTAGCATATTGAGGGTGTAATTATTGAAGTGGAATATCAGATTCATCCCTCTGTCGTGTGACCATGCTGGTCTTGTATAGGCTAATCTCTTCAGAGGAGAGGCTAGTGTTTTCTTCTGCAATCATTGTTGCCTCTACCTCTGGTCCAAATACCCCCCATATTTCTAATCATTTTCTCATTTTGGAGGGTCAGCCCTGTGACGAACCATATATATCCTAAAATTGGTCATCTGTAGTAGGGTCCACATAGATGCTAGGCCCTCTTTCAGTCTTCTTGGCAGATTTTATAGCTACCTTTTCTGCCTCAAACTCTTCACGAAGTTTTTAAAATTTTTCTTTTCGCTCTATGAAAGCTTGCATGCCTTCTGCCCATTCTTCATCCGACTGGGGGTTCAGTTCGGCAAACGTCACTTTGGCCTTTTTATTGGCCCTCTTATGTGATGTCTGAGGCACCTTTCCCTTTTCCCTATCTAGTATTATGGTAGTCTGCATGGGGATATCTTCCTTTCCCATAGGAGATGCTTCCCTGTTATTGTTAAAGGGTCTAGGGATTTTCCCTCTTGGTCCTAAATCACACGTAGCTATCTCCCCTATTTTGTGGTCACCCAACGACTATTATATGGGTCCTTCGGGTAAGAGTCCTTAAATTTAGGATACCCATTGCTCTTGAGAGTCCTTTTTGGTACTGGGCTTAGTAATTTACGTTTGACTCTGACCGGAGTGCTCCTCATCATTGTCAATGTTGATTATAGGGATTTTTGTTTGAAAAATAGAATTCCCCTATTCTTCTCCTGTCACTCTGTCAGAGGTGCATGAACCCTCTCCTGCTTCTACTTCTTCATTTTAGGTATCTGACCTGATCACCTCATATGAGACTACCCCATATGGTGAGGTTGGAGAGTTCATGGGTACCTCAATTGCCCAATCTGTTTGGGTGGAGGCATCTCGTATTTTGACCGCCTTGGCCTACAACTACTGATTTTTTGTTCTAAGTTGATGAATTAGTTATTGTAGCTGGGATACGATGCCCTCCTACCTCTATAATTTACTTGTAGTCATCTCCTTGAATTATTCAAACAGTGCCTGCATCATGAAGTTCTCGCTTTGCCTAATGAGGTCCTCTTTCATCAACACCTCGGGCTACTTTTGCAGGCCTGCTGAAGACTACCGGTCTTGTGGGTTATGAGCAGCCAAATTATGTAAATTTTGGGTCACAAATCTAACCTTTGTGTCTTCTTTCTCTTCCTTTCTCGATAAAATTAGTCATCGTAGGCGTCTTCAGCCACGTATGTGCTCTGTCCAATGGGATGTCTGTTCAGGGTTGGACGACTCCGGCCTATCCTTTGTATAATTGGGTAGAGGAATTTGCCCTTCTTCCATAACATCCAGTGAGGTTTGGTGTTTTTGCCCTTCTTCTTCGGCTATTCCTCGCAATTTGGCCTCATGCCCTACTTCAGCCACTGCTTGCTCCTACACATCAGAGAGTTCAGCCTCTGCTTCTTCGTCCACTTCTTGTAATTTGGCCTCCTGCCCTGCTTCGATCATCGCTTGCTCCTATGCACCAGAATGTTTGGTATCTATTACCGATGAGCCCCTCCTGTGTTTCTTAGCATGTCGTATTAGGGCTATAATTAGCTCATGATGGGCTAGGGTAGATGCCGCTCCTCTTTAGTATCGTGACACTTTGTCCTTCAGGGTGCTTACTAGATAAAATGGTAAATTAATCTTTTTCCCATGCACTAGGTGATTCAGGAACTTCATGTGGTTTGAGTTTAGGTGTGAGTACTTCCCTGTGCATGTTAAGTTCTCGCTACCTATTCGAAGAGCTTCTATAGGTGCATTGGTAGTCCTTGCTTTGGGAGCCCTCCATATTAGAGTCAAACATTCTCCTACCCAAGCAACAATTTTGTGTATTTGATTTCTACTTCATTCTTGCATGTGCATTCCCTAGTGAGGGGGATGCTGGTAACATGAGAGATGTGCTCGAGAGTGACTAGAATTTCTAATCCTCGCAATCGAGCGACCTATCCTCTCATAATGACAATAAACTCTTTTACTGCCTCCATGTCCTAGTATTCGATGACTAGGTGGCAGTAATCCATCCACCCAACCACTTTGAACTGATTACAGACTTCTCTTCTAATACCCTCAGTGCTGTTGAGCTCATGCTTTTTGAGTGCATGGTTCTTCAATCGACATCCCATGGTGAATTCTCGAATTTTCCTATCTGGTTTGAATTCAAAAGAAGGCACCTTCTTATAGAGTAAGGTGCCTACCCTGGTGAATTATTCTTGTATTGGGGTTGATAGGGTACGACACTCGAATTGATATTCAACATGACGTATTAGGCATGAGGGGCCAATGCAGTTATTGCGTCGAAATTATTTTTAGAGAAGCATTATTCCATGAAAAATTATGTATATATTTAAAAATCATGCGCATACCTGATTTTTTGTTTCGTTCGATGTGGAGCATGCCGATTGAATAATCAGTGATAATGGTGATGGCGTATTTCCCATGGACTGATTACGTTACCTTGGTCACTATAATTTGGGTTCACTCGAGGTCCCATGTTGAAAATACGTTGGATCTGATTGGTTTGAATTGGGACGCATATTTACTTCGACGGTTGGCCTTGGGACATGTAGAAATCCTATCCAATGATTTTGAAATATTTTTGGGTGCCTTTAGATTTCCATCACATGAGGTGATGATGTTGGCTTTGGCCACTCCACATACCGCCAAGTTGCGCATGTGTTTTTGATTCAATCGATGCACCTACTTGAGTAAGGCACCTGCTTGAGTAAGGCGCGTGCTTGGGCCTACTTGAGTAAGGTGCTTGCTTGGTGCCTACTTGAGTAAGGTTCCTGCTTGAGTAGGTGCCTACTTGAGTAAGGTGCCTGCTTGGCGCCTGCTTGAGTAAGGAATCTACTTGAGTAAGGCGACTGCTTGGCACCTACTTGAGTAAGACGCCTGCTTGGCACGTACTTGAATTTTTTTTTACACCCTTGATGCATTACATCAAGGTGTCTCCCCTTTTTTTTGATGAAGAAATCTCGAGCACCTCCAGAGTAAGGTGTTTGCTTGGTGCATGCTTGAGTAAGGTTCCGAAGTAAGGCACCTACTTGGCGCCTACTTGAGTAGGGTGCCTGCTTGGCACCTACTTGAGTAAGGCACTTGAGTAAGGTGCCAGAGTAAGGCGCCGAAGTAAGGCACCAATGTAAGGTATTCTCCCACTATTGAAAAATTAGCAGTTATTGACATGTTCGTTGGTGCAAGGTTGATCAGGCCTTCTATAATTTTTGTGTTGCATCACCGTCTACTTCATCCAAGAACGCAGGTACATAATTTTTCCTTTGCAAGGAATTGGTGCCCATGTCCATGCTCAGATCATAATGATTTCCTCCAACAAAATGTGCAGGTTAATGGATGCTGAGCTGGTTTAGGCCTTGTTTCCCAATATGCCTATTTTTTGTACAGTCAAGCCATTCACCTTCAAAAAGAAAATAAGAAAAAAATTGTAGTTAAACATGATTCGTGCCTGTTAGGCCCTGACTCTCAGGATGCCTACAATTTGCATGCGAGCGTTGTCCCTGCAAAATACACCGTAAGCTAGCAAACAAAAGATATATGTAGTGTTGGTGCAATATGTACCTGTTAGGCCTTGGCTCTTAGGATACCTGTAGATTGCATGCAGACACCGTACTTGCAACACACAAAAGCATAAAACTAAAACTAAATTATTTTTGGTGGATGCCTTCGAGTCCACCGTGTTGCTGGGAATTTTAATAATTTAATTGGATGGGGTCTCCCCCATGCCTACTCTGGATTCCACCATCAAATTCTCAGATGTGTGGTATGGGCGTAACCAGTGGCCATTAACTATTAGGATGGTGCTGCTACCGTCAATTGTCTTAATGTGCACAACACCATTTTTGATTAGTTCTACCACCTCGTATGGTCCCATCCACCTCTACATCAACTTTCCTTTCCATTCTTGGAACTTGGAATCATATAGTAATATCCAGTATCCTTCCTTGAACTATTTTATCTTAATGTGGTGGTCATGCCACTGTTTCCTTTGGCCTTGGATGATTTCTATTCTTTTTAGGGCATCCATTCGACATTCGTCCAACTAATTTAGCTTCCAAATCCATTCTTTCTATGCTTCATCTAGGATTAGGACCAGTTACACCATTTTTCTGAGTGTTTTGATCTCAAATTTGATGGGCATCATCACATCCTTCCCGTATACCATTCAAAACAGTGTAAAGCCAGTGGTTGATTTCCATGTATTGTATGCCCACACTACCTCCGGTAACCTTGCAACCCAGTCCTTCTTGTGCTATTGCATAATTTTCATTAGGATATTCTCTATCTCCCTGTTGGTTACTTCCACCTTTCCATTTGCCTGCGGATGGTAGGGGGTGGTCTTGTTATACCAAACCTTGTATTGCTTAATTAATTCCTTAATTAATCTAGAGGTAAATTGGGGTCCTTGGTCCATTGTAATTTTCCTGGGTACCCCGAACCTCATGAAAATGTGGACGAATAGAAATTATACCACCGTTCCCTCCTTGGAGTCCCTTAGAGCTTGGACTTCAACCCATTTAGTGATGTAGTATGTACAAAATAAAATGTATCTCTTCCCATCCAAAGGTGGGTTGATTGGTCCCATGAAATCCATACCCCACTTGCCGAAGGGCTCTATGTGCATGTGAGGTTGAAGGGGCATTTCATCCCTAGGGTTGGATTACCCATTATCTGGTACTCGTCATACTTGTTGGCATATGTGAATGCATATTTGAACAGAGTGGGCCAGAAATACCTAGTCTGTAGAACCTTATATGTAGTCCTTCTTCCTACAAAGTGTCCTCTACATGACTCGTTATGATAGGCTTTGAGTATTTTTGCAAACTCGTGCTCTACTACGCACCTCCTCACAATCTGATCGGGACCCGTTTTAAACAAGAGGTCATCAATCCATAGGAAAGAGGTGCTCTTTTCAATTATGGACTGCTTCTATCATGATGAAAGAGTAGGGGATGTCCTACCGGTGGTAAGATAGTTTGCGATGTCTGTGAACCACGATGTATGTTCGCTGATGACGAACAAGTGTTCATCTGAGAACTGGTCTTCTACCACTACATGATCTACTAATATCAGTCTATATAGGAATTCTACCACTGTGTTATCCTTCCCAGGCTTGTCTATGATTGTGATGTTGAACTCCTACAGTAGTAAGAGCCATTTGATAATACTACCACTGATCGTTGGCTTACTCATTAAGTACCAAATTGCTGCATGGTTCGTATGGAAAAATACCTTATAGCCAGTGATATAGTGGAAAAATTTATTGATGGCGTGCACAACTACGAGGAATTCCTTTTTTGTCACTATGTAGTTGATCTCGGTATCGGCTAAGTTCTTGTTGACATAATAGATGGCATAGAATTCCTCACCATCCTTCTGCTCGAGGACTGCTCCAATTGCGTTATTAGATGCATCACAATAAATATGAAATAGGACTGACCAAATTTGGCCCTGTAGGACTGGAGAAGAAATTAGCTTCTCCTTCAGTGTTTAAAATGCTTGTTCGTAGTCTTCCATCTAGATAATTTCCACATATTTTGAGAGCAGGGTGTACAATGGTTTGGTGATTTTATTGGAGTTGACGATAAATCACCTGTAGTACTTGATAGAGATGAGAAAACTGCTTACTTCCCTCTACATTTTGTGGTTGGGTAGGTCCTTGATGACCTCTATTTTATTTTTATCAACTTTAATTCCCTCTGCTGAGAGGTGGTGTCCCAGCACTATGCCCTCGCACATCATCATAAATCACTTTTCATTGCTGAGCGATAAGTTGTTCTCCTTACATATCTAGAGCACTCGTTCCAAGTTCATCATCACATCTACGAAGTTTTCATCGTAAATGGTGAAGTCATCCATATACACTTCAACTGCTTCCCCCATAATATCTAAGAATATGCTTAACACTGCCCTCTGAAAGGTGGTTGGTATGTTGCATAACCCGAAGGGCAGAACTCTATAGGCAAACATTCCTTATGGATAGGTAAACATTATCTTGTCTTGGTCCTCCTCTCCGATATGAATTTGGTTGTGTCCATTAAATATATCTATAAAGGAGAAGTATTTTCTTCCAGAGAACGTATCCAATACCTGATCAACGAAGGGAAATAGAAAGTGATCATTCTTAGTCGTCTTATTCAACAATATGTAATCAACACAGATTCACCATTTTCTATTTTTCTTGGGGACTACCATGATTGGTGACACCCATTCACTGTTCGATATTGGGTAGATGAACCCTATAGATAAGAGCTTCTACAACTCAACTTTGATGATTTCCTTCATGGCGGGGTTCATCCTCCTTTGCGACTGTCTGACTAGAGTCGCATGCTCTTTGAGGTAGATTCGATGGGTGTAGATTTTTGGGCTAATTTATTTCATATCCGAGTAATCCCAGGCAAATACTTTTTGATGCCTGGTTAAGATTTATTTTAGCTCTATTAGCTGTGTGGGTGTCAACTCACTGCTGATGTTCAACGTTCTACCAGGTTCAATTTTTATTTACCTAGTATGGTGATCCTGAGCACTGAGCAAGGGTGATGCAAGAATTATGGGGGAGGACTCTCCCTAGAGGAATATCATAATGATACTATCTTCATCGGCTCCCTCCTCCAACTCTTTCAACACAATCACTGGCTAGAGCATGGACAACGACCCGTCCCCATAATTGTCCCATGTGGGTTCATCCAATGTATCCATAGACTGCATAGGGGGAGATATCATCAATATTTTGATGTTCTAACCATTTGATATGGTCATTAGTCCATCATTGTAGCTGATGTATGCATCAATTGTTGCTATCCATGACCTCCCCAAGATGAGTGGGTAACCACCCAGTCTTGATTTCTAATGTAGAACCAAGAAGTCTACCAGATAATCCCACACATTGACTATCACAATGATGTCCTCGAGGATTCCTTTCGGTGCTACCATTGACCTATAATCTAGTTGTAGCACGGTATTGGTGGGCTTTAGATTTGAGAGTTTTAGTTTTTGCATGGTCTCCTGTGGCATCACGTTGATGGCTTCACCAAGATCAACTAATGTGTTAGTTAAAAAATACCCTCCTATTTTCACAATAAATATCAGACTGCCTGGGTCTACGTACTTAGGATGGCATGCGTTTCCCATAATCAAGTTGGCTAACTTCATAATGATGTTGATGGTCTGGGTCACTTTCCATTTGGGTTTCCTTAGATAAATTTCCTTTATCGCCTTGGTGTATATAAAAATGTCTCAGATAGCTTGGAAGAGTGGAATAGTAATTATCAAATTTCTCAAGCTAGAAAGGATATCGAACTTCGATTGTGTCGACTTCCTCTGTTATTGCAATTGTTTAGGGAATGGAGCCTCTGTCTTCTTAGTAACTTTTTCTTCCTCCACATCTTCTATAAGAGGGGGTTCCTATAGGTTTTCATCCTCTTCTACCAAGGGAGGTGCTTCTAATCCTAGCTGCCTACCTGACCTAAGTTGAATGGGATTACAGCTAATATTATACATCAGATACATCTCTCCCTCTAATTGGTATGTTGCTGGTTTACCTTATTATTTGGGTTTGTTGTGTTTGTAACTATGTAGGTCTCACTATAGGAAGGGCTGACAGGCCTTGCTATGGTGGATCCTGCACCATGTTTTGTGGAGAAGAGTTCCACGAACCATGGTTCCTCCACTATTGCCTTGAGTGATGATATGGCATCCATGGTTGCTAATTGGGAAACACAACTCCTAGAGGTATGTTCATCCAATGTGGTGGTCCCCACCATCCCATATTAGGTGGTTGCAGCTACCCTTATGGCATTTATGATCCTCCTCCATAGGGCGACATCTCCATTGGCATATTCCCCATAGGGGGTTGCTACCAATTTCTTTGATTACCCACAAAATAGGCTTCACTTATGTTAGCATATTTCTTGATATTAGGCAGGTGCAAGCACAATTGAGTTTTGTGATTATTTTGGCAAACCACGCATACTCTGACCTTATTCTCTAGGTATGCATTCCTAGTTTGCTTTCCTCTACATTTTAGGTAGAAATAAGCCAAAACTGCTTCGTTCTCTTGTTTCTTCTTTTCTAGCAAGAGCGTATCCAACTGTAGTGCTAGAGATGAGAGCATTTCACTTTTTAGATCGTCAAGCATGTTGTCCATCTCTATTTTTATGATCGATACAGTCACCTTCATGGTTCTGGGAGTGGGATTTCCTCTCCTTTGTGAGTAATTCTGACATAATTATCAAATGTCTTCCATTGGGTGCTAGTAGACGTCCCCTCCAGAAATTATGTTGAGCACCTCCAATGACTTGTTATTGAGTCCCCTTAGAAAAATGATTCTAAGGGACTTATCACCTAGCTTCATGTGAGGGGATCACTGTACGTTTGAATTGAACCTCTCCTAGTACTCCTCAAGATATTCATCCTCCTTTTGTGTTATACTTAGGACCTCTTCTCTGGAGTCTCAAGGTCTACCAAATTATTGGTACTGTTATAGGAAGAGTTTCCTCATTTCTTCCCATGTGGTGATCTGCTTGTTCCCCAAATTGATAAATAAGCACAGAGCTGAGTCATATAGTATTTATGGAAAGGGTTTCAACTTTGGAGCATCCTATTTATAGTCGACAGACCTGCACAACACATCAAATTTAAATAAAAATAGGTCAGGGTCTTCGGTTGGGTATCCCCTGAAGGTAGGGAGATGGGCAAGGGATATGTTCTTCATTTTGGTTTCTCCTACTCCTTCCTCTATTGGGAAGCTAAAACTAGACAAAGTCTCTTTAGCTATTTTTTAGGAAATATAGTCTCTAATACAGATTCTATGGCCTTTCAATCGTTCTACACTTTTTGTACTAGAGCCTCTAAGTCAGCTGGTGTTATGGTCTAATACTCTACGACTTTCCACAATAGTTCTTCTTTGGAGGGGGTTATTTTAAAAAAAGGATTTAGAATGATCCACTCTTTTCCTGGTCGATGGAAGGAGGAAGAGCTTTACACAAGGAGAGGATGTTCACTCTAGTGGACTGCTAGTAGGGATTTAGGAGAATATAATTCAAATTCAAAGTTTTTGATTGACTCATATTTCTCTGATGGGTTATGTTTTATGAAACGATCGTCAGGTCCTCTTTTTCTCAACGAACTCATACAAAGTCAGATGTAATCATTATAATAGTGGTGCTTCCCCAAAAACAGTGCCAAAATGTTGGGGGAAAAAAACTGGTTAATTTTTTCCTATATATGTCATAGCCCTCGCATTTAAATTGTGAAACCAGGGAGCTCGTAGACTTTTGAAGTGCCACAATTAAGATTGCTCACACTACCACTTATGAGATGAGTCCGCTAGACTATAATTGGGGGGTTTATAAAATAGAAATTGATTCATCTACACCAATAAAACTTATGCATAAATAAAAATGTGAAAGTAAACACACCACATTGGAAGTGGTAAACACACTTGCGTAATTAAAAGGTACACCACGCTAGAGAAAGGAAATTAATATAGGAAATAAACACACCATACTACATAATTAAATCTAATAAAGCAATGAGAGAAGCAAGGGAGAAATACTAGCTTGGAGTGGGCCCAGGCTTCAATAGATCCCATCTAGTTAATCACGAAGACAATGCACTGACAAAGGAACTCTAAAGCTTTTATTAATAATGCAATGCAATGTTACATACGATAATGTTATCAAAAAATTATGTCCACCATTTCAGAGAAGTCTGTGTGTTTATATAACACACACATGACTTCCTGTTACAGTTCTACTACAACAGGCAACCTAGTTACAGTCTAAACTGGGACAATTTAGTTACTATAACAGGCACACAATAAACAACTTTTCATAATTTCCTGATAATTGAATGATATTTGCATTGTTCGGGTTCTACTTTGTTGAGTGATTACGTATTTTTTCCACTCTTATTAGGACAACTCATCTGTTAAACGATCTCCCAAAGATAGCATGTGTGATGTGGGATTGTGGTCAATAATATCCTCTGTAGTCATTTGGTAAAAGTGTTTCGAGCAATGCACCTACTTGGAACCTACTTGAGTAAGGTTCCTGCTTGGCACCTACTTGAGTAAGGTGTCTTCTTGGCACCTACTTGAGTAAGGTGCCTTCTTGGTGCCTACTTGAGTAAGGTGCCTTCTTGGTGCCAGATTAAGGCACCGAAATAAGGCACCAGAGTAAGGCGCCTTGTTGAGTAAGGCATCTACTCAATATACCTTTCATTCATGTAGCATAATCATGCTAGGTCCACGTAGGACCTCGAACAAGCAAAAAATGATAGCATCAGCAATTATCTACACAAAATACACTTCACACAAATTAGATAATACACATGGTTTCATTAAATAGATACATAATTATTCATAAATTATACAACTCGTATTATATTGACGTGCAAAAACCATTGGAACTCATACACAAATATGAGCATATCTGATGCTCATCAGTCGTTCTACCTCCAAATCTCCTTAAGGATACCCATGTGGTCTTCACACATCAATGTGCACCCAAATCCACACCTGAAGCAATGTCATCATAATAATGTTGGTGTGTTTCTTATACACAATATTCCATAATATCTTGTATAAGCAACACAAAACCAATGTACCCCAAGAAAATCGATGACCAGTGTCCCTCATCTTGCAGACTACCCCAGCCAGATCCCATGGTAGGTGTCATATAATCATGTGGCCAGTCAGATCTCTAGCCACTATGCAATCGAGTACCAATGCCAGTCTAGATATAATATATCTATCCCCCATTTCCTTGACACTGATGCCACTCTGGGAAACTCAAAAGTTGATATCCCTTATCAATATCTCCATAGTTGTAGTCTATGACACTGACTGGTGTACCTCCATTCCCCTAATAGGAATATTGAGGATCCTATAGACATCCTCAAGAGTAACCGTCATATATCCTATAGGTAACCAAAAGGCGGATGACTTTGGATACCATCACTTTACCAAAGTTGAAAGTAGAGCTATGTTAGCCTCAACCTAAGGCATCTCAGCCACATGAAGGAGTCCTACCTCCTCTCATCCTGATTGAGGGTTCACATATATCTTGTGAATTTTATTGATCTTCACTCTCGATTCTCGAGAGTGTAAAATTGCAATCATAAAAGAAATATATTTTTATATCAGTAATAAGTTAAAGCATAAAAAAGCATGGAAAAATAAGGTACCAAATCAAAATTTGCAAGTTAACTTTGTTTTTGTGTTGTCTTCAACGAATTTGCATCTTATTTCATGAATTTACATCCTTTCTATGAATTCATGTCCTTTCAGCAAATTTGTGCCCCAATAAGACTGGTTCCTATAGAATGTGAATTCGCATCATAGGTCGTGAATTCATTGCGAGGGTTTCACACAACAAAAATAGCTCCTAAATCCAAAAATAATTGATAAAATTTTAAAAATAAATGTATGAAAAGTAGTATAAGGAGCAATTTTACTTACCCACATGCTCAGTCCTTCCTCATTTCCCCTCATTCACATTAAAAATGCTCGATGTGTGGGAACTCCCATTTTCTCCAGAATTTGTTTTTCCTCAATCGTGCAATGAAAATGAATTAGGATTTGCCCAATTTTGTCTTTTAAACCCTCATTTTTTTTTTTAATTTCATTTTTCATTTCCCCTTTTATATTCACAATTTTGAGTTCCATGAGGAATTCAGTATTCCTCATGAAACTTGAGGGGGCACCTTAACCAGAAAGACTAAAACATTTTTAATTTTTTCTATGCCTCAATTTTAGTGAAAAAATGCATACCTTCAACAAGCTTTTTGTTAGCATTTTGCCAAAAACCACCCATCATTTTTATACTTATGATTCAAAAAAATTCTCTACATATTCTTTGATGCATTTTGTTCATAAATGCACCAAAGAGGGGGCAAAATGTAGACAAGGAAATTTGACCCATGTCAAATTCCCTATTTTTCCTACATACGTAATTTTCCTCTTTTTTTTGAAATTTTGTCCTCCCTAGCATGTGCCAACTAATTTGGCACGTTTTCATATTTTTTTGTGATTTTGCATCCTAGTGGCTAGGATGCGTATCCACGGAATACAAAATCCATATCCCGCCAAAGCCAACCATTTGGATTCTATCCCAAATTGACCAATAGTTCGATCTTGATGATTTTGTGTCCTAGCAACTAGGACACAAATTTCCAAATTTGGAGAAATCCCAAATTGGTTCGAACCGATCTGCTTTAGCCTCACAAATATTGCAAATACCATCCTATTATATGATCCATGAAGCCATTAAAATAAAAGATAAACCTCCATAATAAGCCGGATAGTTGAATGGTAAATTGATAGAAAAATATGAGTTAAAGTAAAATATTCTTTCTTTTGATTTAGAGAGCAGGGATCTAATACTTTGTTGTAAGTCTGATAAATTGGAATGGGATCTCTATGTTGTCATTGATATTTGTTGCAGGGAAAGGCTTGTAATTATTTAGATTCATCATATCATCATCACTATTCAGGTATCCAATCTCCTGATCCGTTGCGCAGTCCGTTGTAAGTTTTCTTCATAGTCCTTAGAATATTATTTAATCAGATTTCCTAATGCAAATTTGTTATTTTCTACTAATCTAGCAAATTCACATCCTGATAGATAGCAAACCTATAGATCACGTATTCGTGTCTAGGATGCAAATTTGTGAAAGTACATATCTAGGGGTAAAATCAGGCTCCTAAATTTATAATCTAATATATATGTTATCTTAGATTAATTTACATTCAATATTCTATTTGCATTATTCAATTTAGGTTTAGATCTATGCATGTATTTATTATTTAAATTTTCTTATGCAAGGTTGTTTAATAGACCTAGGGGATCTAACTACTACACCCTCAAGACCTGATCTACAGTGGCCTAAGTAGATCCCCAAATTCTAATTTTAAAATTTAAGGGTCTTGTGGAGAAATATTCTTTACAGATATTTCAAAGATGTGGTTTCACGAGCTAGCTTACAGAACACGTATTCACTGTAGAATGCGTATTCGCTCTACAAAACGCGTATTTGCCTGCACCAGACATACAGATAAGATAATTGTAGAAAATTTTTGGTTTATGTTTTATTTTTGACTATTTCATTCTAGTTTCGATTCTATTTTTTGTATATTATCATTTGAAAAGAAAACATAAAAAGAGAAAAGAGAAATATTTATATAGTTGATTACATTAGCTTTCATTACCTTCATTATCCAAAAAGACATAAGATAAAAAAAAAGATAGTTAATTTCCTTAGATTACATTAGTTTCATTGTTTGCAGATGTCTTCATGAAAATAAAAAATGCATATAGTTAGGGTATAGATGCATTTTATCTAAACCTTAGGTGTATGTTAAACAAAGAACTCATCAAAATTTCACCTTACATAGGTGTGGAAACCGCCATAAAGTGTTTCCTGGTGAACCCACCAATAATTCATTGACAAACACCAAATAGAGCACAACACAAGTGCTTTTTTTTTTTTTTTGGTAGGTAAAAAATATTTTATTACTTTACGGGTTGAAGGGTCCCATCCCTATTACATCAGTAGCAAAATGAGACACCTGAGGCCTCCATTGGCAACAGCCAAAAACCGGCTTACCAAATACAATTCGACCACATACAACATATCTTATATTCGAAAGACAACCCTTAAGATAAGGGACACAAAACAAAAAGATACAGCTGAAGGACATACACCAGACAATCCACTTGTATATTCGACATCCTCTCAGGTTACTAGGATTTCTTATTCTTTTTCTGTCGAGCAGCGTCATCTTGATTAACAGAGAGTTAGCTTTCCACATCCTGATTCGCTTGGGATATAACTTCTTGAGGAAAATATTCTTCCCAGACGATCAAGTTTGATTGATTAACAACTTTGTTAGCGAGAATGTCAGCCACTTTGTTGGCTTCCTTGAGAACATGGTTGATCTGACTTTGGGGGTTGTTGTTGAGGAGTAATTGGTACTCTTGAATTATATTCTGAATGTTCTTCCCATTTGAGCTATTGTTGGCAATGTGGCTAATAATCACAGATGAGTCACCTTCAAACATGATTGGCTTGGGAAAGGTTCTACTTTCCACGATGCTCCTACATAGGGCTCTAGCTTCTGCATAATTATTGGTTTGGGTTCCCAAATTTTCTAATAATGCTTTGATTATGCTTCCTGTGTGGTCTCTGATGACACCTCCTACCCCAGCTCTCCTTGGATTTCATTTTGAAGCACCATCAAAGTTGACTTTGAGCCATACCTGCGGGGGAGGGGTCCATTTAGCCAGGGTTCGGGAGTTACCAGTCTTCTAGATTCTGCTACAGTCTGTGGGAATCTTAAGGGAAGCAAAAAGAAGGGATTCCAACAGATAGTTGGGAACCTCTTTGAACGAAATCAGACTACTGTTTTCGATAGCTAGGGATGGTGCTCTGTTGACATCTTTTGGATTCTTGGTATCCTCTTTGAATATGTGGTTATTACATTCCAACCAAATTTTCTAGACCGCATGGTGAAGCATGGAACTCCATAGGAATCGAAGTCTAGAGTTTTTGAAAATTCCTAGCCATTGAATGAACATTTCAGCAATAGTATTGGGTCGGGTCCAGCAGACGTAGAATTTCTTGATAAAAATGGATAACACATTATCAACAAAGGGGTAGTCCAGGAGGAGATACTGTGTGGATTCCCAAGATTTAGTACAAAGGTAGCACCTATTGGGGACTATAATTCCTCTACGAATCAAGTTGTCAGTGGTCAAAATTTTTTATGAGCAGCAAGCCAACAAAAATGTGCCACTTTTGGGATCAATAGCTTGAGCCACACACTCTTGGCTAGAGTCTGGCTATCAACTTTCTTGGTGCCAATAAAAGTGTTTTCTAACATCTAGGCAACATTTTTGACCGTGAATTCCCCATCACTTGACCCCTTCCAACAACGTTCATCCTCCTTCAGGGTCTGGGGTATGAAGTTAGATTTGAAGATGTCCATGAGAGTGGTGAGGCATTTGTTAATCACATCATTCTTAATTCTAAACTGAATATTTTTCCAACCACGAGATCCTTGGTCAGAAGTGATGAAATCGACAACATGAGCTCCATACTTCCTATCGATGAGGTGGTTAATGGGGGCTAAGTTGGGATAAGTGATGAGTGGTTCTTTTCTGGCCCACGCATCTTCCCAAAAATTGATGGTCTTACCATATCCTAGTTGCCACCAAGATCCCTGTTGAACTAGCTGCTTAGTGTGGCTGATGGATTTCCAAAAGTGGGACCCATAGCAAGGGGTCTCTATTTCAAGGAATGAGTGTTGTTGTAGGTATTTCCTTTTTACAATGGTCACCCACTCTATTTTAGCATTTGTAACCACATTCCAATCCTGCTTAGCCAGGAGGGCTTGATTTGTGATGGTTATACGTCGTAATCCCAGACCTCCCATGTCTTTAGGAGAGCAGACTTTGTTCTAGGCTACTAAGTGAAACTTCTTGTGATTAGCATTACCCGACCACAGGAACTATTTTTGGAGTTTTTCAATAGCTTCTCCTACCGCAATAGGGATTTTGAACATTGAAAAAAAGTAGGTGGGGATGCTTTGTAGGACCAACTTGACCAAAGTCGCTTTGCATGCACTAGAGAGTAGGGCCCCTTCCATCCTGCCAACTTATTATGAATCTTGTCAGTGACATTTTTCCACATTTTTTGTTGAGGCCTCCCCTTGAACATAGGTAGGCCCAGATAAGATGTTGGAAAATCAGCAATGGAGCACCCCAATATGCTCGTAATCTTGGCCTGTCATCTAGCAGGGGTGCTGATGAAATGAAGCTTACTTTTGGTGTAGTTGATATTTTGCCTAGCTACTTCCTCATACAGATTGAGAATACCCTTGATGTTTTTGGCTTCAGAGACTGAAGCTTTAGTTGTCAGCAAGGTGTCACCCACAAATTGTTGGTGGGTGATGGGATTTAAACCTGAGGCTGTCTTGATACCAGAGATCAAGTTTCTGTGATAAGCATTCTTAATGGTTATGCTGAGACTCTCTGCTAGGATGATAAAGAGGATGGGGGAAAGAGGGTCCCCTTGTATTAGCCCCTTGGTTCTAGGAAAATATTTGGCAACGAACCCATTCACCAGGATCAAGAACCAAGAAGAAGAGACACAATTAGAAATCAGATTTACCCAAGATTCATGGAAACAAAATTTGAGGAGGATTTTGAACAGAAATTCTTGATTCACTCGATCAAAGGCCTTATTCACATCAAGTTTCAGAAAGAAGGAAGCATAGTTAGCATTGTAGGTAGAGTGGATCAGATCATGTATGGTGATAACCCTGTCCAAGATGTTTTTGCCTTTGACAGTACTTCCCTGGCAGTGGTCAATGATGGTAGGAAGGATCCCAGTGAATCTATTGGCCAGGGATTTGAACAAAAATTTTTAGATTACATTGTAGAGACTGATGGGCTAATAATCAGACAGAGACTGGGAATTGGACCCCTTGGGGATGAGGACCAAGAAAGTGGAATTAATGTCTATAGGAATGGATATGGAATTCTACATGTCAGAGATGTCCAGACACAGGTCAGGTCCCACAATGTCCCAGAAGGTTTGGAAGAACCTTGGGGAAAAGCCATCGGGTCTGGGAGCTTTGTCAGGATGCATTGAGCAGAAGGCTTGGTGGATTTATTTGTGGGATAGGGGGATGAGGAGGAACTCATTGGTTTCATCAAGAATTGTATTGGAAATGTTCTCAAGCAGGGAATCCATGGCCACGGGGGAGGAAGTGGGGGGGGAGGCAAGGAGGTCTTTAAAGTGGCTGACGGCTTCATCCCTGATGTGGTGGATATTAGAGATAAGGGTCCCATCCTGCTTAGTAAGGCTTTTAATCTTGTTACAACCCCTGCGCATTAGAGTGGATATGTGAAAAAACTTGGAGTTGGAGTCTCCTTCCCTGAGCCAGATCTGTCTTGACTTTTGGTGCCAAAAGGTTTCTTCCTTACTTAGGGTGTTGTGGTATTTAGAGAGCAGTATCCTCTCTTCACTTCTGAGACTGTCATCACCCTGGCCTATTTGAAAACTATCCTCAATTTGCCCTAATCTGGTTTTGATGTTTTGCTTGGTTTCAAAGATGTTTTGGAAGGTTTCTCTATTCTAGAATTTGAGATTCTCTTTGATCCATCTGAGTTTCTGCATAAACTAGTTAGAGGCTATCCTTGGAAAGCTTACCTGCCACCATTCTGCTATTCAATTTATGAGATCCGGGTGGTGAGTCCACATGGATTCAAACCGAAAAGGGGTCTTGAACTAAGGCTTGCTACCAGTATCGAAGAGGAGCGGGCTGTGATCAGACCTAATCTTTGGGAGAGCCTACAGAGTGGCATCACCGAAGAGGGGGAGGGCTTCTTGGGAGAGCAACACCCGATCAAGGTGCTCTTGGATAAGATTGTTTCCCATATGTTTGTTACTCCAAGTGAACCTAAGGCCTTGAATCAGAACATCCATAAGGGTATTACTATCAACAAACTGTCTCAAGTCCTTTATATCCCTGTTAGTAACTACATTTCCTCCCTTCTTGTCATAGAATTGAAGAGGGGAGTTAAAATCCCCTGCTAGAACCCATGGAATATTGGCAAAGGCCTATCTCATCTGGGTGAGGGTGTTCCACATCATCGTTCTTTCTAGAGCAGTATTGGGAGCATAGATGTTGGACATAATCCAAGAATTCTAGGAGCTGAGGTCGTGAAACAGGATATTAGACAACCTGTCATGACCAGAAATAATCTACCCTCGACTACGGATGTCCAAAGGCACAGGAGCCCACCTGAAGTGCCAGAAGTTGGGGAGTAGAAAAAATAACAATTTTTCCAGATGATTTTGGCTATCCTAGGCGAAAGTTGATAGTCCAATTTAGTTTCTTGAATGAGAAAAATTGTGGAGTTGTAATCTCTCCGCATGGCTGCAGCTAATCTCTGCTTGGCTGCCCTATTCAGTCCTCTCACATTCTAGGAGAGGACTTTCATTTGGAACTTTTGGAGGTTTTCTTGCCCCCTTTGCCTTGTTGTGCAGGGGGTTTGGGTCTTTGGTTTTCATCCTTGATAGAACTAACATTTTCTTGGAACAGGGTTATCTACGTACCATTTTCTATATCCTTGGCTGTGTCCCGATTTCGACGTTCAGCGTCGGAAGGCCTACCTTTATTTATGTCTGCTCCCACATCCATTTGGGACATTATGAAGCTATGAGTTTGTTTGGGACTTTGATGGTCAGGGGATTCTAGGGTGGCCTGATTGCTATCAAAATTGACATCGATAGAGGAGGATAGGGAAGTCGGAAAGCCAGACTCTTCAAGGGGTGGGTACAGGGCTGTGGATAACGATGACCATAAAGGTTTTTGAGATGGGCTCTAAGGGACATTGTTGGACTTGGGGATCTGCTCCTGAAGGGGGGAACATGGAATATTCTAAATGGGAATGGGGTTAGGAGGCCCTGGAGGGGAATTAATATGTTTCGGGGATGGAGGGACAGGAATTTCACCTTGTTCAAAGACCTCATTGGTTCCATAATATTTAAGTAAATCAAATTTATTAGCAATGGTGAAAGAGGAACTTGCATTTTGGAGAGCTTGAGCTTGATATTGAAGTGGCTGGTTTTGCTGTGCATTCCTCTTGGCTTGCCATTGACTGCTAGTTTCCTTCTTACTGGTTCTTAGCTGCGGACGCCCACTTGGCTGGGAATCTTCATTAGGGTTTCTGCACTTAGGGCATTGAGAAGGGAGGTGCCCCTGTGACTGACAATATGGATAAAAAGTAGGTTTGTTTTCAAAGATCAACGGCTGTCTTCACCTGAAATCCTCGTATATAATATTGAGGTGATCTGGAAGTTGCAATTCTAGATTCACATTTACACAGATGTGGGCCTAGGTTAGGCATGTCCTAGCATAGGTAGCTGGATCAATAGCTACCAAATCTCCAAAATCCCTAGCCAGACCTTAGAGAGCATCCTCGTAGAAAAAATGTGCAGGGAGGTTGGGGAGGCAGACCCAAATGGCAGTGAAATTGATGTTCTAAGAGTTGGGGTCAAAATTTGGTTCCCATTTTTTGAGGAACAGGCTTCGTATTTCGAAGAACCAAGGACACCCGAAAAGAATACGCTCTGCATCCTCCTGGGTATCCAGCTGAATCATAAAAAAACCTCTGGTCATTGCTGAAAGACCCAAATTTCCCATAACTTTCCTTTTCAAAGTAGCCCACCGTCAAATCGCATCCATGTCTGGGTGCCCTCCTACGAACTTTCCCACTAATGAGAAGGAATCGCGAGATGCATAATATTCCATGAGGTTTTTAGGGCACAACACATCGCTACCTTGCAGAATGAAATCCATCGATCTACTAGGGGGCAGTCTAGGGTTTTGTTGCAAACATTCTACGTAAGATTTTTTTGGTCCGCCCAATTTATCGTGAGGTTTTTTCCCCCGTTCAATGTCACTATGAGAGGCTCCATTTTTAGCTGCACTCCAGTCAAACCCTGTCATCTTCGTGGCATTGCGGGCTTCTTCCTCCTACGAAACCTGCTTCTCAGGGTTTCGGTATTCGATCGTCGAAACCATCGCTCACTCCTCCTTCCACCAGTATCGGGACAAAGAAGTTTTTCCTATCAATCAACACAAGTGCTTCTTTTCTGAGGTGTAGATTCCCTATTTTCCCATCCCCCTTCCAGGCATGGATCCATTAGCCTAAAGGAAAGGGGTGCAAAATTTTTGAGTCTACAACACTGTTTTCTTACCACACAAAAAATAACATAGTCCTCAACTTTGTTGTTCAAATTCTATGGGTTGATTTGTGTGCAAGCCAACTTTGACTATCTTAACCATGGAAAATTATACTTGCCATGCCTTCATGGAAAATAATACTTGTCAAGCTACTCCTTTGAAATTTCGCTATCCAAATTGCTCACAAGGCCACTTTGACTATTTTCACCATAAAAATTAACACTATGCTATGATCTGGAAAAAAATAACATGGGATTGAGCTCCATGGATTTTAACCTGATTTGGATTGAGCAAAATTTAACACTACATTGAGGAACAAAGCATATTTTCAACACTTAGTCAAATTTTCAAAAAAATTGCTAAGTATGTGGTCTTTTGGGCCTACAATTACTAGGGGGAAGATATTGAGGGAAAGATTGTTGACTTAGAAGCTTCAACAAGGCTTCCCTATGAATAGGAGAAGTCTATAAAAGTTCTAAGAGGGATATCTTGGTAGGTGTGTTACTTAACCATTGTTGGATGTCAAAGGAGACTTTTTATTATGGTTTCAACAATAAGGTTGGTTTTTCTACACTTATGCTCCTTTTTTAGGTACTCTTAAGAACTAAATGTGGTCTAGAGGGTTGGCTAGGGGTAGAATTTGTCTCCTACCAAGATTTTTGAGTCGATTTAACTTGAGCTTGTTGCCTTGTAGAATCTACTATCATACCCACCATGTTGTTTTAGGAAGGTGCATATTATGATATGACACTTTATTAGTTGCTTATTGCTCGTGATTGGGTAGGGGATTTTGGAAGATCCCCATATCTTGATTAGTTGTAGGTGTGTGTTGAGTAGGAGGTTGAATAGTTGAAGTTTTATGGGTAGGATTGGGTTGGGAATCATCCAAAACAAGGTGAACTTCATCTATTAAATCCTAAACCACGTGTTTCAACCTCTTACATGAATTTGTCATGTGCCCTCCACTATTGAAACTCACAATGTTGATCAAGCTCATACCAAACTATTATTGTATTAGATTGTCTTGTGGGAGGTAGTTTGATCATATTAGCTTTCAAACGTTAATTAAGTATCGACAAAATAGGATGCTTGAGCCTAGTAAAATTCTGTGGTGGGGGTTTTTGAGGTTTGCTAAGGACCAACTTCTACAAGGTACTAGTGGCATTGACATTGTTGGTGTACCTATTATCCTTTTGTAGATACCAAAATCGAGCCACTTGTCATCCATACAGGTCTTCTCGCCATATTTACCCATTTATTTATGTATATCTAGGCATATTTGTTAAATATATGTTTAATATTAATATTTTATTTTATATATATTTAATAAATATAAATATTATATATAAATAAATCCTAGCCATCCGATTTGACTTAATCCTAGCCATCCATCCACATCAATCCATGCCACACACCTAAAATTAATATCCACCCTCCGATGTGTTTTAATCTGAGCCACACAATTCATGTTGCTCAAAC
Organism: Wollemia nobilis; assembly: GCA_028583015.1. Taxonomy (NCBI): domain Eukaryota; kingdom Viridiplantae; phylum Streptophyta; class Pinopsida; order Araucariales; family Araucariaceae; genus Wollemia; species Wollemia nobilis. Next base: position 254,547 of record JAQPPZ010000104.1, on the reverse strand, counting down.
CCTAACATACCCTAGTGTGGATTATTAATAGGAGCCATTTTGATGGCTTAACCCCTAAGTCATTCACTAAGTAATTTACCCCTGAATTGAAAGTTGCATGAGTTCTATGAGTGTCCTAAGCATTCTCACCATCTGTCCTTTCTCATAGCCTCCACATTCATCACCACCTATTTCACTTAGCTAGATATGCTTCTGCAGATCTCTACCTCAACTCCCAAACACCTCTGGGTGCTCCCTGTCACCACCGAGCACCTCCAGGTGCTTCCCCTCCACCGCCAAGCACCTCTTGACACTTTTTGTCATTCTCAAGTGTCCATGGGTATTTTTTGCTACTGTTGAGCACTCATAGGTGTTTAATAATAGAGCTCTATAACTCTACTAGCCCTTAGACGATGCTAGGGCATCATCACGCCAACTTCTTGCAATAGTTCCATCAGATCAAAAAATGGTAAGTTCAAAAAGGTAAACTTTTCATTGTTACATTTATTTTAATCTCCTCATATATGTTTACAGTATTTCTATTGCACAACTAGGGTTTGTTGTTTCATGTCTGAGGGTCTCACATAGTGGAGCCCTCACAGTTGCTACTAATCCTTTGTTGTTATTTTTATGTGTAGGTGTGGGAAGATACATAAGCATTGTGCAACTGCTTAAGCTGGAGTGATCTAGTATTGGATAGCACGAAGCCCACTCACCTCGGTTGGGATCAGAAGCGAGATTGAAGACACCACCAACACTGTTCACTAGGGTTTTAGAGAACCCTAGTATTTGTAAATATTTGTATCAAATAAATCAGTTCTTTCATTGTAACACTGGATATTTGAGGCTTCCCCCCATATTAATAAAATAATATTTTTTTGTGTAGTGTTGGGTCTTGATTTCAATTTATCTTGTTATATATTTTAATGTTTCACTTTTGCATCTACACCTTTATCTCATCACCAACTACATGCTTGTTCTTATGTTAGGTTTTTATGGTCCTTCTTCTTTCCTTAAATTGATTTGATATATTTGAATGAGAGCCTTCTCTACTCTTATTTCCAAATATATTGCTCGGTTGAAAGAGGCAATGATTATATTTTCTAATTTATATGATATATGCTCTTGTAAAATTGCAATAAAGATCTCTAACATGTCTCGAGGAGGTAAGGCATACCATAATAATCCAACTAAACTTCTCCATCGAGACAAGAATTTCAAGAAACTTTTATTTTTACCTTGTTTTGAATATATAAATCTTGAATGGTTACTCCTTTCTCCACATGAGATCTAAATTGTTAAACAAATAAATCAGCTATTTTTTTAAAATTTCTCAATGAATGATAAGGTAGTTGATAATACCATTCCAATGCCATACCACCAAGGCTTTTAGAGAACATTTTTAGCAACAATATATCATCATATATAATATCATGGCATGTTGTTATAAACATCCTTAAATGTTCTATTGGGTCATCATTTCCATTATAGATGGGTAAGATCAACATTGGAAAATGCTTAGGGTAGGGCCTAGTAGCTACCATGGGATATATGGGTTGATTGCACATTTTCTTATAGTTATAAGTGAAACTTAGAGCTTGAAGTGCATCCCTTATTAATACCAATTGCTTCACTATACTTGTTAGACTTTACATGTTGGAATTGTTGTTGTGCAATACCCCTAGATTCCCTAAGGATGAGTTATAGGTAGGCTATTGAAAGGGAACTTGGTTAATGTTGGAGGTATTAACACTATTGTGGTATGGGTTATGATATGGGATGTTTTGTGTAGCATCTTGCTATGGGATGAAATTTGCATTTGGTGGAACAAAAGAAGAAATATTATGAGGAGGAAATTGAACATTACTTTGGGGAATGCCACTAGTTGGAGGAGGTTGCAAAACTCCCCCAATATTGGTGGTTGTAGTAGCATATGTTAGTTTATGAAACAAATTAACATTATGAGAAGATTTAAATAAAGGATTGATGCAAATATTCTAACGAGATTTGATTTGAGTATGAGACTTTATAGATTCTTTGAAGTGGGTGTCTCTATTTACGACTTCATATAGGGCTTGCCTATTTTTTCTAAAGAAATCATGAAATGAGTTATATGATTTGAATGTGATATTTTTGTTAGACCCTTCAATAGGATCAAAGTCATCACTAGTCTCTATATCCTCTTCTTCCTCTAGATTGGGATTCTCCTTATCAACCTAATCATCCTCATGGCATAGATGATTTCCTTTTGGTTCTATCATATTTATCTTATTACTAAGGTTTGGGACCATAGGATTAAGAGAAAGAGAAAGGTATAAAATCTAACACAAAAACACAAAGGACACAAAATAATTGATTAAGTTTTGTTTAGTTTTTCTAATCTATGTAAACATATTTAAATGATGTTTCTTATAGTTTAAAAAATAAAACAAATAGAGACAAAGGGAGTAGGCTTCCTATATGGTCACTAAGGATGTGTTTCACATTGGGTTCACCTAATATGTAGAGGGGAAAAAACTACCCACTGCATATGGTTCTTGGCTAGATCCACTAAGAGCTGAGGTAACTGTGGGGTTATTATTCCTCTATAATCAGGGGCTTGGAGATTGAAGGGTTCACCGAGAATAGTTTTAGGACTCACTCCAAGTCCAAGATAGAATTTTTGATGTGTTTATTTGAACAAGCACCTATGTTTGGTCTTACTAATATCTAAGCTATGAAAAATTAAAGAACATTACAAGGCAAGCAATAATGTAAGAAAATGAAGGAGTATTCGTAGAATGATTCTTTATTTTTATGAACACTATTCCTAAATTTGCAAGAAAGTAAATATTTTTTTTTTAGGCAAGGGTTTGAGAGAATGTGCAAATAAAATTATCCTAGATGCAAACTATTTGATTTTCTTCTTTTGATTCCTAGAAATGACATCAAAATGCCTTGTTTTTCTTATGATCTAAATCTAGAAATGAAAAAAATAGACATATGCAAACAAAAAATAGCCTAATAGATCTACTGGAGCACTTACTTAATTCGATGATTGATCCTAGCTAAGTTTATGCCTTATAAATATTGACCATGAATTTGGTCAAACCTATAAAATAACTTAAAAAACCTTGGAAAATTGATCAGTGTTTGGGGTCCTTCTTAGGCTACTATGTGACTGAGCTTGGAGGCACAACAATCAAGTCCCTTTGGTCCTTTTAACTGACTATTTAAAAATAAAAATTATTGTTGACCTTTAGGAACAAGCAAAACAAAATATGATAGCATGAAATAGTGAAACAAAATGTAAATAAAATGTAAATAAAATGAATGTAGTGATAGGATGGATGAACATGCAATAACTAGGGTTTTAGGAGCAAGAAAATTTTCCCCAAGCTATTATGGATGATTTTGTGCCCCATAATTAGTGGGTGTAAATTTGGTAAAAATGAATAAACAATGAAGTCTAAGGTTTCACCAAATACGTGTCCCATAAGGTTGAGGTACAAATTCACAAAAGAATACTAAAGAGATAAATTATGTATGAAAAATTATAATAAACAACTAATATTTAATGATATAAGAACCAATAACATAGATAAAACCTGATAAGCCTATGGAGGAAGCAAGAGTAAAAGGAAACAACCAGATAGGAAGACCTCTCCTCCTCTAGAAGACAAATGGTATACATTATTTGTCATTAGGGCTTCTCCACTTGCTTATCCATAGAAAAAAAAAAGCAAAGTACTAGAGCATTCCTAAAGCATCAAATCACTTGTAATCACCACAAATTCAGATCTCAAAGTTTTGTTAGCTTGGTAGAATTTGAATAGAACTAGGAGAAAAATGATATAAAATCCTTCTATTTGTAAGAGGTTTGGATGGGTTAAGACAAGTAAACAAAAAAATAATATTGTCTAGGAGTTGATGCCATAGAGGTTGGCCCAAATTTTATGATTTTCAAGAGAAAAACCCTAACTTTGCCAAATTCACACCCTATCCTAGATGATCATGAATTCGATAAGTCCAAGGGAAAAAGTAAGCAAAATGGAGAAAAGGAAGCCCAAAATTAACCTTAGAAAACCTGAGGGACTTCTTAGGGATCTAAGGGGAAAAGTGACTTATTTTGATGGGTCAATTTTCCATGTCTACACTTCCATACATTTTTAGGGTCTTATGTTGGTTGCATAATTTGCTACTCAACTTCTATTTACCCTTGTATTATGTTGTAGATGATTTAGGATTGGATGTCACAAATAATTTGTTTAAAATTAGCATTATAGGAAACATACCAACTAGTAACATTTTCTTTGTCTAAAATATTATGAATGAGGTTGAATCCAAACCTTTCTATTTAGCTTGAGCTTTCTTAAATGAAGGAGTTTGCCAAAAAAATTCCACATTTAATAAATATGGTATTACATTCTAATAAATTACTTGAGAACTTAATGTTTTTCATTGCTATTGTTTTTTAGACTATTGAGTTTGTTACACTTGTCAACTCACTACTATAGAATCTAATCTCTACATTGAAAAAAATACTGAAAATATATGTATTCAGTACAAAACGTAGAACAATCATCAACCATGTTGAGAAATATTTTCCATGAGGTGACTATTTGTCCTTATTTGATACTATTTCCAATGATTTACCACTAATAGACAACTAATTTAAACATATTTGATACCATAAATACAATCTTATTAATTTGTGAGAATCATTTATAGTGTAGTAATCTTCAAAAAGTTGAATCCAAAATTTTAACTTGTTTGTATCAATCTAAATTGAGAAGATTGGTATGTTGATGTTCATATACAACATCATAAGGTTGTGGATCTAAAAAGATACAATATTAAACTAAGTGGATGGGGATATTATAGTGATCATGATATTGTAAACATGATGAATTATAGTGTTTCTCTATTCTTTAAGAGCATCTCAAATGTGTTTCTTAATGTTTAGGGTAGCCTAGGTCTCTATTTGTATGGATGAATTTTTCATTTTTGGTATTCCTTTATAGATGTGATATTTTTTAGGCCACATAGACATGAAACCTAGTGTGACATATTGCTTCTTGTACCATGAATATATATAAACTATCATCATGAAGTGTATTAGAACCTTCTACTATGGAAAGGAATATCTATAAATATGGATGAATTAGAAAAATATAAAGAGTGGTAAAGTTTACTTTAATAGCAATTGATTTAGACTACAGAGCCCTAAATATGTTGGTATAGAGGACAACTCATAGAATCACCTTGTAATGCCTACAAGTTATAGTTATAATTATGATACAAAGAAATAATGGGTAAGTGTATTCTTCTTGAAGTTCATAGTGCTTTCCAAAAATGAACAAAAGTAAAAAATACACTCAAATATTATATAAAAAGTAAAATATATGAAAAAGGATCCAGTGCCTATAGACACCATAAATAATCATCATCCATAGATTATATTGCATAACACTAATAATTAATGCAGAGTATAAGGAGGGTATTTAAAGGAATACCAAAATCCCAAATTATATCATAAAGGTTAACCTAATCTGACATAACAAGTAGGCTTTAGTTTAATTTAAAATATTAAATAAGGTTTAACCATAACAAGGTTAACCATGGAGCATTGGGCTTACATAATAAAATAAAACAAATTATTAAATACATTACACAATTATGTGCCATTAGATCTATCTAATACATCAAACAATGTCAGCTCTTAGACATGAATTAGATTACAAATTCAACAACCTTGATAATCTAAACTAAGGGGCCAAGGAGAGAAGACATTAGTGATAATAATATCTTTCTCCTTTCATGTATGATCTAGTGGACATTTGTAATTGAGGAAGATACATTCAAACCTCCCTCATCATTTTAAAGATGTTTGCCTTGCTTCAAGAAATTAACTTTAATCATTTATAACTTTAGCAAGCAATTATTTATAAGATATCTCTCCCTTTTATAGAATCACAAGTGGACATCATTTTGTTTGAAGACATATCCTTACCCATAGTACCATGGGTTTTAGCCTCCTTGAATTGGAATTCATTTGCATAAGCTTGTATATGTTGAGTTCCACCATAATTCTATATTGGAACCTAAAAGTGAACTAGAAGAGAAAAATGTTGATCAAGAGTGGGAGTGTTTTTTACTCCAAGAACATAATAATTATATGAACTATTAGGTTCAATATTTGAATGTAGGGAGAGATATTAGAAAGAATTATTTTAATGCATTCTACACCATATTTGTTTTTACATTTAGAAGTTATAGTATCTAACCTCAAAGCCTTGAATATCATAATATAGTCCTCAAAATTTTGAAACTTAGATACCTTAAGAGAAGAAAGCTCTAATTCCAAGCAACTTACTTTAGTAGTACCAAAATTTTCAAAAACTGTATGTAGCTTTGACCATACCTTGATAAGGATACTTTCTTCTTTGATATGGAAAAGGACTTCTAACTCAATCAATAAGGAATATAAACCTATGATTATTCTACCTTTGGTGTTGAACTTCTTCACTAAGAACTATTTACTTATTCTATCGAAACAAACATCACAAGTTCTTACTGCATAGTAGAGTGATAATTTGAGTTTACCACATATTGTAACTTTTCCCATTAAGGAAAGTAATTATGTCTTTATTGTCCATCTTATACAACTTGACCCTTAAGATTGTAGTAGGTCTGTGAACTAATGCCACCAATGCATAGAACTCAAAAATCATGCAATTTAAAAAAATGGGCTTAAGATATTTCTATATGTACAAGTTATGGCATTTAGAATATTTTCCCTAATGAACCCCAAAACACTAAAATTTAGGTCTCCAAACCTTAGATAATGGATAGCCAATCCCTTGTTTCTACATCACTATCTATGATTTTTTGGTCCTAAATATTGATTATATGCTAACTTAGCTTCTCTAGACTACTATGGTTTTGACATTTGTAGGATGATGATTGGTGGAGATAGTTTAAGTAATACAGATATATATTTTATGGTGCATAGAATCCCCATGCCAAATTCCACATTGACCACAATATTTGTTGAGGATACTTAGGCTTATCCACTTAAGCCTTTTATTATTTATTATTATTATATGCATTTCCTATTTCTTGCACTTTGTATTCACGTGAATACCAAGTGCAAGAAATAGGAAATGCATATAATAATAATAAATAATAAAATGTGCATGTAGGCTTAAGTGGACAAGCCTAAGTATCCTCAACAAGATTTTATTCATCACTTGGTATAATTAGTATTTGATTTTAGTCTCCACTAGCCTAAAAACAATGCAACTTCGAAGACATCACATGGTTTATTTGGTCCTTTAAGTGATACCCAACCTTATAATTTTCAATAATCATGTAGGCTAAAACAAAAAATAATGGAGAGACTCATGCATATAACTAAGTTTTGGACAAAAAATTGGTTTTCTTACCACAACCAGCTAGATAGGTCTCCTTACTAAGATAGAGATGTCTAGCTCATAGCAAAACAACCTCTATAGCTCTATAAATAATGACAAAGAGACTGAACTAGGAATATAACATAAACCCAATCCTTTCTAACATATTTTCACCAGATCACCTAGCAAATCCATAAATGGTCTAATTTTAGAAAAGGATGGTAGCATACCAACCAACCTCTACCTACTAGAAATAAATCAAGATGGAAACAACCAAAGAGAAGACATGACTAGAACTCATATTATGAAAGAAAAACACCTAAAAATACCCTTGTCTATATACCATTCTATCTCTAATGAATGTATTAGTAAAGTCACATTTACTTTGAGGTAGATGACCTCCACTATATGTAAGACTATCACATGTGCATAGCAAAAACTAGGGCATTCAAATTTAAGACTTTCCTATCATTTCTTCATTTTGAGCCATGGCCATGAAGGGATGATGTGGGATCATTATAACTTAATATTGTAGACAAGTGAAGATGGCACAAATTCTTTGAAGCATTTAAAGAAGAAATAAAAATGTTGATAGTGGCTTCCTTTTTATTTTTAGTACAAAAAATGCTTATTAAAATCTAAGAAAGTATTAATCCCAAATCTTGGAAGAAAATTAGAGGTACCAAATTGTCTTCCTACTTGACCAAGCGATGCTACTCCATACTTACTCTATTACCATATTGGGATTCACAATGCTTTCTAGAAGCAAAGCATAAACTTAAATCTTATGCAAAAAGTAAAAGAGACAAAACATATTTGGTTCCCATAGACACCATAAATAATCACTATCTATAGATGCTAATGCACAACACTTCAATAATTAATAATGAGTGTGAGAGGGTATTTATAATAGTACCAAAATACCAAATTACATCATAAATATTAACCTAATCCAATATAACAAGTGGACTTTAGGTTAATTATAAATATTAAATAAGGTTTAACCATAACAATGTTAACCATGGCCCATTGGGCTTACATAATAAAATATTATAAAATATTAAATACATTGCATAATGATGTGCCCTTAGGCCTATCCAATACATTGCATAATGTTAGCTATTGGTCATCAATCGTATTATAAATTCAATAATTCTCTCATTCAACATATATGAATAAATAAACCTCACATCATAATAAGATTAATAGATGATGATGATGCAAATGAAGCAAGGAATAGGTACATCATATTATTCAACACCCATAAAGAAATATAGTATATATCTCACAACCCAAAAATCCACACTTAGCTTTTTTTTCAAATAGCTTAGAGTCATTAACCCTCTTAGGACCAACACCACTCTCCCATTAACCACCAACTCACATCCACAATTAGCCTACAAATAAGTGGTTAGTTCTTTTAGCAAGTTCATAATTTCTTCATATTTACTTATGGATTGCTACCCTCCCCTTTCTTTCCTCTTAAAGGGTACCTCTAGTAAGACCAGATCTCTACAAGTGTCATTTAATGTAGAAGTTTTCCTTTTTTCATATTTTGAAAGGAAACATCCGACACATCGCACTACACAAGTCTCTTAGTGTAGAAGTCCCATTTTCTATCCATCGAAAAGGTTTGTGCAAATATCTGCAAACTTCATAGGCCAATCAATGAGTTGCACTATGCACACAATGGTTGATTATCCCTTCTTCTATCAAGGGCTTGGTTTACTCGGTAACATTCGTCCTTACATATTACATCAGAAATGGAACTATAGTCATTAAACACTTGGTTTCTTCAAAGGTCCTAGGTTCATTAGTGACTTAAGCTTACTTTCCTTTATCAAGACGTCCTTGTGGCTCTTAAGAGTGAATATACCAAAGTTAAAACTACAAACTAGCTTCAAATATATCACTTGAACCGACTTGGCTCAATCATTAAAGCTCTATGTAGCCAATATGAGCACTTAGCTCACGAGGTATCTCATGCTTTCTTGGAATCTTAGGGTGGTCTCCCATTTTAACAAACACTATCCTGAGTTAGGTTGCACTACTAGAAAACTTGACCACATCATAGTCTTAACACTAGCTTTCAAGGCAATAAGATATATGCTCAAGAAAAGTCTAGACGTTTGTCCAACATACATTCATTCGATCAAAAACAAGCATGAATTCAAAACACCATCTCATAACTTGGATGAAATTATGGCATTCATTAAATTCTCCCTCTAAATACTCTTGCGCAATTTCTTTTCTTATGGAAGGTAAAACACATAGATAGTTTGGCAACACAAACTTTAGACCATTCCCATTAAAGTTTTCCACCAAGAAGCAAAGCAAAAGATAGAACGTAAAGAACACTATTATCATGAAATAGCTTTACCATAAGCAACATAAAATGTATGCATTACATTCAATGAGGTTCTAAATCAACCTCTATCTTGGAGATTACATAAGATGTTTCCACATAATGATTAATTACAGGCTTCTACAATTCCGCATCTCATTGGCATAATTTTTCCAAGAAAATCTACCAGTCAACATAGGAGTTAGCTGTTATCATCAGTATATAGAAGGACAAAGATTTCTTTATACACCAACGAAGGGTTCTCTTCCACAACTCAGTCAAAAACTCAACTCTAGTATAGTACACTATCCTCTACCACTAGCCACTGCAACAAATCTAGATTTAACATGCCAGAGCAAAAATACCTTTGGTCACCAAAAAGGGAATGTCCATTCCTCGGGATCAGAGATGGCTCCCATAAAAACTCAAAGTTTACTTCATATTCTCAATTAAAAGTGAAAATTTGCATGAATCAAACACAACTACAAACATGCAATACTTCTCTCTATCGAAGCATTCAAAAATAACAACACACGAAAATCATTTTATCTCAATCATCTCAAAAATGTTGATCAAGCCAATTTCATAAACAATTTTCTCCATATTAGTGCCTACAATCATTGTTTCTCTTAAAACGGATAACACAAAGTCACACACATATTTCCCATTCTTTCCTCAAATTCCAATATTTACCAGTAAGCATTTCGAAGGAAAATTTCACATAAACAACAACATACAAAAGGAACTCAAGCCTAATATTTGTTTCTTTCCAGAAGACATGGCATCATTTCCATTAAAGACATACCTCAAGTTCTACCAACAACCAACTTACACTACCATTCTTTTCCTAGCTGGACATAGCTCTTCTCTACTTAACATTAGCTCAAGGTTTTAAGAACTCGGGTTTGCCAAACTCAAAAGTCAAAGCATTTTCAGAACTCAGCAACAAAGTTTACATAAAAATTTCAATCAATTTAAATCTAAGTTTCACGTTGGAGCAACATGCTCGAGTGGAAAGAACCATCAACTCTCAACCAACTATTTTCTTAAAAGAAAACCTTTCCACAAGAATAACTTCCTAAAAATCTAGTATTCATGGCTTTAGAAAGAAACACAAAGTAGTAAAACATCCATGATATGTAGAGCAAGCATTAGTTTCAGTCATTATGTTACCTAAAAATGTGGTCAAGCACAAGTTTTTCTACAGCAACAAAACCAAAAATAACTATTTCCATAATCATTTAATAGTTGACGCACAAGGATTATTTCCACAAGAGATCATTGGCTGACCCATGAAAGAACTCACCTCAACCAAAATAGTTTAACACCACAAAATATATCAGTTTGCTTTCCTTAAAAGAATTCTACCTAATGTTCATCGTTGGTCTTTTAAGCTTCTTACTTTGCACCTCTTCCTTCCTTCATCACCAGATCAAATTTTTTCTCTCGCGTTCCTTATTTTTTCCAAAAACTCCCCCAAAATATCCGTTTCCAAAAATAACACTAGTCTTTTCTCTTCACTTACCAAACCGTTCCACACTTTTCGAACTTCCCACTATCGAGGACATCATTCCCCTTGCTTGACATGTTTTCTCTCTTTCGTCCATTGCGAGGGTCTTCAACCAAATTTTCATTAAGAGCAATGGTGGTGGAAAACAAAACAACTCAAACTCTCATGATTGCACACTCAACAACCATCCAGAATATAGCTTCAAGTGGAACTAAGTTTTCACCAACATATTGATGTCAAAACAGCCATGAAGCAAAAATAATCAAAATAATAATTCTACGAGGAACAAGCTCCTCTATTACATAAAAATAAGGAAATCACAATCAACATTATTATCTTTACCAACTAAAACAAAATCTTTCTTTTTTCTAGATTCTACTCTAGAAATATATATTTTTAAAAACACATGCTTCCTTTCCCTAGAAATATCAACAACAAACAATCATTTCCATAGCCACTTATCAATTTCAATCAAAACAACTATTTTATGATAAGAATTTCTTTAGCTAAAGGTCAACATGATTAGTTTATTTTATGCAAGTCATGTTATGCATTCTCCATGAAAGAAGCACTCATTCATGTTGCTTCCGAATACTTCATCAAATTGTGTTTTTGAACCCATCACATCATTTCCCTTGGACATTCCCTTTCTCGGTGACCAATTATTTCTGCCACCAATAGCAACTATTTCTTGCAAAAGTGATGTTCCATTAGCAACATCTTATTATTTCATAAAACTAGATTTGCAGGAACTTTAACATGAGAAGATGATCAATCAAATCACCACATAATTCCATCAACAATACATATTTTTCATGATAAATAAATAGATAGTCCATCATCTTATCAAAAGAAGCATTAGCAAATCATGAAAGCATTAGCAAACCACAAAACCAAAATTTGGCCAAGGGAGGGTCATGACATACTCCCCCCTTAGGCTTAACATAGTCCTCTGTGTCTCCCAAGGTTTTTGAAATAAAATAAAATATTTACAAATATTTTTCAAATAAAAATAGAAAATGATTTTGCATGTCTGTCACTTTCTCCCAAATAGTATTCCTCTCAGAATATCAGTCCCACTGAACTTTACACTACTCCAACATTTTTTTCCTCATCGAATTGGTTCAAAACTCAAGGATATTTACTGGTTGAACCTATATAGCGATGGGGTTCACCATCTGAAAATTAGAGAAATCCCACACATGCTCAGGATTAGAAATGTATTTTATAAGTAATGAAATGTGAAAGGTGTTGTGAATCTTAGATAGATTAGGTGGTAAGACAAGTAGATATGCCACAAAAATGATCTTATCTGTAATACCAAAGGGTCTAATGTAGCGAGGATCAAGTTTCATGGACTTGATTGCACTCTTTCTTGGCTTTACCCTTAAAAAAAATTTGTCACCCACTGCATACTCTCTTGGGGATCTCTTAAGATCGACATAACTCTTCTGTTGATCTGCAACTTATTTTAGTTGTTCTTTGATCGTTCTTAAATACTGTTCCATTTCTCTAACTATATCAGGTCCCAACATAATCCGGTCCTTGGGATTGTCTCACGACAATGGTGTTCTAAATTTTCTTCCATACAATACCTCAAAAGGTGCCATTCCTAAGGTTGAATGGTGTCCATTATTGTAAGAAAATTCTACCAAGTGTAGATAATCCTCCCAATGGGTTTTCTGATCCATACAATACATGTGAAGCATGTCTTCTAACACCTGGTTTACTCTTTCTTTTGCCCATCTATTTTTGGGTGGTAAGCAGAACTAATATTCAGTTTAGTTCCAATGGAATGATGTAAAGCTTGCCAAAACTAAGAGGTAAATATTGAGTCTCTATCCTATATAATTACTTCTGGAAAACCATGGAGCCAAAATATCTCTTTGGAAAATCTATTAGCCACTACCACAACATCATCCTTAGTGTTTCCAGGTATAAAATGTGCAACCTTGGTCAGTATATCGACCACTACTAGGATTCCATCATGTTGAAACCTATTTTTGGGCAACCCTACAACAAAGTCCAATGAAATTACTTGCCACTTTTGCTTAGGTATGACATGCGCATTCAATAGTCCTATTGGATGCCTATGACTAGCTTTAAATTTCTCATATTCAAGATATTGAGCAACACATTTATTTATGTCTCTCTTCATACCAGACCAGTAGAAAATTTTCTTCATGCTCTCCCTCATTTTTGCTCCGCCAGGGTGAGTGGCATATGGAAATCTATGGTCTTCACTCATAATAATTTTTCTTAAATTTTAGACTTTAAGTATTACCACTCTATCCTTAAAGCATAAGAATCCATCCTTGATGCTGAAGTCTTTGTTTACATCTAGTTTCTCTTCCATTCCCTTCCAAATTTACTTGTAATAAGTGTCCTGATTTTGACTCTCTTTGAATTGTTCCATCAATTCAAAATGAAAACAAGATAAAACAACAATATGTTTTCTCCTACTCAAAGCATCTATGACTTTATTCTCTTTTCTCTTTATGTACTCAATACAAAAATCATATTCTGCAAGAAATTCCATCCATATCCTCTGCCTAGCATTGAGTAAAGGTTGAGTAAAGATATATTGCAGACTCTGATGGTCAGTCCTTAGCTCAAAATATCTACCTACTAGATAGTGTCACCAAATTTTGAGAGCAAACACTACAACTGCCAACTCCAAATCATGGGTTGCATAGTTAACCTCATGTATTTTCAACTTCTTGGACCCATAGGCAACCACTGCTCCATCCTAAGAGAGCACTCCTCCCAAGCCCTCCATTGATGCATATGTGCATACTGAAAAACTTCCCTAGGGATCAAGTATCTTTAATATAGGGGGTATAGTGAGATTTTGTTTAAGTAGTTCAAAAGCTACTTTACACTTATCAATCCATCTGAAATCCCTCCATTTCCTTTGTAGGTTAGTTATAGGTGCAATAATTTTGGTGTAATCCTTTACATACCGCATGTAGTATCCAGTTAAACCCATGAAACTTTGGACCTCTATCACATTGGTCGGTGGTGGCCAATTCAAAATACACTCATATTTTCTTAGGATCTACTGTGATCCCATATTCTGACACAATATGACCCAAATATTGCACTCTTGTCACATAGAACTCACACTTGGACATATTCCCATACAATTGATTTTCCTTAATAGTTCCAACATAGTTTTGAGATGTCTATCATGTTTGCTTTATTCTGGGAATATATCAATATGTCATCCAAGAACACCAGAACAAACTTGTCCAATTACTTCCTAAATATGCTATTCATAAAATTCATGAATGCTATTGATGCATTCGTTAAACCAAATGGTAAGGCAATAAATTCATAATGCCCATATCGGGTCTTAAAAGTTATCTTGTGAGTATCCACATCACGGATCCTTAGTTGATGATATCCGGATTTCAAATCAACCTTTGAAAATATTGTGGCATCCTTGAGTTGATCGAAGAGATATTTGATTCTAGGTAAAGGATATTTGTTTTTTATAGTTGCTTTATTCAACATCTAGTAATCAATGCATAGTCTTAAGAAACCATCCTTCTTTTTCACAAACAAAACTGGTGCACCCCAAGGTGACACACTTGGTCTGATTAGTCCTTTCTCCAACAATCCTTGAAGTTTAAACTTCAATTATTGCATTTAAATAGGATTCATTCTATAAGGAGCCCTATGAATAGGCTTTGTTCTGGGTTGAAGTTCAATAGAAAAGTCAAATTATCTTCTAGGATTTAATTCGGGTAAATATTTTGGAAATACATATTTAAACTCCTAAAGAATAGGGTGTCTCCAAAACACCTCTTCCTTCTTTTCTTCCTCTAACTCATTTATCTTAACTATATATACCATTCCTCCTTTTCTGATGGCTTTCTTAAGTTGCAAAGCCGAGAGAATTTAGGGTTGGAAAGCCCCTTGTAGGCTATTCACTCTTCGAACCAACCCACCAAAATTTGTTTAATCAATCCAACAATATTAAAAATTAATCACTACTTTATGTACTTGCAACCAATCCATTCCTATAACTATGTCAAAGGCATACAATGGTGCAACATATAAGAACCCTATAGTCATTTCTCTAGGCAAAGTTATTTCTGCCATAGGATATCACTAATTTACAAAGTAGGTTTATCCTGAACCATACTCAACCTTCCACCCAAGTGTCAAGATTTATGGCCTTACATATATATGTTTAATTAAACTAGAAAAAATGAAGCTATCAATAGCACCGCTATCAAATAATATTCTAACACTCCTACCATAAATTTTACCTTTTATTACCAAAGGAGTGGCCTATCCATCCAAATTCTAGTTTCCTGTAGTTGCATATATCTTGTGCACTGGTTCCTTAGGTGCAGTTTCTCTGTTCATTAGTTCCTTCCCTTTCAAACTCATCCCTACTCTTTATGGATAATTAGTGGTGTAATGAGCTCCCTTACAAAGAAAATATCCTTCCTTTGGTCCTGGATGTTCTTTTCATTTCAGCTCTCCTACTATTCCTTCTTCCTTGGGCATATTAGTCTATCTCTGTGGTGACCTATTGCCACTATTGCCATTATTATCGCGTCTACGTTTCCTTCCTTGGAACCTTCTTATGAACTTCTCTTGCTTACTGTCTTCTTTTCCATCCTATTTAGGAACGCTCATGCGAGCTTGCTGACATTCCCACTTCATGAACCCTAAACTATTTCTCTTCCTTAATGCTTCTTTACCTTGCTCATCTAACCCCTCATAATCAAAGCAGGGTCTAACCCCTCATAATAAAAGTAGAGTTGAGGTATGTTTCAGCTTTCCTTGCCAAATCATAGGCCTTTTACAAAGTTCTAGGTTCTCGCATATCCACTTCCTATCCTATCCTAGGATCTACTCCAAGTATAAACTTGTGGATCTTCATTTTATCATTGATGCAAATACATATTTCACAAAATTAATAAATTTTTGATAATATTTTTCCACTGTTCTAATCTCCTAATGAAGTTTAGTGAATTCTTCGTACTTCTGCGAATAGAAATATTCCATAAAAAATATTTCTTTGAAGGCTTTAACAAATTCTTTCCATTTCAAGTCAACTGTAATCGCTAGATTTTGTTCTTCACTAAGGGTTCCACCAATCTAAACCATATCCTTGCAAATGCAGTGTACCATAAGACATTCAAGTACCCAAAGAAAAGTTTTTCATGATGCAGTATGTCTCTGTCTCCTTCAACCAAGCCTCAACCTTATCTCCATCTTCCTCTCCATTAAACTTGGAAGACTTCAAATATTTCATTTCTGTATCCAGCTTAGTCTCCAATCAAACTCTTACCAATTGTGCCTTTGTAATAGGTTCATCTACTTGTTCCCTTCTCATTTTACCAAATTATGTTTCTCGACGAAGCACAACCTCCAACAATTATTTTTGGGTCTCCACCTAATCACGAAGTAGAGTCAATGTTTTAGTAAGATTCTCTCTTTCATCAAGGTTTTTTGTTCCAACATCAGGTGCTCTATTCTCTACATTGGTTCCTCAAGTTACCCTCATTGATGGGGCAATACTTCCTCTTCTTCTTTTTGGTGGCATTGTCCCATAACCACACACAAAAGAGGTAGTAGAAGTCAAATTCCTATTCCTCTTTGTTAGTTTCTCCTACCAACTAACTTCTACGTTAAATAGTTGAACTTGCCCTTTCCTATAAAAACAAACAAACAAGGTGGAATCCTCACAAAGTAAGCCTATTACTAAACATTCCCAAATAAGTTTGCATAATGAGTTGATTCCCATTTTGAACCATGCTCTGATACCAAATGTAACAACCCAAAAATCCACACTCATTTTTTTTTCAAATAGCTTAGAGTCATTAACCCTCTTAGGACCAACACTGCTCTCCCATTAACCACCAACTCACATCCACAATTAGACTATAGATAAGTGGTTAGTTCTTTTAGAAATTTCATAATTTATTCATATTTACTTACGGATTGCCACCTTGTAACAACCCAGGTCTAACTCTCCTAGTTGTTCAAAACATAAAATAAAAATTTTGAATCAAATGAAACCAAAGTCACAAACTGACTATTATATAACCAACTTGTTATTAGTATGTAGACATAAATTACACACTTTGAGACTGATGACCGTGCTCAAGATTGACCAAATCCCATAATAAGAGTACCATTTAGTGAAACCCTCCTTCTCATTCTCAAGTTCTAGGTTCATAGCAAGGGGTTGTCCTTCTAAGACCCATAATACCTAGAAGAATGAACACATAGTTTCTCCACCCCATAGCATGGAGATCATCACAGGTTTCTCTGACATGTTCTTCGCTTATGTTTGTATAAACCATGCTAGAGATAGTGTCAATATGCCTAGTGCCTGATTGTAGTCCATCAACTTATGGATACGATTAGGGCCTACCAATTCTATGGATATAGGGACCAGGTATCCCAAGTTACATTGAGCTAACGATGAGATATCCCATTACATCCATTGTTGGACCTTCTAGCCTCAAAAACTAGCACTTCTAGTTATGGGTTTCTGCTAGCAATTCCATAATTGAACTGTAAACGTGAGAACCCTCATGGTACTACTTCGTATGGTAGCCTAGAATGACGTCCCATTTTTCCATTTGAGGTCCACTTGATCTATAAAACCTATTATCGAAAGGCTACCTTCGATTCACGATGGTTGCCACTTGAAAACCATCAGAGTTGGGTGTCTACTTGCTCATCTTGGAAAAGCATCAATATGTGATCTTCCAACTTGATGTTACTCTACCCGTAGTAAGATTTGGTTTTAAGCATAGCATTGTTCTATTGTAGACTAGGTGGTGGTACACCATAAGTTTAAGTTTTAGTTGAAAATAAATTTTACCACATATTATCTCTGTTTGAATGGAGATGCAAAACAACATTTTTATTCTTATATTATTCTAAAATTTTAAGTAGTTCCTAATTCAATAATAAATACTAAACTAATTGTTGAAATGAAATTTGGAACTATAAGTAATCAACTTATTTTAACAAGTATGAATAGGATTCTAAAAATTAAACCCATAGACTATTTACCTAAATTCAACCTTTCAACAAGATTATTGGTTCATCAATTTCTTTTTAAAATAATTCACAAGTGAACTAATATTTTAATTTCAAAGTGTTTATCTTTCTAAGAGTCGTATTTTAACTGTTTACTTGATTAATTAACATATAATGAGAATGATTTCATGTTTCTAATATTCATAGAACATATTAATATGTGGCCATGATATGAGCTACAAACTAATATTATAAAGCAAATACGACTTAAAAACTTCCTTATGTTCATAATGAAAGAGTTTTTTAATAAATCCATAAAGGTTGTTGTCCACATTTGGATATGATACATCAAACAAATGAATTAGAAGAAGCTAAATTAATTACGTGGTGCTAAACTAAAAATTATAAGGTCATGTGTTGCTTTAAGTAACTTATGTCCTAAGTTTTATCTTTCAAACGTTGGTGGGCATATTTAAAAATGTGTTCCAAACCCACAAACTATTCTACTTAATTTTATGCACTCGATGCGACTATCAAGACTTCATTTTTCAATGTTTATGATAGCATAGGGTTTTGAATGTTTAAAGAATACATGAAAGATAGGACTATATATAAATTATTAATGGCTTTGGCTGTCCATCACCAATATTTTCATAAAAGCACAATCTGAACACCAAGTTAAGTTTACAACATAGTTATTAAGGTTACTATATATTACCGTTCACTTTTAAACAAAGGAGCATGATATCATTCTCCTCAATTCTAAAAATAATTTTGATATCTTAATTATATTTATTCCACTAGGCTTATTTCAAATATTACCCAGGGTCATGTTGTTACAAGGATTTGCTCTAAAGCATTCCAAAGGATACATTTTTTCTACATTCTATGCGGCTAACCGCTGAGCAATGCTGGAAAGGTGGTTTTTTGCTAATGTCATCTAAATATTTTATTTACATTGATTACATGTCGCACATTCACAATGATTGGATATTCCTTCCATAAATTTATAACAGATTAAATTCATATAAGCGAATTTTACTATCATATTAACTTTCTATTTAAGTCAAGTTTTGTAAAGTTAATATGATAGTAAAATTCGCTTATATGATTTTCATGTTGTGTAGGGTAAACAACTATATGCATACACTTATTCTCACACACATACCATCTCACAAACACACGTTTATCCAGTTTCTTAGAAATAGTTTATATATAATATAAATTCAATTAAATAGTTTTATTCAATCTCACTCACATCACAACAAGTGCTTTCATTTTTGCTCTCTGTTAAAAAATATTAACAACTATACATAGAGACTTAGCAAGTATTGTTTTATAGATAATACTTCGAAAAAAGACACCATAGAAGACAATTGGGAATAAACAACACCACAGACATCCTAGTATTAAGGGGTGTCATCAAATCATAGTTTTCACAAATAAAGCAAATCATTTTGGAAATATAATACCATAGCCAAATTACTTGGCAACCATACAAGAACCTTACATTTGAAAACATATACATTAATGGACAACCGTTCGAGAATCAAATATTTGTAAACATATAATCACAATTCATAAAATGGATAGCCATTCATGTACCAAACACATACGAAGTATTGAGTAGAAAACGAGAGATTTGACCTCAATTCACAAGATAGCAGCATGTGAATAGGTGATCCACACACAAACTCGTGAAATATTTTCTAGCAAGACGTCGATGAAATTTAGGGAACAACCCCCACCTCCCTTTCCATCCAATAATTCCTCCTTATAAATGTGGAGGTAAACTAAAACCTATCGACACATATGTCGACCATGCAATAGACTTGGTTGGAAGAATGCCAGGTGACCCACTCGTTGGCTAACCATGGTAAAAGTAGTTTTATTATTTTTCTTAATTTAGATATTTTATATAGTTTTATTATTTATTATTATTTTTATATTTATATATATTTTATATTTTTATTTTTAAAATATGTATAGATACACTCATACATTAGTTAAACAAGAGAAGCTATATTTCAAATGCAAAAATAACCAAATTTTGGCAACCATATGCATTTCTTTATGGACGAATGCATCAACCAATCAAGCAAACATGAAATGCATGCAACAGTCATCATGATCCTATATGAATTTTATTCCAGTGAGCTTCCATGTACTCACAATCATGGTGCTTTTAAGCACTAAACATCATATCCCACCTTACCTTATGCAAACACCCTTTTCTTTCTGCTTGGCAGGTGGACACCTGGAGCTATTGATCTGCTTCTTCTAAGAACGATGACCTGTATCTGCACTCACAATGTTCATTAGTAGTATCTCGTTCTAAAAATAGTAGCAGGTAGAAAGATAACAAGATGGGGGGGATGTTACACACCCTCCCCTTTATTTCCTCTGAAAGGGTACCTCTAGTAAGACCAGTTCTCTACAAATTTTATTTAATGTAGAAGTTTTCCTTTTTTGTCTTTTGAAAGGAAACATCTGACACATCACACTACATAAGTATCTTAGTGTAGAAGTACCCTTTTCTATCCATCAAAAAGGCTTGTGCAAATATTTGAAAACTTCATAGGTCAATCAATGAGTTGCACTATGCATGCAATGGTTGATTATCCTTTCTTATATCAGGGGCTTGGTTTACTCGGTAACATTCATCCTTACATATTACAATAGAAATGGAACTATAGTCATTAAACACTTAGTTTCTCTAAAGGTCCTAGGTTAATTAGTGACTTAAGATTACTTTCCTTTATCAAGACGTCCTCACTACTCTTAAGAGCAAATAAATCGAAGTTAAATCTACAAACTAGCTTCAGATATAACACTTGAACTGACTTGGCTCAATCATTAAAGCTCTACGTAGCCAATGTGAGCACTTAGCTCACGCGATATCTCATTATTTCTTGAAATCTTAGGGTGGTCTCCCATTTTAACAAACACTATCCTGAGTTAGGTTGCACTACCAGAAAACTTGACCACATCATAGTCTTAACATCGGCCTTCGAGACAATGATATATGCTCAGGAAAAATCTAAATGTTTGTCCAACATACATTCATTCGATTGAAAACAAGCATGAATTCAAAATGCCATCTCATAACTTGGACAAAATTATGGAATTCATTAAAGTCTCCCTCTAAAAAATCTTGCACAATTTCTTTTCTACAAAAGACAAAACACATATATATTTTGGCAACACAAACTTTAGACCATTCTCATTAAAGTTTTCCATCAAGAAGCAAAGAAAAAGATAGAACATAAACAACACTGTTATCATGAAACAACTTTACCATAAGCAACATAAAATGTATGCATTACATTCAGTGAGGTTCCAAATCATCCTATGTCTTGGATATTACATAAGATGTTTCCACATGATTATTAATTACAGGCTTCTACAATTCCACATCTCATTGGCATAATTTTGCAAGAAAATATACCAGTCAACACAAGAGCTAATTGGTGTTATCAGTATATAGAAGGACAAAGATTTCTTTATACACCAGCGAAGGGTTCTCTTTTGAAACTCAGTCAAAGACTCAACTCTGGTATAGTACATTGTCCTCTACCACTAGCCATTGCAACAAATCTAGATTTAACACACCAGAGCAAAAATACCTTTGGTCATCAAAAAAGGAATGTCCATTCCTTGAGATCAGAGATGGCTCCCATAAAAACTCAAATTTTACTTCATATTCTCAATTAAAAGTGAATCTTTTCATGAATAAAACACAATCACAACCATGCAATACTTCTCTCTGTCGAAGCATTCAAAAATAACAACACACGAAAATCATTTTATCTCAATCATATCGCAAACGTTAATCAAGCCAATTTCATAAACCAATTTCCTACATATTAGTGCCTACGATATTGTTTCTCTCAAAACAGATAACACAGAGTTACAAACATATTTCTTATTCTTTCCTCAAATTTCAATATTGACCAGTAAGCATTTTAAAGGAAAATTTCACATAAAAAATAACATACAAAAGGAACTCAAGCCTAATATTTGTTTCTTTCTAGAGACTTGTCATCATTTCCATTAAAGACATACCTCAAGTTCTACCAACAACCAACTTACACTACCATTCTTTGCCTAGTTGGACATAACTCTTCTCTACTTAACATTAGCTCAAGGTTTTAAGAACTCGGGTTTGCCAAACTCAAAAGTAAAAGTATTTTCAAAACTTAGTAACAAAGTTTACATAAAACTTTCAATCAATTTAAATCTAAGTTTCATGTTGGAGCAACATGCTCGAGTGGAAATAATCGTCAACTCTCAACCAACTCTTTTCTTAAAATAAAACCTTTCCACAAGAATAACTTCCTAAAAATCCAATATTCACAACTTCATAAAGAAACACAAAGCAGTAAAGCATCCATGATATGTAGAGCAAGCATTAGTTTCAGTCACTATGTTACCTGAAAATGTGGTCAAGCACAATTTTTTCTACAACAACAAAATCGAAAATAACTATTTCCATAATCATTTAACAACTGACACATAGGGATTATTTCCACAAGATATCATTAACTAACCCATGAAACAACTCATCTCAACCAAAATAGTTTAACACCACAAAATATATCAGTTTGCTTTTCTTAAAAGAATTCTACCTGATATTCATCGTTGGTCTTTTAAGCTTCCTACTGTACACCTCTTCCTTCCTTCACCACCAGATCGACTATTTTCTCTCATGTTCCTTCTTTTTTCCAAAAACACTTCCAAAAGATCTGTTTCCAAACATGACACTAGCCTTTTCTCTTCCCTTAACAAACCGTTCCATACTTTTCAAACTTTCAACTACCGAGGACATCATTCCCCTTGCTCGGCATGTTCTCTCTCTTCCGTCTACCGCCAGGGTCTTCAACCAAATTTTATTAAGAGCAATGGTGGAGGAAAACAAAACTACTCAAACTATCATCATTTCACACTCAATAACCATCTAGAATATAGCTTCAAGTGGAACTAAGTTTTCACCAACATATAGACGTCAAAACAGCCGTGAAGCAAAAATAATCAAAATAACAATTCTACGAGGAACAAGCTCCTCTATTACATAAAAACAAGGAAATCACAATCAACATTATTATATTTACCAATTAAAACAAAATCTTTCTTTTTTCTAGATTCTACTCTAGAAATATATATATATATATATATATATATATATATATATATATATATATATATATATATATATATATATATATATATATATATATATATATATTTTTAAAAACACATGCTTTCTTTCCCTAGAAAGATCAACAACAAACAATCATTTCCATAGTCACTTATCAATTTCAACCAAAACAACTATTTTATGATAAGCATTTCTTTAGCTAAAGATTAACATAATTAGTTTCTTTTATGCAAGTCATGTTATGCATTCTCCATGAAAGAAGCACTTAATTCATGTTGCTTCCGAATACTTCATCGAATAACCCATCACATCATTTTTCTTGGACATTCCCTTTCTTGGTGACCAATTCTTTCTGCCACTAATAGCAACTATTTCTTGCAAAAGTGATGTTTCATTAGCAACATCTTATTCTTTCATAAAAACTAGATTTACAGGAACTATAACATGAGAATATGATCAATCAAATCACCATATAATTCCATCAATAATACATATTTTTCATGATAAATAAATAGATAGTCCATCATCTTATCAGAAGAAGCATTAGCAAACCACAAAACCAAAAGTTGGCCAAGGGAGGGTCATGACAATATATAACAATAAATTATGAAAATAGAATATAGAATACAAGGATCTTGTATTAAAAATAAAATTATATAGATAGATAAATAGATATAACAAAAGGATACAATTGTGTAGGGTGTAGGACATTCTATCTATTGGGGAGACAAAAGACAAATTGGTTGGAGATATAAATGATAAAAGTAGAAGATGACAATAGATGAGAAATCAAATTCCAAGTTATTAGAAATATACACAAGTTATGTACATAAGATATAAAACTATTGGAAGATGAACTACTTTAGATTCCAACTAGAAGATGACAATAGATACAATTGTGTAGGGTGTAGGACATTCTATCTATTGGGGAGACAAAAGACAAATTGGTTGGAGATATAAATGATAAAAGTAGAAGATGACAATAGATGAGAAATCAAATTCCAAGTTATTAGAAATATACACAAGTTATGTACATAAGATATAAAACTATTGGAAGATGAACTACTTTAGATTCCAACTAGTCAATAAGTAATTTTAGAATTAATTTGCAAACTTTATCTTTATCTTCCTTTATGTTGGGCACTATTCATTGGCTGAATAAATTTCTAAATTGATTACTTATAAATTGTTTTCCTAAATAATTGTTTTTTAAATGCTCTATCACCCAAAGGTTGTATTGTGACATCTATGGTTGGAATTGAGGCTTTGTCATCTTCTACACATTGGTACCAAACTGTTTGGCAACATAAAGTTTGCATGAAAAAAATCATGACACTAGTTTAAGGCTTAATGGTATTTCATCTGGTTAAGATTCTAGATATGCACAAAGGTTCGCTAGTCATATTGACTTTGGCATCATACTTCTTAATACTTTAAGCAACCCATACTTTACTTAGATCAATAATCCTTTTGAAATTTTATATTTATGTTGTGAAAAAATAAAATATTCACAGCATACTAAACAATTATATAAATTTAAACATAGTTTAGCATATAATATCCTCATGGTTGTAGTTACTATTTCTAATAGTTATTAAAGTAAATATAATGATAAATTTATTATCAAACTATGGATTATCACATCTATAGTTGGTTAAATATTTGTCATTTTCTACACATTGGCACCGAAGTGGTTGGCATAACAAAATTAGCACCAAAGAGGTCATGGCACTAGTTTGAGGCTTGATGTTATCCCATGTGGTTAATATTCTAGATATACTCCAAGGTATACAAGATGTATTGACTTTTACATCATGCTTCTTAGGACTTTGAGCAACTCATATACTGCTTAGATGAATAAACCTATAATAATAAAGTCATCAACACTAAAGTCAAAGAATATTAAAAACATGCTAAACAATAAAATAAACACGAACATCATGCAAATATATTTAAGATATGCTATCTTTATGATTATAGTTCCTAGTTCATTAACTTCTTAGAAAAAATATAACGATAAATTCACTACTAACCTAAGCACTTTTGCGATTTAACATATCTTATATGTGATATATATTAGTTTGGATGGCTATAATATACTAATTAAAAGAGTATAGACTTATTATGAGAGAGGAATTTTTCCTTTAAGCATAGTAGAAAGAGTGATAAGAAAATGCTTATTAATAATTTCTATTCTTATGAATGTCATAGTAATTAAAATAAATTCTTTTTATGTGCTTCATCGATAGATTGAATCCAAGGAGTGTTCAAAGAACAATGTATAGATTTAATGTTTCAAGAAATATTTATAATAAAAAGCGACTAACACATTAGGTTAAACTTCATTAACTATTTTAATAATAAGAAATGAATGAAGGAATTTTTTTTCTTTTTCTTTTTATAGACAACCAACAACCAATAGTTACATTAACGTTGTGGACCGGTTGGGTGTATTCTTTCTATTGATTGGATGTTTTGCACGTTGGTTGTTTGTGGACCGGTTGGGTGTATTCTTTCTATTGATCGGATGTTTTGCAGGATGGTTGTTTGTTGTTTTTGATATTATCTTTCAAATCTGTAAGAAAAACAGTAAAGATGATGATATATGATATACAAGATTTGTGGATCAAAGATTACTCTCAACATAACAAGATTTGTGGATCAAAGATTACTCTCAACATATTCAAAGTTGAAAAGACGTGAGTGATGTAAGAGTTAAATATTATCATAAATATTCTTTGTTTGAATCGAAGATGAATTAATTTTATTGTATTTCTATGATCACTCTAAAAAATTATTTTTAATATTTGTTGTTAAATGAAAAGGTAAATAGTAGTGAGTGGCTTTTTAAAGAAAGTTTGGTGTGTGAAAATAATATTTGGAGCCTTTGATTTGTTAGGTTTGAATGCATGAGAATAGATAGAATTTTAAATATATTTGATGTTAAACTCTTTTTGTAAAGCTCTCTTAAAAGTTTTAGAGAACTCGCCGTTGGCTGAGCATCTAGAGTATCAAGAATTTTATTTGTTATTATTGAAACCGTAGTTTCTATATTTTTGAGATTATGATTAAGGTAGCGAGGATTTTTGTTTTTTGAATTGAAATTAGGGAATGTTCATTTGATATTTTTTTTTTTGGAATTAAATAGTTTTTAGGTAAAACTTTTTTTTTTTTTGGTTACATAGAGTTGGTTACAGTTACTAAAAATAGTAACTGGCAGCGCAGGGTTCAAACCACATTTATTGCAACCACTAAACTTATCCGTCTCATTAATTGTTGACCGCATGAAATGGGGACCGTCGCACCGTCGTAATCGGTATGGCGTGCACTCAAAGGATTCCCCGAGCAGACTACTTCCTTTGCAAACTGGCACCACCAAGGTTTGAACCCAGGTCTCTTTTCAACAAGTGCCCACCCAAACTAACACTCACCAATCCACTAACCCAAATAAAACATTTTTTTACCAAGTACCATGTGTACGAATAAATAAATGTTATATTTCTTGTAATTTGGAGTAAATATTGGTATGGTTTTAGATGCCAAAGCTAATGTCTTTTATGTGACCTAACTCAACTCGGCTCAGTTGAAGTATAAACCGTAGTCAATAATAGATCAGAGTGTGTGACTTTTGGTTATGTTTTATTATGGCTGTTTTATGGAAGATTGAACTCTCGGTTTTCAATGAATTTGAGTTGGTTTCAATTCGTTGATTTAAAATTAATCCAAGCGTTACTGTGTAGCTTCTTTATAAAGATAATTTTAGATTTCCCTTTTTTTAAATTGGGTTGTTTTATGAGGAAGGCCCTGTGTGGGAATTAGTGCCTTTTTTTAGAAAAGAAGGGTCTTTGTGTTATTTTGAAAGTACGTTTTATTTAGGTAATACTTTGAATTTAAAACTTATTCTTATATTGTTTAAGTTAATATGGAAATGCCTTATTTTTATTTTTATTTTTTTTAATGGATGAAAATCTAGTTTGAGATGAATTAGGATTCTAGTCTTTTTCTCTTCAATGAACTAAGTTCATATGTAGTTATATTATTCTTTTAAAAATAGTTGATTTGAATATGATTTTTTAAAAGGATTTGTGAGTTTTATAATGGGTATGGAACTTATTATTATAAAAAAATTTATAGGTTTTTTAATAGGATTTATTTTTTTAGATGTGGAAAATATCAAATCAGGTATGGAGTTATTTTTGAAGTGAAGGAATTTATGAGGTTTCTTCACAAGAATCAAGTAGGAATGTATTAGGACTTTCTACTTAAGATAATTGATGAATCGTAGAAATGTAAACAAAAATTATATATGTTTTCTTTAATGCATTGAAAATAAAAGAGCATTTAGGAGTGCATTGTCATGTAAACGAGTTATTTTGATCCCTCTTTACAACTTAGTTGAACACTAGAAGAAGTATAGAAAGATTTGAACTTCAAAAAAATATGGATTTATAGAATTATATTTGGCATAGTTCTATATATTGGAGTTTTGTCATTCTATGTAGAAGAGTTTCATAAAGTTTGTAAGGATACTATTGACCATTTTATGTAATAGTATTTTGATAGGGTTTATTTAGAGTTGTTATTTTTAAGAATACTCTTGAAAGATTTATCATGTCTATATCAAGCCATGTAATCTATATGAATAAGATGGAATGTAGAAGGAGGTTTTATGAGAAACCATGGGATTGAATCTATGCATGTAGAGATTATATTATGCTAGAGATGGCTTTGAAATTAACTCTTTTGATTATGAAAGGGTTTTATTATTATTTCTTAAAGTAATGCTATTAAAATTTATAATAATTTTAGAAAGTTTAATTGTTTAGCTACTCATAATATGGAAAAATAGATGTTTCCTTATGAATGAAAAAATGAATTGTAAACAGATTGAGCTTGAAATATATATTGATTGATCATGCTTTTGTCATAGGTGTTGTTTTAGTATACTTAATGCTTTTGAAATATGCTTAGGGGATGATAAGATCTTCCTTTTATTTTAGAAAAGCATGTTTTACTTTATTTGTTGAGAGAGAGAGAGAGTTTATCTTTGGGTTTGGGGTTAGAAAGGATCTCTTAAATTAAGTCTTATTATGAATCCCTTTAATATGATTCTAAACTTGAGGGTGTTGCATGGAGGAAACCCCCAAGATATTTTGTAGTGGGCACATTTTGAGTAGGAACTTGAATGTGAACTAAAGATAGAGAGTCTTTGGTTAAGATTATAAGTTGTGTATCTTCAATCTTACATCCTACCGTAGAGGATAGGAACCCATGTGCAATGGATTTAAGTGATGGCATATAGAGTGGGTAGGCTCAGTTGCCCATGCAAAACTATCACACAAAGGATGGTCACCTTAACTATATCCATCACAGAGATGAGATAGTTAAGTACTAGAGTTTTAGTAGTTCCATCACATAGGTGCATTTGACTAAACCTAAAGGTATTATGCGTAAAAGAGCCCACATAGATGATTTATGGTGGGTAAAAGAATAGGTGTCTCTCTTCTCTAAAGATTGAGAAGGGATAATCCCAACACTATGGTCAAGATATCTTACATTTGTGGAGAATGTAAGAAATATGGGGTGACCATTTGAGATATCATTTATGTCACAAAGGTATACAAGGTAAACCCTAGAATCTACGAGATATTGGCTTCTCCTGCCCACTCAAGATATGTTTGCAATGTTATGATATCAAAATGTGGCAATGCCTTGTCAATTTTAATATTGCTGGAGATATCTTTAGTGAACCCTAACTATGATCTTTTCCTAGTGTAAAAAAAAAACTCTCTTTTGGATTGGTTAGATTTGGGTTGTTATAGTTGGTATCAGAGCTCTAGATCATAGGACTAGAAGCTTCCAAGAGAGAACTTAGGATTGACTAGACTTGTTTAGTGACTTATGGAAGAAAAAATATTTCATTGGGGATGGCACCTTATGTGGAGTAAGAGTGACCATTAATATTATTAGTGGATGATAATACTCTATTTTTAGTTCACATAGATGATGTAACTAACTAGAAAGTTAGACTTACAATTTGGAAGAGAAATTATAACCTGACTTAGGTCTTTTGTGTGGCTAGGGAATATGACACCAAAATTGAGAAGAGGAATAAGAGAATCTTCCCAACCACCAAGGAAGTCTAGGTAAGTTAGTGTCAAGTCTAGACCTTGAGGAGAAAATTTAGGGAACTCGAACAGATAGGTGGAGAACCTCATTACTGTTGTATCTCTATTATAGGAGCAAATAGCAACAAAAGTAGCTATTGGCAACTATAGTGAGAGTTTATAGAATAGAAATACTGAGGTTAGATAGGAAGGAAATGCTGCTACAAGAGAGCAAGAAGTAAAGGTCCTTATAGAGGTAGAACTAGCTAAGGATTTGAAGAATGTGAAAATATCCAAATTCATTGGAAAATATGGGGATGATTCAATCGAGGCTTGGTTGAATGAGTTGGAGACCTACTTCTCCATGAAAAACTACTCCTTAGTGACCCAAATAGTTTGGGCCACTCTCCATTTACAAGAGACAAGGTTGGAATGGTGGAATACTTTTAAAGCCGAAAAAAATATTCAAGTGATAAATATAAAGTGGGAAAGTTTTGTTGAAGCCTTTAAGAAGAGTTTTCTCATAAAATAATACTATGTGGAAAATTTTGAGTAATTCTTCACACTTCACCAAGGAACAAAGACGGTGGAGATTTATTACCAAAATTTTGTGAAGTTGCTTAAGTATGTATCGTTATATGAGAAGGATGAGAATATGAAGGTACACAAATTTATCTTAGGAGTAGATCCTAAGATTAGATTGGTAATAAACATGCGTAAGCTCGAGAATCTACAAAAGGCTTATGACCTGGTTCAACAAGCAAAATCCAATTTGCAGTCAAGTAGGAATCATTTTAATTATGCAAAATTATTAGAGGAGGATCGATAGTCCCTAAGAAAAAAGAAAATTGTTGGTTTTATGAAATGGGAACAAGAGTAGAGAAAGAAAAGTAGAGGTAATCCAAAGTTCAAAAGAAAGAACGATAGAAAACAAGAAAATTTCAAGAATAAATTTTAAAAGAGGAATAATATCAATAGTCCTCATCCTCAACCTCAAATATGGTCAGAAACATCACAAACAGAGTAGACATAGGAATAGAATCAGAAAAGATACCTTGGTCCCAAAGGTGGTTGCTATGATTGTGGGGGTCCACATTATGCAAATTGATGTCCAAATTAGCCAAGACCAAATAAGAGGGAAGAGGAACCAAATTACAAGATCTATGTAGCAATAGGAAAAAAAATGAGATGAGAAAGTCACTCCAATGCTCTTGAATGGTAAACTATTTGATAAGAAAGTTAAAATTTTGATAGATAGTGGAGCTATTGATAGTTTCATTTCTTCTAGTATAGTCAGGGATATGCCAGAAAGACTAGGATTTTTGGCACAAGGTTGGAAAGTCGAGTATGGGTTTGGATAAACCTACTTAGTGGATTAATGTTTTCCCATAGCCAAGATCACCCTATCCAATGACTCTACCATTTGGCACCTATATGTAGCACCGCTACATGCCTTTGACATTATCTTGGGAATGGAATAGTTAAGGGCTCATGGAGCCCTAATTAATTTCCAAGATAGATGGATAGACTATACATATAAATATAAGTAGAGATTGAGAATCAATAGTGAGCAAGGGTCATTTTGACCTCAATTGATCTCAACAATGCAACTAAATAAAGCTATTAGAAAAGGTGGAATGGTCTATGTCATTAAGTTGAACCATAAGACTAAGGATGATAAAAAGGAGGAATTGTTTAAGAATCATCCAATTTTGTATGAGTTTAGGGATGTATTTCTTGAAGATCTCCCTGGACTACCACCTAAATGTGAATTTGATTTCACTATCAAATTGATGTCAGGTGTAGAACCCATTCATAGAACTCCTTATAGGATAAAACCTATTGAGATGCAGGAGTTAAAAGTACAACTTCAAGTCTTGCTAGAAATTTTTTTAATTAAATCTAGTGTGTCACCATGGGGTGCACCTATTTTATTTATCAAAAAAAAATGGATTACTAAGATTATGCATAGACTACATAATTTTTAATAAAAAAACCATAAATAATATGTATCCTTTACCCAGGATTGAGGATTTGTTTGATCAACTTAAGGGTGCCACCATATTCTCAAAGATTGATTTGAAATCAGGATACCATTAGTTGAGAATATGAGAGGAGGATACTCACAAGACTACTTTTAAGACCATATATGGGCACTATGAGTTCATGGTTTTACCTTTTGGGCTAACCAATGCATTAACAACATTCATGAATCTGATGAAAAACATGTATAGGAAGCATCTGGATTAGTTTGTCTTAATATTTTTGGATGATATTATGATAAATTCCCAAAATAAGGAAGATCATGATAGACACTTGAGAATCATGCTTGATTTGTTAATAAAAACTAACTTTATAGGAATCTATCAAAGTGCAACTTTTATGTTCCAAAGGTATAGTATATGGGAGATATCATATCTATAAAGGGATAGTTCTGGATCTGAAGAAGATAGAAGCCATTTTGAGTGGGTCATTGTCTACTAATGAGCCTGAAGTGTGGAGATTCATGGGTCTTATTGGTTATTATAGGTATTTTGTAAAAGATGATTCTAAAATAGCCTACTCTATAACCAAATTCCAAAGAAAAGGAAGGGAATACAAATGGACAAACAAGTGTGAAGCTACCCTAGAGTTGCTTAAACAAAATCTTACTACTACACCTATGCTATAAATCCTAGATCCTCAAGGCAATTTCTTAGTATGTGCTGATGCTTCTATGGAAGGTTTAGGAGGAGTTATATCCTAGGATGAATTAGTCATAGCATATGAGTCAAGGAAACTCAAGAAACATAAGGTAAACTATGCTACACATGATCTAGAGCTAGTCGTGGTTGTGCACACTCTTAAGATCTAGAGGTATTACTTACTAGGGAAACCTTTTGAAGTAATAACCGACCATCAGAGTCTGAGGTACATTTTCACTCAATATATGCTCAATGCTATATAGAGAAGATGAATTGAATTCCTAGCTGAGTATAACTTTGGTATAGAGTATATCAAGGGCAAGGAAAATAAGTTTATTGATGCCTTAAGTAGAAAAAGACATATAATTGCTTTGAACTGTAGTCACATCGACTTAATGGATCAAGTCAAGAAAATACAATCTCAATACCAATATTGCAATTAAATTCAGACCAAAATGGAAAGAAATCCTAGATAGAAAAAGTATTTTGGCATAAAAGATGGTCTTTTGTGTTTTAAAGGTAGGGTAGTTATACCTAAAATTGGTGATTTGAGGATATTGATCATGAGAAAAGCACATAGATTTTATTACTCTACTCACCTTAAAGGGTCTAAAATGATGGAGAACATGAAAAAGACCTTCTACTGGACAGATATGATGGTAAATATCACTAATTTTGTTGCTTGATGCTTGGAATGCTAGAAAGTAAAAATTGAACATAAACATCTAGTAGGATAGTTATACCCACACGATATACCAATGCAAAAGTGGTAGGTCATATCTATGGAATTTATTGTGGGTTTACCTAAGATTAGGTACCAACATGATGCAATCCTTGTAGTGGTTGATAATTTGACTAATATTGTGCACTTCATACCAGGGAACACCAAGGATGATGCTCTAATGGTGGTAAATAGATTTGCTAAAGGGATATTCGGGTTATATGGGTTTCTTGAGGTAATCATCTTAGATAGGGACTCTAGATTTACATCTAAGTTTTGGTATGTTCTTCATCGTGCAGTGGGCACTAAGCTAAACATTAGTTTTGCATACCATCCAAACATAGATGGTCAAAAAGAGAGGGTAAACCGAGTCTTGGAAGATATGTTTTGCATGTATTGCATTGACCAAAAGTATCTATGGGAATTTTTTTTGCATCTAGTATATTTTACTTATAATAATGGTTATCATGCTTCCTTGAAAATGACCCCATTTGAAGCTTTGTATGGAAAGCGATGAAGAACACATATATCTTGGGACCATCCAAAGGAACATATTGTCATCAGACTGGATGCGGTCAAATTTATGGAGGAACAAATTAAGATGATTAGACGTAGGATTAAGGAAGTTTTCGATCATCAAAAAAGCTATACTAATCTAAAAAGATTACGTAGAGAATTTTAAGAACACAAGCTTATACTGAGAGGGGGGTGAAAAATATAAGATACAACTTTTTACTTTTCTTTCCAAAGTAGTATTATCTAATGTTATCAATTGAAATAATAAAAAAATACACAGATCATCACACACATAAGAGACATAGATTTAACGTGGTTCACCCAATGTGGGCTACATCCATGAATAAAATATTTCTTATAAATTTTCTCAATAAATATCTTAGGAACCAATTCCCTATTACAATTTTTATGGGCACCAAACCAAAGGAGACATCAATCCCCTATGCCCAAGTTTTTGGACCACTATCTATAGGAGACACCAATCCCCTTTGCTTTGGTTTGTGTACCCCTATCCATAGGAGACACCAATACCTTTTGCTCTGGTTTGTGGGCCTCTATCCATAAGAGACACCAATCCCCTTTGATCTATTTTGTGGACCTCTATCCATAGGAGATATCAATCCCCTTTGCTCTAGTTCATGGACCTCTATCCACAAGAGATACCAATCCCCTTTGCTCTAGTTCATGGACATCTATGCATAGGAGACACCAATCCCCTTAGCTCAAATTTGCTTCAAGCCTACTCATAAGGCTTGCTCAAATCTACTCCATATCCTACTCTCAACTCTGCTCATACCTACTCCAAGCCTTCTCACAATGCTTGCTCAAATATACTCCAAAACCTGCTCTAATTCTACCTCAAACCTGCTCATAGATCCTGTTGATCACAAAATCTACTCAAATTCTACTCAAGTCTACTCATAACACATGCTCAAATCTGCTCATAGCACATGCTCAAATCTTATCATAACACATGCTCAAATATACTCATCACACATACTCAAATATTATCATAACACATGCTCAAATATGCTCATAACACATACTCAAATCTGCTCAAAGATCCTCCTCAACCTACTCATAAAACCTGCTCAACTTTGTTCCAAACCTTGTATACAATTTTTTTTTATATATCTTGCATAATGATGTCATCAAGTGCTTTATCTATTCTTCAAAGTGCTTTTCTCAACTAAAGTAGTTTATACATATTCTACCCAAAATTTGTTTAACCTCTTGAACATATCGAGAATGATATGCATTACAAACAATTAATATGTTCTTCTCACATTCATTAAGTCTATCACTTTCACATGTCTCACATTTATTTTCATTCACAAGATAGCTCTAGTCTAGCACTTGATAGTTGACCTTCTTATGTATTCTTAAAGCCAACCAAACCAATGCATAAATTTTCTTTACAAGAAAATTGTTCTATAACCCTTACAAAATTTGCTTTTAATAACAATCACAATAATGCACAAATTTGCTTCACAAAACTGGTCTATCATCCTTGCAAGTTTACTTATAATATCAATCACTATAATGCAAAAAATTGCTTCACAAAATCTAGCACATATGTTTCCAATTTATTTCAACAATGATGCACACTTTGTTCTCAAACTCTAGCACATTTATTTCCAATATTATTCAAAAATGATGTACACTTTGTTCTCAAAATCTAGCTCATATATTTCCAATATTAATCAAAGCAACGCACAAATCCTCTCAATTTCAATCAATCACTAATGCTCATCAAATCAATCCTTATACCTCCACCATATGATATCACAAATATTTCCTTCAAACAAACATCAACCTTTAGAAAGGAATCAAAAACACCATACCTCTAAAATTGCCTTGATGATGATGTGCCCTCAACACCTATCTTAACAAAAATAATATTTTTTTTCCCACTTCAAAATAGGTTAGCAAATCCCTTTTTCTCTTCTTGATTAGGTATCAAAATATTCTCATAAAAACATTTTGTCAAAATGTACTCAATCAAGGCTTACAATAATAACACAAATCATTTTATTCCTTTCAATGATATGCCAACATTACAAATATCAATAATCATAAGTATACCTTATTTCTCCTTTCTAAGATATGTAAGAATACAAATAACAATAAATCTCATATACACCTTATTACTCCTTTCTAGAAATTCAAATCAATAAAAATAACAATAAATCTCATATACACCTTATTACTCCTTTCTAGAAATTCAAAGTCACAATAAATATCATATACACCTTATTACTCCTTTCTAGAAATTCAAAGCAATGAAACCCAAAACCCTTATTATTCCTCAACTTGCAAAATACAATTTAAATCAATACATGCACCTCATATATTTCTCAACCTTAATAAAAACAATTTTCATAAAAAAATTTAAGTACCTCTATCACTACTATGAATCAAACCTCCAACATTACAACAAAAAATACTCTCCCAAGTACCTTGTCCAGCTGCGCTACCAAGGTGGCTGAGACCAAAATGGGACGACGTATCTCTTAAATCATGTTCTATACACTATCCAACATGAAAATCACAAAACCAGTGACAACGAGAATCAACATAGTGACCTCCTACTAAGCAACACTAAGCGCATAGCCTTCCACCAATTGGGCTACCCTCGATGAATGAAACCTTGGGTGTATACAATGAAAAATATTCCATTCTTCTCCCTTATCAATGGTGAATCAAAAACTGGCATCAATGCAGTTCGACCCCTTGACCTTTTGCCCAACAAACCTCAAGTGCACAAGATAAACAATAAATGCTCCTGCATCAATTTTTGCTATCAAATCTTCTAATATTTCTACCATTCGCAATCATAGGGTAAACAATATTTTCAATCTTATTGCCTATCGTCTATCATTCAAAATCAAATGCAATTAATCGCCAATTTATATGCTCTCGAAAGGTTTACGAAGATGTCACGTCGATTCAAAAATTGAACTCAAATGTCTTCCATAACGTTTGCGCCCAAACCTTTGGGTTATAATATTTGAATTAAATATTATAACTTTAAATCTTAGGGCCTTGTAGTAATTAAATATTTTGATTTAATATTGCACAATTATGTCCCAACCTTGGTCCTTATATTTTATTGACCTTTGTCCTCATGCCATTAAACCTTTATTTAAATCCTTTATCCCAAGCCTTGAACCTTTATAATATTTTTAAAACTTTGTCCAAGCATCCTTAAACCTTTGTCTTTTCACCCTTAAACCTTTTAAACCTTTATCCTCTCTTTTTAAAACTTTCGTCCAAGCATCCTTAAACCTTTTTCCTTGCCTTGTTCCACTTGAATAATTTTCCAATATTTTTAACTTCACAACCTCAAAATAAATTTCTTCCCTGAGTATTAGGAACCTTTGAAATCAATGACCATGCACCTTTGACATCAATGACAACTCAATATGCTGAATATTTCCAACAAAATTCTCTATGGGAGATAAAGTATTCTTAAGAGTTAATCCTATGAAAAATGCTATCAAGTCTACTAAGTTGGATTCGTGATAAGTTGAACATTTTGAAATAATTGAGAGGATAAGTTCAGTAGCCTACAAACTTGTCTTGCCACCCAACCTATCAAATATCCATGATACTTTTCATGTAACACTGCTTAGAAAGTATATTGTTGATCCTAATCATATGTGGGATGTTACAAAATTGTAAATGGTAGATCCCTCAATCATTGGGGTGAAGCTAGTCAAGATTCTAGAGTTTCATTC
The DNA here is from genome assembly GCA_028583015.1 of Wollemia nobilis. Lineage (NCBI taxonomy): Eukaryota > Viridiplantae > Streptophyta > Pinopsida > Araucariales > Araucariaceae > Wollemia > Wollemia nobilis. The sequence goes on along the minus strand of JAQPPZ010000104.1, from coordinate 217,377 downwards.
CAAAGTGATGACAAAATAAAATCTAGCATAGTGCAAGGTCCAATGGGACCAATATTATGAGATAAATTCCACTTGGTAAAAAGTGTATGAGATAAAAAGATATTTTCCTTATTTTTTTGATGAAAATGATATGTAATGTTAATTGCAAGAAAAATACAAAGGATTGTGTTTAATCCAAGGGGGGTAGAATGTTACAACGCACCTGGGTAGGACTCATTTATGATATGGGCTATGAATTTATGTGATGTTTCAATGGTTATTATTGATTGCATTATGAATGATTAATTGAAATTAATACTTTATTTATACTATATGATAATATGGTACTTCTAATGTTATGTATATCTGTAGGACATTGTACTCTCATGGGTGGATGATGAAGTTGACCACTGAGAATGAGATACTAAAAATGGGAAATCATGTCCATTATATTTAACAATAACTCTAGTGTAGAAATTACCTAGGGTAGGATTTACCTGCATATAGTTGCATTGCACTTATACATGTTTGAATTTAAACCATTTACAAAGAAGTTTCTATAAGAAATGGAGTTGATGAGGCAAAAGTTGATAGCCTAAAGTTATCATAAAGTATTTTGCATATATGGGTGAAAAATAGTTCTTTTGGTTTATCCACATTTGTTCAAAGTTTATGTTCATAAAGTATTATGCTTCCTTGAAAATGACCCCATTTGAAGCTTTGTATAGAAAGCGATGAATAACACATATATCTTGGGACCATCCAAAGGAACATATTGTCATTAGACTGGATGCGATCAAATTTATGGAGGAACAAATTAAGATGATTAGACGTAGGTTTAAGGACGTTTTCGATCATCAAAAAAGCTATACTAATCTAAAAATATTACGTAGAGAATTTGAAGAACACAAGCTTATACTGAGAGGAGGGGTGAAAAATATAAGATACAACTTTTTACTTTTCTTTCCAAAGTAGTATTATCTAATGTTATAAATTGAAATAATGAAAAAATACACAGATCATCACACACATAAGAGACATAGATTTAACGTGGTTCAACCAATGTGGGCTACATCCATGAATAAAATATTTCTTATAAATATTCTCAAAAAATATCTTAGGAACCAATTCCCTATTACAATGTTTATGGGCACCAAACCAAAGGAGACATAAATCCCCTATGCTCAAGTTTTTGGATCACTATCTATAGGAGACACCAATCCCCCTTGCTTTGGTTTGTGTACCTCTATCCACAGGAGACACCAATACCTTTTGCTTTGGTTTGTGGACCTCTATCCACAAGAGACACCAATCCCCTTTGCTCTATTTTGTGGACCTCTATCCATAGGAGATATCAATCCCCTTTGCTCTAGTTCATGGACCTCTATCCACAAGAGATACCAATCCCCTTTGCTCTAGTTCATGGACCTATATGCATAGGAGACATCAATCCCCTTAGCTCAAATATGCTTCAAGCCTACTCATAAGGCTTGCTCAAATCTACTCCATATCCTACTCTCAACTCTGCTCATACCTACTCCAAGCCTTCTCACAAGGCTTGCTCAAATATACTCCAAAACCTACTCTAATTCTACTTCAAACATGCTCATAGATCCTACTGATCACAAAATCTACTCAAATTCTACTCAAGTCTACTCATAACACATGCTAAAATCTGCTCATAACACATGCTCAAATCTGCTCATAACACATGCTCAAATATACTCATAACACATACTCAAATATTATCATAACACATGCTCAAATATGCTCATAACACATACTCAAATCTGCTCAAAGATCCTCCTCAACCTACTCATAAAACTTGCTCAACTCTGTTCCAAACCTTGTATACATTTTTTTTTTATCTATCTTGCATAATGATGTCATCAAGTGATTTATCTATTCTTCAAAGTGCTTTTCTCAACTAAAGTAGTTTATACATATTCTACCCAAAATTTGTTTAACCTCTTGAACATATCAAGAATGATATGCATTACAAACAATTAATATGTTATTCTCACATTCATTAAGTCTATCGCTTTCACATGTCTCACATTTATTTTCATTCACAAGATAGCTCTAGTATAGCACTTGATAGTTGGCCTTCTTATGTATTCTTAAAGCCAACCAAACCAATGCACAAATTTTATTTACAAGAAAATTGTTCTATAACCCTTACAAAATTTGCTTTTAATAACAATCACAGTAATGCACAAATTTGCTTCACAAAACTGGTCTATAATCCTTGCAAGTTTACTTCTAATATCAATCACTATAACACACAAAATTGCTTCACAAAATCTAGCACATATGTTTCCAATTTCATTCAACAATGATGCACACTTTGTTCTCAAACTCTAGCACATTTATTTCCAATATTATTCAAAAATGATGTACACTTTGTTCTCAAAATCTAGCTCATATATTTCCAATCTTAATCAAAGCAACGCACAAATACTCTCAATTTCAATCAATCACTAATGCTCATCAAATCAATCCTTATACCTCCACCATATGATATCACAAATATTTCCTTCAAACAAACATCAACCTTTAGAAAGGAATCAAAAACACCATACCTCTAAAAATGCCTTGATGATGATGTGCCCTCAACACCTATCTTAACAAAAATAATATTATTTTTCCCACTTTAAAATAGGTTAGCGAATCCCTTTTTCTCTTCTTGATTAGGTATCAAAATATTCTCATAAAAACATTTTGTCAAAATGTACTCAATCAAGGCTTACAATAATAACACAAATCATTTTATTCCTTTCAATGATATGCCAACATTACAAATATCAATAATCATAAGTATACCTTATTTCTCCTTTCTAAGATATGTAAGAATACAAATAACAATAAATATCATATACACCTTATTACTACTTTCTAGAAATTCAAAGCAATACAAATAACAATAAATCTCATATACACCTTATTACTCCTTTCTAGAAATTCAAAGTCACAATAAATATCATATACACCTTATTAATCCTTTCTAGAAATTCAAAGCAATGAAACCCAAAACCCTTATTATTCCTCAACTTGCAAAATACAATTTAAATCAATACATGCACCTCATATATTTCTCAACCTTAATAAAAATAATTTTCATAAAAAAATTTAAGTACCTCTATCACTACTGTGAATCAAACCTCCAACCTTACAACAAAAAATACTCTCCCAAGTACCTTGTCCAGCTGCACTACCATGGTGGCTGAGACCAAAATGGGATGACACATCTCTTAAATCACGTTCTATACACTATCCAACATGAAAATCACAAAACCAGTGACAACGGGAATCGACATAGTGACCTCCTACTAAGCAACACTAAGTGCATAGCCTTCCACCAACTGGGCTACCCTCGATGAATGAAACCTTGGGTGTATACAATGAAAAATATTCCATTCTTCTCCCTTATCAATGGTGAATCAAAAACTGGCATCAATGCAGTTCGACCCCTTGACCTTTTGCCCAACAAACCTCAAGTGCACAAGATAAACGATGAATTCTCCTGCATCAATTTTTGCTATCAAATATTCTAATATTTCTACCATTCACAATCATAGGGTAAATAATATTTTCAATCTTATTGCCTATCGTCTATTATTCAAAATCAAATGCAATTAATCGCCAATTTATATGCTCTCCAAAGGTTTACGAAGATGTCACGTCGATTCAAAAATTGAACTCAAATGTCTCCCATAACATTGGTGCCCAAACCTTTGGGTTATAATATTTGAATTAAATATTATAAGTTTAAATCTTAGGGCCTTGTAATAATTAAATATTTTGATTTAATATTGCACAATTATGTCCCAACCTTGGTCCTTATCTTTTATTGACCTTTGTCCCCATACCATTAAACCTTTATTTAAATCCTTTATCCCAAGCCTTGAACCTTTATAATATTTTTAAAACTTTGTCCTAGCATCCTTAAACCATTGTCTTTTCACCCTTAAACCTTTTAAACCTTTATCCTCTCTTTTTAAAACTTTCGTCCAAGCATCCTTAAACCTTTTCCTTTATAATATTTAAATATGAAATTTAAATATTATAAAACTTTATTTAATAGATTTTTCCTTGCCTTGTTCCACTTGAATAATTTTCCAATATTTTTAACTTCACAACCTCAAAGAAAATTTCTTCCCTGAGTATTAGGAACCTTTGACATCAAAGACAACTCAATATGCTGAATATTTCCAACAAAATTCTCTATGGGAGATAAAGTATTCTAAACAGTTAATCCTATGAAAAATGCTATCAAGTCTACTAAGTTGGATTCGTGATAAGTTGAACCTTTTGAAATAATTGAGAGGATAAGTTCAGTAGCCTACAAACTTGTCTTGCCACCCAACCTATCAAATATCCATGATACTTTTCATGTAACACTGCTTAGAAAGTATATTGTTGATCTTAATCATATGTGGGATGTTACAAAATTGTAAATGGTAGATTCCTCAATCATTGGGGTGAAGCTAGTCAAGATTCTAGAGTTTCATTCCAAAGTGATGATAAAATAAACTCTAGCATAGTGCAAGGTCCAATGGGACCAATATTATAAGATAAATTCCACTTGGTAAAAAGTGTATGAAATAAAAAGATATTTTCCTTATTTGTTTGATGAAAATGATATGTAATGTTAATTGCAAGAAAAATACAAAGGATTGTGTTTAATCCAAGGGGGGTAGTATGTCACAACCCACCTTGGTAGGACTCATTTATGATATGGGCTATGAATTTATGTGATGTTTCAATGGTTATTATTGATTGCATTATGAATGATTAATTGAAATTAATACTTTATTTATACTATATGATAATATGGTACTGCTAATGTTATGCATATTTGTAGGACATAGTACTCTCATGGGTGGATGAGGAAGTTGACCACTGAGAATGAGATACTAAAAATGGGAAATCATGTCCATTATATTTAACAATAGCTCTAGTGTAGAAATTACCTAGGGTAGGATTTACCCGCATATAGTTGCATTGCATTTCTACATGTTTGAATTTAAACCATTTACAAAGAAGTTTCTATAAGAAATGGAGTTGATGAGGCAAAAGTTGATAGCCTAAAGTTATCATAAAGTATTTTGCATATATAGGTGAAAAATAGTTCTTTTGGTTTATCCACATTTGTTCAAAGTTTATGTTCATAAAGTATCATGCTTCCTTGAAAATGACCCCATTTGAAGCTTTGTATGGAAAGCGATGAAGAACACATATATCTTGGGACCATCCAAAGGAACATATTGTCATCAGATTGGATGCGGTCAAATTTATGGAGGAACAAATTAAGATGATTAGACGTAGGATTAAGGAAGTTTTTGATCATCAAAAAAGCTATACTAATCTAAAAATATTACATAGAGAATTTGAAGAACACAAGATTATACTGAGAGGCGGGGGTAAAAAATATAAGATACAAATTTTTACTTTTCTTTCCAAAGTAGTATTATCTAATGTTATCAATTGAAATAATGAAAAAATACATAGATCATCACACACATAAGAGACATAGATTTAACATGGTTCAACCAATGTGGGCTACATCCATGAATAAAATATTTCTTATAAATTTTCTCAACAAATATCTTAGGAACCAATTCCCTATTACAATGTTTATGGGCACCAAACCAAAGGAGACATAAATCCCCTATGCTCAAGTTTTTGGACCACTATCTATAGGAGACACCAATCCCATTTGCTTTGGTTTGTGTACCTCTATCCACAGGAGACACCAATACCTTTTGCTCTGGTTTGTGGACCTCTATCCACAAGAGACACCAATCCCCTTTGCTCTATTTTTTGGACCTCTATCCATAGGAGATATCAATCCCCTTTTCTCTAGTTCATGGACCTCTATCCACAAGAGATACCAATCCCCTTTGCTCTAGTTCATGGATCTCTATGCATAGGAGACATCAATCCCCTTAGCTCAAATATGCTTCAAGCCTACTCATAAGGCTTGCTCAAATATACTCCATATCCTGCTCTCAACTCTTCTCATACCTACTCCAAGCCTTCTCACAAGGCTTGCTCAAATATACTTCAAAACCTGCTCTAATTCTACTTCAAACCTGCTCATAGATCCTACTGATCACAAAATCTACTCAAATTCTACTCAAGTCTACTCATAACACATGCTCAAATCTGCTCATAACACATGCTCAAATCTACTCATAACACATGCTCAAATATACTCATAACACATACTCAAATATTATCATAACACATGCTCAAATATGCTCATAACACATACTCAAATCTGCTCAAAGATCCTCCTCAACCTACTCATAAAACTTGCTCAACTCTGTTCCAAACCTTGTATACAATTTTTTTTATCTATCTTGCATAATGATGTCATCAAGTGCTTTATCTATTCTTCAAAGTGCTTTCCTCAACTAAAGTAGTTTAGACATATTCTACCCAAAATTTGTTTAACCTCTTGAACATATAGAGAATGATATGCATTACAAACAATTAATATGTTCTTCTCACATTCATTAAGTCTATCGCTTTCACATGTCTCACATTTATTTTCATTCACAAGATAGCTCTAGTCTAGCACTTGATAGTTGGCCTTCTTATGTATTCTTAAAGCCAACCAAACCAATGCACAAATTTTCTTTACAAGAAAATTGTTCTATAACCCTTACAAAATTTGCTTTCAATAACAATCACAGTAATGCACAAATTTGCTTCACAAAACTGGTCTATAACCCTTGCAAGTTTACTTCTAATATAAATCACTATAATGCACAAACTTGCTTCACAAAATCTAGCACATATGTTTCCAATTTCATTCAACAATGATGCACACTTTGTTCTCAAACTCTAGCACATTTATTTCCAATATTATTAAAAATTATGTACACTTTGTTCTCAAAATCTAGCTCATATATTTCCAATCTTAATCAAAGCAACGCACAAATACTCTCAATTTCAATCAATCACTAATGCTCATCAAATCAATCCTTATACCTCCACCATATGATATCACAAATGTTTCCTTCAAACAAAAATCAACCTTTAGAAAGGAATCAAAAACACCATACCTCTAAAACTGCCTTGATGATGATGTGCCCTCAACACCTATCTTAAAAAAAATAATATTATTTTTCCCACTTCAAAATAGGTTAGCAAATCCCTTTTTCTCTTCTTGATTAGGTATCAAAATATTCTCATAAAAACCTTTTGTCAAAATGTACTCAATCAAGGCTTACAATAATAACACAAATCATTTTATTCCTTTCAATGATATGCCAACATTACAAATATCAATACTCATAAGTATACCTTATTTCTCTTTTCTAAGATATGTAAGAATACAAATAACAATAAATCTCATATACACCTTATTACTCCTTTCTAGAAATTCAAAGCAATACAAATAACAATAAATCTCATATACACCTTATTACTCCTTTCTAGAAATTCAAAGTAACAATAAATATCATATACACCTTATTACTCCTTTCTAAAAATTCAAAGCAATGAAACCCAAAACCCTTATTATTCCTTAACTTGCAAAATACAATTTAAATCAATACATGCACCTCATATATTTCTCAACCTTAATAAAAACAATTTTCATAAAAAATTTTAAGTACCTCTATCACTACTGTGAATCAAACCTCCAACCTTACAACAAAAAATACTCTCCCAAGTACCTTGTCCAGCTGCTCTACCATGGTGGCTGAGACCAAAATGGGATGACGTATCTCTTAAATCACGTTCTATACACTATCCAACATGAAAATCACAAAACCAGTGACAACGAGAATCAACATAGTGACCTCCTACTAAGCAACACTAAGCGCATAGCCTTCCACCGACTGGGCTACCCTCGATGAATGAAACCTTGGGTGTATACAATGAAAAATATTCCATTCTTCTCCCTTATCAATGGTGAATCAAAAACTGGCATCAATGCAGTTCGACCCCTTGACCTTTTGCCCAACAAACCTCAAGTGCACAAGATAAACGATGAATTCTCCTGCATCAATTTTTGCTATCAAATATTCTAATATTTCTACCATTCACAATCATAGGGTAAACAATATTTTCAATCTTATTGCCTATCGTCTATCATTCAAAATCAAATGCAATTAATCACCAATTTATATGCTCTCGAAAGGTTTACGAAGATGTCACGTCGACTCAAAAATTGAACTCAAATGTCTTCCATAACATTGGTGCCCAAACCTTTGGGTTATAATATTTGAATTAAATATTATAACTTTAAATCTTAGGGCCTTGTAATAATTAAATATTTTTATTTAATATTGCACAATTATGTCCCAACCTTGGTCCTTATCTTTTATTGACTTTTGTCCTCATGCCATTAAACCTTTATTTAAATCCTTTATCCCAAGCCTTGAACCTTTATAATATTTTTAAAACTTTGTCCAAGCATCCTTAAACCATTGTATTTTCACCCTTAAACCTTTTAAACCTTTATCCTCTCTTTTTAAAACTTTCGTCCAAGCATCCTTAAACCTTTTCCTTTATAATATTTAAATATGAAATTTAAATATTATAAAACTTTATTTAATAGATTTTTCCTTGCCTTGTTCCACTTGAATAATTTTCCAATATTTTTAACTTCACAACCTCAAAGAAAATTTCTTCCCTGAGTATTAGGAACCTTTGACATCAATGACCATGCATCTTTGACATCAATGGCAACTCAATATGCTGAATATTTCCAACAAAATTCTCTATGGGAGATAAAGTATTCTTAAGAGTTAATCCTATGAAAAATGCTATCAAGTCTACTAAGTTGGATTCGTGATAAGTTGAACCTTTTGAAATAATTGAGAGGATAAGTTCAATAGCCTACAAACTTGTCTTTCCACCCAAACTATCAAAGATCCATGATACTTTTCATGTAACACTGCTTAGAAAGTATATTGTTGATCCTAATCATATGTGGGATGTTACAAAATTGTAAATGGTAGATCCCTCAATCATTGGGGTGAAGCTAGTCAAGATTCTAGAGTTTCATTCCAAAGTGATGATAAAATAAACTCTAGCATAGTGCAAGGTCCAATGGGACCAATATTATGAGATAAATTCCACTTGGTAAAAAGTGTATGAGATAAAAAGATATTTTCCTTATTTTTTTGATGAAAATGATATGTAATGTTAATTGCAAGAAAAATACAAAGGATTGTGTTTAATCCAAGGAGGGTAGTATGTCACAACCCACCTTGGTAGGACTCATTTATGATATGGGCTATGAATTTATGTGATGTTTCAATGGTTATTAGTGATTGCATTATGAATGATTAATTGAAATTAATACTTTATTTATACTATATGATAATATGGTACTGCTAATGTTATGCATATTTGTAGGACATAGTACTCTCATAGGTGGATGAGGAAGTTGACCACTGAGAATGAGATACTAAAAAGGGGAAATCATGTCCATTATATTTAACAATAGCTCTAGTGTAGAAATTACCTAGGGTAGGATTTACCCGCATATAGTTGCATTGCATTTCTACATGTTTGAATTTAAACCATTTACAAAGAAGTTTCTATAAGAAATGGATTTGATGAGGCAAAAGTTGATAGCCTAAAGTTATCATAAAGTATTTTGCATATATGGGTGAAAAATAGTTGTTTTGGTTTATCCACATTTGTTCAAATTTTATCTTCTTTGCATATAATTTTGAATGCTTTGAAATATAGATATTTTCCTTGTGGTATGAAAATAGAAGCAGTATCATGATTTGTTTGTGTTAGATATTTTAAAATGTTAATGTTTTACATTAAAAAGATTATTAATCTTAAGCTATGAGGTGACTTTATTTTAAGGTTTATAAGGAAGCCATTGTGTGATATATATTGCTTTAGGAAGTTTTTCTTTTGAATATTAAAAGAAATAAGAATTGTGTATTGTATGGTTTTAAATATTTATTAAGTGGAGGTGTAGACACCAAATCCTAGCCACTTGTCATCTACGCATCATCAAATCATAGCCATTCATTATTTATTTATATATATGTATATTTATTTATATAAATATAAATATTTTATATTTATATTTATAAGATATTTATATATTTATAATATATTTATAATATATATATATTGATACATTTTATCCGCCCATCACATATTAATCTTGACCATTCATTTAACATGATCCATGTCACTTATCAAATCACAATCTCAGCCCTTCATCATGTTTTAATCTCAATCGTCCGTTGGTGTCATCAAAACCCTAGCATGATCAAGGGCAAATTATAAAAGATCATTCACTTTTGTGAATGAAGGTCCAAACATTAACATCTTGAGAGAAGGTCAGAATATTTTTTGAGAGGTCAAGATCTGAAAGCATTGATCATCCATCATTTTGAAAACCCTAGCACTCTACTAACACATCCCCTCCTTATTGCTACCACATCCACCATATCCACTACCAAAACCTCTACAAACTAGATCAAATTCTATAGAGCATCCCCTAAAAACCTTGAATTCTCTAGGGCATTCCTCGAATGCTAAAAAGTATTTCCAGAATGTTGCAAGGCATCCAAAACCATCCTTGAATGCTATAGGGCATTCACCATTTAATGGTTTGTAGTTTACAAAACCTCAAACGCTCATGGGCATTCGTGCATCACCAGATTGAGTCATCAGGAGTGTAGATCCAAAAAATCAGGTATATTTTGATAAGGTATCAAGTTTCATTGTTTCACTTACATGTTCTATATTTTTGCACTTCATTTGGCAAGTATTTCAGCTAGGGTTAGTATTTTACACTTTCATGTTTTAGTGGGCCTCACACTGTGGAGGCCCCATAGGTGTTACTAACTTTATTTTGATCTATTTGTGTGTAGGTTATAGGAGATATTTTTAGTGATGGTTGTTGCAGCTTTGAGTGGCCCCATAGGGATACACAAGCCCACTCACACTTTTTTGGAGTGAAGATGATCCAGAGACACCAACATTCATTTGAATGAGGGTTTTAAACCCTCTGATTGTAATAATTATATCAAAGCAAACATTGTATTGTAACCCCTGATTTGGGGCATATCTATGTATAAAGTGGAGATCCAGGCTCCCCAAGTTTATAATAAATAAGATCTTTCATTTTATGCGTACATTGTTATCTACTTTGATTTACTACTTTTATCGGTGTTGGTCGATTTCACTTTACAAAATGGTGATCACGGTGGGACCCCAAAAGGGTTTCATATTTTAATTTACCTTGTCAATATTGAGTTTTTTATCTATGTTTCTATGTGGTTTTACTGTAGGTTTTCATAAATCTGATCATGTAAAAATCATGAAGTCTAGAGCTAGGGTTTCTGGGAGTTGTGGGATTCGATCTATGGTCACGTGAATGCCATACAACATTCGGGGGATGCCACACAACATCCAAGTGGATGCCATAGAGTATATGGGAGATTCTATAGAGTATCTATGAGATTCGATAGAGTATCTAGGAGATTCGGCATTGCATCTACAAAGTTGGGGAAATAATACGTAGGCTTCCTGGTAAGTCTTGTTCAAACCCCCACTTATATTTTTGCTTTTTAAAAGAGAAAATGAAAAGAAATATTTATTTTTCTATTTAAAAAGCAATATACCATGCACTATTAGGCATCCTAGGCATTCATAAGCATTTTTTCTTTACAAAAAAAGGGAAACAAAAGTGCATTTTTAGAATCATATAGATTTGCATATAGGGGTAGATCTACACCTACACATTCATTTCTAGTTGCATTAGACATTCACTACAGTTGATTCAAGTTTTTTTGTTCTTCATGGTGTTTTTCTTTCTACCTTGTGTGTTGTGTGTGTTTTTAATTTACGCTTTAGGCAACAAACTAAAAAGCATATTAGTTGCACTGTAGGCTAAGTTTTCCCACTTCTCACTCTTCTAGGTTGGGATAAGTCACTTGTGCTCAAGCTTCCTCCCACTATTGGAAACACTTGCTGATTTAGAGTGGAAGAGCTAGGTGAACCCTCCACACATTATGGATCTTAAGCTGTGTACCCTAGACTCTTTTGAGGGCCTCATACTTGGCACTAGTGTTCCTAGTCACCACCTTGGTTGATGTGAAGTGTGATTTCTTTTTAGAGAAACACCATAGAAAATGAAAACTTAAAAGGAATCCACACACATTGCACATTTCATCTTCAACATCAGTGAGTTGGATTTCATCACCAACCACTGATTGAGACCAGTGATGGTGGGCTTCATCTCCATCCGTTGGCTCACCCCATAGATACCAATAGTAGCCCATGAGTGGTTTTTTTGGACTTCATCACCAAAAAATTCCCCACTCTTGAGAGACCCACTTTAGGAAGCCATTTAAGTCATTCACATTTCATTTCTTATCAAAGAGGTGAGTGTGAACACACCTATCCACCCTGCATAGTTGTCTTAGGCTTAGGGAGTCATAACATCAAACACACAAAAAAAAAATCAAAATAAAAAACATTGTTGTAAGACATAGGACACAACTATTTGTTTGATCTATGTGTTTTTCATTGCCATATCACTTTCCACACACACCCTGCACATTCGCTACCCCTACCTACTTATAGCTTATGGTATAAGCTATAAGATATAAGCTATAGCCATGAGTCAGGTACCTACCTCATCCATGGAGTGCCCCACTCCTTCCTTAGCCACTTTTGTGGCTAACCCAGCCAGTGTGGCACAAACAAGCTATTTTGGCTTGTCTACAGGACCTTCTCACACAATATTCACTTCAAATGCCGATGTGATACAAAGAGCCATCCACACTGCCATTCCAAAAACTGAGCCATCCACACCCACCAACCCCCACATCACTTACATAGATATGGATAAACTCAGAAGTTATTTAAGACCCACCAATCCAGTTCTAGAACCAATTAACAGTCCACCTAGACATGTTCCTTCTTCTCAGTAGGAACTTGCTCACTCACATCCCAATAACTTTAACCAAGTCTACACCAACCCTCTTTTTGAGGTAACATCTGCACCCTCACACCAAATTCCTCCACAACAATGTAGCCAAAGCACCTACATTCCATTTACCTGCACCACTACCTATTCCAACCCACTCTATGAAGCACAAGTTAATGCTGCTTTGTAGATTCCATCTACCATTCCATATACCACCCCTCATTTAGTTGTGATTCCTTTTGCAACTTACCCTCCATTAACCTCAACCAACATTACCAACACTCACATCATACCTACATATGCTTCCACCACAACCACATAATCTACATCTGAAATTTCCATACAATAAGCATGGAAACACCTCAATCAACTACTCATGGGCCATCAAGATGCTCGTTCTTACCCTCAACAACAATCATAGGTAGAATATTTTAAACCCCACTCCATTCCCAACCAACACACCTTCTTCACCCCTGATCCATCTTGGGTATCACAATATTCTAAGGTTACTATACCCACACCCCCATTCAGCCACATCAATACCACTCCCACAACCCAACACATTCAAATCCCCTAAACTTCATCCCCACTTCATCAACATCAGGCCCTCCATAACCAAACCCAACAACACATCCAACATCACTAGATACCCATAAATCCATCGACCAATCAGTACCACATTCCATCCCAACAATTCATCACTCCACACACACCACCTCCATACACTCATCAAATAAACCAGGGTTTCCACACACACATGGAAGACCCTAAGATCCAAGCCTTGCAACAATAGATTGATAGCTTAATTATGCATACTCCTGGTATGATGTACCAAAAACCTACATTGAGATAGCTGATCAATCAACCCATTCATTCTTTGGTACCTTCACCGCCTTATCCGGTAGACTTTACACTACTAAAGTTTGAAAAATTCAAAGGGACTGAGGATCCTAGGGAGCACATTAGCACATTCATCCATTCATGTTTTTGAATCCAAGAGAATGATGCTTTAATGCTCCAAATTTTTCTTAGACATTAGGGGGAGATGCCTTAGATTGGTATAATCATCTGCCACATCATAGTGTTTACACATTTGAACAATTGGTGGATAAATTTTTGGAAAGGTTCTCCCTCAATTTTCACAAGAAAACTACCTTGACCGACTTGTACAATCTCAGACAATTTGAAGAAGAGTTCTATGACTTCGGAAACTATTGGAGGGCAGTCATCACCAAGTTGCCATTCTCCCTCCCAATGGAAGAATTAACTCAAATATTTGCAAGGAGTTGTTTAAAACCTATCTCCTTATTATTGCAATTACAACAATATAGAACATTCGATGAAGCTCTTGCCCAAGCCCGAATCATCAAAGAAATAAAAATTCAAGAGGGTGAGATCAAACCAAAGAAAAAAGAATGGCAAAACAAGGGCCAATCTAAAGGAAACTATTCTAGCCAATCAAAACTAGGACAAGTCAATCAAGTGGTTTTGAGTCAACCCCAAATGACTCAACAACCCCATGGTCAACACCAACCACAACCATCATCACAACAACCGCAACAAGTATCTTATCAAGTGGTTCCCCCACCACAACAATTCCATAACACAGTTCCAACTATGGAAAATCATCAATGTCGATAATCTGTTCGAAAAAATTGCACTTACACACCTTTATCCGAATCATACGCTTCCATATTCCATAGGTTGTATGACACTAATGCTATCACCTTGCTCAAAGTTAAACTAGATGATCCAACCAAATATGGCAAGGGCTATAAGGAGCATTTATTTTGTCCTTTCCATCAATAGAAGGGGCATGACATTAATAACTACTTTACATTTAAATACATGGTGCAAGACTTGATAGACCTAGGGGCCATTAAGTTGGATAGCCCCTTAGCACAACAAAATCAAAATCTTGGTATCTACCAAACACCACTTCCTCATCATGAGGAAACACAACAGACAATAAGGGGATCAAATACCATGACTCCCCCTAACCAAGTCAATCATGTGCAACAATACCAAGGTTTTGTGGGGGCTATCCATGTAGTCACTCAAGGTCAATGAAGCACCAATCACAAAAATGAACAACCTCAAGCAATTCAACCTCCCATGGCACCTCAAGCAAATGTGTCTCCACAACCTACTAATTCATCTCCACCCATTCATTTTTTTGCCAATTCATCTCAACCAATTCACCTTCCAAGTCATCCATCCCAACCTATTCATTCCCTAAGCCATCCACAAAGACCTATCATCACGCTGAGCAGTCGGTTAACAACTAGTCTCAAAATGGCTTCCATAAAACTATCGATCTATGAGCTTATACAAAAATCTCCCCCACACCATGAGGCATTAATGGAAATCTTAAAATCCATTGAAATTCAATCTCAAGATGCTAATGCCTTTAACAATTTTATGGGGAGTATTCAAACATGTATGGAGCCCTCTATCACATTCTATGATTTTGAGATCAAATCAATATCATTAGAATCACTAGATCCTCCATTACATATCATGGCTCAAGTTGATAGGAAGCCTTTCAAATGAGTGTTGATTGACATCGACTCATCCATCAACATCATTACCACCTCAACCCTTCAACATATCAATATTCCACCTTCACACATCACCAAATCCACTTTCACCTTGCGAGCATTCAATGATGCTCTATGTTCTACAGTTGGCACTGTGGTCTTACCCATAGAAGTGGGGGTTAAGACATTGCACACTATGTTCCATATCCTGGAGGGGTCCATGGCTTACAATGTACTCCTTGGACATCCTTGGATAAGGGAGATGAAATGTGTCCCTTCAATACTACATCAATGTTTGAAATATGTACATGAGGGGCAGATTCATTGCATACCGATAGACATCAAACCATTTAAATATTGCAACTTCATCTCCAACCCATACGAATCCACACTTCCATCCACTCACTTTTTTTAACCCCATCAACCACACCATCCACCTCACATCACAACACTTCCTCATCCAAAGCTCCTATTCTTGAGGATCTCCCTATCACTACCCCACATCAAGCCTCCACTTCCACACCCTCACCTTCATCACAACCGACAACATGTACATGTGGTCAAACCCAATCAACACCTTCCACATCCATACCAGGGGGACATCCCTCCACACCTTCCACATCATCTACATCACCCATTATCACCCATTCATCATCACCCACACAACCAACTCCACAAACACCCACTATCATTTCATCCACACCAAAATCATCAGTCATCCATAAAATTCCTTAGCCAAATCTATCTTCATCTCCACCAATCGACATCTCACAAGTCGATTTGATAGATTGTGAGATGCCATTTCAACATACATCACTCCCATCATCTAAGCCACAAGACACCCCAAAGTCCCACATCTCCACATCCACTCCATCCACATCATCACCCACACAAGTTGCAGTCCACCTCGCTAGTCCTAGCATTGGTGAGTATGTGGTTCAAGATGTCATAGTTACACCACTCAACATCCAAACTATTAGGGATTATGGTCATCCATGTGACCCACCCTTATCTATAGGAGTAATGTACCACATGGGTTCAACACCTAACAAAATCAACTTCATATATGGGGGGTCAATTCATCGTCCGATCCACTTTTCCCAATCGAACCTAAGCAACCAATCCTTGCCAATATAGAGCACATGTCTAGTTTCCCATCACGATACTTTCATTGGGTTAATTGGAAAGGATATGGCCTAGGACGACATGAATAGGGTATGCATGACATTATTGAACCTCAATATCAAGAAGTGCATGACCATTTAGGCCTAGGTTACCATTCACATTCTTCCACTTCCTCTTTTGAACAAGCTTTTCAAAGCCTCCATTTAGATTCAGAAGAGGAAACCAATCACAATGATGACTTTGAGGAATTATATGAAGAATACGATGTCATGTCGATAGCTTCAGATGAATCTAAAGAGGAATTGGTCCCAATCACACCATTCATAGAACATGATGAGTATTATCTCAGAATGTTCCCTATCCATCAACCCATATTCCATTTGCTTCTTCCAAGGGAGCGAGTTGAGCCTACTCGATGAACCACCACCTCCACTTCATTGATCACCTCACAACAACCTCATGTAACATATGTACATAAAAAAAAAAATGTTTTTGAATTTTTGCATTTGCATATCCTTGTCATTTGTGTTTATACATGTTGCTTGCTACTATCTAGGTTCTCAAGGTTCATTCATCGATTCCAAGAGGTAGGAAAAACCACCCTTCACATTGCCAACCACCATTTCCCACTAAGTCAACATGAATTTGGTTGACTTATTTACCCCACTCCATAATCCATATGATTTGGCAAAACCAATTCCTATTGACATAAGCCTCATTGATATGGAACAGATTTCATCACCACCATCCTTTTTTGAATTCATCCTTTTCGAGGAATTGTTAAGAGCTTCTGCCATCTACATTCCTCCATAACCTTTGCCTTCACCTTCATCTTCACCCTTGGATCTAGCTATTTTCCAGGTAAAAATGGAAGAGACTATGCTAGAAGAGTTTTATAACATCATTGATGACATTCATTTGATCCCAATGCCCCATCAACTTGAGGAAGGTTCACACATGGCCATTGAAGATACTATAGATGTGAACCTTAGTACAGATGCGGACAATCCACAAATCATTAAACTTGGGAAATTTTTATTCATTGATGAATAAGAGCAATTGATAGCTCTCCTCAAGAAAAAGGATATATTTGCATGGCCCTATAAAGACATGCCTAGTCTTGAACCTATCTTGGTTGTCCACAATCTCACCTTGCATCCTGATGCTAAGTCGATCAAACAAAAATTGAGAAAGTTACATCCTACCATTGCCCTCATGGTCAAATAAGAACTTCAAAAGTTGCTAGATGTGGGTTTCATCCAACCTATTGACTATCCTGAGGATGAATTTCCTCTACCAAACATCGATACTCTTGTCAACACTTATGCGGGCCATGAAATACTATCTTTAATGGATGGTTTTTTAGGATACAATTAGATTCAAATTAATCCTGATGACCAACAAAAAATAACATTCATAACATATTGAGGGGATTTTTGTTACAAGGTAATGCCATTTGATATTAAAAATGTAGGTGCCACTTATCAAAGTGCCATTACATACATCTTCCATGATTACATGCATACAATCATTGAAGACTAAGTGAATGATATATTGGCCAAATAAAAAATTCGACAAGTGCACATCGATGTCTTAGAATTTTTTTTTGAAGCATAAGGTAAGGTTGAACCCCAAAAAGTGTGTCTTTGATGTCACCTCATACAAACTACTAGGATTCATTGTCTCCAAGAGAGGCATTGAAGTGGATCCAAAGTCAAGGTCATTATGGAAATGTCTCCCAAAATAAACTTGAAAGAGTTGCGTAGTTTATAAATAAAGATCCAATAAATCTATAGCTTCATTGCACAACTCTTAGAAAAATGTAGGTCATTCAATCACCTTCTACAAAAGGGGGTGATGTTTTCATGGATAAAAGAATGTCAAAAATATTTTGATTATATCAAGCAATACTTGGCTTCTCCACCTCCACCTCGCCTGGGGGTCCCTTTCCATATTTATATTTCAGCAATGGACTTTGCCTTAGGGACAATGCTTGCACAAAAAAATAAAATAATTGAGAGCAAGTAGTCTATTATATTAGTCAAACACTGGTAAATTATGAAACCATATATGCTTATATTGAAAACCTGTGCCTAGCAGTGGTTTTTACCACTAAGAAATTTAGACATTACATGTTAAGTCACACCACTTATATCATAGCACATAAAAACCCTCAGCGTTACATGATGACTTGCACTTACAACAACACCCACACCAAAAAATGGATAATGCTTCTAATAGAATTCAATCTTGAGTTCATCAGTAAAAAATCCATTAAATATCAAGTAATAGCCAATTAGCTTGCGAAAGCTCCACTTCCTATTGATCAACCCTTGATTGAGCTCCTAGATGACTCAATATTTACCATCACTGAATGAGAGGAAGATGCCATTCCTAAAGAGGATGTGGATATCACACTCTTATTTGATGGTTCTAAGTGCAAAAAAGGACAAGGTGCAGGAATCATATTTCATACACCATAAGGGATACCTATCCCATTATCATTCAAACTTGATTTTCCATGCACAAACAATAATGCAGAGTATTAAACCTTAATATTAGGACTTCAAGTAGCTATAGCTATGGGTATAAAGCATATTAGGATATTTGGTGATTCCCAACTTGTCATTCATAAAGTAAACAGATTATACCAATGCAAAGAACCAATCCTAAAACTTTATCATGAAGTAGCAATGAAATTGCTTGCAAAATTTGATTGGTATGAAATTGATAGTTTGCCTTGTTTGACTAATAGATTTGCAGATGCAATGGCCTCTCTAGTATCACTAATTTTAAAGTATTCTAATAGAGAGGTACAACCATTAATTGTCACAACAATATCTAAATCTGCAATTTCTTATGCTAAATCTAAAGATGATAAGGATGTTTGCTTTATCAATGCAAAATCATATGAGCCTTGATTTAATCAAGTAAAATACTTCCTCAAGTTTTTAACACTCCCATAATAATTGTCATGAATTACTAAACAAAATTTCAAGCAAAAGGTAGCTTGTTTCACTCTCTTGAGGACGTGTTGTATAAATGTGGTTATGATGGAGTCCCCCGTTATCTTGAGCCTTTAGAGGCCCAAAGAGCAATATTTGAAGATCATGATGGTACTTGTGGTGGTAACTTTATTGGAATGACCATCACAAAGTGCATTTTACACATGGGTTATTATTGGCACACCATGGAACATGAATATTGCACTTATGCAACAAAATATCAAAAATATTAGCAACATGCTAATTTAACTCATGTGCCATCACAAGCCTTACAGCCCATTCAGAGTATTTGGCCCTTTTCACAATGGGGTTTGGAATTGATTAGTAAAATCTCACCTCCTTCCTGAGGACAACACACGTTCATCATCACTACATGTAGACACCTAAAACGCGTCATGTCGAAGGCGACTACTCATATGGACATGCTACAAGACCATATGGAAGATCTTGGACAGACTCCAAGATAGAGCAGTGGTTCTAACCACTCAATTTGGGCTCCTTGGCCTAATTAGTCTAAACCGTAGCTGAGTCCTATGGTCTATAGTATGAACCGTGGCTGAGACCCATGGTCTATAGTCTAGGCCACAGCTGTCACCTACGGTCTAAACTGAAGTTCAGTTGGCCTTCATCCGAGCCAAATCGGTTGGAATGACCATTTGTTCTAGAAGAAGGTGGTTAAAGGATGAAAGATTCCAATCCAACTGTCCTAACCACCCCTTCTTGATCTTGGCTTCTCCATGAAGCCACCCCTAGCCCTTGGGTAGTCCTATAAGTACTCCTCCGAATTAGGGCAATGATATAGTGTATTTTGATAGTGAAGCACTATCGAAATAATCAAGCAAGCATTGGAGATTAGAGCAGCGAAGCCCTATCGAATTGTGGACTCACTTGAGTGCACTAAGAGAGAGATTTGTTGCTATCACTTTTCCAACCCAAGCATCATGACAATTCATGCCATGGATGCCCTAAGGAGCTAGAACGCCAAGAAACGCCAATTCGGGAAAACGGAGGCCCTATCGAGCAATTCAACCACCAAACCTATCAGAGGACATTGAGGCGACCCTTGATCATCAATTTGACAAGGAGGATCAAGCCCACAACCCTAGAATTGGAGGGCAAAACCACTTGATTGCTCATCATGGCTGACAACCATGGTTTATAGTGCAGACCGCTCATCCGAGCTACGGTTTGCAATAGGTGATAGATCCCCTTACTGTCTCTTTTACGAGTATGCTTAGCTAGGTTAGATTAATTATTTTAGTAGTTTATTTGGTAGTTTAGAGACTCTGATTGACCAAATTAAGGATTTGATTAGATTTACTTCATTTTAGCAAGTAGGACATAATTAGTTTATTTTCATGCTATTTTGCTTCATTTCATGCAATTGATCCAATAGATAGATAGATGTACTCCTTGTTTACATGTTTCTATCAATATTTATAAGAATCTGCTTATGTTTAGTATGGTTTATCCACTTTCTTGATTTCATAGTTGCTATGCTATCTTTAATGTATATTTCCTTTAAAGGGCCTCATCATGAGAGGCTTCATATGCTTTTAATGCTTTTATGTTGTTTCTTGACCATAGGGAATCAGATTCAAAGGAGATTCAATCATCTAATTCCTTCCTCAATGCGAAGAAGAGGGTTCACTCCACCCTAGAGCAGTTCGTGTCACCTTAAAGGCTTGAAAAGTGCATTTATCCTTGAGGGGAATTTGACATATTGTAATTGAGTATCAAAATTGGGTATCCCTAAGAGGGATTCATTTGTAACACATGAATTGGTTCCAAAAGGAAATAAAGATGCATTTTAATTAATTATTTAGTCTTTGTCAATTTATGTTTGAATATCGCTTTTTTATTTCACTTTACATTATTGCAATATTGGGTGCATACCTTTATGGTCATACAGAAGGTGATCACGGTGGGACTCCACATTTTAAGCACCTAATCTGACATCTTCTATGTTTTTTTGGATTACAGGTGCAAACCACAACTTCTAGCTGTGGTCTCATTGTTGGCCCATGGCTTCAAGACGCGGTCTACAGTCGAAACCATGCATCAGACCTACGGTTCATAGCAAACAGATCAGATAGCAGAGGACAAAACATAGATCGGATGTGGACCTGAGGTAGGCCCCATTTTCACCCTCTATAACTTTTTCTGTCTTTGTGTTTTTCTAGAATGCCAAATTTGAAATATAATTAGGACAACTAGAAAAGGGGAAATGAATTAGGTCCTTAGGTTTGTATTTATGTTTCCATCATTGGCAAGGCATTGCTAGGAACAGTGGACCTCTGAGTGCAGTCCACCCTAGAATCACAGTGTGCTATGGATTAAATTGTGTGTTGGTTTGCATGCTTGAAGCCCAATCAGAGGCTATATCATCGTAATTTGCATTGTCAAAAATCATATAGGATATAGCATGCATTCTCTGAAATGAAACATTTATTTTTGCATATCATGTAGGAAATAATCATTCATGCTATATTATGCATTTTCCTTTCTATGCAAATATTAAAATGAACCACACACACCACGTTTCAATTAAATGCTAGTGAGTTGGGAGTGACATCCAACCACTAGTAGGGTCCAATGACGGTGGTAGTTATTTCCATCCGTTGGCCCAACTCCCATGTACCTATTGTTCTAGACCAAGGTCGGGCCCAAGAACCTTTCGTACCCTAGAAAATTTGCATGTATTCTCTTCGGAGGGTATAACGTTGACTGGGGAAAATGGGTGAGGGACTGGTAGGACCGGTGCTCCTTGTCCGGGTGTGGAGTTTCATTGCCACACATGGGGGATTTACGTGGCCTGGATTCACACCCAGGTTGTCGAGCTACGAGCGTACCGATGAAAGCCAATTTAAACTGAGAATATCATCCAACAAGTTTTACAAAACACGATAAGGAGTTTCTAATACTGATACAACAAATCATTGAAACAACATCAAATAGTTTAGGGCTCACTTTTAAAATGTAAAGGAGATAATCACATTGTTTACATTGTATGCTTCTTTATCACTTAATTCATCAAGATAAGGCCTTCCTTGAGGCTAAAATTTTTAGTAAGAGAGGTTTCCTCTCAAGACTTGTCTAGTTGGCACATCATGACAACTAGGCATAGTCGAGCTCACTCATGAGCTAATGACTCAGAATATGCGAGGAGAGGCCCTCAATGCCTTTGATATTCCCCTAAGGATCTTTTAGACCTTGCATGCCTCCTTGCTAGGTATCACACTCATCATTCACCTGAGGATCTTATCCTCCCGATGTGACACTCTGATAGTCGTCATGAGACTCCTTCATCATGCAGGGGGTTCACCCATATAGGTCATGAGGTTTCTCCACACATGGAGAGAACCCATGTTGTTAGGTCTCATCCTAGCAAGGTAGAGAGTTGTGGATCTTACTCCATGAGTCAGTCGTATAGGGAACCTGAGTCTCATGCAGCCCATAAGAGGTGACTACTCCAAGACCAATTGGAGGAGGCATGCATTGAGCATGAGCATCTAGAGCATGAGTGCATAGAGAGAAAGAGAGCGCATCAACAGAGGTTGGATGAGCTCCAACAATGGGAAGAGAGGATTTACCAATAGAAATTATGTGAAGAACAATCATGTGAGGTAACTCCTAAAAAGAAGCTCATACCTAGAGTGCTTAGGCAACAAGTCAATGCGATGCACCCTACGCATCATCAAGAGTTACCTCTTAAGAATGTAGATAGCCATTCTCTTAGATAGATAGACATACCGTAAACTATTGATAAGCAATAAAAAGACTTGCCTAAGGATCCCATGCGCAAGCATGAGGTTGAGAATAGGCAAGTTAGACAGGTGAGCAATGTCAATGCTCAAAATTCATCACAATCCTTGGTGCATATACAGTCTATTCCACCATATAAGGAACCTGTGATCACTTTCCATAAATAGGAAGTCAAACCTATCCTTATCAAGGAATCTGATCCTCCATTGCATATCATAGCGAGGATAAATCAGATTGCGTATAAGCGAGTGTTGGTGGATACAGGATCGTCGATTAATATCATTACCACCTCAACGTTCAAACATCTCAAAATTCCACCTTCCCACATCAAGGCATCAAATTTCATGCTACAAGATTTTAATGATGTGGAATCCCCTACAGTAGGCACAATAGTCCTCCCCATCGAGGTGGGATAAAATATTATTTCTACATTGTGCTATATTTTAGAGGGATCAAGACAGTATAACCTGTTGCTTGGAAGGCCATGGATAAGAGCCATGGAGTGCATACCATCCATAGTGCATCAGTGCATTAAGTACACCCATGCAAATGAATTCCATGTGGTTGAGGCGGACCCAGATCCTTTCAAGTATTATAAACTTGGGGATCATCCACAGGAACCTAGTGGGGTGCTCACGCCTCCGAACGCTAAACATGATGAGTTTATCCAAAGTTCGGATGCAGCCTTGCAGACTATTGTGGAGTTACCATCACCACCGCTATCACCTGTGGAGTCACCTATGACTCCTTCATCTTCGATCTTTCCTAACAGGGAAGGGCTGATGAACTCAATCACAGAGATGCTCACAACTACCTTGGATGTGTCATTAGAGGACCCTCATACTCCTATCGAGGAGGAGATACTTAGCATGGTCATGGATGCACCCGAGTGTATCATACCCTCATCATCCATCATGTCACAAGATAGTCCTCATGAGGATGATGTTGAGTATAAAGAGCATATGGAGGCAGACACCATGGTGTCACCCATCATGGAGACCATTGAGGATTTAGGTCAACTTCTTGTCGAGTCTCTACCTATTGAGCCTATCCTTGATGCATCAAATGAGCATGAGGAAGAGTCAGTTGTTACAATTGAGATGCTACAACCCCAACATGTTGACGAGTCACCTACGACTCATGCAATTGTGGAGTCATCTTCTCATGAGTTTGTGGGAATGGTTGACATTAGGTCAGAGGATCGAGTGACTCTAGAGCAAATAGAGCAAGAGATGGGGCAATCAGACATTGCTTCCATAGTGAAGGGGTCCGAATATTTAAAATTAGTCACTCCTGACTCATTTCTTGTGCCACCTTCTCAAGGACAAGAGCAAGTGTGTACCCCATATCAGGTTGGGGGTACTAAATCTGACACAGTTCAATTATTTCAAGTTGAACAACAACATGAACTGAGTCATGCGCATGAACATGTGGATAGCATTGATGAAGTGTGTCATCAAGAAGCGTCCACATCAACCCAAATGAAGGAAATAGGTGATTTGCAATTACCTAATGGATCTTTAGCATCCACTTTTCTATTTCCTTCAATAGACAAAGGTATTTCGAATCAGTCATTGGAAATACATATGAACTCTTTGTCAGTCTTGCGAGCCATTCTAAGTCATCTAGAACAAATGGAACATCGAATGGATGAGCAAGATAAGGCGTTGCATTTTATCATGAACCAGCTTGGAAAACTAGGATCACAAAAGCATCCCTTGTCTGAGGCCGAACCACTTCCTATGCAAGTACAAGAAAAACCTCAGCAAAAGCAAGAGCCCATGCGACCTACCCAACCATTGGGTCCTCAAAGTAAGCCAATGCGGGTTAAGCACCCAAAATAGTCACAATGCATTTGGACTCCTTTAAAAGAGTCTATGTCTGACATATTTTAGAAGTTGCAAGAGGCTAAGGTCATCACCTTACCTGATATCATCCCTTTAGACCCAAATAGAGCTAAGCCTATGGGTTACAGGGAGCATCACTATTGTCTCTATCATCGAATAGAGGGTCATGGCATTCAATATTGTCATGAATTCAAGAGTGTGGTGCAAAACCTTATAGATAAGGGGGTTTATAATGAAGATGGTTCTCTTATAGTGCCCCAACATGCTAAAATGGAGGTCACACCTCCTCAGGAGTGACCTCGAGGTCGTCAGTCACCTCGTAGGCCCGATAAGCCAATGCAATGAGTAGTTTCATTTTAGATGACTACTCTAACTTTGTTCCAAAAGTTACACGAGGTAAAGGCATTCATATTGCTCAAATTCAAGCAAAGGGTATCCAAGACTGGGTCACCTGATGAGGGTCCCTTTTGTGTGTATCATCGAGTGCATGGACATGACATTCAGGATTGTCAATCATTTAAGAGGGTCATCCAAGACCTAGTAGAATGGGACGTGATCCACGAGGATGGTTCACTCGTTCAACCCTACCAAGACATAGGCACTCCACTGAGGTCCATTCCTCAGTTGGGAGAGTTGATTTCTATCACTCTTCCTAAACAAGTTGATTACATTTTAGTGAATAGCATGCACATTGGGGTACATAGGGTAGCATACCCTCCCCAAAAGGCTCCAAGGGTTCTTAAAACCACTTGGTCATGTCAGATAAAGGCCTCGAGGGTTTGCTTATAACCGCTTGGTCATCCCAAAAAGGCACCAAGGGTTTTTGAGAAACGCTTGGTCAACCCAAAGGTCCCGAGGGTTTGCTTAAAATCGCTCGATCATCCTAAAAGGCTCTAGGCTCTCTTGTGAGTAGTTTGGTCAATCAAAAAGCTCCAAGGGTATTTCAAACCTTTGGTCAACCCCAAAAGGCTCCGAGGGTTTGCTTAAAACTGTTCGGTCATCCTAAAAAGCTCCAAGGATTTTTTAAAAATTGCTTGGTCAATTTAAAGGCTCCAAAGGCATTTTCTCGCCATTTGGTCATTCCTAAAAGCTCCAGAGGCATGTACTCACCGTTTGGTCAGATATAAAGGCTCAAAATCAATAAAAATTATAAAATCAATAAAATCCAAAAAAAATGGTAAAGCATAAAATCCAAAAACATGTGCATTTGCATTATGCATTTTCATTTACACATGCATTCATTTCATTATTGCATTGCATATAGGCATTCGTCATCCATTGCATTCCGTAGTAGGATGGATTGTGTTTGTCAATCTTACAAATGATGCCATGTTTGTGTTTTAATCATGCACCTTTGCATTTATCATAATCCGTTACATTCATACACAACACCTATTGCTATGAGATATGTGTGTATATACCAAAGTTTTCCAGTCACTCACCCATACCTAGTGGGTTTCTCAGATGTCGTAGAAAGCTTGTTTTGCTTTTGTAGATGAGGTCATTAGTTGTGATAGTGCTTGGCATATCAGGATCCCATCACTAATTGACACATTTAAAATCCTGCTAAGATAAGGGAGGATGAAAGCTGCGAAAGTGGTCCTGGGTATTTAGAGAGATGGGTTTTATTACCTGCTTATCTTGCAAATAGTTCGGTCTAGAGTGGTGAACCTTGGCAAAAGGACAAGAATTTCCCCTACTCGTACATAGATACACAGTTTAAATTTCAAACCCAAAGTTCAAAGTTCAAATCTAAAATGATATAGTGAATCAAAAGCACTATACAAATCCCTTGCTCAAGAAAAATGAGAATAAATAGTGATTTTTATCACTCAGAGTAAAATGTGAAAAACAATGATTTTTATCACTACATATGAGCAAATATAAAAAATGGGGTGAGAACTTGAATCCCTAGATTGTTCACTATTCAAAGCCATAGAATGAACCCCGATTGTAGCAATGGGTTGAAAGAGTCCTTCTTACTTCCAGAGTAGTAGTTTTATTGGGTGATCCCCAAATGCAGCAATGGGTTGAAAGAGTCCCGACTATTTTTGGAGGGGTAGTCCTGATCAATTTGCGAGATGAGCTAGCTCTAGGTGCCTAGGGTTGTCTAGCAGTATAGTCCAATCAAGTCTGAAACAAGGATGATATGGACATAGGAGGAACCCGATCTCACATATGGGTTGGAAGAGTCTCGACTGACATCTGGGGTATGCCTATGGTCTATCTAAAAATACTCACGTGCACACATAGGGGTAATGAACAGTTGGGTCATTCATGACGAAAGCCTTGTCCAACAAAAGCCTTGTACAATTAGTATGTGATGTTTGAGAAGTCTACTAGGGTGTTTGAGTCTCATGGAAAACCTCAAAAATTTCTCTAATAGCAACAAAATACCAAATACCACAAACCATATAGAATAAAGTCATTCAAATCATCAAACTGCAAAGTATCGAATCCATGATACATCATTATATAAGGCACAATCAAGATATAGGATAGATACTAGATGGATATCAGAAATGATATCTAGATGACCACTGACTATATTGTGCATATTTTTCAAAGTTGCAAAAAGAATATAGAATGACATATTATATCATTCGCATCATACCACTTCATACCATTGCATTTCATATATGGGTGATTAATTGATTAAATTCTTGTAATGAGGATTTTCAATTACATTCATGATTTTTACACATTCTATGGTGTCATCCATTAGATTGTTAAACTCATATCACATTCATTCCTTATGTTTTAAGTGATTAAAGCATACAAGTTCATTTACATTAGATTACCATCATGTAAATAATGCATTACATACATTACATCAACATATCATGATATCATCATAAATTAAATGCATACAATAAAGCAAAATTAAATATGCATTTAAAATTAAACATCACATCCATATGCATCCATCATAAATAAGCATATCTAAGCATCTAGATCATTGCATACCATCATCATCATAAAATTAAATAGCTATCTAGTGCATGTCATCCATACATCACATTATATAAGCATAGCATCAATATAAACATCTGCATCCATGTGCATAACATAAACATAAAAATTAAAAATATACAAGTACACATAATGAGCCAAAATGATCAAATATCATATATATATATGTGTCAAAAGAGTACATGGGGGTACATCAAAAATGCCCGTAGGCTACAACTGTGTAGGTCCTCGACCTTACACTCAAAATTGGTACAATAAATATCTCAATAGATATGTACTATGGAGGGCCTGCACCCCCAGCTTGAGAGTCATCGCCATCACCCCTGCCATCCCTGTGGCTCCTGTGTGAGCTAGCTCTATGAGTGCTAGAGGACTTGTGTGTCCTCTCAGTCCTGTGAGTCTTATGGCTCGAGCTCATAGATGACTGCCCCATAGTCTTGGTCCTGGATTTGCTTTGATAACTGCCTGAAGCATGAGGATCCTCAGGAACCTGCCCACCTATCAATCTGATATACCCCTCCAGCTAGGAGATGCGAGCTACCCTCGCATCACATAGATCATTCCCCATCTCTATGAGGGAAGTGAGCCGCCTAATCTCTGTCATGGGGTCATGACCTCCTGGCAGTGTGGATGATGGTGTTGTGGGTGGTGCCATGATAGTATGGGAAGATGAAGGATCTCCCCTCTGAATCTAGGGCTAAATCCCTCTCTACTATAGTTGTGCCCCATCGTGCCTCTACCAAATCAAGTGCACTAGTGAGCTCTTGGACCTACCCCTCCATCGTTGTAGCATGCACTATCACAGATGTGATCTCCTCCCAGGCCTGTTGTAGCTACCTCTCCCTATCAACTAGCTTCACCTCTATAGTGGTGATAGAAGTATCCCGTTGTAACTACTGGGTCTACAGCCTCCCAACCTGACTCTATAGATCAACAATCTAAGCTAGTAGCTACCCCACCTCACTATCAAGAGGTACCTCACCCTCCTCTGATCCATCCTCCTCTGCCTCTACCTGTGGAGCCTCCTCTACAATGGCCTCTGTACCCCATCCTCCCTTATTTGCTAGTGCACTTTATGCCCATCTGGATCAGCCTCTACCCCTTCATCATCGTACACTCAGCCGAGGGGTCCCTCTCCCTACCACTATAGGAGGGACCACCAAGTGTCATATGTTGGGGTGGTCCTAGCCCTAGCAACCCTTGACTCTTGAAAGTCATCAGTTGCATCCCCTAGTGGTGTCGGCTATATCTAGGGTAAATCCCTCTCTAGTACCAACTGCCTATAGATGATGGGCAGCTCTGGGATATCTTGCACTAGCCCAAACTACTATAAGACATGAGAATAAAATTGATACTCCCTGATCTTATCCTTGCAGCCAAGTAGCCACCTGTCTCGATGAGCCTGAAGCAGTCGCTCGTCAGCCTCCTCCCATGTAGGGCAATCCATATATGGATGCCACTCAATGTCATCTATTTGAAGCACTACAAATATGCCAATGTAGTGCTCTATGTCCCCAGCATGGGACCTACTCTATAATCCCTCCTCCTCATGAGGCCAACATGCCGAATAGCACTAGTGTGCGACAGGAATAAAAGTGATGGTGAGGGATGAGTCCTTAGGCTGCTCGATCCCGATATGCTACTAGCCCCGGATCTGGAGGAGTAAACTGTAGTTAATCCCTACCTAGATCCTACTGGTGATCTGGTAGAGCTCTTGGTATAATTGGCATAGTAGAGTGCTCCCCTAGGCTAGGAGTAGTGGATGATTGATAGAGCTTTGTGTGACCCTCTTGACACTGGTTAGAAGGTTCTAGGGGATCCTCACGCTCGAGGAGTCTGGAAGGACAATCTGTATGATGAAGTGCATGAATATTGCCTCTCTGATAGAGAAGATGCCCTCCCCCTACCAATATCTGATGTGGATGCCTCCATGGTCGATCCTGCCCTGTGCATCCTGGCTTCGATCATCGAAGATAGAATCAAAAACTTCCCCCTTACTCTACATGGAAGGAGGAGGTGATGGCCTCACCATCAATAGGGATCCTAAAGATCTTGTAGACATCCTCTAGTGTAATAGTCATTTCACCTATTGGTAGGTGAAATGTGTTGGTCTGCACATTCCAACATCGGGCCAATGCAATCATGTAGGCTTGATCTACCCTAATAGTGGGTAGATCCAAAATGTAGCCGAAGCCAATGGCTCCAAACCACTCCCGCTCTAGGTTAGTTAGCTATCGATGGAGAGTGTTCAAGAGTTCTGGCTCCCTAGCTCTAGAAGTCAATTTTTGAAAAGAAATAAGTCTATAAGGAAAAAGTTAACTAAAAACAACTAAAAATAGCTAAAAAATGACCTTAAAAATGTCAAAAAAATCTAAAAATTGCTAAAAATGACAAAAACATGTCAAAAGTGATCAATTAAAATAAAAAAAATCAAAAAGGCATCTCAGGAGTGCAATAAATGACATTAATTGTTAAGAAAACCTTAGAAAAATCAATAAATTTGGAATTTTTTCTAAAACTAGGGAACCGTAGGTCAAACCTGCGGTCCGCATAATGGTCAAAATTTGACCGTTGGAATTTGAATTCCAACCATAGCTGATACCTGCGGTCCCCAATATAACAATTGGTAACCACATCTTCCAGCTGTGGTCTAGGAATGAGACCCATTTGGGGTCACTTCCTAGCCTGAACAAGAAATTATTAAATTAAATCCTAAACTAGCCTAGTCTAAGGTGAGGTTCATTGCCAACAGTTTAGTGAAAATTGATTTACCCATTAATTAATGAGGTTCATTTTTAAATTGGTAATGAGTGCGAGGACTCGATTTCGAGTTACCTTACCCGCATCGAGGCCTCTACTAGTGGAGGGTTGTCCAGGGTCCGCCATCAGGGTGTGAGTGAGATATCAGGTAGAGGTTTAGTAGCGTTTCGGATCAGGAAATGCTTCTCACCTCTCAGAGCTCTTCAAATTACGATTGCTTTCAAGAATGATAATGAGAATTTTCAAAATAGGAAAACTATTTATAGGCTTTTCCTAATTTTGTCGGACCGCACTAACACTCGCGGTCCCAGAATTAGGGTTTTTCGCCCATAGGTATGATCTGTGGTTCCCAAATTTTGAAAGTTTCAACCGTAGACTGTACCCACGGTTCGCAACTAGCATTAAATGCACTAAAATCCCATCGTGGGAAGATCTTAAATGATAAATCAATGACTCCTAATGGATCAAATCTCAATAAGAGCAATCAATTTTGCAAATTTGGTGATTTTCAAGCACCAGGATCAATTAAAAAATTCAAATTAACCAAAAAAAAATCAAATAATCAAAAACCAAATGCACCTCGTATTCAATCATTTACCCTATACACTCGATGGTTGCAGCGATTGACGCTCCATGCAATCCGGCGAGATGAGTAAATAACCATAAGGACATTTGGGGTAAAATTGTCATCATTGATTTGATATGCTTCTTTTCAATCCCGAAGAAGGCCTTCAAGGCTGGACCGCTCCACGGGAACGAGGCGTTTCATGTCATTTCTCTTATGACACCTTTTCAACAAATCATCGACAAAATTGATTCAACATAAATCTAATTGGAATTGTATCATTTTGATTCCCTAAGAAGGCTATTGCAGCCCGATTGCTCCATGGGATAGGAATGTGCAATTACTATTAACAGTTGCAATCATACGCTGAACTAGGCTTAGCCAAGTAATTAAAATGCTCAATTCTAAGTTTGTGCAGATCATTCATTATGGTCAAGCGACCTCGTCGCTTCATACATTGTCATTACCCTCATTGACTCGTCGCTTGAGGGGGTAGTCATAATATCATAATCATAATCAAAGTCAACAGAAGATCCCTGAGATCGTAGATCCCTTGATCTTGTCAAAATTGCGTTCATCTTACGAATCATTGTCAACAACTATCATAAGCTTACCCCTTTGCTTGGGGAAAATAGAAAATATGATAGTTTTGCTTGTTGTTCTCCACCTTTCGGATCTATGGGTCAGAAGATACCTATGGAATGCACAACTGCACCGAATGAGATGAGAAGGGCACAAGCTTTTCAAATTTAAGCCTTTCACCCAGTTGGAAGCAATGATTCTAGGATGCGCGTCCTTTTGCTGGACCTGGGGCATCTAATGTTGATCTGACTAATGATCATCATAGAACCTTCGACATCATTTTAGGAGGTCTATTTTTTCTCATGCATTGTTTGATCTCACAATGCATCTCAAAAGGGGCATCTATAGACACCTAAAATGCATCATGTCGAAGGTGACTACTCATATGGACATGCTACAAGACCATATGGAAGATCTTGGACAGACTCCAAGATAGAGCAGTGGTTCTAACCACTCAATTTGGGCTCCTTGGCCTAATCAGTCTGAACCACGGTTGAGACCTGCGGTCTATAGTTTGAACCATGGCTAAGACCTATGGTCTATAGTCTAGGCCATAGCTGTCACCTACGGTCTAAACTGAAGTTCAGTTGGCCTTCATCCGAGCCAAATCGGTTGGAACGACCATGTGTTCTAGAAGAAGGTGGTTAAAGGATGGAAGCTTCCAATCCAACTATCCTAACCACCCCTTCTTGATCTTGGCTTCTCCATGAAGCCACCCCTAGCCCTTGGGTAGTCCTATAAGTACCCCTTCAAATTAGGGCAATGATATAGTGCATTTTGATAGCGAAGCACTATCAAAATAATCAAGCAAGCATTGGAGATTAGAGCAATGAAGCCCTATCGGATTGTGGACTCACTTGAGTGCACTAAGAGAGAGATTTGTTGCTATCACTTTGCCAACCCAAGCATCATGACAAATTGTGCCATGGATGCCCTAAGGAGCTAGAACGCCAAGAAACGCGAATTCGGGCAAACGGAGGCCCTATCGAGCAATTCAACCACTAAACCTGTCAGAGGACACTGAGGTGACCCTTGATCATCAATTTGACAAGGAGGATCAAGACCACAACCCTAGAATTGGAGGGTAAAACCATTTGATTGCTCACCATGGTTGACATCCACGGTTTACAGTGTGGACCGCTCATTCGAGCTGTGGTTTGCAACAGGTATAAGATCCCCTTACTGTCTCTTTTACATTCTTTGGCCCAACTTCCATGTACCTACTATTCTAGACCAAGTTCAGGCCCAAGAACATTTCATACCCTAGAAAATTTTCATGTATTCTCTTCATAATGTTGACTGGGGGAAAACGGGTAAGGGACTGGTAGGACCGATGCTCCTTGTCCAAGTGTGGAATTTAATTGCCACACACGGGGGATTTACGTGTCCTAGATTCACACCCAGGTTGTCGATATGTGAGTGTACCAGTGAAAGCCAATTTAAACTGAGAATATCATCCAACAATTTTTACAAAACACGATAAGGATTTTCTAATATTGATATAACAAATCATTGAAACAACATCAAACATTTTAGGGCTCACTTTCAAAATGTAAAGGAGATAATCACATTGCTTACATTGTATGCTTCTTTATCGCTTAATCCATCAAGACAAGGCCTTCCTTGAGACCAAAATTTTTAGTAAGAGAGGTTTCCTCTCAAGACTTGTCTAGTGGGCACATCATGACAACTAGGCATAGTCGAGCTCACTCACGATCTAATGACTCTGAATATGCAGAGAGAGGCCCTCAATGCCTCTGATATTACCCTAAGGATCTTTTGGATCTTGCGTGACTCCTTGCTAGGTGTTATACGCATCATTCACCTAAGGATCTAATCCTCCCGATGCGACACTTTGATAGTCATCATGAGCTCCCTTCATCATGCAAGGGGTTCACCCATATAGGTCATGAGGTTTCTCCACACATGGAGAGAACCCATGTTGTTAGGTCTCCTCCTAGCAAGATAGAGAGTTGTGGATCCTACTCCACGAGTGATTCGTATAGGGAACCTGAGTCTCATGCAACCCATAAGAGGTGACTACTCCAAGACCAATTGGAGGATGCACACATTGAATGCGAGCATCTAAAGCATGAGTGCACAGAGAAAAAGATAGCGCATAAACAGAGGTTGGATGAGGTCCAACAATGGGAAGAGAAGATTTACCAATAGAAATTATGTGAAGAATAATCATGTGAGGTAACTCCTAAAAAGAAGCTCATACCTAGAGTGCTTAGGCAACAAGTCAACGCGATGCACCCTACGCATCGTCAAGAGTTACCTCTTAAGAATGAATATAGCAATTCTCTTAGATAGATAGACATACCGTCAACTATTGATAAGCAATAAAAAGACTTGCCTAAGGATCCCATGCGCAAGCTCACAATACTTGGGATATATACAGTCTATTCCACCGAATAAGGAACCTGTGATTACTTTCCATAAACAAGAAGCCAAACCTATACCCGTCAAGGAATTTTATCCTCCATTGCATATCATAGTGAGGATAAATCATTTTGCGTATAAGCGAGTGTTGGTGGATACAGGATCATCGATTAATATCATTACCGCCTCAGTGTTCAAACATCTCAAAATTCCACATCAAGGCATGGAATTTCATGCTACAAGCCTTTAATGATGTGGAATCCCCTACAATAGGCACAATAGATCTTCCCATCGATTTGGAATATAATATTGTTTCTACATTGTGCTATATTTTAGAGGGATCAAGACAATATAACCTACTTCTTAGAAGGTCATGGATAAGAGCCATGGAGTGCATACCATCCATAGTGCATCAATGAATTAAGTACACCCATGCAAGCGAAGTTCATGTGGTTGAGGCGGACCCAGATCCTTTCAAGTATTACAAACTGGGGGATCATCCACAAGAACCTAGTGGGGTGCTCATGCCTCTGAACACTAAACATGATGAGTTTATCCAAAGTTCATATGCAACCTTGTAGACTGTTGTGGAGTTACCATCACCATCGCTATCACCTGTGGAGTCACCTATAACTCTTGCATCTTCAGTATTTTACAACAGGGAAGGGATGATGAACTCGATCACAAAGATACTCACAACTACCTTGAATGTGTCATTAGAAGATCTTCACACTCCTATCGATGAGGAGATACTTAGCATGGTCATGGATGAATCTGAGTGTAGCATACCCTCATCATCCATCATGTCACAAAACAATCCTCTTGAGGACAATGTTGAGTATAAAGAGCATATGGAGGTAGACACCATAGTGTCACCCATCATGGAGACCATTGAGGATTTAGGTCAACTTCTTGTTGAGTCTCTACCGATTAAGCATATCCTTGATGCATCATCTGAGCATGAGGAAGAGTTAGTTGTTGCAATTGAGATGATACAACCCCATCAGGTGGATGAGCCACCTATGAATCATGCAATAGCATAGTCACCTTATCCTGACTTCGTGGGTATGGTTAACATTAAATCAGAGGATCGAGTGAATCTAGAGAAAATAGAGCAGGATATGAGGCAATCAGACATTGCTTCCACAATAAAGGGGTCCGAATATTTAAAACTAGTCACTCCTAACTCATTTCTTATGCCACCTTCTCAGGGACAAGAGCAAGTGTGTACCCCATATTAGGTTGAGGGTACTAAATCTAAAATAGTTCAATCCTTTCAAGTTGAACAACAACATGAACTAAGTCAGACACATGAATATGTGGATAGCATTGACGAAGTGTGTCATCAAGAAGTGTTCACAACAACCCAAGGGAAGGAAATAGTTGATTTGCAATTACCTAATTGATCTTTAGCATCCACCTTTCCTTTTCCTTCAAATGACAAAGGTATTTCAAATCAGTAATTGGAAATACACATGAATGCTTTGTCAGTCTTGCAATCCATTCTAAGCCATCTAGAACGAATGGAGCATCAAATGGGTGAGAAATATAAGGCATTGCATTTTATCATGAACCAGTTTGAAAACCTAGGATCATAAAAGCAACCCTTGTCTAAGGCTGAATCACTTCCTATGCAAGTGCAAGAAAAACCTCAGCAAAAGCAAGAGCCCATTCGACCTACCCAACCATTGGGTCCTCAAATCAAGCCAATGCGGGTTAGGCGCCCAAGATAGTCACAACGCATTTGGACTCCTTTAAGCAAGTATATGTCTAATATTTTTCAGAAGCTACAAGAGGCTGAGGTCATCACCTTACCGGACATCAAACCTATAGACCCAAATAGAGCTAAGCCTATGGGTTATAGAGAGGATCATTATTGTCTCTATCATCGAATGGAGGTTCATGGCATTCACGATTGCTATGGATTCAAGCATAAGGTGCAAAACCTTATAGATAAGGGGGTTTATAATGAAAATGGTTCTCATATGGTGCCCCAAAATGCTAAAACATAAATCATACCTCCTTAGGAGTGACCCTGAGGTCGTCAGTCACGTCGTAGGCCCAATAATCCAGTGCAATGAGTGGTTTCATTTTAGATGACTACTCTAACTTTGTTCCAAAATTTACACGAGGTAAATGCATTCATATTGCTCGAAGTCAAGCAAAGGGTATCCAAGACTGGTTCATCTGATGGAGGTCCATTTTGTGTGTATCATCAAGTGCATGGACATGACATTTAGGGTTGCCAATCATTTAAGAGAGTTGTTCAAGACCTAGTAAAATGAGACACGATCTGCGAGGATGGTTCACTCGTTCAACCCTGCCAAAACATAGGCACTCCACTGAGGTTCGTTCCTCAGTTTGGAGAGTTGATTTCTATCACTCTTCCTAAACAAGTTGATTATATTTTAGTGGATAGCATGCACACTAGGGGTACATAGGGTAGCATGCCCTCCCTAGAAGGCACCAAGGGTTCTTAAAACCGCTTGGTCATGTCAGTAAAGGCCTTGAGGGTTTGCTTATAACTACTCGGTCATCCCAAAAAGGCACCAAGGGTTTATGAGAAATCGTTTGGTCAACCCAAAGGTCCC
Organism: Wollemia nobilis; assembly: GCA_028583015.1. NCBI lineage: Eukaryota > Viridiplantae > Streptophyta > Pinopsida > Araucariales > Araucariaceae > Wollemia > Wollemia nobilis. The sequence goes on along the minus strand of JAQPPZ010000104.1, from coordinate 180,329 downwards.
GAGGGTTTGCTTAAAATCACTCGGTCATCTTAAAAGGCTCCAAAATCTCTTGTGAGTATTTTGGTCAATAAAAAAGCTCCAAGGGTATTTCAAACCTTTGGTCAACCCCAAAAGGCTCTAAGAGTTTGCGTAAAACTGCTGGGTCATCCTAAAATTATCCAAGTATTTTTTTAAGAATCGCTTGGTCAAGTTAAAGGCTCTAAAGGCATTTTATCACCATTTTGTCACTCCTAAAAGCTCCAGAGGCATGTACTCATCATTTGATCAGATGTAAAGGCTCAAAATTAATAAAAATTATAAAGTCAATAAAATCCAAAAAAATGGTAAAGCATAAAAATCTAAAAACATGTGCATTTGCATCATGCATTTTCATTCATACATGCATTCACTTCATTGCATTGCATATAGGCATTCATCATCTATTACATTCCATAGTATAAGGAATTGTGTTTGTCAGTCTTATAAACTATGCCACGTTTGTGTTTTAATCATGCACCTCTGCATTTATCATAATCCACTACATTCATACACAACACCTGTTGCTATATGTGTGTATATATACCAAAGTTTTCCAGTCACTCAGCCATGCCTAGTGGGTTTCTCAGATGTCGTAGAAAGTTGTTTCTGATTTTGTAGATGAGGTCATTAGTTGTGATAGTTCTTGGCATATCATGATCCCGTCACTAATTGACACATTTAAAATCTTGCTAAGATAAGGGATGATGAAATATGTGAAAGTGGTCCTAGGTGTTTAGAGATATGGATTTTAGTACCTGCTTACCTCACAAATAGTTTGGTCTAGAGTGGTGAACCTTGGCAAAAGGACAAGAATTTCCCCTACTCGTACATAGATACACAGTTTAAATTTCAAACCCAAAGTTCAAAGTTCAAATCTAAAATGATATAGTGAATCATAAGCACTATACAAATCCCTTGCTCAAGAAAAATAGGAATAAATAGTGATTTTTTCACTATGAGTAAAACATGAAAAATAGTGATTTTTATCACTACATATGAGCAAATATTAAAATGGGGTAAGAACTTGAATCCCTGGATTGTTCACCATTCAAATCCATAGAATGAACCCTGAATGCAGCAATGGGTTGAAAGAGTCCCGCCTGCTTCTGAAGTAGTAGTTTTATTGGATGATCCCCAAATGCAGCAAAGGGTTGAAAGAGTCCCGACTATTTTTGGAGGGGTAGTCCTGATAAATTTGTGAGATGAGCTAGGTCTAGGTGCCTGGCGTTGTCTAGCAGTATAGTCCAATCAAGTCTGAAACAAGGATGATACAGATATAGGAGGAACCCGATCTCACATATGGGTTGAAAGAGTCTCGACTGACATCTGGGGTATGCCTATGGTCTATCTAAAAATACTCACTTGCACACACAGAAGTAATGAACAGTTGGGTCATTCCTGACAAAAGCCTTGTCCAGAAAAAGCCTTATATAGTTAGTATGTGATGTTTGAGAAGTCTACTAGGGTGTTTGAGTCTCATGGAAAACCTCAAAAATTTCTCTAATAGCAACACAATACCAAGTAATTCAAATCATCAAACTGCAAAGTATTGAATCCATGATACATCATTATATAAGGCACAATAAATATATGGGATAGATACTAGATGGATATCAGAAATGATATCTAGACGACCACTGACTATATTGTGCATATCTCTCAAAGTTGCAAAAAGAAAATAGAATGACACATTATATCATTCGCATCATACCGCTTCATACCATTGCATTTCATATATGGGTGATTAATTGATTAAATTCTTGTAATGAGGATTTTTTAGTAACATTCATGATTTTCACACATTCTATCGTGTTGTCCATTATATTATTAAACTCATATCACATTCATTCCTTATGTTTTAAAGTGATTAAAGCATACAGGTTCATTTACATTAGAGTATCATCATGTAAATAATGCATTACATAAATTGCATAACTATATCACGATATCATCATAAATTAAATGCATACAATAAAGAAAAATTAGATAAGCATTTACAAGTAAACATTGCATCTATATGCATCCATCATAAATAAGCATATCTAAGCATCTAGATCACTGCATACCATCATCATCATAAATTAAATAGCTATCTAGTGCATGTCATCCATACATCACATTACATAAGCATAGCATCAATATAAACATATGCATCCATGTGCATAGCATAAACATATAATTAAAAATAAACAAGTACACATAATGAGCCAAAATGATCAAATATCATATATAGATATGTGTCCAAACATGAGTACATGGGGGTACATCAAAAACTCCCGCATGATACAACTGTGTAGGTTCTCGACCTTACACTCAAAACTGGTACAATAAATATCTCAATAGATAGGTACTATAGAGGGCATGCACCCCCAGCCTGAGAGTCACTGCCATCACCTCTTCCATCCCTATGGCTCCTGTGCGAGCTAGCTCTATAAGTGCTAGAGGACTTGTGTGTCCTCTCAATCCTGTGAGTCTTGTGGCTCGAGCTCATAGATGACTGCCCCGTAGTCTTGGTCCTGGATTTGCTTTGATAACTGCCTGAAGCATGAGGATCCTCGGGAACTTGCCCACCTATCAATCTGATATACCCCTCCAACTGGGATATGTGAGCTATTCTTGCATGACATAGAACATTCCCTATCTCTACAAGGGAAGTGAGCCGCCTAATATCTATCATAGGGTCATGACCTCCTAGCAGTGTAGATGATGGTGCTATGGGTGGTGCCATGATAGTATTGGAAGATGAATAATATTCCCTCTGAATCTAGGGCTAAATCCCTCTCTACTATAGTTGTGCCCCATCGTGCCTCTATCAAATCAAGTGCACTAGTGAGCTCTTGGACCTGCCCCTCCACTATTGTAGCATGCGCTATATAGATGTGATATCCTCTGGGACCTACAACAACTACCTCTCCATATCAGCTAGCTTCACCTCCAGAGTGGCGATAGAAGTATCTCGTTGTAACAGTTGGGTCTGCAACCTCCCAACCTGACTCTGTAGATCAACAATCTAAGCCAATAGCTGCCCCACCTCACTGTAAAGAGGTGCCTCACCCTCCTTTGATCCATCCTCCTCTACCTTAACTTGGGGAGCCTCCTCTATAGAGGCCTTTGTTCCCCATCCTCCCTTAGTCTGCTAGTGAACTCTATGCCCATATGGATCGACCTCAACCCCTACATCATCGTACACTCAGCCCAAGGGTCCCTCTCCTTGCCACTGTAGTAATAACCACTAAGTGTCATATGCTAGGGTGGTCCCAGCCCTAGCAACCCTAGAATCCTGAAAGTCATCAAATGCATCCCCTAGTGGTGTCAGCTAAATCCAAGGTAAGTGAGTCTTTAGCACCAGTTGCCTGTAGATGATGGGTAGCTATGGTATATCTTGTGCAAGGCCAAACTACCAAAAGACACGAGAATAAAATTTATAATCCCTGATCTTGTCCTTGCAGCAAAGTAGCCACCTATCTCAATGAGCCTGAAGCAGTCGCTCGCCAGCATCCTCCCATCCAAGGTAGTCCATATAGGGGTGTCACTCAATGTCGTCTACCCAAAGTGTTACAAATATGCCAATATAGTACTCTACATCCCCTGCATGGGACCTAATCCAAAATCCCTCCTCCTCATGAGACCAACATACCACATAACACTGGTGTACGACACCAATAGAAGCAATGGTGAGCGACAGGTGCTTAGGCCACTCTATCCTGATATGCTCCCAGCCCCAAATCTGGAGAAGCAAGCTACAGTTGATTCCTACCTGGATCTTGCTAGTGATCTGATAGAGCTCCCAATATAACTGGCACAATAGAGTGCCCCCCTAGGCTAGGAGCAGTGAATGCTCGATAGAGCTCTGTGTTATCCTTCGACACTGATAAAAAGGTTCCAAGGGATCCTCATGCCTGAGGAGCCTGGAAGGACAATTTACACAACCAAGTGCATGAAAACTGCCTCTCTGATAGAGAATATGCCCTCCCATTGCTAGTACCCGATGTGTACGCCTCCATGGTCGATATTGCGTTGCACCTCCTGGCTTCGATCATCAAAGATAGAATAAAAAACCTCCTCCTTTCTTTAGAAGGAAGAGGTTATGGCCTCGCCATCAATAGGGATCCTAAATATCCTGTATACATCCTCTAGTGTAATGGTCATCTCACCTGTCGACAGGTGAAATGTGTTGGTCTGCACATTCCAGCATCGAGCCAATGCAGTCAGGTAGGTTTGATCTACCCTCAGTGGGTAGATCCAAAATGTAGCCAAAGTTGATGGCTCTAAACCAATACCACTCCAGGTTAGTAAGCAATCGACGAAGAGTATTCAGGAGTTCTGGCTCCTTGTCTCTAGAGGTTAGCCTCTGCAAAGAAACATGGCATAAGGAAAAATTTGACTAAAAACAACCAAAAATAGCTAAAAAATGACCTTAAAAAAGTCAAAAAAATCTAACAATTGCTAAAAATGACAAAAATATATCAAAAGTGATCAATTAAAATAAAAAAATCCAATAGTACATCTTAGGAGTGCAATAAATGGCATTAATTGCCAAGAAAAATCACAAAAAAATCAATAAATTTGGAAATTTTTCTAAAAATAGGGAACCGTAGGTCAAACCCGCGGTCCGCATAATGGTCAAATTTTTGACCATTGTAATTTGAATCTAATCATAGCTAATACCTGTGGTCCCCAATCTATCAATGGGGAACCACAACTGCTAGCTACGGTCTAGGAATATGACCTTTTTGGGGTCATTTCCTAGCCAAGAAATTACAATATATATATATATATATATATATATATATATATATATATATATATATATATATATATAAAATTAAATCCTAAACTAGCCTAGTCTAAGGTGAGGTTCATTACCAACAATTTAGTGAAAATCGATTTACCCATTAATTAATGAGGTTCATTTTTAAATTGGTAATGAGTGCGATGACTCGATTTCAAGTTACCTTTCCCGCACTGAGGCCTCTACTAGTGGAGGGTTGTCCAAGGTCCGCCATCAGGGTGTGAGTGCGATATCAGGTAGAGGTTTAGTAGCGTTCCGGATCAAGAAATACTTCTCACCTCTCAAAGCTCTTCAAATTATAGTCGCTTTCAAGACAATAATAAAATTTTCAATTGGGAAAACTATTTATAGGTTTTCCTAATTTTGGCAGACTGCAGCTAACACTCGCGGTCCCAGAATTAGGGTTTTTCGCCCATAGGTCTGATCTGTGGTTCCCAAATTTTGAAAGTTTCAACCGTAGACTATACCCATAGTTCGCAACTAGCATTAAATGCACTAAAATCCCGTTGTGGGAATATCTTAAATGATAAATCAATGTCTCCTAATGGACTATATTCTCAATAAGAGCAATCAATTTAATAAATTTGGTGATTTTCAAGCACCATGATCAATTAAAAATTCAAATTAACCAAAAAAAAATCAAATAATCAGAAACCAATTGCACCTCGTATTCAGTTATTTACCCTAGACACTTGACGGTTGTAGCAATTAACGCTCCATGCAATCCGACCAGATGAGTAAATAACCATAAGGACATTTTGGGCAAAATTGTCATCATTGATTTGATATGTTTCTTTTCAATCCCGAAGAAGGCCTTCAAGGCTGGACTGCTCCAAGGGAACAAGGCGTTTCATGTCATTTCTCCTATGACATATTTTCAACAAATCATTGACAAATTGATTCAACATAAATCTAATTGACATTGTATCATTTTGATTCCCTAAGAAGGCTATTGGAGCTTGACTGCTCCATGGTATAGGAATGTGCAATTAATTTTTACATTTGCAATCATACATTGAACTAGGCTTAGCCAAGTAATTAAATGCTCACATCTAATTTTATGCAGATCATTCATTATGGTCAAGCAACCTCATCGCTTCATACATTGTCATTACCCTCATCGACTCGTCGCTTGAGGGGGTAGTCATAATATCATAATCATAATCAAATTCAATAGAAGATTACTGAAATCGTAGATCCCTTGATCTTGTCAAAATTGCGTTCATCTTATGAATCATTGTCAATAACTATCATAAGCTTACCCCTTTTCTTAGGAAAAATAGAAAATTTGATAATTTTACTTGTTTTTCTTCGTATTTCAGATCTATGGGTCAGAATATACCTATGGAATGCACAACTGCATCAAATGAGATGAGAAGGGCACAAGATTTTCAAATTTAAGCCTTTCACCCAGTTGGAAGCAATGATTCTAAGATGTGTGTCCTTTTGCAGGACCTGGGGCATCTAATGTTGATCGAGACAAATGATCATCATGCAACCTTCGATATCATTTTAGGTGATGTAGTTTTTCTCATGCATTGTTCGATCTCACAATGCATCTCAAAAGGGGCATCTAGAGACACCTAAAATGCGTCATGTCGATGGTGACTATTCATATGGACATGCTATAAGACCATATAGAATATTTTGGACAAACTCCAAGATAGAGCAGTGGTTCTAACCACTCAATTTGGGTTCCTTGGCCTAATCATTCTGAATCACAGCTGAGGCCTGCGATCTATAGTGTGAGCCATGACTAAGACCTGTAGTCTACATTTTAGGCCATAGCTGTGACCTACGATCTAAACTAAATTTCAGTTGGCATTCATTCGAGCCAAATTGGTTGGAATGGCCTTGTATTATAGAAGAAGGTGGTTAAAGGATGGAATCTTCCAATCCAACTGTCCTAACCACCCCTTATTATTCTTGGCTTCTTCATGAAGCCACCCCTAGCCCTTGGGTAGTCCTATAAGTACCCCTTCAAATTAGGGCAATGATATAGTGCATTTTGATAGCGAAGCGCTATCGAAATAATCAAGCAAGCATTGGAGATTAGAGCAGTGAAGACTTGTTGGATTTTGGAATCACTTGAGTGCACTAAGAGAGGGATTTGTTACTATCACTTTGCCAACCCAAGCATCATGAAAAATTATGCCATGGATACCCTAAGGAGCTAGAGCACAAAGAAACAAGAATTCGGGCAAACAGAGGCCCTATCGAGAAATTCAATCACCAAACCTATTAGAGGACACCGAGGCAATCCTTGATCATCAATTTTACGAGGATCAAGACCACAATCCTAGAATTGGAGGGAAAAACCATTTGATTGCTCACCATGATTGACATATATGGTTTACAGTGTGGATCGCTCATTCGAGCTGTGGTTTGCAACATGTATAAGATCCCCTTACTGTCTCTTTTACAGTATGCTTAGCTAGGTTAGATTAATCAGTTTTGTACTTGATTTGGTAGTTTAGAGACTCTGACTAACTGGATTAAGGATTTGATTAGATTTACTCCATTTTAGCAAGTAGGGCATAATTAGTTTCTTTCTATGCTATAATGCTTCATTTCATACATTTGATCCATTAGATTGATAGTTGTAGTCCTTGTTTACATATTTCTATCAATATTTATAGGAATTGCTTATGTTTAGTATGGTTTATCCGCTTTCTTGATTTCGTATTGCTATGCTATATTTGTGTATATTTCCCTTAAAGGGCCTCATCATGAGAGGCTTAATATGCTTTTAATGCATTTCTATCATTTCTTGACTGTAGGGAATCAGATTCAAAGGAGATTCAACCATCCAATTCCTTCCTCAACGCAAAGAAGAGGGTTCACTCCACCCTAAAGTAGTTCGTGACACCTTAAAGGCTTGAAAAGTGCATTGTATCCCCAAGGGGATTACAACACTGTAATTGCGTATCAAAAATGGGTATCCTTAAGAAGCATTCATTTGTAACACATGAATTGGTTCCAAAAGGAAATAAATATGCATTTTACTTAATTGTTTAGTCTTTGTCAATTTGTGTTTGAATATCGCTTTTTTTTACTTCACTTTACATTATTGCAATATCGTGTGCACGCCTTTATGGTCGTACACTACCATTGAATACTTCACAAAGTGGGTTGAGGCAATTCCTCAAACCAATACAATAGGACCTCGAATTGTGGAGTTTATACTTCAACATATCATCTATTGCTTTGGTATCCCCTCAAAAATAATCTTTGATAATAGTAAGTCTTTCAAAAACAAGTATGTTCAAGCACTTTGCAAGAAATATAATATCCAACAAAGTTTCTTGACTCCTTATTACCCAAAAATAAATGGACAAGATGAGGCAACCAATAAGACCTTGATCGCTATTCTCAAGAAATTAGTTGAAGAAAATCATCAAGATTGGCATACTTAGATCCCCCTGGTATTATGGGCTTATCAAACAAGCATTCGCACACCTACCAGGGCAACACCATTCTCATTGGTCTATGGTGCTAAAACCATCATACCTCTTGATATCAAGATCCTCTTACTACATATTTCATTATAGGAATTCATAGATGATGATACTGCTAGACAAGCATGTCTCAACCAACTCACGCTCCTCAATGAAAGGTGAATCAATACCTTGGATTATTTATGAGTATATCAAGATTGTTTAAAGTGTGCTTACAATGCCAAATTCCATATACATGAATTCCAAGTAGGAGATCTTGTCCTTAAATAGAATCAACAAAACACCAATGCATTATCGCATATTCATGAAAAATTCATAGCTAATTGGTTAGGTCCATACATTCTCACACAAAATATGGGTCAAGGAACTTATAGGCTTGCCAGTCTAGGTCCATCATCCACTTGAGAGCGTTCTATGCTGGTTGTGACTTATATATGTATATACATACATGGCTAAAAATACACAAAAGCATCATTCATACACATTGCATTTCACACATTCATTTTCCATAAGTACTTTCATGTCATTTTAGTGCATTTCATCCATTAGGGATCATTTTATTAGTTTTGATAATAATTGATCCAATTAGTCTTGTCACCTTAATAAATGGCACCTTCAAGTTCACATCCATCTCATTAAACCATTTCATAAGTCAAGTCATCATTTGTAATACAAATTTCCATCATCCCTAAGTGTTTTCAATTACTCAGCCACTCCTAGTGTTTCAAGCAATCTCCAATACATGTCAAATTTTCTCTAGGACCAAGGCACATTCTCACTAAGTAAAATATCGAGTTTTAGGAGTTGACTTTAAAATTCTTAAAACAAATACATCTTACACATATTGAAAACATCTTGTATCAAAGAGGAATAACACCATGATTGGGTTGAACCTCAAAGTAAATAAAGTCATCTTTGCTTGTCCCATTTTGCACATAGTCCAAAATCAAAATGGTTGTCTTCAACACTATCAACACTTCCAAATAAAAGAATGAGTAGTAAGGATAGGTTAAAATTCTCATCACACCTCGATTGAGAATATGATTCCCCAAAGCTCTAATTATTTTAAAAATCACACACCATAGATCCCGAAGTAATAAGGATAGCACTACATTTCCATCTAGATGTTTAGGTATTCCAAAGCCCCAAAGCTTAGGGATCATTTCATTTGACTATGAAGTTAATCTCCATAAAGGATATAGATGCTTGACTGGTAGTGGAGTATGCTCACGCATGGCAACACATCTCTCTTGAAGGACAAGATAGCTTCTTGATCTCCTCCATGATAAGTTTTATCTCAATTTACTCAATATGGGTTAATGAATTCACTTGCACACACATTGGTTCTTGATTACCTTGATTCATTACCATGCTCATGATTGGTAAATGAATATTCAATGGATAACCATTTGGTATTGGAGAAATTAGACCAAACTTAGTGAGTTTGTTTGGCATCATTAGGATGTTTAAGTATTTGTAAAACAACTCTAGATCAGCCATCCAGAAGCCAAAACAACATCCATTTCATTATCACATATTTACATGAGTCTTCCATACCACCATTTTGGTGCCCCTGATTAAGCAAAAACAATAAATATGGTCAAACAAAATCTTAAATGATCATTAGTGTGTTAGTTCACTTGCATTATTATCATAATTCATATACATCATCATTACACTATCATCCATCACATCACATACACATGCATTCACACAAAATCATAACACAAAATAAAATCTATGTATATATATATATATATATATATATATATATATATATATATCACATGTAAAATGAACAACCAAAGGCTATATACAATGGAGCACTAAGGCTCATGTACAAAAAGTGCATCAATTCACTAGCTAGCGCCTATAGGTAGACCCTTGAGATTATAAGGGAAACTTAGACCAAGAGCCAGTATGCCTAAAATAACTTGCTATGGAGGAGGAAAGCCACTGGTATCCTAATATCATGCTATATAAGTAGATCATCCAAGTCTTGAATCACCTCCACCTACCACCATCCGTACCTCTAGCTCTATTTGCAACTAAACATTCTCAACATCTCATGCTACTATCTCTACATATCACTCTGCATGGAGCTCAGCCCGCTCCTCATCACTTTGATTAGGAGATCTCTTTGAAACCCCCTCTAAACCACCCCCACCATCACCATCACCCCCAATATCTATAGGTTGCTCTACTGAAACTCTCACATACCTCCCTCAACTGCTAGACTGACAATATCTCTGACATTGAGGAGTCTCCTCAACCTCTATTGTTGTTTCCCAATCATCTCCACTACCCTCATTAACCACCTAACTAGGTACCCATGGTGGCTGTAAAGTGAACCATACATCATAGCATCCATGGTCCCAACATAATCCACATATGATAGATATATCTCCTCATCATCCTCATACTACACCCACTACTCCTCCATACAAGGTAGGCTCAAATCATCAGCTCGAATCCTATACAACACTAGAGCATCAGGTACCCCCTACCGTATTACAAACTATCACAACACTCGTGAGAACTGGATTAGCTCCACCTCACTCTCGTGTTACCTAACCACCCATAGAGCCTACTAGATCCTCCATAGTTGCTCTCCATAAATTGACCACCTAGCACCTCACCATGGCCTCCAGTACACCCGATCTGGTGATGAGTGTCATTATTGTCATCTTTTATTAGCAATATTTGTCAAATCTAGGGTGGTGTCCAAGGTTATCTGCGATAGAAAGTTTCAAAAAATTATAGTCTAGTCATTAGTTTACAAGATTTATTCAATGAAACAAAGGTTTATTTGGTCTTTCAAGGTCACACTAATTCCTAATTTGCAGAATTGAAACTTAAGTTGTAGAAATAGAAATTATTTCTAATTTGTAGAATTTGAACTGAATTGTAGAATTAAAATTGCTAATACAAAAGCTAATTTACACTTAGTAATTTAAAATGACATAAATAGAAATGATAATTTAAAATCTAACTTAATTCAAACATGCTAAATTGAGAATGCAAAAAGTTATCAGAAAAACTGCTACAAAAACTTGTCAAAAAAAGTTGTTGTAGGACTGTTAGAAAAACTATTGCTAAAATTGGAATGCAAAAAATAGGAGAATCAAAAACAAATAAAATAAGGGTTAGCTAGCTATAAACACATTCACACACATCACATTTGAAACATAATAAGAAACATGCTAGAAACAAAGAAAAATGTTGTAGGCAAGCAAATCCATATTCTAGAAGAAGAAGCAAGAATAAAGTTTGGATTTGCACAATTTTGAGTAAAACATACAATTTGGTATAAATTGTACAAGTGGAAAATAAAATGTACAATTTGGTGAAATTGTACAATTAGAAAATAAATGTAAAATGCATGTGAAATGAAATGAAATGTAAAGACATGCAAATGAAATGTAATTTGATAAAAATTACATTAAACTTTAGAAACATTAAATAATTGTTATTAATGTGAGTTACGGGCAGTTGTAAATAATGAACTATCTCAGGAAACCGCTTTGGAATGACCTGGACAACCATTATAAGCCCCCCCATTTGAATTTTTGTGTTTTTGGTTGATGGTTACTATATGTGAGGGTTTTTGGTGATTATTAGAGATTATTCATGGCTACCCATTTATGTGCAGTTCGTGGATTGTAAAGGATGGATAAATGCTGCAATTTATTTATTATTGTATAAAATAAGCAGGTTGATATAAACCCCTATTTTTGTCAGATATGTGTATGCATGTGTGGGAATCAGAGTGCAATCTCAATAATGATATTGTGAGTGAAGTTTTATTAATATTGCAGGTATTGTTGATTCCAAATCTGTGGTAGAAGTGCATACCCAAAAACATACAACGATCCATGTGATGTTGCATGGAATGCATAATGAAGAGAAAATATGATTAATGGCTATTACCCATTGCTGGTAATGATATTTGTATAATTAACATGCAAATGGGTATTTTCCAAGATTAAAACATTTGGCATAACTAGGATTTCACCCAAACCATACAAGCAGAGTACCAAATAGTACAAGGAGTTTATCAAACTGTACAATTGATGAATTCTAGTCTAAAATTACATTTTTAAGCATTCTAAAGGTAGATCAATGAATTTCCAAGTGAGAAATGGTAAAGTGATTGTGGATTGAGCCATTCCAATATTATTGGAGAAAATGTACAAGTGCATTTTTGTAATTGTACACCTGTAAATTTTGGGGCTGTACAGTCTCTAGTTGTATGTTTTGGGAATCATGTAGTTGGGAACCATCCAATTGTATAGATTGGATCAAATTAAGTGTAAATTGTTGGAATTCACATCACACCCCCTCTGAAAATACTGCACCCTTGTGCTACATTTGGTGCCTATTGTTGTGTGGATCAGAACCAGTTTTTCATTGTTGAGAATGACAAAGGGTTAGAATAGTTCGTAGCATGCAAGAACATTGGGATGGATGATAGATACAAGTATGCAAAGATGTGGGAATACAAGATTGCAGAGAAGTAGATGATAGTAAAATTATCAAAAATATGGGAAAGTATATTGTATTCCATTTCTACATCTTGGAGACATTATCTCTATGAGTTGGGGTTAAGCTTGATGACATGGAGTTGTGAGAAGCAAGTTGCTTGGGAAGGTGCACAACAAAGACCATGGCATCCAGTTGAAGCCACAGATGTAGAAGATGAATTTTTTGATATTGACGATAAACTACACAATGAGAGGTGTATGGTTGATGTGAAAAATAGAGATGATGGTAAGATTGTCGAGGGTTTGTATAGTTTTACAGTTGATAACTATAAAAACAATTGCAATTTACAAGCATTACAAGGTTGTTTAACTGTTGTACATTGTTCAAAGAGAGCCTTACGAATGGAGGGAATAATTGCACAACTGCATACAAAAAAGCAAAAAGTATATGGTTATTGGCAAGAATCATATGATTGTTGGAGGAAATCATACAGTTAAAAGAAGAAATATACGATTGCTAGAGAACACCATATAGCAATAGGGAAAGTTATACGATTGCTGAGTAAATCATACAATGGCAAGGTAAATTGTCCAATTTCCAAGGGAATTATACAGTTACAAGGTAGACTGTATGATCTCTAGTCAAATCGTACAAGTACATGTAACTATACAAATGGGTTGATCGATTGTACAAGTTCAACCACAGTTGATAAGAAATATTGGTAAGGAATTGCAGGTTGCGGAAGAGTGTTTGATACCACAATTATTACAAATAGTGATGTACGATGGTGAGTAAAATGAGAGTTTGACATCAATTCCAATGGAAGATGGAATATCCCATAGTGTATGAGATGAGATTTCGACACTAGGGAAGTTGTAGATTGGTGTGCTCAATGGTGAGCAAGATAGGAGTCCAATATTGGAGCAAATGTAGGGTGGAATATTATCTAATGAGAAGAAAGGGAGTATAGTAGAAGATCAATTGCAAGGTGAGGTATGTAAGGCTATCGAAAGCCAACCTATCAAATTGAAGGCTAATTTGGGCATATCATGTAAATATCCATTGTTTCATGGAGAATCAACAGAAGACCTAGTTAGGCATTGGAGAGTTTGTTGTCTTATGTGGAAAGAGATTGGGTAGACCAATGAGGTGGAATGGAGGTGGTTGTTTCCTGCAACATTTCAAGGATATGCAATAGACTGGTATATGAAATTACGAGAGGAAAAGTATCAAACATGGGAAGAATTATGTGATGCATTTGTGAAAGAATTTTGATTGTATGATAATGAGGATGAGATTCTTATTGAAATTTATAGAATGAAATAGGGTGAGAATGAGTCTGTTTATTCCTATAATCGAAATTTGAGTGGGTTGTTTGACCATTTTGAGCAAGACCAATCTAAGGCATTGAAGAGGATGTGGTTTGTAAATGGACTTCTTCCTATGTATCAAACAAAAATGAAGATATACCCTCCAAGAACATACCAAGAGGCTTTGGATTATACCTTGATTTGGTAAAGTGATGCAAAAGCAGCATCAATGAAGTGGCATCATGTTAATGACAATGAGAGTAGCTCAGAGGATGAAAGTGAATCTCACGTTGAAGATGACATAGACAATGAGAGTGTTGATTTTGGGCAGGATGTGGTTCCCTTATGCAAGTGTTGGAGTCAATAAGTAAAGGAAGAAAATGACTCCAAAGAAAACAATGATAAATTTGATGATGATTCTAAATTAGAAAGTGCAAGTCCATCACCACAAGTATATGTAGCCCAAAATAAGATTGTACAAAGGAAGTATGTCAGTGGTGATGCAGGATGTGACACTCATACCAAAATTAAAATAAGTAAAATATAGTATGATAGTGAGGGTAGACCCATTGTACAATGTTGGCAATTCCAATTATGGGGGCACTTTACACATGACTATGACAATACTATAAATCAGGATGAACCAGTGATGCATACATAATTTGAAGCATCAAAGACAAGTTCTAACCCTTGCCAAGAAATAAGGGAGGTGGAGGTGAACTTGATGAGCATGCTTAGAATTGAGGAAGTGAACTTGATTTCAATGGAGGAGGTAGAAATACCATAGGTAGTCAAGCCTATGCTAGTAGAAGTTGCAGAAGTGATTGTTGTTGACAAGGAAGAACAACATGTTGCCATACAAGTGAACAAAGTGGAGAAGACCGTTATCCAAGATGAGTGTGTACAAAAAATTGTTACTCAAATAGAGAAATTTGATGTACCAATGGAAGGTACTGAGAAGTATTGTTATTCAAGTGTATTCATTATGCAATCGAAAGATATTGTTCATGTGGAACAACCAATTGTATAATTGGAGGTAGTTGTTAAAGTTGAATAGTCAATTATACAATTTGAGGATGTTGTTCAAGAGGAAAAGTCAATTGTAAACATGGAGGATGTTGTTCACATGGAGCAATCATTTATAAAATTGGAAGATGTTCAAATGGAGCAATTTGTCACAAAACTAAACTTACCAAAAGAAGAATGGGATTATCTCATTTTGCAAGAGGGAACTATACAAAGGTTGGTTAAAATTGTACAATTGGCCCAAATAATACAATTGATGGTTGAAATCATACAAATGGGCCAAATCATACACTTGTTGGGTGCAATTGTACAAATGTTACAAATCATACAATTAGTGAATAAAATCATACAATTGATAGTGAGTGCACAATTGCAAGTGGTAAATCATACATTCTAGGGTTTTGTATGATTTGGATCCTATAATTATATGATTTGGAAATCGTACAAGCAGTTTTGTGAGTTTTGCAAATTGTACAAGTGCAAATTGTCCAAGTGCAAATCATACAAGTGCAACCTATACAAGTGCAAATCATACAAATGCAACCTATACAAGTGCAAATCATATAAAATGGAACCGTACCATGTGAAAGTGTACAGAGAAAAATTGTATAAGGAGAAGAATGTCTAGCAGTGGATAATATAGGGAAATTGAAGGCTAATATTGAGTCATCTAAGGCCTGAGAGAAGCAAAATGGAGTCGACAATGAGTTGTTTAAGTGGGTTGAGCAAAGGATCCCAAAGTGCCTATGAATATAAAAATTTAGCTTGGACAATGATGGTTTTATTATTTTTGTTGTTGAGGTTTTGGGGTGCTGCCTCGAACCTCATGAGGGACACTACCCCTCTACCCCACAAGGGAGTACAAAAGGGAGCACACGAGGGATGCTGCCCCTCAATACCACAAGGAATGTTGCCCCTTGAACCCATAAGGGACGTTGTCCCTTGACCTTGCAAGGGGGCTCTCAACCCCTTGACCCCCATCACAAGTGGCGACGAGCATTGCCGGTCATATTTATGATTTTCATATTGATCATGTTCGTCATCAAGGTGATATTTGTCATGTTTTCTAGGATAGTCATATTGATGATGTTGCTGCAATTGATTATCATAATTCTAGGGAGTATTTTGAATATAATATATTGTGAGAGGTAGATTGTAGTAATACCAGTTATTAAGGATCTTTGGAATAGAAGGAAGTGAAAGGAGTGTGACAAGTGTTAGTAGTACATTATTTAGTGCTTCTACCCCCAATTTTCATATCATGTGTTGTCAAGGACATCAATCAATTTAGAGAGGCAGTAGATGTAGGTAGGCAAATCCATATTCCAGAAGAAGAAGCAAGAATAAAGTTTGGATTTGCACAATTTTGAGTAAAACATACAATTTGGTATAAATTGTACAAGTGGAAAGTAAAATGTACAATTTGGTGAAATTGTAAAATTAGAAAATAAATTAAAAATTAAATGTAAAATGCATGTGAAATGAAATGAAATGTAAAGAAATACGGATGAAATGTAATTTGATAAAAATTACATTAAAATTTAGAAACATTAAATAATTGTTATTAATGTGAGTTACGGGTAGTTGTAAAAAATGAACTATCTCAAGAAACCACTTTGGAACGGCTTGGACAACCATTATAATCCTCTCCGAATACTACACCCTTGTGTTGCAAATGTTGTTAAAGGATTTTAGCAAGAAATTAGACAAAAACTGCTAAAATAGAAAACTATTACAAATACCTAAAAAAATTGCTCCTTCCTCCAGCCCTAAAATTTACAGATGGTCAGATTGTAGAGGGTTTGTATAGTTTTACAGTTGATAACCGTACAAACGATTACAATTTACAAGCATTACAAGGTTTTTCAATTATTGTACATCATCCAAAGAGAGCCTTACGGATGGAGGGAATAATTGCACAACTGCATACAAAAAAGTAAAAAGTATATGGTTATTGGCAAGAATCATATGATTGTTGGAGGAAATCATACAGTTAAAGGAAGAAGTATACGATTGCTAGAGAAAACCATATAGCAAGAGGGAAAGTTGTACGATTGTTGGGTAAATCATACAGTGGTAAGGTAAATTGTCCAATTTCCAATGGAATTATATAGTTACAAGGTAGACTGTATGATTGCTAGTCAAATCGTACAAGTACATGTAACTGTACAAATGGATTGATCGATTGTACAAGTTAAGTTCAACCATAGTTGATAAGAAATACTTGTAAGTAATTGTAGGTTGGGTAAGAGTGTTTGATACCACAATGATTGCAAGTAGTGATGTCCAATGGTGAGTAGAATGAGAGTTTGACATCAATGTCAATGGAAGATGGAATATCCAATAGTGTACGAGATGCGATTTTGACACTAAGGAAGCTGTAGATTGGTGTGCTCGATGGTGAGCAAGATAGGAGTCCAATATTGGAGCAAATATAGGATGGAATATTGTCTAATGAGAATAAATGAAGTGTAGTAGAAGAGCAATTGCAAGGTGAGGTGTGTAAGGCTACTGAAAGCCAACCTATCAAACCGAAGGCTAATTTGGGCATATCATGTAAATATCCATTGTTTCATGGAGAATCAACAGAAGACCCATTTAGGCATTGGAGAGTTTGTTGTCTGATGTGGAAAGAGATTAGGCAGACCAATGAGGTGGAATGGAGGTAGTTGTTTCTTGCAACATTTTGAGGATATGCAATAGACTGGTATATGAAATTACGAGAGGACAAGTATCAAACATGGGAAGAATTACGTGATGCATTTGTGAAAGAATTTCGATTGTATGATAATGAGGAGGAGATTCTTATTGAAATTTATAGAATGACATAGGGTGATAATGAGTCTGTTTGTTCCTATAATCAAAAGTTGAGTGGTTTGTTTGACCATTTTGAGCAAGACCAATCTAAGGTATTGAAGAGGATGTGGTTTGTAAATGTACTTCTTCCTATGTATCAAACAAAAATGAAGATATACCCTCCAATAATATACCAAGAGGCTTTGGATTATACCTTGATTTGGTAAAGTGATGCAAAAGCAGCATCAATGAAGTGGCATCATGTTAATGACAATGATAGTAGCTCAGAGGATGAAAGTGAATCTCACATTGAAGATGACATAGAAAATGAGAGTGTTGATTTTGGGCAGGAGATGATTCCCTTATGCAAGTTTTGGAGTCAATAAGTACAGGAAGAAAATGACTCCAAAGAAAACAATGATAAATTTGATGATGATTGTAAATTAGAAAGTGCAAGCCCATCACCACAAGTATATGCAGCCCAAATTAATATTGTACAAATGAAGTATGTCAGTGGTGATGCAGGATGTGACACTCATACCAAAATTAAAATAAGTAAAATATAGTATGATAGTGAGGGTAGACCCATTGTACAATGTTGGCAATTCCAATTATGGGGGCACTTTACACATGACTATGACAATACTATAAATCAGGATGAACCAGTGATGCATACATAATTTGAAGCATCAAAGACAAGTTCTAACCCTTGCCAAGAAATAAGTGAGGTGAAGGTGAACTTGATTAGCATGATTAGAATTAAGTAAACTTGATTTCAATGGAGGAGGTAGCAATACTATAGGTAATCAAGCCTATGCTAGTAGAAGTTACAGAAGTGATTTTTGCTGACAAGGAAGAACAACATGTTGCCATATAAGTGAATAAAGTGGAGAAGACCATTTTCCAAGATGAGTGTGTACAAAAAATTGTTACTCAAATAGAGAAGTTTGATGTACCAATGGAGGGTACTGAGAAGTATTGTTATTCAAGTGTAGATAATGAAAGTGTATTCATTGTGCAATTGAAAGATATTGTTCAAGTGGAACAACCAATTGTATAATTGGAGGTAGTTGTTCAAGTTGAATAGTCAATTATACAATTGGAGGATGTTGTTCAAGAGGAAAATTCAATTGTAAACATGGAGGATGTTGTTCACATGGAGCAATCACTTATAAAATTGGAAGATGTTCAAATGGAGCAACTTGTCATACAATCAAACTTACCAAAAGAAGAATGGGATTATTTGATTCTGCAAGAGGGAACTATACAAAGGTTGGTTGAAATTGTACAATTGGCCCAAATAATACAATTGATGGTTGAAATCATACAAATGGACCAAATCATACACTTTTTGGGTGCAATCGTACAGATGTTACAAATCATACAATTAGTCAATGAAATCATACAATTGACAGTGAGTGCACAATTGCAAGTGGTAAATCATACATTCTAGGGTTTTGTATGATTTGGATCTTATAATTATACAATTTGGAAATAATACAAGCAGTTTTATGAGTTTTGCAAATAGTACAAATGCAAATTGTCCAAGTGCACATCTTACAAGTGCAACCTGTACAAGTGCAAATCATACAAATGCAATTTGTACAAGGTAAAATCATATAAAATGGAACCGTACCATGTGAAAGTGTACAGAGAAAAATCATATAAGGAGAAGAATGTCTAGCAGTGGTTAAGATAGGGAAATTGAAGGCTAATATTGAGTCATCTAAGGCCTGAGAGAAGCAAAATGGAGTCGACAGTGAGTTGTTTAAGTGGGTTGAGCAAAGGATCCCAAAGTGCCTATGAAAATAAAAATTTAGCTTGGACAGTTATGGTTTTATTAGTTTTGTTGTTGAGGTTTTGGGGTGTTGCCTCGAACCTCATGAGGGACACTACCCCTCGACCCTACAAGGGAGTACACAAGGGAGCACACGAGGGATGTTGCCCCTCAATCCCACAAGGGATGTTGCCCCTTGACCCCACAAGGGACGTTGTCCCTTGACCTTGCAAGGGGGCTCTCAGCCCCTTGACCCCCATCACAAGTGACGACGAGAATTGCCCATCATGTTGATGATGTTGTTCATCTTGATCATGTTCGTCATCAAGGTGATATCTATCATGTTTTCTAGGATAGTCATATTGATGATGTTGTTGCAATTGATTATCATAATTCTAGGGAGTAGTTTGAATATAATATATTGTGAGAGGTAGATTGTAGTAATACCAGTTATTAAGGATCTTTAGAATAGAAGGAAGTGAAAGGAGTGTGACAAGTGTTAGTAGTACATTATTTAGTGCTTCTACCCCCAATGTGCATATCATGTGTTGTCAAGGACATCAACCAATTTAGAGGAGGGGATAAATGTAGGTAGGCAAATCCATATTCCAGAAGAAGAAGCAAGAATAAAGTTTGGATTTGCACAATTTTGAGTAAAACATACAATTTGGTATAAATTGTACAAGTGGAAAGTAAAATGTACAATTTGGTATAAATTGTACAAGTGGAAAGTAAAATGTACAATTTGGTGAAATTGTACAATTAGAAAATAAATTAAAAATAAATAAATGTAAAATGCATGTGAAATGAAATGAAATGTAAAGACATGCAGATGAAATGTAATTTGATAAAAATTACATTAAAATTTAGAAACATTAAATAATTGTTATTAATGTGAGTTACGGGTAGTTGTAAAAAATAAACTATCTCAAGAAACCACTTTGGAACGGCCTGGACAACCATTATAAGCCTCTACGAATACTACACCCTTGTGCTACAAATGTTGTTAAAGGATTTTAGCAAGAAATTAGACAAAAAATGCTAAAATACAAAACTATTACAAATACCTAAAAAATTTGCTCCTTCCTCCAGCCCTAAAATTAGACCCTTGCTACCTGGTCCATAAGAAGGTCTAATCACACCAAATTTTAAATGTTAAACACTCTCACACTCATGAATCAACACAATTGGATAAAAACTACACTTTATTGAAAACTTGCTATTACAAAAGGTGATTGTTACAATTCATACTTTTTGAAATATGAATTCTATTCTGACTAACTCAACCAATGAGAGAGTAGTCATATTTATATTATTTCATACTTATATAATTTAAACTATAAAATTAATGCTTTGTGCTATCCATGCATGATTTTCTTATGTTATTGCAACAGACTTGGTCTATTTCAGGACAAAATTTGCAGGAGCAGTTAATCATGCATCTTCAACTGATGGGAATAGGTCAAAAAGATGTTAGAAATGGTTGTTACACCTATCCACATGATATATCTTTTATTCCCCATGAAATGAATGCAAAGTATGCCCTTTTTTTGTTGAAACAAATTGTTTTTGCCCAACATTCTGAAGAGCTTCGGAATATCAGGTAGATTTTTCGAATATCTTGTTGTCGATAGTCTAGACTACATAGGGATGCATCCAAGTGTATAATAGGCCTTATTTAGTCTCTGTGAACACATTTCAATCAAATTTTCTTGTTGCTTTTGACCGCTTCAATATTCTCCTTTAATGTGATAGGTGGCTCGTTTTTGTATGTTGAGTATGTCAATGCCTTATTTTATATTAGATTAACTATTTTGGTACCAGACCACCTTGTCAACTTGTTTTAAGGTGGGAAAACATTCAAAATGCTTTATTTAATCATAAATCACAACATTATTATTCGCTATTAATTTTTCTATGCCATTTTACAAATAAAAATCATGCAAAAAAAATCAAAAAATTTTGAAAAATAGTCAAGACAAGGGTACAATATTCCTAAATATCCAATCATGCAAACATAAACAACTAACATACTTTAATCAACTATTTGGTAAAAATGATATTAAATATTGAAAAATAGCAGTTTTAATGTGTCAAAAATGTAGTGTAGACACCTAAAACGAGTCATGTCGAGGGCGACTACTCATATGGACATGCTACAAGACCATATGGAAGATCTTGGATAGACTCCAAGATAGAGCAGTGGTTCTAACCACTCAATTTGGGCTCCTTGGCCTAATCAGTCTAAACCGCAGTCCAGACCTACGGTTTATAGTTTAACCATGGTTGAGACCTATGGTTTGTAGTCTAGACCGCAACTTTGACCTGCGGTCTTAACTGAAGTTTAGTTGGCCTTCAATCCAAGCCAAATCGGTTGGAACGACCATTTGATCTAGAAGAGGGCGGTTGAAGGACGAAAGATGCCAGAAGCTTCCATTCAAACTATCCTAACCACCCCTTCTTGATCTTGGCTTCTCCATGAAGCCACCCCTAGCCCTAGGGACATGCTATAAATACCCCCTTCAAATGGGGAAGAGATATACAAAGTTGATTGATCAAAAGAGCAATGAAGCCCTATCGAATTGCATACTGAACACGTGCATTTGAGAGCTACTTTACCAATACTCTAAAGATCAATTAGTCATGGATGCCCTAGGTGCCTAGGAGAGTCAAGAAGTACAAATTCAGGAAAATGAAGGCCCAATAAAATGATTCAACCACCAAATATGTCAAAAGGACATCGAAGGCGACCCTTGAACATCAATTGGACAAGGAGGTCAAGCCCACTGCCCTTGGAATTGAGGGTAAGCCTATCAAAGTGCTAACCATGGCTCTCAGTCATGGTTTATAGTGCAAACCACTCATCAGAGCTGCGGTTTGCAATAGAGGTATAACCACCTTCATATTTCTATTTCTATCCAATTAAATAGCTTAGATTGGTTGTTTTCATGATTTTATGGCATTTTAGCAGATTTCTGATCGTAGAATTAGGTTAATTTAGCTTCTTTATGTTTATGCTTCAATTAGGACATTAATAAGTTCTTTATGCACTTTCATGCCTTATTTCACATATCTGATCCATGCATAGAGTAGTTGTTGTCTTTCTTTACGCTATTGTATAAATCTTGATTCGATTTGCATAGTTTAGAAGCATCTTTTATACTTTCTTGATTGTGCATGTTTAAGGATGTCATTATGCAATTTACCTAAAAGGGCCTCATCATGAGAGGCTGCCTATATTTTTGACATTCTTGTGTTGTTTCTTGACCGTAGGGAACAGTTTCAAAGGAGAACCAACTATCAAGTTCCTTCCCCATCGCGAAGAAGAGGGCATCTCCACCCTAGAGCAGTTCATGTCACCCTATAAAGGCACATTGAGCATCACACCTATCTTGAAGAGGATTACAATCACAAGAAACCTTATTGTAATATTGTATCAACGTGATTATCCCTAAGAGGGACGTAATTGTAACACAAATTGGACTTCATGAATAAATAAAGTGTTTATCATACATCTTGTTGTCAATTTTGTCTTTTATGCATGTTGCTTATTCATTTACTATTGCAATAACGAGATTCTTGCCTCGGGTGTGAGCCTTTCTGGTGGTTACATATGGTGATCATGGTGGAACTCCGCATTTTATGCCCCTAATTTTTAACCCATGTGTTTTTTTTGATATCAGGTGCAAACCGCAGATGACAGTTGCGGTCTAATTGTTGGCCCATAGCTGCAACCCATGGTTCATACTATAGCCCACAGACCCAACCTATGGTTTACAGCAGATGCAATAGATAGCAGAGGGATAAATCTCCATCAAATGAGGGTATGAGGTAGGTCCAATTTTTAGTCTCTATCTGTGTTTTTCCAGAATGCATAAAATGAAATTTAATTAGGACATTTTAAGAAAAAGGAAAATGAATTAAGTCCTAGATTAGCATTCTATTTTTGCATCATTAGAAAGGTGTTGCTAGGAACAACGGATCTCTGATTGCAGTCCGACCTAGAATACAGTGTGCTTGATAAATATTGTGTGTTGGTTTGCATGTTTGAGGCCCGATTAGAGGCCATTCATCATTGTAATGTGCATTGTCTAAAATAGCATCTACATTAATTTGCATTCTCTAAATTTGAAACATTCTTTCATTTTGCATATCATATAGAGAATGAGCATGAGTGCTACATGATGCATTTATTTTTGTACAATTAAAAAGAACCACACACACCACGAAACACTTAAACACTAGTGAGTTGGGCTTTACATCCAACCACTAGATTGGGACCAACGAGTGGATGTCACTACCATCCGTTGGCCCAGAATCCTATTAGACCCTTGATATATAGACCAATGCCGGACCCAAGAACTATCCTATACGTGCAAAATATGCATGCACTCCTCTTCGAAGAGTGTATCATTGCACATGGTGTGTTGGGTGAGGATTGGTAGGACCTATGCTACCTCATTGGGTATGGACTTCACTACCATATTTGGCTTGTGTGAGTATATAGGTGAAAACCTTTGAACAATTTGAGAATAATCAACAAGTTTTACAAAAACACGATAAGAGTTTCTACAACTGATACAACACATATTGAAAACACATCAAACAGTTTAGGACTCACTTTTAAAACTTAAAATGAGATAATCATTGTTGTATACCTTGTTTGCTTAATAATAATACATTTAGACTCTAGGTACACAATGGTGGACACACGGGGTGGTCAAAAATGGTCCAAAGCCAACATCGATGACCAACCCCTAACTAGTTCACAACAATACGTGTCGAATCCTCAACCACATGAGCGAACCGAACATCGTTCGACTAGCATTCAAGGAGACAAATTGACACGGGGGGAGCCAACAGAGCAAACCCCAAATAGAGGAGCTTTAGTACACTCCTCTAGGCATAGAGTAGAATAAGAAGCCTTCCAGCATGAGGGTGTTCCACTTGAGAGCCATTACCGAGACCACAATGCATGCGCATCCACGGGGTCGACTGAAGAGTTTATTATGCAGGGGACCAGGTTGGTGCCCCTACGTACTAAGTCTACTAGAGGATCTATGGCTCCACCTTCTGAGTACAGAAGGACTAGAGACCCACCCATTCAGGGGTAGGCAGATAGGCTCACAACCGAGCATAGAACTAGCCATACTCCCATGCATGGTCCAACATGCAAAATCACCATTGACATATCAAAGGTGGGAGATAATGGTACACCATCGAATGAGCGATGGTGGTATAGGTAGTTAGAAGGTCTAGGTAGTGTTCTAGAGCAGCTAGGCTGCAAGCCTTCCACTCCACCCACTCGAGCCCCGAGTGAGCATAGTGGGAGTGTCATCCGCACTACTAGAGAACATGGGGAGGCTTCCAAGCGCCCTCATGTCATGCACCCACTATCTGCACATGGTGGTTCACAATATAGGACACAGTAGGAGGCCAATGCCATATTTACAAATAGAGGCAAAGGCACAACATATCAGTCTGATGGGTACAAAACCCATAAAGTTGCTCGTACAGAGCAGGGGTATCAAAGGCCTCCCACGGTCGACCAGATCGATAGGTCACATCGACTGGCATCAGAGCAAAAATGCCAACTCCTCCAAGACCAATTGGAGGATGCTCGCCTAGAGAGGCAGTGTATCGAAGATGAAAATCTTCAAGTGCAAAGGCTCATAAGACAAATATTATATGAGCAGTGCATGCACGAGGAGCGTATCCTTGCTCAAAAGGAACGCATAGAATAGGAAGATCGGTTAGCTAGGGCTGGCTTGTATCCTCAAGAAGAGCATCAAGAGCACACGCATAGGAAGGCTTTCTCACAAGCCGAGATGCACCAAGAGCATAGAGATGCTCGTACTCATGTTACTGCCAAACAAAGGGAGCGGCTACCGCCACTCAATATTCAAAGGCATAGACAGCATGAAGTAGCAGTGGGAGATGGATACGAACAGGAATATCCTAAAAGCTCTCGAGATGAAGAGGAGGAAGAGCAAAGACCTCCATATCGCACAAGGAAGACAGTACCTCCTAAGCCACCTACACATCAACTTAGGGAGGAGGACTTTCTATCTTCAGAGGCCTATAAGGCCTTGGCCGAGAAAATTAAAGCCATTGAGAGACAAGGCGCGACTATTCAAAAGCCGACTCTAAGGAAAATCCATAACGAGCCTTTGGATCCTTAAGTGCCTACTCCGGCCTACCCTAAGCATTTTGACATGCCCAGGTTAGATAAGTTCAAGGGTGATGAAGATGCACAAGAACATGTAATGAGCTTTCTGGATGCTTGCTTTCAGATAGCAAGCAACGATGCCTTATTGTTGTGCACGTTCATCATGACACTTTTAGGGCCTACTCGAGAGTGGTTTAACCAGCTAAAGAAGCACAGTATAACAAGCTTTGAGTAATTAGATGATGCCTTTCTTGAATACTATTCCTTTGGCATCAAGAAATAGGCTAATATTTTCGATTTGGTTGTGCTAGCTCAGTGCAATGATGAGCCCATAGAACAATATGGAAAGAGGTGGAGAAGATTAATGGTGAAGTTGCCATTCCCCATTCCTACCATGGAATTAACTCGGATGTTCATGAAGAGTTGTGCCAAGCACATCTCGTTATTGCTACAGCTGCAATAGTATGCTACATTCGAAGAGGCTTTGGTGCAAGACAAGGTGATTGAGGATATCAAGTTGCAAGAGGGCAACTTGAAGCTCAAAAATAGGAAAGAGGGATAGAAGAAGAGTACCACAAAGCATCAGGGCAAGCAGGCCCATGTAAATCAAGTGGTATTAAATCTCCAATGGGAGGACAAGGGGCAATAGAAGCAGAACTACCAGGTCCAACCTCCGCCTACGTAGTATGATAAGCGCAATAACTATAAGGGAAAAAACAAAGAGCAACGCCCGCCTCGCCAGTTCACACCATTGATGGAATTGCTGATGGTGATTTTTCATCAGTTATGCAAGGCCAAGGTGATCATATTGCCCGAAGTCAAGATGATAGACCCCAATCAACCTAAACCAAAGGGGTTTCAAGATGATTTATTTTACATCTTTCATAGAGTGAAAGGACATGACATCGAGGTGTGTTGGTCTTTCAAACACCTAGTGCAAAATATGATCGACAAGGGTGAGCTTGTAGTGCCTCACAATCTGTAGGTGCCAGACAATCAAAATATGGGGATTTATAAGAACCCCTTACCAAATCATGAGGCACCTCAAAACAACGTTGGTCAAGTTAACTAGGTATGAGTCGAACCACCTACCTAGGGGTTCATAGGCATGGTCAATGTTGTTACTAGGCACGGGAGATACGAACAACAAAATCAACCTCGTGCTCCTATCCAGATACAAGCCACGTCGAATCAGCGGTCAACACAGAATATTCCAGGTCCACCAACAAGATCGGTGGTGACCCTAAGGAGCAGGTTGGTCCAGAACCTACAGACAACTCCTACGAAGTTGTCAATATATGAATTAATTCAGAAGTCCTCAAGGCACATGGAGACTCTTATGGACATTTTAAGGTCCATTGAAGTACAGGCCCAGGATGCGCAAGCATTCACAAATTTTGTGGGACATGTACAATAATGTCAGGAACCGATGATCCAATTTTATGATCATGAGATAAGGACAGTTTCTACAACTACGGCTGACCCACCATTGCATATAATCACGTGTGTGAATCACATGCCATTCAAAAGGGTCTTGATTGATACTGGCTCATCGATCAACATAATAACGACCAAGGCACTGAGTCATTTGAAGCTACCTAAATCACACATTGTGCCAACTACATTTACATTGAGAGCGTTTAACGATGCACTATGTTCGACTGTCAGCACAATTATCCTACCCATACAGGTGGGTTTGAAGACCATTTCAGTAATGTGTCACATGATATAAGGGGCCATGTAGTACAACATTTTACTCGGTAGGCCTTGGATTCATGAAATGCATTGTGTCCCCTTGATACTACATCAATGCATGAAATATATTCATGAGGGACTAGTTCACGTGGTGTCTTTGGATGAGGAGCCATTTAAGTTTGTGAACCTAGCAGATTTTCCTGGGGGTTTCATACTCCCATCAACACACCTAGATGTTCGGCCATCATCACCAATAAGGAAACCAAGAGGTAAACCGGTAGTGCATGCTCAACCGATGCCATCTATGTCACACATATCGGAGCATACCACCGCCACTTCCTTGAAGCCGTCAGCATCAGTCATGCATCGGGATGACAGGAAATTAAAGGTAAATATGGGCGAGAAAGAGAAAGAGCATGAGCTCGAGCCAATCGCCGAAGATGTTCCCATTCCCATGGAATTTAAGGAACCCCAAGACAAAGCCGAGGAGGCACCTCAACCTGCCTCGCCTGCATCTTTAGTAGGGTCATCCACATCACGGGTGATTGTACATCTCGCTAATACCAGATTAGGCGAGTACCTTGTGCAAAATGTGACCTTCGGACCAATTTTGAAGATTACGCAAGATATGGGCAGACCATCCACCCATCATTATCCGATTGGATCGATGGTTCCACTGGGAGAACCGCCTAACCAGACTAACTTCATCTATGTGGGGCTAGATCAGCTTCCAACGTGAGAGCCCATGGATGAAGATGACGAGGAACCTTTTGTGGTAAACATTCACTATTTGTCTAATCCGAAGTATGCCATGTGGATTTTTGAGCTATATCACTGGCATGGGCATGGCCTTGGTCTCTTTGAACAAGGATGAAGGACTCCACTAGAACCTCATTATCAGTTAGTCACTAATAGATTCAATCTAGGGTTATAGATACGTGGGCAGGATGATTTGCTCGTAGCATCCCTAGATCGTCTATACCTTAGCATGGCGGACGATGTGGATTTTAATCCATATCATACGGATCCCTCTAAATTTTAGAGGAATCACCCTATGATATCTGTCATCACCATTGAGCCACTCGAAGATCATCGTGAAGGGCTCCTTGAGAAGATTGAGGCAGAAATGAACCCCAAAGATCAACTGGGACACTAAACCCGTGAGGCAGTCGACGACACAGACATGCAGGGGTGCAACCCCATGACTGCAAGTGATCTCGAGTTAGGAGATATTTGTAATGAATATGGAGTGAAGTCCACCTCCGATATGAGTGGACCAAGCTATGATGCAGACAAGGATCCCTCGAATGACGATGGACCCGAGGATGAAGTCGAAGGCGCTTATATCAGGCCTTTGTATGTGCATCATTTATTGCCTATGGAATCGGTATAGGATACCAAAGAAATCCTTCCCAACGTTGATCATCCAAGGGAAGGGACCGAGATAGTTTTCTTGGTAGCATCATACATGAGGTATAATTATCCAATTTTTCTGAATAGCGATGATAGTATGCAAGAAGTGAGATTCATGGGGCCTCACTTAGAGGAGCGCCCTCTAGGAGTGGGGGCAAATGAAGGATTATATTATGATAGTGATGAAGAAGATGAGCTAGAGAGGGCCTACCTTGGTCCTCCTTATTTGCATCATCGCCATCAACCCATCGACATCGATGAGGTCTATAGGTAGCTACATGTTGGTCCGTTTCTGAGAGCAAGACGGTTAAACCTGGATCAAATCCATCGGTTGGTTAATCCCCGTCCATCGACCTACATGCAGCTCTGTGAGCCGAATGATCCTATTTTGTATTCAGTGCATAGGGAGGATCCAGTTATTCGTAGTCCTCATAGGGAAGACCCTTTTGTGCCTGTGCCATTAGAGCCAGATCATGGGTATGAGGACTGTGCAGATTTTGTAGAGGTCAGTCCATGTGGTCCTGGAGATCAATTCCATTCCATAAACATGGTCTCCATTGATTTGACCACTCCACTCCATAATCCAACAGATCCATCTAAACCGTTGTATCTTAACAAAGATGCTATCGACTGGGATCGCGCTGATTCACCCATTGAGCTTGAGGATTTCTTCCCCAATGAAGAAATGTTGCAACCTTTCCATTTTGCACTAGGTTGTGCATATGATGTTTATCATGCCAAAAATGCTTCCAACGTGAAACCACTCAACCCGGCTGATGACATTCATCTGATTCCTACGCCTCACCAGTTGGAGGAGGGATCGCATATGTCGGTAGAGGAAACCTTTGAGGTGGATATCAGTGATGATCCCACCAACACAAAGAAAGTAAAATTTGGAGAGTCTCACTCCAGATGAGTGGGCCACCCTCATCCCTCTGCTAAAAGAGAGACCAAATTTATTTGCTTGGTCGTATAAGGATATGCCAGGTCTAGACCCAAAATTGGTTACTCATAACCTTTCGCTAGATTTGATGAAGAAGTCGGTCAAGCAAAAGCTTAGGAAAATGCACCCAATAGTGGCCTTAATGGTGAAATATGAGTTGTAGAAGCTGTTGGATGTGGAATTTGTGATTTCCATCGATTATCCAGAATGGGTGTCCAATATGGTACCCATGGGAAAACCCAATGGAAGAATCCGTATTTGCACAGATTTTAGAGACCTAAATAAGGCAACACCCAAAGATTCATTTTTGTTGCCCAATATTGATGCTCTCATAGATGCAACTGCAGGTCATGAAATGCTCTCCTTAATGGATGATTTTTTTGGTTACAATCAAATTCAGATTAAACTCGAAGACCAACACAAAACCATGTTTATAACACCATGGGAAACATTTTGCTATAAAGTTATGCCATTCGACCTCAAAAACGCTGGTGCCACATACCAGTGGGCCATGACATACATTTTTCATGACTATATGCACAAAATTCTTGAATATTATATCGATGATTTGCTAGCCAAGTCATTGCTATGAGAAGAGCATGCAGAGGTCTTAAGGAAAGTCTTTGATCTCCTGATAGAGCACAACATCAGGTTGAATCCTAAGAAGTGTGTATTTGGCGTAACTTCTAGAAAATTACTAGGGTTCATCGTCTCCAAGAGAGGCATCGAAGTAGACCCAATGAAGGTCAAGGCCATTTTGGAAATGCGTCCTCCCACCAATATTAAGGAATTAAGGAGCCTTCAGGGCAAGGTAGCCTCGATAAAGTGATTTATCGCCCAACTATTGGATAAATTTCGATCCATGAATCAATTACTACATAAGGGTGTCCCATTCAGCTGGGATGAAGACTACAAGGCAGCCTTCACTGAGATAAAGCAATACCTGGTGATGTCACCAGTGCTAGCTCCACCAAGGCCAGAGGTGCCTTTTCTACTATATATATCGGCAACTGACTTTGCACTAGGAACCATGTTGGCCCAAAAGAATGTGCAAGGCAAAGAACATGCCATATATTACATTAGTCAAACTTTGGTGAGCTATGAGCTTGGGTATGCATACGTGGAAAAATTGTGTTTAGCAGTAGTGTTCGCTACCAAGAAATTATGACACTATATGTTAAGTCATACGACGTATGTTATATCCAAACAAAATCCTTTGCAGTACATGATGAGTAAGACTTATCACAATACGTGTACTGCAAAGTGGATCATGCTTTTGATAGAATTTGATCTGGAATTCATAAGCCAAAATTCCATTAAGGGACAGGTCATAGCAAATCAATTAGCTGAGGTGCCACTATCAAATAGTAGGCCTCTAAAAATTGAGCTTTCAAACGATGCAGTATTCATCGTATTTGAAGCTCCCAAACCCGAAGAACCAGAGAATAAGTGCGAACAAGGGGGTGGTGCCAGAATAGTGTTCTTCACACCGCAAGGAGCTCCAATGCCCTTGTCATTCAAGTTGGATTTTTTGTGCACCAACAACAACGCTGAATATGAAGCCCTACTGTTGGGCCTCCACACAACTGTCACCATGAATATTAAGATATTGAACATCTTCGATGATTCCTTGCTCATAGTAAATCAAGTCAAGGGGCTTTTTTAGTGTCGATGTCCCATACTAAAAGCCTATAAAGATCTAGTTGATACATATTTGGCCAAACTGGAATGGTATGACATCAAGGCAATCCCTCGATCATCAAATAGGTTTGCAGATACCATGGCTTCTTTGGGATCCTTAATCCCTTAGAATCCATCTGCTGATTTCACTACCATCCATGTCAAGATGCTCTCTCATCCAGTAGTAGAGCGTGCAACCTATGATAATAGAGAATCAGTCAACATGATTAGTGTAGAACCACAAGCTGAATGGTTCTGTAGAGCTGAAGAATTTCTTAAGAAGGCACCCTAGGGGTCATTAACCTCTCAGAGTCCCATGGGGAGTGGTACTACCATTCACCACAGGGTTGTTTTCGAGTCTGCATTTGCAAAAGTAAATACGTAGGGGGAGCAAGTCATCTTGGTAGTCGAAGTTGAGATTTATCAAAATTGGATGTCACAAATTAAAGACTTCCTAAAGCTTAGTATAATCCCAGAGGGATTGTCGTGTGCCGTGAAGCACACATTTAAATAAAAAGCAGCCAAATATGTCTTAATAGGAGACATCTTGTATCGAAGAAGCTATGATGGAGTTCTCCTTCATTGCTTAGAGCCCCAAGAGGCATCATGGGAAATTTTGCAAGCCCATGATGGTACGTGTGGTGGCCATTTCAGCGGTATGGCCATCATCAAGCGCATCCTTCGAATGGGTTACTATTGGCCCACTATGGAGAAGGAGTGCAATGTGTATGTCAAGAAATGCGTTAAATGCTAGCATCATGCTAATCTCACACACTTGCCATCACAGGCCTTACAGCCCATTCAAGTGGCTTGGCCATTTGCTCAGTGGGGATTGGATCTTATAGGAAAGATCTCTCCTCCATCATTGGGCTGACATACATTCATAATCATGGCTACTGAGTATTTTACAAAGTGGGTGGAAGCAATACCCTTAACAACGACAACCGAAGCTCATATAGCAGAGTTTATACTAGAGCATATCATAAGTCATTTTGGGATTCCATCCAAAATAATATCGGATAATGGAACGTCTTTCAAGAACAAAATTGTGAGAGCTTTGACATCTAAATATAGAATCAAACATAGTTTTGCAACTCCATACTATCCACAAGCAAATGGGTAGGCTGAAGCTTCAAATAAGATAGTGGTAGCCATCTTGAAAAAGACGATACAAGAAAACCACAAAGACTAGCACATCCAACTACCCCTTGTGCTTTGGGCTTACAGGACTAGTATTCGGACACCCACTGGGGCAACACTGTTCTCACTAGTATATGGCATTGAGGCCATTATGCCCTTGGAATTAGAAATTCCAATGCTACGTGTCACATTGAAAGAGTTCATCAATGATGACATTGCACAGCAAGCTCGATTGGATCAACTGACGTTACTTGATGAACATCGCATGAATGCCCTAGAGCATCTCCATGTTTATCAAGAGCGACTAAAATGAGCTTACAATGTCAAATTCCACTAGAGAGACTTTGAATTTGGGGATCTTGTCTTGAAATAAAACCAAAAGAACTCTAATTTTCCGCCAGATATGCGTGACAAATTCATGGGTAATTGGCTAGGACCTTACATCATATCTGAAAATATTGGTCCAGGTACCTATTGCCTAATGTCACTAGGGGGTTTTGAAGAGCCTAAACCTCTCAATATCATCCATATTAAGTTTTTTTATGCTTAAAGAGCATAGTAAAAGGTTTCGAGAGTTGTTGGTAACTGCTCGGTCATCCTAAAATGCTCCAAACACTTTTATTAGTGGTTTGGTCAAGTCAAAAAGATCCAAAGGCATCTGTAACCCCTTTGGTCAACCTCAAAAGCTTTGAGGGTTTGGTCAAAACCACTCGGTCATCCCAAAAGGCTCCAAGGTTCCCTGAAACCACTTGGTCATGTCAATAAAAAGCCTCGAGGATTTGCTTGTAATAGCTCGATCATCCTAAAAAGCTCCAAAGGCATCTATAAGCCCTTTGGTAAAACTCAAAAATGCACCAAGAGTTTTTCTAAAAAAAAATGCTTGGTCAACCCAAAAGCTCCAAAGGCATCTATAAGCCCTTTGGTTAAACTCAAAAAGGCACCAAGAGTTTTCTGAAAAAAATTGCTTGGTCAACCCAAAAGCTCCAAAGGCATCTGTAAGCCCTTTGGTCAAATGCAAAAGGCACCAAGAGTTTCTAAAAAATAGCTTGGTCAAAAGTTCGAGCGGAGATCAAATGAAGATCCAAAATTTAGTTCAAAGAGAGATCAAATGAAGATCCAAAGACAGTTCAAAAAGAAGATGGAATCGACTCCCTTGCTTCACTACATATGAGCAAGTATCCCAAAAATTGAAGGATAGAAAGGAATGAGCTTAAATCCTTGGAATTGTTAGCACTATTGTACCTTATGCATGATGATATGTCTGACGCATTAGCACCTCGCTTATGAACAAGACCAATGTTTGAATGTGGAAGAGCTAGCTTCAGGTGTCCTGCATTGCTTAGTGGCTTAGTCCAACTAAAATATAAACTTGATATTGGATAAGACATTTGTGGAACCCCTATCTTAGCAATGGGCTGAAATAATCCCGTCTGACATTGGGGAACGCTCGTGTCTTATCTTAAAATATTAATTTGCACACACAGGGATAATGAACAGTTAGGGTCTATCCTAGAAAAAGCCTTTTATCTCAGAAGTCTAGTGTGGTTAGTATGCAACTTTTGATAATTTTATTAGGGTGTTTGAGTATCACGAAAAACCTCAAAATCTCTCTAAAAATCAACAAATGCTACAAAAGCATAAACATAGTAAATGGTAAAAGTCATTACAAATCATCAAATTTCAAAGTATCCAAGAAGTGATACATCATTGCATAAAGCACAATCAAGATATAGGATAGATACTAGATAAATATCAACAATGATGTTTAGACGACCATTGACTATATCATGCATATCATTCAAAGTGCGAAAGAAAATAGAATGACATATTATCTCATTCGCATCATGCAGCTTCGTACCATTACATTTCATATATGGGTGATTAATTGATTAAATTCTTATCTTAAGGATTTTTAATTATAGTCATGATTTTTACACATCCTGTGGCGTCATCCATTAAATTTTCAAATACACACTGCATTCATTCCTTATGTTTTAAGTGATTAAAGCATACATGTTCATTTACATTAGAATAACATTGTGTAAATAAAGCATTTCCATAAAATAATGCATACAATGAAGCAATATCAAATATGTGTTAAAAGAAACCATAGCATCCATATGCATTTATCATCAAAAGCATATCTACGCATCTAGATCACTGCATATCATCATCATAAAATAAATAGCTATCTAATGCATGACATCACCATCGCATCATATAGTATCAACATAATATAAGCATTGCATCCATGTGCATCACATAAACATAAGATCAAAAAAAGAAATATATACACATGTACACAGAATGAGCTAGAATTATCATATCATATAAATATGTGTCCAAATGAGTACATAGGGAGTATGCAAAAAATGCCCGCATGCTACAATCATGTAGGTCCTCGACCTTACACCAAAAATGATGATATATCAAAATGTAGTTTGTGCTATAAAATCCCTAGCTCTGTCCTGCTACCCCTATACTAGAGCTCTCATCGCCTCCCTTAGTACTATACTCAGGCTCCTCCTTGCTACCCTGTTGTGCCCTGTTGGCCACCCTGTTGAGGGCCCTGTGTGCCACCTAGCCCGAAGAGGCCTAGCACTCGTCCAACCGCCACCTGTGCAATGGGCACCTCTATGCACCGAGACCTATGGCTGGATGTGGTAGTAGACTGCCCTGCCTCCCTAGTCCTGGTATGACTGTTGTTGCCATGTGTACTAGAGGACCTATGTGTCCTCTCGCTCTGATGGGTACGATGGCTCGAGCTAGCAGTAGACTGTATTGTAGTCCTGGTCCTAGTCCGTTGAGACTCGAGAGTGAAAGGATCCTCAGGAACCTGTAACCCATGCATCTCTATGTAACCTACCAACTGGTCCACTCGAGCAACTCGGGATGCATGCATATCATTGGTCCTCATGACCATATCCCGTAATTTCTCAACCTCAACCATAGGATCTTGGTCACCTAGTACAACTGCTACTGGTGCTACCGGAGGCCCCATGATAGCCTGAGGAGGTGGCATAGCCCCCCTCGATGCCCTGATCAGATCTCTCTCTGCTATTGCTACATCCCACTGTGCCTGAGCTAGCTCTAGTGCAGTCTATAGTGTCTAAATTTGTGTCTTTGCAGATGTATCCCACGTAGTCAGAGTCTCAATCTATCCCTACACCTCAGTAAAGTGACTGTCCTTGTCAGTCAATTAAGCATGTAGAGTAGCAATCATCATATCTCGCTCTTGCTGTTGAGTCTGGAACCTACCAAGCTAACTCTACAAGTCAGCCACCTATGCTAGGAGCACCCCCTCTACGCTATCAGGAGGGACCTCACCCTCCTTGGAAGCCTCCTCATCTAGGTCAAACTTAGGAGCCTCCTCAATGGCAGCCTCTACCCCCCAGCCACCCTATGTCCTCTAGTGCACCCTACATCCATCGTGATCCACCTCTACCTCTGCTATTGCCTGGTTTGGCTCTCGGCCCAAAGGCCCTATCCCATACCACCTGAATAGCGACCACCATCCATCATATGTTGGGGTAGTCACATTCATCTCAACACCAGTCTCCTAGTAATCATCAGCCTCATCTCCTAGAGCCACAGGCTGAATCCATGGTAGATCCCGCTCTAATGCCAATCGACGATACACAAATGGGATCTCAGGAATGTCCTGCACCATCCCAAACTATCATAGGACATGAGAGAAGAATTGGTACTCTTAGATCTCAGCCTTTCGACCAAGTAGCCATTTATCTCGATGAGCCCGTTGAAGCCTCTCGTCAGCCTCAGGCCAGTTAGGACAATCCATGTATGGCCACCACTGAACATCATTCGAGCCAAGTGTCGTGAATTGAGTAATATAATGTTGGACATCACCAACATGAATCTTGCTACATGTGCCCTTCTCCTCGAGAGGCCAACAAGCGATATAGCACTAGCACTGGGTAGTAATAGTAGTAATATCTAGTGGCAGATCCTTAGGATGCTCTATACTAATATATTGCCAGCCCCAGATTTGCAACAATAAACTGTAGCTCATGCCCTTACGACTCTTCTTAGTAAACTGGTATAGCTCCCTATAGAGGTGGCATAATAGCATGCTACCCCAAGCTAAGTGCAATGGCTACCTAGTAGAACTCTAGATGACTCTCTAGATGCTAGCCAAGAGGTTCTAGGGAATCCTCATGCTCGAGGAGTCTGGAAGCACAATCTATACCATGAGGATCATGAAGATAGCAATGTGAACTAAAAAGACATGCTTACCCTCCCAGTAAGCAATGTGGACTCCTCCATGGTCAATAGCATCCTAAGCCTGTTGGCTCCAGTATCCAAATATAGCATCAAAAATGGGCTTCTTAGCCCTAGAACTAGAGGATACGATGGCCTCACCATCAATAGGGATCCTAAATATCTGATATACGTCCTCTAATGTGATAGTCATTTCACCTATGGGAAGGTAAAATGTATTTGTTTGGGCATTCCAGCGCCTGGATAATGCAGTCAAGTAAGCTTGGTTTACTCGAATAGTGGGTAAATCCAAGACATAGTCGAATCCAATGGCTCAAAACCAGTCACGCTCACCATCCATGAGCCATCCGTGGAGAGTCTTAAGTAGATCTGGCTCTCTCGCCCTAGAGGTCAATGTTTGGAATAAAATCATACTATAAGGAAAAAGCTAACTAAAAACAATAAAAACATCTAAAAAACTAATAAAATGGCAAAAACATGTCATAAGACATTCATCAAAATCAGCAAAAATACTTAGGCGATTCAAAAATGCATTAAATAAGATTAATTGCCTATTAAACTTAGAAAAAATCAAAAAAATTAGGAAAAAATTTTTCTAAGGTCACGAACCGCGGGTCAACCCTACGGTCCGCACATGGTCAAAATTTGACCATTGGAATTTTGAATGCTGACCACAGCTGTCAGCTGTGGTCCCCAATAAGTCAATTGGACACCACAACTGGTACCTACGGTCTCCATTCAAACCTCAGATGGGGCTAATTCTCCGCCCGAAAAACAAAAAAAAATTATTAAAAAATTAAAACCCTAATCTAGCTAGCCTAATCTAAGTTTGAGGTTCGTTGCCAGTAGTTAAATTGGGTTCATTTATCTCATTTCTTAGTGAGGTTAATTTTATTGGTAAAAAATATGTGGTCTAGGTATCGAATTACCTTGCCCTCGCTCCGACCTCGGTTGGATGAAGCTTCCTCCCATGCTGCCATCGTGCGATAGGTAGAATGTCGATATGATTAGGTAGGGTTTTAGAGCAGGTTTAAAGCTGTCACTGTCAGAGCTCTGAAACTATAAGAGAATAATGAGGTAAAAAGTGAAAATTTGAAATTTTATATCTTTTTACTATTCCACGCGGACCATAGTTAAAACCTGCGGTCCAAGAATTAGGGTTTTGTGATCATAGATCTTAGTCGTGGTTCCCAAAATTTGCAAAATGGGAACCGCACATCATGTCTGCGGTTAGCAACTGGAAGAAAAACTAGTAAAATCCCACCATGGGAAGGTCTAAAAAGGTAAATCAATGACTCCCATTGGATCAAAATTTCAATAAAAGCAATCAATGTTGCAAATTTGGTGATGTTCAAGCACCATGATTAAATTCAAAAAAAAAAAATTCAAATAATTTGAAATCCAAATGCACCTCGTATTCAACTATTTACCCTATACACTTGGCGGTTGTAGCGACTTGCGATCCATGCAATCCGACAAGATGAGTAAATAACCATAAGGACATTTGGGGTAAAAATGTTCATCATTGATCTGATATGCTTCTTCTCAATCCCTAAGAAAGCCTTCACGGCTGGACTGCTCCATGGGAACGAGGCGTTTCATGTCATGTCTCCTATGACATATTTTTAGCAAATCATCGACAATTTGATTCAACACAAATCTTATTGGATTTGTACCA
This sequence comes from Wollemia nobilis, assembly GCA_028583015.1. Classification (NCBI taxonomy): domain Eukaryota; kingdom Viridiplantae; phylum Streptophyta; class Pinopsida; order Araucariales; family Araucariaceae; genus Wollemia; species Wollemia nobilis. Next base: position 141,710 of record JAQPPZ010000104.1, on the reverse strand, counting down.
TTTCAATTCCCTAAGATGGCTATTGCAGCCTGACTGCTCCATGGGATAGGAATGTGTAAATCATTATTAATAGTTGGAATCAAAATCTAAACTAGGCATAGCCAAGCATTTAATGTGCTCAAATCTAAATTTGTTTAGATCATCCATGGTGGTCAAGTGACATTGTAACTTCAATAATTGTCATTACTCTCATTGAATCGTCGCTTGAGGGGGTAGTCATAATATCAAATCATAATCAAAATCGATAGAAGATCTCTAAGATCGTAGATCCCTTGATCTTATCAAAATTGTGTTCGTCCTTGCGAATCATTGTCAACAACAATCATAATCTTACCCCTTTGCTTGGGGAAAATAGCAAATATGATAATTTGTTTGTATCTCGTCTCCTTTCAATTATATAGGCCACTCCTATTGTAGCATCAAAACGCTACCCGAATGACTAATGGCGAGTGCAAGCTTTGCAAGTTTAAGCCTCCAAAGAGTTGGAAGCAATGATCGAGGATGTGTGTCATTTTGCTGTACTTGGGGCATCTAATGTTGATCTAACTAATGATCATCATAGAACCTTCGACATTATTTTAGGAGGTCTATTTTTTCTCAACATTGTTCGATATCACAACGTATCTCAAAAGGGGCATCTGTAGACACCTAAAATGCGTCATGTTGAGGGCGACTACTCATATGGACATGCTACAAGACCATATGGAAGATCTTGGATAGACTCCAAGATAGATAAGTGGTTCTAACCACTCAATTTGGGCTCCTTGGCCTAATCAGTCTGAACCATAGCCCAGACCTATGGTTTACAGCTGAACCACGATTGAGACCTGCAGTTTACAGTCTAGACTACAACTGTAACCTACGGTATTAACTAAAGTTTAGTTGGCCTTCAATCCTATCCAAATCGGTTGGAATGACCATTTGATCTAGAAGAGGGTAGTTGAAGGACGAAAGATGCCAAAATCTTCCATTCCAACTGTCCTAACCACCCCTTCTTGATCTTGGCTTCTCCATGAAGCCACCCCTAGCCCTAGGGACATGCTATAAATACCCCCTTCAAATGGGAAAGATATATACAGATTTTATTGATCAAAGGAGTAGTGAAGCCCTATTGAATTGCATATTGAACACGTGCATTTGAGAGCTACTTTGCCAATACTCTAAATATTAATTAGTCATGGATGCCCTAGGTGCCTAGGAGAGTCAAGAAGTGCAAATTTGAGAAAATGGAGGCCCAATCAAATGATTCAACTGCCAAATCTATCGAAAGGACATCGAAGGCGACCCTTGAACATCAATTGGATAAGGAGGTCAATCCCACTACCCTTGGAATTGAGGGCAAGTCTATCAGAGTGCTAATCACGGCTCTCAACCACGGTTTACAGTGCAGACCGCTCATCAGAGCTACGATTTGCAATAGAGGTATAACCACCTTCCTATTTTCATTTTTGTCTGATTAAATAGCTTAGATTGGTTGTTTTCATGATTTTATGGCAATTTATTAGATTTATGATCGTATAATTAGGTTAATTTAGATTCTTTATGTTTATGCTTCAATTAGGACATTAATAAGTTCTTTATGCACTTTCATGCCTCATTTCACATATCTGATCCATGCATAGAGTAGTTGTTGTCTTTCTTTATGCTATTGTATAAATCTTGATTCGATTTGCATAGTTTAGAAGCATCTTTTATACTTTCTTGATTGTGCATGTTTAAGGATGTCATTATGCAATTTACCTAAAAGGGCCTCATCATGAGAGGTTGCCTATCTTTTTGACATTCTTGTGTTGTTTCTTGACTGCAGGGAATAGTTTCAAAGGAGAACCAACTATCAAGTTCCTTCCCCATCGTGAAGAAGAGGGCATATCCACCCTAGAGTAGTTCGTGTCACCCTATAAAGGCACATTGAGCATCACACCTATCTTGAAGAGGATTACAATCAAAAGAAAGCTTATTGTAATATTGTATCAACGTGATTATCTCTAAGAGGGATGTAATTGTAACACAAATTGGACTTCATGAATAAATATAGTGTTTATCATACATCTTGTTGTCAATTTTATCTTTTATGCATGTTGCTTATTCATTTATTATTGCAATAATGGGATTATTGCCTCGGGTGTGAGCCTTTCTGGTGGTTACATGTAGCAAAAATGAGGTATTTCTTGGCCTCCTCACTCCCCCCAACTTGACCTGATGCATGTCCTCATACATTATGTTGGTCTACAAAGGCACTCCTTCATCCAATTCTAAAATTATTTATCATGCACTCCTCCCAATTCCCCCAAAATTTGTAGTTTCTAGTATAGTATCCCTTGTTCTACTATAAGTCCTTCAGGTAATTCTAAAATTGTTGATCAGGTTGAGGATCATAGTCAAAGTAGAATAGAACAGGTGTGATAATGGTGGGTGGCCTAAATATTAAGCCTATCCACTGATGTTTTAATGATAGAATCATCTGCATCACTACCTATACCCTCCTATGTGACCACAATAGGTTAGTTGGTGATATGGGCTCTCTTTTCTATAAAGATATGGGTAATTTTGCCCACCTGCTCTTACATGCTATCAAGGAGCTTGACAAATTATCCCTATAGTACTGCTAAAAGCAAGCCAAACTATCTTGAATATTCCAAAGATATGTGATCTTTATATCTAGCCTATTCATCAGATTAAAATGTTGTCTTATCAATACTAAGGGATTAGGTTGGATATGTCTTAACAATAGTCCAAGTTCTAATTTAGTCTCCTTATGCTATTTTTTCTCCTGATCCCAATATAACTGATTGTTCAAAGTAGAGATAAAGGACCAGAGTTGTACATTACCTGTATATATCTATGGAAAATTTCCACATCTTCTGCCATGACATAATTGTGCAAAAAGAATTTACACAATAAATTTTTCTGCTCCTCAGGACTTTGTAAGTATGATTCTAAAAAGTATTGAGTAGTAATTAAACCATAGTTTAACCCATAGTAGATATACATTACCTATCATCTAAGGAATTTTTATCTGAGGAGTAAGTTGTACATCTTGGTAGGTCATCTACATTGTATCAAGCATTCTACAATCTGACATAAAATATGTAAATCTGCAATTTCTACAGCCTATGTTTTGTTGGAAATTTTGAGTAGTTTTGTTGTCATTGATGTCAAAAGAATATTGGTTTAATTTCGTCGTCATTAAGGACATCAAGTGGTTTTTCCAAAATCAAGAAGGTCTTGGAAAGGAATAGGATATAATATTTATTTTTAATATTATATGCCTAAAAAGGGCCCAAAGGATGAAGACTCATGGAAGGAGAAGGAAGTTAAAATAAAATTATAATATTATATTATTAAAATATTTTGGACCAAATAACAAGGTGAAGAAAAACAAGGTTCAAGTTAAAAAGACCCATGAGCAGATTACAAAAGATTTAATTTAAATTAAAATATTTTAATATTTGATTAAAATTTTAATTTAAATTAATAATGGAGGCAAAGGTTTTTAAATTTAATATTTAAAAACTAATTTGAATTTTTAAATTTGAAATTGGCCGATGTGAAAAGTCAAAAAAAATATGTGCATTTATATAGGAAATAAATTCCATTTTCTAAGGTTAAGTTTACACCTTCGAATGCAAGAAAGAGAAGAAAATTGAGCGCTGCATCCTAGGAAGAAGCAAGATTCACATTTCGAAGAGATTGGAGGAAAATGAGGCAATAAAGGTAGCAAAGTAATTTGACATGCCACCAATGGTGGTAGCGCAGGCGACAGTTGTAAAATTGCTAAGGCTTGCAAGGAGGAGATCACGGGTTCAATCCATGTGATTGAAATTTTTCTAGAGGAAGAGACCTTTGTTTGATTCACTCAGTATTTTTCATGAGGTAGTCTTTTAGGGGAGCGTGCGTCATTAGTTTCATGTGGGTACATAGCCCACTTGGTGGCCTAGCTTTGAGCTAGGGTGTTGGGAGTGCAAGGTCACATGTTTGAATTCTTCAAAGACAATTTTTTTGTGGACAAAATGAATTAAATGTATGCTATTCAATTTTTTATTCTCCAAGGTGTTGAAAATTAAAATTGCCTAGATATTGTCGTGAGTTCTAAGTGCTTGGGGGAGTTATAAGGTAAAAGAAAAATTAAAATATTTTATTTTGATTTTTTGTGATTGAAATTTATTTTATAAAGTGTTGTTGTGTGTTTTGTAATAATGAAATTATTGAGTTAGATATTGTGAGCTTAGATATTATAAGGTGTACAAAAGGATTTGATATTTTGTATGGAAAAATAATTATTGGGAAAATTATTTTGTGGAGATATTGAAATAAGTTGTGGCTACCTAACCTTGATATTGGCAAAGAAAGTTTAATTGTGATAAGACAGGTTTTGAAGACATATCTCCATCAAAACAAAAGGTATGGGTACATATTCCTTGTGAGTAAAATATTGTTGGATTGGATGTTGTGAATGCTAAGTTGGAGTGAAAAGGATTGTTTGATAAGAATTGTTGAGTTTGGTTTTGAGATATCCAATATTGATTGATGAAGGTTTTTTTGGAATGAAGGTTGATGCTAGAAACCTTGTCTGATAAGCATTGGTGGAAATATTAAGTGAGCCTTCATGTGCATGACTAGGGTTTGTGAAAGATCAGGAGTATCATTGTTATGTGAGGTTTGTTTGATTAAGCATTTTTGAATGAGATTCCATTGAGTGATTGGTTGAGTAAAGTTGATTGAGCATAATTGATTGGAAGTGCTGGAGTGATAGTTCAAGTTCTGTGAAACAAATTATTCTTTATTTATGGATTGAGTTGAAGGAAAGATTGAAAGTGATTAAACATTGTTGTGAGTGAAACATATTAAGTCTCTAAAAATTCTCTATATTTTTCTATGGTAAAACAAGAGAGATTGAAAGTGATTGAGCATTGTTGTAAGTGTGAAGCATATTGAGTCTCTAACCATTCTCTATATGTTTCTATGAGTTTAAACAAGAATATGTGTGAAACTTGTTTGTGTGATTGGAAGAGGTTTTCTGTGATAGATTGAGTTGAGTTGAATAAGCTTTTGTGAAAGCTTGTGAGCTAATTTGAGTAAGTCTTAGAGTGGACTTAAGGATAAATTTGAGTGAGCTTTTGTGGAAGATTACAAAGAAGATTTGAGCCAAGTCTTGGTGAAGACTTGTTGATAAAATTGGACAAGTTCTAGTGAGGACTTGTTGAGCAAATTTGAGGTAAGTCTTGGTGAAGATTTGTTGAGCAAATTGGACAAGTTCTAGTGAGGACTTGTTGAGTATATTTGAGGCAAGTCTTGATGAAGACTTTTTGAGCAGATTGGATAAGTTCTAGTGAGGAATTGTTGAGAATATTTGAGGTAAGTCTTAGTGAAGACTTGAGAGCAGTTAGAGCAATTTCTAGAGAGGACTTGTGGACAGATTTGAGATAATTATTAGAGAAGACTTGAGATCAGAGCTGATTGATTGATTTGTTCAAACCTTGAGCTAAGATTTGGGGTAGATCTAGTAGAGTTGATTTATGATTAAGTCAAAAATTGTGTTAAGGCTTGAGGATATATTTGAGGATAGAATTTGGTGCAGATTTGAGGATAGATTTATGCCAGACCGAAGATAGATACTGAGAATATTTGTGCTATATTGAAGGACTATGTTTAGTGCAGATAAAATATAGATATTGAGGAGATTTGTGCTAGATCGAAGGACTGTTTTTAGTATAGATCATATAGATATTGAGTATATTTGTTCTAGACTAAAGGATTGTGTTTAATGTAGATCAGAGACAGAGATTGAGTAGATTTGTGCTAGATAAAATGACTATGTTTAGTACAGATCAGAGATAGATATTGAGAAAATTTGTGCTAGACCGAAGGACTATGTTTAGTGCAGATAAGAGATAGAGATTGAGTAGATTTGTGTTAGACTGAAGGATTGTGCTTAGTGCAGATTTGATAGAGTAGAGAGCAAGCTTTGGAGGTGATAGAGCAGGGGACAATAGTCTCTAGTGGATAGAGATCCATTAGCCAAGGTAGTGAGGACAAAGATATTCTGAGTGAGGATAGAGTCTTCTATGGTAGATATCCACAACCTAGAGCAGTGGAGGTAGTAGCCTTCTAGAGGATTACCAGCTAGAGCAGAGGAGAAGGAGTTCTCTTATGCATAGAGATCCACAAACCAGTTGAGGGGATTGGTGTCTCCTATGGATAGAGATCCATAAACTTGATTAGGGGATTGGTGTCTCCTTTGGATAGAGGTCCATAAACATTTTAATAGGGAAAGGATTCCCAAGAGATTTATTGAGAAAATTTTAGTGAAATATTTTCTCCGTGGAGTAGCCCACATTGGGTGAACCATGTTAAATTGGTGTCTCTATTGTGTGTGGTGATTTATTCATTGCTTTGATTACTATTATTGATATTTCCATTGATATATTGCATAATATTGTTTAGGAAATAAAATTAAAAAGTTGTCTTATACTATTTACCCCCCTCTTAGTATAAGCTTGTGTTCTTAAATTGGTATCAGAGCGGGTTCCTTTGGAAGAGTTTAATAGCTTGAAGAAAAATATTACAAGAACACAAATGGATTCTAAGAATGGATCATTAGGGAATTTAGCACCATTGTTTGATGGGAAAAATTATGCACTATGGAGCACAAGGATGAAGTTTCATCTAATGGCATGTGGAAATGAAATATGGGAAGCAGTTGAAAATGGATACACACCAATAGCAACTCCACCTACAGATAATGATGGTAATCTTCTACATCATCATAATTCAAAGACAATGAATGGAATTTTGAGAGGTTTGCATGAAACAAAGTTTATAAAGGCTATGCATTGCACATTAGAAAAGAAAATTTGGGATAAGTTGGAAGACGTATATGAGGGAGACAAAAAGGTCAAAAGGGTAAAGTTGTAAAACTTCGAGAGAACATTTGAAGACCTATAGATGAATGATGAGGAAAATATCGTTGCATATCTACTTCGTGTGGATGAGGTTGTTAACTCCATGAAAGGACTTGGACTTAAAGTTGAGGAAATAGATGTTTGTGATAAGATTTTAAGATCACTTCAAAAAAGGTTTAGTGAAAAGATTTCAGCTATAGAAGAGTCAAAAGATATTGAAATTTTGACAAGGGATGAAGTACATGGTATTATCACAACTTTTGAGATGAGAATAAAATAGGAACCTATTCCCAAAAAATAAGCATCCTTCAAAGCCACTAAGAAGACAAAGGGTAAGAATTCAGATTCAAACAATGAGTCATCCAGTTATGAAGAAGCAAATTATGGTAGAAGGAACAAGGACTCAAGAAAGCATAAAGGTACAAAATCAATTAGATGTTTTAATTGTGGAAAACATGGTCATTATGCATCTAATTTTCCAGAGGCTAGAAATAGAAATGATGAAGAAAAATAGGATCATAAGAACAGGGAAGCAGGAAAGCACATGTACCAAAATAAAAATATGGATGGACAAGGCAAGCAAGGAAAGAAGTTTTTCCAAAGGCAAAGGTCATCTTAAAGATAGCTGTACAAGGAGTAGATTTTGTTTCAGTGAAGATGAATATAAAGATGCTACTGAAGGTCCACCATAAGAAAATATTCTTATGGCAATAGAAGAAGAAGGAAGTACTTCTAGTGGAAATAAATCAGAAAGGAATGAAGATAATCCTAAAGGTAAAAAAATAGAGGAAGAATCAGAGAAAGGAGAGGTTGATATTGAGGGTGAGCTTATTTATGCCCTTGATGTATTAAGAGAAGTAATAAAGCATAACTCAAAACTCAAGCTTAAATTTCAAGAATGTGATGAAGAGAAAGGAAAGCTTATAGAGGATCTAACTAACTCAATAGCTAAGACAAGGAAATTCAAAGAGAAGTTAGAAGCTAAGGTTTTGGAATGTGAAAAGTTAGAGCATGAGGTAGCTTCACTAAGGAAGTAAGTAAAATAATCTAAGGACAAGTTACACAGGTTTGGGAGAAGCTCAAAGAACTTGGATAAGATTATCAAGGTACAAAGATCTTCGTCAAATAAAAAAGGACTTGGTTTTGAACATGTGCAAATAAATAAGAAGAGGAGTCAATCTCAAACTCTAAAGAAAAAGAAGCTTCAGAAGAAGAGAGTGTAAGAGAAAGTGAGACTTTTGAGGATGAGTTGGACAATAGAAAGTGTAGACACCAAAATCCAGCCACTTGTAAGTCATCTATACCTTCCTGTTAGCCACGTGTCAGTCATCCACCTTCCCACCATTATTTGGCCCAAATCCACACCTTCCCGCCATTATTTGGCCCAATTTCACCTTTCCCGCCATTTTTCATTCCCAAATTTATTTAAATTAATATTTATATATATATATATATATTAATATTTTAATATATATATATATAAAGATACTTTAAGTGATTTAATCTGAGTCGTCCATCCTTCATTTAATCTCATCCATCCATCCATCTTAATCCATTTCACAACCTAGATTTATTCTCTACCCTTGGATCCACTTTAATCTTAGCCACACGTTCAAAGTGTCATTAAAACCCTAAAGTGTGCCCTAAGAGTAGATTATAAATTGAGTCACCTTGATGGCTCAAGCCGATCTCTTTTACTATCTCTCTTTTGTTATCTATCGCTATCTATCTCTTCTTCAGCTAAACCTACCCATCCATCACCGTCCCTTTTTTGTCGCATCCATCGCCGCATCCGTCGCCAACTTCGTCGCCATCCCTTCTGCAGCATTTTGCAAAATCCCCCATTCTTGTCGCAAGTGCCCGCGGGCATTTACCCACAGCCACAGACGTAGACCGACATCTGCAACCCCGATCCAGAAGCACGCGGGCGTTCAGCGATCGCACCAGGGCGCCTTCCGTAGTCGATTTGACAGTTACATCACTTCCAGGTGTCGCCTGGTCTCGTCGCGTTAACAGAAAAAGAGGTATAGATTCTAAAGCAAGTAATATTTTTATGTATTAATCCACCGCTAGATTTTGCATTCTATTTATTTCATTTCCAGGGTTTTAGACTGTTTTTGAGGGCTCACACAGTGGAGCCCTCTTATTAGTTTCTAACCTTTTTGTAGTTTTAATGTGTGCAGGATTTTAATGGCAGATTTGATTGGATGATAGCAGCTACTTAAGCTGGAGTGGTCTGAGCCAAAGGATACAATGAAGCCCACTCATTTTGTTGAGGTTAAGGATACATTCTTCGGAGATGCCACCATATTGTGCCAGCTAGGGTTTCGGAGAACCCTAGCACAAATTGTAATCTTGTATCACAAAAAGGGTTACAGGCCCTGTATTATATGTATATACTAAAATAGTGGTTTTCACCACTACCAAAAAAAAAAATCAAATCAAAAAATTCCCAAAAAAAAAATATATATATCAAAATATATAAAAATACTTTATTGCTTTATGTATGTGTGTAATAGTGGTTTTCACCACTACAAAAAAAAAAAAAAAACTCAAACTACAAAAAAAAAAAAAAAACTGAAAAACTATGTTGTTTTGCATCTCGAGTCTTTCGAGGTCTTCACCGGTTTTCCCTTCCATTTCGCCCATCCTTTCTTCCATAAGTCGACAATGAATTTCGAAGACTTATTCACCCCGCTCCATAATCCATATGATCCGGATAAGCCTAAGAAATGTGTCTTTGGTGTTACCTCAGGCAAACTCCTAGGTTTTATTATCTCTAAACGAGGTATTGAGGTGGACCCAAACAAGGTCAAAGCCATTATGGAAATGTGTCCCCCAACTAATTTGAAGGAGTTGCGTAGTTTACAAGAAAAGATTAATTCAATCCGTCGCTTTATTGCACAACTTTCTGATAAATGTAGGCCATTTTGCCACCTACTACAAAAGGAGGTACAATTTTCATGGACAGATGAGTGTCAGAAAGCCTTTGATGACATCAAGCAGTACTTAGCGTCTCCACCAGTCTTAGCTCCGCCTCGTCCAGGGGTCCCTTTCAATATTTATATCTCAGCAACGGACTTTGCCTTAGGGACAATGCTTGCACAAAAGAATGAACAAAATAAGCATTGATTCGTTTTTCATCTATGAGTGTGAGTTGATCAAGACCGATTGAAACGTGCTTACAATGCCAAAGTTCATCTAAGAGAATTTCAAGTAGGGGATCTTGTCCTTAAAGAGAATCAACAAAACACCAATGCATTGTCGCATCTTCGAGATAAATTCACGGCTAATTGGTTAGGTCCATATATGGTCACTGAAAGAGTGGGTAATGGAACTTATAGACTTGCCACTTTAGAGGGAGAGGAAGAACCCGAACCACTTAATGTTATACACTTGAGGGCATTCTACGCATAGTTTGAATTTTATATGTACATATATACATGGCTTGTACACAAAAAAAAAAAAAACAAATAAAATAAAAAGAATTTGCATTTCATTGTTAGTTGCATACATCTCATTCAAAAACATTGCATTTCATGTGCATACATCTCATTGAAAACCATAACATTTCATTTTCAGCCATAGTTGCATATCATGTTAGAGACCATTCTATCTTTTGGATATAAAATTTGGTCAAGCAAAAGTCATGTTGCCTTAATCAGGGGCACCTTCATAAAATCCATCAAACCGAATTGTCATTCGTACACCCATTTTCTATTTGCACATATTTACATTTCCAAAATGTTTTCAGTCACTCAGCCATTCCTAGTGTTTTAAGCAAACTTTGAAATGCATGCCAAAGTTCTCTAGGGCCATATCACAAATTACACTAAATAAAATCTTGAGTATTGGGAAATGATTTCAAAAGCGGTCTTGAACCTATCACATTTTCACATCTTAAAAACATCTTGTGTCAAAGAGAGATAACACCATCCTTGGGTTGTGCCTTGAAGTGAAAAGGGTAATCCTCGTTTGTCCTATCATGCAAACATAGTCCATAAAATAGTGGTTCTTACCACTATCACAAGCAATCACAAAATATAAATATAAACAGAGTAGTAAGGATAGGGTAAAATTCTCATCATACTTCGGTTGAGAATCCGATTCCCCAAAGCTCTAAGGAAATGAACATTTTTCACACACCACTCATCCCAAATAAGTTGTAAGGATCGTACTACTTGTCCAGTCAGACGGATAGGTAGTCATCCCCAAGGCTTACAAAGGTCAAAAACAACATGGACTATGGAGTTAACCTTCACCGGGGCTATAGACGCTTGACTGGCAAGTGGAGTATACTCATTGCGTGGCGACATGTCTCTCCTCAAAAAGAGACCTCTGAATGCTCATACGGACAAACTAGCTTTGGGGTCTTCTCCATAACAGGGTTACCTAATTTATGCAAGATGAGGTTAATGAACACACTTGCACACACACGAGTTTTTGATTGCCTAGAGTCACTACCATGCTTCTGATTTGGTTAATGAACTCGCATGCACACACATTTGGTCCGAGTTGAATTAGGCAGTATTAGTAAGTTTGTTTGATACCACTAGCATGTTTGAGTCTTTGTAAAATAGTATTCCTCCATATCTTCTTTCATATCGTCCTCCATATCTTCTTCCATATTCATGTCATTCCATACGTCATCCATTCACAAGCCACCAAGTTCGGTGCCCCTGATTAAACAATTATGATAACAGTTGGATAAATCTAACTATCTAAAAATATGAGTGCTTCTTAGTGCATATTTCATTTACTTAGTCTTGCATTAATCATCCATAAATTTGTATGTTATATACTTAGTCTTGCATTAATCATCTATAAGTTTGCATTCCATTCCATCACATATGCATCAAAAACATTAAAACATATAAAAACATGCATCACAAAAACATAGGCATTCACACAAAATTAAAACACCAAATAAATAAAATCCATGTATATATATATATATATATGTATAAAGGACAAACTATACGAGGAATGCCAAAAGGCTACAATATACAATAGAGCACCAAGGCTCATAAAGAGTGCATCTAAGCACTAAGCTAACCATCAAAAGAGGACCCCTGTGACCTAGTAGGAGCCCTAGAACTAGTGCCTCCAATATCTCCCAGTCTACCTAGGACAACGACCTCCTAATCCCCGAAATGATAGGGGAGAATCGGTGTCGTGCCTCTAACACCCTAAGCTGCAAAACAACAAAACAAAAATTTGTTACAAATTTTTCCCAAAAAAAAAAAACACATAATAAGTACTTGCTTAAATGAACAAATACCTCAGCTAGCTACACTGGTGCGTCTGCTTCCATCTCCGCCATAGCTCCCGCGTGCTTCACTCTCCCACACAACCTTTCACTTCACTTCACTCCACTCCTTCAGACGCACTTCTCTCAAGCTCGAACGCACAAATGAGCGAAATTCTCGCTGAAATTGTTTAAATAGCTGGTTATGGCACCCTAAAATGCAGTGGGGCATTTCATGGCACATTCAGACACAGTGCTGCATTTGCAGAGCGCCTAAACACCGACGGGCGTCTCTGCCAACCACAAATGCATACCGACGTTTGGTGTTAGTATTGAATAAAGGAACAAAACTTGCAAAATCAAAGCTTACCTTCTCCAAATTTCATCAAATTGCATTCATCCGTTCTTCTTATCATAATAAAACATTTTGTGAAGATTACAACAGTTTTGGACACAAATTTTGTCATTTCGCTCAAAACGCGCATCATTCATCATTGTTTTACAAATTGGGTTAAAAATATTCAAAACCTTCACAAAATTAACCACATTCATCAATTTTTCTGATCTATCGTCAATTTCATTCATTCTTCTTTCATCATGCATATTTTTGCTAAATCAAATTAAAGTAAACCTCGTATCTAGTGGTATATTCTATCACCTTGGCGATTGCAGCGATTTGAATCCATGCAATTCGGTAAGAGGATTAAACCTCGTATCTAGTGGTATATTCTATCAATTATTTCACTGTTTGAAAATTGGAAATCAATTTTGGATATTCTATTTTTCAAGTGACCTCATACCAAGATTAATTTGCTCAACAGTTATCATTGATGGCCTAGTTCATGGGGCCTTAAACATGGACAATCTTTAATATCATCATTATTTTGAGTCTTGTTAGAGATTGAGGCTACCTAGGTTGATTGGTTCCGACTCGAGGAATTATCCATACAGTCACTAGGAGCATCTCTGAGTTCTGGACTCTTTTCATGCATCTTTCATATCTGCATATCAATGGCGCCAATAAGGCAATTTCATCAACAGTACGGATTCACACACAGGAGTTGGGGCATCCGTTATCAATTTCTAATTTTCCTATAGTGGAATTCATCTTACATGATCATGGAACTTAAAATTTGGCAAAAATTCCTTTATAACCGTTGGGGCAGAAAACGGTCCATCTTTCACATCACTCATATCATCTTCAATCATATTTTTTTCTGGTTTGTACACCAACCCCTTTCCTGTTGGGACATAAACATATGGTTCATACACCAACCCCTTTTTTCACCGTTGGGGCAAAAACGGTTCATTTTCTTCCAAATTTCTTCCAATTGGCTTGTGAGAACCATTCTCGCTCGCCAATTGATGGGGTAAGCTGATAAAATTTTAAATGTTCTTTTATTCTTTGGTCTTCAAAGTTGTGCTTTAGTCTTGAGAGAGAGTTGCGTCTGATCCAGCTTTTCAGGTGTCTTAAGTTTTTGTGTTGCATTGTGTCTTCACACAAAGCAGCTCAAAAAGGGCATCTGTAGACACCAAAATCCAGCCACTTGTAAGTCATCTATACCTTCCTGTTAGCCACGTGTCAGTCATCCACCTTCCCGCCATTATTTGGCCCAAATCCACACCTTCCCGCCATTATTTGGCCCAATTTCACCTTTCTCGCCATTTTTCATTCCCAAATTTATTTAAATTAATATTTATATATATTTTTTAATATTTTAATATATTTTAATATATATATAAAGATACTTTAAGTGATTTAATCTGATCCGTCCATCCTTCATTTAATCTCATCCGTACATCCATCTTAATCCATTTCATAACCTAGATTTATTCTCTACCCTTGGATCCACTTTAATCTTAGCCACATGTTCAAAGTGTCATTAAAACCCTAAAGTGTGCCCTAAGAGTAGATTATAAATTGAGTCACCTTGATGGCTCAAGCCGATCTCTTTTACTATCTCTCTTTTGTTATCTATCGCTATCTATCTCTTCTTCAGCTAAACCTACCCATCCATCGCCGTCCCTTTTTCGTCGCATCCATCGTCGCATCCGTCGCCAACTTCGTTGCCATCCCTTCTATAGCATTCTACAGAATCCCCCATTCTTGTCGCAAGTGCCCACGGACATTTACCCATAGCCACAGACGCAGACCTACGTCTGCAACCCCGATCCAGAAGCACACGGGCGTTCAGCGATCGCACCAGGGCGCCTTCCGCAGCCGATTTGACAGTTACATCACTTCCAGGTGCCGCCTGGTCTCGCCGCGTTAACAGAAAAAGAGGTATAGATTCTAAAGCAAGTAATATTTTTATGTATTAATCCACCGCTAGATTCTGCATTCTATTTATTTCATTTCCAGGGTTTTAGACTATTTTTGAGGGCTCACACAGTGGAGCCCTCTTATTAGTTTCTAACCTTTTTGTAGTTTTAATGTGTGCAAGATTTTAATGGCAGATTTGATTGGATGATAGCAAATGCTTAGTCGGAGTGGTCCGAGCCAAAGGATACAACGAAGCCCACTCATTCCGTTGAGGTTAAGGATACATTCTTCGGAGACGCCACCATATTGTGCCAGCTAGGGTTTCGGAGAACCATAGCACAAATTGTAATCTTGTATCACGAAAAGGGTTACAGGCCCTGTTGTACTCAAAAGGAGTTTCTAAACTCCATTGATTAATAAAAATCGTTTGTTTTGTACAACTATGTTCTGCATTACTTTTTATCGTGATTTCTTTATCTTTTGTTTGGTGTTGTATCTTTAATCTACAGAAAGTTTAACAAGGAAAGGAACAATGCACAAATGAGGAACATATGGAATAGGAAACAACACAGGGTAGAAGAGACTAAGATACCAATGAGGTCAAGGCAAGGTAGTTTCAATGGGTGATGCTTCTCATGTTACAAGTTTGGGCACAAAGCTACACAGTGCAGGACACATGAAAGAGAGGAATATGGAAATTTCAGAAGCATGTAGCTTTTTCAAGGGCATTGCTACTCTTGTAATCAGTTTGGTCACAAGGCAGTAAATTACAGGGTTCATAATAGGAGTGGATATGGCTTCACCAGGAGAAACCCTAAGATATTTGCACCTTCAAGGAATCACAATATTAAGTGCAATAATTTTGGGCACATAGCTAAGTGGTGTAGAGCAAAACTTCTAGAGACAAGTAGGAACAAGAATAGTCAGAGGAATCAAAAGGATCAATTGAGAAAGAAAGTGGACAAAGGTAAAGATTAATGTATGCTGGGAGTAGAGATACTCCCACCCCAGAATTAACCATATCAAGAGGAGGTGGGGGAGGGGCTAAGATAAGAGTTTCATTCTTAGTCCCAAGCCCCAAAGGTGGCCCTTTGCCATTGATGACAAAGGGGAAGAGATTTGAGTTAGGGGGAGAGAATTCAGTCAGGGGGAGTAGCTTCTCAAGGAAAGCAGCTTTTGAAAAATAAAAAGGAATGGTAAAAATAAAGGGGTTGTCATCAATGACAAAGGGGGAGATTGTTAGAAATTTTGAGTAGTTTTGTTGTCATTTATTTCAAAAGAATATTGGTTTAATTTCACCATCATTATAGACATTAAGTGGTTTTTCCAAAAGCAAGAAGGTCTTGGAAAGGAATAGGATATAATATTTATTTTTCATATTATATGACTAAAAAGGACCCAAAGGATGAAGACCCAAGGAAGGAGAAGCAATTTTAAATTAAATAATAATATTATATTAATATAATATTTCGGGCCAAATAACAAGGTGAAGAAAAACAAGGTTCAAGTTAAAAAGACCCATGAGCATATTACAAAATATTTAATTTAAATTAAAATATTTTAATCTTTGATTAAAATTTTAATTTAAATTAATAATGGAGGCAAAGGTTTTTAAATTTAATATTTAAAACTAATTCGAATTTTTAAATTTGAAATTGGTCGACGTGAAAAGTCAAAAAAAATATGTGCATTTATATAGGAAATAAATTCCATTTCCTAAGGTTAAGTTTACACCTTCGAATGCAAGAAAGAGGAGAAAATCGAGCGTTGCATCCTAGGAAGAAGTAAGATTCACATTTCGAAGAGATTGGAGGGAAATGAGGCAATAAAGGAACGAAGTAATTTAACATTCCACTGACGGCGGTAGCGTAGGTGGCAGTTGGAAAAGTGCTAAGGCTTGCAAGGAGGAGATCATGGGTTCGATCCACGCGATTGACGTTTTTCTAGAGGAAGAGGCCTTTGTTTGATTCGCTCGATGCTTTTTGTGAGGTAGTCTTTTAGGGGAGTGTGCACCGTTAGTTTCATGTGGGCACGCAGCCCACTTGGTGGCCTAGCTTTAAGCTAGGGTGTTGGGAGTGCAAGGTCACATCAAATTCACCGAAGACAGTTTTTTAATGGGTAGAATGAATTAAAGGTATGTTATTCAATTTTGTATTCTCCAAGGTGTTGAAAATTAAAATTACCTAGAGATTGTCGTGAGTTCTAAGTGCTTGGGAGAGTTATAAGGTAAAAGAAAAATTAAAATATTTTATTTTGATTTTTGGTGATTGAAATTTATTTTATAAAGTGTGGAGATTATAAGGTGTATAAGGGAAATTGTTGTGTATTTTGTAATAATGAAATTATTGAGTTAGATATTGTGAGTTTGGAGATTATAAGGTGTACAAAAGGATTTGATGTTTTGTATGGAAAAATAATTATCGGGAAAATTATTTTGTTGAGATCTTGAAATAAGTTGTGGATACCTAACCTTGATATTGGCAAAGAAAGTTTGATTATGATAAGACAAGTTTTGAAGATATATATCCATAAAAACAAAAGGTATGGGTACATCTTCCTTGTGAGTAAAATATTGTTGGATTGGATGTTGTGAATGTTGAGTTGGAGTGAAAAGGATTGTTTGATAAGCATTGTTGAGTTTGGTTTTGAGATATCCAATATTGATTGATGAAGGTTTTTATGGAATGAAGGTTGATGCTAGAAACCTTGTTTGATAAGCATTATTGGAAATATTGAGTGAGCCTTCATGTGCATGAATAGGGTTTGTGAAATATCATGAGTATCATTGTTATGTGTGGTTTGTTTGATAAAGCATTTTTGAATAAGATTTTATTGAGTGATTGGTTGAATGGAGTTGATTGAGCATAATTGATTGGCAGTGTTGGAGTGATAGTTCAAGTTCTATGAAAAAAATTGTTATTTATTTCTGGATTGAGTTGAAGGAAAGATTGAAAGTGATTAAGCATTATTGTGAGTGAAACATATTGAGTCTCTAACAATTCTCTATATGTTTCTATGGTAAAACAAGAGAGATTGAAAGTGATTGAGCATTGTTGTAAGTGTGAAGCATATTGAGTCTCTAACAATTCTCTATATGTTTCTGTGAGTTTAAACAAGAATCTATGTGAAACTTGTTTGTGTGATTGGAAGAGGATTTCTGTGATAGATTGAGTTTAGTTGAATAAGCTTTTGTGAAAGCTTTTAAGCTAATTTGAGTAAGTCTTAGAGTGGCCTTAAGGACAGATTTGAGTGAGCTTTTGTGGAAGCTTACAAAGCATATTTGAGGTAAGTCTTGGTGAAGACTTGTTGAGAAAATTGGAAAAGTTCTAGTGAGGACTTGTTGAGAAAATTTGTGGTAAGTCTTGGTGAAGACTTGTTGAGCAGATTGGACAAGTTCTAGTGAGGACTTGTTTGAGAAGATTTGAGGTAAGTCTCGTTGAAGACTTGTTGAGCAGATTGAATAAGTTCTAGTGAGGACTTTTTGAGTAGATTTGAAGTAAGTCTTAGTGAAGACTTGAGAGTAGTTAGAGCAAGTTCTAGAGAGGACTTATGGATAAATTTGAGACAAGTCTTAGAGAAGACTTGAGAGCAGAGTTGATTGATTGATTTGTTCAAACCTTGATTTAAGATTTGGGGCAGATCTAGCAGAGTTGATTTGTGATTAAGTCAAGCTATGTGTTAAGGCTTGAGGACAGAGTTTTGTGTAGATTTGAGAATAGATTTATGCCAAACTAGAGACAGAGATTGAGAAGATTTGTGCTACACCAAAGGATTGTGTTTAGTATAGATCAGAGATAGAGGTTGAGGAGATTTTTGCTAGACCAAAGGACTGTGTTTAGTATAGATCAGATAGAGATTTAGTAGATTTTTGCTAGACTGAAGGACTGTGTTTAATGCAGATCAGAGATAGAGATTGAGAAAATTTGTGCTAGATCGAAGGACTGTGTTTAGTGTAGATCAGAGATAGAGATTGAGAAAATTTGTGCTAGACCAAAGGATTGTGTTTAGTGTAGATCAAAGACAAATATTGAGCACATTTGTGCCAGATTAAAGGACTGTGTTTAGTGTAGATTTGATAGAGTCGAAAGCAAGCTTTGGAGGTGATAGAGCAGAGAACATTAGTCTCCAATGGATAGATATCCATTAGCCAGGGTAGTGAGGATAGAGATAATCTGAGTGAGGATAGAGTCTTATGTGGATAGAGATCCACAACTTAGAGTAGTGGAGGTAGTAGCCTTCTAGAGGATTACCAGTTAGAGCAGAGGAGGAGTTCTCCTATGGATAGAGATCCATGAACCAGTTGAGGGGATTGGTGTCTCTTGTGGATAAATATCCATAAATTTGATTAGGGGATTGGTATCTCCTTTGAATAGAGATCCATAAACATTGTAATAAGGAAAGGATTCCCAAGATATTTGTTAAGAAAATTTTAATGAAATATTTTCTTTATGGAGTAGCCCACATTGGGTGAACCACATTAAATTGGTGTCTCTATTGTGTGTGGTGATTTGTGCATTACTTTGATTATTGCTATTGATATTGCCATTGATATATTGCATAATATTATTTGGGAAATAAAAGTAAAAAGTGATATTATACTGTTCATCCCCCTCTCAGTATAAGCTTGTGTTCTTCATCTTTCATTTTGCTTTTTCATGGGTTTTAGTGTTGCAAGGCGTAACTCCAAGATTTGGTAGCATGCCATACACATTGAAATATCCTCATTGTGCTTTGCTAGTGGGATTATATCAAGTGGATGCACTACTACTGGTGGACTTTAAGACTCAAAAAATAAATTAACCTGAATTCCTATTTCTACTGTTTGCACTTTTTGAACAAAACTTACAAAAATTTGAGTTGTATCTACCTGTAGTGATGTACTTACTTGTAGTGGGATTCATTGAACTTTAGGGACTTCACTTTATGATGTGCTTTGCTCCTTTTATTATTTTGGAGTTGTATTTGGTCATTATGGCATAATTTCTATATATTCTAGAGCTACTTCAAAAGGTGCCTATTTAGTTGCTAAATATTCCAGAGCTATCCTAGAATGTTCTGGAGCTGCATCCAAAAATGCCAAAATAGCTTATTTTTTAAACTCCTAAAAATTCTGTTGTTGACCCATCTCTAGAGTATGTGAGCTCTCCATGGCATTTATAATATTTTTACCATCCCTCTTTACGGGTGTTATTTCTTTTTCTACATTTTGTTGTGTTGCTGCAACAACAACCAGAATAGGGATAGAAATTTCAAGTGCATGTTCTAAGTTATCTTCCTCAAATCTATGAGGTAGTTATGGGATGTCTTCTTGCATTTCTCCTTCTGTAACCTGCTCTGCTAATTCAAGTAAAATTTCTACTATCTCCCTACCAGAATCAGAAATTATGGGTAGTGCTTCTAACGATGCCAGTTTTCTTTTTAATTCATGTATTTCCTCCAAAAATTGATCAATATATTCATATTTTTTCTTAATTATTGCTCCACCCTTCTCAATCCATGTTTGCTAAATGTTTATGATTACCTTGGCAACCTTTACATGATCATCTGGCTCAGATTTCTCATATTCCTTTGTAGCCTTTACATGATCATCTGGCTCATATTATTTTTTTATTTTGATACACAATATTTTTATTTTAATAATTGACAAGCGCAAGGTTCAAACCATAGAAGTTGCTTCCAACAAACTTATTCCAACTCTTTTGCTGATGTAAGGAAGAGGACCACACTCATGAGATTAAAAGCGTAGTAGGACATTTATTAAAGGACAATACACTTGGAAAGGACGTTTGTATCTTGACTTCTATCTCCTCTGTGTTAAGCTAAGTTAGCAACAATAACAAAATTATAAAATATCTTATTACATATATACTAACATTAACCTTACGTGTATTTGCATTTGAAGGGGGAACCTCAAGACATAATCTCAAAATAGATAAAATAAAAACTCAAGCACACATAAAAAATCACTAGAAGAAAAACAAAAATATCCAAAATCTTGTTGTGGATTTGTTCTTTTATTATTATTTTTATATATAGGGGAGTTGTTTACATTTACATTATTTTTAGTAACGGTTAAGTAATTCTTAAGGATTAGGTGGATTGGTAAGTGCAGGCTTGGATGGGCACTTACCAAGAAGAGACTTAGGTTCAAACCTTAGGGGAAGCCAACCTTTGCAAAGGTAGTAGTCTGCTTTGAATCCTTTGAGTGCATGTCAGACCAATAATGATAGTAAAAACATCGAGTTATCGATGGTTCGACTACAAACACCAAGCTACGGATGGTCCCCATATCATGTCAGGTCAACAAGAATGAGACGGATATGTGTGTTGGGAGCAGTCCCTATGGTTTGGAAAAAAATTAAGGATCAAGTGCAGGGTATAAACTATAGAGGCTACTTCCAACAAGTCTATACCACCTCATTGTTGATGATCCGTCATGAGGAGGACCACTGTTCGCTCAATATTCCTACCATCTAGTCAGTCTAGTTTGCACTCAGAGGATTTAGATTAGACTACTACCTTTGCAACAAGCATGCCTCCAAGATTTGTTCTCTTATTATTTATGGGTCTCAATTATGCACAGGTTTTTAAAAGTGTTTTTTTCTTTATTTGTTATTTTATTAGTTTTATTTTTCAATGAATTTACACAATTTTTTTAGATTAAATTGATTAAAAAAAAATCAAAATAGAAGATCCAGATGTGTGACTTATATTGAGATCTTTAAAAGGATAATGTAGACATCTCATTCTAAATTTTTGTTTTAGCATTTAAATCCAAAAAAATTATGTTAGCTTTTTTTATTCAAACAATAGCTATTTACTAGGTATATAATTTTCACTTTATTTTTTATTTATTTCATTAGTAGCCCTAGCTTAATAAATTTTTATTAAATAAATCACTAGCAATCCTTAACCTTTTTCTTATTATTCTTATAATTAATAGTCATATAATTAATATATCAATACTAAAATAATATTATGTTTAGTTTCAAATTTACCCATTGTAAGAAAGAAAATTAGTTAGTCAACCCAAGGAGGGGTCACAAATAGGATATGATAACTTGTCATTAATCTTGCCATATTTTTTTCAACTAAGTTGCCACTTTATTATTATAATTTACCATTAAATATAATCACATCTTTGTTTATTAGCTCCAAATATTTGATTGAATAAAATCTTAATAATTTAATCACGTGCAAGATGTTATACATGCACACAAGGACTTGATACCATGAGGGGTATTGTCTAAGTGTTGAGACTACTTGAAGCCTTGACCTTAATAATTTTATTACAATATAAAATGATATATCGTTCACCCATTATGAGGCTAATATTATGATATCAAAATGTATCAATGATAAATTAATGCATAATATATGGATCTTGAAATATCTAATAATGGCCTACATAAAACTTACAAGTCTATAAAGAAACAATTTGCTTAGCAGACTAAGGAGGGATAAAAAAATGAGATAGTATACATTATCATTTTACTAACAATAAATTGTGCATCCTATCCTTTGCAATAACAATCAATTAATAAAATCTCTATTTATTTATCCCTTATTATAAAACATAATCATGGATCAATACACATACCATCATGTACAAAATTCTAGAAGGGTAAATATTCAATACTTAATTACATTAATCTTGACCATAAACTATAAGTTCTAGTTATATCTCATACACCCATTTTAATAACCATTAATCATCAATTTAATATAAGGAATGTCAACTCATCCAAGCATAAAGAACTATCTAAGATGTCTTCACCTATTATCTAAGTGAGAATAAGATACAATGGCATAGCCATGGTTTATATATAACAAGACATTATCAACTTCAAACCATATTCATAATTTTATTTTGTTAATATCTCAATAAAACTATATGGGCTTATATTATTCCAAAGAGAGTAGTCAATTGGCTAATCAATGAAAAAGGTGAAAATGGGACATGATAATCCAATTACATATGAAAAAAGAAAAAAGATAATAGTTTTATATTAAATTAACCATATTAGCCAAATATTAGTGTAGACACCAAATCCTAACCACTTGCAAAACCACCCACACCACAAAACTACATATTAAAAATGTACCTAAGGTTTAACTTAGGCATAATTTATTGCACATTATCCTATTTTCTAAATTTTGTAAAATCTAGAAAATCTACCTAGGATTCCTTGTCTCTCCACTATCCAAGTGTCCTAGCCACCACTATCCCTCCCCTTGCCACATCTCACACACCTCACTCCACTCTCACCTACCCATATGCCACCACTCAACCTAAGTGGGACACCCTGGGTGACTCACTCTAACTACTCAGGATAGGTTGAAATCTAGTCCCTGCCACTTGGCAGCCTTGACTTGCCACCTATCCTTTCCCCCCATCTCCCAAAAGTCTATAAAGGTACCATCATTTGACTACCCAAAGAAGGACTGAAACATATCATCACGCTACCCAAATCACACGAAGAGGATATTAGCATTCCCGAAGGTCGAGCCATCGAAGCCGAGGAACCATATTGACCCTTCTGCCAGTTAGTCCTAAACATAGAACAATGTTTACACAGACAAAAACATAGCCCTACGTTTGACCAAGCAATCACAAACGTGGCCATGCATTTGACCATCCCTACACGTAGCCCTATGTTTGCCCAGGAGCAGATTTAGCCACCGATAGCACAAATCAAAATAGGTAAATAAACAAGGTTTTATATTTCATTGTTTTATATATTTTGCACATTTATTTCATATCTTACAAGTATTTACATTCAGGATTTGATAGCTTTCGTTTATATAAAAAAGGGCCTCACACAATGGATGTCCTTCATATGTTATTAACTCTCTTTTGGCAGGACATGTGTGCAGGTGATAGGTTCTTGAGCAGTTGTTGAAGCAAGGATGGCCTGCAAGGATACTCAAGCCTGTCTGATAATCTAAGTGTAGCAGGGAAGATCATTGACGTCACCATTCTTTTGGCTTGCAAAAGGGGTTTTCCCCTTTTTGTCCATTGTACTTTGAAAGAGCAAGCATTCATTTGTAATCATACCCCTATTCACTCGGGGCAAAAGCATTGTAAAAAGGAGACCAAGGCTCCACAAATTAATACAAAAATCATTTTATTGCAATCACTTGTTTCTTTCTTATCATTTGTTTTGATGCTATCTTATTTGCTTACAATTAGTATGCTAAACATGGTGTCATTCAAGCAAAGTAGGACTAGGGCAATGGAATAACTAGATATAACTTAAGCTTATATAATGTAAGCAATGTTATGTGTCTTTGATGTATGAAATTTATTTAAAATGTGTCATCTTCTTGGTTGAGTAATAAGGGTATTTTATTAGCAAAGTGAAAAGTGAAATATAAATGTTGTTTTCATAATCGTTTGTTGCAAAATAAATTTTGTTAATTCTTTAATCTTTTCATAAAAGAATATGACCATGAAGAAGACAAATATTTTCTAAGTCAGGATAATTTTTATTATTAAAAAATATCATAATAAATACAAATAAAAGCTGAACTAATATATTATAGTTGTCATTTTTAAATATCAAACTAGAAGCTAGTTTTCTTTTTGGTTGATGGAATCTCATCTAAAACACATTTTATAAGAGTGCAATTTTTTTTTAATAAGAAAATGAATTACTAGGTATTAATGAAGTGGTGAGTGGGAGAGCTTATAGTAAAGAGGTTAAGGATTCAAGTTCCTTCAGCATTTTATAGTATTTATAGTCGATTTAAATTTCTTATAATATCTTTAAAATTTGATAAATATATAAATATTACAAAATAAAGATAATATAAATATATTTTAATAAATTTTTAAATCAAATTTATTTACCCCTCTAAAATAAATTTAAATATTTTAAAAATAATATAATTTAACTTAAAAATTAATTTAAAAAATCTTAAAATATTTTACCTATTATATTTATTATTTATTTAAAAATTCTTAAATTACAAGTTCTGAAATATTGTTGGCCAGCATTACAGCCACCACTACATCTTAATGTTAAGAAATCCTACTAATAACTACTCTAGTGTTCGAATTTTCTCTTAGTTTCTATTGTTCGCCTGATTGTATCGTGCCATACCTAGTGTATAACATAGAAGGTACAAGATAATTTTTTTTTTTTTTTTTTTCATATGCTTTGGTTTCAAAACGCAATCATAAGTGGAATAGACATATTGACAAATACAACGTTCCTTTGCTAACTGTTTTTTTTTTTCACATGAACTTTTTTATGTTTTTATTTATAGAATCAAATTTTAATATAAGAAATTAAAAATTTTTATAAAATTTGTGTTTTATTTTAACATTTTTAATTTTAAAAAAATAATATAATAATAAATTTATTTAAGATACTCAAACTTAAACTTGATGGGAAGGGATCTGACCCTCATAAAACATTTACTTTACCATATTATTTCAAGCCTGAAAAAATTAAGCGTATATTACTAAAAATTATCAAAAAAAAAAACTGCTCGAGTTGAAGAGTAAGTGGGTAGTTAAAACTTTCCAGTTATCGAGAGGCCCAGGTTTAAATCTCTCCTCTCACATGTCGCGGATATTTTCATTAAAAAAATGCGGATATGTTGTATATAAAAGGTTCCTCCAAAAAATAAAAATAAATAAAATAAAAATTAAAAAAAATAATAATATCAAAAACTAAAAATTATTAAAATTATCTAAAAATAAAAACATATATAGAAAATATATTTACTGTTACTATTTAAATTTAATGCACAATACATAAAGTAAACTAAATAAATACATTTTGTCGCTCTCGTGCATACTCCACGAAATTAAAATCTTATCCATCACGTGTGAAAAGCATGTAGCGTGACGAAATAAAATCGTACAATTTAATGCACAATACATAAAGTAAACTAAATAAATACATTTTGTCGCTCTCGTGCATACTCCGTCCAGAGCGTGTAGCACACGAAAAACCACATTTTGTCGCTCTCGTGCATACATTTTTTTTAAGCGAAAAACCCCTTCTGGAGTCGCTTGGTCTGAGAGACCACGAATAGGGGTTCTACAACGTCAAAGTCACCCAAGTCACCTGCAATCGCACCTGATCCTGCCCACACGTGAAGATTTGAACCTGGGACCTCCCTTGGAGGATTGCCCTCTCCTCTCCAACTTACCTACAACACCTGGGTGTTCGACTCGACATGTTGATTTAAAGGCAATATCGCATAATATATTATTGTCCGAAATGTTTTTGATTTGTAACTTTTTTAATGCACATAGCATATTTATCTGCAGCATGTGAGGTGAGAGATTTGAATCAGGGGCCATTGATTTCAACTAGAAAGTTTTAAATACCTACTTGCTCTCCAATTGCTCTGCATAAGCGGACAATTTGGTTATATTAACAATTTTTTTTATTATTAAGTAAAATTTAAATTTTAAAATTTTCATTATAATTTTTATAACATCTAGTTGTTATTTAACTAGGCGAGAGGAGGAGTACCATTAGTTCAGTAATCAGCTACATATTCAGCGAAGTCAAGTCAATTATAGTTACATTTTTTTATTATTATTATCAAGTAGAGTTTAAATTCTGGGACTGTTATTATAACTCCTATACCATCTAGTTACTATTTAACCAGAAATGAGGAGGAGCATTAATGGTTCCATTGTAAGGTTAAGTACTCAGAGGAAGTCAGATGTACAAACAATAATGCCCAAAATTTAAACCTAAATCTCTTTTTAATAAACACTAAAACTTACCAATCTAGATCCAAGGCTTCCTATAAATCTCTATCTAATCTTTGTAATTATCATCTCCACTGTTGCTATCGTGCAATTTTTTCGATACCCAGAGAAGGAGAGATTGTGCTTCGGAATTATAACAATTGGGAAGAAATTCGGAGTTCTGTTAGCGGCTCCTGACCGCAATTATGTCAAGGAAGTATATGGAGGATATTTCAATCTGTTTGTGAACGTGCTGGGTGAAGCAGGAGAGACGTGGGAGATGTTCAAGGCATACGACCGTCAATTTCCTGCGTATGAAGACCTTGACAAGTACGACGGATTCGTGGTGACGGGAAGTAAAAGTGACGCCCATGGCAATGCCCTCTGGATTGTGGAACTCTGTCAACTGCTGCAAACTCTCCATATAATGCGCGTCAAGGTTTTGGGAATCTGTTTCGGCCATCAGCTTTTGTGCAGGGCTTTGGGAGGCAAAAGCGGTAGATCTTCCCTCGGTTGGGATATTGGTGTCACCTCTATAACCTTTAATTCTTCTATCTTCGCCAAAATGTATTTTCATGGACTCAAAATTCCTTCTACACTCGATCTAATAAAAATTCATCAAGACACGGTAAATTCCTACCTTATTTCTTTTTCATTACTTGTTTTTAAAGTGGAAGTTTTTGGTCTCGTAAATGTGGACTCGTCAGTTGCAGCACGTGTGAGTAATTGGTCCTCTTACTTTTTAACTCGTCAGTTGCAGCACAGCACGTGTGAGTAATTGGTCCTCTTACTTTTTAACCGACCATTTTAATGTTGTTACTATTTATATGCTAAATATTTCGAGTAACATATTCTATATAAAAATTTTATCAGGTGACAGAGATTCCTTGCGGTGCAGAGATAATTGCTTTTTCAAATAAAACGGAGGTAGAAATGTTTAGTGTGGAGGATCATATTCTGGGAATTCAAGGTCATCCAGAGTACACTTGTGACATTCTTTTCAATCTGATGGACAGCCTACTTGATGAGGGGCTCATCACAGTAAGTTACGATGCCTTCCCTTTTTTATTTTTGGTTGAGTGACTGCAATATGTACTAAGAGAATAATTCGTGTCCGTTTCTTGCGTTGTTCTTTTTCAGGAAGAAATGACAACAAAGGCACGGAAGTCTTTAGAGGATTATAACAATAGATCTGGCCAAAATTTTTGGCAACAGCTTTGCAAAAGATTTCTCAAGTGTAAATATTTATGAGAATGTATTTTTGAAAAATTGTTTGTCTCCCCTCTTGAGTCGATAGTCAAAAGTAATGAAAACTTTCCGAATTGGCATTCTGTATTGTCTAAATTATTAGGACGATTTCAAGTAGAACTCTCTGCAAAAGACGCAAAGCCGGTGTGGGGTAGTGCATAAATCAAATGTACACGGTGTATGCCATAACTACTATGTAATTGTGTGGTTTTGGGGCAATGCTCAGATTTAAAGTTTGTTTGATCTACTTGACAGTAAAAATTAGATACTATCTAACAACTTTCATCTTGTGCTATGTTTATGTTTTGTTATAACCTTTATTATTAGAGTCACCTCGTGGAAAATAACCGTTACCCCTTTGCCGTCTTTGCGTTCCGACCGTCGGGAAATATGTGGTGTCCATGATTGAGTGTAGGTGGATTGCCCGACGGACTGAGTGCCGTCCTTACCAAAGAAAATGCCAATCAACTGAGTGCCGTCATTGTCCATTTGGAAATTGACAACCTTTGCTGACAGAAAGAAAGGAATCCATCCCCTTCCGCTACATCACCCATTCGCTGGTCCTATTAACAAAGACAAAGTACCCGAGCATGGGCACGTCCTTAGCATTTGAAGAAAGGAATCTTGTTAAAGTAAATCCGGTTGAACCTTTCTCAGTGTGGTGTGGTCCTATTAACAAAGACAAAGTACCCGAGGATGGGCACGTCCTTAGCATTTGAAGAAAGGAATCTTGTTAAAGTAAATCCGGTTGGACCTTTCTCAGTTTGGTGTATCAGTAAAGACAAGTAAAGACAGGATGACATGGACTCAAGGTTAAATCTTTATAGCGTGTAAGAAATATTACTTAAAAATAAATAAATAAAATTGAATATTATTAAAAAGGCATTCAAATTATAACACATTTATATAACATTCTTGGAAAAATAGGTTCATATTAATAAGTGACCACTTTATAAGCCGCCTACATTTATTGAATGCCAAATAAATATGCCTACATTGCTGACCTTAACGAGCTTATATAAACCAAGAGATTTAAGGCTATATAAGAATTTATATAATCCAAGGTGGAGATGATAGTAACTATTAGAAAACATTTGGAAGCTTATCTAGATATATTTGTTTTTTATTAAGGTACATCAATATTCTTTTAAAAAAATTGTCATGGAAAGGTCATAAATTGTTTAATTATTTAAATTTTAAATAATTTGTTTTATATTTAATTGATTTTTTTTTTTAATTTATATGGTGGAATAGATAGGCATCATCAATTTGGACAGGTTATTCGGCTTTTCATGACCACCATAGTATTTTGCGCTTTCTGTCCCAAAAGCCTTTACACAAATCTCCACACAATTTGTTCTTATAACCACCGTCACAGTATTCTGTGTTGTTTGCCCCAAAAGCCGTCACACATATCTCCATACAGTCTGCCCCTATAACCACCATGCCACATCATTTTAAACCTTTTAGCAACACAGTCTGCCCCTATAACCACTATGCCACATCATTTTAAACCTTGTACTCCATTAAAAACACCAAAGGTCATAAATTGTTTAATTATTTTAAATTTTAAATAATTTGTTTTATATTTAATTGATTTTTTTTTAAATTTATATGGTGGAATAGATAGGCATCATAGTATGGCCGTCATAGTATTCTACGCTTTCTATCCCAAAAGCCGTCACACAAATCTCTACATAGTTTGTTTCTATAACCACCGCTACAGTATTTTGTGTTGTTTGCCCTAAAAGTTAAGAGTCGTCACACATATCTCCGCATAGTTTGCCTCTATAACCACCATGCCACATCATTTTAAACCTTTTATGCCGCTAAAAACACCAAAAGGGACAAGTGTTCAATCCGACGAGGCTCGAAATTTGAACCTTGGACCTTTGCCCTCTTTACGAGGTTTGGGGGAACCAACTAGTCTACACTTCGAACCTATATTTAATATTTAATTGATTATTAATATAATTGTTTTATAAATTTTATTTAAAAAATAATTATCATATTTATAATTTTTTTTGTTTATTTGATCTTTTTATAACCCCTATCCCAACTTTTTAAATATTTGTTTTTATACATAGGAGAGTTGGTTACATCCACACTATTTTTTTAAGTTACAATCAAGTGCATTGTTCAAACCATAGAGGTTGCATCCACCAAACCTTTTTAAATGTTTACTTGGAGTGAGGGGATGTAGAGGGGCTCTGGATTGGAACCGTCGCCCTTTAAAATTAAAAATATATATTTTTAATGAGTTTACATATGTTTTTATGAGGGGTTTGGATCCCCTCATAATGAGTGGAGTTTGTACCTTGAACCTCCCAACGAGAGCCCAGAGCCCTTATCACTGCAGTAAGCCTCCGACTATGAGTTTGTACATGGTTTTATAAAGGATTCTAATCCCCTCGTATTAAGCGAGGTTTAAACCTTTGACCTTTTAAAAAATCCATATACATAATTAAAATACATAAATACTTATTTCAAAGTGTAAAAAATTAAATGTAATTAATGTATCACTTACAAACTACTTCAAGAAGTAAATGTTGAAAAGCTTATCTTATATGTAAATGATCAACCATGTAATTCCTTCCCCTACAAACATAACATTAAAAAAAATTATTTAAAAAAATAGTTAAAAATTATATCTTGTCATAGATTTTTTATTTTTATATTAGCTAGTCAAAGTAATATGCTCAATCATATAAATACACTTATAACAACTGGAACTAGTGTAAAGCTAAGTTTTTTATATTTTTATTTTCCTTTAATGAGTATATCTTATAAGAATAAACTTAAAATATGTTGTATTTTTGTAATGAAACTCAAATTTGGTTGTAGTTTTTATATACATTAATTGTTCACTTCATCAGCCTATATATAAATAATTGGACTTAGAATATAAGTAGATCAATTATATCCTTTATTTTCTTAAAATATTTGTATGAATCCATAATATTAATGATTACTTAATTTTTAATGGGCAAGAAAAAGTTATGTTCATGTTTGTAGGTGATTTGAATTTAAAATATAAATAATTTGAAATATGTTTTTTAAATTAAACAAAATATCAAATAACATACAACAATGGTATTGTTTTAGGACATAAATTTTAGTAAAAAACATAAAATTATTTTATTAATGTGCATAGATGATGTAGGTTATAAAGTGCCTTTATATTGCAAAGTTAGGGTGAATTCTATTAGATTATATTTACTATTAGGTCAATTAAACTATATATATATATATATATATATATATATATATATATATATATATATATATATATATATATATATATAGAAAATAATGTCCCTCTTTATCAAAGATATTATTATTTTTTTTTTGAATTGCTATGTCTTTGTATTCAACTTATTTGATATCATTTTTATTAATAAATAAAATATCACTTGACTAATTGCTTTTTGAGATTTGAATTTTGCTCAAATGAAAATTAATATGGTAGTTTTGGCAAGGGTTTTGGAAAAATTCAATCAATGGTTTTAAGTTTGATAGGGTGGCCATTACCATCATTGTGGAGGCTAGGCATTCAAAATATTAAAAGAAGGGGATGAAAATGTTTAAGCCCAAAAATTCATTTCTTGAATGTTTTATTGAGGTTACCATGAGTTCCTTTGGTTGGCATAATAGAACTCATCTATTTTTTAGATTCATATGTGGTAGGTAACTTTGATTCCATGTAGCATGGGGGTAGTTGCTTATTTTGTGGTCATGCTAACAAAAATTGTAGAAATTGACTTTTTCAAAGGGTATTCATGTTTGCATGTTTCTTTATGCACCCTGGACAAAAGTATGTGGAAGCTTTCTTTCCTTTCTCTTCCTTATTCTTTGATTTTAAAGAGTCCAGTTGGGTGGCCAAGGAAGAGAGGATATCCATCATAATATCGTCAAGAAAGTTTCCTATTTCAGCACAAGTGATTTCAAATAATTTTTTTGCTACTAAAATAATACTTCCTCTCACTCCTTTACCTTTCCTCATGGTATATCATGAGTAGTTTTGACAAAGAGTTATAATATCCTCAAAATTGACATGATAAATTTCTTCTTCAACCACATTTTTCAAAGATTCTATACATTTGTCTCAAATTTATCATAAGAAAATGACTTTCGAGGGATTTGCTTCTAAACATTAGTGTTTATACATCTAAATATTAGACTAACATGTTTGAATATAATCCTCTAGAGTTTTCTCTTCTTTCTATGTTATCTTGTGAACTTTACCTTTTATCTCTATGGAATTAAAGTAGTCTTGATATTTTTATATAAATTCCTTCCTGACAAGGTCCCATGTGTTGATGTTCTTTACACTCAATTTCATGATGATGAAACAACATAAATTTACATCCTCGAGTGTTGTTGAAAAGAGATTGAGCTCCTATGCATTTTTCTTGTAATCATAATTTTGACACAACACATCAATTTTAAAGAGAAACACATTTAGGTTTTCCATAATCATTTGATAAAATGTAGAAAGCATTGAAGGTAGAATATTCTCCATATTTTTTTTTAAGCGAAAAACCCCATGCGGGGCCGCCTTGGTCTGAGAGACCACGAACAGGGGGTTCTACACGGTCAAAGTCACCCGGAGTCGCACTCGACCCTGCCCGCACCAACATTATCAATTGGATTTTGGATACCCAATTCAAATTTTTTGGTAGGGTGGAGATTTGAACCTGGGACCTCCCTTGGAGGATCGCCCTCTCCTCTCCAACTCACCTACAACACCTGGGTAGAATATTCTCCATCTTAACTTCCTCTTGATATTTTTTAATAAAAATCTCAAAGGTTGCCATATTCTAACATTATTTTATCATCTCCATTAAAATATTCACTGCCAAAGGCATCCATTAAGTACTCACTACTAATAAATTGGTTTCAAAAGACTAGTTTGATGTTTTAGTTGATTGTTGAGTTACCTTATGTGGTGAATTTCCTATAATTTAATGTTCTCTCAACTCCCCAACTATGGGACAACCATTCACTTTAGAAATAACAATTGTTCGAATTCACAATATTTTCTAAAAATGGACAAAAGCAATCCATCCACTCAAATATTATACAAAAAGCAAAAAAAAAAATGAAAGAAAGGAAAATAAACACAAACATTTGGGGGCACCTGTACGCACCATAAACAATCATTGTATTATTTGTAGATATGATTCATAACACTCTAATGATAAAATCAGTAGTGGTGGGGGGTTATTTATACAAAAAACCTAATTACATAATAGAATTTAATATAAGACAACATAACAAGAGGGATTAAGGTTAATTACAAGTTATAAAGTGGGTATAACCATAACAATGTTAATTGTACCCCATAGGGTTTACATAATAAAATATTATAATAAATTTAATACATTGTATAATAAATACCCTTAGGCCTATCCAATATTACATCATACAATGTTGGCCTTGGCCATGAATTAGATTACAATTTCAACACACCCACATGATTTAAACTGAGGGACTAAAGAGAGAAGATGTTAGTGATAATATCTTCCTCCCCATAATGAATGCTTTAGTGGGCCTCTATAGTTGAGATAAAACTACCAAAAAATCCCTTAAGAAGACATTCACTAATATTCAAAATCTCATCTTCAATCCTTTGAAATATTAGTGAATAATTTTTTCTTTAGGTGTCCCTTTCTATTGTAATATCCACAATTGGTATTTTACTTATTTGAAGACTTGTCTTGGCCCTTTAGATTTTAATTCCTTTACATGAGCCTATACTTGTGGAGTCCCATCATAATTTTATAGTATTGCCTAAAAATGAACTAGGAGAGAAAACATTTATAGTATTAAGAGTCAATTGAGATTCCAAGAACGTAGGAATTATATGAACCATCAAATTCAACATCTAAATGTAGACACCTAAAACACGCCATATTTGGGAGAATAATCATATGGGCATCCTTGTAGACCATATGAATGATCTTGGACCTTTCCAAGAGCTAGTAGTGGTTTTAACCACTCATTTGGGGTAGTATGGCCCTATGCAGGCTTAGTCGTTGACGCTCAGAGCGGTTGCCATCCTAGTCGTTGACGCTCAGAGTGACCACTAGACCAGCCACTAACGATTAGAGCGGCTAGCTTTGAAACAATCTCGATCCCGTGAGTCGAGCCAAAATCAGTTGTAACAACCAAATACAACGGATCTTGGGTGATTTTTGGTGAGAAAGCTTCTAGATGCTTCCTTCCAACTACTCCAACCTCCCAATTCTTGATATTGGCTTCTCAAGGAAGCTAGGATGAGGAATTGGGGACACTATAAGACCCCCTACAAATTGGGGAAAAATTCTAGAAGAGATTCCAAGTTTAATGCAGTGAAGCCCTATCAAATTGGAGAGCCAATTGCACCTTGTGGAGAGCAACAAGATGCTGTCAAAATCCAATTTGATCATCAACCTTGCAACAATGGAGATCTCAAGAGCTTGAGGAGCAAGCTTGACAATTGATCTACTTCCATTGTAAATTTAGACGAATTACATCATCAATCCATTCTAGAACACGGAGGTGACCCTTGACCATCAATTCAACTAGTGAATTGTGTGTTGCAGACCTTGATTCAAGAGGCAAAAGTTTTAGTTCGTAGCCACTATCCTTGACAACGACCTGTAGGCCTCTACCGTTGATGGTAGCAATGACTAGGGTTTGATACATGATTTACTCAGTTTTAGCTTAGATTCTTATTTATTCATGCTTTACTAGCCTAACTTAGGGTAGATTTATCATTTCCACTATATTTGCACAATTCATTATCAATTTTAGAGGTAGCTTTACCTTGATTTAGTCATATTTACTAGATTCAATTAATCTTCTTATATTAGCTTTATTTCATGTTTTTATTGCAAATTACATGGTATATTAACTAGATTTCCATGTTTTACTCCATGCTTTGCATCAATTTAGCTATTTCATGATTAGCTTTGCATATCTTTATGCTTTATTTCAATATTAACCATACTTCTTGCATTTTCATGACAAAGCCTCATCATGAGAGGTCTATTATGCTTTGTTGTTTCATATACGCAGGCTACAAGATCTTGTAGGCTTCAAATCATCATCAACATCAAGTTCCTCTTGGCAAATAGAGAAGAAGACATCCTTATAAGCCCTTAAGCAGTTTGATGGAGATATGAAGACCAATTGAAACACATCTTCCCCCATTTTGGGGTTATTTTTTTATTGTAACAATTGTATCAATATTTTGGTATCCCTAAGAGGGATAAATCTGTAACAAGATTCATTTGATTAATAAAGAGAGATTCCCTTGGTTATTTCCTTCTTTTTCAAATGTATTCTTATATTACATGTTTTTCTTTCTTTATGTTACATATTTCAATAGATGTGTGCCTTCTATAGTTGCGATCACGTTGGATACACCTATATTTTACGTTGTTTTGCTGATTTGTTGAGTTTTTTTTGCATACAGGTGCAGTCACTCTGATCGACAGTGGCTAGTAGATCTTAGTCGCTATTGAAGACAGTGGCCAGATTCAGATCCATCCTGAGTGGCAACGATTGGCAAAAAAATCTATAAATAGTAGACAACCAGATTTTCAACAAACCTGGATTCCAGGTTGGTTGGAATTCACTATATTTTTTATCTCTACCTATGTTTTTTATTGTTTGAAATGCAGTAGGTGAATATTAATTAGAAAATGTAGAGAAATTCTAATAGCAAAATTTATGAGTTCTCTTAGATTTTCTACTAGTTGTTTCTAGGAACAACAGTCTAGATTGTGTGTTAGAGGTTGCATGCTTGGGGCTTGCCTAAAGGTCAGTTTTTCATGTAACGTTGTATTGCATTCTTTTAAAATAGCATTTAATTTTGCATCTTTATGAAATTAAAACGTCAATTTCCTAGGCATGTAGGAAGAATCATGGATGCTCTATGATGCATTTTTATTTTATGCAAAATTAAAATAAACCCCCACACACCACGTTTTATATAAAACATCAATGGCGTTGAGCTCTTACATCCAACCCGTTGATCGAGACCAACAATGGATGTCATTAACACTTGGTTGGCTCATTTAAAATTGTACTATCGAGACCTGTTCATGGCCAAGGTTGACCCAAGATTTGTCCTATCTATGTAAAATAGCACACACTCCTCTTCAAAGGGGTGTATCACTGCACATGGTGTGCTAGGTGAGGGTTGGTAGTACCTATGCTACCTTGTTGTGTATGGAATTCACTCCCATATTCGGCTTGTGTGAGTATATAGGTGAAATCCCTTAAACTATACAAGTATATCATCAACAAAAGTACAAACATGATGAGAGATAGTTTATGATTCAACAAACAAAAAACTCACAAAATAGTTTAGGGCTCATAAAGAATCTTTAAAAGAGATAAACATCCTTGTTTGCTTTGTTTTTCCTAAAATTTACAAAAGAGATAATTCACATTATGGTCAACACACGGAGAGGTCGACCTCAGAAGATAATCGAAGTGGAGTTTGAAGCTCCAGGAGACACAAGATAACGCGTTGGAAACTACCACAAGATTCTCTCAAACGATGTTTGGCACGCATTAGAGGTGACAATTCAATGCGTGGGGATTCTGTTCATAATACCTCAGTTAGAGGACGTAATAAACACTACTCGTAGGATAGAGCTGAGGGTGGATCAAAGCCCTCGTCATCCCATGGTAGACAAAAATAAAATCTGCCCAATCAAGGGTAGGAAGAGTGAGCTGCATTAGAGTGTAGACCCCTAAAAAATCCAAACCCTAGTGGACCTAGAAAGTTCACAATAGATATTTCCACGCTTAGATCCAATGGAACATTGCCTAACGAGCCCTGGAATACTAGGCAACTTTATGGACTAGAATAAGTTTTATGGTGATTAAGTTGTAAGCCGCATACCCCATCCACACAGGTGGGCACAGAGAATAGACTACAACATAACATGAATGTTATCTACACAGACAAGGGCAAGAGTGTGGCAAATAAGTCTATTGGAGCTCATACTAATAAAGCCCCTCAAATGGAGCTAAACAACCAAAGGCCTCACACTGATGATCGTATAGATCGATCTCAAAGGTTGGTTTTAGAGCAGATGTAGTGTATCTTCCAAGACCAACTGGAATATGTGCACGTAGAGCATGAGCACCTCAAGAACTAGGATACTCAACGTCAAAGATTTCTTATGCAATGTTTGTACGAGTAGCGCATGCGAGAGCAACGTATCCTAGATTAAAATAAGTGTGCAAAGAGAGAAGATAGATTAGATCGAGTTAATACTCCTCCTTAAAGTGAATATAGGAAGCACAACCAATGATGTGTTGCATCGTAGTCAAAACTGCACCCTAACCAAGTTGAAATCATACTCATCGTATGGCCCAAAATATGCTATAGTACCATGCGCTAGAACAACTTGGGCGCATGTAGTACATAGAATCAAAAGGAGAGGGGTAGGATCAGAAGTATCCCAAGATCTCCTTATTGGATGTGGATGATGATCCAATCCTCTACCTTGGCCCAAAAAGAATTTACCCCTGATAGCTCTATAGAGACATCTTAGGGAAGAGGATATTCTATCCTCGTAAGCGTACAAAGCCTTGGTGGAAAATGTGAGAGCTATTGAGAAATAA
Organism: Wollemia nobilis; assembly: GCA_028583015.1. Classification (NCBI taxonomy): domain Eukaryota; kingdom Viridiplantae; phylum Streptophyta; class Pinopsida; order Araucariales; family Araucariaceae; genus Wollemia; species Wollemia nobilis. Next base: position 104,700 of record JAQPPZ010000104.1, on the reverse strand, counting down.
GGCATGGCTTATCAAAAACCTACCTTGAATAAAATCCATAATGCGCCCTTGTGCTCTTCATTTTCTAGCCCAACATATCCTGATCATTTCAAGATGTCCAAGCTGGATAAATTTCAAGGTGATGAAGACGCACAGAAGCACATCATAAGCTTTATGAACATGTGCTTCCAAATACAGAGTAATGATGCCTGGTTACTAAGGACCTTCATAATGACCCTTTCATGCCTTACCCTGGAATGGTTCAACCAATTGAAGAGGCTTCTCTTTAAGAATGAGATAAGCAACCTTGAAGGAATGGGATCATACATGTTTTCTATAGGCATGATTAAGCCTTTTTTGGTAGACGTATGGGTTCTCTAGGGCATGCATTTTCTTTTTATCAAGCAATTTCAAATGGCTAAGATAGAAGATATAATCATTATCTTCATCAAAGGATTCCTAAAAGAAAATACACAAGGAAATCACCTCAAGATCAAAAGGAAAGATGATTTTAGTTCCAAAAACCAAAGCATAGGTCATCACATTGGTTAGTGTTCAAACACTAATGTGATAGGCCCATGAGATGAGATAATCATAAATATGTGAATCTCAACTAATTTTATTCATGAGCTTCTTAAAGACTTTGATAAGAGTCTTGTTAAAAGCTTTAGATTGGCTATTTTCTTAAGGATAGTAAGGCATTGACTATTTATGCTCAATATTGTATTTAACATAAATTTTCTAGACATCATTGCTCTTGAAGGGTGTTTCATTGTTAAATATTAGCATAGAAGGGAAAATATAGTGATTAAGGATTTGGTTAAGGATAAACTTGAAGATTTGGACTCCAACGATTGATTCTAAAGGCATGGCTTTGACCCACTTAGTGAAGTACTCAGTAGCCATGATGATGAACTTATGCCCATCATATAACATCAAGTTGATCTTTATCTAAGCCCCAAATAGAAAAATTCCAAGGATAAGTCAAGTGTTGAAGAGCTTGGGATGGAGCAAGGATAATATTAACATGATTTTGACACTTATCACACCTTCTAACATAGTCACAAGAGTCCTTTTCCATGGAGGGCCAATAATAACCCATCCATAGGAGTTTCTTGGTGATGGTGACACCACTAAAGTGACCATTACATGATCCATCATGGGTCTCTTTTACGAATGCTTGGGCTTTGAATAAGGTGATGTATCTAAGAAGAATACCATAAAAGGAGTAGTGGTATAATATATCACCAATGCAAGGTGAATTTTCAAATTGGGTCTTACAAGGATGAGGTCCTATATGATATTATGCATATGGATGCTTTCCATGTGTTGTTGGGGAGACCTTGGAAATTTGACAAGAGGGTAATACATGATGATAGGGAAAGCACTTACGCTATTACAAAATATGGTAATAAGTATGTACTAAGTTCATTGAAGTACAAATATGAAAGAGAGGACAATGGTCCTAAAGTATAATTGACTTCAAGAAAATAATTTTTAAAAGAGATGACAAAGATGAAGGTATGATTTAATTTGATTGCTAAACCTACAATGGGTGGGATGGAAGACAAGAAGGAGATACCAAGTGAGGTGAAGGATTTTCTAGAGGAGTATGCAAAAATTTTGTAAGAATTATCAAATGGATTGCCACTAGTAAGGAGTATTAACCATCACACAGATTTCATTCCTAGATCGAGTTTACCCAATAAGGAAGCATATAGAATGATGCCAATGGAGAATGAGGAAATAAAAAGAAACGCTTGGCAGTTATTATACAAAGGGTTTATTAGGGAGTGTTTGAGCCCGTGTGCAGTATCAATTGTTCTTACACCAAATAAGAGTGGAGAATGGTGCATGTGTACATATTCAAGGGCTAGTAATAAGATAACTATAAAGTAATTATTTTCATTGCCACACATGGATTATTTTATGGATTCCTTAAGTGGAGTAAAATACTTCACAAAGATATATTTGAAGAGTGGATATCATAAAATTTAAATTAGGGAAGGAGATGAGTGGAAAACTATGTTCAATATAAAGAATGAATTGTATGAGTGGCTAGTTATGCCATTCAAATTGATAAACACATGTAGTACCTTTATGTAGTTGATAAACAAACTGTTGAAGCCATTTATTGGTAAGTTTTTTATTGTTTATTTAGATGACATTTTGGTATTTAGTAAGAGCAAGGAAGACCATTTTAAACATTTGAAATTGGTCTTACAAATACTGAAGGAAGCAAAGTTGATGTCCAACTTGAAGAAATGTAGTTTTATGGAGGAATTAGTATACTTGGTTTTGTGATTTCCTAAGAAGGGTTACAAATGGATCCTGAGAAGGTTAAGGCCATTGTAAATTGGTCATCACCTAGAAGTATGTTTGAGGCTAGTATTTTCCATGGTCTAGTAAGTTTTTATATGAAGTTTATCAAAAAATTCAATGGAATTTGTGCTTCCGCCACATAAATGATGAAAGGATGAAATCATGAGTTTAAGTGGACAATCGTAGTATAAATAAATTTTTGAATCTTGAAGGATAATATAATGGATTAACCCATTTTCGCTTTATCAAATTTCAACAAGATCTTTTAGGTGGATTATTATGCAAGTTGGAAGGCAATTGGAGGAGTCTTTCTTGGGTCCCACCATACTTTCCTCAATGACCTGTGTGTTTAGTGGCCCAATCCCTTCAAAGGTTATCATCTCAAAAAATTTTGGTCTTTCTATATTCCCCACTTTCTATGGGAGGTGTGGTGAGAGCACAATTCCTATGCTTTCAATGACTCTTCTCATGATGCCCATCACGTGCTTGCCAAAATCATCCATGCTGCTATAAAGAATTTTTCTATCACCATTGGTGATAGTGATGTTGAACCTCACACTGAAGAACTATTGGCTTCTTCTCTCAAGATCTCCACTTTTCACATTCACTCCCAGCCTCCTAAGGCGGATCGATCTCATATTTCTTGGTATCCTCCTCCTAGAGGCTTTCTCAAGTTGAATTTTTATGGAGCTACCAAAGGTAATCCTAGACCCACTGGAGCTGGTGGAATTGTTAGAGATCACTCAAATAATATCATATTGGCCTTCACAAAAAATTTGGGACACCTATCCAATCATTTTACAAAAGCTAGGGCTCTTTATCAAGGCATTACCCACCTTCACAGTATGCAGTGCTCCAATGTGGTAATTGAAGATGAATCCAAAAAAATCATCCAATACTTTCTTTCAGGATCTCAGTCTATTTTTTGGAATATCATGAATATGATCTCTGATATCAAGTGGCTCATGCAATCCTTCATGAGCATTACTTTCAATTACATTTACCATAAGGGTAACCATACGTTTGTTCTCCTAGCCAACGTGGGCATTTCTAAGTAGGGTCTCACTGTGTGGGAACATTATTTTCCCTTGACTCTCAACACCATCAATTATCTTGAGGTTCATGAAGCTCGTGAACAATAAGCTTATGTGGTTTATTTGGAGGAATCCCATGTGGACTATTTTGCATCCTCTCCACTCCTTCCCTAGTCACTCTAAGGGAAGGTTCATTAATAAGAGTGCTTAAATGTCCATAATTGAGGCTCTTATGAAAAAAAATTATGTTGGTCAGTGGATGATTATATGTTACATGGTGATTACTCACATTAAATATAATGTTTGAAATGATAGTTTCCTCGATGTTAGCCATGTGTCTAGATAGGTCACTCCTATCACTATGAAGGTTTGTGGGATCATGGGGAGCAACATATCTAGGCAATGATGAATATATGGAGGCTCTCTATTTTTCCATATCAGCACCTTGGGTTTCATTCAATCATCTCTCGAGTGGAAAATAATGTGGTGGTTTGGTCCTCTTTCTTCATTTCCATACATGGGACTTTTCACATCAACCCCACATCCTTTGATCTATTTATAATGTCAAGCATGGTATTTCTTCTCTTCCTCTACACTAAGAGTTACACCTACTTCTTTACTGATACATCCTAGATCATAAAATTAGGAGATCTATTGGTGCAGAAGCAATGGGACCTACTGAATACAATGGTGCAACTGGTAATGGTGATACATCAGTGTCCCTCCAAAACAATTGTGCATTGGAATTTGACACTAGGATGGAGGGTACTCTGGGCACCAGACACTCCACCAAAGTTAAATCCACTAGTGGTAAGCACAAAGCTCCAATTGTTGTTGAAAATGAAGGTTCTTATGACTCTTTATCATTTCAGGTTAAGCAAGAAACTACCCCCAAGAAGAGCCATCCTCTTGAGGGCACTTCCACCAAAGTTGCCTCCCCTTTTGGCCTCAAGGATTTCCTGTGGGTCTAATATTTTTGAAATAGGCCACCTCTAGGACCTTCACGACATTATGAAGGCCCTTGGGAGAGCAGCCAAGATGACATCTTCCCTGCTCTCCCAAGCAAAGACCCTCTTGGATGAGTATAAGGATAAACTTGAGATCATAGATGAATTTAAGAGCCTAGTGGGGGCTAACAGTTGTAATTCTATGGGCCATACAACAATTTAGTGTGCTTTTCCTATTGCCCCCTACATGGGTTTCCTCCTTTTTGGGTTTGTCTTCTATTTCCACCGCCCCTACGTGGGTATTTGGTGTTATGGTTCTATTACCCCTATGCGGGTATTATCTTTTGTTTATTGCATCTGTTGCTCCTGTGTGGGTATTTGGATATTTTACCTTTCTCCTCCATGGTATAGGAGATACCATCTCTATTTTGGTTCTTCAAGGTGTTTTACGGCCCCTACGTGGGCATTTGAGATGATCTCTACTTTTTGGAGAAGGCTTCCTTTTTTGGTCTTAAGGGGCCTACATCCTTTGAGTTCTAGGTGGTTTACTCTTTTTTTAGCCCATAATGTACAAGGTTATGGGACCATTTCAAAACCCCTATACCAATAAAAAAATTGTTAATAGGTATCCAAGATATGGAAATATTTTTTTTTAATTTACATGGTGGAATTGATAACTACCACAAATCCGAGTAGGTTGTCCGGATTTTATGGCCACCATAATATTCTATATTTTCTGCATTGGAAGTTGCCACACAGTTCTTCGCACAGCCCACCCCTATAACCACCATGCCACAATCATTTTAAATATTTTACGCCACTGAAAGAACCAGGAAAGGGATAAGTGTTCAGTCTAGTGAGGCCCAAGACCAAGATATGAAAATGTTACATCAATATAATTTTTTACTTATGAACCTTCATTATCTAGAGAAACCCAATCCAATAATTATTATTTTTAATTAGAAATAAGAGTATAAGGCTTCTACCAAGCATCAAGCTAAAATGTTTATAAAATATCCCTCATTAAGTGACCATCCACAATTATTTTTTAAAATTATTGTAAACCTTTTCTATTCAATAGTCTTCATCCAAGTTTTGCCTCTAATACCAAATGCATAAATCTACAATTTTAGAAGCTTGACCCTCAAATATTGTTTCTTGTTCAAACCTTATTACTTTTGCAAAGAGAAAACTTAAAATTTTCCTCCCATCCTTCCCAAAGAAAATCCCTTTAAATTTTGTCAAATATGGATGTTATACAGGAGCCATATATGTAGGGATAGACTCCAATATATAAATTGAAGATTTCCAATTGTCATTATTAGAAACTTATATTTCCAATAAAACAATCAAGATTTCATTCTATTCAAAATTAGGTCTTAAAGCCCTAAGTTCTTTTATCAAATAATGGAACAACTAGATCTGTTGATGGTATTTTCCTAAATTTTAAATCCTAAAATTTCTATAATAATCCATTATAAATAAAGCATAGTGTTAATAAAAAACTTCATGAATTTTGTTGTGTTTACTAATCCAAAAATCTTCTCATAGCTTGATAATATTGATTTAAATTGTATGTCCTAACTAATTCTAGAAATACCTAAAAGAAAAGTGTCATCAACAAATTGGATACGAGATTCAAAGGGACCCCTTTTTGCAACCTAAATACCATTGATTTTGAATTTGAGAAAGCACTTCATAAAATTTCAATAAGAATAATTTTGGGTATGTAGGATCTCAAATTTAGCCCACTTTTGTCTATGACATACTATTTTAGCTAGAACATATTAGTCAGGTTGCAAACCCTCTAACTAAATAATTGTAACATTATTTGATCCATCCATAAAGAAACATCTAACTAAACAAGTGTCACATAACCCTACCTTTACAAGCAAAAAATGGACAAAATAAATTATCCTACCAAAATAATTTTAACTTGGCCAAATCTAAAGTTTTGGTCATAAGGTAGTAGTTTGTGCATACCATTTTTGATCAAACACCTATGTGTGACATAATCCTATCTTCACATTTAATTTTTAAAATAAAATAATAACCATTTTCCAATGTGGATTCCTTAAACATACATTTAAAAATATTATTTTTATGGTATAACTACTTAACTAGTTAGATCTTGTAGTCTAGATATATTTTTTTAATAAGTTGTGTGGCTTCTATTGGGGGCCACTCACATTACAAAAAAAATATATTACATTTCTAACAAGTTAATTAAAGCATACCCAACTTTTCCTTTCTATCAAAGATATTCTCCATCTTCCTCAACCTACTAAGTTTCCATAATCAACTCCTTTTATATCATATGCCTTCCAAAATTTAAATTTTATCAAGATGAAATTGAATATGGGCACCAGTGGCCGGATCCCTATCTATCCTGGTCAGAATCCCTCCAAAACGAATTCAAGAAGACAACTTTTAGATGTAAATGGCTAAAATATTTACTACCTAGCTTCTATATCTATAAATATATTATCTATAACAACCTCACAATTTCTTAATACCTTTTTTTAGGGTTCTTATTCATTCCCCTAATATTCCAAAATATTATTTTCATTGTTATTTTTTTTTATTTGCAAGTTTAGCCCCACTTCTTGTTAGCACTTGTGATATTTGCTATTGTTTTCCCATATCAATAGCCCTCTAGGTTTCTTTTTCTCTTTGTTTTTGCTTATTGGGTCTTTCTCTCTTTTTTTCATTCCTAGAAATAAATTCATCTTCATCAATCTCTTCAATCTTCTCACATTTCTCATACTAAGACTTAACATCTTTAGGTTTGCCTTGTTCTAAAGGATCTAAAGTGAAAGGAATAACCTCAAAAGCATAATCTTCTTTATGTTTCCCTAGAAATCCTTAAGTACAAGGATACTCTTCTATAACAATTACCTTTTTTTATTAAATTAGTTTAGCAATTACCTTCTTATTTATCCCTAAAAAATTGTTATGGGTTTCCTCCATCCTCATTCCTTTATTATTCTACTCTTGAAACCTTAAAGTGCAAGGGATAACATCTTCATGCCTTTCACTTTTATTACTTGGAGAGGATTATATACTACTCAAGGAAAATGAAGATGATTTAATTAGAATAAACTTGACCTCTTTTGTCATCTTTGTTTTAGGATTTCTCTCCACATCTTATTTTACACCTTTAATTCCTTCTAAACTTTCCAAATGATACTACAAATAGGATTTCTTTACCTCTTCTTTTGGAGTGCAATATCCTTGATATGATCTAGCTTTTATTATTGTATGATTTCCTTGCTTTGTCTTGAATTTTATCTCATTTATAGAATTTTTTATCTCTTTCTTCATAGTTTTCACTTTGCAAACTCTTCCCATGTGTCCAATATCATAATAATTGTGGCAATGAAATATGATATTTTCATAATCTACTTGTTGATCCCATTCTATTGATTTAAATTTAATCTTAATAGATTATGGCAAAGATTTTGAAATATCCATAAAAATACATATTCGAGTATATATAGCATGCTTTCTCTCCTTAGTAGTTAGTCCTTCCTTGATGAATTCCCCTAGGGTCGAATATTCTTCAAAACATCCTTATTTATAAGTTGATATGAAATTCCAAAAATCCTAACCCATACTAGAAACTTCTTAATAGTTTCTATCTCAAAAAAAATTATTCCATGGTCCAAAAAGCCTAACCCATACTAGAAGCTTACTGAGAAGTCTCCAGTGTCCATTATCCACACAAAAAGTTTTCCACTTATTTTCTCATTAATGAGAAGTCTTATTGGTTGGCCTCTATCTCATGATCAACCAATTACTAACTCTTGTCTTTACTCTAAATTATGAATGATAGTCTTCTAGCTCACAACTATGGTTCTCTAAAGTGCAAGTTCAAGCTACTTTCATCGTATTCTAGAAAATATAACTTGAGTTATGCAAAGAACTCTATTAATATTTACTATATAAAACAATAGAGCATATTCATTTTTTTTATTTTAAATTAAATCATAAGGGAGTGGCCGGTTGGGAATGTGGGGGGGGAACAGAAAGCCCATCCCGGAGTTATGGGGAGCCCCCCCCAACCAACCCCTCCCCATCCGGCGTCCCGATAGGGGAGGTCCTTAAAGGATCTCTCCCTCGGGGGGGGGGGGGGGAGCCCTCCTTCTACTTTCTTCCCTCCACGAAGATTGTCAATAGTGTATCAAATTAAATCATAACCTTATTTCTAATCAATCAATACAATATCAACAAGGATGAACCCTTAATAAAATATTAAAGAACTAAGGCATTCATTTTCTTTTGCAACAAGAAATAAATCAAGTAAAATTCCTACATAGAGAAAACTAAAACTTGATATATTTATTCTTATGCAAATTATGATATGCATCTCCATGAAAAGGGGTATTTTTCCATGTTGCCTCCTCAATTAATCCAACAAATAACCCATCACATCATTTCCCCAAGGCATCCTTTTTCTTAGTGGTTAGTTTCTTTCTGCCACCATAAAGGAACTTGTTCCTGCAAAAGTGAAATCCATTAGCAGCATCTTATCCTTTCGCAAAATCCATAGAATTATAAACTAAACATAAAATAGTCTATTATTTAATTATGGATTTGTCTACATTTTCCACAACATACATGTCTTCATAGCAATAAACACATAGTCAAATATCTCATCCATAAGACAACTATGTAAAACATATGTTCAAGCAAAATAAAAAGTCTACCAAGGGATGGGTCATGACACTTCAAGTGATCTTATTGATAGATGACCTTGTCAATGGATGAAAGGGTCAAAGTTAACTTCATATGGTAATATATTATGATGAAAACTCTAGAAGGCTCTTATAGATGACAAGTCACATGATGATACAAATGTATTTAGATGACTCATTTCTTTAGATGATAAATTTTCTCTAAATGATAGCTCTTCTCCAAATGATAATAATTTTCTAAACAACAACTCTGGATGACAACTCATCTTCAAATGATATCTCTAGATGATAACTCTAGATGACAACTCTCTTTTAGATGGTAGATATTTTCTAGAAGACCCAATTTTATAATGGAATAATTATATGGTGATAATATCATTAGACATCAACTTTTTTAAATGATCATATTTCATGATGGCATAATCTTCATACAATAATTATCTTGTACAATTAATCTTGCTCCACTCTTATGCATATCCAACATAAAAAATGGTAGGAAAATACAAATAGGATGATTTATAAAATTATCTCTAGTGCAATGATCTAGATGTCAACAATAAATTAGAAATCCAAGTTCTCTTGCAGAACTAAAAAATATAAACATAAAAAATGTGTCTTCTCTTGTGTTCATATGATGATAATGATTCTCTTTACTCCTTAGCAATGCATTCCATTTAAATGTGCTCTTCTTTACAAATTCTATCAATCTTGTGAGCCTCTAGATCCTCTCAACTAGAATGCTTGGTAATGCTTTTCCTTTATTCAAAACCTTCATCCATGATGGAATTTCAACACCTCAATATGATATTCCTTTAAATATCACCTTGCAAAATTGATCTATTATTTCTCATGATCCAAGATAAATGATAGCTCTGATACCATATGTTGGACCAATAGGGTGTTGGATAGAGTTTTATTAATAAAAAATATGAATATATACAATGAAGGTGAGATAGTTAGTTTGGATAACAAATTATCAACCACCTATTTGGGTGCAAATCTTGAATATCTAACCCTAACTATATTACATGATATAATAAATTCCTAAGATTTTTGAGGAACAAAAAATCATATGTATACCAAATATTGGATACTTGTGAGCCACAATATTAGAGGATGTACATTGTGCCCCAAATTCTAGTCATCTCAATATGAGTAAAATTATAGCAAACTTGGAAAAGGAATTTTTTGATCTAGGTTAAATAAATACAACAATATTTGTTGCTAAATTCTTGATATGCAAATGATTCAAAGGTGAGTGTGTGCATCCAATAAGTATGTTGTATCCACACAATATACTAGAGTGGAAATAAAATATATTTAGCATGGATTTTATTCAAGGTTTGTCAATGTTAAATTATAAGCATGATGTTTTTTTTTGGTGGTTAAATTTAAAATGGGTTTTTATCAAGGGTCCTAAAACCTGATTACAGCAAGTCAAAAGACTATAAAATAAGGCCACAAGAAGGCCAAAGGAAAGGACAACAAAATCTAGAGGAAAGACAGAAGGAATTCCTTTCAGGATAGGCTTAAGGATAGCCTTTCAGGATAGGCTAAAGGATAGCCTTACAGGAAAAAATTTAATTTTTTTTATCAATTGTTTTTTTTTACATTGAAATCTGGGATAGGGCCACCCCACCCAGATCAACCAAAAAAAACATGTGCAAAAGGATGGATAAGAGGATCAGGGCCATCCCACACAAATAACATGTTCTAAGAAGATTTGAAAAAAGGTAAACCTGCCCAGAATGATTTGAATTAGGGCCATCCCGCCCACCACAAAAACTTAAAAATTAATTTCAAAAACAAGGCAATAAATGTAGAACATTCTTGCTTGAGGATGTCCATGGATGTAGGAAGGATGCAACAATAGGAATGCAAGGGAACAACATCCTGCATAGGCCTATAAGAGGAACAAAAAAGGGGACTCCATAGGCCATGAAATCTCGATGCAGCAAGGAACACTACTCAGAAGCCAAGGGAAACAAAGGAAACAACAGTGTAGAAATGTGAGCCATGGGAGAGAGGTGGGAAGATCCCAGGGAACCTCAACAAAGGAGACATGAAGCACGAGCTATAAAATTATAAGCATGATGTTATCTTAGTAGTGGTAGATCAATTGACTAAAATAGCTTACTTTGTACTTGACAATCTTAAATATAATATCCCTATTGTAGCAAAAAATATTGTTTAACACTACCCAGGTTGCTTAGGTACCACAAATGATAAAATATCCAATGGGATACAAAGATAACCTTTAAATTTTTGTAAACCTTAACTACTACTTTAGGAACTAAACTAAAAATCAATTCCTCATATCATCCTAAAGTGAATGGATAAACAAAGAGGGTAAATCAAAATTTAGAAGATTTACTTAGAATATACTACATGGATTAACAATACTAGTGGGAGGAATACATACACTTAGTAGTGTTTATATACAATAACTATTTTTAGGCTAGTTTGAATATGGTTCCCTTTGAAGCCTACTATGACAAAATATATTGTACACTCTTTAGATGGGATAATATTGAATATAGAATAGTAGTTGGACCAAATATGATGAAAGAGATGGAAGAGTGAGTAAATAAATAAGACATCAACTCAAAGAGGCTACAAATTATCAAAAGTGTCATGCTAATAAAAAGGAGATCCTATTCTTTCTCTTGGAGATTGAAGTCTTATTCCTATTTTTGGATCCCTATGTTTCTCCTTTGGATCCTCATCCTTGTTTCTCTTGGGGCCATATTTTTGAGGTCAATTTATGTTGTTAAAGGTTCAAGGACCCTCAAAACCCCTTTGTAAAAGGTTTTGAGATCCTTTCAAAACCCCTCTTCCACTTAATAAAAAAAATGAACACTTAAGTAGTTTACTATAGGAGATAAATTATTTCTTAAAGACAAACCATGGAAAAGCTTAATAAAGAATACTACTAAATTTTCTCCCAAGTATGTGGGAACATTTAAGGTGCTAGAAGTGGTAAATCTAGTTGTATATAAACTTGCCCTACCTCCTTGTCTCTCCTAGGTTCATAATGCATTTTATTTATCCTTGTTAAAAGCTTATAATGTAGATGCTTCATATATTTGAGATTGGCATTCCTTATAGGTCCAAGACCCAGGTATGATTCTAGTTGAACCCATCAAGATTTTATAAATATACAAGTTACAATTGAGAAATAGGAAAGTATCATAGTGTAAAATTCAATGGAACTAGTACTCTAAGGATAGTGCAACTTCAAAAAATACTAAAAAATTTCAAAGAAAAATCTCATTTGTTGAAAAAATACTTACGGGTGAATGTAAAATTATGAGTCCTATTTTTGGGGGCCTTTATGCTAGTGAAACTTGTTTATATCAATTTAAACATTTTTTTACCATGACATGCACTTAAATTTGATAAATACAATAACAAATTAATTGAAATATTATTAGTTTAGATTGCTTTTATAATTTTAAATGTAATAATTTTTAACATCTTAAAAATGCATAATTTTAAATGGACTAGAACATTAAAATGCATTTCAAAATAGTGAGTGGAAGTCCCATGAGGGATACTATAGTGGTATGTATTTGGATTTTCATTCAAGAGATCCAAGTTCAAACCTTGATATAAGGGGATTGGGACCCCTTACAAAACCCATGTTATTAACTTAAAAATTTTAGCCAATGGGTCCTTGGTTCAATGATTGGGATAAATAGTTGATGTAGCCCACACCAAGGTTTAAATCTCAATAGATGAAGAGGGTAAAGAGGCACTAAGAAATAGGAACAGTGTAGGTTTTATGAAATGGGAAGAGAAACAAGCAAACAAGAAATTTTCTTGATAGGACCAAAGAAATTATAGGAAGCAAGGGAAGTTTAGGAAAAGGTTCCAGTGGAAGAACGAGAACAACAACAAGGGTAACAACATATCATTATAGGTATTGAATAATTCTCCACTTGCAAAAAGAGTAGAAGAGGTACATAAGAAAAAATAACATCCCAGACTAAAAGAATAATGTTTTCTTTATAGAGGACCCCATTATGCTACTAATTGTCCACAAATAACATAAATGAGTTCTAAAGGAAATAAACCAATGTTCAAAGAAATTGTACCTAAGGATAATACACACAAGATTTATGCAGCTAAAGGAAACCAGAATCTTGATGGTCAATCCATACCACTAATGATTAAAGGTAAGATTTTTGGTAGGAATGTAAAAATCTTGATTGATAGTGATGCTATCGATAGTTTTATTTCCACTAGTTTAGCTAAAGTTATTTTAGAAAGACCAAGAATATTGGCTCATGGGTGGAAGATTGAGTATGGTTCTACATAACCTACTTCATTAATCAATGTTACCCTATGGCATAAATCACCTTACCTAGTGGAATAAAAGTAGGATGTTTGTATGTAGCGCCTCTACATGCTTTTGACATAATCCTAGGAATGGATTGGTTACAAGTGCATAAGGCAATACTCAAATTTTAGGATAGATGGATTGAGTACACAAAATATAGGGGTGTTGTGCAAAGGGTGTATAGCCTACAAGGGGCTTTTCAACCTCAAATCTTGTCGGTAATGCAACTCAAGAAGGCCATAAAGAAAGGAGGAATGGTCTATATAGTTAAGATAAATTAAATTGATGAAGAGAAGGAAGAAGAGGTGTTTTATAAACATCCAATTCTTCAAGAATTTTGGGATATCTTTCCATAGGATTTACCTAGATTACCCCCTAAACAAGAATTTGACTTTTCTATTGAGCTTCAACCTAGAACATAACCCATTCATAGAGCTCCTTATAGAATGAATCTCATAGAAATGCAAGAGTTGAAGGTGCAATTGCAAGGGTTAATGGAGAAAGGATTGATCAAACCAAGTGTATCACCTTGGGGAGCACCAATACTATTTGTAAAGAAGAAGGATGGTTCCTTGAGATTATGCATAGATTATAGAATGTTGAACAAGGAAACTTTCAAGAAATGATATCCTCTACCAAGAATCGAAGATCTCTTCGATCAACTCAAGGATGCCATAGTCTTTTCAAAGATTGATTTGAAATCAAGATATCACCAATTGAGAATCCGTGAGGAGGATACTCATAAGACAACCTTTAAAACTCATTATGGATATTATGAGTTTGTTGTCTTGTCTTTTGGTCTAACAAATTCTCCAACAACATTTATGAATTTGATGAATAACATCTTCAATAAGTACTTGGATAGATTTTGTTTAGTATTTTTGGATGATATTTTGATATATTCTAGAAACAAGGTAGAGCACGATGAACACCTTAGGGTTGTGTTGGAGCTATTAAGGAAAAATTAGTTGTATGGGAATTTATCCAAATGTGAATTTTATGTGTCAAAAGTGCAATATTTGGGACACATTATTTCGATTGAAGGGATCGTAGTGGATCCTAGAAAAATAGAAGCCATTTTGAATTGGTTGCCACCTACAAATGTGATAGAAATTTGAAGTTTCATGGGCTTAACTGGATAATATAGATGATATGTGAGGGATTATGCCAAGATTACCTCACCAATAACTAACCTTTAGATAAAAGGAAAAGAATTTAAGTGGACAGATAAGTGTGAGAAAACCTTTGTTTTGCTTAAGCAAAAGCTTACCACACCTCCTATACTAAAGGTACCTAATCTGCAAGGAATTTTCTTTATTTGTAATGATGCATCATTAGAAGGTTTGGGAGGAGTGCTCTCTTAGGAAGAAGTAGTGGTAGCCTATGGATCTAGGAAACTATAATACATGAGGTTAACTATGCAACCCATAACTTAGAGTTGGTAGTTGTAGTGTTTGCTCTTAAGAGTTGGTGATATTATTTGGTTGGGAGACCATTTGAGCTAAGGATAGACCATTAGAGTCTGCAATATATATTCACTCAACCTTTACTCAATGTTAGGCAGAGAAGGTGGATGCAATTCCTCATGGAATATGATTTTGGCATTGAGTATATAAAAGGAAAAGAGAATAAAGTTGCTAATGCGTTGAGTAGGAGGAGACATATAACAATTTTATCTCGTATCCATGTCGACTTGATGGAAAAAGTTAAGGAAATGCAAAAATAGGATACATACTACAACCAAATTCAAAAAAGGATGGAAAGGGAACCTAATGGAAATAAGGATTTTGGCATAAAGTATGGTTTCCTATATTTTAATAATAGGGGTAGTAATCCCTAAGATAGGAAATTTGAGAAAGATGATAATGAGCGAAGCACACAGATCTCCATATTTTACTCATCCAAGAGGAGCAAAGATGAGGGAGAATATGAAAAAGATATATTTTTGGCCAGGAATGAAGAGAGACATAACTGAGTTTATCGCTCAATTTCTCGAGTGCCAAAAGGTAAAAGCAGAACAAAGATATCCTACTGGATTTTTGTATCCGCATGATGTGCCTATGCAAAAATGACAAGTGATTTTGATGGATTTCATTGTAGGGCTACCTAAAAATAGGTTTCATCATGATGCAATCCTAGTAGTGGTCGATAGATTGATCAAGGTTGTGCATTTTATACCCGAGAATATCAAGGATGATATTGTAGTTGTGGCTAATAAATTTTCCAAAGAAATATTTTGACTTCATGGTTTTCTAAAGGTAATTATATCATATAGAGACCCAAAATTTACATCAAATTTTTGGCAATCCTTGCATCGTGCCATTGAAACTTGATTAAACATTAGTTCTTCTTACCATCCAGAGACTGATGGGTAAACTAAAAGAGTGAATCAAGTGTTGGAAGATATGATTCGCATATATTGTATGGATCAAAAATTTTTTTGGGAGGATTACTTGCATTTGGTAGAATTTGCCTACAATAATGGATACCATTCAACCATAGGTATGGCTTTGTTTGAAGATTTGTATGGTAGAAAGTGCAAGACACCATTGACATGGGATAATCCAGAATATGAGATTATGCTTGGACCAGATATGGTCAAAGAAATGGAGCAATAGTTGAAGATGATCTAAGAAAGGTTGAAGGAAGTTACGAATCGATAGAAAATTTATGATGATCTTAAGAGATCACCATGAGAGTTTTCTATGGGTGAAAAAGTGTTTCTGAGGGTGAAGCCAAGGAAGAGTGCAATCAAACCCACAAAACTAGATCCTCACTTTGTTGAACCCTTTGAAATCATAGAAAATATTAGCCCTGTGGCATATCAACTTACCTTACCACCCAATTTATCCAAGATTCACAACACCTTTCATATTTATTTGCTTAAAATATATATTTCTAACCCAGAGCATGTATGGGATTTTTCTAATTTGCATATGGTGAACCCAAAGGCTATAGAGGTTCAACTAGTAAAAATCCTTGATTTTTGATCTAAATCAATAAGGAAAGGAACTTTGAAGTAGTGCAAGGTCCAGTGGGACCATTATTCTAAAAGAAATGCTACTTGAGAAAAAGTAGTGGACATGCAAAAATATTTTCCATTTATGTTTGAAAATTCTAAATAGATTGTATTTGATATTTAAAATTTAAAACACAAAGGACTATGTTAAGCCTAAGGGGGATGATGTCATGACCCATCCCTTGGCAGACTTTTTATTTTGCTTGAACATATATTTTGGATAGTTGTCTTATAGATGAGATATTTGACTATGTTTTTATTGCTATAAAGACATGTATGTTGTGGAAAATGTAGACAAATACATAATGAAATAATAGACTATTTCATGTTTAGTTTATAACTTTATGGATTTTGTGAAAGGATAAGATGCTGCTAATGGATTTCACTTTTGCAGGAACATGTTCTTTTATGGTGGTAGAAAGAAACTAACCACCAAGAAAAAGGATGCCTTGATGAAATGATGTGATGGATTATTTGTTAGATTAATTGAGGAGGCAACATGGAAAAATACCCCTTTTCATAGAGATGCATATCATAATTTGCATAAGAATAAATATATCAAGTTTTAGTTTTCTCTATGTAGGAATTTTACTTGATTTGATTTATTGCTACAAAAGAAAATAAATGCTTTAGTTATTTAATATTTTATTAAGGGTTCATCCTTTTTTATATTGTATTGATTGATTAGAAATAAGGTTATGATTTAATTTAAAATGAAAAGAATGAATATGCTCTATTGTTTTATATAGTAAATATTAATAGAGTGCTTTGCATAACTCAAGTTATATTTTCTAGAATCCGATGAAAGTAGCTTGAACTTACACTTTAGAGAACCATAGTTGTGAGCTAGAAGACTATCGTTCATAATTTAGAGTAAATACAAGAAGTAGTCATTGGTCGATCATGAGATAGAGGCCAACCAATAAGACTTCTCATTAATGAGAAAACAAGTGGAAAAATTATTATGTGGAGAACAAACATCGAAGACTTTGTGTGGCTTCTTGGAATTATGGGTTAGGCTTCTGGACAAAATGTTGAAGGGCGACTTCTTCATCAGGAGAGAACAAGAAAGGTATGGGCACAGAATCGTTCCTAGTGAGTGATTGTTGAATGCCATGAATGCTAAGTTGGAGTGAAAAGGATTGTTTGATAAGAATTATTGAGTTTGATTGTCGAAGGTTTTTCTGAGTGAGAGTTGATAATAAAAACCTTGCTTGATAAGCATTGTTGAAAATATTGAGTAAAGCTTTCATATGCTTGAGCTAAGGTTTATGCAAAGAACATGAGTATCATTGTTATGTGAAGTTGTGAACTATATTGAACTAGGGTTTGTGAAAGATCATGAGTATCATTGTTATATGAGATTGTTTGATAAGCATTGTTGGAAATAATTAAGTGAGTGTTCATATGCTTAGACTAGGATTTGTGAGCATAGATTAGCTCATTGAGTGATTTATTGAGTGGAGTTGGTTGAGCCTAGTCAATTAGATGTGTCGAAGTGATAGTTCAAGTTCTGTGAAATAAATTGTTCCATATTCTAAATTGATTTAAGAGAGATATTGAAAGTATTTGAGCATTGTTGTGAGTGTGAAGCATATTGAGTCTCTAACAATTCTCTATATGTTTATGTGATAAAAAAAAAAGAGTGAAAGTGATTGAGTAAGAAGCATATTGAGTCTCTAACAATTATCTATATTTTTTAGTGAGACTAGACAAGTTCTAGTGAGGACTTATTGAGCAAATTTGAGGTAAGTCTTAGAGAAGACTTGTGGACATATTTGTGTGAGATTTTGTATAAGCTTACACTGGAGCCTTGTGTGGTCGATGATTATGGTATAAATGAAATTGATTGTAATTTGGTCACTTGCCTTGTGACATCATCAAGCTAGATGGTGAAATCTATATTGTAAATACCTTAAATAGAGATTGAAGTGAAGTTATTTCCATATCTTGTATCACTGCACTGGTTGGTTGAGTCTGCTGGTAGTTTATGAAGAGGGATATTTATATCCACCAGAACTCCCATGCGCTAGTATTACGAAAGAGCTAATCCTTTTTTGGTTTATGATAATGGAAATCTTAGCTTACAAGTAAGTGTATTCTGGCCAATGTTGGGTGTCGGGTGATAGTCATCCATGAGTTATGGATATTATTGACCAAACTTATGGTTGGAATTAATGATTAATGGTGTTGTGTGTTGGTTTGCTTCAATGAGTAGTTAACCATATTATTGTAAAAAGGAATATATAAATTCCTAAAGAATAAATGACAATTCTTGGAATAGTAGATTTTAAGAAAAAAATTATTAAGATAAATAGATTTTATTAGGGGAGTTCTCTAGAGGGTATTCAATGACTAGATACCACCATGAGTTAAATATGAGCTCAAAATTCAGACTATATCTCCAAAATATGTGAGCTATAGTCAACACCCATCGTTCTAAGTGCACTCACACATAGGGACTTGTGTGAGGAGTAGATATTAGTATATTTCTTTCGATTGACTGAAAGAAAGGTTAAGCTAACTCATCTATCCAATGAGACTAATAGCTAAAAAAGGGGTGTGACACCTAGTACTCCTACATGAAAGAAAATGTGAAGGAGTAGGGATAGGTGTAATGTGTATGGGATCCTTGTCTTTAAATAATTAGATACATGGATCAAAGAATATATATATAAATACATGAATAGAAAATGTTATCCTTGTCTTTTATTTTTATTTTTTATTTTTCCATAATGTATATATGTCACTTCTAATTTTTATTATCTACATGTGCAACCATAACAACAAATATTTTCTTCCTATAGGAAACCAAACATGAAGGTATTTATCTCAACTTTTATATGTGGTTAGTCTCATCAGAATATGTAGAAGTAATAGTTTTCAACCTAATGTCTATATCCTTGATTACCCATCTATCAAGATAAAACTCTACCTTCTTATTTATATGAGTAATGTGATAAATAGAAAAAGGTTAGGACCAACACTACAAACTTGAAGTAGCTCATCAAAAGATAAAGATACAATGTTGATGTCTACACACCTTGCAAGCTATAATAAAGAATAATCTTCAATCATAACATGTTCCCCTGTATGTGCTTTGTTATAGACTTTAGGAGATGTTTGTGCTTTGTCATGTGCCTAGTTACCCCTAAATTTGTAAGCTAATCATTTGAATAAGTGGATGTCCAATATGTAGAATGAATTTCTAAATAATCTGATAAGGTTTCTCTATCAAAGTTATCCTCACCTTGTGCATATAAGAGTGAAACATCAACACCTTATTTCTTGTTGCTTTCTCAATTTTCTTGATTTGAATACATTAAAATTTTGTCTTGTGCCCTTTTGTTTTGCAAAACTCACAAGTAGAATTTTTGATAGACTTCTTGGGCTACTTCTCATTCTATTATGGTTTCTTGTCATTCTAAACTTTGGTAATAGCTTCCTTTGGATGAGCTTGATTAATAATAGAATTTCCATTATGGCATTTCTTATAGTATGATGGTGTAAAAAAGTACTTAGAACCTCATCATTAGGTGATGTAGGAGAATCTAGAAAGTACATACAAAACATCTCAAAGATAATAGTAACTATATCATATGTTTTAAAAAATATTTTTAAGTAGTTTGGTGTTCCTTTTCATATCCATGTGTTGTTGTGTGAGTGGTTGATGGGTGCCAAGCATACCTTGACTATGTAACATATCAACAAGTCATAAGATGCCATTTATCATGATCTAATTTTATAGCTAATCTAAAAACCATATTGTACCACTTGTCACATTCTAATTCACTCTAAGTCTTATGTATTACCAAGTTTGTTGTTGACTATGTAAGCTACTTGTAAAGTTTGATGAGTTGGTAAAATGTGATTAGCCTAACATATAATTATACGTGACTAGTGGTTATGGCCTACCACATAGGTTTTATGATCTACCATGTTAGAGCAATCATAGCATGCTATATTAGCACTTGCATTAGCCCCTACATCATCTACCATGTGTTGCATTAGGATTCATGTTGCATCATCAACTGAGTGAATGCCTCCACTAGCTAGCATGTGCTATGCCACATCACTTTTATGGATTGTTATTTGTTGCCTTAAGATTCATGCATTATCCATCAAGTCAGCTATATGGACTACCATATTAGCAACTACATATTACCTCAAGATTTGTGTACCTATTGCCAAGTCACCTATATAGTTTGTCATATCATCTATATGGACTACCATGTATCATCTTAGAATTCATGCATTAGTGACCATGTTAGTTGTATGGACTTCCATGTCAGTTACACAAACTATCATATCAATTATATAGACTACCATATGTTATTTGTACAACTCTTCCACAACACTATAACTATCCAAAAGGGTGATTTCATCTAATACAACATCACCACAAGGTTTCATGTTATCATAATATTCCACATCATCACAAGTTTCCATGTCATCACAAGTTGCCACATCATGCATGTTGACACCATCAATGTATTTTAAAGGAATTGACATGGGAGGGAATCAAACTTGATACCTCCCATGGTCCAATGGCTTAGAGGGATTTGGCAATCCAACCCTCTAAGTACAACACTTGGGAGGGAAAGGGTTGTAGCTAAAATTTAAAAAATAAACTTGTAAAATTCCCTCCTTTAATGTCCTATGCTAATGTGGGCATGCACTTGTGTGCCTCAAGTTTATCACCATTCTAGGAAATATTCCTCTTTTAAAATTTAAAGTTTAAATTTTAGATCGAAATGACTATTTTTTAGATGCAAAATTGGAGTACCTAGAGGTAAAATGAGTGAAAGTGTTAAATAAGGATGCCCTAAAATCTAATAAAGAATCCAAAAATAATAATAGTTTATTTATATCTATTGTGGCCATTGCACAACTAGCCCCAAATTTGGGGACCCACCTTAAAATTTTGAATCTTTTGGGTTTTTGTATGCTTTGAGTGCTTATTTTGATAGGTTCCAAGGTTCTTGGTTGGGTAGTGTCATTTTGTCTCCTTTTGCAGTGTTGAATGTGGGTAGTTTCTTTGTTAATGTTCCATTTTGGTTAAGTGGTATGCTTGAGTATTTTTGTTAATTTTGAGGTTTTTCCAATCATTTGGAGTTAAATCAAATTTTAAATAAAACTAAAATAAATATGTGTGTGTGTGTGTGTGTGTGTGTGTGTGTGTAATAAAAGAATAAAAAGGATAAAAGGTAATTAGTTTCGGTTTTCGTATGAGGGTAATTATCCGCATATTTAAATATAATATAAAAATAATAAATAATAAAATAATAAAATAAAAAGTAAAAAAAGAAAATATATATATATATATATGAAAATAAATAATTCCTTAGTTTTCAAGATATTGTAATAACGCTTTTCATTTTGGTTGGGTATTTGTTTATATTTTGAATTGAGAATTTTATTCAAGTTAGTCTCTGAACTGAGGCCTCACTTTGATGTTTGCAAGTTTATTAAAACATGGCAGTGACACAGACCATTACGAATCTGAATATAGATGGGCCCATGTGGCGGTGACCACTTGGACTCCCAAACATAGACCTAGAGGTAGACTATGCTTGGACCATGACACATGGATTGAAGAATCTATAGACAACTATGACATAGATGTAGACATGGTCCTAGGATGTGGTCAAGCTTCATAGCCATGTAAGATAGCACAACTCACAAGGTGGATGGGTTCGTTGCTGACATAGATGTCACTGACCAAGATGTGGACCAAGGTCTACATGGATGAACAATCGAGGGTGTAACCTAAACGACATGGATGGTAACATTGATTACTAGAACATAGTGGACCACGATGATGATGGACTATTCGAGAACTGCTTGTAAGATACGATGGGCAGTGTGGTGAGATATTACTGACAAAGTGGGTGGATAGATAGAAGATCGTTGATCGATGTGGCAGATATTGTGACATATTCTATTGTAGCAGCACTCATGGATGTGGATTACCTGATGGTGAGAATGTTGCATGCCTAGCCCGAATTTGGATGAGTGTCATGGATTGTTAGTCTTACAATGACATTGATATGGGGGGGTGAATCAGTGTAGCTCTATAAACTTAAATTTATAGCTCTTAATACCGTAACAATTAAAACTTATTACTAGATACAACAAGTATAACAAAAGAACATCACACAACACAATATTTAACGAGGTTCACCAATGTGGCTACTCCTCAAAAATTGATTGCTTGGACTACCATCCAAATCTAGCCTTTGCAAAGCACCAACTTTACAATCAATTTACCGACACCCACTGGAAGGAGCACCAACCCCTGATTTATTTGCACTAACAGAAAGGAGCACCAACCCCTGATTTACGAGAACCAATGGGAAGGAGCACCAACCCTTGATTTATCACCCAACTAGAAGGAGCACCAACCCCTGATTTATGCACCAATAGAAGGAGCACCAACCCCTATTTACACCCAACGGAAGGAGCACCAACCCCGATGCCAAGCTGCAACTTGGACTTCAATTTGAATCTATAAGTTTGATAGTAAGATACCTTTGCTTTTGCAAGACCCTAACTGGTCTTCTTCACCTTTGCGTTCTCTGCGCACTCTGCTCTCTCTGCAATCACTTCGCACACTCTACTTCGTTACAGTCGAACTTCACGATTGTCTTCTCCCTTTTGTGCACTCTGCTCTCTTTGCGAATTTTGCACTTAGCATGATTTGACATGACTTGCTCTCTGCGCACAATGACCGTATTTCACACACTTCGACCATATTATCAATTCTCCAAACAACCCTCCTTTTATAACAATATTTTTATGATGAAAACCCTAATCTTAGTCGATGTAAATCCTAATCTTAGTCGGCTTTCATAACAACTGTAAACCCTAATTTTAGTCGGCTCATTGGTCTTTGTCGGCTTCAACTAAAGAAGATGTTTGTTTATCCATCGCTTGATGATTTCATTGATGACCATATATAGACTTTTGATCACTCTTCGTATTTTATATGAAATCACTCTTAATCCCTATAAATGTCGTAGTGATGTCGGTCCATTCATACTTCTCATTTTAGTCGGGTTCTCCTTCTTGACTTGATTTATGACCTATCTGAAATCGTGACATTTTCCTCTTAGCTTCTTTTGTTTTTGCCTAAAATACATGTCCGATATGTGACACTTTCCCTCCGTACTTTATCTATTCTTTTGTCATGATATCGTGATATTTTGCCTCTAGACTTCGTCTTTTCTTTTGTCAGATATCGACATTCTTCTAGACTTGCTTTGCTTTTGTCGCGATATCGTGACTTCTTCTAGCTTCTTTCTTTTCTCCCTTAGTCTTCTCTCTTTGTCATGAAATCGTGACTCTTCTACTTTCTTCTTTGCTTTTGTATGAAATCCTGCGTCTTCTCTTTCTGAAATCTGACTTCTTCTTTACTTCTTTGCTTTTGTGAAATTGACATCTTCTTCTGCTTTTTGAAATCTGAATTTTCTCCTTCCTCTCTTTCTTTTGTCGTGAAAATGCGACATGTCGGATATTGTGAGACTTTTCAAACTTACTTTCTCTCTCCTATTTTAGTCAGAAAATGCGACATGTCACGATATCGTGAAACTTTTAAACTTACTTTCTCTCTCTATTTTAAATCACATGTCATGAAATCGTGACACTTTTCTTACTTGTTCTCTTTCTTCGAACTTGTCTGAAATCGTGAAACTTTTTCTGCTTTCTCTTTCTCTTCCAACATGTCGAAATCATGACAGTTTTTCACTTACCTTTTTCTCTTCCAACATGTCGCAAATCAGAAGTTTTTTTCTTTTTCTCTCTCTTCCAACATGTCATGAAATCGTGACAGTTTTTCCTGCTTTTTCTCTCTTCCAACATGTCATGAAATCGTGACAGTTTTTCCTTTTTCTCTCTCTTCCAATATGTCAGAAATCACGAGTTTTCCTTTTTCTCTCTCTTCCAACATGTCACAAAATCATGACAGTTTTCTTGCCTGCTGTATATGTCGTGATATCGCGACACTTTTCTTACTTGTCTTTTTCTTTGATCTTTTGCATATGGGCCACTTCGGTCTTCTTGGAAAATCATTGTACATACTCTGAATAACCTTTGAACTCCTGTCTTCTGCATCTGAATAGCTTTTGAACTTCCTGTCCATTGCATCAATAGATCTATCTGATTGTGTTGACAACAATGAAAATATTGTTGCTGCACCTTGCTCAACAATCTCCCCCTTTGGAATTGTTGGCAACACATGTGCAATTTCTTGTAACTCTTCTCCCCCTTTGACAATAATACCAAAGGGCTACTTCAGACTCCCCACGAGTCCATGCACAACATTCTTAGGCAAAATTTATTACACTTAGCAAAAATCATGAACATGAGCAAAAAGATAATCAAATACTTAAATGCTCCCCCCGAGAATGTGATCCCTATAGCTAGTCAATTCTTGGGAAGTGTGACCACTCCCAATTTATTGCGAAGGTACTCAAAAACTTCCTTGGGCAATGGTTTTGTGAAGATATCTGCTACTTGCTCTGTAGTTGGAACAAAATCCAACTTAACCTCACCTTTCACAACTTTCTCCTTCAAAAAGTGATACCTGATAGCAATGTGTTTTGTGTGTGAATGCATAACTGGATTCTTGGAGATGTTAATGGCATTGGTGTTATCACACTTAACTGATATTGGCTCATTGAAGCTAATACCAAGATCTTTTAGGGTTTGTTTCATCCACAATACCTGTGTACAACATGTTGTCGTTGCAATATATTTTGCCTCTATTGTCGATAAAGAAACTGACTCTTGTTTCTTACTGTGCCATGTGACCAATCTATCTCCAAGATAGAATGCACCTCCATTGGTACTCTTTCTGTCATCTACACATCTTGCCCAATCTGCATCTGAATACAAAATAAGGGTGAAGTCTTTACCTTTCGGATACCATAACCCATACTCCATAGTACCCTTGAGGTACCGAAGAATCCTCTTCATTGCTGTCACATGAGTCTCCTTGGGATTAGCCTAAAATCATGCTACCATGCATACTTCCTATAAAATATCTGGTCTGGTAGCTATCAGGTATAGTAAGCTCCCAATCATAGATCTGTACATGGTTTGATCAACAGGTGGAGATTTGTCATCCTTGCTCAACTTGCAACTTGTCGTCATGGGAGTGCTAACTGGCTTACAATCCTCCATTGTGAACTTTTTAACATCTCTTTCACATATTTAACTTGAGAAATAAATATGCCCTTCTTATTTTGATTAACTTGCAACCTGAGGAAATACGAAAGTTCACCAATCATTGACATTTCAAATTCTTTCTACATCTTATTTGCTAAATCTTTACATGACTCATCTTTGTTTCTACCAAATATGATATCATCTACGTATACAACAAGAACAATAAGATGCCCATTTTTTGTTTTGACATACAAATTACTATCCACCATACCTTTCTTAAACCCTTGTTGAGTGATATAGTTGTCTAGCCTTGCATACCATGCTCAGGGTTCCTGTTTTAAGCCATATAATGCTTTCTTCAACTTTCAAACCAAGTTGGGATCATCACCAAGTTGGAAACCATCTGGTTGCTCAATATAAACCTCTTCTTCAAGTTTCCCATTCAAAAACGTTGATTTCACATCCATTTGATAAACTTTGAAATTCTTGTAGACTGCTAAAGCTAGAAACATTCTAATTGCCTCTAGTCTAGCTACTGGTGCAAAAGTTTCCTCAAATTCAATCCCTTCAACTTGTGCATAACCCTTACATACCAATCTTGCTTTATTTCTGACTACCTGTCCGTCTTCATTCAATTTGTTTCAAAAAATCCATTTAGTCCCGATTATATTTTTATTTGCAGGTCTAGGTACTAACTCCCAAGTTTCATTTTTCTTGATCTGATCTAATTCTTCATTTATTGCCTTCATCCAACTTTCATCTTTGCTTGCGTCAACAACATTTTTGGGCTCAATGTTGGATAATAGAGAGTAGTTACTTACTACTCTTCTTCTTGTCTGAACACCAACTTTGGGGTCTCCAATTATTTGCTCTCTAGGATGATTTTTCTGCCAGCTGTTTGTTTTGAATTTCTTATTTTCTTCCACTTTTGAATCACAACTTAAATCATCTGAGTCAATTTTTTGTATCTTTTTCGTTTCGTTTTCCTCATCTCCTTCAATAACCTCTTCATAAATTGGGTAGTTCTTTTCATAGCTAATTACTCGTTCTCTACCTTCATCAAATTTAACATCGACACTGTCCACAATTTTCTTTAGCCTCTTGTTGTAGCATTTGTAAGCTTTGCTTTTTGATGAATAACCAACAAAAATACCTTCATCTTCTCTATCTTCAAACTTACCAAGATTATCTTCAGTTCTTTTGATGTAGCACTTGTTGCCAAAAACTTTGAGGTATTTTGTTGTTGCCCTTTTACTGAACCACAACTCATAAGGAGTTTTGCTTTCATGTGTTCTCAGCATGTACCTATTTTGGATATACACCGTAGTATGGATTGCTTCTTTCCAAAATTTTTCTGCTACTCTACTTTCATCCAACATAGTCCGTGCCATTTCCTACATTGTCCTATTCTTTCTTTCTACCACTCCATTCTACTGAGGTGTCCTGGCTGCTGAAAATTGTCTCCTAATACTGTATTTTTCATAGTACTCTATAAACTCCTCTGAAATGAATTCTCCTCCTCTATCTGATCTTAAACATTTGATCCTCTTTCCTGTTTCATTCTCAACTTGGTTTTTGAAAGTCTTGAACATTTCAAAAGCTTTTGATTTATGCTTCAAGAAAAGTATCCATGTCATTCTGGAATAGTCATCAATGCACAACATAAAATATTTGTCACCATTTATGCTTTGTGTTCTCATGGGTCCACATAAATCAGTGTGTATTAGTTCCAAAGGTTTGCTTGTGTAGTACTCTTTTGTTTTGAATGTGACTCTAGTTTGCTTCCCCTTTTGGCATGAAGCACAAATGTTGTTTGTAGGTTTGTTGATGGTGGGAATATCTCTCATTGCCCTTTTTGAGTTGATTTTTACTAGATTATCAAAACTGATATGACCGAGTCTCTTGTGCCACAACCAATTTTCTTCTTCCTGTCCAATAAAACAAGCTCCTTCTAAAGTCTCTGAGAGCGTGTACAGGTTTCTAGATGTCCTTGATCCGAGTTGCTATCAATTTTCCACTATTTGTTTTTTGACTTCACAACCCTACTTCTTAAAAACTACTTCATGACCTTTATCACAAATCTGACTTACGCTCAACAAGTTATGTTTCAAACCATCCACAAACAATACTTCTTACTTAATTTTTTGTCACTAATTTTAACTGAACCTTTGCCAACTATCTTAGCTCCATCATTATTTCCAAACTTTACTGAACCACCTTCATATTTCTGTAACTTCTCAAATTTTTGTTTGTCACTGTCATATGACTGGAGCATCCACTATCAAGTATCCATGGTACATATTTATTCTGTGCTTTAAATGTTGTTTGTACGATTAAGGATTCCTTTTCTTCCTTAAGTCACTCTTTTCTTTCCACTCCGTTTTGATAGTAGTTTTGGGCTCTTGTTTTGCCTTTCCCTTATCAATAGCTTGTGCATGTTTTTTGGGAAGTTTTCTATTTTGTCTCATCCTATTTGGTTGAAATTTTCTTCCTTGAAATTGATTTGATGCAAATGTACTTCTATAGTTTCTTGCAATGTGCCCAAAATTATGATAGTTATAACATTCTACTTGTATAATTCATCGAAGGAGAAAAAGCATTTCTCTTGGTGAAATTCCTTGGTCTTACATTATATTTGCGTCTGATATTTTATTTCCATAGCCATTGCATTTAAAATAGAAACCAGAAAAGGGATAATTGAACCTGGGTGATGGTCTTTGCCATGTTGTCGTAGGAGCCATAGGTCTTCTTCTTCTTTGATGTGTGACATTGGTGAATCCATCATTGTCAATTCTCCTTTCGTGCTGGCATTATTGCTTTCTTTTGCATGAGACATTTTTCCTTGATCAACTTGTTTCTTATCTTCATTCTTTATGGATTCTACATTTCTGGCCTTTGATCCATTTGATGATTCTCCTTCGATGAAACCCAAACCAAATTTGATGCCTGTAGTCCTTTGGTTATTTATGATCTTATCCAACTTCATAGAACTTTCTTCACGTTTGTGATAACAACTAATTTTATGATTCATCTCTTCTATCTGCATCCTTAAACCAACAGTCTCTTCTTCTAGCTTGTTGCAATAATCTATTTTCATGGTTATTGCACTTGAGATCTTCAGATATTTTCTTGGATTCTTCTATTTGTACTTTCAAATGGTTATGATTTCATTTGCATCCTCAAGCTTTCTTGAAATTTTCTTATTCTTTTTCTTTCTATCTTCAATTCATCAGTGTGCAATTAGTTCCTCTTCTAAATTTACTTGCATCAATTTTTCTTCATCACATTCCTTTCTTTTTCTATTTTTCTTCTTTGAGTGCCATGAAAAGAGCTTCAACTACCATTGTGTTCTTCCAAGATCACCCTAGCCAGTTAAGCTTGTACGAGAACTTAGCTCTGATACCAATTGTTAGTCTTACAATGACACTTAGAGGGGGTGAATCAGTGTAGCTCTTTAAACTTAAATTTATAGCTCTTAATACATAGCAATTAAAACTTATTACTAGATACAACAAGTATAACAAAAGAGCATCACACAACACAAGATTTAACGAGGTTCACCAATGTGGCTACTCCTCAAAATTGACTGCTTGGACTACCATCCAAATCTAGCCTTTGCAAAGCACCAACTTACAATCAATTTACACACCCACTAGAAGGAGCACCAACCCCTGATTTATCTGCACTAATAGAAAGGAGCACCAACCCCTGATTTATACACCAACTGGAAGGAGCACCAACCCTTGATTTATCTGCACCAACAAAAAGGAGCACCAACCCAACAAAAAAGGAGCACCAACCCTGATGCCAAGCTCAACCTAGACTTCAATTTGAATCTATAAGTTTGAGAGTAAGATACCTTTGCTTTTGCAAGACCCGTGGTCTTCTTCACCTTTGCATTCTCTACGCACTCTGCTCTCTTTGTGCAATCACTTTGCACACTCTGCTTCATTACAGTTGAACTTCACGATCGTCTTCTCCATTTTGTGCACTCTTCTCTCTTTGCAAATTTCTCACTTAGCACGATTTGACACGACTTGCTCTTTGCGCACAACGACCGTATTTCACACACATCCCACCATATTCTCAATTCTCCAAACAACCCTCCTTTTATAACAATATTTTTATGATGAAAACCCTAATCTTAGTCTTGTAAATCCTAATCTTAGTCAGCTTTCATAACAACTGTAAACCCTAATTTTAGTCGGTTGTCATCGGTCTTCGTTAGCTTCAACTCAAGAATATGTTTGGTTTATCCATCGCTTGATGATTTCATTCGAACCTTATAATCCCATATGACTTTTGATCACTCTTTGTATTTTAGTATGAAATCACTCTTAATGCCCTTAAATTCCGTAGTGATGTCGGTCCACTTTCATACTTCTCATTTTAGTTGGGTTCTCCTTCTTGACTTGCGCATTTATGACCTATCATGAAATTGTGACATTTCTTCCTTTGTAGCTTCTTTTGTTGTTGTTGCCATGAAAATACATGTCACGATATCATGACACTTTCACCTCTATACGCTTTCTCTATTCTTTTGTCGTGATATCTCGAAATTTTTGCCTCTGCAGACTTCATCTTTTCTTTTTTCATATATTGACATCTTCATAGACTTCGTTTGCTTTTGTCGTGATATCGTGACATCTCTAGTCTTCTGCTTTTTTGCTTTTTTTTCTTTTCTGCTCTTTTCTTCTTTTTTCTTTCTTTTCTGAATTCTTCTTCTTTTTGATTTTACTTTCTTCTTTCTTTATGAAATTGACATTCTATCTTTCTTTGTTGAAATCATGATAGTTCTTTCGTCTTCCTCTCTTTCTTTTGTCAGAAAAGTGACATGTCGCGATATCGACACTTTTCAATCTTACTTTCTCTCTTTTTTTGTGGAAAATGACAAATGTCGCGATATCGTGACACTTTTCAAACTTACTTTCTCTCTCTATTTTACGAAAATGCGACATGTCACGAAATCGTGACACTTTTCTTACTTGTTCTCTTTCTTCGAACTTGTCGCAAAATCGTGACACTTTTTCCTGCTTTCTCTTTCTCTTCCAACATGTCGCGAAATCACGATAGTTTTTCCACTTGCCTATTTCTCTCTCAACATGTCGTGAAATCGCGATAGTTTTCCTGCTTTTTCTCTCTCTTCCAACATGTCGTGAAATCGTGACAGTTTTCCTGCTTTTTCTCTCTTCCAACATGTCGCGAAATCATGACAGTTTTCTTACCTATTGTATATGTCGCGATATCGTGACACTTTTCTTACTTGTCTTTTTCTTTGATCTTTTGCATATGGGCCACTTCGGTCTTCTTAGAAAATCATTGTACATACTCTAAATAACCTTTGAACTCCTGTCTTCCGCATCTGAATAGATTTTGAACTTCCTATCCACTACATCAATAGATCTATCTGACTGTGTTGACAATAATGACAATATTGTTGCTACACCTGGCTCAACAGATGATGGACTATTCGAGAACTGTTGGTAAATATACGATGGGCAGTGTGGTGAGATATTACTGATAAAGCGAGTGGATAGATAGAAGATCGTTGATCGATGTGGTAGATATTGTGACATGATTTGATGTAGTGACACTCATGGATGTGGACTACCTGATGGTGAGAATGTTGCATGCCTAGCTTGAATGTGGATGAGTGACTCAGACTAGGTAGTGAACCAACAATGATGTGATAATGACTAGGCAACGAAGGGGACTAAAACTTGAGCATTATTGTGCAATGGAGTTGGATGTAGTGACGTAAAGAAAAGCAATGATGAAATTGCATATGTGTACAGGATTCAATGGGTGGTTTGATAGAGCCTATAAAGGCCATTTGGAACATGATACATCATGTAAGATATGGTGATGTAGACTCCATGGTGGACTGTCGAAAGGACCCAAACCTAGCCGAAGGTAGCAAGTCATTAATTTATCAATATTTGGAGATCCATCAGTAGAGTAGTGACACTTTAAAACATAGTCACTAAAGATGGCTACCATAGGCGATAGTGGTTGCTGAAGACATCTACTATACGTAGCATCGATAGTGGTAATGATGAGTAGTGAGGAGACATCCAATAAAGAGAAGCTCATCGATGAGGCCATGTAGGTCTATAGAGAAAGTTATTTCTTCTTGGTGATAGTATGCGGATAGTCAAAAGTAACCGTAGTGGCCAGATTTAATATGTTCACTGGGCAGAGATATGGAAAATTATAGAAGCATCGATTCATTGAGGCTCCCAAATATTTTGGAATTATACCTATCAAATGATTGTGATCCTAGCAATACCATGCAATGTAAATCACCACTCGAGCCTATACCAATATTTTAATTATTCATGCTAAAAAATCTAATGACCCTCATCCTCTTTCAAAAGGGCCATTATATGGATATTGTGGTTGTTTCAGATGTCGATGATATATGACGAGTAGTGAGAGACTGTAATATGTTGTTCGAACCTACTCCATTCAAATATACCTAAAGGAGTGACACCAAGGTTTTCTATTTGGTCTGACTGAGTCAAAAGAAGTCGTTTGATTTTGTAGATGGCAATAATAATGATAAAGTGTATCTTACAAAATTCTTAGGCAGCTATTCCAGAACCAACGAATATTGTTTAGATGTTAGGACCTATCGAGATAAATTTATGAAATACAAAGAAAATAATATTGTCGATTTGACATTAACACATTTGAATCTATGTCATGCATAGTATAATGACCTTTGTGGAGGAATCATGAACGTTATGATGTAGACGTGTAATGATGTAGCGAGGGAAAATATGGCACCAATAAATAAAATCTTCATGTGAGCCATAGCATATTATGTATCATTTTAAGATGTAGTGATTGGAGCAAACTATGGGAACAAATGTCGACTAGGGACAGGATTTGGGGTTTCAAAGGATATTTTTATTATAGTCATTATCATGACTATATTTAGCACTGAGGTTAGATAATATTTGTAGGTGCCCCATAAGTGTTATCAGTGTGACAACGATGAAGCAATCAGTAGAGGCACGAAATAGTTACACAGTACACAACATAATGAGCAGTGTGGAAAGTATTGTAGGTAGATGATAGAAGATGTACTATTTGTAAAATATAAGTAAAACCTAGGGTAGTGATATAGGCAGTTTGGATGGGTGTTCGATTAGGTTGAAACCATGTTGGATAGTGGAGGTGTCCAAGGACACAAATGATGCTAATATTGGTAGATTGCTAGAGTAAAGGATGAGGACTTAAACCAGGATTTTATAACACAGTTTTCCCTAAATCTTGAAGGTAGTGTAATAAGCAGTGCATAGTCCATGGGTCCCATCTATGGTTGCTCCCATCACGAGAAATACATCCATGATTGTTCATTTGAGGAGGTAATTGATATGCACTGATTGAGATGGATAATTAAGGCCACCACAGAGAAGGATGTAACCTCTAAAGCATTGAGGTGATTGGGGTTTGACAGTCGAGGCTAAGGCCACACAAGAGAGTTTGGTTATGGCCTCTCTAAGGTCATGAATTGGTGATCAAAATCGGTCTATGAATACATTAAATAAAAGTTCAAAATAAATTAAAAAAAGGTAGATAATGAAAATTTGAAGGGAATAAAGTACCTCTTGTCAAAAGGTGAAAGGTAAATAAAAACAAAGACGTTATTGCAGTGAATGGAAGTAGCAGTTATAAATAACAATAGAAAATGAGCGGGTACGAGAGAGAAACAGAAGGCCAAAAGGTGAAGGAAATCCAAGATGTAGGCTTTCAAAGATTTTAAATATTCATGCGTACCAAGGAACAAAGGCTAGAAATTTTTGTAAGACTTTATCTTTTTGGAATGCAAAAGCTTCAAAAATTTGCACCTTGTAAGTAGATTCGGAGGAGATATTTTTGTGTGTTTTGAGCTAACAATTTTATTCTTGTCTTCAATGCTTTTAGATTTATAGACAATGTTTTATGCAGTTTAATGGTAGCATTGTTGAATGTTTAAGAATATGGAGTTCATGTTGTTTTCCTTATAAGATTGCAGTTGATTCATTTTGAACTGTGCAAAATGCAGTTTCAGATGAATTAGGTTACATTCAAAAATTCTTGTTATCTCTGATTTTGCAGGATAGGGTAGCATCACACTGACAATGTTTTGTTTTCTGATATTTTCAGCATTTACATTAGTTGTTTACTCATTTTTGCTTCATTTTATTTATTTCTTTACCAAGCATTATCAAATACTCAGAATCCCAGGGTTCTATTTTACCCATAAATTTAACCCAGGATTTTGCAGTCATTAGTCATCCAAGTAATTAATTTTGAAAGGCATTAAAACAAGTAATTACTTGGATATCTTTTTGTTTCAAGGGATAAAATGAGTTAATATTGCACAAGTTTCAACATTCATTAAAATCAAGATAAAATTTGTGCTCAAAGAGAGGGTATACTAACCTGCAGTTTCATATTAATATTTAGATAAAATGAAGTGGATCTTCCACAACATTTCCTAACTTTCATATCATAATCTAAAGATAAAATGAATTGTTGACTTTACTAACTTCCAATCTCACATTAAGGTGTAAATAAAAATGAAGTGGATTTTCATAGCATTTGTTAACACGCTAACATCCAGATTTTAATTTGAAGATAAAATAAACCTGCTAACACCAAATGCTAACTTCCAATCTCACATTAAAGCACAGATAAAATGAAGTGGATTTTCCATAAAAATTGCTAACTTTCATAGTTTAATCTAAAGTAAAAGGAATCCACTAAAAGGGTTTTTCAGGGATAATTCACATCAATCCAAAGATAAAAAAGGAATTAGGAGCAGCCTCATTCATTATTTATTTTTTTACATAAGGGAAATCAAGCCCTTTTACATCAATGAACAATAAAAACATGTCACAAATCACATAAACCAGGCCCCTTGTTAATAGGTTACTTGCAACTACTAAGGTATTTTTAGCATTAAGGTTATAAATATTTACACATTTGCACATACTCTCAAGCACATCTTTGTTTATGCTAAAAGGAACCTTGGAGAAATATTATATTTCTTTGCAAGAGAGGGTTTTTATTTTAATTCCCTGATTGTGATGGTAATTTTACGATTGGGCAAAATTTCCACTCAACAAAATTGGTGCTAGAAGGAGGGCCTGATTGAGTGCTTTGTGATTTGTTTACTGCAGGTTGCTTACATCTGACATTACTATTTTGATGCAGGATTTCATTTTTGATAGTTAATGTGCAGGATTAATGGTTTTGTCTTGTTTTTTTGTTGTGTTTATGTAGGCGTTTGATATGAAACATGTGTGTCTAAAAGTAGTGAGAGTTTGAGAGGTTCTTTTTAAGTGATTGCATTTCCAAGTTGGATCCACCTCAATTTATCATTACTAGATCCAAATCCACTAGGGATACTATTTTTCAAAGTCTATCTCCCACTCATAGAAATAGAAAATCTGAGATTCAAACAGTTTTTATCCCACCGAGTGTGCTCGAAGTTGGCTTACCACCCTTTTCTAGCGCACCTAGTGTGTCTTCATCTACTGACTCTATTGCCCCTAGTGTTTCTTTAGGGACACCTTCATTGAATACCATGGCTCAAAATGTTTCTTGGTATGGAGCACATAGTACTCCATTAAACATAGTTGGGGATGTCCATGATGTACCCAAAAATGTTGAAATGTTCTTGCCCAATTATAAGCATGATGGTCCTAGGTCATCCAAAGAACACATCAAGGTTTATAAGGATGTTTTGATGAGATCACGAGTCGAACATGAAGATGTGGCTTGTAGATTATTTTCTTTAAGCCTGGATGAAATGGCATATGATTGGTATATTAGTCTATCGGCTGGTTCTATAACCTCTTGGGCCCAATTAGAGGTTGCTTTTGTCAACCAATTCAAGTCACCATTAGATCCTACCATTATCTATCACCACTTTGTGACTTGTAAAAGGGGACCTAATGAACCAATCAGGATGTTCAATTCCATATTTTAGAAACTCTACACGATATTGACTCATCATTTTGTTGTTGATGCCAATGTGGCTCTTCAAATGTATCTTGGGGTGTTAGACCCCTTGATTGCCATGTTTTCTAGGAGGAATCCTTAGGTTACTACCCTTGCCCTAGCTTACTCAGAGGTCATGATCATTGAGCAACAAATGGCACCGCAAGGTGTTGGGATAACCCAATGGCCAATGGTAGGGCATTTTAGTCATTACAATTAGATCCCTATGATGAACTAGGTTATGGTACTATTGTGACTATCGCACAACTAGCCCCAAAATTGGGGACCCACCTTAAATTTTATGTTTTTGAGCATTTTGGTATCCTTGGAGCGATAGTTTTGATAGGTCCCATCCTTGTTGTTTGCAATTCCATTTCCAAGGTTCCTTGTTGGGTAGTGCCTTCTTGTCTTCTTATAGAGTATCTAGTGTGTTGTCAGTTATAGGGTTTGGTTTCTCTGCGTGATAGTTTGGATAGGCTTGTATGTTGTTTTAAGTTTTCCTTTTATATCTTTCGTAATGTTTTGTGTGTTGGTTAGGTTTAGATAGTTTTGGTTACTTGTTTTGATGTTAAATGTTAGTTTTATTGTTTGTCTTTCCCTTTTATTTTTGAATTGCATAAATTCAAAACTTTAGGATAAGTCAAATCAAATTTCAAATAGAAAAAAAAAATTAATTAAAAAAAACACATATGTATATGTTATATATGAAATAAAAGATAGTAATAAATTTAAAAAATATATATTAATATATATATTAATAATAATAAAAGGTAAACATTTCATTTTTTTAAAAGAGATATCATCCACTTTAAAAGGTAAGCCTTTCATTTTGTTTAAAAGGGATATTATTAAATTTTAATATTAAAATGATGTTCATTTTCATATTCATTAAGCTAATGGTTTGTGGGTGTATTGGCAGGGGATAAGTAGTGGTGCAGTTCTCAGGACGAGCGGTGATGTAGTCAATTTTGGACTGGTGGTACAAGGTTAGAAAGACTTGATCGTACGTAGACCAATGACATGGTAGATTCCAAGGCATAGTCTTCCACATTGATCGGTGGATGGTGCAAGTGATCATGAAGGGACTTATGTCCATTATCACAACATGTTCAGAGTAGTCAAAGTGGGGAACAAACCATCGCTAGGTGGTCAGACACTCTTGCACATCTTCAACATGTTATACCATCATACATCTGGGATGTCCTGAAAGTGGGATCAAAACAAAAATAAAATTTGGAAGATCATGATGAAAGCCTCCATAAAGCACCACTCTATGATACCATTTGATAAGCCATGCACATGGGTTGTGGTATTATTTAAGGGTAGATCATGCTACACCATGTAAGAGAACCTCTATGATTATATAGCCGTATAGTGTGGAATATTGGCACACAGAGTTGATGTGGCGTAGACCAACCCATGGGGCTAATAGGTGGAGCTACACTATGGATGTTGACTCATATTATGGATATAGTCTCACGATGGATAGAGGGTGCAACCCTCGAGACTAATGTGGATGGACAATGGATAGAAGACTTGGTAACAAGATTGGGGATCCTTGACGTGGATAGGCATGATAACATGATAAAAGTAGTGACGTGGATAATTGGGTTGAGTTTTAACCGTGATGTACAACAAATCGATGGTGATATGGATGGATGCATTGGGTTATCGATAGACTAATAAAAACTACCATATGGACACATTATGAAATCATGACAAACATGGAGGTATTCGATCTATGAGTGGGACCCACTTGCGATGCATGCACTAGAAATAAGGACTTTTGCATCATTAAGTGTGATGATAAGAATGAATATGTGCTCATAAGTGAGGTTTCTAATGATAGCAGGTGTTATTGAAGGTGCATAACAGATAACCGAGAGAATAATATTGCATGGACAATGTTGGTATAGATGTCGGGCGATTTGAGAACACAGATATGTTGATGAGACAACAATGGGATTGGCTGTGAACACGAATGTGTTCATGTGGAAGATACCATGGATGTTTCATACATGTTGGTTGTAGGTGAACGAGTAGATATCCATGTAGGATAACACACAGGTGCAAGACACAATCTGTGGATGTCGACAATCATGCGTTGTGGCAAGAGGCCATGAGCGAGCATCAGTGCAATGTTGGCAATGGAGCGAAGGGGCTAATGAAGATGAATGTAGGTATGCCAAAATACATCTATGGCTCACGTAATGTGAAACATGAGGAGGGTGATCAAACATCTTGCATCGAGTTGTCAAGCGTAAAATAATGTTGTTCGAGGTAGCTTTGTTTATGCAAATTAAATGGAAAATTTGGGTATCATGGATAGTTGTTGCATAAATGTACGAAGAGTCTAGTTCACACAAAATTAAGGAAATAGTTAAAAATAGATGTTATCATAGTGGAAAAGCCAGGTGTAGTGTAGTGGTAAATATTACTTATGTTGTCAACACGGGTAAACAACATCTTAAAAGAAGAATATGGCTTCAAGGAAGCGGCATATCCTAAAACATTCCCCTGCATCAATAGGCGGGAAACGTATGAAATTATGAGGTGCTCATTTAAACAGGTTTGTGGTGTCCAAGTGAAAGGATTTCACTGATGTCAACCATGTGTTTTTCTAGTGGTCTTTCGATCTTCGTGCCCTTCATCCTAAGATGTGATTGAATGCTATATTTAATTGGTTGGGGTGAAACTCATCACCAATGCATGTGTCGATGGACGCAAGGGATAATATTGACATGATATGTTCATGCCTGTCATACAAAAAAATTAAATAAATGAAGAGCATGCAGGAAATGCTAAATGTAGATTTACTATAAGTACGGTACAAATAAACCCAACATGTAATGCATAGAGGTTATAAACTAGAAGGATGTGCCTAAATTAATGCGAATGGATTATCATCAAAAATAATTATAAATCCATTTTATTTTTTAATAGTTGAGGGAATGATTTACACATGTCACTCAGTAGGAGTAATGTTGTTCACCTTCAAGGGAGAAAGAGATGAATCAAACCAAACGGAAGAAAATGAAAACAAAAGGGAAATGAAGTGAAGAGTCAGGGGTCTTTTCTGCAATTTTAAATATGCATTGGAAACATAGAACAAGGTCTGGAATTTTTGGAACAGGAGTCAAGGTGAAGAGATATTGGAAGGCTCACAAACTACTGCCAACATTATGGCTTCACATTTGTATACAGGAAGGACATATTTTGAATAAAATAATGCTTGTATTACAAATTTTTCTCCAAATGCTTTAGAGATATTTTATGGTGTTTTATGCATGAATACGGTAGCATTGTTGGAATATTTTTAATGCATGTTTTTCCTTAGACTCTTGCCATAACTGGATCTTAGATTGTGTGGATGCAGGTCTAACCCGATTGTGTTTATATTTAGGATCTAACATTTTCTACAACATAGGCTAGATTAGGGTTTTGTAGTTCCTCTTTGGTCATTTTCCATATTCTGGTCCATATTCTAGATTTTATTTTTATTTTTCTAACCCTTCCCTTTTCCATTTTTTTAACCGTTGCAAATAAAATAAAATAAAATGAAAAAATTAAAATTCCAAAAATAGATGCATGGGTCTCTAGAATAAGCTTTAACGTTTCATCTTATGCAAGTTCAATTTCATTTTGAAGCCATTTCGAAATTATAAAAATTATTCAAAGTTATTGTTTTATAAGGAATTTTGTAATTTCAAAATTTGATATAATTTCACATTTTGAAGGTAAATCAAATTTCAAACTTTGCATTTTTTTCAAGCAATAAATTAACTTCTCTTTATGAAAATTACAATTTTATTAAAGAGGGGTAATTTATATGATATTCCAAAGGCCATTGTATTTAAAGCCATAAATTAACGTCTCTTTATGAAAATTATAATTTCATCAAAGAGGGGTAATTTATGTGGCATTTCAAGGCTATTACATTTTGAAGTTTGTCATGCCAATTTATTTATTTTATTCACCAAGCAAGCTAAAATGAATCCAATCATCATTCAAACTTTGCATTTCCAAAGATAGATTTTAATCTTCTCTTTTATGTTCAAAGCAGGGTTTAATAATGCAAGATAAAACTTGTTTAAAATCTGCTTAACCAAAAGAA
The DNA here is from genome assembly GCA_028583015.1 of Wollemia nobilis. NCBI lineage: Eukaryota > Viridiplantae > Streptophyta > Pinopsida > Araucariales > Araucariaceae > Wollemia > Wollemia nobilis. Next base: position 65,082 of record JAQPPZ010000104.1, on the reverse strand, counting down.
GATAAAATCTACCCAAAATACTTCAATATAAAATGAATTAAAGCACTTTACATCGTGGTCATATGAGGGCCAATCACATTTTCATTTCTTTTAAGTTTCATGAACAATCAATCGCACAACATGATAAAGTAATACCAACATAGGCCCCTTGTTAACAATTACTTGCAAATCACTAAGGTATTCTAGCACTTATTTGACACATCTTCACAAACATACAAGCACACATTAAGTAAAAGGAACCTTGGAGAAATTTCTATTTCTTTGCAAGAGAGGGTTTTCTAATCAAAATCCTAACTGTGAGTGTGGTTTTGCAATTGGGTAAAATTACCACTCAACATTTTGGTGCTAGAAGGAGGGCCTAAATTGGTTTACTTTATTGCTACTTAAATGCTAAATTGTTCATTGTTACTTGAAAGGTTATTTGAAGGCATTGGTTTGGACTAACGAGGTTTTGTTGATAGGTGATGATGTTCATTGATTGTAAATTGCTTTAATTAATAATGCATTGATGCTAATCATTTTTTAGAATATTTCTTATTATGATGGTTAGTTGATGCATTGTTAACAAACATTTGTTGTTGTCATTATTAATCACACCACAACCTAATCCAATGGTTGCAAATGTTGGAAAGTGGTATGGGATGCACAACAGTCCTTTAAACATTGCTAGAGATGTTCATGACCCACCCAAGAACATAGAGATATTTTTACCCAAGTTTAAACATGATGGCACAATATTAGTAGAGGAGCACATTCAGTCCTATGTGGATACCTTAATTATATGGAAATTCAAACATGAGGATGTGGCTTGTAGATTGTTTCCTTTGAGCCTAGATGACACGACATATGATTGGTACATCAATCTACCTACTGGCTCTATTACATCCTAGGTCTAGTTAAAAACTGCTTTTATCAATTAGTTTAGGTTGCCCATAGATCCTACCATGATCTATCATCAATTTGCTTCTTGCAGGAGGGAACCTAATGAGCCATTGAGAATGTTCAACATGATATTTCAAAATCTCTATGCAAGATTGACTGCTCCCTTTGTTATTTTGAAAAATGTCGCTCTTTAGATATACTTTGGGGCCTTGGATCCCTTGCTCACCATGTTCACTAGGATAAATCCTTTGGTCACTACTCTTGCCTTGGCCTACACGAAGGCCATGATAGTAGAACAACTAAGGCCACAAGGTGTAGGGATGGAGCAATTACCTATGGTAGGACAATTAGGGGCTTACAATCAAACCCCAATGGTAAACCAAGTAGGGGCACAACATAATCCGATGTTGAATGCTTTGCCCTACAATCAATTTTACCATACCATACCCATTTATCCTCCCACCTCCGCTTATTCGAATACATCTATCCATCCAACCACTCCATTTTGATTAAAGAATCAATTGGCCATTCATGGAGTCACAACAACGAATGATCAGGCCTTAAACACATTCTCGATACCAACACCCATACAGAGCTTGAATCCATTTCCAAATCCATATTTTCAATCTCAAAACACTTTACAAGATCAAAATGTTCAAAATCAAAACATGGTACCTAATCAAAACATTTTAGGTTTTTGGAACCCAATTAAGTCCACCACTGCTATCGCTCAACCCAATAAACTTGAGGTGAAGTTAAAATACCTGGAAAGGATAGTCCAATAGCTTAGCATAAATATGGTTTCATTGCAATAATAAGTGCCTCAAATTTTTCTTCCAAATCATCTTGTAAATCAAGTTCATGCTACAAATTTCAATGATGTTCCATTTGATGCTCCCTTAGATAATGGAGAAGGTCTAGATATGACTAGCATTGAAATATATGCCAATTCAAGATTTTTTAGAAACTCAAATGAAATTATTGAAGTGGATGATCAAGAAATCCAACATGAGCCAAGTTGTGATAAGCTAGAAATAAAAGGCTTAGAGTCCTTATTTACAAGTGAGGATTGGGATAATCTCAAAAAGCATGAAAGGGAATTTGAAAAATAATCAATAGATGAACCTGAAGAATCACCATAAGACACAATAGAATTTCATCACTTGTTTTTAGAAGATAATTATTCTAATGATCAAGAAAGATATGAGGAATCATTGGTTCCTCACACTCCTACTGATGAAATGTCTATTTTGCTTGATATGCAGGATGCTAAAATCTCTATCTCCCCTAAATATTTTGCAATTCTTGAACAATATAAAAATGGTATGAAATAAGAGATGGAATCTCATCAAATATCTCAGAAATACAATGATCCTACCATTCTAGACAAAGAAGGGGAATCACTCACTTTGTTCCCATTTGAGGTGCAAGAAATTGAAAGCATTGTTTCACCTAAGGATCCTATAATACCTATGTTACCTCAAATAGAGGAAATTCTAGAACCTGAATGGTTTGGGTTTGATATCATTGATGATCCAAATGAAAATATTGCTTTATTTGAAACAACTCAAGTGGTTGATTAGGGATATGTGTTATTTGACACATCCCTAGATAGACAAGACTTATGGTTTGAAAATTATGGACATATTTTTAATTGGGTGCCTAATTTTGGTGTTTTTGATAAGCAAGTCATGGATGAATATGAAGAGCTACAAGATGACAATGATTGAGATCATGAGAAAAAGGAAGAAATCACAATGACTCACCAAGTATTGGTAAATGAAAGTGTATTAAAGGTAAAATCTCACCTTTTGTGTTCCACAATTTGAAATCAATGTGAAGGTTTACCTAATTGGTTGTTGGATTCAAATGCTATCAATGATGAAATGCCATGTGTGGTTGATAAATAATTTGAGTTAACTAATCCTCACACCACTAATAAGATTGCTTTGATGAGTGAAATGGAAGCAAATGCCTTTGAGTTACTAAATCAAATTCATCAACAATTGATAATGGAATCTAGGATAAAAACTTATAATGATCCTCATTTAGTAGATATCCTAGATGCTTGCAAATTGTTACATAAGCATGATTGGACTAAATACACTAAAAATGACTTGACCTGGAAATTTTTAGAAATATGCTCCTATTTGCATGACCTCATATTTGAAAAGGAAAGCCTAATTCTAAATTAGGAATTGAATTATGAAATCTTCATTTTAAGGAATAGACAAGAAAGAATTGAAAATCAGTTATGGTCTTATCAATTTGATGATTTGAAACTCCACTATGGGATTGCTAATGGAACTAAATCAAATTGGTGGGGTGAGAGAGGCAAAATGAGGGTTGTTATATTGTTTGGCCTAATCTTACTTTGGTTGGATTTTTATAAAGCTTGGTATGCGCATCATGATATGTGTATTTTAAAGTGTGCTAATCATGTTTGGGATCCAAGGAAATGATAGCCCAATTTTTTGCATCACCTTGTACATTATTGTATATAGCTTTTGGTTTTTGTGTGTTTGCTTTTAGTTTTTTTTTGTGGTGCTTTTGTGTGTAATCCCATGTTTTGGTAAGTTTTGTGATTGCTTTCTTGTCAGTTTGCATTAGGTCAAGTTTTGGGTTTATTTCCAAGTTTTGGTTTACGAGTTTTGTATTTTTGGTTGTTCCCTTGATTTGTGGCAATGTTTTGTGGTAGCTACGAATTTATGGCCTCTTGATTATTTTTTGTGCTCCTTTGTCATGAAGGGTGAATTACCTACCATGTGGATCAAGGAAAAGAGGATGAAGTTGTTTAGTAACTACTCCTAGATGTTGGGACTAAGATAGTGAATGTTGGAACACTGAATCATTCTGGTAAAGCTACACATGAACACATCATGTTAAGGGGCATGCTTTGAAATCTTGAAGGATGAAATCATTGTGGTTTGAAAATTAAGACAAAGATATAATATGCTCTATCTCTAACTTTAAATGTTCTTGCTAACCCATGTGGTGCATAAAATTTTGCAAGGCCTTATTAAAAAAAAAAAGCAAGAAAAGGAAAACACGCTAAAATTAGTCACCAAGTTTGGATAAACTCTATCGGGGCTATAGACGTCTGACTAGTAGTAGGGCTTTATCTAGACAAAGCTTGTTCAAAAAAAAGGTATTACAAAATATCAATTAAACCATGGGTAATGTAGATAAACTCTACCGGGGCTATGGATGCTTGACTGGTAGTAGGGCTCTGTCTATAAAATTCTTGTTGGGAGCAATACTTCATAGCCTAATGCTAATCAGGTGATGGAGTTTGGATGTTTTTCAAGCATGCAAAATGAACTCACGTTTACACACACTAAGCAAGAAAATGATTCATGTGTTTTTGTTTGAAGTTGTCTACCCCTATCTTCTTTGGATGTTGCTAGACGATGTATATTTCTTTCTAATATTTGGTTTATTTATTTTCAGAACTAGGTTCTTCACCCGAAATTCTTAGGAGCATTTCCCAACAGAGTCACCATTTGTTGTGATTGTCGTACAACTAGCCCCAAAATTGGGGATCCACCTTAAATTTTGTGTTTTTGAGCATTTTGGTATCCTTGGAGCGATAATTTTGATAGGTCCCATCCTTGTTGTTTGCAATTCCATTTCCAAGGTTCCTTGTTGGGTAGTACCTTCTTGTCTTCTTCTAGAGTGTCTAGCGTGTTGTCAGTTATAGGGTTTGGTTTCTCTATGTGATAGTTTGGATAGACTTGTATGTTGTTTTAAGTTTTCCTTTTATATCTTTCGTAATGTTTTGTGTGTTGGTTAGGTTTAGATAGTTTTGGTTACTTGTTTTGATGTTAAATGTTAGTTTTATTGTTTGCCTTTCCTTTTTATTTTTGAATTGCATAAATTCAAAACTTTAGGGTAAGTCAAATCAAATTTCAAATAGAAAAATAAAAAAATAAAAATTTAATTAAAAAAACACATATGTATATGTTACATATGAAATAAAAAATAGTAATAAATAAATAAAGGAATGAATAAAAAAATTATTAATATATATATAATAATAAAAGGCAAACGTTTCATTTTTTTTAAAAGAGATATCGTCCACTTTAAAAGGTAAGCCTTTCATTTTTTTAAAAGGGATATTGTTCATTTTTTAATATTAAAATGATGTTGTTCACTTTCATATTCATTAAGCTAATGGTTTGTGGGTGTATTGGCAAGGGATAAGCAATGATGCAGTTCTCGAGATGAGTGGTGATGTAGTCGATTTTGGACTGGTGGCACGAGGTTAGAAAGACCTGATCGTACATAGACCAATGACATGGTAGCTTCCAAGGCGTAGTCTTCCACATAAATCGATGGATGGTGTAGGTGATTGCGAAGGGACTTATGTCCATTGTCACAACACGTTCAAAGTGGTCAAAGTGGGGAACAAACCACCACCAGGTGGTCAGGCACTCTTGCGCGTCTTCGACATGTTATACCATCATACGTCTGGGATATCCCGAAAGTGGGATCAAAATAGAAATGAAATTTGGAAGACCATGGTGAAATCCTCCACAAAGCACCACTTTGTGATACCATTTGAGAATCCACGTACATGGGTTGTGGCATTATTTAAGGCTATATCATGCTACGCCATGTAAGAGAACCTCTATGATTATAATGTTGGATAGTGTGGAAGATTGGTGCACAGAGTTGATGTGGCGTAGACCAACCCATGGGGCTAATAGGTGGAGCTACACTATGGATATTGACTCAGATTGTGTATACAATCTTATGGTGAATAAAGGGTGCAACCCCCAAGACTAATGTGGATGGACAATGGATAGAAGACTTGGCAACAAGATTTGGGATCCTTGATGTGGATAGGCATGATAACGTGGTAAAAGTAGCGACATGGATAATTGGGTTAAGTTTTAACCGTGATGTACAATAGATCGGTGGTGACGTGGATGGATGCATTGGGTTACCGATAGACTAATGAAAACTACCATATGGACACATTGTGAAATCATGATGAACATGGAGGTATCTGATCCATGGGTGGGACCCACTTACGGTGCATGCACTAGCAATAAGGACTTCTACGTCATTAAGTGTGATGATAAGAATGAATATGTGCTCATCGATGAGGTTTCTAATGATAGAAGGTGTTGTTGAAGGCACACAATGGATAACCAAGGGAATAATATTGCATGGACAACACTGGTATAGATGCTAGGTGATTTGAGAACACATACATGCTAACAGGATCAGTAGTGGGACTGGCTATGAACATGAATACATTTGTGTGGAAGATACCATGGACATTTCACACATGTTGGTTTCAAGCAGACATGTAGATGGCCACGCAGGATAACATGTAGGTGCAAGGTGCAATCTGTGGATGTCAACAATCATGCATTATGGCAAAAGGCCATGAGCGAGCATCAACGCGATAGTGGCAATGGAATGAAGGGGCTAATGAAGATGAATGTAGGCATGCTGGAATACGTCTATGGCTCACATAATGTGAAACATGAGGAGGGTGATCAAACATCTTGCATTGAGTTGTCAAGCGTAAAATAATGTTGTTCGAGGTAGCTTTGTTTACGTGAATTAAACAAGAAATTTGGGTACCATGGATAGCTACTACATAAACGTACAAAGAGTCCAATTCACGTAGAATGAAGAAAATTTTTAAAAATAGATGTTATCACAGCAAAACAGCCAGGTGCAGTGTAGTGGTGAATATTACCTGTGTTGTTGGCATAGGTAAACAACATCCTAAAAGAAGAATATGGCTTCAAGAAAGCGACGTATCCTAAAACATGCCCTTGTGGTAGTAGGCAAGAAATGTATGAAATCATGAGGTGCTCATTTAAACAGGTTTGTGGTGTCCAAGTGAAAGGATTTCATCGATGTCGACCATGTGTTCTACCAGTGGTCTTTCGATCTCCGTGCCCTTCATCCTAAGATGTGATTGAATGCTAGATTTAATTGGTTGGGGTGAAACTCATCACCAATGCATGCGTCGGTGGATGCGAGGGATAATATTGACATGATATGTTCATGCCCGTCATACAAAAAATTTTAAATAAATGGAGAGCATGCAGGAAATGCTAAATGTAGATTTGCTATGAGTACAGTACAAATAAGCCCAACAACGTAATGCATAGCGGTTATAAACTAGAAGGATGTGCCTGAATTAATGCAAACGGATTATCGTCAAAAATAATTATAAATCCATTTTATTTTTTAATAGTTGAGGGAATGATTTACACATGTCACTCAGTAGGAGTAATGTTGTTCACCTTCAAGGGAGAAAGAGATGAATCAAACCAAATGAAAGAAAAAGGAAACGAAAGGGAAATGAAGTGAAGAGTCAGGGATCTTTTTTGCAATTTTAAATATGCATTGGAAACACAAAACAGGGGTTGGAAGTTTTGGAACAGGAGTCAAGGTGGAGGGATATTGGAAGGCTCACAAACTACTACCAACATTTTGGCTTCACATTTGTATGCAGGAAGGACATATTTTGAATAAAATAATGCTTGTATTGCAGATTTTTCTCCAAATGCTTTAGAAATATTTGATGGTGTTTTATGCATGAATACGGTAGCATTGTTGGAATATTTTTAATGCATGTTTTTCCTTAGACTCTCACCATAACCGGATCTTAGATTGTGTGGATGTAGGTCTAACCCGATTGTGTTTATATTTAGGATCTAATGTTTTTTGCAGTGTAGGTCGGATTAGGGTTCTGTAGTTCCTCTTTGGTCACTTTCCATATTTTGGTCCATATTCCAGATTTTATTTTTATTTTTCTAACCCTTCCCTTTTCCATTTTTTAACCATTGCAAATAAAATAAAATAAAATTTAAAAAAATTAAAATTCTAAAAATAGATGCATGGGTCTCTAGAATAAGCTTTAACATTTCATCTTATGCAAGTTCGATTTCATTTTGAAGCCATTTCGAAATTATAAAAATCATTCAAAGTTACTATTTTATAAGGAATTTTGTAATTTCGAAATTTGACATAATTTCACATTTTGAAGGTAAATCAAATTTCAAGATTTGCATTTCATTTTCAAGCAATAAATTAACTTCTCTTTATGAAAATTATAATTTTATTAAAGAGGGGTAATTTATATGGTATTCCAAAGGCCATTGTATTTAAAGCCATAAATTAACGTCTCTTTATGAAAATTATAATTTCATCAAAGAGGGGTAATTTATGTGGCATTTCAAGGCTATTACATTTTGAAGTTTGTCATGCCAATTTATTTTTTTCATTCACCAAGCAAGCTAAAATGAATCCAATCATCATTCAAACTTTGCATTTCCAAAGATAGATTTTAATCTTCTATTTTATGTTCAAAGCAAGGTTTAATAATGCAAGATAAAACTTGTTTAAAATCTACTTAACCAAAAGAAGATAAAATCTACCCAAAATACTTCAAGATAAAATGAATTAAAGCACTTTACATCGTGGTCATATGAGGGCCAATCACATTTTCATTTCTTTTAAGTTTCATGAATAATCAATAGCACAACATGATAAAGTAATACCAACACGATGTGGACTAGGATCTACATGGATGAACAGTCGAGGGCGTAATCTAAATGATGTGGACGGTGACTTTGATTACCCGAACATAGTGGACCACGATGATGATGGACTATTCGAGAACTAACGATAAATATATGGTGGGCAGTGTGGTGAGATATTGCTGGCAAAGTGGGTGGATAGACAAAAGACCACTAATCGATGTGGTAAATATCATGACATGATCTAACATGATGGCACTCGTGGACGTGGACTACCCGATGGTGAGAACGTTGCACATCTAGCTTGAACATGGACGAGTGACTCAAACTCAACAATGAACTAGCAACGATGTGGCAGCGACTAGGCAATCAAGGGGACTAAAACTCGAGCACTGTTGCACGATGGAGTTGGAGGTAGTGACGTAAAGCAAAGTGATGATGAAATTGCATATGTGTATAGGATTCAATGGATGGTTTGACAAAGCCTATAAAGGCCATTTAGTACATGACACATCACGTAAGAGATGGCGACGTAGACTCCACTGTGGACTATAGAAAGGACCCAGACCTAGCCGAAGGTAGCAAGTTATTATTTCATCAATATTTGGAGGCCCATCAATAGAGTAGCAACACATTCAAACACAGTCATTGAAGATGGCTACCATAGGCGATAGTGGTTGCTGAAGATGTCTACTATACATAATATCGATAGTGGCAATGATGAGTAGGGAGGAGACATCCAATAAAGAGGAGCTCGCAGTGAGGCCATGTAGGTCTGCAAAGGAAGCTATTTATCCTTGGTGATAGCATGTGGATGGTTGAAAGTAATCGCAATGGTAAGATTTAGTATATTCACTAGGTAGAGAGATGGAAAATTATGGAAGCATCAATTCACTAAGGCTCCCAAATATTTTGGAATTTCACCTGTCAGATGATTATGGTCCTAGAAATCCACCACACAATGTAAATCACCACTCAAGCCTAGATCAATATTTTAATTATTCATGCAAACAAATATGATGACCCTTATCTTATTGCAAAAGATCCATTATATGGATATTGTGGTTGTTTCAGACATTGATGATATCTGACGAGTAGTGAGAGACAATAATGTGTTGTCAAAACCTGCTCCATTCGAAGATACCTAAAGGAATGACACTAGGGTTTTCTTTCTGGGCTGAATGAGTTGAAAGAAGTTATTTGATTCCATAGATGGCAATAATAATGATCATGTATATCTTATAGAATTCTCGAGCAGCTATTCTAGAGCTTATGGAGATTGTTCAAATGTCAAGGTCTATCGAGATAAACTGATGAAATACGAAGAAAATAGTATTATCAGTCTGACATTAATGCATTTGAATCCTATTGTGGATGGTATAATGGCCTTCATGGAGGAATCATGAACGTTATGATGTAGACATGTAATGGTGTAGTGAGGGAAAATATGGCATCGATAAATCAAATCTTCATGTGAGCCATAGCATATTATATATCATTTTAAGATGCAGTGATGGGAGCGAACTATGGGAATGGACGTCGACTAGGGATAGAATTTGGGGTTTCAAAGGACATTTTCATTATAGTTATTATCATGACTATATTTAGTGCCGATATCAGATAATGTTTGCAGGTGCCCCAGAAGCGTTATCAGTGTGACAACAATGAAGCAGCTAGTATAGGCATGAAATAGTTATACGGTACATAGTGCAACGGTGGAAGTATTGCAGGTAGATGATAGAAGATGTACTATTTGTAAAATGTAAGTAAAACCTAGGGCAGTGATATAGGCAGTTTGGATGGGTGTTCGATTAGGTTGAAATCGCACTGAATAGTGGAGGTGTCCAAGGACACGAACAATGCTAATATTGGTGGATTGTTGGAGCAAAGGATGAGGATTCAAATAAGGCTTTTACAACACAATTTTCCCTAAAGTTGAAGGTAGCATAATAAGTAGTGCACAATCCATGGATCCCGTCTATGGCTGCTCCCATCACAAGAAAGATGTCGATGATTATTCATTCGAGGAGGTAATCGATATGCACTGATTGAGATGGATCATTAAGGCCACCATAGAGAAGGATGTAACCTCTAAAGCACTGAGGTTATTGGGGTTTGATAGTCAAGGCTAAGGTCGCACAGGAGAGTTTGGTTATGGCCTCTTCGAGGTCGTGAATTGGTGATCAACATCGATCTATGAATACATTAAATAAAAGTTCAAAATAAATTAAAAAAATATAGATAATAAAAATTTAAAGGGAATAAAGTGCCTCACATCAAAAGGTGAAAGGCAAATAAAAATAAAGGTGTTATTGTAGCGAATGGAAGCAACAGTTATAAATAACAGCAAAAAATGAGTGGGTACGGGAGAGAAACGGAAGGCCAAAAGGTGGAGGAAATCCAATATGTAGGCTTTCAAATATTTTAAATATCCATGCGTACCAAGGAACAAAGGCTAGAAATTTTTGTAAGTAAAGACTATCTTTTTGGAATGCAAAAGCTTCAAAAATTTACACCTTGTAAGTAGAGTTGGAGGAGATATTTCTGTGTGTTTTGAGCTAACAGTTTTATTCTTGTCTTCCATGCTTTCAGCTTTATAGACAATATTTTATGTAGTTTAATGGTAGCATTGTCGAATGTTTAAGAATATGGAGTTCATGTTGTTTTCCTTAGAAGATTGCACCTGATTCATTTTAGACTGCAAAATGCAGCTTCGGATGAATTAGGTTACATTCAAAAATTCTTGTTATCTCTGATTTTGTAGGATAGGGTAGCATCACACTGACAGTGTTTTGTTTTATGATATTTTCAGCATTTACATTAGTTTTTTACTCGTTTTTGCTTCATTTTATTTATTTCTTTACCAAGCATTATCATACTCAGAATCCCAGGGTTCTATTTTACCCATAAATTTAACCTAGGATTTTGCAATCATTAGTCATCCAAGTAATTAATTTTGAAAGGCATTAAAACAAGTAATTACTTGGATATTTTTTCGTTTCAAGGGATAAAATGAGTTCATATTGCACAAGTTTTAGCATTCATTAAAATCAAGATAAAATTTGTGCTCAAAGGGAGGGTCTACTAACCTACAATTTCATATTAATATTCAGATAAAATGAAGTGGATCTTCCACAACATTTCCTAACTTTCATATCATAATTTGAAGATAAAAGGAATTGTTGACTTTACTAACTTCCAATCTCACATTAAGGTGTAAATAAAAATGAAGTGGATTTTCATAGCATTTATTAACACGCTAACATCAGGATTTTAATTTGAAGATAAAATAAACCTGCTAACACCAAATGCTAACTTCCAATCTCACATTAAGGCATAGATAAAATGAAGTGGATTTTCCACAACATTTTCTAACTTTCACAGTTTAATCTGAAGTAAAAGGAATCCACTAACAGGGTTTTTCAGGGATAAGTCACATCAATCCAAAGATAAAAAATGAATTAGGAGCAGCCTCATTCATTATTTATTTTTGTACATAAGGGAAATCAAGCCCTTTTTACATCAATGAACAATAAAAACATGTCACCAATCACATAAACCAGGCCCCTTGTTAACAGGTTACTTGTAACTACTGAGGTATTTTTAGCATTAATGTTATACAAATTTACACATTTGCACATACTCTCAAGCACATATTTGTTTATGCTAAAAGGAACCTTGGAGAAATCTTATATTTCTTTGCAAGAGAGGGTTTTCATTTTAATTCCCTGATTGTGATGGTAATTATACTATTGGGCAAAATTTCCACTCAACAATGTCTATCAAGGTTTTCTCCTTACAACCTTTTTGTTGAACATAACCAATTAGGACATCTTCTCATGCATATGCAGTATAAAAATTACTATATCATTTTTACATCTTTTTCAAGTGGCTCAAAGGTCTTTGCTAAGCAAAAAGCCCTCCCAAGGCTTCTCTAGCACTAGGGGTACATCTAGAGAAATTCAAACTCTTCTTTTCTTCTTTAATGATGTTCAAGTAGTCTACCCTCTCATTTGTGTTAGAGAATATTACATTATTTGGTACATGCTAATGTATCCCTATGGTACAAATGTAAATATTAGAATAGGGTTTGAGTCTATAGTTTAGGAGTATGATTTATATTTCCATTATGTGTGTGTCTATGTGCAGGATGTGCACAAGTGTCATGTAATTATATGTGCAAGTGTGAAGAGTGAGAAAGTGCACAAGTGTCATGTGATCATGTGTGCAAGTGTGTGCATAAGTGTCATGTAGTAAAGTGTGCAAGTGTCATAGATTAAAGTGTGCAAGGGTAAATAGAGAGTTAATAGTCATGTATACAAGTGGCAAGATGAGAAGCCAAGAGGCATGAGAGGTTTCTCTTATGCATGGAATAGGAAATATTACATCCCTTGGATATGTGAGGAGAGAAATAGTCATAAAGTCCAAGAATCACCTTTCTAAGGTTATATTATGGATACAAAGCTTGAGGAAATGTATAAAGAATGTATTATTAAAGGATCATTGAATATTGGAGCTTGTATATAGTTTAAGCAATTCTATTGTAATTTTTCTTCATGTTATTTGCATGAATGATATTGGCCATTTTACTTCATATTATTATTATTTACAAGAATGTTATATTCATTAGTATATACCATTTATATTAAATTGCTCTAATATTTGAGACTACTCAAGATCCTAGATATTGGAACCTATGATAATCTGTCTAAAAAGCCAATAGTTGTATCAAAGCTACATTGTGTAGACTCTATCAAAGCTACTTTGAGTAGTCTTTATTGTTAGCATCAAAAATATTTTTTGGTGTGAATATTTGATTCTAGAGTGATAATATTTAGAGCTAGTATGAGTAGTTTTTAAATCTAGCACCAAAATTGATTTTGGTATGAATATTGAAGAGCTAGCATCAAAGGAAAACTTTGGTGTGAATTTGGAGGAAGGGCCACATGAAGGAAATGTAGGCCAAAATAATGTCAAGTTATTGATTACCTTGACTTTATAAAATCATTTGAAGATTGATATTGTGTAAGCAAAAAATAAATCCCCCATTGAAGATATTGGAAGAGTGTGGGCTGATTGAGTTGCACTAGTTATAGAAGGACCAACCTAAGGAATAAAATATTTTAGTATAAGTCATATTTAAGAAATTATTTAAGGCCAAAGGAAAGGAAGCTTGAAAAGTAAGCTCATACTACCATGAGTAGAGGTCTTTGTAAAATAAAATTGAAAGTTAGTAGAAAGTTGATCAAATTGGAAGATGTCAAGAAGAATTAGAGAAGGATCTATTAAGAGCTTCCCAAGTTGTGAGATAACTAGAATTGAGAGGGAGCCATTAAGAGCTACCCAAGTTGTGAGATATCTAGTAGAGAAGCATGGATACATAGAAGGGAGCCACTAAAGCATCCTGTGTCTACCTATTGAAGAATATATAAATAAGGCAAAAGCCCTATGATTGAGACAAATCCAAAAGCATATATTACAAAGAACATAGAGCTAAAGGAGGTTGAAATCCATCCTAAGATAATTATTGGATGACTAAGTGTCATTGCATTCATATAAGTACCATTACATAGTAGCAAAAGTAGTTGAAGGTTGAAGCATCAAAGAAGACTGAGTGTTGGAAAGACTAAGAGCATCTAAGTAATATTGCATCATGTAGTAGCTAAAAGTTGAAGCACTAGAAGACTAGGTGTTGGAATAGATGAGTGTCTAAGAACCATTGGTTGTAGAAGCAGTTGATATATTGAAGCACCAAAGAAGACTAAGCATAGGAATAAATTGAGCACCTTAGCATCATTGAGTAGTAGTAGAATTGGTTGTAAGTTGGAGTGCTAGAGAAAACTAAGCATTAGAATAGATTGATCATCTAAGCAGTAAGCACCATTGCATTGCAAAAGAAATTGATAGATTGAAGTGCCAGAGATATTTGAGCTCTAAAAAAATATTAAGTGCCAAATTTATTGAGTGTCATTGTAAAACCTATGAGCACCCTAAGAAAAATTGAGACATTAGCACCTAAGATATTCATAATACTTTTGGAGGAATTGAAACATCTCAAGTTTTATTCAAAGTTGGTAGAATTTTGAAGATAATTGGGTGACGGTGATTGGAGAGCACCCTAGCAATTTAGTTGCCACTTGAAGTATTTGACGATGTCTAGAGAATTTGGTGAAGGTTTCATAAGGTATGATTTAAAATACTTCTATTTTGAATGAGTGCTTAAGTGAAATTTAAATTGCATTGATTTTTTAATAAAGGGAGAGCAATAAGATTTTATAAAGTTTTTGAAAAATATTTTTTTAATTGAATTTATTTCAAAATTTTGATTTTTGATGTTAGGATTAAATAATAAAACATGAGCAATAATTAAATGCAAAAATAAAACATAGAAGAATAACACAATACAAGAGAGACACAAATTTACGTGGTTCACCCAATATGGGCTACATCCATGGAGAAAATAACCAGGCCTTTTATTCCATCCAAAAAATATTTACATACACAGTCACACGCCTCACTACACATTGTGTTCCCCCCCTTTGGGGGGGTGTCCGGACATTCACTATTCAGTCTCTCACATACACCAAACCCTCATGCAAGTGTTGCTTTATATACCAACAACACAACAAGGGGTTTTACAATATCATGGCCACAAAACCCAGGTTTAAATATATTAACCCAAATAAAATAATCCATGGGCTTAAATATATTAACCCAAATATAATAATCCATGGGTTCAAATATATTAACCCAAATATAATAATCCATGGGTTCAAATATATTAACCCAAATAAAATAATCCATGGGTTCAAATATATTAACCCAAATATAATAATCCATGGGTTCAAATATATTAACCCAAATATATTAACATGGAAAATATTCAACACATTTTCAACAATCTCCCACTTGTTGAATACTTTCCATAAGGTCTGAAAACTACCATTGTCAACTATCAATTGGACATATATCTGCTAACTACTCCCACTGCATGTGCAATATCTAAACATATTAGCTTCACCTGTTACCCTCAGCCATATACTGACAAGGTAACAAAATAGTCCAAAAAACCACTTTAAAAAACATTACAAATATTGTTGGAGCTAACTCTGAGAACATTACACCAAGAAACCACCACTAGCATCCACACCAATCTCTTTTGGGCACAACTACACCAGTTACAGTAGCTTCTTCAGGTACAAGCTACACTAGTTATAGTAGTTAATAGTTGCCCAAAAACTTGTGGTACAACCAATAAACCATCTCAGATATTTTTAGCAACTTTGTAATAAAACCACTAGAACAAGCATTTCCAACCTTAAACTCTAGATCTACCACTTTCGAAGTTCACTAGATCTACCATTATTGAAGCTCACCAGCTCTACCGCTATTGGATCTCACCAACTCCACTGCTACCATAGCTCTCTGGATCCACCATTTCTAGAGCACATCGGATCCACCATTACCTAAGCACACTCGCTCCACCACTACTGGAGCACACCAGCTCCACCGTTTCCAAAGCACACCAACTCCACCATTGCTAGAGCACACCAACTCCATCGCTACCGAAGCACACTAGCTCCATCGCTATCGAAGCACACCAACTCCGCCGCTAGTCCACCACTACTAGAGCACACCAGCTCCACCACTATCGAAGCACACCAGCTCCACCACTCCCATAGCTCACCAGCTCCACCACTATCGAAGCTCATCGGATCCATCATTGTCGGAGCACACCAGATCCACCGCTATTGGAGCTCACTAGCTCCACCACTGTCAAAGTTCACCAACTCCACCATTGCCATAGCTGATAATTTTGGTCGTTAAACTTCTCAACCCTAAACTTACCTTCTTCTACCATTGCTCCCACTCAAACTAGGAAACCCTCCTTTCAAGTAAATAAAACCCTAACCTCACTCTGATACCAGTTGTTAGGATTAAATAATAAAACATGAGCAATAATTAAATACAAAAATAAAACACAAAAGAATAACACAATACAAGAGAGACATAGATTTACGTGGTTCACCCAATATGGGCTACATCCACGGAGAAAATAACCAGGCCTTCATTTATTCCATCCAAAAAATATTTACATACACAACCGCATGCCTCACTACACATTGTGTTCCCCCCTTTTGGGGGGTGTTCAGACATTCACTATTCAGTCTCTCACATACACCAAACCCTCATGCAAGTGTTGCTTTATATACCAACAACACAACAAGGGGTTTTACAATATCATGGCCACAAAACTCGGGTTTAAATATATTAACCCAAATAAAATAATCAATGGTCTTAAATATATTAACCCAAATATAATAATCCATGGGTTCAAATATATCAACCCAAATATAATAATCCATGGGTTCAAATATATTAACCCAAATAAAATAATCCATTGGTTCAAATATATTAACCCAAATATAATAATCCATGGGTTCAAATATATTAACCCAAATATATTAACATGGAAAATATTCAACACATTTCCAACATTTGAAAAGTTAAAATTAGGGAGTTAAAAGGAATTCTACATTTGATAGAATTTGTTTATTTCAAAAACTTGATTTTTAAAAAAATTAAAATTGATTAAAGTTTGGAAAGCTAAGGAAGTCTACTCCAAAAGAAATTTTGAAAATTTTGATTGGTTAAAATTTTGTAAATTAGAATTCTTTATTTGAAATTTGGGAGCCATAAGGTTTCCAACTCCAAAGGAATTGATTTGTGAAATTTGAAGATTTCTTTGAAAATAATTTACATTAGAGAATTTGATTTGCAAAATCAAAAATTTGAAATTTGGAGTAATAAGGACTTCTACTCCAAAGGATTTTTTTTTAAGAAACAAATAGATGGCAAAGAAGAATGAATGCTCAAGAAAAAGGAAAAGCTTCTAAGAGTCAAGAATTAATAGAGCATATTCAATTTATTAAAAATGAAGCTAAAAATATCATTTTTATGATTCTTAAGCAATGCATTGAAGATGCTCATAATGAAGATAAAACAAGTTATGAATCTACTATGATATAAAAAAATAACTACAAACTAATGTTTTCTAGCACTCCAACTTACAACAAACTTTAAACAAAATAATAAGTTTATCCAAAAACAAACTTTAAACAAAATAGAATGATATTATTAAAGTTTATTTTTTGATAAATTTTATGTTCTTGTCAAACTTTATCCAAAAACAAACTTTAAACAAAATAATAAGTTTAGACATAAGACTAAAGATTGTTGGAGGTAGGCTCATTGCCTAATTGTGGGAGTCATAATCATACCAAAAGAACATGTTGGTATAAATGGAATGATGTCCATGAATGGAATATTATGAAGGAAATTTTACTAATGGCATTGGATGAGGTACTCAAATAGTTTATTATTGAAGCAAATTTTTGAAATCATCATAATTATAGAAAATACAGTACCAACAATGATACAAGAGATAAAATTGAATTAGCACTAGAATCACATGAAATGTCAAAACTAGTGGGAAAAGAAGGCACGAGATGAAGACAATGATTGAAGACTAAAAGTTTTCAATGACCAAAAAATGTAATACATGGGGTGTTGGAGAATATTACATTATTTGGTACATGCTAATGTACCCCCATGGTACCTATGGTACAAATATTAATATTAGAATAGAGTTTGAGTCTATAGTTTAGGAGTGTGATTTATATTTCCCTTATGTATGTGTCTATGTGTAAGATGTGCACAAGTGTCATGTAATTATGCATGTAAGTGTGAAGAGTGAGAAAGTGTACGTGTGTCATGTAATAATGTGTGCAGGTATGTGCACAAGTGTCATGTAGTAATTTTACAAGTGCGTAAGTAGGAGTATGCAAGTATCATAGAATAAAGTGTGCAAGATGTTGGCAATTTTGGGTACTTTGGGTACATTGCCTTTGCTCAAGTGTATAAGTTGTCATTGATGTCAAGAAGCTTTTGAAGGAATTTGATATGATGTCAAATAATTTGTTTTGATGAAGGTTACAGCATGACAGTTTCAAAGGTCTTTTGCAAACCCCAAGCTAATAGGTTCGAAAGAAAGTAAGTTGAAAAAATGTCACGATATCGTGACATGTCGCATTTTCGCAACTTAAGCAAGAGAGAGAAAGCTTTTTAGAAAAGTGTCGCGATATCGCGACATGT
The DNA here is from genome assembly GCA_028583015.1 of Wollemia nobilis. Lineage (NCBI taxonomy): Eukaryota > Viridiplantae > Streptophyta > Pinopsida > Araucariales > Araucariaceae > Wollemia > Wollemia nobilis. The sequence continues at coordinate 46,534 of JAQPPZ010000104.1, read as the reverse complement.
CGCATTTTCATGATTTAAGCAAGAGAGAGAAAGCTTTTTAGAAAAGTGTCGCGATATCGCGACATGTCGCATTTTCGCGACTTAAGCAGGAGAGAGAAAGCTTTTTAGAAAAGTGACGATATTGCAACATGTCACATTTTCACGACTTAAGCAGGAGAGAGAACGAACGGAGTCAAAAATGTCACGATTTCACGACATATTGCAAGGAATGTTGTACGAACGAAAAAGTGTCACGATTTCATGACATGTTGCAAGAGAGAGAGTCCAAAAGAAAAAGTGTCACGATTTCACGACATAATGCAGAAGAGAGAGTCCGTAGTGTGAATTGTCATGATTTCACAAGTTCAAAGAGAGAGAAAGTAACACGAAATGTGTCTTGATTTCGTGACATACTGCAGAACTCGAAGTGAGAACTGTCATGATTTTGTGACATGCAGCAAAGGGAAGAGTCTAAAAATGAGAACTGTCACAATTTCGCGACAAGTTGCAGAGAAGACGTACGGAAGCTGAAAGCATCGTGATTTCATGATAGGCTACAAAGAAAACATACGAAAGTTGAAAGTGTCACGATTTCACGACAAGTTAAAAAGAAAGCATACGAAAAGTTGATAGCGTCATGATTTTGTGATAGGTTGAAGAGAAAGCAAACAGATGCATAAAGTGTCATGATTTCACAACAGATTGAGATGGCAGCATTCGATTGGAGAAAGTGTAATGATTTCAAGACAGAAACAGAATGTAGGTCTTCTATAGGAGAAGTGTCACAATATCGCGACGGAAGTAAAGACGAAGTCTATAGAGGAAGAAGTGTCACGATTTCATGACAAATTCAAGGAGGAAGATCTCAAAGGCGAAAGCGTCACGATTTTGTGACATGTTCCGTTTTCATGGGCGTAAGGCAGAGAAAAGCACAAGGCAGTGAAAGTGTCATGATTTCATGACAAATTCAAGGAGGAAGAGCTCAAAGGCAAAAGCATCATGATTTCGTGACATGTTTCATTTTCATGGGTGTAAGGCAGAGAAAAGCACAAGGCAGCAAAAGTGTCACGATTTCGTGACATGTTTCGTTTTTGCTAGTGCAAGCAGAGAAAAGTGCAAGGAAGTGAAAGTGTCACGATTTTGCAACATGTTCTGCTTTCGCGAGTGCAAGTCGAGAAGAGGTTAAGAAAGCAAAAAGTGTCGTGATATCGTGACATGTTGTATTTTCACGGTAGAAGCTTTAGAAGAGTTACAGAGACAGTGAAGCCGACAAAGTCAAATTTTAGCCGACGAAGATTAGGGCTTGTAGCCGACGAATATTAGGGTTTGCATTTGTTATAACAGTCGACTAAGATTAAAGTTTTCATCATGAAAATTTTGTTATAAAAGGAGGGCTGTTTGGAGAGTTGAGGTGTTGATGAATGTGTTGTTAAAGTGCGATGTTCACAGATAGTACGTAGAGCAAGAATTTTGATCACTGGGAGTAGAGTGCAAATTCGATCATAGTGTGCAGAGTGCATTTTGTCAAATCATTCTAAGTGTGAAAGATCACAAAGGGGGCAAAGTGTGTGAAGACGATGCCGCTGTGATTGCGCAGAGGTACAAAGGTTGAAGTTCGATCAAATGCAGCTGGGATTGCACAGAAAGAGTAGAGGACTTATGAACTGAGTTTGATAGTTCTATCAAAGAATTTGAGGATAGAGGTGCATTGGTTCTTTGAGAAGAACCTGAGGACATATTTGGTTGCTGAGCTGTTGTGGACGTGATCATATAAGTTAGAGGTCTCTTGGGCTAAGCATTAAGGACAGGAGGTCTTCGGTGGAAAGGAGTTCCGCGTGCTGGCAAGAGGTAGAGACAGTTGATCTTCTAAGGGATCATTTCCAGAGCAGAGGGGAAGGTATCTCCTTTGAGCAGAGGCTCATAAATTTTGATTAGGTGAAGGTATCTCCTTTGAGCAGAGGCTCATAAAGTTTGATTGGGGGAAGGTATCTCCTTTGATCCGAGGCTCATAAACTTTGTAATTGGGAAGGATTCCCAAAGAACTTTGAGATAACTTTTAGAGAAAAGTTTTGTGGACCTAGCCTAGCCATTCTGGGTGAACCACGTTAAAATTAATGTCACTTTGTGGATGATTTTGTACATTGCTTTGATATTGCTTTGGGTATATTGCTTTACTGTTTGAAATATAAATGACAAAGTAAAAAGAGGTCTTATACTATTCACCCCCCCTCTCAGTATAAGCTTGTGTTCTTCAATTGGTATCAGAGCGGGTGCATTCAAAAAGTTTAACAGCTTGAAAGAAAAGCTAGTAAAGAACACAATGGATTATTCAAGTGGCAATGCAACACCTATTCTTGATGGGTCGGATTTTGGTCTTTGGAGTGCAAGGATGAAGGTTCATCTAATGGCACTTGGTAATGAGGTATGGGAAGTAATTGAGGATGAGTACACTATTCTTGTACATGGTCCAAATACTAAAGAAGAAAGGCTCCTACATCACAGTAATTCAAAAGCAATGAATGCAATCCTGAAAGGCTTACGGAAGCGAGATCTCACCAAAGTGATTCCCTGCAAGACAACTAGTGAAATGTGGAAACAGTTGCGAGGTGGTTCATACAGGTGATACAAATGTCAGAAAGGCCAAGTTGAGACACTTCAAAGGTATGCTTGAACAACTCAAGATGAATGATGATGAAAATATTAGTGACTACATGCTTCGTATGGATGAGGTTGTTAACTCCATGAAAGACTTGGGTCTTGAGCTTGCTGAAAATGATGTTTGTGATAAGATTTTAAGATCTCTTTCGAATAGATTTAGTGAAAATATTTCTGCTATTGAGGAAGCTAAATATTTGGATAAGTTGAAAAAGGATGAGCTCCATAGTATACTTGCAGCATTTGAGTTGAGAACTCAAGTGAAGGTTGATGTCAAGAAAGAGGCAGCTTTCAAGGCTACCAAGAAATCCAAGGGTAAACAGCTTCAAGAGAGTGATGAGTCTTCTATTGATGAAGAGGCAAATTACAACAAGAAAGGCAAGTTCTCTAGAAAGCACAAAAACATGAAAAATATAAGATGTTTCAATTGTGGAAAGTTTGGTCATTATGCTACTGAATGTACTGTTCCCAAGAATGAAAGTGATGAAGATAAACAGGATTCTAAGAGCAAAGATTCTGAAAAGCACAAGCATCACAAGAAAAACAAATATGAGCATAGCAATCAAGCAAAGAGGTATTCTCACAAGCACAAGAAGAGTTTCTACCTAGACAAAGCAAGTAAGTGTTTTAGTAGTGATAGTGAAAGTTCTTCAAGTGATAATGAAAATGAGATGTTGTTCATATCAGAAAAAAAGGAAGAACCGAAACATAGATTCATTATTATGAAATGTCTTAGATGTGGAAATTTTGGTCACCTTGAGGATGATTGTACAAATAATGATTTGGTTTCCAGTATGTATGAGGATGCTTCAAAAAACTATAAGGAAGATGCTTGTATGGTTTTTGAAAAAGGTAGCACCTCTAGTGATAAGAAATCTGAAAAAGGCTTTGATGATTCAGAAAGCAAACAAATAAAGGATCTTGAAAGTGAACTTATTAATGCTCTTAGTGCTTTGAAAAAGGAAAGAAAGAAGAATAATAGACTCAAGGATAATTTAGATGAATGTTGTATGGAGAGAGATGATCTTATAAAAAATCTTGATTTCTCTATAGCTAAGATGCAAGAACTCAAGGATGAGTTAGAGTCTAAGGTTCTTGAGTATAGTGAGTTAGAACAAAAAATGGCTTCTTTGAAAGAGGAAATTAAAGAGTACAAGATAAGCTTTACAGGTTTCAAGATAGCTCCAAAAATGTTAAGTCACTCATCAAAGGTCAAAGAAAGACAACAGATAAAACAGGCCTTGGTTTTGTTAAGCCACGCAAGGAACAAGTTGGAGAGTCTAGTAAGAGACTCCAAAAGGAAGAGAGTTCTGATGAGGAAAGTATTTCAGACCATGAGTCCTTGAATGATAGATGCGGAAAAATAGAAAATAGAATTCAGAATGAGAAGAAGAAGTTTTCAGGACCCAAGAGGTCAAATAAAGGAAAATTTCAAGGCAGATGTTTTGCGTGTCACAGGTTTGGTCACATGGCTTCACATTGCATGGCTCAAGTGAAGAAGGTAAACGATAATTTTAGAAGTGCTAGTTTCTTTCAATGGTATTTCTACTCTTATCAATGGTTTGGGCACAAGGCAGTCTATTGTGAGGTAAATAACAGGAATAGGTTTGGTCAAAACAGGTTCAGGCAGAACTGGTGGATTCAAAGATCAGGTTTACCTCAGAGAAACAACATCATCAAGTGTTTCAAGTGCAACAATTAAGGTCACACAATCAGACAGTGTAGAGCTGAAATTCCATAATACAGGAACAAGAACAGTGGCATGATCAGGTCCAAGGATCAAGGCATGAACAAGAATAAGGATGAGAACAAGAACAAGAACAGTGAAAATAATAGGAATACGAGCAAAGAGTTCAAGAGAAGGCATGGCAAGGAAATTATAGATGTTGATTATGATCAGTGCCTAATGGGAGTTTTACTCCCACCCCAGAATTAATCACCTCATCAGGAGGTGGGGGAGGGACTAAGCTAAAAGGCTCATTCTTAGTCCCGAGCCCCAAAGGTGACCCTTTGCCATTGATGACAAAGGGGGAGAGATATGAGTAAGGGGAAGAGCTTCAAGTGAAGAGGAAAGATTCAAGTCAGGGGGAGAAAAACTTCAAAGGAAGATTCTCAGTTGTTAGCACAGTTGGTTTCAGTTTTGGCTCCTGAGACGTATTTTTAGTAAAGGTTTGCCATCAATGACAAAGGGGGAGATTGTTGGCAATTTTGGGTACTTTGGGTACATTGCCTTTGCTCAAGTGTATAAGTTTTCATTGATGTCAAGAAGCTTTTGAAGGAATTTGATTTGATGTCAAATAATTTGTTTTGATGAAGGTTACGGCATGACAGTTTCAAAGGTCTTTTGCAAGCCCCAAGCTGACATGTTCAAAAGAAAGTAAGTTGGAAAAATGTCGCGATATCGCGACATGTCGCATTTTCACGACTTAAGCAGGAGAGAGAAAGATTTTTAGAAAAGTGTCGCGATATCACGACATGTTGCATTTTCACGACTTAAGCAGGAGAGAGAAAGCTTTTTAGAAAAGTGTCGCGATATCACGACATGTCGCATTTTTGCGACTTAAGCAGGAGAGAGAAAGCTTTTTAGAAAAGTGTCGCGATATTGTGACATGTCGCAGTTTCATGACTCAAAGAGGAGAGAGAACGAACGGAGTCAGAAATGTCATGATTTCGTGACATATTGCAAGGAAGGTTGTACGGACAAAAAAGTGTCACGATTTCATGACATGTTGCAGGAGAGAGAGTCCGAAAGAAAAAGTGTCATGATTTCGTGACATAATGCAGAAGAGAGAGTCCATAGTGTGAATTGTCATGATTTTGTGACAAGTTCGAAGAGAGAGAAAGTAACACGAAATGTGTCGTGATTTCACGACATGCTGCAGAAATTGAAGTGATAACTATCGCAATTTTGTGACATGCAGCAAAGGGAAGAGTCTGAAAATGAGAACTGTCACGATTTTGCGATAGGTTGCAGAGAAGACGTACGGAAGCTGAAAGCGTCGTGATTTTGTGACAGGTTGCAAAGAAAATGTACGAAAGCTGAAAGCGTCATGATTTCATGACAGGTTGCAAAGAAAGCGTACAAAAAGTTGATAGCATCACGATTTTGTGACAGGTTGAAGAGAAAGCAAACGGATGCAGAAACTGTCACAATTTTGCGACAGATTGAGATGGCAGCATTCGGTTGGAGAAAGTGTCACGATTTCATGATAGAAATAGAATGCAGGTCTTCTATAGGAGGTGTCATGATATCGCGATGGAAGTAAAGACGAAGTCTGCAGAGGAAGAAGCATCGCGATTTCATGACAAATTCAAGGAGGAAGAGCTCAAAGGCGAAAGCGTCACGATTTTGTGACATGTTCCATTTTCGCGGGCGTAAGGCAAAGAAAAGCACAAGGCAACGAAAGTGTCATGATTTTGTGACATGTTCCATTTTTGCTAGTGCAAGCAGAGAAAAGTGCAAGGAAGTGAAAGTGTCACAATTTTGCGACATGTTCTACTTTCGCGGGTGCAAGCCGAGAAGAGGTTAAGAAAGCAAAAAGTGTCACAATATCATGACATGTATTTTCATGGCAGAAGCTTTAGAAGAGTTACAGAGACAGTGAAGCCGACAAAGTCAAATTTTAGCCGACGAAGATTAGGGCTTGTAGCCGACGAAGATTAGGGTTTGCATTTGTTATAACAGCCGACTAAGATTAAAGTTTTCATCATGAAAATTCTGTTATAAAAGGAGGGTTGTTTGGAGAGTTTAGGTTTTGATTAATGTGTTGTTAAAGTGTGATGTTTGTAGATAGTACGTAGAGAAAGAAGTTCGATCGCTGAGAGCAGAGTGTGAATTCGATCGTAGTGTGCAGAGTGCATTTCGTCAAATCATTCTAAGTGTGAAAGATCACAAAGGAGGCAGAGTGTGCGAAGACGATGCCACTATGATTGCGTAGAGTGTAAACATTGAAGTTCGATCAAGTGCGATTGGGATTGCACAGAAAGAGCAGAGGACTTGTGAACTGAGTTTGATAGTTCTATCAGAGAACTTGAGGACATAGGTGCATTGGTTCTTTGAGAAGAACCTGAGGACAGATTTGGTTGCTTGAGGCTGCTGTGGACGTGATCATAGAAGGCGAGAGGTCTCTTAGGCTAAGCATTGAGGATAGGAGGTCTTCGATGGAAAGGAGTTTCGCGTGCTGGCAAGAGGTAGAGGCAGTTGATCTTCTAAGGGATCATTTCCAAAGCAGAGGGGAAGGTATCTCCTTTGAGTAGAGGCTCATAAATTCTGATTGGGAGAAGGTATCTCCTTTGACCAGAGGCTCATAAATTCTGATTGGGGGAAGGTATCTCCTTTGAGCCGAGGCTCATAAACTTTGTAATTGGGAAGGATTCCCAAAGAACTTTGAGATAACTTTTAGAGAAAATTTTTGTGGACGTAGCCCAGCCATTTTGGGTGAACCACGTTAAAATTGATGTCACTTTGTGGATGATTTTGTGCATTGATTTGGGCATATTGCTTTATTGTTTGAAATATAAAGGACAAAGTAAAAAGAGGTCTTATACTGTTCACCCCCCCTCTCAGTATAAGCTTGTGTTCTTCACAAGAGTAAAAACACAATCAAGAGTCATGTATACAAGTGGTAAGATGAGAAGCCAAGAGGCATGAGAGGTTTATCTTATACAAGGAATAGGAAAGGTTTTATTGCTCAAATATGTGGGAGCAATAGTCATAGAGTCCAAGAGTCACCTTTCTAAGGTTATATAATGGAGACAAACCTCTAGGAAACGTATCAAGAATGTATTATCAAAGGAGCACTGAATATTGAAGCTTGTATATAGTTTGAGAAATTATACTATAATTTTTCTTCATGTTATTTGAATGAATGATATTGGTCATTTTAATTCATATTATTTTTAGTTACATGAATTTTATGTTCATTGATATTGGTCATTTATATTAAATTGCTCTAATATTTGAGACTACTCAAGATCTTGATATTGGGACCTATGATAATCTAGAAAACCTAGTAAATATTATCCTTGTAATATTCAAGCAACTCACTCATTTGATTTGGAATTGTCACCTACCTTATGTGTTGTATTAACCTTCATATATTTGGAAATTATGACATAACATTATACTTCTTTCTTTATTATCCTTCATAACTCTTTCCTTGTCACTAAAAGAACTTTACTATTTTGGACCACTCTATCTTATTTGTCCTTCAAAGGAACCAAGGTGTATTTCCTACCACTCTTCTCAATCATTATAATACTTGATCTTCTAACATAAATAGACTTTGCATAATATTGTCATGGTCTTCCCAACAAGACATGTTAAACATCCATGGTAACTACATCAAAAAAAAAATCACACCTAATCTAAAAATTAACTAGACATTAATTCATGATCAATTAATGACTATTATGAAGCCATGACATCTTCTAAGGACTAGGATACACTATCATTTTCAGCCCAATTTCTCTATCATTTCACTTAACACCAAATTATTAGTATAACCACTATCTATAATTACTTTGCAATGCTCCCACTACTTGTAAATGGTTAGAAATTAACTTTTTATTTGCAAAACAAAATTCAAACACAAATTGTTTCTAGAAGGATTGAAAAGCAAAAATGACATCTAAATTGTTTTGGTTGGAAAAATGTTGAAAAGTAAAACTTAACAATAAAAGTTTTTTTCAAAAGCTTTAGGGAATTTGATTTGTTTGAAAAAAATTACATTGGAGAATTTGATTTGCAAAATTAAAATTTTGAAATTTGGAGTAATAAGGAATTCTACTCCAAAGGTTTTTTTTTGAAGAAACAAATAGATGGCAAAGAAGAATGAATGCTCAAGAAAAAGGAAAAATGCATATTCAAATTAGTAAAAATGAAGCTAAAAATATCATTTTTATGATTCTTAAGCAATGCATTGAAGATGCTCATAATGAAGATAAAACAAGTTATGAATCTACTATGATATAAAAAAATAACTACAAACTAACTAAAACTAGCACTCCAACTTATAACAAAATTTAAACAAAAAAATAAGTTTAGACATAAGACTAAAGATTGTTGGAGGTAGGCTTATTGTCTAATTGTGGGAGTCATAATCATACCAAAAGAGCATGATCTACCATTACTAAAGCTCACCATATCTACCGTTATCGGATCTCTCCAGATCCACCGCTACCATAGCTCTCTAGATCCACTACTTCCATAGCACACTGGATCCATTGATATCGAAGCACATCGACTCCACCAATACTGGATCACACTGGCTCCACCACTACTAGAGCACACCGGCTCCACTATTGCCAAAGCACATTAACTCCACCACTGCTATAGCACACCATCTCCACCCCTACCAGATCACATCAGCTCCACCACTATCGAAGCACACCAGCTCCACCGCTATCAGATCACACCGACTCCACTACTACCAAAGCACATTAGCTCCACCACTATCGAAGCACACCAGCTCCACGACTCTCGTAGCTCACCAATTCCACCATTATCAGAGCTCATCGGATCCATCGTTGTAGGAGCACATCGGATCTATCGCTACTGGAGCTCACTAGCTCGGGAGTTAAAAGGAATTCCACGTTTGATAGAATTTGTTTATTTCAAAAACTTGATTTTTAAAAAATTAAAATTGATTAAAGTTTGGAAAGCTAAGGAAGTCTACTCCAAAAGAAAATTTGAAATTTTTGATTGGTTAAAATTTTGTAAATTAGAATTCTTTATTTGAAATTTGGGAGCCATAAGGTTTCCAACTCCAAAGGAATTAATTTGTGAAATTTGAAGATTTGTTTGAAAAAAAATTACATTGGAGAATTTGATTTGTAAAATTAAAAATTTGAAATTTGGAGTAATAAGGACTTCTACTCCAAAGGTTTTTTTTTTTGAAGAAACAAATAGATGGCAAAGAAGAATGAATGCTCAAGAAAAAGGAAAAATGCATATACAAATTAGTAAAAATGAAGCTAAAAATATTATTTTTATGATTCTTAAGCAATGCATTGAAGATGTTCATTATGAAGATAAAACAAGTTATGAATCTACTATGATATAAAAATAGCTACAAACTAATATTTTCTAACACTCCAACTTACAACAAACTTTAAACAAAATAATAAGTTTATCCAAAAACAAACTTTAAACAAAATAATAAGTTTAGACAAGACTAAAGATTGTTGGACGTAGGCTCATTGCCTAATTGTGGGAGTCATAATCATACCAAAAGAACATGATCTACCATTTTTGAAGTTCACTAGCTCTATCGCTATTGGATCTCACCAGCTCCATTGCTACCATAGTTGCCCAGATCCACCACTGCCAGAGCACACCAGATCCATCGTTGTCGAAGCACACTGACTCCACCACTGCTGGAACACATCGGATCCACCACTGTTGGAGCACACCGGCTCCACCATTGCCAAAGTACACAGACTCTACCATTGCTAAAGCACACAAGCTCCACCGCTACAGGAGCACACGGGTTCTACCACTATCGGAGCACACCAGCTTCACCACTCCCATAGCTCACCAGCTCCACCACTATCGGAGCTCATCAGATCCACTGTTGTTGGAGCACATTGTATCCACCGCTACTGGAGCTCACTAGCTCCACCACTGTTAAAGTTCACCAGCTCTACCGTTGCCATAGATGATAATTTTAGCCATTAAACTTCTCAACCCTAAACATACTTTCTTCTACCATTGCTCCCACTTGAACCAGGAAACCCTCCTTTCAAGTAAATAAAATCCTAACCTCTCTCTGATACCAGTTGTTAGGATTAAATAAAAAAACACGAGTAATAATTAAATGTAGAAATAAAACACAAAAGAATAACATAATACAAGAGAGACACAGATTTACGTGGTTCATCCAATATGGGCTACATCCACGAAGAAAATAACTAGGTCTTCATTTATTCCATCCAAAAAATATTTACATACACAACCACACGTCTCACTACACATTGTGTTCCCCCCTTTGGGGGGGTGTTCGAACATTCACTATTCAGTCTCTCACATACACCAAACCCTCATGCAAGTGTTGCTTTATATACCAACAACACAACAAGGGGTTTTACAATATCATGGCCATAAAACTTGGATTTAAATATATTAACCCAAATAAAATAACTACAAACTAATGTTTTCTAGCACTCCAACTTACAACAAAATTTAAACAAAATAATAAGTTTATCCAAAAACAAAATTTAAACAAAATAGAATGATATTATTAATGTTTGTTTTTTGATAAATTTTGTGTTCCTTTCAAACTTTATCTAAAAATAAACTTTAAACAAAATAATAAGTTTAGACATAAGACTAAAGATTGTTGGAGGTAGTCTCATTCCCTAATTTTGGGAGTCATAATCATACCAAAAGAACATGTTGGTATAAATAGAATGATGTCCATGAATGGAATATTATTAAGGAAATTTTACTAATGGCATTGGATGAGGTACTCAAATAGTTTATTATTGAAGCAAATTTTTGAAATCATCATAATTATACAAAATACAGTACCAACAATGATACAAGAGAAAAAATTGAATTGGCGCTAGATTCATATGAAATGTCAAAACTAGTGGAAAAATAAGGTGCGAGATGAAGACAATGATTGAAGACTAAAAGTTTTCAATGACTAAAAAATGTAATACAAATATGTTGGAGAATATTACATCATTTGGTACATGCTAATGTACCCCCATGGTACCTATGGTGCAAATATTAATAATTGAATAGATTTTGAGTCTATAGTTTAGGAGTATGATTTATATTTCCCTTATGTATGTGTCTATGTGTAAGATGTGTACAAGTTTCAAGTAATAATGTGTGCAAGTATGTGCACAAGTATCATGTAGTAAATTTTACAAGTGCATAATTAGGAGTATGCAAGTATCATATAATAAAGTGTGCAAGAGTAAAAAGACAATCAAGAGTCATGTATACAAGTGGTAAGATGAGAAGCCAAGAGGCATGAGAGGTTTATCTTATACAAGGAATAGGAAAGGTTTTATTGCTTAGATATGTGGGAAGAGCAATAGTCATAGAGTCCAAGAGTCGCCTTTCTAAGGTTATATAATGGATACAAACCTACAAAAACGTATGAAGAATGTATTATCAAAGGAGCATTGAATATTGAAGCTTGTATATAGTTTGAGAAATTATACTATAAGTTTTATTCATGTTATTTGAATGAATGATATTGGCCATTTTAATTCATATTATTGTTATTTACATGAATTTTATGTTCATTGATATTGGCTATTTATATTAAATTGCTCTAATATTTGAGACTACTCAAGATCTTGATATTGGGACCTGTGATAATCTAGAAAACCTAGTAAATATTATCCTTGTAATATTCAATCAACTCACTCATTTGATTTATAATTGTCACCTACCTTATGTGTTGTATTAACCTTCATATATTTGGAAGTTATGTCATAAAATTATACTTCTTTCTTTATTATCCTTCATAACTCTTTCTTTGTCACTAAACGAACTTTACTATTTTGGACCACTCTATCTTATATGTCCTTCAAAGGAACCAAGGTGTATTTCCTACCACTCTTCTCAATAATTATAATACTTTATCTTCTAACATAAATGACCTTTGCATAATATTGTCATGGTCTTCCCAACAAGACATGTTAAACATCCATGGTAACTACATCATACCAAATTTCACGCCTAATCTAAAAATTAACTAGACATTAATTCATTATCAATTAATGACTATTATGAAGCCATGACATCTTCTAAGGACTAGGATACACTATCATTTTCAGACCAATTTATCTATCATTTCACTTAACGCCAAATTATTAGTATAACCACTATCTATAATTACTTTACAATACTCCCACTACTTGTAAATGGTTAGAAATTAACTTTTTATTTACAAAAAAAAATTCAAACACAAATTGTTTCTAGAAGGATTGAAAAGCAAAAATGACATCTAAATTGTTTTGGTTGGAAAAAAGTTGAAAAGTAAAACTTAACGATAAAAGTAATTTTTCAAATTGACCATTGGAGTGTTAGCGTACTATTTAGCATACTGTTAATATATTGTTTGTATTTAGCTTGCACTGTTACAACTCCGTAACAGTTATGGTTCAGCCGTTGCACCGGTGTGCTATTCCCGGGCTTGTGCTGTATTATTTAAACAGTGGTGAATAATACTATTCTAGTTTGTTGTTTAACATGGCATCAGAGCCAGCTACGGATTTTTGCAGGGAGGCGTGAAGGGAAAGACTGGGAGGAGGAGCTGCGTTTACATGCGTTTTTTCGCTGGGAGAAGGAGCGCAGTGATCGTTTTTTTTTTTTTTTTTAAACGGTCACGCGCAGACGCGCGACAGTAGTGGCGCATCCACGCGCGACCATGGGCTGCGGACCGCGCAGGCAGGGCCACTGTGCGACGCGCGGACGTCGCAGCCGCGTCCCTGTTAGAGGACGCAGGGCCCCGCGTGCGCGTCCCCCTACGCAGGCAGGGCCACAGCCGCGTCCCAGCCGCGCGCTAGCCTGCCCGTGCCACATGGACAGTGGCGCTGGACTCCGTGCGCGCGACGCGGGAGTTCCTAGGCCCCCCCCCCGGGTCCTGTTGAGCGCTGGAAACCGTGTCCCCCCCTCCGCGTCGACGCGGACATTAAAAAAAAAACGTTCGTCCCCCCCTGCGAGGAGCGGAAGGAGGCCGAAGCAGTGCCCCGCCCGGGGAATTTTTTTTTTCGGAGGAGAAGGACGACAGAGGGCTCGGGCAGACCAAGCAAGGTTGAAAAAGGAGGGGCTTTGTTGATCCTTCCGGATCAGCCCGCTGGCTCACGTGGTCGTGAGTCGTGCGATAAGGCTCAGGGAGCCTGCAGGTCGGGGGTTCAAATCCCGCCGACTCCCCCCAAGGTATAAATTTTTTTTTTTTGAAGTCATTTTTTTAATTATTATTTTTTTAATTAAAATTTTTAATTTTAATTTTTTTTTAATATAGTTTTAAACTTTATAAATTAAAATTTAATTTTAATTTATTTTTCTTAAGTTTTAAAACTATATAAATTAAAATTATTTATTTTAATTTTAAATATATAATAATTATTAAAAATGCTTTGTTAAAGAAATTTTTTTTAAGGGGGGATATTTTTTCAAAAAATCAAAGGGGGATTGTGAGTAATTTTCTGAAAAGGCAATTTGGCATTGTAAAAGGTGCATTTTCGGCTGGGACCGACACCTTGTGGGTTATTCTTGTGGGCATTTTTTTTGTTGTATGTTGCATATTTCATTTTTGCACTATAACATTAAAAATTAAAATCAAACACTCCCTAAGTCCCCGGAATAATTAAAACCCATCCGTGCAATTTATTGCACTACAGCGTTCGGTATTTGTGATACCTCTGGCCAGCACTTACAGGTAAAGCTGTCGTGATTTGGCTATTGTATCTGCCGCCTAATAGAGCTGCTACAACGATGTCTGAGCTTGTTCTCTATAAATCATCGGGGAAAGATAAGTTAGCCATTTTTGCATTTTTTTACTCCATCCACTACCCTTTATCGCACTTGTGTTTAGACGTAAATCCTGACGAAGTTTTCTTCATAGTGTTTAGGGGAAGTTACGCCCCACGCATGAGAAGAATCTTCTATGGTAGGTGCCATCAACAAGGTGATTCCCTTTCAGTACCGCTTATGTTCCACGTATCGTATGATCTCTAAAACTCACCTATAGTCTCCCTCACATAATGGCGGGTGATTTTTGTTGATCTTTCTAAATACCTATAGTTTCCCTCACGTAAGGGCAAGTATTTTGTACGGTATATTGGCCTAGCAAAAGGTATATCGAAAGGGGGACCAATTGGTGATATAAGGAACCTTCACTATGGCCGCTGTTGCAAAGTTGATGACTGATCCGCATCAGTTATTGAAAGGTCCAAATTATACACCATGGAAACATAAGATGAAGGCAGTTCTCCAAATGGAAGATTTGTGGGATATTGTTACTGGAGTAGCAACTAGGCCTTCACCAACAGCAGGATCCATAGGTCCTTCCGCATATCAGATAGCTTTTGACAAGAAAGACAATCGAGCAAAGGTGCTCATTTTGTTTGTTGTTTCAGATGAAGTGCAACCTCATATAGCGACAAAGCAAGTGGTAAAGAGGCATGGGATGCCCTTCAAACCATCTATGAGGGAAAGAATGATTCCACCATTCTTCATCTTCAACAACAACTTCATAACTCGAGTTTGAGGCAAGGTGAAACAGTTGAACTCTTTCCGTGCAGAGTGTCTGAGTTGAAAGAGAAATTGAGTTCTTTGGGAGATACCGTGGACGAAAAGCTTCTCATTTCACTTGTGATGAGAGCTTTACCTTCTTCATTTGATATGTTGATAACCTCCATCCAGGTGTCTCAATGACAAATTACCTACATCGAGTTGGTTAATCTGCTTCAACAACAGGAGGCACGCCAACTTCACAAGGATGATTCTTCCAATACAGCCCTAAACACCAACAGGCAGGGTTCTAGGAAGAAAGGTAATGGGCAAAAAGGAGGCAACTTTCAGAAAGGAGGAAGTTCTCAACAAGATACGAAAGGAAAAGGCAAACAACCTCAAGAGAAGAAGAGGTGGTGCAAGATCCGTGAGAAAGACAACCATGACACCAACGAGTGTTGGCATAAGAACAAGTAGAAAGGCCAAAACAAACCACAAAATAAAAACAAGCAACCCCGAGGTGAATGTTGCTTGTTGAAGAATCCGACTCGGATTCCGAATGGGCACACAAAGTGCTCATGACTACCACGAGATTCCACACGAGAGGGATCCTATTTGGTATGTCGATTCGGAGCTAGCAAACATATGATCGGCGACGGATCGTGGTTTGAATCATTTGTGGCCAAGGAGGGCAAACTCGTCACCATTGTTGATGATAAAACCTACGGGGTTCGGGGAGAGGGTACGAGTTTCGGTCACTCTTCCCGATGACAAGTGTCAGATTGACAAAGTCCTCTATGTTTCGGGATTGGCCAACAATTTGTTGTCAGTGACACAAATCCTGGATAGAAATATGGTTGTCAACTTTCGTGTTGAGAATGGAAAGAAGTGTTGTACCATTACCGGGAAGGGTAAGTAGATTGCAACAACTTCATATAAGCACGACTTATTTGCACTAGATGCTATCTCTACTCCACATGTTGCCATGACTGTCTTTACCAAGGAGGCAACTTCCCTATGGCACAAGAGATATGGGCATCTTAGTTTCGGCTACTTACTTGAGCTCAGCAAGTATGAGATGGTAAAGGGTCTTCCTTCCCTTTCCGCCACATTGCCGGTGTGCTCCGACCGCTAGCGGGAAAGCGAAGATAGAGTACCATTTGAGAAGAGCTCTACAAGAGCACGAAAACCTCCGGAGTTAATTCACACCGACTCGTGCGGTCCTTTCACACCCAATAGTTGTGGAGGGAAGAGGTACTTTCAGTTATTCGTAGATGACTACTCATGAAAGATGTGGGTTTTCTTTCTCCAACTAAAATCTGAAGCTTTCGCATTCTTCCAACAGTTCAAGAAATCCGTTGAGGAGTCAAGAGCTTCTATTAAAACCCTCCGCTCAGATCGAGGGGGAGAGTTTACCTCTAATGAATTTTTTGCATTCCTAGATAAGCATGGAATCAAGAGACAGTTAACAACTGCCTATACTCCTCAGCAAAATGGAGTTGCTGAGAGAAGGAACCGTTCTAATGAATTTTTTGCATTCCCAGATAAGCATGGAATCAAGAGACAATTAACAACTGCCTATACTCCTCAGCAAAATGGAGTTGCTGAGAGAAGGAACCGTTCTATCATGGAAATGGTTCGTTGTATGCTCACAGGAGCTACTCTTGGGCAACAATATTGGGCAGAAGTTGTCACCACTGCAATGTATTTGTTGAACAGGGCACCCACAAATGCCCTAAAAGGAATGACTCCACAGGAAGCATGGAGTGGTTGAAAACCCTCCATATCTCATCTACGTATTTTTGGATGTCACGCTTTCATGCACATACCGAAAGAGAAAAGGAAGAAGCTAGATAAGAAAACACTGAGATGTATTTTTCTTGGTTATTCTGAGCACTCTAAAGGATATCGGTTGATAGATCCTTTGACCAAGAAAATTCATATCAGCAGAGATGTTGTCTTTGATGAAGCTTTCACATCACAGAGCACATCTAAAGTACACCAAGATATTGTGGAAACTAAGGAAGAGAATATTCCTTCGTCAACACAGACAGGAGGTCCTTCTACATCTTCTTCAACTCCATCGAAGAAGAATCCTAAATGGTGTACAAATACAATCAGAGATGCAAATTTATCCACTCCTCCCAATTTGAATTTGGATAGACCTCGTACACGCAATATGGCTCAAAAGGAAAGAGAAGCCAAAGAAACTGGTGAGGTTGATGATCTTTGTCAATCTTTTGAGGAACTTTCTCGTAACTCCAAGTACGAAGTTGAGGATATGGATATTGATGATGACAGGGCATTCATGTCTACCATAGATAGTCTTGAACCTCGCATCGGTGCAAGATGCTCTCGGTGAGCCTCAGTGGAAGGCCGCTATGGATACAGAGTATGAGTCTTTGATGAAAAATAAAAATTGGAAGCTTGTTGATCTGCCGCATGGAAAGAAACCTATTGGCTGCAAATGGGTACATAAAGTCAAGTACAAGGTAGATGGAACAATTGATAAGCATAAGGCCCATCTTGTTGCAAAGGGCTATGCTCAAAAAGAAGGCATTGACTACGAGGAAACTTTTGCACCTACTTCTCGGATGACCACAATTCGGGTTATGTGTGCTATGGCAGCACAATATGGGTGGAAAGTTCACCAGATGGATGTCAAAAGTGCCTTTCTAAATGGTGATCTCCAAGAAGAAGTCTACATGACTCAACCTGAAGGATTTGAAGTGGAAGGCCAAGAGCAAAAAGTTTGCAAGTTGGTCAAATCCTTGTATGGTCTGAAACAAGCTCCTCGAGCTTGGTATATAAAAATGGACAATCACCTTATGCAGCATGGATTTAAGAGATGTCCGTCAGATGCAAACCTCTATTTCAAGAAACAGTGGTTCCGAGATAGTGTTGCTTGTACTCTATGTGGATGATCTCGCTCATTACAGGGAGTTCAGAAACTATGATCTCTACTGTCAAAAGAAACTTGTGCAAATCTTTTGAGATGACAGATCTCGGACTTCTCCATTATTGTCTTGGTCTGGAATTCAGCCAGAAGGAGCACACCATCAAAGTGTCTCAGAAAAAATATGCCAAGACATTGCTGGAAAAATATCGCATGACTGACTGCAAGCCAATGGCAACTCCAATTGAGAATGGACTTCAGTTATCGTGATATGATGATTCACCTTAGGTAGATGGTACTCTCTATCGATAGTTGATTGGGAGTCTCATATATCTGACCAATACTAGGCCAGATCTCATATTTGCTTGTCAACTATCTTTCGAGGTTCATGCAGGAGCCTAAGACCACTCATTGGAAAGCAACAAAACGTGTTCTTCACTATGTCCGTGGTACTATGGAATATGGCCTAGAATACAAGAGGAACAACAAATTCTTCTTGCAAAGATACACGGACTCTGACTATGCCGAATCATTTGATGATCGCAAGTCAACTTCTGGATACATTTTTCATCTGGGATCCGGTCCTGTCTCTTGGCACGACAAGAAGCAACCGGTGGTTGCTATTTCATCAACGAGAGGCAGAATATCGCGCCGCACATGAAGCTGTGTGCGAAGTGATATGGTTACGTCGCATTCTGACAAGTATGGGCCATCCATCAAAATCTCCAATACACTTGTTTTGCGACAATCATGGTGTTCTGAACCTCGTCAAGAATCTAGTGCATCATGAAAGAACAAAGCACATTGACACACAATGTCATTTCATTCGAGATGAAGTTCCAAAGCATCGAATTCAGCTTCAGCACATTCCCACCGATGCTCAAGTTGCAGACATTTTCACTAAGGCACTTGGACGTGTCAAATTTGAATTGTTTCGCAGCTCACTTTGTATTGCACAATGATGTAAGGGGATGTTAGTAGACTAGTATAGCTATTAGTTATTACATTACCCAAATAATGTAATAAAGGGGGATGTTAGCGTACTATTTAGCATACTGTTAATATATTGTTTGTATTTAGCTTGCACTGTTACAACTCCGTAACAGTTATGGTTCAGCCGTTGCACCGGTGTGCTATTCCCGGGCTTGTGCTGTATTATTTAAACAGTGGTGAATAATATTATTCTAGTTTGTTGTTTAACATGGAGAGATCATATAATAAATATTTTTCTTATTTTTCCCTCTTGTATTGTCTATAGATAAATCTCTTTGTTTCACTAGTTCCTCCATAAGTTTGGTCCTTGCTCAAGAATTTGGTACAAAACACAAAGATATGCTTCAACATTTAAATATTTGTACACTTGTGATCATTTCTTGAGTTGTGAACAAGTGGAATAACACCCTCAATTGCCTTAATGAATTACACATAGAGAACAAGGTCATGCCCATATTGGAGCTTAGATATGATGGCATATGCTTCCCTCTCCAACTCTATTTTCTCTACTACTTTGCTTTCCTCCAAGACAAGAAAACCAATTCATTTAGATTCATACTCTAAATTTTGTGGCCTTTAATATCTAGGTTCTAGGATCTCATGGTTTGCATCTTTCAAATATTTTATTTAAAATTACAACAATGCTTAAGATGTCTTGGGAACTATGCTCCATAAATCAATGGCCTAATGGATGAAGGTCTTTATAATCTATGTTTTAAGGATATAAAATCTAATGCTTTGGTGGTCCAAGCCATCCAAGGGCAAAGTCTATAATTAGGTTATGGTTAGGGCAACATTTATAGTTTGATTATGTTAGGAAATTTAGCTTGGTTATGACAAGTAGGAAGTCTATTATTCTCTACTTGTGAGTGTATTTATTCATCTCTTATCTTCATCTTAGAAATACCAACAACTTACCCTTGAATGTCTTATACAAAACTAGAAAATCCTATTAGACCCAAGAATCTAGTGGATATCTCACTTCATTACCTTACACAAGACCAATGAGATTAATTTCTTAACTCCCATCAACATATTATTTAAGACCAATGAGTTGATATTTTACAACTCTTTTCCATGTTCATATAAGACAAGGAATTAGGTTTATTCAATTATGATACAAGACCAACGAGTATAATTTATTAACTCCCTTCAATGTGTTGTTCAAGTCTAGTGAGTTTGGTTTGTTCAACACCATTTTATATTTGATTCATTCAAGACCCATGAGTTGGTTTGTTCAACTCCTATGTCAAATACAAGACCAACAAGTTACTAACTTTTCCCCCTCTAACATCTTGTTCTAAACCAATGAGTTTATTTGTTCAACTCCCTTCTATGTATGATACAAGACTAGTGAAATTTGATTTACTAACTCATTATTATGGTAAAGGTTTTGAATAGGAACTTAAATAAGGATTACAAATATGGACTTATAAGTGGACTTAAGGTTAGTAATAACATCGACAACATCACCCATCAATAGTTTGTAGATGATACAACCCTTTTTGGAAGGGCAAGGATAAATGAGGCTAGAGCTTTGAATAAATTTTTAAAGGAATATGAAAGAGCATCAAGGCAAAAATTTAATAGGACAAAATCCAAAATTTACTTCCTTAACACCCTAGCTAATATCAAAGTAAGAATTTATAGGTTACTTCAAATGGAGGAGGTAAATTTACCAACAACTTATCTAGGGATGTCTTTATTTGAGGGAAGAATGAGGATAGAATAATGGAATCTAGTTATTAGTAAAGTTTAGAATAAACTTCTAGCTTGGAAAGGTAGATGGTTATTGTTAGTAGGAAGAGTGTAATTAATTAAGTCAATCTTACAAGCCATTCCAACATATTATATGTCATTGTATTCTATGCCAAAATCAGTTGAAAAAAATTAATCTATATTATGAGATCCTTTTTATGGTCAGGTTTACATGATAAAAGTAAATTTTCTTTGGTGAAATGGATCAAGGTGTATGATGATAAAACTAGGGGAGGTCTTGGTTTAAGAGTTCTTATATATGCAAACTTAGCTCTTAGGGGAAAAGTAATCTAGAGATTGTACAAAGAGAGTCAAAGACAATGGGCAAGAATTCTTCTAAGTATGTTGAGCCCAATGACCCAAGTTTAATATTTACTACATTCTCTCTACCAAATGGTTTAGCTCTTTGGAATGGTTTAAAAAATCTATTGATCTAATAATTAAAGGTTTAATATGGGTGGTGGGAACTGGAGAAAAAATTTCTATTTGGATGGATACTTGGTGTGATAAAAAACCACTCAATTTAGATCCAATTTTGAAACCTTGGATGAGATTGATTCAAGATAAACATGGTGATAGGGTTTCAATCATTTTGTACAAGGATTAGGAAGGAAGATATAAATGGAAAGAAGATTTTTTACAAGTATACAAGACATTGATGCTAGGAGGCAATTGAGTAGAAAGATAACAACTGTGATTATTCCAAGGGGAGCCAAGGATAAATTGATTTGGGAGTTGAATAGCTCAAGAGAATACACAACAATAAGTGGATATAATGTACAACACCAATAAAATAGTAATATCACTAGAATATGGAGAGATATTTGGGATAGCCCAAGCATTCCTAAATTCAAAATATTTGTTTGGCTAGTAGGTCATAGAAGCATTTTATCCTGGGATAACCTTATAAAAGGGGTTTTCATGGCCCCTCTCAATGTGTTCTTTGTAAAAATGAGGAAGAGAGTATAGACCATCTCTTGGGACATTGTTCAATAGTCTGGAAACTATGGCAATGGATTCTTAATATGTTTGGTAAATGCATGATGATGAATAGAAGAATTGAATATTGGTTAAAGCAATGGAAGAGCACTTATAAAAGTGAGGCTTTATAGACAATATGGGATATATCAAAAGATACAATACTTTGGACTATATGGCTAGAAAGGAATAGAAGAATATTTAAATGTAAGGAAAGCAGTTTAGATGTAATGAAAAGGAAGATATGTTTAGCCATAGAGGAGTCTAAACCAACCCTATCAACTCACCCAATCCCTAATTTGGAAGTAGAGAGCCTTGATAGATGGATTCAAGTCATTAAATGGAATTATGATGTTGGGTATAAGAGAAGAAAAAGGAAGGTAAAGAATATAAAGTAGAAACCACCAGATGTGGAGTGGGTTAAATTGAATTTTGATGGAGCATCTAAAGGAAATCCAAGACCAGTAGGAGGAGGAATAATTAGAAATAATAGAGGAGATATTTTGTCTCATTATGATTTCAATAGTGGATTTAATACAAATAATGAAGCTAAAGCTTGGGTAGCTTTAGAAGGGTTAAAATTATGCAAACAAATAAAATGGAATAAAGTATGGATGGAAGGTGATTCTCTCATAGTAATAAATGCAATTTTGAGGAAAGCAAAGGCTCCATGGAACATACAAGAGATAATTATGGAAATTCAAGATCTTGCTAAAGAGTTTGAAGAAATCAGGTTTACATATACATTAAGGGAAGGAAACAAATGTGTAGATAGGCTAGCCAATAGAGGGGTTTTAATTGAGGATCATGAAGTTAAATTCTCCTTTCCTTGGTTAGAGGAAGTAGTAAGTTTAGCTGAAGTTGACAAGAAAATGTTGATTACCTAAATCAAATAATGATTAAGATTTACTCTAATATTTTCCATTGGTAATATCTACTTTATTTTGTAACAATAATGTATTTTCATATAAACTATTTATTATAATTTTTGTGGTTGCACTTGTGTTTCAGGAAGGAAACTAGCAATCCAGATTTGGTAAAGCAGACTATGATAGTGTGATGTTTTGGAAATATTACTCTACTAAGATGCAATGCATAGATAGTAGAGGTGAAGTTTTGGTATTGTGAAGGTTTCTATAGAAAAATATCAAAAATGATGCTAAATTCTAGAATATTTGTATTCATACAAAAATTTGAAAAGATCTAGAAAATGAAAATCAAGAATTCAAATATTTTATGTAAAATGATGTAGGTTTCTAGCTATAGCATCTCAATTGAGATGAGAAGTGTATCTATTTATAAACTCTCAAGATCTAAATAAGAGAGTTGTAATTTTTCAAGGGTGGGGGACCCAAGTACAACCCCTTATTATCTAACCAAAAAAAAACTCCCTTCTATGTATGATACAAGACTAGTGAAATTTGATTTACTAGTTCTCTTTAATGTCTCATTAAAGACCAATGAGTTGGGATTATAAACTCCCTTATTTGTATTATTATAATAATACTAGCAAGTTATTATCTTAACACCCTTCAATATCTTGTTCTAGTCCAACGAGTTATGCTTTTCAAATTTCTTCTATGTCTAATATAGTAAAATATCAATGGATTACTTCTTATCACCTTTAAAATATTTTTCAATAGTAGAGAGATAGGATTTTATCAACTCACTTCTATGTCTAACACAAGTCCAGAGCAGAGATAAAGACTTTATAAGTTTGAGATATTATCCATGATGATGGATTCCCAAGGCCTACAAGGAAGTGATAAGGAACTAGTAATGGTGTGTACAACCTAAACTTTCTATTTAGTGGTAAAACCTTGTAAATAATATCCTCATAATATTCAAGCAACTTACTCACTTGCTTTGGCATTGTCACTTGCCTTATGCATTGTATTAACCTTCATTCATTTGGAAATTATGACATAACATTATCCTTCTTTTTTTATTATCCTTCATAAATATTTGCTCGTCACTAAAAGAACTTTGTTATTTTGGACCACTCTATATTATTTTTCCTTCAAAGGAACCAAGGTGTATTTCCTACCACTCTTCTCAATCATTATAATACTTGATCTTCTATCATAAATGACCTTTGCATAATATTGTCATGGTCTTCCCAACAAGACATGACAAACATCCATGGTAACTACATCATACCAAATTTCATACCTAATCTAAAAATTAACTAGACATTACTAATTCATGACTAATTGATGTCCATTATTAAGCCATGGCATCTTCTAAGGACTAGGATACACTATCATTTTCAGCCCAAGTTTCTCTATCATTTCACTTAACACCAAATTATTAGTATTGCCACTATATATAATTGCTTTGCAACACTCCCACTACTTGTAAATGGCCAAAAATTAACTTTTTCTTTGCTTTAGTTTTCCCTCTTTCTCTAGCATCAATAATATCTTTCTCAACATGGGGTTCTCTCCTTGCTTAGGCTCTTCCATGTGAATCAATGATGTTATTGACCTTTCTTCTATTTTTAGCATATGTATGTTTTTCTCATTCCTTTTTCTATTGGTATCTTGATGGCTTGAGGGCATTCAATGGCCCCATGACTTACTTGACCACATCAAAGGAAAGTATCACTAAATCTTCCCCTTGGTTGTAAATTCTTCTTTCTGTATTAAATTTTCCTTCATTAGATGGATGATTTTAGATTTGTAAAAAAATTAATTCATCTTCTTGTCAAATTTGTTTTGTTTTGTTGCCTTGATGTTTTTTCTTTACTAAATATTTCTCTACCTTGTAAGGAGTTCTAATATTTTGGAGAAAACTTATCTTCTTATTTCAAATCCTATCAATAGGCTTTCTCTAATATCTATAATTTTATCATGTTGATATCATCTTAGATGTTTAGTTCTAATCCATTGACACATCTTGCCACCTTTTTGGTCAACTTTATTATAAACTTTAACAACAATCTTATAAAGCTCCTCCATGTAGTCTTCCACATTTAACTCTCTCTATATTTCAAAGTGTGTTCAATAAGTTAGAGTTGGTAATCAATAAGAAGGAATTTTCCTTTCAACTTGGTAAGCATCATATACCATCTTGTATTTTCATTACCCTTGCTATTTCACTAAATCTACACTTTGGCCTACCACAAGGCAACATGTCCTTTTAGCTGATTTTCAACAAGGGCCTTAATGCTTATAATTTGATATTAGCAAACCTTGAATAAAATCCATGCTAAATATCTCCCATTTCCACTCTAGTATATCATGTGGATACAACATACTTATTGGATGCACACTCTCAGCTTTAACTCATTGGCATATCAAGAATTTAGCAACAAATATTGTTGTCTTTCTTTAAACCAGACCAAAAAATAACTTTTCTAGGTCTTCTATCATTTTAGTCATACCAAGATGGCTAGAATTTGTGGTACAATGTACCTCCTCTAATATTGTGGCTCACAAGTAGTCAATATTTGGTATACATATGATTTTTTGTTCCTCAACAATCTTAGGAATTTATTATATCATGTAATATAGTTAGGGTTAGATATTCAAGATTTGCACCCAAATAGGTGGTTGATATTTTGTTATCCAAACTATCTCATGTTCATCGTAAATATTCACATTTTTTATTAATAAAACTCTATCCAACACCATGTTGGTCCAACATGTGGTATCAGAGCTATCATTTATCCTAGAGCATGAGAAAGAATAGATCAATTTTACAAGGTGCTATTTGGAGGAAGATTAGATCGAGGTGTAGAAATTCCATCATGGATGAAGGTTTTGAATAAAGGAAAAGCATTACCAAGCATTCTAGTTGAGAGGAGCTAGAGGCTCACAAGATTGATAGAAGTTGTAAAGAAGTGCACATTTAATTGGAATGCATTGCTAAGGAGTAAAGAGAATCATTATCATCATATGAACACAGGAGAAGACATGCTTTTTTATGTTGTTTATGTTTTTTAGTTATGCAAGAGAACTTGGAGTTCTAATTTGTTGTTGTCATCTAGATCATTGCACTAGAGATATTTTTAGAAATCATCCTATTTGTATTTTGCTACCATTTTTTATGTTGTAGATGCACAAGAGTGGAGCGAGATTAATTGTACAAGATAATTATTGTATGAAGATCATGCCATCATAAAATAGGATCATTTGAAAAAAGTTGATGTCTAATGATAATATCATCATCTAATTATTCCATTATAAAATTGGGTCTTCTAGAGAAGAGCTACCATCTAAAAAAGAGTTGTCATCTAGAGTTATCATCTAGAGATATCATTTGGAGATGAGTTGTCATCCAGAGTTGTTTAGAAAATTATTATCATTTGGAGAAGAGCTATCATCTAGAGAAAATTTGTCATCTAAAGATATTACCATCTAAAGAAATGAGTTATTTAAATACATTTGTGTCATCACATGACTTATCATCTATAAGAGCCTTCTAGAGTTGTCATCATAAGATATTACCATATGAAGTTAACTTTGACCCTTTCATCCATTGACCAGGTCATCTACCAATAAGATCATATAAAGATACAAGAAGGTCATCTATTATGAAGTTGTCATCTAATCAATACATGGGTCATCTAAATGTTAACTTCCAATGGAGTGTTGTTGGTTGAAGGCTTGCTCCATGCATCAAAAAAATGTAAATACACTTGTTACCCATAATTTACTAAAGGAAAGTACTATGCATGATTTTTGCATGCAAAGAACATGTCATCCAAAAATTAAAAGGAGGTAATCCCATAAAAAGTCAAAAAATCATGAAAAATATAGCAAACATATTCACCACCCTTGTTTATCTAGACATTTGATTCTCATATCTAGTTGATTTTCAACAAGGGCCTTGAAGGTCTTAAACCTATCAAAAACATCATCCTTAGTGCAAATGGTGTACAACCACACATATCTAGAGAAATCATCAATAAAAAATAAGGAAGTGCCTATTTCTTGGGAGATATGGTATGCCCATAGGTCCATAAAAATCACTATGTATGATCTCTAAGGGATGAGATGCTCATATTGCCTCTCCTTTTGGAAAGGTCTTCCTATGATGCTTTCCTAGAATGAACCCCTCACATGCACCACTTGGAGGGAATATGCATGGTATGCCAATGGGCATTTGGTGTTGACTTGTGTATTTCAAGGATCCATAACTAAGATGCTCAACCCTATGATGCCACTTCTAACTTTCATTATCTACATGTGCAACCATAGAAACAAATATTTTATTCTTATAGGAAGCCAAAGAGGAAGGTATTTATCCCAAATTTTATATGTGGTCAATCTCATCAGAATATGTAGAAGTAATAGTTTTAAACCTAATGTCTATATCCTCGATTACCCATCTATTAGGACAAAAATCTACCTTCTTATTTATATGAGTAATGTGATAAATAGAAAAAAGGTTAGGACCAACACTACAAACATGAAGTAGCTCATCAAAAGATAAATATCCAATGTTGATGTCTCCACACCTTGCAAGCTATTATAAAGAATAATCTTTAATCATAACATGTTCCCCTGTATGTGATTTGTTATAGACTTATAGGAGATGTTTGTGCTTCATCATGTTCCTAGTTACCCCTAAATTTGTAAGCCAATCATTTGAATAAGTGGATGTCCAATATGTAGAATTAATTTCTAAATAATCTTATGAGGTTTCTTCATCAAAGTTATCCTCACCTTGTGCATAGAAGAGTGCAATATCAACACCTTATTTCTTGTTGCTTTCTCAAGTTTCTTGATTTGAATACTACAAAATTTTATCTTGTGCCCTTTTTTTTGTAAAACTCACAAGTAGACTTTTTGATAGACTTCTTGGGCTACTTCTCATTATATTTTGGTTTTTCCATTCTAAAATTTGGTAATAGATTCCTTTGGATGAGATTGATTAAACATAGAATCTCCCTTATGGTTATTTCTTATAGTCTGGTGGTTTAAAAATGTACTTAAAACCTCATCATTAGGTGATGTAGGAGAATCTATGAAATACATACAAAGCATCTCAAATATAATAGTAACTATATCATATGTTTTAAAAATATTATTAAGCAGTTTGATGTTCCTTTCTATCTCCAATACTTCATGTCCTTCTCTTCTCTCCTTGGGAAGTCCTCTTGCAATTTAAATGTCCTCTTGTAGTTTCTTGAATCGATTGATATACTCATTAATAGTATCAATTGATTCTATAGATAAGGTTATTAGATCAACCTCCATTCTATTAATTTGTATGGAATCAATTCAATCATATAGCCCCTAAAATTTCTCAAACAACACTTTAGGATTTATGGTGCTACTAACATAAGTGTCATATACATTATCAACATAAAGAGCAATGACACAATGAGCCTCATCCTTCTTATCCCTATAGAGTTGCTCCACTTCTATAGAATTAATATCACAAGGCTCCTCATTCATATATTTTATTAACCCCTTACTTTAGAGTAGAGCTTCAATCTTGATCTTCTAGGAAGAATAGTCAGGACCACTCAACAAGGGCACATGGTGATACATAACTATTTTTCCATTATACAAAAATCTACATGTAACCATGACCAAAAAGAACACCACCAATGTAGCATTCTAAAAAATATATCATTTAAGAACAAAAACTAGAATTCCTTTCATATACAAATGTTATGGCCCCCAAAATGTTTTCCCTAAAATCATAGAAAATACCTCCAAAACCTTTGAATATTTTTAAAATTAGTACCTATAGCAGTTGAGAGGCCATAATGTGTTGTTGTGTGAGTGGTTGAGGGGTGCCAAGCATGTGCTAACTATGTAGCATATCAACAAGCCACAAGATATCATTTATCATGATCTAATTTGATAGCTAATCTAAAAACCATATTGTACCACTTGTCACATTCTAATTCATTCTAAGTTTTATGTATTACTAAGTCTATTATTGACTATGTAAGCTACTTGTAATGTTTGATGAGTTGGAAAAATATGATTAGCCTAACATATAATTATACATACCTAGTGGTTGTGGCCTACCACATTGGTTGTATGACCTACCATGTTAGAGCAATTAGAGCATGTTATATTAGCACTTGCATTAGCCCCTATATCATATGCCATGTGTTGCATCAGGATTTATGTCACATCATCAACTGAGTCAATGCCTCCACTAGTTGGCATGTGTTATGCCACACCACTTTTATGGATTATCATTTGTTTTCTTAAGATTCATGCATTAGCCATCAAGTTAGCTATATGGACTACCACATTAGCAACCACATATTACCTTAGGACTTGTGTACCTATTGCCAAGTCACCTATATAGTTTATCATATCATCTACATGGACTACCATGTATCATCTTAGGATTCATGCATTGGTGACCATGTTAATTGTATGAACTACCATGTTAGTTATACAAACTACCATATCAATTATATAGACTACCATATGTTATTTGTATAATTCTTCCACACCACTATAACTATTTTAAGGGGTGATGTCATCTAATACAACATCACCATAAAGTTCCATGGTCACCTATATAGTTTATCATATCATCTACATGGACTACCATGTATCATCTTAGGATTCATGCATTGGTGACCATGTTAGTTGTATGAACTACCATGTTAGTTATACAAATAAACTACCATATCAATTATATAGACTACCATATGTTATTTGTACAACTCTGCCACACCACCATAACTATCCAAAGGGGTGATGTCATGAATACAACATCACCAAAAATTTCATGGTCACCTATATAGTTTATCATATCATCTACATGGACTACCATGTATCATATTAGGATTCATGCATTGGTGACCATGTTAGTTGTATGAACTACCATGTCAGTTATACAAACTACCATATCAATTATATAGACTACTATATGTTATTTGTACAACTCTACCACACCACCATAACTATCCAAAGGGGTGATGTCATCTAATACAACATCACCACAAAGTTCCATGTTATCATAATATGCTACATCATCGCAAGTTGCCATGTCATCATAAGTTTCCTCATCATGCATGTTGATACCATCAATGTATTTTAAAAGGAATTGATATGGGAGGAAATCGAACTTGAGACCTCCCATGGTCTAATGGCTTAGAGGGCTTTTGCTAGCCAACCCTCCAAGTACAACACTTGGGAGGAAAAGGGTTGTAGTTAAAATTTAAAAAATAAATTTGTTAAATTCCCTCCTTTAATGTCCTATGCTAATGTGGGCATGCACTTGTGTACCTCAATTTTATCACCATTCTAGAGAATATTCCTCTTTATTATGAAAAATTGGAGTACCCTTCTAAGGTTATATTATGGAGATAAAGCTCTAGGAAATGTATCAAGAATGTATTATCAAAGGATCATTGAATATTAAAGCTTGTATACAGTTTGAGCAATTCTAATGTAAGTTTTCTTCATGTTATTTGCATGAATGATATTGGCCATTTTACTTCATATTATTGCTATTTACATGAATGTTATGTTCATTGATATTGGTCATTTATATTAAATTGCTCTAATATTTGAGACTACTCAAGATCCTAGATATTGGGACCTTTGATAATCTATCTAAAAAGCCAACAATTGTATCAGAGCTACATTGGTTAGACTCTATCAAAGCTACTTTGAGTAGTCTCTATTGCTAGCATCAAAAATAGTTTTTGGTGTGAATATTTGATTCTAGAGTAATATGATTTAGAGCTAGTGTGAGTAGTTTTTAAAGCTAACACCATACTTGATTTTGGTATGAATATTGAAGAGCTAGCATCAAAGGAAAACTTTGGTGTGAATTTGGAGGAAGGGCCATGTGAAGGAAACATAGGCCAAAATAATGTTGGGTTATTGATTACCTTAACTTTATAAAATTATTTGAAGAATGATATTGTGCAAGCAAAAAAATAGCCCCCATTGAAGCCATTGGAAGAGCATGGGTTGATTGAGTTGCACTAGTTATAGGAGGTAAAACTTAAGGAAGAAAAGGTTCTAGCATAAGGCATATTTGAGAAAGTCTTTAAGGTGAAAGGAAAGGAAGCTTGCAAATCAAGCTCATAGTACCATGAGTAGAGGTTATTGTGAAAGATAAAAATGAAAGAGAGTAGTAGAAAGTTGCTCAAATTGGAAGACATCAAGAAGAATTAGAGAGGGAGCTTCTAAGAGCTTCCCAAGTTGTGAGATAACCATAATTGAGAGGGAGACATTAAGAGCTACCCAAGTTGTGAGATATCTAGTAGAGAAGCATGGGTACATAGAAGGGATCCACTGAAGCATCCCATGTCTACCTATTGAAGAAGATATAAAGAAGGCAAAAGCCCTATGATTGAGATAGAGTTGAGAGCATCTATCATATAGAACATAGAGTCTAAGGAGGATGAGATCCATCCTAAGATAAATATTGAGTGACTAAGTGCCATTGCATTCATCTAAGTGTCATTACATAGTAGTAGAAGTAGTTGAAGGTTGAAGCACTAGAGAAGATTGAATGCTAGAAAGACTAAGAGTGTCTAATCGATATTGCATTACAGTAGTAGCTAAAAGTTGAAGCACCAAAATATTGAGTGTTGGAATAGATTGAGTGTCTAAGTACCATTATGTTGTAGAAGCAATTGATAGATTGAAGCACTAGAGAAGACTAAGCATAGGAACATATTAAGCACCTTAGCATCATTGAGTAGTAGCAGAACCATCTGTAAGTTGGAGTGCTAGAGAAAACTAAGCATTGGAATAGACTGATCATCATAACAATATTGTGTTGTAGAAGTAATCAATAGATTGAAGCACCAGAGAGATTTGAGCTCTAAAAAAATATTAAGTGCCAAAGTTATTTGAGTGTCATTGTAAAACTTGCAAGCACCCTAAGCAAAATTGAGATATTTGCACCTAAGATATTTATAATTTTTTTTGAGTAATTAAATCATCTCAAGTTTTATTCAAAGTTGGAAGAATGCTTAAGATAATTGGGTGACGGTAATCGAAGAGCACCCTGGCAATTGAGTCACCATTTGACGATGTCTAAAGAATTTGGTGTAGGTTTCATAAGGTATGATTTAAAATACTTCTATTTTGGGTGAGCACTTAAGTGAAATTTAAATTGCATTGAGTTTTTTAATAAAGGGAGAGCAATAAGGTTTTATAAAGTTTTCAAAAAATATTTTTTTAATTGAAGTGATTTCAAAATTTTGATTTTTGAAAAATTGAAAATTTTGAAAAGTTAAAATTAGGGAGTTAAAAGGAATTCTACATTTGATAGAATTTGTTTATTTCAAAAACTTGATTTTTGAAAAATTTGAAATTGATTAAAGTTTAGAGAGATAAGGAAGTCTACTCCAAAAGAAAATTTAAAAGTTTTGATTGGTTAAAATTTTGCAAATTAGAATTCTTTATTTGAAATTTGGGAGCCATAAGGTTTCCAACTCCAAAGGAATTGATTTTGTGAAATTTGAAGATTTCTTTAAATATTTTACATTGGAGAATTTGATTTGAAAAAATAAAAATTTGAAATTTGGAGTAATAAGGACTTCTACTAGAAATTAAATTACAAATTGAGGGAATGGTAGAGACGTTTTTTGTAGGACTGCCCAAACTGCCGAACTCGTTTCGGCCATATCTCACTCATCCGATCTTGGATTGAGCTAAAATTTTGAGGGTAGATGCCTGAAAAACCCTAGAACGTCTCCAACAATTTTCATATCATTTGGAGCAACACAGATCCTAGCGCATCCCTATGTGTGAACGATATATTTGGCAAGCAACTATGCGAGGATTTCATCTGGGTTGAGTGCAAGCAGCTCCAGAGGTTGGTTTTTAGGGCCTTTGGGCCCTAGCGGACAATATTTTTGTGGTTTATGCTCAATATTTTAGCAAGAAATGTTGCAGGGGATACAATATGGGTTAGAAATTTGTCTTTCAACAAATCATACTGTGAACTTGAGTGACAATGGCTTCCAATTTGTTGCACAAAAGAAAAGTGAAAACCATACCTTTCCACGGCGTCTAGGGCAAGGATTAAAGAGACCACGAAATAAGTTTCAAGTAGTTGATCAAAAAATGGCTCATATCTCAAGTGAATCTGGTGCTAAGGTGCACCCACAAAATAATTCTACTTGTGAAAACCCCTGTCAAGGGTAAGAATTTTGAAGACTCGGTCCCAAAAATGAATTTTAGGGATGCCCTTCATGGTGGACAGACCTCAGCCCAATGCTAATATCAATACTAGGGCTTCTCATAAACCTCTAAGAATGCCTAAGATTGATCCCAGGAAAATGGAGTCGGGATGTCTTAAAGAAGCCGATGGAACTCCTATTGTTAAGCTTGATATGGGTAACATTTAGACTGGCATTGAAGATTTGGAAAAAAGAGGACTAATTTGTCGGTTCGTGGGTTTTCGTCCGAGTCTATCTGCTTTCAAAGTCCGAGGTTGTAAAAAGCTAGAAAACTAAAGGTGAGTTACAAATATCTATTTATCCAAATGGTTATTTTCTTTTTTTATTTGCTAATAATGAAGATAGAGAGAAAACTTTTCAAGGGGGTCCTTGGTTTTTTGGAAGGGCAGGGCTTTTCATGAAGCCCTGGCATACTAAATTTAAAGCCGAAGAAGAGATACCTTCTATAGCTCCCATGTGGGTTAGACTCTTTGGCCTCCCAATTGAATTTTGGAATCCTATTGTTTTTTCTTCAATTGGAAACTCTTTAGGAATTTTTATGATGACTGTTGATTGTACTCAAAATTTTGAACATATTATTTATGCTCGAATTTGTGTTTTAATGGATTTTGACAAACCCCTACCTAAAAAGATCACTTTACAATTTGGGTAAGACACTTGGGAGCAAGTAGTGGACTATGAGAACATTCCTTTTCGTTGTAGAATTTGCCATGAATATGGTCATTTGGCCAGTGCTTGCCCAAATAAAATTCTTGATCAAAAGAAAGAAGTTATAAACTCAGCTAGTTTCCAAATACCTAAGAAGAAGAACACTGAAAAAAAACCAGTAATGAAGGATCAATCAAAGTCATTTTCTAATATGTTTGAAATCCTTTCCACAAATGATGTCCCAAGTGAGGAAGAGGAAATAATGGAAATTGAAATCTTAGAAACATAGTTTAAATATGAAGGAAAGAACTCAGAGACAAACCAACAAATCAAAGGTTTTCAACAGAAAAAAAAAAAAGGAGAAAATTTATACAAGAAAAACAATATTTCAAATGTCAAAACTTCAAATAAAGCAGGTCCCAATATAGACTCCATTGAACCATCTAGTAAAATTTTGGATGTGTATGAGCATTCTTCAAGGTTAGAAGCCATATCAGATTCAATTGGAATAAGTCAAGAAACAGGGGAAAAAAATTGAAGATGGATTCTAATCAAAAAGTAGGTCGCAAGACCAATCAATATCATATGGTAAAAGAAGGTGAAAAGCTTGTAGAGGAAGGTAAGATTAATGCCCTTCCCAACATTTTTAGCCCTGGTATTAATGAAGATCATCACTTGGAATATTAGAGGACTCAAAGGGAGTCTTTCAAAACAAAATGAAATTAGAATAATGATTCAGATAAATCATCCACATCTTGTTTTCCTTTAAGAAATAAAAATGTCAATGGAGGATATGGACTTAATTGCCGATAAAATTTGGCCAGTTGGAAAAGTGGTTTCCCTTAGTTCCCAAGGGACTTCGGGTGGCATTGCTTGTCTTTGGGACCCAAAAGAGGTAGTTATTCACCATATGGTTGGCAGTTGGGGTTTTTTGGCTATAGTTATTCAAAGTAGACATTCCAACCAAATTATGCTCTGCATTGTTGTTTATGCCCCGACTTCTTTGAAGGAAAAAAGAAGACAGTGGAAGGATATTACTCATATTATCTCTCATTTTCCTAAAGCTTGGATCTTGATCGGAGGAGATTTCAATACCATCATCTCTCTCGGATGAGAAAAATGGGGGAAATAGAAATTTGGACAAAAGTACCGACCTCATGAGCGAATATATTGCAAACCTCCATCTTGTGGATATCCAACCGAGATAATGGCCTTATGACTTGGTCTAACGAGAAGGCAAGGCTTAGCTTGTATAATGGAGAGATTGGATAGGTTTTTGCTCTCTGAAAATTTCTTAATCCATGGTCACATTCCTAAAGTGAAGACTCTTAATAATGTTGGTTCGGATCATTGGCTAGTCATGGTGGAAATGTGGAAAACCAATGTGAGTTTCTCTCCTTTTCATTTTCAATTAATGTGGCTTAGAGACATTTCCTTCAGACCTTGTGTGCAACAATGGTGGAAGGAAGGTAAACCTAGGCTGTTAGGAGGGAAAGCTGAAAGGGGTTAATATTATTGATAAAAATGTTACAATATATAGGCATAAGCCTATATTCAACACATGACACTTGTCAAGTGAAACTGACAAGTGTCAAGGTGAAGGCATAGTGCACTTTAACTCTAACATTCCCCCTTAAAGTGCACTATCCTAACTAAAGAAAAACAAAGCAAGTCAACATTAGGTAACATTCCCCCTTAATGTTGACTTCTCTAAAAATAACCTATCATCCTCTCTTATTTGGTCTAGGCTCGTGCTCTTTGCGCTTGGATCTCCAACTGTGAATAATGCTAGATTCACTATGTATACATCTCGGTCTGTTGCCTTAGGGATAGCCACTTCCACGGGTCTGTTGCCACTAGGTCAGCCGTCTAAGTGCCTCAGGGTCATCATGGGTGCCTCAGGGTCAGCCACATCTGGGTCTGTTGCCTCTGCAGGTCATCCTCAGAGGATGTTGCCTCTCGTAGGTCACTGACTAGATTCACCATGAGTATGAAATCCCTCCTCATGGTGAACTCAATCTAGAAGGTATCGGTCTCTGCCAAAAATGCACCTAATGAAAGGAAAAACAAGCCATATAAGAGTGTCGGTCTCTGTCGAAAATGCACTCAATACAATAAAATAAGCCATAGATCAAAATAGGAGGAGAGAAGAAGAAAAGAAGAGAATATTTTGAAGTGTCTTCGTCTGTAGTCTTCAAAAGTAGATCCGAAAAAAAAACTTTGGATAGAATCTAGGGTGTCTTTGTCTGTAGTCCCTAGTATAAGTGTCCTTATGGTGACCAAGTCATCCCACCGAAATGCATGGGTAACCAGCCACTGCATTCGCCAAGTGTATAGAAAAGATCACTAGGTACAAGGATCACATATGAAATTACCTTGGGAGTGTCGGGTACAACCGAAAGTGCACTCCAAGGTAGAAAAAATTTTGAGGCTAAAAAACTGAACTAAAACAGCCTCAAAATTACAATTTGACACCACCATTGTGTCCATCGTGGAAAAACGTTTCCAACGACTATAAATACCCCTATATTCCACCATCAAAGAGGCCTTCATCATGTGGAAAAAAAATCATGCCTATCTAAGGCAGACAATAGACAACATCGCTCAATGGCGGCATCGCTCTCAGGAGAAAAAAATAGTATTAAAATTTCCTTGCTAGGAAAGTACATAAAGACCCTCTACATACAATTTGAATAAATGTTCCCCACCATTTAATAAAATGCCCCACAATCATTTTTAAATAAAAAACATTTAGTTTTAAATAAATATCCCAAAACAAAATTGCTATTCATGCGACATCATGGGGCGGTAGCGGCGATTATCAACAATTTAGCGGGATGCAAAAAATTCCACTTTGGAAAACATGAACGTTGGCTATTCATTGCGGAGGAGTTCAAAGTGGTAGTGGCAAACTCACCATACACTCATCAATAACCGATGGTGGTGGTCTAGAAAGATCTTTCCGCCATCACAAGTGGCAGTGGATGCGTCCACGTGCCTCCGCTCGGTGGCCAGAAGGAGAACAGAAATTCCTTGCAGGCTTGAGCAATGACGTGGTGAAACAAAAACTCTGGCATCCTGGTTCACCTACAATCGCGTTTCAAACCCCGGATCGAATCCAATGAATCTCATCGTTTTGTCCGACGAGACTTTCTCTATAGCAGCGGCGGTTGGAATGTGTAGAATGAAATAAAAAAATTGCAATTAAGGGTTTGAGTCGTCTGCAGACCAGATGAAGATGCCCTCCAGCTTCCCATTTTTCTTCAACGTTTCCGCAGCGTCGAAGAAGCCATTATCTGGTTTTAGCCCCTCCCCAGCGGGATCCGTCGCGAAACTAGCCAGCACTTTACCTCCCCTATAATTAGCAGCCTGAATGTCGTAATACTCGAGAAAGTCTTTGACGGTGGTGCCCCTGTCGTAGGCATAGAACTGAAAATTTACGTAATCTATGAAGCGACCGTATTTCCTCCACAGCGCAAGATAATGAGACTGCACTTCTCCCTCGTCCTCGAACGGAGCAATGGACGCAAAGGAAAACACCCCACCGCTGGAAAAAATAGACATGGCCACAGAAGTGGTGGTGGCGATGACGGCCGTAGGTGGTGATGGTAGCCCTAACTTCACGGGGCTCGAAACAGAAAGCCGCGCCTTCTCATCCGTGAACACCGTAGCCGACGCCTTCACATCATTGCTCTCAGGGCCCCGATCGCCCGATTTCCAATTTCTCTGCACTGAGGGTTACAGATCCTCCACCGGTAAATCATGCCGAGAGATGCCTTAGATTGCGATTGAGTAAAAATTAAAAAAAAACTTTGGCACAGTTTATCGACGAAGCCAGAAAATTTTTATTATGATGGACTCAAACCACCACATCTGCGTCTGCGTCTGCGTAGAGATTACTTTTGGTGCTCCCTCTCTCATTAATAGCAGCAGGGTGCTTTTCATGGAATTTACGGAGAGCATGAGTAGATAAATGCAGAGAGGATTTGAACTCTTGACCTTCGTGGCCATCATCGAGGGCTACGGCAAGGCCTACCTCGTGACCTGTGCCGTTGAGGTCTTCAACCGCATGAAGAAGAGCTTTGGCTGCGAGCACACGACCCCCGTGTACAACACCCTTATGTTCGTTGACCTTTACCATCGTTACGCTGCCCAACAAGGCCTCCAATTCCAGCAACGTCAGGCTCCCGTCCGAGTCGAGATCGAACCGCATAAAAATCTCCCGTAACCTCGTAAAAGCTGTGTTACTTGTTTTTTTTTTTCAACTTCTGGTTTCTGATCCATCCAGCAAGGGATGGAGAGCATACTCCCTCAGTATCAAAAAAAAATAAAAAAAATGAAAAATGAGGGGGAGGGAGGATTTCCATGGGGGAAATCCCCCCTCAAGGGTTTCACAGGCAGGAGAGGGAACCTGCTCTGATACCAAATGTTGGGAGTGAAACTGAAGGGGTTAATATTATTGATAAAAATGTTACAATATATAGGCATAAGCCTATATTCAACACATGACACTTGTCAAGTGAAACTGACAAGTGTCAAGGTGAAGGCATAGTGCACTTTAACTCTAACATAAGCATGGGACTAAGATGTTCTGTTTTGCCAAAATACTGCAATACATTAAATCCAAAATCAAGACTTGGAACTAGAAAGAGTTTGGGGATGTTCATAAAAAAAAACATGAAGTTATTGATCATCTTGAAAATTTGAATAAGAAAATCCATTTAGATGGCCTCACAGAGAAGAGAAGTGCAGATGAAATTAAACTCACAACTTAGTTAGAGGAATGGGAAAAAAGAGAAGAAATATTATGGAAGCAAATATCTAGAATTCAATGGCTCAAAGAAGGAGATCGAAATACAAATTTCTTCCACAAATCTCTTCTAGCTCGAAGATCTCACAACTTTATTTCTTCCTTAAAATCAGATTTTGGAGATGTTGTTTATACTTGGGATGGCATGAACTCTATTGTTGTTGATTACTTTTCCAATATTTTTGTTGCTACTCCTCTTGACTCGACTTCTCAACAAAATGTTCTTCAAGCAATCCCTTCTTTTATCACTTCGAGGAGAACTCTATTTTGACTACTCCTGTTACTATCAATGAGCTTCAACAAGTAGTTTTTAAAATGCAAAAAGGGAAAACCCCATGTCCTGATGGTTTTCCTATTGAGTTCTACCAAGAGTTCTGGGATATCCTTCATGTTGATTTATTAGAGGTGGTGGAAGAAGCCAGGAAATCCAAAGAAATTTTGAAGGTTATCAATAAAACTTATATTACTCTTGTTCCAAAAGCTCAAGAGGTTGATCATATCTCATCTTTTAGACCTATTGCTTTATGTAATGTTCTTCTCAAAATTATTACTAAAATCATGGCAAAAAGGTTGAAGCCTCTTTTGCAAGGGGGATATGTGGAAGGACGTCAAATAGTAGATGAGATAGTTCTTGCTCAGGAAGCCATCCATTCCATGGATATGCAAAATTCTCCTTCTATGTTCATCCGGTTAGACTTATCCAAAGCTTATGACAGAGTGGATTGGCACTTCCTTATCAAAGTTTTGAGGCAATTTGGTTTCTCTAAGGATTGGATGGATTGGATTATGGGATGTATCTCTTCGAGTTTCCTACTTAGTTCTTATCAATGGCAAGCCTTCTCAATCTTTCCCAGCTTTCGGAGGTATCAGGCAAGGTGACCCGCTATCCCCTTATTTATTCATCATTCTTGTTGAATGCTTGGGTAGGACTATAACCAAAAAGAGGGAAAAAAAAACCCTTGAGGGATTTACCATTGCTCATGGAGCTAGACCTATCTCTCATCTTCAATTTGTGGATGACTCTACCCTTTTAGGTAAAGCTACAATTAAGGAAGCTTCTAATTTTAAGCAAATCATTAGTTGTTTTTCTAAGGCTACCGGGAAGTTGATCAATGAAGACAAATCTAAAGTTATTTTCTTTCATTGCTCTGCTATACGAGGAAGCCATGGTCTTGGATAAATTAAGATATAAGAAGACCTCTCTTCCAATCACTTATTTAGGTATTCCCATAAATATTCAAAGGCAGAAAAATAAATATTGGAATTGGTTGTTGGACAAAGTCAAGAAGAAAATTGGGAAGTGGACCAACAAGTGGCTTTCTTACGGGGGTAGAATCACCTTGGTAAAATCAGTCCTTCAAGCTATTCCTATTTATGTTTCTTCCATTTTGAATATCCCAAAGACTGTTCTTCGAGAATTGGATCAAATCAGTCATCGTTTCCTTTGGAGTGGTCTAGGAGAAAAGAAAATGGGCCTTGGTGAAATGGGATACTTTATGTCTTCCTAAGAGTGAAGGGGGGTTAGGATTTCAGTCTTCAATTAATAACAACAAAGCTTTAGCTACTAAATTATATTGGAGGATGTTGCATAACCCCAATGCTCTTTGGGCCAATAATCTCTATGCTAAATATGTTGAGAACAAAAGTCTTGAAGACCTTGTTCGCTATCAAATTCCTACCAAAGGTTCTCCCATTTTAGCAGTTCTTAAGATTGGTGAGGATTTGATAAAGAAAAAATTATTTTGGATCATTCATAATGGTCAACATGCAAATTTTTGGACAGATTCTTGGGATGGTCACAAGCCTTTGATAACTCAGTTTCCCGATTGGAGGCCTTGGATGGAGGAGCTTCACCGAGCTAATTGGATAAAGGTGGCTAATTATTGTCGATACCATACTGGTAATTCAAAGGTTGGTAGATATTGGATCCCTATTGAGGACTGGCCTATTCAAATCCCAAAAAGGCAAATACAAGATATCCAAGGCATCCTTCATATGAGATCCCTCTCTTGGTCCCATGAAAAATATTGTTTTGGATGGAACGACACTACTAAGGGTGAGTATTCAGTTGCTCAAGGTTATTTGACCTTATGCCATAATAATCCCAACCATTCTTCTGACATATTTTCTCAATTGTGGGCTCAAAAGCTCTAGCCTAAGGTGAGGTTCTTTAATTGGCTTTTATTGCATCGTAGGGTTCTTACTGGTGAGCAACTTATGAAGCGTGGTTTTCATGGCCCTTTTAGATGTGAAATGTGTGAAGAGAATGTAGAAAATATCAACCATATTTTTATTGAGTGTACTTTAGCCTCTGAGCTATGGAGGAGAATGGCAACTTTACTTGGCTTACAGTGGTCCAATTTTTTCACTTTTGAACAGCTTTGGAGGGATTGGCCTAATCAAGAGGGTGTTGATCATTTTATTAGGCAATTAGTTTGGATGGGTTCTACCATTCTTCTTTGGAATATTTGGAATGAAAGGAATAGCCAAATTTTTAATCAAGATAGGAAGGATATTCACTATATTTGGCAAAAGACCATAGCCAACTTAGTTGAATCAGTCCATCATCTCCTTAATCACCCTCAAAACTCCCACCAAAGATGGGATCAAGTGATGCAAAGATTGAAGATTAAACCTTCTAAGGGCAACCAACTTAAATGGAATGTGAGTATTAGTAAGATGGATAGGACTAGAAATTGGCAACCTCCTCCTAAGGATTTTGGAAAATTCAATACTGATGGAGCCTCTAGAGGGAACCCTGGAAAAGCCAGTGTGGGAGGAATTGGTAGACTTTCGGATGGCTCCCTAGTTTTTACTTTTGCTTGAGAATTTGGGTATTCTTTCCAATAACCTTGTTGAGGGGTATGGTATCCTTAGAGGCCTTCAGGAGGCTACTAAGGTTGGATGGGAAAAGGTGTTAGTTGAGTCTCGATCTCAACTTATGATTAATATCTTGAAGACTCCTTCTAAGAATCATAAGGTGGATTGGAGAATAAAAAGAATTATTGAGAAGATTCAGTTAATCCGGATGGGATTTTTGAAAGTTGATTACAATCATGTGGTCGGAGATCAAAACAAGAGTGTTGATGCTTTAGCTAATTGGGCTTTGGACAAAGGTGATCTTACTTGTTATGGCCACCCTCCTATATGGTGGGCTTCTCAAATTAGGGAAGCTCTTCTTTCTATCATTTCTTTGGATGGCTCCAGTTCGGAAGGTACCTAGTTTCTTCTTGTTTTTTTTTTTGTTTCTCTTTGGTTCATTCAGTTTTTTTAGTTCCCTAGCTCATTCTATTCTTTATTTTGTTTCCTCTGTTGATTCTTGCATTAATAGTCTTCTGGTCTAGATAGGTCATTGTTTTGTTCATTTTTTTTTCTTTTGTCTTCTTTGTTTTTTTGTTTAGTTTTTTAAGGTGGGTGGGTTCTTTTGTTTTGTTTTGTTTTTGTGTTCTTTGTGTTGTTTTTTTGTTGTTCTTGTGTTTTTGTTGTTTTTTTTTTTTTTTTTATGTTTATTGTTATTGTTCTTGTGTTTTTTTCGTTCTTGTTCTTGGGTTTCTCTTTGTTTGTGTTATTTCATTTTTTTATGTGTGAGTGTTTTCTATGTTTTTTGTTTTTGTTTATTGTCTGTTGTTGGTTGTTTTTATTTTTATTTTATTTATTTTATTTTTTAGGTTTTGGTTGTGTTTATTTTTCATGTTTTTTTGGGTTATGTCTTTGTAGTGTTCTGTTGTTTTTGTCTTGTTTGTGTTTTGTTATGTGGTTCTTGTGTTTTTCTATGTGGTTTGTGTTGTGGTTTCTTTTATCTTATTGTGTGTGTTTGGTTGTGCTTTTGGTTTTGACACACTCAAGGAGTTTGTTTTTTATTTTATTTTATTATTTTTGTTGTTATTTTCTTTTTTTAATTTGGTTTTGTGTGTTTGTTTGCTCCTTGAGTATGTCAAAGGTGGTAGGCCAGGTCCGAGTCCTGGGCGTTTTTGGCGGAATGGATACCCCTGCCTCCTTGGGTCTTACCCAAAAGTGGCATCCCTTTTGGGATATTACAATCATGTTGTCAAATCAAAACAAGAGTGTTGATCTTTAGTTAATTGGGCTTTGGAAAAGGTGATCTTACTTGTTATGGCCACCCTCCTATATGGTGGGCTTCTCAAATTAGGGAAGCTCTTCTTTCTATCATTTCTTTGGATGGCTCAGTTAAGGTGCCTGGTTTCTTCTTGTTTTTTTTTTTGTTTCTCTTTGGTTCTTCTCAAGTTTTTTGGTTCCCTAGCTCATTCTAATCTTTATTTTGTTTCCTCTGTTGATTCTTGCATTAATAGTCTTCTGTCTAGATAGGTCTTTGTTTTGTTCATTTTTTCTTTTGTCTTCTTTGTTTTTTTTGTTTAGTTTTTTAGGGTGTGTGTGTTCTTTTTGTTTTGTTTTGTTTTTTGTGTTCTTTGTGTTGTTTTTTTGTTGTTCTTGTATTTTTGTTGTTTTTTTTTTTTTTATGTTTATTGTTATTGTTCTTGTGTTTTCTTCGTTCTTGCTCTTGGGTTTCTCTTTGTTTGTGTTATTTCATTTTTTTATGTGTGAGTGTTTTCTATGTTTTTTGTTTTTATTTATTGTTTGTTGTTGGTTGTTTTTATTTTTATTTTATTTATTTTATTTTTTAGGTTTTGGTTGTGTTTATTTTTCATGTTTTTTTGGGTTATGTCTTTGTAGTGTTCTGTTGTTTTATCTTGTTTGTGTTTTGTTATGTGGTTCGTGTTTTTCTATGTGGTTTGTGTTTGTGGTTTCTTTTATCTTATTGTGTGTGTTTGGTTGTGCTTTTTGGTTTTGACACACTCAAGGAGTTTGTTTTTTTTTTTATTTTATTATTTTTGTTTGTTATTTTTTTTTTTAATTTGGTTTGTGTGTTTGTTTGCTCCTTGAGTATGTCAAAGGTGGTAGGCGAGTCCGAGTCCCCAGGCGTTTTTGGCGGAATGGATACCCCTGCCTCCCTTGGGTCTTACCCAAAAGTGGCATCCCTTTTGGGATGTTTTCCACAAATAAAAAAAAAAAAAAATAAGGACTTCTACTCCAAAGGAATTTATTTTTTTGAAGAAAAGAATAGGTTTCAAAGAAGAATGAAAGCTCATAAAAAAAGAAAATTTCTAGGAGTCAAGAACTAACAGAGCATATTCAATTTATTA
This sequence comes from Wollemia nobilis, assembly GCA_028583015.1. Taxonomy (NCBI): domain Eukaryota; kingdom Viridiplantae; phylum Streptophyta; class Pinopsida; order Araucariales; family Araucariaceae; genus Wollemia; species Wollemia nobilis. The sequence continues at coordinate 3,322 of JAQPPZ010000104.1, read as the reverse complement.
AAAATAAAGTTAAAAATATCATTTTTATGATTCCTAAGAAATGTATTGAAGATTTATGTAATGAAGATAAAACAAGTTATGAATCTACTATGATATCAAAAAGAACTACAAAACCAAGAAATTGTTTTTTTGTTCCCATCAAAGTTTATCAAAAAAAAACTTTAAACACCCAGGTGTTGTAGGTAAGTTGGAAAGAAGAGGGCAATCCTCCAAGGGAGGTCCCAGGTTCGAATCTCCATCCTACCAAAAAGTTGAATTGGGTACCCAAAATCCAATTGATAATGTTGGTGCAGGAAGGGTCGAGTGCGACTCCTGGGTGACTTTGATGGTGTAGAACCCCCTGGTCATGGTCTCTCAAACCAAGAAGGCCCCACAAGGGATTTTTCGCTTTAAAAAAATAAATAAATAAACTTTAAACAAAATAATAATTTTAGACATAAGACTAAAAATTGTTCGAGACAGGTTCATTGCCTAAATTGTGGGAGTCATAATCATACTAAAAAAACCTATTGGTATAAAGGGAATGTTGTCCATGAATGGAATATTATGAAGAAAATTTTACTGATGGCATTGGATAAGGTACTCAAACAATTTATTATTAAAGCAAAGCTTGAAATCATTAGAATTATAGAAACTATAGCACCAACAATGATATAGGAGATAAAATTGGATTAGTACTAGAATCACATGCAATATTGAAACTAGTGGGAAAAAAGTATGATATGAAGATAATGATTGAAGACTAAATTTCTTCAATAACCAAATAATGTAATAGAGGGGATGTTGGAGAATATTACATTATTTGGTACATGTTAATGTACCCCCATGATACCTATGGTACAAATGTAAATATTAGAATAGGGTTTGAGTCTATAGTTTAGGAGCATGATTTATATTTTACTTATGTATATGTCTATCTATGATATGTGTACAAGTGTCATGTATTTATGTGTGTAAGTGTGAAGAGTGAGAAAGTGCATGTGTCATGTAGTAAAGTGCAAGTGTGCAAGTGTCATAGAATAAAGGGTGCAAGAGTAAATAGAGAGTCAAGAGTCATGTATACAAGTGGTAATATGAGAAGCCAAGAGGTATGAGAGGTTTATCTTATGCATGAAATAGGAAAGGTTTCATCTCTCAGATATGTGAGAATAGAAATAGTCATAGATTCCAAGAGTCATCTTTCTAAGGTTATCTAATGAAAGGAGTAGTGGATATTGAAGTTTGTATATAGATAGAGCAATTCTATTACAAATTTTCTTCATGTTATTTGTACGAATGATATTGATCATTTTAATTCAAGATTTTGTTATTTACATGAATGTTTCATTCATTGATATTGGTCATTTATATTAAATTGCTCTAATATTTGAGACTACTCAAGATCTTGATATTGGGACCTATGATAATCTAGCAAACCTCATAAATATTATCCTTGTAATATACAAGCAACTCACTCATTTGATTTGGAATTGTCACTTGCCTTATGTGTTGTATTAACCTTCATTCATTTGGAAATTATGACATAACATTATACTTCTTTCTTTATTATCCTTCATAACTCTTTGCTTGTCATTAAAAGAATTTTTCTATTTTGGACCAATCTATCTTATTTTTCCTTCAAAGGAACCAAGGTGTATTTCCTACCACTTTTCTCAATAATTATAAAACTTGATCTTCTATCATAAATAACCTTTGCATAATATTGTCATGGTCTTCCCAAAAATACATGCCAAACATCCATGGTAACTACATCATACAAAATTTTATACCTAATATAAAAATTAACTAGACATTAATTCATGATCAACTAATGACTATTATGAAGCCATGACATCTTCTAAGGACTAGGATACACTATCATTTTCAGCCCAAATTTCTCTATCATTTCACTTAACACCAAATTATTAGTATAACCACTATCTATAATTACTTTGCAATGCTCCCACTACTTGTAAATGGTTAGAAATTAACTTTTTATTTGCAAAAAAAATCAAACTAAATATTTTCTATAAGGATTGAAAAGCGAAAATGATATCTAAACTATTTTGACTAGAAAAATATTGAAAAGTAAATCTTAATGACAAAAGCTTTTTTTCCATAAGCTTTAGAGGGAAATGGGAACAACATTTGAATTGCTTTTATTTGGTTGCAAGAAAGATGAAATTGGCCATTGGAGAGATCATACTATAAAAAATTTCTTATTTTTCCCTCTTGTATTATCTGTAAATAAATCTCTTGGTTTCACTAGTTCCTCCATAATTTTGGTCCTCGCTCAGCAATTTGGTATAAAAAATGAAGATATGCTTCAAGCTTCAAATATTTGTACACCTGTGATCATTTCTTAAGTTGTGAACAAGTGGAATGACACCCTCGATCACCTTAATAAATTACACATGGAGAGTGAGGTCATGCCCATCTTAGAGCTTAGTTGTGAGGCCATATGCTCCCCTCTCCAACTCTATTTTCTCTATTGCTTTACTTTCCTCCAAGACAAGAAAACCAATTAATTTATATTCATACTCTAAATTTTTTGGACTTTAATATCTAGGTTCTAGGATCACAAGGTTTACATATTTCAAATATTTTATGTAAAATTACAACAATGCTTAAGATGTTTTGAGAACTATGCTCCATAAATAAATGGCCTACTGTATGAAGGTTTCTATAATCTATGTTTTAAGTATCTAAGATCTAATGCTTTAGAGGTCCAAGGCATCCAAGGGCAAAGTCTATAATTAGGTTATACTTAGGGAAACATTTATAGTTTGAATATGTTAGGCAATTTAGCTTGGTTATGACTAGTAGGAAGTCTATTATTCTATGCTTGTGAGTGTATTTATTCATCTCTTATCTTCATATTAGAAATACCAACAACTTACCCTTGAATGCCTTATCCAAAACTAAAAAATCATATTGGATCCAAGAATCTAGTGGATATCTCCCTTCTTTACCTTACAAAAGACCAATGAGATTAATTTCTTAACTTCCATCAACGTCTTATTTAAGACCAAAATTTTGATCTTTTACAACTCTTCCATATTCATATAATACTAAGAATATGGTTTATTCAATTACGATATAAGACAAATGAGTATAGTTTATTAACTCCCTTCAATGTGTTGTTAAAGTCTAGTGAATTTGGTTTTTTCAACACCATTTTACATTTGATTCTAGACTAGAAAATTTAATATATAACTCTTTTCAATATTTTTTGAAGACCCATGAGTTGGTTTTTTCAACTTCTATGTTATCTAAAAAACCAATAAGTAACTAACTTTACCCCATTTAACATCTTGTTCTAAACCAATGAGTTAATTTTTTT